>CM071599.1:18498802-20998802 GCA_036435485.1 Saposhnikovia divaricata | reverse complement strand
ATACCATAATCATCATTTTATACATGGATCCGGGCTTTGGAATTCGTTTTTAATTGTTATTTACGTTATTTCCGTTGCGTTATTATGCCCGAATTCCAACAATGGTATCAGAGCTACATGTATAAAAGGATGATTTGGTGTTGTGTTCTTGAAAATGGATCATACATGAATTTTATGAATTTTTGGCATGCTTCTTTTTAACATACAAAAGATTTTATAAATTGTTATGATTGTTTGTATGATGTTATAAATTGTTATAACATGTTTTGGATGATGTATTATATGTTAGATATGTTAATCACATCATTGGCATAATTTTAGAATTGATTAAAACTGAAATATATATTTTCTGCACTGTTCTGAAGCTTTCTGCAATTTCTGGGGAAATCTGGTATAATAGATATAACGCATTTCAGGAATGCGTGTTAACAGTAATATTCATGGGTTGCGCATTACTGTAATGCGCATCAGCAGAATTTTACATGTCTTGCGCATTACAGGAATGCGTATTAGCGGTAGCAGTACGTGAAGCGCATGTTTCACATGCGTGACAGAGTTTTGACAGTAATATAATCAGTGCTGTGCTGTGCCATTATTGCTGTTTTTATTCTAATTAATTATTTTAGCTTTTGCTTTTACTTTTGCTTTAATAATTCAATTAGTTGCCTTGTTAGACTTATTGGTACTAATCATTAGATTCCTAAATGATTAAAGTTTTAATAATTGAATATTTAAATCATGGATTTAAAAATTATTATTAATTCAAAATTTTATTAATTAATTTAATTTCGAATTTTAATAATATATTTAAATTATGAATTTGAATATTATTATTAAATTCGAATTTTGATTAATTAATTTCGATTTAATTTTTTTTATTCGGATTAAAATTTTAATTACTTAATTATATTAATTCGAATTTAATTAATTAAATTTGATTTATTTATTTAATTCCCTTTTTAAATAATTAGGTATTTATATTGGGGAGTTAAATATTAATCGATGTGATCTTGATCAATTTGATGTCTATAATTGTTATATGAGCATGGTGCATTGGTTATGGCCTAAAGACCCGTAGAATAAATGTTGTAATTTTATTTATGGTCTGTAATAATTAAATACGACTTGCATGTCGTTATTTTTGTAATTATTATTTCTCGAATGCAACTCGAGTTCTTTTGTAATTGTTTCAAAAGGAAGCTGAAGGCAATCAATGGAGGCTTGGGAAGCAAATGAAGAATTTTGTAATAATTAGTTATTACAACCATAGATTGACCTTGATCTTTTCATTAGCTCGAAAAGATCGCATAGGATCGGGCCATAACCATTACACGTTTAATTTTACGTAACTGCACTTTACATATGATGCATGAATATATTAGATATATGAATGGATGCATGGATGTATCGATATTTTAGAATGTATGTATTAGATACGACACATATGCCATGTTTAAAGAAGATAAAATCTGTAACGATTTAAGATTTAAACAGACGATCAAGATCGTTAAATTTTTCTAAAAAATCCCTTAAGAAATATTAAGTTAAACAGATGCTTTCCAACAAATAACACTCATTAAATCCTAGATCATTGAGGAGTGGATTTGCCAAAGCAAGGGCTTCTCTTTTATCGTGGTGAGATGTGATTAAGTAAACAAGCTTACTTAAATTGTTAATGTTGGGTCCAACTTAAATAAGTCGTCATAATAGGATTATGAACTTATAAGCATAGAGTTTAGTGAAATCTATTAGATAGATCGGAGCAATATGTTGTTCACTAAGCTATCCAAGAGTTATATACGATATAATTGACATAACGGTCTACCTAAATAATCATATTTAAGAGGAAAGCCAAAGCTGACTTAAAATATGACGAAATATGGATCTTGGCTCACTAAGAAAAGGTTTTATGGGAACCATTTTCCGAATTGATAGTAAGGGCTATTAATTTGATAAAAATAGTGGGAGGTATATTACGAATATGCTATAAATCAACTTGAACATAATTGGTTTTACGAAACATGCAAACTAACTCATTTTATGCGCTTTTACAAAATTGTAGATAATAAATGGCAAACAACACAAACCACTTTTCGATACGATCAGTCCTAGAAAAGGAAAAGCTGACAGGGACAAACTTCCTAGATTGGTTTAGGAACTTGAGGATTGTCCTCAGGCAGGAGCGAAAGCTGTATGCCATTGAAGTTCCTCACCCAAATCCTCTTCCTGCTGGAGCCACACGTGTCGAGCAAAATGCTTATCAGAAGCATTTGGATGACTCAAATGATGTGTCATGCCTTATGCTTGCATGCATGGCTCCTGAGATTCAAAAGCAACATGAGTTGATGAATGCTTTTGAAATAATTGAGCACCTCAAAAGCATGTTTGAGGGACAAGCTCGCCAGGAAAGATATGATACTAGCAAGGCTTTGTATGCTTGCAAACAGGGAGAGCGAGACCCGGTTGGACCACACGTTCTTAAGATGATTGGGTACATTGAACAACTAAGTACCTTGGGCTTCCCGATTGGTCCGGAGGCTCAAATAGATTTGATCTTACAATCACTCAACAAGAACTTTTCTCAATTCGTTATGAACTACAACATGAATGAGATAGATAAGACACCCACTGAATTGTTGGGCATGTTAAGAACTGCTGAAACCAACATTCAGAAGGAATCTCCTAATCCCATGCTGATGGTGAACAAAGGAGGTTCCAAGGGGAAAAGAAAGTGGAAGGGCAATAAGAAGAGGAATGTGTCCAAATCTGCTGCCAATCCTAATTCTGCTCCCAAGAAGGCTACCAAGCCCAAAGGAGGTGTCGAAAAGGGTGATTGTCACCACTGTGGTAAACCGGGACACTGGAGGAGAAACTGTCATGCATATTTGGAAGAACTTAAGAAGAAGAAGGCTGCTGGCCAGACTTCTGCTTCAGGTATTTATGTAATAGAAGTCAATTTGTCTACTTCTACATCTTGGGTATTGGATACCGGATGTGGTTCTCACATTTGTATAAATGTGCAGGAACTGCAAAGGAGTAGGACACTGGCTAAGGGAGAGGTAGACCTACGAGTTGGAAATGGAGCAAAGGTTGCTGCTTTGGCTGTAGGGACTTACCATTTATCGTTGCCCACTGGGCTTATATTAGAACTTGAAAACTGTTTGTATGTGCCTTCTATTTGTAGAAACATTATTTCTGTTTCTTGTTTGGACAAGAAAGGTTTTTCATTTACCTTTAAAGACAATGGTTGCTCTTTTGGTTTGAATGACATTACCTATGGTGTTGCACAGTTATTTAACGGTTTGTATGTTCTTAATTTAGATACTCCTATCTTGAATGTAAATAACAAACGACTTAAGACTAATGACTCAAATCAAACATACCTTTGGCACTGTCGTCTAGGCCATATAAACGAGAAACGCATTTCCAAGTTACATCAAGATGGTTTCTTGGATCAGTTTGATTTTGAATCATATGATGAATGCGAGGCTTGTTTACTTGGAAAGATGACTAAAGCTCCTTTTACCGGACAGGGTAAGAGGGCCACCGTACGACTAGAACTAATACATAGCGATGTATGTGGTCCTATGAGATCGATGGCAAGGGGTGGCTATTTCTACTTCATTACGTTTACTGATGATTTCAGTAGATATGGATATGTGTATCTTTTGAAGAACAAATCTGAAGCATTTGAAAAGTTCAAAGAGTATAAGGCAGAAGTAGAAAAGCAAATTGGCGAAAGCATAAAAACTCTAAGATCTGATCGAGGAGGTGAATACTTAAGCCATGAGTTTAAGAACTATTTGAGGGAGTGTGGTATTGTATCACAACTAACTCCTCCTGGAACACCACAATGGAATGGGGTTTCTGAAAGGAGGAATCGTACCTTGTTGGACATGGTGCGATCTATGATGAGTCAAGCAGATCTTCCAATTAGTTTCTGGGGTTATGCCCTGGAAACGGCTGCATATACACTAAACCGTGTTCCTACTAAAACGGTTCAACAAACTCCATATGAGATATGGACAGAGAAAAGGCAAAGCATGTCCTTTATGAAAGTATGGGGATGTGAAGCATTTGTGAAACGCCTAACATCAGACAAGCTTGGACCGAAATCTGAAAAATGTAATTTTGTGGGATACCCAAAGGAAACAAAGGGTTATTCTTTCTATAGTCCCTCGGAGAACAAAGTAATTGTTGCTCGGACTGCTGTATTCTTGGAAAGAGAGCTAGTCTCTAGAAAAGACAGTGGGAGGAAAATAGATCTCGATGAAGATCGAGAACCACTTGATAACATTGAACCAGAAGGGGAGCATGAGCAAGAAATACAAGATAACATTGCTCAAGAAACACAGGTTGTTCGTAGATCTAGTAGGATTCGCCATGAGTCAAAGAGGAATTATGGATTTCTCTTAACTCAAAATGACGATGTGATGCTCATAGACCAAGATGAGCCTCTCACCTACCAAGATGCTATGAACTCACCAGACTCTGAGAGATGGCAAGAAGCCATGAATTCTGAGATGGATTCCATGTATGAAAACCAAGTATGGACTTTGGTTGATCCACCTGAAGGGGTAAAACCTATAGAGTGCAAATGGATTTTCAAGAAGAAAATCGACATGGATGGTAAAGTACAGACCTATAAAGCTCGACTGGTTGCAAAAGGTTTCAAACAAATTCATGGTATTGACTATGATGAAACCTTTTCACCAGTAGCAATGATAAAATCCATCAGAATTTTGCTTGCAATAGCGGCTTACTATGATTACGAAATATGGCAGATGGATGTCAAAACAGCCTTCCTTAACGGAAGCCTTGAAGAGGATGTGTACATGACACAACCTGAAGGTTTTGGAAATCCAAAGGATGCCGGAAAGGTATGTAAGCTGCATAGATCCATTTATGGATTGAAGCAGGCCTCTCGGAGATGGAACATCCGGTTTGATGAAATAGTCAAAGGTTTTGGCTTTATTCAGAACGTGGATGAACCATGTGTTTACAAAAAGGTTAGTGGGAGCCATGTGGCATTCCTAGTATTATATGTTGATGATATATTGCTAATAGGGAATGACATTCCTTCTCTACAGGCTGTAAAGACTTGGTTAGGACAAAGTTTTTCTATGAAAGACTTGGGCGAGGCTACCTATATATTAGGGATCAGGATCTATAGAGATAGATCAAGAAGATTAATCGGCTTAAGCCAGAGTACATATATTGACAAGATTTTGCATCGTTTTGGAATGCAAGATGCAAAAAGGGGATATGTCCCTGTATCTCATGGGATAACGATCTCAAAAGAGAATGGTCCGAAATCATTGGATGATAAAGACCGCATGAGTAAGATACCATATGCTTCAGCAATTGGATCTATCATGTATGCAATGATATGTACTCGTCCGGATGTTTCGTATGCTTTGAGCATGACGAGCAGATACCAGTCTAATCCAGGTGAAGGTCACTGGACGGCGGTCAAGAATATTCTTAAGTACTTGAAAAGGACTAAAGATTCATTCTTGGTGTATGGAGGAGAGGAGAAGCTAACGGTAAAGGGTTACACGGATGCTAGTTTCCAGACTGACAGAGATGACTCTGTGTCTCAGTCTGGATTTGTGTTTTGCCTAAATGGAGGTGCTGTAAGCTGGAAAAGTTCGAAGCAAGACACAGTAGCTGATTCTACAATGGAATCCGAGTATATTGCGGCATGTGAAGCAGCCAAGGAGGCTGTATGGATACGGAAGTTCATTACAGTACTTGGTGTAGTTCCATCGATCGCAGATCCCATAGATCTTTACTGCGATAATAATGGAGCTATAGCACAAGCCAAGGAGCCCAGAGCTCACAGCAGAACAAAGCATATACTTCGGAGATATCACCTTATTCGAGAGATAAATGATAGAGGAGATATTCACATATGTAAAGTGCATACTGATGATAATATTGCAGACCCGCTGACTAAGGCTCTGTCGCAGCAGAAGCATGAATGTCACACTAGTAGCATGGGTATTCGATACATGAATGATTGGCTCTAGTGCAAGTGGGAGATTGTTAGTATTGGTGCCCTAGAGTCAATACAATCAATTGTATTTGTGTTTGAGTGATTTTATATATTTGATATATATATTTATTATTGGCTTTATTTACTGCGAAATAAATAAAGTATAATAAATGTCCTTGGAATCTTGATACAAATTATGTAGTTGCAAGTATGTGACTTGAACATGAGATTATATAATGATTGTATCATATTCTTAAATGTCCCTAGCCGAGTATTATTATTACTTAGGACAATAATAATACATTAAGGCTAGTATGTTTATTGACAAGATGACCACATCTCATTGGTCATAAGTATGCAGATACTAAAAGCAATGCATAGGTAACTGTACGAGTACAGGGTACTGGACAGACCCACCGTGAGATACATCATGGTAAATAATAATAATAAATGTGTCATATGTATTCTCACAGTGATAATGGTGTAATGATCCTTAGACCTGAAGTCGTTATAATTCTACATGAGAATTAATATATTTTGAATTCGTCAAAAGTTATCTTTAGCCGGATAATGATAAAGGTGAATATCGGATATATTATGAATCATGTGAGAAATATGAACGATCTAGATGGGATTTAAATCTCCTGATAAAGGAGTGATATTATCGGCCTCTTGTTTGAGTGAGACTATGAAATGCATGGCCATGCTCAAATGTTGATTTGATTAAATAGTCTACTCATCGATCAAGAAAATGAAGATTAAATTATGAAGAGGATGACACATTACATGCCTCGAGTTTAATCTATAATATCATGATTTAAAGGGATTATATTACATGGAACATTAGTCATAAAAGGTTGATTGAATCGTTGATTTAATTATTGTTTAATTGGGTAGCAATAATGTGTTACTAGACGCCGCTTATTGTTTGTAATTTTATTAGAGAATAAAATTATTGCCAATTAAATAATAACCTACAGGGTCACACACATAGAATGTTTAAAAGGGAAATTAATTTATTTTATGAATTTAAATTAATAATAATTTAAATTATGAATTTAAATTAATAATAAATAATAATTCGAATTTTATAAAATTAATTAAGTGAGACTTGATTAGTTAAAGATAAAATTTGAAGATGTATTTTCTTGACTTATTTGATTAATTAAGTATGACTTAATTAATTTATTTAAATAAATAAGATTTGTTTAAATAAAAATGGCCTAATTGTTTAAGGCCTCATTTTGCTTTATTTCTCTTTATAAGCCAAGAGTTGGCAAGTCATTTGGTACACAACATAGCTGAAATTTCAGTTGTAAAAACACAAGAGAGAAATCAAGATTTGTCAAGAACACATCGATTATTTATTTTGGCTAGTACCTCGTCCCGTGGCGAAAATCGTTCGACGATTCAAGCAAGCATTCAAGTGTGGATTCCGGTGGAGGAGTTATAATTTTAACTCTCAAGATCAACAAGCTAGGATCTCCATTTGACATCCATTGGAAAGCTTAAACAAGGTACAATCTTGTTCTTGAGAATTTTTATACCATAATCATCATTTTATACATGGATCCGGGCTTTGGAATTCGTTTTTAATTGTTATTTACGTTATTTCCGTTGCGTTATTATGCCCGAATTCCAACATCTACAAAGCTTCAACCAGCAGACTTGTTTACCAAACCATTGTCAGCAGCTCGAACATCAGCTTTACTCTCCAAATTAGGAGCATTGAACATATTCACTCCTCCAAATTTGAGGGGGGATATTGAGGAGAAGGACAGTCAACATCAGTCAAAGGGCATTATTATAAATACCTGATTACATTAGGGTTAATTCTGTAATTGTACATAAGCAAATAGGCGCCAAAGTTTGTTACAAAGTTGGTTAGTCTTGTGTTGTATATAATCACTTTCTCTTTCTGTTCTGTAAAGCAATTCAGTATGAAATGTAAATTCATTTTTCCTCTATCTTCATTCTTCTAGTTTTCTATAATTAGTACGTACTTAGGACCTTCAAACGCATCTTGTTTATGATTTGACATGAAACTGTAGGAGGGGAAGGCAGAAGACACCGCTTACTTGGTCGAATGTTATATGAGACAACATGGCGTGTCCAAGGAATATACATATTCCGAATTTCAGAAACAGAAAACTAATGCATTATGCATGGAAAGATATAAACTCAGAGTGCCTCCGTCCAACTGCAGTCCCACTTCCTCTACTTATGGTTGCTCTTAGTTCGGCACGCCTAGTGTATGTTTCTTATGATTGTCAGGATATTGATGCATTTACTTCAGCAGATACCAAGACTAAAGAACTTCTACGCACTCTGCTTGTGGATCCTATTCCAATTTAAATAAAAAGCTTTTATGTTCTGTAGAGTTGGGGTCCTCTACAGATTGAAATGATGTTATGTTTCCAATAAAGAGTGTTTGATGAATAATTAGAGCTAGCTCTATGATGGGTTTGTAAGGGCCGGTGTGTGCTAATTCACTTTCCTTTGCAATAAAAGTGTCTCATTTCTTTTTCTAATTCTTCAAGTCAGTTAATTGTTACTTATCTTTATTTAACAATCAAAATGTATCTAAATCTAACCAAAACGTCCCATTTTAATTGAAACGGACACAGGCTTCTTGAAATTTATAAGAATTACTGAACGAGGCCTCTCATCTCAGCACACCTTCACCACGTGGAACTAAATTAAAGGACTGTTATTGGTTTTTAAAAGACTAATTCGCACTTTACATCCCATAACTTTCGCTCAATCTTAGTTAAGGTTCTATATACTTTTAACTTTAACAGTTTGCATCCTAAACTTAAGAAACGCTGTCAATCAGCATCCCTTTCATAAATCTAACGTTAAGTCAGACGTTAACGTTAATTGTCAGAGGAATATTTTCGGTAATGAATTTATATTTCAGTTTACATCCCTGAATTTTGTTCGAATCTCACTTTAGATCTATGATTAATATAATTTTAATTTTATAATGATTATTATTAGATTTTCTTTATAATTCACATTATCAAAAAATAATCTACTTATATTGTCCCCTATCTTGACATTAAGATATAAAAAGTGGACGGGTAATGCAGACAATGGATTCGAACAAATAATAAAATATTGAAGATCATTTGGTGGCATGCGTGGATAGTCAAGTATGGCTAACAAATTATGATTTATGACTTAATTTTGTTCATTTGATCCCAAAGAGGCACGTGAATGAATTACCAGTATAAATACATGTTATAGTGATCAATAGTAGTACTACAGAACACACTCTCCTTGATACCTCCTTATATCATTTCAATTCGAGTAACCGGCAGCTAGCACTATGTCGTCGGTGCTTGCTTCATCAGCTCCTCCAGCAGCCAAGGCAGCAGCTGAGCCTGAAATTGTTCGTCGATCATCCAACTATCATCCCTGCGTTTGGGGTGACCATTTTCTTGCTTATAATACCCATGATCATGCGGTAAATAGGAATATGAAAGCTTATATTGTTTTACTGCATTATTATTACTACTACTACTACGACGACGACGATTGTTTTCAGATAAATATTTTTTCAATTTGCACATGATATTATCTCTTCCTGCCATAACTAATGTACGAGCTCAAAATCTACTTGTTGTAGACGCCTGATGAGGACACAGTGCAAAAAATTCAAGTTCTAAAGGAAGAAGTGAAGAAAATGCTACTGGAAGCTGCTTGTCAGCCTCAACAACAGCTTAAGTTAATTGATGATATTCAACGACTTGGTTTGGCTTATCATTTTAAAGTTGAGATTGATGCAGCATTACAGCGCATGAATGATACTTATCATGAGCTCTGCAGAGTGAATGACCTCAACATTGTAGCTCTTTGTTTTCGGTTGCTCCGACAACATGGTTATAATGTCTCTTCTGGTACATCAATCGGGATACCTCTCTTCTACACTTAGCACAAATGCGTTATATGTCTCTTCCGATCCACTAAAAAAATATACTTCATATATTCCATCATTTTTCTTATGTGAGAATGGTCATTCTTGCATTTTGGCAACAAATACAAATATTTTTCAAAGCCTTAATATTTCTTGAAATGTGACAATATTTATTTAAAAAATTAAGTCCTGCATGAACCTAATTATAACATAAATTCATAACAGATGTCTTCGATAAATTCAAGGACGAGAGCACTGGGATATTTAAGGAGTCTTTGAACAAAGATGTAAATGGACTGCTAAGCTTATATGAAGCAGCACATCTTAGAGTTCACGGAGAAGATATACTTAACGAAGCATTAGCATTCACTTCCTCTCACCTTGAAAGTCTGAAAACTCAGTTGAGAAACCCTCTTGCAGCGCAAGTCATTCGTGCACTTAAAGTACAGCTATGGAAGAGTGTAAACAGGGTTCAAGCGAGGCACTACATTTCTCTTTATGGAGAGGACGATTCTCATTCTAAAACACTTTTACGCTTTGCTATATTAGACTACAACAGCCTGCAAAAACTTTATCAGAGTGAATTGGCAAAATTTCAAGGTAAGCATGTTTGTGTGTGTGTTTCTATACAATGCGGAAAACGTTTCGTTTTAAAAAATTCTATCTATTTAGTTTGAGATCTAACGGGAAATTAAACACATATTGACGGGAAAACAGACATTTACCTTGCAACTGTGTTTTACCTATTTTCCATGTTTGATAAAAAAAAAATGGTGGCAGCTGATTAGCACGCATTCTACATAATTCAAAATATAAGCAAGGGGTAACCTATTTGATATCTTATATATAATTATGTATTGTTTGCTTTTCTAGCTGGTGGAAGAATTTGCATATTGAAGAGAAAATGCCTTTTGCAAAACATAGAGTGGTGGAAAGCTTCTTCTGGGCTATAGGGACAACTTTTGAGCCCCAATATGCACTTGCCCGAAGCTTTCTAACAAAAATACTTGCACTTCAGGTAGTAGTTGATGACATGTATGATGTGTATGGTACTATTGAAGAACTTACACTCTATACAGAGGCAATCCAAAGGTATTGTTAACTAGAATAATTAACTTGCGCCTTAATTGTTTGATTGCTTCCAATTAATACTTTAAGCAAGTAATTAATTAGTCGATACTCATAGCTGGGAGGATTCATGTTCAGGTGGGATATCAGTGCTATGGATCAGCTACCGGAGTACATGAGGTATATCTATCAAGTCTTCTTGGACTTCCATGCAGAAGTGGAGGAAGAACTGAGTAAGGCAGGACTACCAATAAGTCGTGCTCGGTATTCTAAAGATGCTGTGAGTATCTTGTTAATGTATTACTCTATAATTAGTAAGCATGTCTAGAAGCCTGTTCGTAATGATTGCCTAATTTAAAGCACGCACAGCCTTTGCTGAACGCCAAAGCTAACATTAGTATTTTTTCCTGTTTTCAGGTGAAAGAAATAGTTCGATCATATATTTTTGACGCCAAATGCGTTAACAAATGCATAGTACCTTCAATGGATGAGTATATGCCGCATTCACTAATAGGCACAATTGTACCAGTACTAACAGTCCATTGCATGGTGGGGATGTGTGACACAGTGACCACAGAAGCCCTTGAATGGTTATCTACTTTCCCCTTAATTATCCGAGCATCAAGCTTATACTGCAGACTCACTGACGACGTGGTTGAAGATAAGGTATGACTGGTTAAACATATACAATTAGCTATCCGATCCAATAGTTTTCCCCTGCATTTACATAAAAGATGTTTTGTATCTCACGTAAGTTATATTAGTACGTACTTAGGACCTTCAAACGCATTTTGTTTATGATGACATGAAACTGCAGGAGGGGAAGGCAGAAGACACCGCTTACTTGGTCGAATGTTATATGAGACAACATGGCGTGTCCAAGGAATATACATATTCCGAATTTCAGAAACAGAAAACTAATGCATGGAAAGATATAAACTCAGAGTACCTCCGTCCTACTGCAGTCCCACTTCCTCTACTTACGGTAGCTCTTAGTTCGGCACGCCTAGTGTATGTTTCCTTTGATTGTCAGGATATTGATGCAATTACTTCAGCAGATACCAAGACTAAAGAACTTCTACGCACTCTGCTTGTGGATCCTATTCCAATTTAAATAAAAAGCTTTTAAGTTCTGTAGAGTTGGAGTCCTCTACAGATTGAAATGATGTTATGTTTTCAATAAAGAGTTCTATTATGGGTTGTCCGGGCCAATGTGTACCAATTTACTTCCATTTGCAATAGAAGTCCCTCTTTTCTTTTCTGATTCTTCGAGTTGGTTAATTGTTACTTATTTTTCTTTATTATTGTTTTTATATGAATCTAAGAAGATATTCAACTCCATTGGTTTGTGTAATAACTACAACAAGTAATTTTGTTTTGGTAAGATTTTCTTCGTCGGTGATGCAGCCGAATCAAAGAACAGTTTGCACAGATAACCGCTGCAGTATCGACACAAACATCAAACAATTAAAATCTGAATAGGCTTCGGCTGGACCATTCACTAGAGTCCTTGTTCGCCTCGTCCAAATCAACGTAGTATTCCAAATCTGAATGGATTTCGGCTGGATCATTCACTGGTTCAGATTGTATGGGTTGTCATTTTTAAGTTTGGATGGCTCCTGAAATTAAAAACTCAGGACATTAATTCTAGAATCCAGGAGTGAATATCAAGCTTAAACGTCAACATAGACATACTTAAAACTGAGGCATCTATCTTCACCATGGTCTTGTGTTGGTCTAAAAAGCTTGTCAAAAGGTTGATTCTTTTGCTGACAATGTTGCTTCATCCTTGGTTGATTCTTTCATTTGCAAATTCTACAACAATTTCTATAACATTTAAAACAAAAGTATGAACACATAACAAAATCAAAGCTTAGAAATGCAAATACCTTTCCTCATCTTACAGGGGAGGTATTGTATTAGTACCTTTAATGATTTTTTTGAGATTAATGCTTTTCAAGAATTTTATATACTTTTAACAATTATTATAGAACTAGCCACCGTTGCTTGTAAACTGTTTAATTATATTTCGTTAAAATTTTAAGTTGTATATATGTTTTTATTATTAAAATATTTTTTGAATTTTATAAATTTCAGATATAAATATTATTCTAATTATGTATTTTAATTATTACTTTCAAATACATATATATATATATATATATATATATATATATATATATATTACATAAAATTAGTTTTTTTTTAACTTTTTATTTAGTAGAAAGAGTGAAATTTATCTAATCATGTAGACTTTTTTTCGATTTTTATACAAATTTTTTTATATTATAAGTGTTTTTCAGATTTTATGTAATTTTTAACTATATAATTTATAACTCGTGTGATGTACGGATGTTTTTTTTAATAATTTTTTATATTTTCATATATATTTTCATATTTTAAACGATAATGTTTTAATTTTTAATTATAACAAGTTATTATATGTCTCTCTGTTCCGATCCACTAAAAAAAATTTACTTCCTATATTCCATCATTTTTTAATGTGAGAATGATCATTCTTGCTTTTTGGCAACAAATACAAAATATTTTTCAAAGCCTTAATATTCCTCGAAATGTGACAATATTTATTTAAAAAATAAAGTCCTGCATGAACCTAATTATAACATATAACAGATGTCTTCGACAAATTCAAGGACGAGAGCACTGGGATATTTAAGGAGACTTTGAACAAAGATGTAGATATACATGGCCACGGTTCGTGAACCGCCGGTTCTGGTTCGTGAACCGCCGGTTCCGGTTTGTAAAAATCTTGAACCGGAACCTAAACCTTAACAAGATATAAACCGGTGATTCCGGTTCAGACGGTTCAGGTTCAGGGTTTGACCCGGTTTTAACCCGGTTCAAGACCCGGTTCCGGTTCCGGTTTGGGTTTGAACCTTATATATACATTATACTTGTTACGTTTTTTTTTTCGAAATACGATAAGTTTTTCTGAATTTGGATGGAATGAATTATAATTTAGAAGTATTGTAATGCTAAGTAATTTTTTAAAATTTGTAAGATGTAAACCATTTTAAAAGTTCAAAGATATAATAGTTTCACTTTTATTAAGGGGTTCTTTCACGTAAATTAATTTAATGTTAAATTCATTGGTACTTTTTTTTTTATTAAAACATTAATAAATATATTACAATAAACTTTAAATGTTTTACAAGAATACAACAAACAATAAAATTTATTACAATAATTTTTATAATCTATACTACATTAATACATAACCAGTCATTACTAACGGTTAATCACCGGTTCGAACCGCCGGTTTGAACCGCCGGTTCACCGGTTTCAATACACACAAACCTGAACCTGAACCTTTAAAATAAATAAACCGGCGGTTTAGGGCCGGTTCCGGTTCGGACCGGTTTTGACCGGTTTTGACCCGGTCCGGTCCGGTCCGGTTTTCCGGTTCCGGTTCCGGTTTGGCCATGTATAGATGTAGATGGACTGCTAAGCTTATATGAAGCAGCACATAGAGTTCACGGAGAAGATATACTTAAGAAGCATTGGCGTTCACAACCTCTCACCCTGAAAGTCTGAAAACTCAGTTGAAAAACCCTCTTGCAGCTAGCGCAAGTCATTCGCTAGCGCAAGTCATTCGTGCACTTAAAGTACCCATGGAACTAAATTAAAAAAAAATTAGAAGAATTATTGAACGAGGCCTCTCATCTCATCACACCTTCACCACGTGGAACTAAATTAAAGAACTTGTGTTTTTTTTTTCGTCAAAGGACTTGTGTTGGTTTTTTTTTTTTTTTTTTAAATGTGAATTTCTC
Organism: Saposhnikovia divaricata; assembly: GCA_036435485.1. Classification (NCBI taxonomy): domain Eukaryota; kingdom Viridiplantae; phylum Streptophyta; class Magnoliopsida; order Apiales; family Apiaceae; genus Saposhnikovia; species Saposhnikovia divaricata. The sequence continues at coordinate 20,984,026 of CM071599.1, read as the reverse complement.
ATTCATGAATTGTATCGAAATACAAGAAAAGCAGAAGGGGATTTTTTCGATCAAGAAAATTCATCATCTAACCGAAGAGCACGCATGTTGCCCCAAGACATTTAGACAATAAAACCTTCAAATCTGAAAATAAAACCCCACAATAGAAAGACCTCGTTAAAAACCCTCAAGAGCAAAACCCTTTGGGAAAAAACTCAAGAGGGAAAAAAGAGTGCCCTCAAAATATAAAGTACAGTGTTTTACAAATTTTCAAGAAATAAACAGAATTAGTAGTTGCTTTTGTGAGTCTCCATTATCATCAGTTTTTGCCGCATCATTACTTTATTTTCCTTCTCATCTTGTTTATTCCATTACTACAGGTCACCCCATCTGTCTTGTTATTATTGATAAGTGGATTTTATATCCACTGGGAATGCCTCCGTTCGGCTTAAATTGATTGTTTTGGACTCAAGTTTCTTGTAGTTTTGATGTGTTTTGCTTAGTTGTGCAGATTTACGAGAATGTTGATTATGGTGGATGCTTTTGTCATTTTTGGAGATTTAATTGATTAAAATTCGGATTTCTGAGAAGGGTTGCGCAGTCTACACTGTTTTGGCCATATCTAGAGTTCTAGAAGTCCGTTTTCAGCGATCTTACTGCCCACGCGAAGCCTGGGAGATTTTCTACAACCTTGGACAGGTCTTGCACGAGCAGGTTGCGCGTGGTTGGCGCAGGCTGCGCGACAAACAGACTGATGGGCGCAGGTTGCACGCCCGCGGTGCTGAAAAATTACAGTTTTTACTATTTTGGCCATATTTGGAGTTCTAGAAGTCCGTTTGAGACCCGTAAGCAGTCCACACGAAGATAACAAGATTCTCTATCATTCTAAGGTGGTCCAGAGGTCCAATTATGATTGGAACGTTCCAGAAATACTGAAGAAAAGTCAGCTACGAATTTTCCTTAAAAAACAGAATCAGTTTAGGAAACGTATTTTGCAGAAATTCTATTATAATTCTGTTTTGGTATTTTCTTGCTGGGCAAGATGTCTAGAGCCCTATATAAACACATCTAGGGTATTATTTTAGGATGTAATTCATAACCTATTTTCAGTACTATTCATACTTTAGATCTAGAACTATTTTGAGATTGGAGAGAAAAGGGAGAGAATCAATTGGAGAAGAAGATTGAAGGAAGGAGCGAAGGGATTCGTCCGGAGTTCAAGACACTTCAAGATTTGTATTCTTTGTTCTTAAATTCTAAACTCATGATTTGTGGTTTTTATATATATACTTGTTTTGTTCAATTATGAGTAGTTAATTCCCTTTATCCAAGAGTTGGGTAGTATTCGTTGATTTGTCGAGTTTGTTTGATTTCTCTTGTTATTGTTAATCTGTCATTGAGGGCTTAATTCAATTAGAAGAGTAGCTAACTTTTGATTGAATCTGTAGGGATTATAACGAATTGGGAGAAGAGTTGTAATTCTAGTACATGACATGATAGACACAATTTAATTATTGAATCGGGAGATTAATAAAAGAATTGTGAAACTGTTAATCCTTGGTTTTAATAGTTTATGATTATACTTTGATTGACCATGGGAGTGGCGATTAGGGGATGATTGTAGGCATTATGAATTACCTTGGGAGAGGAATTTATAAACTTTAGAAGGATTGTTTTTAACGAACAAGAGACACAAATTAGACATTCTTGGTAGTCAATTGAAGAACCCCAAATCTTGGATTATTTTCTCTCATCGTTATTATATAGTTTTTATTTGTTTATTAGTTTAATTTAGTTAATAATCATAATCACCAATCTATTCTTCCACACTTCTGAACTGCTTGAGATAAAAGACTCAGAATTAGAATTGATATCAGTCCTTCCCTGAGAACGAACACACAAAAATACTACTAACAAATTGGTACGAGGAGAATGCTAAACTAAATAATTTTATTTGGGAAGTTCGAGCAGTGTGGTATGACGGTTGTTATCGAACTCCTCCTTGTGTCAATTTTCCTCTATGCCATGATTCTTGTTTAGCAATTGATGATAATGTTGTGTCTGATGAGTCTACTTGTGTAGTTGATAATTGTCCCATGCGCATTAATGATAATTTGGATGCAATTGAAATTCTACCAATTCTAGAAAATTTTGAGCTTAATACATTGGTAGACGATATTAAAATTGATGAGTGTCCAATTATAAAAGAGAAGGAAGTTAAGATTGAGGAAGTTGAAAATCTTGCTATAGAGTATAAGGATCCGATTTGGGAGGAGTATATGAGTCGTACTTATAATGATTATTCTGACGACTTTTCTAGCTATTTTGATGTTTCCAAGTCTCTTGAGCATGATAGGTTCTTGAAAGTTTTCGTACCTTTCAATGAATCTAAGGTTTATTTGCACAATATGCTTATATTAGAAATTCGTAGATATGTGCATCTGTTTGCTTTTTCTCCTCATTGAGGGATTAGTAGTTGTTGTATTATGTGTTCATGTAGGATTTCATGTTTTGCATATTAGTAGTAGTAATTCATGCATATATGTTCGTGTTATCTACGTTTGTTTCATATAGGACATTCTATTTTTTTGTTTCGTATACCATGTGAGTTCATTCTAGTTGCATTTTCATGGCATGCATATTTCATGATCCCTTAAGACGAGCTAATTCTGATTGGTAGGTAGGTGTCTAATTGAGTGTGGTAATGATGAATAGAGGGTTGATTTATAGTTTCTATGAAATTGACTTATGTGTTTCGGAAACAAAACTAATTACACAGTCTCATTGGGTGCTTTTGGGCTAGGTTGAGGTCATGCTTGTTTGGATGTTTTGAGATTTAATCACTTGATTATATTTAGAATTTTCGTTATTCCCTTAATGGCCTAGAACAATTAAGTCTAAGTTTGGGGGAAAACAGGGATTTCCTGCTTAATTGTAAATAATTGTGAATAATGGCTAGGTGTCAAATGGCTAGTAGCCGGCTCATATTTATATGAGTAGTCTAGGGTTGGAAATGAGAAAGGCTCATTCCAGATCGCAGAAAAAAAAAGCAGAAAAAAAAAGCAGAAAAAAAAAGCAGAAAAAGAAAAAAAAAAGAAAAAAAAGAGTCAATAAATTGTTTATATGCAAAATTAACCAGAGTGAGCTCTTTAATACTCGAGTAATTAAGTCTGAGGGGACTTAGTCCTAGTGACCTAAGGCTTTTATAGTCTGGGATCCACTGACCTAACACTCGCTACATGGGTATTATTGTATAAGCCTTTTGGGGTCTCATCCATTGCACGGTTAAATAAGCATGCTTGTATATATGTGTCGTAGTAGTTAGTAATAAAGCATGAATTTCTGTCTACCTTGGATAAGGATGAAGGTGTTTCTAGGTTATGAAGTGTCTACAGTCTATTCTATTTATAAACCTGTGATTGTCTTGGCGAAGAACATGTATGATTTTTGACCTAGTTTTGGGAGTATTCCTGATGAGCATTGCACACACACACGTTTCTGTTCATGTATTGTTAGTATACGGGAACTTAGTCGAGCTCTATTTGGATTTAGTTGCATTCTTTGAGATATTTGCTTGTTCATTGGTTTTGGTTAGTTTGAAGGGGATCGTTGCATATTTCATATTAGTTGCATTCATGCATTGCATTGCATTAGGATTAAATGGATTTTGTGGGTACATTCGCTATAGGCCCTCACGAGACCTTACTCGTCCATTAGGGCTGCCTAGGGGTTTAAAGGGCTTGTTGCATATGCCAAATGCAACCGTGATCACCTACGGAAGTGGTACTAGTTAGTTAGTTAGTTGTAATTGTTTATGCTTGAGGACAAGCATCAGTTTAAGTTTGGGGGTTTGATAAGTGGATTTTATATCCACTGGGAATGCCTCCGTTCGGCTTAAATTGATTGTTTTGGACTCAAGTTTCTTGTAGTTTTGATGTGTTTTGCTTAGTTGTGCAGATTTACGAGAATGTTGATTATGGTGGATGCTTTTGTCATTTTTGGAGATTTAATTGATTAAAATTCGGATTTCTGAGAAGGGTTGCGCAGTCTACACTGTTTTGGCCATATCTAGAGTTCTAGAAGTCCGTTTTCAGCGATCTTACTGCCCACGCGAAGCCTGGGAGATTTTCTACAACCTTGGACAGGTCTTGCACGAGCAGGTTGCGCGTGGTTGGCGCAGGCTGCGCGACAAACAGACTGATGGGCGCAGGTTGCACGCCCGCGGTGCTGAAAAATTACAGTTTTTACTATTTTGGCCATATTTGGAGTTCTAGAAGTCCGTTTGAGACCCGTAAGCAGTCCACACGAAGATAACAAGATTCTCTATCATTCTAAGGTGGTCCAGAGGTCCAATTATGATTGGAACGTTCCAGAAATACTGAAGAAAAGTCAGCTACGAATTTTCCTTAAAAAACAGAATCAGTTTAGGAAACGTATTTTGCAGAAATTCTATTATAATTCTGTTTTGGTATTTTCTTGCTGGGCAAGATGTCTAGAGCCCTATATAAACACATCTAGGGTATTATTTTAGGATGTAATTCATAACCTATTTTCAGTACTATTCATACTTTAGATCTAGAACTATTTTGAGATTGGAGAGAAAAGGGAGAGAATCAATTGGAGAAGAAGATTGAAGGAAGGAGCGAAGGGATTCGTCCGGAGTTCAAGACACTTCAAGATTTGTATTCTTTGTTCTTAAATTCTAAACTCATGATTTGTGGTTTTTATATATATACTTGTTTTGTTCAATTATGAGTAGTTAATTCCCTTTATCCAAGAGTTGGGTAGTATTCGTTGATTTGTCGAGTTTGTTTGATTTCTCTTGTTATTGTTAATCTGTCATTGAGGGCTTAATTCAATTAGAAGAGTAGCTAACTTTTGATTGAATCTGTAGGGATTATAACGAATTGGGAGAAGAGTTGTAATTCTAGTACATGACATGATAGACACAATTTAATTATTGAATCGGGAGATTAATAAAAGAATTGTGAAACTGTTAATCCTTGGTTTTAATAGTTTATGATTATACTTTGATTGACCATGGGAGTGGCGATTAGGGGATGATTGTAGGCATTATGAATTACCTTGGGAGAGGAATTTATAAACTTTAGAAGGATTGTTTTTAACGAACAAGAGACACAAATTAGACATTCTTGGTAGTCAATTGAAGAACCCCAAATCTTGGATTATTTTCTCTCATCGTTATTATATAGTTTTTATTTGTTTATTAGTTTAATTTAGTTAATAATCATAATCACCAATCTATTCTTCCACACTTCTGAACTGCTTGAGATAAAAGACTCAGAATTAGAATTGATATCAGTCCTTCCCTGAGAACGAACACACAAAAATACTACTAACAATTATACTCTATCCAATCATAATGCCCCTGCAAAAGTGAATAAAATCAACAAACGAAAATTAGTCCGCAAAATTATTTACCAAATATTTTATAAATATTATCAACATAAATATATGAACAAACATATGATTTAGTATCAAGCATAGGAATCTAAACCAAAGGGGATCCCTTTGGTTAGATACTTAATTTATTAGTACTTAATTAAAATTGAAATAGTTGTATATATCTAATCCAAAGGTTCGGGAACCCTTTAATTAATCACCTACGACGCCATCAATCATGGCACAAAAATATTCCATAAAAAATATACGAGCCATCAATTATGGCACATTAACTCCGTAAAGGTATATATGTCATCATCAATCATGGCCTCCAATAAATAAAACATTCATGGTACACAATAAAATATAATTACAAATTGAAACTACCAATTAAAATTAATTCCTCTATTAGAAAAGGAAACTGAAAATTTAATGACTACATTAAGGAAAATCAATACAACTATAAAAACTAATAAAGATATCACTTACTAAAATTGCTAGTCAAACACAAAATAACCTATTGTCTATTTTAACTAAACTATCATAAACAAAATTTAAGCTAAAAATTAAAACAAAACGCCTAATTAAAATCAACACAATAAATCACATTAAAGTTACATTTAATAGCAAATTCATCTATCCCAAATCATGGAACAAAATCAACGGAACAAACTAATCACATAAATGCTATCAATTAATCACATAAATGCTACAACTAATCACAATTAATAAAATCAATTTAACTACCTTTAATTTACAGAAAAAACGTAAAAAAATTCTAGCATGATTCTTTTGTAACAATGACTAGCCAAAATCAACATAAGAATTTAAAATCCAGCAACTCGACTCAAAATTCAGTGAACACAGAACATAGACTAAGTGACAATCTCGGAAAACAAACTTTGACAACAATTCTAATAAAACACAGTAAAACTCTAGACACAGCAACCTCACAACTCACTACTCAGCAATTCAAGAATTCCGAGTTGACTCGGCAGACTCGACTACCAGCAACTCACAGAAACACCGAACACAAACTCAACCCAGTATTCAAACTCAATCCTAATATCATGTTATAGTTAAAGAATAACCATAATATCAAAACTAATGCTCTCAAAAACATCCATAGACCCAACAATTATAACACTACTAGGCACAACTTACTTGAACTCATTGGAGATGCTCAGCGACCTTCAATTAAAAAGAAAATTTCATTACATAGCATTTGGCAAAACACAGACCCCATTAAAATGGCATAAAATAAGTTATTTTCTTGTAGGGAACGATATAAGTTCATGACTTGTATCATCATACAATAACCGGAGCAAGGATAAATCAACATCAAAAATTGTAAATAAAACCCCAATTAGTAAATCTAGGGTTTCATCCATCTGTTAAAATCACAAAAACAAGATAGAACCAAATCAACCACTAATTTCAATCGATTTCTCCAAAATTACAAAACCCATCAAACATAATACACCAAACGAGAGAGAGGGGGAGGGAGAGACAGAGGGGGATGGTGGGCCGGGTTAGAGAGAGAGAGAGAGAGGAGAAGAGAGAATACACAATACATTCTCTAGAATACATGTTGATTATATCTCCATCCCACAATAATTAGAGACGCCCATCCCTTCTCCGCCATCCTTATCGCTTGCTTTATTACGGCATAACCTAAACATCAACATATCCTTGACACCAATATCATTGGAGCGGAAGTTTTTATAGAAAACTCAGTGCGTTATTAAGTATTTGTCACAATTGTGGCGTTGTAGTGGTCAAAAACATTAACTATTTTAAATCTACAGTTGAATATAATAAATAAAGCTCTCAAATTTTCATTCATAAATAAAGTGACACAGTACGTAAATAGAAGAAGTACGGATAATGTGGGTAATTTTACTTAAAGTTAAATGGGGGTTTAACAATTTTGACTTAAAGTGAAATTTGAATTAAAAAAAATTTAAATTCATAATATTTAAACTTTACAAGAATCGTGAAAAAAAAAAACTCGATAAGTCATAAGTCAAAAGTACCTAAATAGAAATTATGACTTAAAGCAGTTTTTTAACTTAAAGCCTGCTTAAAGCCCCAATTGCCAAACAGAGCAAAAATGACTTAAAGCTATTTTTAGCTTTAAGCCCCCATTGCCAAACACCCTCGTACATAAATATTTGTATAATTTATAATCTCAATATGGCTTTTCAAACACCCCAATGTCCTTTTTAACTTCTCACACTTTCTATTAATGATTTTAGGACCAGGACACTCTTACAAGATCCTTAGACAATTTTACAGGAGTATTTATTTTTAATATAGATAAAGTGCAAAAAAATGAAATCTATTAATTATATTTGTACGTTTGTATAATTATTAATTATAAAGTATATTTGTAGATAATTATACATTAATGTATAATTATTAATTATGCATGCATACGTACATACACACATACATACATACATACATACATACATACATCCATACATACGTACATAATCATGCATACGTACATACATACATACATACATTTATGTTGTATAATCTATTAATATTTCTCTATTTGTAATCTATTAATTGTTGTATAATTAATATGCATATTTATACATACGTACACATGTACAAATATAAATACATACATATATAAATTTATGTGGATATATAATAATATACTATAATATTATATACATGCATACATGCTATATAACATACATACATACATACATACATACATACATACATACATACATACATACATACATACATACATACATTTATGTTGTATAACCTATTAATATTTCATTATTTGTAATCTATTAATTGTTGTATAATTAATATGCATATTTATACATACATACACATGCATGTACAAACATAAATACATACATATATAAATTTAAGTGGATATATAATAATATACTGTAATATTATATACATACATACATACATACTATATAGCATACATACATACATACATACATTTATGTTGTATAATCTATTAATATTTTATTATTTGTAATCTATTAATTATTATATAATTGATATGCATATTTACACATACATACACATGTACAAACATGTTGTGGAACAAAAAGTAAGGTTATCAAATTGCGGCTAGGGTTCGTGACCTTCGTGCTTTAATGGCTACACTTGTGTTACCGTGACCTAACTCGGGTCTTCACAAGATGCCTACGTATCTCAATGTCGAGAATCAAGCCAAAAAACGTAGTTCTGACTCCTTCCTTATAGGAATCGTAGTAGGATTCTTAAATAGGCTGCAGGAGCCTTAGAATCGTAGTAGGATTCGGATACTTGGTGGGCAAGCCACCGTTATTGAGGAAGGTTCTGACTCCTTCCTTATAGGAATTAGTTTCCTTATTGGATTAGGTGCCTTGGAGGCTACACAATATCCTTGGGATATTCCAGAACGTTCCTGGTTTCTAGAACGTTCTTGTTTTTTGGATCAGGTCCGTGTTATAAACAAGCTTGTACCGGGCGTCCCCGGTTTGGGCTGTTCTTTTTGGGCTTAGCCACTAACCACGAATTTAAAGCCCATCTAGGGTTTTGGGCCTCATTTATGAGCTAATAAATACTATATTAATTATGTCTTTATGGATTATTTTTCACCTATATCATTTGCCCCCCAACTTCTAGGAAAACTTGATTTCGTAGAAGTTTAAGGTCAGTTCGGCCCTAACAGGGTATCGTCTTATAATGAAGTGTGGAGTGACCTACACATTCACGACGACTAAAAGTCTCTCATAAGTTAATACTTAAGAAAGTTAAACGTTCGCTGACCTCTTGAACCTCTTTCTTAAGATTTCTGGGCCTTTCGGGAATAGGATTAGTGTCGTTTTGAGCTCTTAGACACTAATCCAAGTGCAATTCGTGCATAGGATCCTTTATCATAGATTCATTAATGATTTATTTCCCTCAACTTTTCTAAGTTAGGGTTAATATCAGACGGTCATTGCCCATAAGCCTTAATAAGGGCTAATTTCTAAGCAAAAGACACTAATTCAGCCCTAATTGGGGCTAAACAACCCTAAACGGGGCTACGAAGGCCTTAACCGAGGCTAAATAATTCATATTTAATGTGATTACTACTAGGATATCCACCCTTAACCTTGAGGTAGGTTAATTTTAGAGTTAGAGTCCTTAAACGTCGATAATCAAGGTTCATCCCCTAACTGCGATTAGCGAAACCCTAATCCCAAATTTTGGAGTTAAGCCAGTCTAATAGAGATTCTTATAACCTCATGGTTGTAGAAAGAATCACGTAAAAATTCTCATTTTTGAGTTGTCTAGGCAAGAAATACTGTCCCCTGGAAGGTGTTTGAAACACCTTCAGGGTCTTTCAACAACCTCACGTTTTCTGAACACCCCTGGCATTTCCAAACCCAAACTTTGAAGTTGAGTCTATATGGTGGGGATTCTTATAATCTCCTGGTATGAAGAAGAATCACATGAAAATAGGTATTTTTGAACGTTCTGGAGGTGAAATACCCCATTTTAAGCTGGTTTTCAAACCAGGCCTTGTTTGTAACAAGGTCATCTTTTCAACTTCAAGGAAACACTTGGCCTCCTAAATAGGCTTTTAGAGGACCTTGAAAGGTTCTTGAATCTCAAATTTGAGCTCAAACGGAGCACTTTTGAGCGTTCTGGAGGGTCTTGAAATCACCTAGGGGATTCAGGCCTTCACAAGACCTGACCAAGGTGTTCTAGTCGGCCAACCCTGGTCGGCCATTTGGCCATGGGGACCTGGTCGGCTGGGGCCCATGAATTTTTTTTTTTGAATGTTTCAAACATCTTCAGGGTCTTTCAACACCCTCACGGCTTCTGAACACCCTCCAGATTTTGAACACCCCTGACATTTCTGAACCCAAATTTTGAAGTTGGGCTCATATGATAGAGATTCTTATAATCTCCTGGTACGAACAAGAATCACATGAAAATATGCATTTTTGAACGTTTTAGGAGCGAAATACCTCATTCTGAGCTGGTTTTCAAACCAGACCTTGTTTCAACACCCTCCTTTTTTCAACTTCTTGAAACCACTAAGAGACCTACCTAGGCTTGTAGAGGACCTTGAGAGGTTTCCAAATCCCAAATTTGAGCTCAAACGGAGCATTTTTGAGCGTTCTGGAGGGTCATGAAACCACCTAGGGGGTTCAGGTCTTCACCACACCTGACCAAGGTGTTCTAGTCATCCCACCCTGGTCGGCCATTCGTCCATGGGGACCTGGTCGGCCACCCCTGGTCGGCTGGGCCCCATGATTATTTTGAATTTTGGCCAAATTTTGACTAGTTGACTTTGACCGTTGACTTTGACTTTTGACTTTGATTTTGACCAAAACCAAAACTTGTTTCAAACTCCCCTCCTTGTTTCTAGAGTGAGTTTACAACACCTTGGTTGATTCTGTGACCCTCAATCACAAACAACCTTCTTCTTAGTTTTCAAGACCTTCTGGGTTTTTAACTTGTTCTTGAACTCTTAGTTTCTAATAACCTTGGGCTATATTATGGCCCTTGACTTGCTGACACCATTCCATGCTTACAATAGGGTGTTTTGAACAACCTTGGCCTTGCCCCCCCTTTCCATGGAGGTCTTTGCTCCTTAATTAGTTTATATATGGTTTTTCTCTTGTTTTCAACACCTGACTTCAAGTCTAGGGTGCTATGGTCAGTTTTTATCCTTGATTTCATACTCAAGGACTTTAAAACTCCTACCTTGTTTGTAAGGCCATGTCTTGGCTTCATTTTATTCAAAGGTTCCTGAATTTTAGGCCTTGAGTTCGATCAACCGTCTTAATTCAGGACATACAACCTCGTTGGCCCTCTGGGCTTATATTTTAGGCAGGTTTTCAAAACTCCCACCATTTTCTTTGAATCTATTTTCTATATTTCTATAAAGTATTAGCTTTTTAGCTAATCTTTCTACTTAGTGCCTTAATCATGGATTTTGGATTAATCCTCCGTTTAGGCTCGTTAAGCATAAGTTAGTTCAACCTCTTAGGTCGTTAACTATGTTGCTGCTCCAGCCTACATTTTCATTCGTTTCTTTCGTTTATTTAACCTGTAAACGCGGGTCATCGGAAAGATGACCTGCTATGAGGGGTCGCTCATTTCCTTATAAAAGAGATGGAGTGGAAGTCATTCTTCACATTTCAATCTTCTTCCAAAGAAAATTTCTCTCTGAAGAGCTCTCAAGATTCAAACACCTATTTCAACTTCAAACAAACCTGATGGCAAGTGAAGGTGGTCAGAGCACCGTAGTCCCTTCTAAGTCCCTCCTCCAAGCAATCAATAGGAGGACCAAGGACAAGAACAGGAAGGATAAGGTGTTTCCTCCTCGTTATCAATTAACTTTACCCCAACTCTTAGAAGAGCCCGGGGATGTGTTTCCGAACAATGCTGAATTTGACTCTTTCATATTTCCTAGCACTTTAGGCGTAGGAGATATTAACGACCTACTCAAGTATGAATTTCCTTCTGGTTTGAGACTTAGAATCCCTTCACCGGGAGATAGGACTTGTAATTGGCACCCTGAAAATTTGTATGTGTACACAGGGGCTATCACAACTGGCCTTAGGTTTTCGGTTCACCCTTGGCTTGTTAGGTTACTAGCTGAAGTTAAAATCAACCTGTGCCAACTATATCCTAACTCCTGGAAATTTATATTCATCTTTATGGTTGAATGCATCATGGGAGGCGTCCCCCTTAGCATTCCTTTATTTAGACATTTGTTTGCTTTCAAAAATAGCCCTGTCACTAGGAAAGGATGGGTAAGCATCCAACATCGCACAAAGTCCCGAATGATTATCAACGCTGCCTCCGTGCCTGACTCATGCCACAATTGGAGGCACGAATATTTTATCCTTTGGTGGAAATGAGGAGATTGGGGTGAATTTTTCAGGACTAAATTCAACCATGTGAACGATGAGGGTGTTAGTGAGCTGCAGCTCTAAACTGAAGAAGTAGCCCATCGGGACTGAAGAAGTAATTCTTACTTTAACTCTTTTATTCTCATCATACTTGTTCTTATTTCAACATTGTTTTCTTTGTCTTTTCTTGCATTTGATGAGGAGATTGACAGTCTGCCGGGTCATGCTCTCCAGATTACTAAGAGGATGATCAAAAAGGCTGAGAAAGAAGCCAATCTTGACGATATTCCAGTTCCTGAATTCCTCCAACAATGCACAAAGGCTGGGAAAAGGATCAGGAGCTCGGACGGGAGTATGAAGACTGCATTCATGCCTGAGTGGGGGATTTGCGAGCAGGACGCTATTCGAGATAACCATCTCCTTGCTCAGGAATGGTCTCGAAATGCTATAGCCCCGGTTGACAAGGTTCACTTCGCAACAGCAACAGACCTTGAGGAGAACGAAAGCTTGGGGGCATTTCATGCCTATAACGTAAGCTTATCTCCCCTTATCTTTTATTACTCTTACTAAATATTGACCATTGATGTGGCGGAAATGATACAATTAAAATCGCAAGCGCACGATCTCGTTTTAGTATTTTAAGATTCGATCCACAGGGAATAATTTTTATTTCGCAATCCTTAATTTTTAATTTAATCGAACTAGAACAATTTGGGTTTTTGGATTTTTTTTTTACTGATTAATTACTAAAGGAAAATTTAACAAATAAAAAGAGAATTTAATTTAATCTAATTTTAATTCAACTAATTAAAAATTAAAAGAATAGAAAAATTTAAATTTGATTTTTTTTTTAATTTTTTTTTTAAAGAAAATTAAAATTACTTTAAACTATTAAAAGATGAAATTAGAATAAAACTAATTTTAACAATGAAAGGAAATAAAGACAAAATTTACTAATTTTATTAACCAAAAATTTAATCAAATTAAACCATTGGAATTTTTGAAAATTTGGATTTATACTATTTAATTACCAAAAAAAATTTAAATTTAAACTAATTAAAACTGAATTATTCTAAAAAAATTAATAATCTAAATTCGAATTACAAACTAAATCTCATTAATTAAAAAGGAAATAGCAAAATTTAAATTATTCTAAAAAGATATGAATTATAGAAATTCGGACTTAACTAATTTTTTTTACAAAACAATTTGACATGACTCTGGCAACATGAAACTCGACAGCTATGAACTGGATAACTCGGAATGACTCAGAACCACTCGAGATTGAACTCAAAATCAAAAACTCGGTTAAGATCGAAACTTGGACAAACAGGGACACGCGACGAAACTTAGCACAAAAACTCAGAAGAAACAGAAAAACAAGAACTCACTTCCTAGAACAACACTTCAGTACTCAACAAAATCTGATCAAAACTTTATTCCAACGATTACAAACTAAACGAAGGATCGACAATCTTATCTCAGAGAAACAAAAGCAACCAACTTCAAACAACTAAAAACGACTCATACGACTCAGACAAAATCCCAGCACTGCAAATTGCGACGAACACTATAGAGAACTTGTTGACACAGTACAGCTCGAAAACGCCTCAGACTTACTAACGTAACAGCACTACAGCGTACAAAACTCAACAAGAATCGAATAAAAATGACTTAGTAATAACAAAACAGCAACCGAACTTCACACTAGTATAGACATAATTAATGAAACCAGCACGACGATTTCGCAAAACAAACTTGCTCAGCGATTATACTAAACGGAACAAATCCAATCAAAACTTCAATCAAAACTAAACGGAACTCGGAAAACCAGCAACAAATGCAGAACAAAGATCAGCAAAAACCAGCGAATTCAGAAAATGAAATCAGACTCAAAAACAACTCGCAAATGATACTCCACGAATTAATTACAGCAAAGTAGCAATAAAGATTTAATCGACAAACTTGGAAAATTCTACACAATCACGGATACAAATTGAATTCAATCCTAACACATAACGAAACATCAACTTCTAGCAACGAATTTAAACAACTCAATTCACAGCCCAAATGCAACGAATACGAGGTAAATTCCGGGAAGAATAAACAGAAAAAAAAACGGAATTAAAGAGGGAAACGAGAAAACAAGGGGAGGGATGGTCGAACAAAAGAAGAAAGAAAGGGGGTTTTGAACGAAATTAAAGAAGAGGATTGGGTGGTGGATTGGTTTGCAGAGAAGAAAAATGAAAGGAGAGAGGTTGGGAGAGATTTGGGTTTGCTAGAGAGGGGAAAGAACCAAAAACAAGGAAAATGAATTGAGGATTTGCTTTGTAACTTGAATAAAAGTGCAGGGTATTTGCTTATGTGCTATAACGAAAACATAGGAAAAACTTAAAAACTGCGAATTAAAAAAAATTGAAGAAAGAAAAATAACGTATAAAGAAAAGTGTTTACAAGAGAGCTACAAAACAAATTACAACTGAATGTACTACTACTAGGAAAATTGGTCCCCCCTTTTGCTTCTGCACTTGGTCTCAATTTATAGCCATTCCAAGCCTTACAATTTGCAATAAAAAATTGCGTCCATCATTCTTCATCATTCTTCCACCATCTTGAAAATTCTTTTTGCCAACCAAATCATCACACTACACACTATGTTTTTTCTCTTTTTCTTTTTTTATTTTTTTTAATATTTTATATATATTACAAGAATATTCCAAATTTAATAAAATTCGGAACTGAATTTGCTCTTCAAATTTCGAGCTTCTTCGATCGGATATGAAATAAATACTGTAGCTCAATAAATCCGAATTTCTTCTTCTTCTTTTTTCTTTCTTGACCTTTATTTCTTTATTTTGCAATTTCTTCAATTTTTCTTGAATTTCCTGAAATACAACAAAATAATTTATTAAAATACGATTTCAAACAATAAATAGGCAATAAAAATATGCAAAAATATGCACTTATCAAATGCCCCCATACCTATCTTTTGCTCGTCCTCGAGTAAAACACAAAGAAAAATGCAGAATGAAAAACCTATACTCACTGTCGTAGGAATCACGGGTAATTTTAGGTTTACCAACCCGTTAAACCTATAGACGATCTCTACAGGAGGAGTGTTGTCTCCTAAGGGTTTACAGAAGATATACCCATAAAATCTTTGAGATAAATCAGCAAGTATCCAACTTTCCTCTTTTACTCTAACTTTCATTGGTGTCAACAAAACAATTTTGTAGGAAAATACATGCCTTAAAGATTATTCTAATAATAGCCAAGTTATAGGTTCCCACAATCCACATGATTAGACTAAAAATTTACAAAAAATCCCAAGGTGTGTAGTTAATTTAAGGCCTTTGATGGATAAACTGCATATGAACATTTTCTCTTTTTCAACCAATATTGAACTGACCCAATCTCTATCAAAACAAGTATCTAGCCAAACTTCACGTTCTTAGTAGTTAGACCGACTGTGCAATGGTTGAGGTCCCAAAAGACTTTTGCATCAATACCCATTTAGCGAGTTTTAGGTCAACAATCCCAGATCACAAGGGACCTTAGGTTGCTAGGCACAAAGTCCCCTCGGACTTACTTACTCGGGTTATCAATGAGCCCATCCTAGCCGATTTTCCTACTAAGAATTTATTATCACAGAATTACACTAGCACTCAACAATTACAAACATTTATTGACTCTTTTTTTTTTACACTATACGAACCAAATTTCGCAAAGGTTTGATTCGACATTGTTCTAACATGTGGGTTCTCTCTCAGGTATCGAATAACATTCCTATACAATTCTTCCATCAAAAGTCTTGTGCAAATGTGTCGTCTTGGTCTTTTAAGCAAAAATTTGTTCGACACAAGTTTCATGAGGAAAACCTTACTTGACTACGTTCAAATCATCTAAAGGCATTATACATATAATTTTCGAAAAATAGTCAACACCAACTAGTTCTAGAATTTAAAGAGTCGGAAGGACAACTAAGCTAAAAATACTCTATTTTTGGATTTTTAAAATTTTTCAATTTTTTTGGATTTTTCAATTTGATGTATTTACACTAAAACCCTCCCCCATACCTAAATCATGCATTGTCCTCAATGTATGCAAAATTCAAGATATATGACAAGGGAGAATGGTGAGAAAATACCTGATAAGGATGAAAGAGAGTTTACAATTACCTACTGAAGAAACTTACTTGAATCATGGGTCGATGAGGTAGATAACCTCTTCCTCGGGATCAATTGGCAGCTCTAAAAATGGTTTGAGTCTTTGCCCATTAACTTTAAATATATCACCATTTTTAGGATTTTCAATTTCAACAGCACCGTGAGGAAAAACGACCCTAACAACATAAGGACCTTCCCACCGGGATCTCAATTTCCCGGGAAACAAATGAAGCCTAGAATTGTACAAAAGAACTTTTTGACCAGGAGAAAAAGATTTTCTCAAAATAGATTTATCATGAAAAAGCTTAGTTCTTTGTTTATAGATTTTAGCGTTCTCGTAGGCTTCATTTCTCAACTCCTCGAGTTCAGACAATTGCAACTTCCTATGACTACCGGCGGTCGGTAAGTCAAAATTCAACTCTCGAATGGCCCACATGGCCCTATGTTCGAGCTCAATGGGCAAGTGACAGGCCTTTCCAAAGACAATCCGATAAGGGGACATGTCTAAAATGGTTTTAAAAGCGGTCCGATAGGCCCACAAGGCATCTATCAACTTAGTTGAACAATCCTTCCTATTCGAGTTGACAGTCTTTTTTAAATTTTGCTTAATTTGACGATTCGAGACTTCAACTTGCCCACTAGTTTGAGGATGGTAAGGGGTGGCTAGTCGATGAGTTATTGAGTACTTTTTCAGAAGAGACTCAAATTTACGATTCTTGAAGTGCTTGCCTTGGTCACTAATGATAGCCCTAGGTGTACCGAAACGAGAAAAGATATTCTCTTTGAGGAATTTAAGAACGACCTTGTTATCATTGGACTTAGTAGCAATGGCTTCCACCCACTTAGACACGTAATCGACCGCTAACAGAATGTAGAGGTTGCCAAAGGAACTAGGAAAGGGGCCCATAAAATCGATACCCCATACATCGAAAATCTCAATGATTAAGATGGGGTTCATTGGCATCATATTTCTCCTAGTGATCTTTCATAAGTGTTGACACCTATTACACGCGGCACAGTATTCAGCAGCATCTTTGAACAAAGTGGGCCAATAAAAACCGCTTTTAAGGATTTTAGCGGCTGTTTTCTTAGCACTAAAATGCCCTCCACAGGCTTGGTCATGGCAGAAAGAAAGGATATTCTTGAATTCATGATTTGGGACGCACCTCCGAATGATTTGATCAGGACAGTATTTAAAGAGATACGGGTCATCCCAAATGAAGTGTTTGACCTGTGAGAAAAATTTGGATCTATCTTGAGAGGACCAATGAGAGGGAATGTCACCGGTTGCAAGATAGTTGACAATATCGGCGAACCAAGGGGGAGTGGAGATGGACAGAAGTTGCTCGTCCGGAAAAGATTCGTTTACGGGAGACTCGATGGTGGACTCCACTATCAAGCGGGAAAGATGATCGGTGACAACATTCTCAGAACCCTTCTTATCCCTAATTTCTAGGTCAAACTCTTGGAGCAAGAGAATCCACCTAATCAATCGGGCTTTAGAGTCTTTCTTAGAGAATAGATAACGAAGAGCGGCATGATCGGTGTAGACAATGATTTTCGAACCGATAAGATAGGACCGAAACTTGTCGAGGGCAAAAACTACGGCTAGAAGTTCCTTTTCGGTGGTAGAATAATTAAGTTGAGAATCATTCAAAGTCTTTCTAGCGTAGTAAATGACATGGGGCATCTTATCGATTCGTTGCCCTAAAACGGCTCCTACCGCATAATCAGAAGCGTCACACATCAACTCGAAGGGGAGATTCCAATCGGGAGATCGAATGATTGGGGCAGAAGTCAATTCTTTCTTAAGATGCTCAAAATATTGTAAACAATCGCTATTGAAATCGAATTTGACATCCTTCCCGAGAAGATTGGTTAAGGGTCTAGCCTTCTTGCTAAAATCCTTAATGAAACGCCTATAAAAGCCCGCATGGCCTGGGAATGAACGAATGGCTTTGACCGACTTGGGTGGGGGTAGATTTGCAATGATGTCAACTTTGGCTTTATCGACTTCTATCCCCTTTTCAGAAATTTTATGACCAAGAACGATCCCTTCCTTAACCATGAAATGACATTTCTCCCAGTTGAGAACGAGGTTGGTTTCTTTGCACCGTTTTAAAACTAACTCAAGATGGTTTAGGCACTAGTGAAAAGACGAACCAAAGATGGAAAAGTCATCGATAAAGATCTCGAGAAAATCCCCTACCATGTCAGAAAAGATGCTCATCATACACCTTTGGAAAGTGGCTGGAGCAGTGGTTAGACCAAAGGCTAAACGACGATAGGCAAAGGTTCCAAAGGGACATGTGAAAGTGGTCTTTTCTTGGTCTTCGGGAGCAATGGGAATTTGAAAATAGCCAGAATAACCATCTAGAAAACAATAGAACGAATGACCGGCTAACCTTTCTAACATTTGATCGATAAAAGGCAAAGGAAAGTGGTCTTTTCTAGTGGCAGAATTGAGTTTCCTATAGTCTATGCATACCCTCCACCCGGATTGAACACGGGTGGGCACTTGTTCATCATTCTCGTTGGTGACAACGGTAATGCCAGACTTCTTCGGAACTACTTGAATGGGGCTGACCCAAGAGCTATCAGAAATGGTATAAATGATCCCGTTATCGAGACACTTAAGAATTTCTTTTTGAACAACTTCCATCATGGTGGGGTTCAAACGCCGTTGAGGATCTCGGACGGGTTTCGCATCATCAACTAGGTGAATTCGATGTTGGACAATGGCCGGACTAATTCCTTTAATATCAGAGATACTCCAACCTATGGCCTCCTTATGTTCTCTAAGTACCATAACAAGCCCATCCTCTTGTGACTCGGTCAAATCAGAGGCGATAATAACGGGAAGAGACTCGTTAGGACATAAAAAGGCATACTTAAGAGTGTCGGGAAGAGGTTTGAGTTCTAAATCGGGTGGCGTCGACTCAACGGGTTCACTAGTTTCGAAAAGAGACAGGGGAGATGGTTCAACATCATGATTATTTGTAGGAACGGTGGATTCTAACATTTGGTTGACCTCATTTGTATATTCGGAAACATCCCAGTTTTGACCAAAGTGGTTTAAACAAAAATCAAGAGCATCATTAGGGGTCATGAAATTTTGATCAACTATTTCATCAATTAAATTAACATCCATAGGTTGATCATGAAAATCATCGGGTTGCTTCCCAACATGAAAGATATTGAGGTCAATGGTCATGTTCCCGAACGTTAGTTTCATCAGTCGATTCCTAGAATTAATCAAAGGATTCGAAGTGGCTAGAAACGGACGCCCTAGAATGACGGGAATTTGATATGTCGGATTCCTAACCGGTTCGGTTTCTAGTACCACAAAATCAACAGGAAAGACGAAATCTCCAACTTTAATTAGCACGTCCTCGATGATCCCCTTAGGAATTTTGATTGATCTATCTGCTAATTGGAGGGTAACGTTCGTCTTTTGAAGTTCTCCTAACCCTAGGGTTTGGTAGACAGAAAATGGAAGCAAGTTCACGCTGGCGCCTAAATCGAGTAACGCCTTGTCCACAAAAGAATTACCTATGACACATGAAATTGTGGGACAACCGGGGTCCTTATATTTCACGGGAATCTGGTTAGAAAGAATTGAGCTCACTTGAAAGGTCAAAAAGGCCTTCTTAGGGACGTGAGTAGTTCGCTTATGTGTGCACAAATCTTTTAGACATTTCGCATACGAAGGAATTTGTTGAATCGCGTCTAAAAGAGGAATGTTGACTTTAACTTGCTTGAAAACCTCTAAGATCTTGTCTAATTGAGCAGTTTGCTTATTAGAGACGAGGCGTTGTGGGTAAGGAGCTTTTGGCTTAAAGACTCGTTCATTAGGTTCTTCGGGGATGGGTTTTGTCCCACTCGTTGATCATTGTTCCTTAGAACTCTCGGGTTCAAGATTAGCGTTTGGTTCAGGATTCGATTCGTCTTCTTCGGGAGACTTGTCACCGACATGATTTTCAACTTGCTTACCGGACCTTAAGGAAATGACTGCGTTCACATTGTGAGGAGGTCTTTGATTGATTGGAAATTTAGGGTTTACCTCGGTTTGACTTGGAAGTTTGTTCTTCTCTCGTTCACAAATGGCGTTGGCTAATTGGCTTACTTGGACCTCTAACTTAGATATGGCTTGAGTACTAGCATTTAAAATTTGCCTATCTTGAGTCATGGTTTGCATGAAGGTCTGTTGAGATTGAGCCAAATTAGTCGTTGATTTTAGAAGCGCATCGAGAGTCTTTTCCAAGGAGTTAATTCTCTTATCCGACTCATGAAAGCCTGGTGGGTGGGTGGGTGCTTGATTTTGATAAGGAATGTGATTTTAAGTCGTGTTTGAGAACGGAACTTGGTTTGGATAGTTCGGCTTTTGAAAAGATGGTGGAGATTGGAAATTTTGGCCTTGGTTCCAAGAGAAATTAGGGTGGTTCTTCCACCCGGGATTGTAAGTTGGTGCGAACGGGTCATTCCAAGATCTTGGTTGGAACATTGCGTTCACTTGCTCAAAATCGGGACAAGGTTGAGACTCAAAGTTCGAAGAATTAAAATTTGGGTACATAGACATGGGTGGGGGACTACTATGAGTTTCTAGAGCTTCGAGTCTCCTAGCAAGGGTGGCTAGCTTGGCATCGGTTGCAATATTGTTTCCAATTGAGTGTATACCCCTAGAAGAACTAGATGACTCGTTGGACTTTTGAGGTTTCGTAGTAGACTCCCACAACATAGTCTTTTCGGCTAATTCCTCGAAAAACTCCCACCCTTCGTCTTCATTTTTCTCCATAAATCTTCCTTGGCACATAGACTCTAACAACGCGGTTGTTGGACTATCTAAGGCCTCGTAAACAATCTTGCAAAGCCTCCATTTTTCTATTCCGTGGTGGGGGCATTGTGATAAGAGATTTTTAAAACGATCAAAATATTTCCAAAAAGACTCATTTTCCTTTTGATGAAATTGATTTATTTCGTTTGTAATCCTTGTAGTCTTATGGTTTGGAAATTATTTTTTAAGAAAAATTATCACAAATCCCTCCCACGTTGAAATAGAATTAACGGGTAGACTATACAACCATTTTTTGGCATTTTCTTTTAAGGCGAAGTTGATAAGTCTAAGCCTAATGGAGTCTTCGGTCAATTGTTGGATTTTTTGTAGAGCACAAACCTCCTCGAATTCATGAAGGAAAATATACGGATCCTATCCCTCACTCCCGGTAAACTTAGGTAACATGCTAATATGGTGAGCTTTGATCTCGAAATTATTACCATTTACGGGAGGAAGAGTGATGCACAAAGGTTGAGCGGAACGGGTGGGGTAGCAACGATCTTTTAACGAGACTGCCATGGATAAAATCGGTTCAAGTTCAACAAGTTCTACGGGCTCGGTCTCGATCTCGATCTCGATCTCGGGAGAAGAAGGAATCGCAATCGTTCTAACTAGTCTTGAATTAACCCTAAGCCAAGTAGGTTGCATAAACAACGAAGTAACCACGTAGCAAGCAAGTGCGGAAAACACACAAAAGAGAAAGGGTGAAAAATCAAAAGAAAAATCCTATATCTAGGGTTCCTTAATAAAATAACTAGACCTTGCTCCTAACCGTAAGGTTCACCAAAAACTCGGTAAATCTGAATTTATTCGGACCGATTTGGCCAGATTAGAGCAGGCATTGCCAAGAGGCCAAACTCGTCACTTAGACACCAAATCTTAATTGGCCAGGTAAGCTTTCGCTTGCCTAGACACCAAAGAGTCGGAATAATTAATGATTACTTCGTTTCTTAGGTACCTTCCTAATTGAGCGCGAAATTTCTAGGGGCCAACGTCTAATTAATTTTATTAAAGGCTTGGTATGCAAAATGATGGATTAAATTGTTTTTGGGCCAAGGAAAGAGTGATGAAATCCCTTCCCTTATCTTTTGATGGGTTTTGCCCTTAAAATTTATTAGAATGAATGCAACAAACAATGAGATATATACGAAAGCGGTAAACAATTACGGATGCTTACACTACGTGTTCTAATCTAAAGAAAAGAAGAATTTAACGTACCTTTGGGTCCTCCAGCAATCACCACAATTTATAAGGTACGAAAAATTAAAAACAAGAAAATAAAAATCTAGATAATGTGCCCTAAGTGATTAAATGCATGATGCAACAATTATGTATTTACAACTAATTTTTTTTGATTTTTAATTTTTAATTTTTTTTGTGATTTTTGTGATTTTTTATTTTTTTGTGATTTTCTAAAAAAAACGAAAGAGGAGAGAGATACGGTTTACCCAAGCAAAGCTTCCAAAATTCCGAGAAAATTCTTCCGCTTTAATCCAAGTCACCCGAATTTTCCTCCAAATTCCTCGAAAAAATGCAAACAAGAAAAAGAGTGAGAAGAGAGCTAATCCGAAAAATCAAAAACTAAGGTACGAAAAATAATTAGTTTCCCCGGCAGCGGCGCCAAAAACTTGATGTGGCGGAAATGATACAATTAAAATCGCAAGCGCACGATCTCGTTTTAGTATTTTAAGATTCGATCCACAGGGAATAATTTTTATTTCGCAATCCTTAATTTTTAATTTAATCGAACTAGAACAATTTGGGTTTTTGGATTTTTTTTTTACTGATTAATTACTAAAGGAAAATTTAACAAATAAAAAGAGAATTTAATTTAATCTAATTTTAATTCAACTAATTAAAAATTAAAAGAATAGAAAAATTTAAATTTGAATTTTTTTTTTAATTTTTTTTTAAAGAAAATTAAAATTACTTTAAACTATTAAAAGATGAAATTAGAATAAAACTAATTTTAACAATGAAAGGAAATAAAGACAAAATTTACTAATTTTATTAACCAAAAATTTAATCAAATTAAACCATTGGAATTTTTGAAAATTTGGATTTATACTATTTAATTACCAAAAAAAATATAAATTTAAACTAATTAAAACTGAATTACTCTAAATTATTCTAAAAAAATTAATAATCTAAATTCGAATTACAAACTAAATCTCATTAATTAAAAAGGAAATAGCAAAATTTAAATTATTCTAAAAAGATATGAATTATAGAAATTCGGACTTAACTTATTTTTTTTACAAAACAATTTGACATGACTCAGGCAACATGAAACTCGACAGCTATGAACTGGATAACTCGGAATGACTCAGAACCACTCGAGATTGAACTCAAAATTAAAAACTCGGTTAAGATCGAAACATGGACAAACAGGGACACGCGACGAAACTTAGCACAAAAACTCAGAAGAAATAGAAAAACAAGAACTCACTTCCTAGAACAACACTTCAGTACTCAACAAAATCTGATCAAAACTTTATTCCAACGATTACAAACTAAACGAAGGATCGACAATCTTATCTCAGAGAAACAAAAGCAACCAACTTCAAACAACTAAAAACGACTCATACGACTCAGACAAAATCCCAGCACTGCAAATTGCGACGAACACTATAGGGAACTTGTTGACACAGTACAGCTCGAAAACGCCTCAGACTTACTAACGTAACAGCACTACAACGTACAAAACTCAACAAGAATCGAATCAAAATGACTTAGTAATAACAA
This sequence comes from Saposhnikovia divaricata, assembly GCA_036435485.1. Classification (NCBI taxonomy): domain Eukaryota; kingdom Viridiplantae; phylum Streptophyta; class Magnoliopsida; order Apiales; family Apiaceae; genus Saposhnikovia; species Saposhnikovia divaricata. Next base: position 20,960,015 of record CM071599.1, on the reverse strand, counting down.
AACAGCAACGGAACTTCACACTAGTATAGACATAATTAATGAAACCAGCACGACGATTTCGCAAAACAAACTTGCTCAGCGATTATACTAAACGGAACAAATCCAATCAAAACTTCAATCAAAACTAAACGGAACTCGGAAAACCAGCAACAAATGCAGAACAAAGATCAGCAAAAACCAGCGAATTCAGAAAATGAAATCAGACTCAAAAACAACTCGCAAATGATACTCCACGAATTAATTACAGCAAAGTAGCAATAAAGATTTAATCGACAAACTTGGAAAATTCTACACAATCACAGATACAAATTGAATTCAATCCTAACACATAACGAAACATCAACTTCCAGCAACGAATTTAAACAACTCAATTCACAGCCCAAATGCAACGAATACGCGGTAAATTCCGGGAAGAATAAACAGAAAAAAAAACGAAATTAAAGAGGGAAACGAGAAAACAAGGGGAGGGATGGTCGAACAAAAGAAGAAAGAATAGGGGTTTTGAACGAAATTAAAGAAGAGGATTGGGTGGTGGATTGGTTTGCAGAGAAGAAAAATGAAAGGAGAGAGGTTGGGAGAGATTTGGGTTTGCTAGAGAGGGGAAAGAACCAAAAACAAGGAAAATGAATTGAGGATTTGCTTTGTAACTTGAATAAAAGTGCAGGGTATTTGCTTATGTGCTATAACGAAAACATAGGAAAAACTTAAAAACTGCGAATTAAAAAAAATTGAAGAAAGAAAAATAACGTATAAAGAAAAGTGTTTACAAGAGAGCTACAAAACAAATTACAACTGAATGTACTACTACTAGGAAAATTGGTCCCCCCTTTTGCTCCTACACTTGGTCTCAATTTATAGCCATTCCAAGCCTTACAATTTGCAATAAAAAATTGCCTCCATCATTCTTCCACCATCTTGAAAATTCTTTTTGCCAACCAAATCATCACACTACACACTATGTTTTTTCTCTTTTTCTTTTTTTATTTTTTTTTAATATTTTATATATATTACAAGAATATTCCAAATTTAATAAAATTCGGAACTGAATTTGGTCTTCAAATTTCGAGCTTCTTCGATCGGATATGAAATAAATACTGTAGCTCAATAAATCTGAATTTCTTCTTCTTTTTTTTCTTTCTTGACCTTTATTTCTTTATTTTGCAATTTCTTCAATTTTTCTTGAATTTCCTGAAATACAACAAAATAATTTATTAAAATACGATTTCAAACAATAAATAGGCAATAAAAATATGCAAAAATATGCACTTATCAACCATCATGGTTTAACATAACTATTTCTTATGGTGTTCTATTCTTGTAGTTGAATGCTCATTTCCAGAATACTATCCAGTTGGGGAGGTCATATAAGGATAAGGAAAGAACCGCCCTCAAGGCTGCGGAAAAGCATCAGAAAGAGTCTCAAGAATGGGAGGCTAAATACTTCACCTCCGAAGACCAACTATCATCCCTCAGGGGTAAGTATGCAGCCTTGGAGAACAGGACCCAGAACAATGAGGATTCTATCATCCAAAACTACTTGGGCTCGGATACATTTCTTGCCTTCATCGATGAACATGACAGGGAGGTCCAACCGGACCGCATGTCCATAGGTTGGGAAAAAGCCGTGAATAATATTAGCCAAGACCACAAAGGTGTTGTTTATCCTTCCTTCTATCCGAGTCCTTGGAAGGTGACTGATGCTGATGACCTTGTTGAAGGTGCTGGAACTTCCTCCCAGGCAATCAGACGTGCTTCAGGCTCCGGGGCTAAGGCCACTTCCCATTATTCAGGATCCAGTTCAGGGAGGCACCCTTCGAGATCCCGGGGGAAAGACCGAAGTGATAGTTCCGGACGCCAATTAGCCGGCCGAATTCGCGAGCCCAAGTCGGTGAGTGTTACCAGTTCCTCAACTTCGACTTCCAAGAGTAGGGAAGAAGGTGAGACGGGGTCCTCCAGCGGAGAAGAAGCCCCTGTTCAGGTTGCTCCTCTTAAAGCCAAGAAGCGATTGGTGAAGACTACTTCTATCAAGAAGTGATTATCTTTTAGGCCTTGCATGGCTTATGTTTGCCTCGTGTGGCTCTTATTCAGTTCTCGTTTTATCCTGACTTTACTCATGGTCCTTCATGGACTTATATTTTATTCGATGCTGTTTGTAACTTATAACTTTGTCCCCTGGGGGTATATTATCTACATGCTTGTTTCTTTAATTCATACGTTTCTCTTTTTTTCTTACGGTACCTGGTCATCCTAGACTTACACACATCAGGTGTTTGGTACATCATTAAAATCACGGAAACGTAGAATAGAAAACAAACTTGTATTAATAACGTGAAATGGGCTCTGCCCTTACATAAAATGATAAGTTCTACTATGAGCAACATGCTCTGCAATGGTTTTACATAAACCTTATTTCTACTTCAATAGATAGGGTAAAAGCTAAGTCCCTACTAGGAAAGCTTAAACATAATAAATCTTAAGATTCGAGGCGTGCCAAGTACGAGGCACCTCGCTTCCATCCAAGGTTTCCAACTTGTAAGAACCTCTTCCCAACGTTTTGCTGACTCTATACGGCCCTTCCCAATTAGGGGCCAACTTGCCTGTCTGTCCAACTCCAGATGCTTCTATCTTCCTTAAAACCAAGTCACCTTGTTTGAAGAACCTTTCCTTAACCCTATGGTTATAATAAAAAGATGCCCTCTTCTGATGTTCTACATTGCGGGCATTCGCTTCGTCCCTGACTTCATCAATTAAATCAAGGGCAAACCTCATGCCTTCCTCATTGGTTTCTTGATCATATGCTTCCACCCTTGGGGACGTATGAGAGATCTCCACGGGCACTACCGCCTCTGCTCCATAGGCTAGCAAAAATGGGGTAGCTCCCGTTGTCAGTTTACAGGTGGTACGATATGCCCATAGAATAGGCAGCAGCTCATCCACCCATGTGTTTCTTGAACGTTCGACCCTTTTCTTAAGTCCATCAAGGATAATCCGATTCGCTACCTCAGCTTTCCCATTAGCCTGAGGGTGAGCTACTGAAGTGAAGCGAAGTTCGATGGCGTTCTCCTCACAATACTTCTTAAACTCCTCATTGTTGAATTGGCGCCCATTATCCGTCACAAGGATTCGTGGGATTCCGTATCTGCAAATTACATTCTCCCAGAAAAATTGGGCAACTTGCTGGGTGGTTATCTTAGCTAATGGCTTAGCTTCAATCCACTTGGTAAAATAGTCGATGGCCACTATCAAGAACTTCCTTTGTGCTGAAGCTACAGGGAAAGGACCTAGAATGTCCATCCCCCACATGGCAAACGGAATAGGAGAGTTAATCGACGTTAACATGTCTGGCGGCTGCCTAACAATCGGAGCGTGTTTCTGGCACCTGTCATACTTCTTTACATAACTTTGCGCATCTGCCAACATCTGTGGCCAATAAAACCCCAGACGGGTGATCTTATGGGATAGGGCTCTGCCCCCCCCCCCCCAAGTGTTGCCCACAGATCCCTTCATGAACTTCCTTTAATGCTTCTTCTGCCTCTTGGGGCCTCAAACACTTCAAGTACGGGATAACAAAAGACCTCTTGTAAAGAATGCCTTCAATCAAGACATATCTCAATGCTCTCACTGATAGTTTTCACGCCTCTGAGGCGTCTTCGGGAAGCCACCCTGTTTCCAAATGTGCCTTAATAGGATCTATCCAACAACTTCCTATATCAATGGGCGCCACCAATTTCGAATTGACGGAAGGGGCCTTCAAGACCTGGAAGTAAACACTCCCTGCATAATTCTCTATTTCAGAAGAGGCGAACTTTGATAGGGCATCGGCCTTGATGTTCTCCTCCCTCGGAATGTGCTCCATATAGCGTTCATCAAACTGAGTCATAACGGCTTTCACAACCATCAGGTATTTTGCCATAGTTTCATCCTTGGCTTCGAACTCACCATTCACCTGCGATACTACGAGCCTCGAATCTCCACAAACTTTAAGGTTCTTGACTCTCAATATTCTTCCGGCTATCAAGGCTTCATATTCAGGTTCATTGTTGGTTGTTGGAAAGTCCAACTTCAAAGCATATTCTATTAAAAACCCATCGGGGCTTTGCAAGACCAGGCCTGCACCACTAGATTTTGTTTTTGATGCCCCATCAAAATAGAGCACCCAATATTCCTTCTGATCAAGTGCAAGCTCCTCAACTTTGCCTTTGCCTTCCTGGCCTGACACTATCTCCTGCCCCCCGACTTCTTGGTTGTCGATGGTACATTCAACCATGAAGTCAGCTAATGCCTGAGCCTTGATGGCTGTCCGAGGCTTATATGCGATATCAAACTCCCCGAGTTCGATTGCCCATTTAATCAGCCTTCCACTGGCCTTGGGGCTGTGCAATATACTTCTCGACTGTTGATCCGTCAGGACTTCAATCTTGTGTGCCTGAAAGTAAGGTCGTAGCTTCCTCGAAGATGTTACTAACGCCAAAGCAAACTTCTCAATTGGTGAGTAATTCAACTCAGCTCCATGCAATACCTTGCACACGTAGTAGATAGGCTTCTGAATCTTGTTTCCCTCTCGAATAAGAATGGCACTCAGTGCTTGTTCGGATATCGCTAGGTATAAATATAGGGTCTCTCCAGGACTTGGTTTGGCCAACAACGGGGCCTCAGCCATGTACTTTTTTAGCTGTTCAAAAGCCTCTTGGCTTTCTGAAGTCCATTCGAAATTCTTCACTTTCTTCAAAGCCTGAAAGAAAGGCAAACACTTGTCGCCAGACCTTGAGATGAACCTTCCCAAAGCGGCTATTCTACCAGTCAACTTCTGCACGTCCCTCACAGAACGAGGTGGTTCCATATCGAGGATTGCCTTAATCTTATCCGGGTTAGCTTCAATGCCACGTTTTGAAACCATCAAGCCCAAAAACTTCCCTGATCCAACGCTAAAAGCACACTTTGCTGGATTTAACATCATATTATCGTGCCTCAGAACTTCAAAGGCCTCTCTGAGGTGTTCAACATGGTCTGCTGTAAATAAGCTTTTGACCAACATATCATTAACGTAGACCTCCATGGTTTTCCCAATCAAATGGGCAAATATCTTATTTACCAGTCGTTGATAAGTAGCTCCTGCATTCTTTAGTCCAAAAGCCATGACAAGGTAACAAAAAATGCCAAAGTCAGTTATGAAAGATACCTTAGGGATGTCGTCTTTGTGCATCCTTATCTGGTTGTAACCGCTGAAACCATCCATGAAACTCAGCATCACGTGCCCTGCCGTGGCATCTATTAGTGTGTCAATCCTTGGTAAAGGGAAGCAATCCTTAGGACACGCGTCATTTAAATCGGTGAAGTCTATACACATCCTCCACTTTCCGTTGGCTTTCTTGACCATCACAGGGTTAGCCAACCATTCAGGGAACTGAATCTCCTCAATAAAACCAGCTTCCAAGAGCTTGTCCAGCTCTTGCTTGATGGCCTCTTGCCTTTCCGGAGCAAAGTTCCTCTTCTTCTGTTTTATTGCCTTCCGCTTGGGGTCGACATTCAACCTGTGAGTTATGAGTTGGGGGTCTATCCCTGGCATATCAGCTGCCGTCCAAGCGAACACATCTTTGTTTTCTTGTAGGAATTCTACCAACTTGCCCTTCAAAGGTTCTTTTAAAGACGCTATAACGTACGTAACTTTATCAGGGTCTCGAGAATCCAGAGGTATAGGAACCAAATCTTCTGCCGATTTCCCGCGGTATTCGTCATCCCCTCGGACATCCATGTCTTCTATCGGGAGGACCTGCCCCCCCCAACTCCATCAGCTTTTAATGCGGCCACATAACAACTTCTGGCCATCTTTTGATCACCCTTCTGTCCTCCAACGCCATTCCTGGTTGGAAACTTAATTTTCATATGATAGCTTGAGGCAACAGCCTTAAACGCATGATGTCCAGTCCTTCCGAGGATCCCATTATACGTGGATGCTGCTTTGATTACCAAGAAATTTAACATCTGAGTAGCTTCCTTGCGCTCCTGTCCAATAGTAACCGGTAGCTGGATGGTCCCTTCAACATTGGATTCGACTCCATTGAACCCATATATAGGCATACTGTTAGGAGTCAACTACGAGTCGTTGTACCCCATCTTCACAAATGCGTCATGAAACAAAATATCGACAGAAGCACCATTGTCTATCAAGACTCGCTTCACTTCTGAGTTTCCAATTACCGGGGTTATGACCAACGGGTCGTCATGGGGGAACTTCACCCCTTCCAAGTCTGAATCGTCAAAACCAATTACTACTTCAATTTTTGCACGTTTTGAGGCCTCTCCCACGATATGCATCACCTCCCTGGCATATGCCTTTCGAGAGTTCCTTGTCGTGCCAGCCGCAGTCTGGCCTCCCCAAATCATGTTAATAACTGGCCCTCGTGGCTGGGGGTTACGATCACGATCGTTATCCCTTCTATCATTATCTCTTCTATCATAGTCTCTCCTTTGATTTCCACGGTCTTCGCCTTTCGTGAACCTGCTCAACTTTCCTTTTCGGATCAAGAATTCGATCTCGTCCTTGAGTTGCCTGCAATCATCGGTGTCATGTCCTATATCCTTATGGAACCTACAGTGTTGATCCTTGTTTCTCTTTGCGGGATCGCCCCTAAGTGGCTTCGGCCATCGGAAATCCTTGTCTTTCACAATATCCATTAGGATTTGACTCCTAGAGGCATTCAACCTCGCGTATTCAGAGAACCTTGGTCCCAAATTTTTCTTAGGGGCAGAGTCGGATTCCTTGCTAGTCCGGGGATATTTGTCCCTAGCATCGTACTCTTGCTCTTGCTTCCGCTTTCGGGAATTTCCGTTTCCTCCATTCGTTGTAGGGGCTTCTGCCTTCTTCATGCTCTCTTCTGCTTTTATGTATTTACTCGCCCTTCTTTGGAGCTCAGTCATGCTCTTAGGGCGATGTTTTGCCAACGACATCTGAAAGTAGATGTTCGTTGTTCCATTCTCCAGGGCTATCATAGCTACCTTGTTCTCCAAGTCTGGGACATTCAATGTCTCCTTGGTGAAACGCTTGAGATAATCCCTCAGGTTCTCATTCTTCCCTTGTTTCACTTGCATGAGAGATGCAGAGCTTTTTTCATGGACTTTTCCACTAAAAAACTGATTGATGAAAGCAGTGCTCAACTCCTTAAAGGATCCAATTGAGTTTGCGGGCAACCGGCTATACCATCTTTGAGCCATGCCTGCCAGGGTTTGAGGGAATGCCCTACACTTAAGAGCGTCGCTGGCGGGTTGTAACAACAGCGCGTTTGAGAACGTCCTGACATGATTTGAGGGATCACCCGTTCCATCGTATGATTTTATCATGGGCATCTTAAATTTTCGGGAAACATGAGCGTTCATCACCTCCTCAGTGAACGGGGGTATGGGATCGTCAGGGTCTCCAAGTGGCATCAGGTCTTTGGGATCACCCCTGGGGGTTTCCACCCTTGTAACTCCTCCAGTTGGGGCATCAGCCCTTCTTTGTCTCCTTGAAGACCTTTCCAAATCAATAAAGGGAATCTCCCTCTGAATTGGAGGGGGCCTATTCTGATTCAGCCTTGCTTGCTTCCTGGCTATATCGTCCTTCAGCCTTTGGATCTCAGCCTCATGGGCCTTGATTCTCTCAGCGGTTGTCTGAGGAGGTCCATCATGGATTCTTCGAGTCCTTCCCATAGGCTCCTTGCTTGCACGTCGCCTCCTCGGGGATTCATCACGATCATCATCCTCAGATGAAGAATCATCATTATAAGGTCCGGAGTAATCGTAATACCCTTGCTCAGGAGGGGCTAAACCCCTAGCATAGGGAGGCTGATTCGACTTAGGTATCTGTAGAGCATGACCACATAGTCCAGGATCCTTACGATTTGGAGGGTAGTTAGGAAATCTGTATAACGGATCAGTGTTCACGAGGAGTGAAGTGGCGGAGATCTGAACTCCTGAGATTGGGGGACGGTTATTTAATGGTGAGACCACCATCTGAAGCTGATTGGTTTCACGTCCTGGATGGACGTCCATTGGTAAGGTTCTCTCAACATGGGGATTCGTCCATATGGGTTGAGAAAATTGAGGCTGAGTGGTTGTCTCTGTTAATGGGGGTACATACCCTTGCTCCGTAACAACAGGTGGAGCGGTGGAGATGGCTGGTGGATCAGAAGTTATAGGAACGTTCGGGATGTCGTTCTTCGTGTGTTAACCATGGTTGATGTTGGCTTCCCACAGACGGCGCCAAATGTTGTGGAACAAAAAGTAAGGTTATCAAATTGCGGCTAGGGTTCGTGAGCTTCGTGCTTTAATGGCTGCACTTGTGTTACCGTGACCTAACTCGGGTCTTCACAAGATGCCTACGTATCTCAACGTCGAGAATCAAGCCAAAAAACGTAGTTCTGAGATGAGGGGTCTGGCCCTTTAAATAGGCTGCAGGAGCCTTAGAATCGTAGTAGGATTCGGATACTTGGTGGGCAAGCCACCGTTATTAAGGAAGGTTCTGACTCCTTCCTTATAGGAATTAGTTTCCTTGTTGGATTAGGTGCCTTGGAGGCTACACAATATCCTTGGGATATTCCAGAACGTTCCTGGTTTCTAGAACGTTTTTGTTTTTTGGATCATGTCCGTGTTATAAACAAGCTTGTACCGGGCGTCCCCGGTTTGGGCTGTTCTTTTTGGGCTTAGCCACTAACCACGAATTTAAAGCCCAGCTAGGGTTTTGGGCCTCATTTATGAGCCAATAAATACTATATTAATTATGTCTTTAGGGATTATTTTTCACCCATATCAAAACATAAATACATACATATATATATTTATGTGGATATATAATAATGTACTATAATATTCACTAACATATACCATATCTTATTAATCATTTTAGATCTACTGTAATTATTTACGAATTAAATATTATAAAAAAATATCACAATACAAAAAAAGAACCTTCATGCGTATATGAGTATAATACAAACTTGTATTAACATTAAATATCGTAAAACTCATCAATCACATCTTTAATACGTAAACGCCCCAAAAAATATAACATATATATATATATATAGCAAATGGGGGGGTTCCATGCACAAATTTATTCATATAAAAAGTCATATTTACCCTTAATAATTATATCTATGTTATATTTCCGGGGACTATTTAGGTATTGCAACACTAACATATTTATTACATAATAATAACGGATATGAACTAATATGCATTTATTATTATGTAATTAATACTTGTATATATATATATATATATATATATATATATATATATATATATATATATATATATATATATATATATATGTATTCATCCATGTTAACTATATATTTATATTTCGAATTACGGTTTTGATCTTAACATTAACCAATTTATTACATATCGTTCAAGTTTGTTTTAACAAAACAAAGCATAGCATAAAATACAAAACAGATTTAATTTAATCAGAATTATAATTTTCATGTCAAGATCGAGTATTGCATAAATTTTATTTCCTCACAGTAATTGCTGCGAAAATATGAACAATCGAAGATATCAACAATCCAATCCTACGTGATCACGAATAATTCATAAATATTTGTGTAATCTAAAGCATGCCCGTGCTTTGCACGGGCTACGAAGCTAGTTACCATTATAAATACATGTTATAGTGATCAATAGTGGTACTATAGAACACACTCTCCTTAATAATAATTTCTCCTTATATCACTTCTATTCCAGTAACCTGCAGCTAGCACTATGTCGTCGGTGCTTGCTTCATCAGCTCCTCCAGCAGCCAAGGAAGCAACTGAGCCTGAAATTGTTCGTCGATCATCCACCTATCATCCCTGCGTTTGGGGTGACCATTTTCTTGCTTATAATACCCATGATCATGCGGTAAATAGGAATATGAAAGCTTATATTGTTTTACTGCATTATTATTACTACTACTACGATGACGACGAAGATTGTTTTCAGATAAATATTTTTTCGATTTGCACATGATATTATCTCTTCCTGCCATAACTAATGTACGATGCTCAAAATCTACTTGTTGTAGACGCCTGATGAGGACACAGTGCAAAAAATTCAAGTTCTAAAGGAACAAGTGAAGAAGATGCTACTGGAAGCTGCTTCTCAGCCTCAACAACAGCTTAAGTTGATTGATGATATTCAACGACTTGGTTTGGATTATCATTTTAAAGTTGAGATTGATGCAGCATTACAGCGCATGAATGATACGTATCAAGAGCTCTGCAAAGTGAATGACCTCAACATTGTAGCTTTTTGTTTTCGGTTGCTCTGACAACATGGTTATAATGTCTCTTCTGGTACATCAATCGGGATACCTCTCTTCTACACTTAGCACAATTGCGTCAAATGTCTCTGTTCCGATCCACTAAAAAAAATACTTCATATATTCCATCATTTTTCTTATCTGAGAATGATCATTCTTGCTTTTTGACAACAAATACAAATATTTTTCAAAGCCTTGATATTTCTTGAAATGTGACAATATTTATTTAAAAAATTAAGTCCTGCATGAACCTAATTATAACATAAATTCACAACAGATGTCTTCGGCAAATTCAAGGACGAGAGCACTGGGATATTTAAGGAGTCTTTGAACAAAGATGTAAATGGACTGCTAAGCTTATATGAAGCAGCACATCTTAGAGTTCACGGAGAAGATATACTTGACGAAGCATTAGCATTCACAACCTCTCACCTTGAAAGTCTGAAAACTCAGTTGAGAAACCCTCTTGCAGCGCAAGTCATTCGTACACTTAAAGTACAGCTATGGAAGAGTGTAAACAGGGTTGAAGCGAGGCACTACATTTCTCTTTATGGAGAGGACGATTCTCATTCTAAAACACTTTTACGCTTTGCTATATTAGACTACAATAGCCTGCAAAAACTTTATCAGAGTGAATTGAGAAAAATTTTAAGGTAAGCATGTTTGTGTGTGTGTTTCTATACAACGCGGAAAACGTTTCGTTTTAAAAAAATTTATCTATTTAGTTTGAGATCTAACGGGAAATTAAACACATATTGATGGGAAAACGGTCATTTACCTTGCAACTGTGATTTACCTATTTTCCATGTTTGATAAAAAAAATGGTGGCAGCTGATTAGCACGCATTCTAAGTAATTCAGAATATAAGCAAGGGGTAACCTATTTGATATCTTATATATAATTATGTATTGTTTGCTTTTCTAGCTGGTGGAAGAATTTGCATATTGAAGAGAAAATGCCTTTTGCAAGACATAGAGTGGTGGAAAGCTTCTTCTGGGCTATAGGGACAACTTTTGAGCCCCAATATGCACTTGCCCGAAGCTTTCTAACAAAAATACTTGCACTTCAGGTAGTAGTTGATGACATGTATGATGTGTATGGTACTATTGAAGAACTTACACTCTATACAGAGGCAATCCAAAGGTATTGTTAACTAGAATAATTAACTTGCGCCTTAATTGTTTGATTGCTTCCAATTAATACTTTAACAAGTAATTAATTAGTCGATTCTCATAGCTGGGAGGATTCATGTTCAGGTGGGATATCAGTGCTGTGGATCAGCTACCGGAGTACATGAGGTATATCTATCAAGTCTTCTTGGACTTCCATGCAGAAGTGGAGGAAGAACTGAGTAAGGCAGGACTACCAATAAGTCGTGCTCGGTATTCTAAAGATGCTGTGAGTATCTTGTTAATATATTAGTATATTACTCTATAATTAGTAGGCATGTCTAGGAGCCTGTTCCTAATGATGGCCTTATTTTAAGCACGCACAGCCGCCTTTGCTGAACGCCAAAGCTAACATTAGTTATTCTTTCCTGTTTTCAGGTGAAAGAAACAGTTCGATCATATATTTTTGAGGCCAAATGCATTAACAAATGTATAGTACCATCAATGGATGAGTATATGCCGCATTCACTAATAGGCACAACTATACCAATCCTAGCAGTCCATTGCATGGTGGGGATGTGCGACACAGTGACCACAATGGTTTTTAGTTTGTAATTAATTTTAGTTTGTAGTAGAGTAAGACTCTATATATATATATATATATATATATATATATATATATATATAAATAACTATCTGATCCAATAAATTTCCCATGCATTGACATTTGACATAAAAGATGTTTTGTATTATATTATGTAGGAGGGGAAGGCAGAAGACACCGCTTACTTGGTCGAATGTTATATGAGACAACATGGCGTGTCCAAGGAATATACATATTCCGAATTTCAGAAACAGAAAACTAATGCATGGAAAGATATAAACTCAGAGTGCCTCCGTCCAACTGCAGTCCCACTTCCTCTACTTATGGTTGCTCTTAGTTCGGCACGCCTAGTGTATGTTTCCTATGATTGTCAGGATATTGATGCATTTACTTCAGCAGATACCAAGACTAAAGAACTTCTACGCACTCTGCTTGTGGATCCTATTCCAATTTAAACAAAAAGCTTGTAAGTTCTGTAGAGTTGGAGTCCTCTACAGATTGAAATGATGTTATGTTTTCAATAAAGAGTGTTTGATGAATAATTAGAGCTAGCTAGCTCTATTATGGGTTGTAAGGGCCGGTGTGTACCAATTTACTTCCATTTGCAGTAGAAGTGCCTCTTTTCTTTTTCTGATTCTTCGAGTTGGTTAATTGTTATTTATTTTTCTTTATTATTGTTTTTATATGAAACTAAGAAGATATTCAACTCCATTGGTTTGTGTAATAACTACAACAAGTAATTTTGTTGTGGTAAGATTGTCGGTGATGCAGCAGAATCAAAGAACAGTTTGCACAGATAACCGCTGCAGTATCGACACAAACATCAAACAATCAAAATCTGAATGGGCTTCGGCTGGACCATTCACTAGAGTCCTTGTTCGCCTCGTCCAAATCAGCGTAGTATTCCAAATCTGAATGGATTTCGGCTGGATTATTCACTGGTTCAGATTGTATGGGTTGTCATTTTTAAGTTTGGATGGCTCCTGAAATTAAAAACTCAGGATATTAATTCTAGGATCCAGGAGTGAATATCAAGCTTAAACGTCAAAAGGATATTATTCACTGGTCTTAAAAACATGTCAAAAGGTTGATTCTTCTGTTGACAATGTTGCTTCATGCTTGGTTGATTCTTTCATTTGCAAATTCTACAACAAATTCTATAACATTTAAAACAAAAGTATGAACACATAACAAAATCAAAGCTTAGAAATGCAAATACCTTTCCTCATCTTAGGGGAGGTATTGTATTAATACTTTTATTAACTTTTTTGAGATTAATGACTTTCAAGAATTTTATATACTTTTAGCAATTATTATAGAGTTAGTGAAATTCAAGATGATTTTTTAAAGAATTATTAGAAGTATGTCATATCTTATGTCTTTTTTTCAAGTGATATAGTTATAATTTTTGTTAAAAGTCATTAAAAGCCATTCTCGTTACTTTTCGAATAAAACTGTACTTGTAAAGAGTGTATAAATGTCTATATTCAATAATATCCTATCTTTAAAGAACTTTTAAAAATTTTGATTGAATAACATATACTTTTAAAGATTTTTTTAATTATTAGAATTGAATATCTCTTCACTTTTAAAATCACTAAAAAACCCCTAGTCTTGTCGTTCTTATCAAATTCAGTTTATGGGGCTCTAAGAGCATCGGCGGTGCTTGGAGTCCTTTGATGTCTCGATCTTCGCAAAATGATTGGGCGGCTGATTTTCTTTTATTTTTTATTTTTTTTGAAGCAGGGTCTTCACAAAAAATTGTATGCGCGAACAATGATATCTTTTTTTTTCTGAATCAATACGTACTTGCATTACTTAGAAAGTGTCTCTTTCTCTTTCAACTACGTGTTTAATAAAATCAGGAGGAGTGACATGTCATTTTTTGAGACTTGACATAAAATGTGTAAAGTTTTTTAACACATGAGCCACACAATTCGCAAACCTATATACAAAATCTACTAGCACATGATCAAAGTACTTCAAATATTGAATACATGACAGCTCTATTAATGGAGCTTAGTTGAAAACATAAAGAAAAAGAAGAAGAAGGAGATATTTGTTCATTATGCAAAAAAGAAAGGTACAGAAAAATATGAGATGTTACATTACAAAGAAGTGGTATAATGACGTGATATGAAAACAAACTATATATAGGCTAGATGCTATTCTATCATTCCTAATAAACTCCTTCTAGAACCTTGATGACCTAGCACACTGACTAGTTGCTCTGTTGACTTCTGTTGACTTGCTATATTAGTCTCATCATCCCCCCTCAAGCTTGACTGTGAGAAGAGATTGAGCACGCCAAGCTTGGACAACAAATGCGGCATAGAATAAGAAGGAATGGCCTTGGTAAGGAGATCAGTTGGTTGATCTTTAGAGGCAACATAAGAGTGGGAATGAGACCTTTCTGAAGCTTTTCACGAACCAAATGGCAGTCAATTTCGATATGTTTAGTACGTTCATGGAAAACCAGATTAGCAGCAATATACATGGCTGATTTATTATCACAGAACAGTGTTACTGGCTGCAAATTTGAAACTCCTAATTCATGAAAAAGAGTTAACAACCAGGTGACTTCACAATAGACATCTGCTAAAGCTCGATACTCAGCTTCTGCTGATGATCGAGACACTGTATTTTGTTTCTTGGATTTCCATGAAAGTAAAGAAGAACCCAAAGTAACACAATATCCTGTCAAAGACTGGCGAGTATGAGGGCAACCACCCCAGTCAGCATCAACATAGGCAGTTAGCTTTAAAGAACTGGTAGCAGATAGCAAAAGACCTTGACCAAAAGTATGTTTTAGATAACGAACAACTCGATGAGCTGCATCAAGATGGCACTACCTTGGTGAAGCAAGAAACTAGGATAAGACATGAACAACATATGAAAGATCTCGATGGGTAATGGTAAGATAGATAAGTCGACCCACCAAACATCTATAAGGAGCATGATTAAAAAAAAAAAGGAGAAGTTGTATTACTGAGAAGAGTGTGATTTTGCTCAATTGGAACAACAGTAATCTTGGCATTTTCAAAACAAACATCCTTAATAATATCCCACGTATACTTACGTTGATTGAGATAAATTCCTTTGGCAGAACGAGCAGCTTCAATGCCTAAGAAATACTTGACAGGGCCCAAGTCTTTTATCTTGAAATAAGAGGCAATATGTGCTTTAAAATGAGCAATAGCAGTGGGATTATTTCCAACCACCAAGATGTCATCCACGTAAACAAGAACATCCATAAAACTGGTAGATGTAGGAAGTATAAACAAGATGTGATCTGAGTTTGCTTGTTTAAAACCATAAGGCAGAAGTACAGATTTAAATTTAAGAAACCATTTCCGTGGAGATTGCTTGAGACCATAAAGGGACTTAAAATGTTTACATACCAAAGGTACCTTGGAATTATAGTTGGCAAAAACTGCAGGCAATGAATACCCTTGAGGAATAGACATGTACACCTCATCTTCTGAATCACCATATAAGAACGCATTATTAACATCCATTTGTGTGACAGACCAATTACTGACAGCAGCCAAAGACAATAACACTCGAACTGTGGTCATTTTTGTAACTGGGGCAAATGTTTCAAAGTAATCAAGCCCTTCAGTCTAAGTAAAACCACGAGCTACCAAACGAGCCTTATAACGGTCTACTGTTTCATCCTGATTGAACTTAACTCTGTAAACCCATCTACAACTCACTACTTTCTTGCCAGGTGGAAGAGGAAATATTGTCCAGGTTTTATTAGCCTCCAAAGCTGCAAGCTCTGTAGCCATAGCCTCACACCACACAGAATGCTGACAAGCTACTTTATAAGAGGAAGGCTCAGGAACATGAGATATATTGGCTACAAAGGCATGATGTTGTGGAGTAAAGATTGAAAAGAGTTGACAGAGGCATGAAGAGAGGATGGTAATCCAACAAATCATTAAACTTACTAGGAGTCTTGAGTCTAGTACTATGCCTAATAGGTGGTGGAGAAGGTGAACTGTTATCAACAGTCATAAGAACATGTGAAGTATCACGAATAGGTGGAGAAGAAACATGTAAAAAGGACTCATGGGAGTCAGTATCAACAGGAACACGTGAAGGTTCTGTATTAGGTAAAGGAGCAGTGAAGAGTGGATCAGAAAAAGGGTCAATTGCTAAAGTAATGTCAGAGTTGAATAAGTGTGAGGGTGGAGAACAATTGATATGTTTAAAAGGAAAAAACATGTTCACTAAATGTGACATCTCGAGAAACAAACACCTTTCTAGTGTCTAAGTTTAAAACTTTGTAAGCTTTTTGAGAAAAGGGATAATCAATAAAAACACATCTGTTAGCCCTATTGTCAATTTGTCCTTATGAGGCAACGTGTTTGTAACATAACAGAGTGAACCAAAAACTTTTAGGTGATTATATGATGGAGATTGATTAAACAGAATATGATATGGAGATTTGCCTTTAAGACTGTGAATAGGAGTTCTGTTTAAAAGATAGGTGGCTGTGAGAATGCAGTCACCCCAAAAAGAGATAGGAAGTGAAGCTTGAAGGCGTAATGCACGAGCTTTATTAAAAAGAGTTTTGTGCTTTCGCTCCACAACTCTATTTTTTTGTGGAGTGTAAGTGCAGCTCTTTTGATGAATTATTCCAAGATGTGCTAAATAGCTTTGTATTTATATTGTCCCCAAACATCCACATGTATAAGCTCAAATAAAGATGTACTACAAGAAGTACTATCAGTAAATGGTAATCTTTTTTGCTTAGCCAAATGACAAGTATCACAAGAGTTAAAAGAAACAGAACTTTGATACATAGAAGAAGGCAAATACTTCATTGAAGATACTGATGGATGCCCTAAACGAGCATGCCACAAATGAGAATCTATTATAGAGTTTTTGACAGAATTACAAATGGACTGAGACAAAACAGGCAGAATTTCAGAGCAAGCAACAGGATGATGAAGGAGATACAGGCAGATACAGGCCATCTTGAAGTTCACCAATCTTTGTGGTCTTCTTCAAGATATGGTCTTGTGTATAACAAGCATCTTTAGTAAAGAATACATTGCATGAATTAGTAGAAGTAAGTTTTGGAACAGATAGCAGATTATAGCTAAAGCTAGGGACATAAAGGACATCAGTTAAAACAAGATTAGCATGTAAGACCACTGTCCCAACATGTGTAACATTAGTATGCTGTCCATTAGGTAAATGAAAAACTGAGTTAGTCTTATGGACATTAGAAAGTAACTGAAAGTGAGGTGATGTGATCAGTAGCTCTAGAGTCTAAAATCCACATATCAACACTCAAAGATTTCTTACTATTTGTATGACAAACAAAGTACAGAACATTACCAGCCATGTGAGATGGAGTGCCAGTCCACTGATTGGACAAAGATGGAGCAGAAGAAGAACTGGCACCAGTATTAATATTAGTTGACAATTCTTTAAAACCACTTTGAATCATAGTCATCAACTGCTGGCATTGAGCAATAGTAAAACCTACAGACTCATTAGACTTTGTTGTAGTACAACTGAATCAGATACCTCAGAAATAACATTGTAGGCATGTGAAGATTTGGACTGAGTCTTGGGCCTAGCTTTAGGTTTTCCAAAAAGTCTATGCCGGGATGGATAGCCATGCACACAGAAGCATTTGTCTTTGTTGTGACCAGATAGATGACACACTTCACAGATAATAGTAGCCTCAATCATAGTTCTTTTACTACTGTTTGGCTTACCAAACTTACCAGCTGCACTCTGAGGTTCATGATGTTTCACAGATAAGGCAACAGAATCCGTTGAAACAAAGGAAACACCAAACTCTCTTTGATTTTCCTCCTGCATCATGATACTATAAGCAGCACTAAGACTAGGAATAGGTGTCATTAACAATAAATGGCCTCTTATGATAGTGTATTGTTCACCTAATCCCATAAGAAATTGAGACAGCTTGATACTTTTGCTAAACACATCCAATTTAGCATTTACATCACAAAAACATTTACCACAATCACAACGAGGCACAGCAGACAAAGCTTCCAATTCATCATTAAGAGCTCTAAATTTTGTAAAGTATGTAGAGATTGATAAGTTGCCTTGACGAAGAGATGCAATTTCTTTCCACAGATTAAACAGTTTAGGAACATTTGTTTGAGCAAAGCGTATGGAAAAATCATCCCAAATATCCTTTGCAACATTCATATACATCACACTTTGTCGAATCTCAGGTGAAACAGTGTTTAACAGCCATGAAATTACAATATCATTGCATCGAGTCCAGTACAAACACAGATTAGAATTACTAGCAGGTTTAACATACGATCCATCAACAAAACCTAATTTCAGCTTAGAAGATATGGCAATTTTCATAGATCGAAAGCATTGATTATAGTTTTGCTCATTCAGAGTAACAGTAATAATGATTAAACCTGGATGATCTGATGAATACAGAAAGTAAGGATGATTTGCATCAATAACTATAGATGTTGTTGATGTAGAAGCACTAATCGCATCAGTCAAGTAAGATGGAGAAGACGCCATTTCTGATGATAAACACACGCAGAAAAACAAGTACAACGATGATAGATACACCGTATACAACAAATACAAAAAGATAGATGAAAATAGATCGAAGAGAGTGTATAGAGAGAGATTACTCAGTTGAAGAAGAAAACAGCGGAAATAAACAGAGATCTGTGCTCTGATACCATGACAGCTCCATTAATGAAGCTTGGTTGAAAACATAAAGAAGAAGATGAAGATAATTGTTCATTATGCAAAAGAGAAAGGTACATAATATATGAACTGTTACATTACAAAGAGGTTGTATAATAACGTGATATGAAAACAGACTATATATAGGCTAGATGCTATTCTATCATTCCTAACAAACTCCTTCTAGAACCTTGATGACCTGGCACACTGGCTTGTTGCTCTGTTGACTTCTGTTGACTTGCTACATTAGTCTCATCAATACATTCAAAAACAATGGTATGAAAATAGGATTCTCCACCTCGACCATTACAAACCATAGCTAGCACCTTCGAATCTGTTTCGAATCCCATTTCCTTAACCCAAGACATTGCTTCCTTATGATATTAATTTTAGGCTTAATGACCTTTTAGCCCTCGAAGTTTTATACGAAATACCTATCAACCCTCAATGTTTCAAAACGTTCCTTTTAGCCCCTGAAGTATTCGTAAAGGTCCAATTAACCCTTGTACCGGTACAAAAAATTGTAACGGTACGTATCGGATGGGCAAAATAGACATTACATGTGTCCGTTAAAATAATTTTTTTAATTTGTACCGGTATAAGGGTTAATAGGACCTTTCCGGATACTTCAAGGGCTAAAAGGTACAACGTATTAAACTTGAAGGTTTGATGGGTACAAAAGGTCATTACTATATCTACTAGTTTAATTCAGTTACCACTATCTCCATACCACTCGAGTAAGACTTACATACACTAACGTTTAATTCAGTTACATGCTATTAATTTGAAATTTGAAAAAAATAAAATTTTATTATAGATATTTGAAAATTGTAATTCGATATTTGAAGTATTAAGTATTTAAATATTCTATTTTAATAATGTCTATTTTTTATAAAACTCTCGTAGCACTAACGTGTACTACGCTCATGCGTTTTTAAAGAAGTGTGTATATCCATATGTATAGATTTGTGTATATATATTATACAATTACAATGGATTACAAATAATTCTAATGATTAATTATGTAATTATTATTAAATAAAAATAGAGAAACATTAATTAAACTAATATCTTATGTTTATTAATGATCAATTAAAATTTATTCTTATATAATTATAAGTTAGATATTACTAATTATATCCTATTATTCTTATATAATAAGAGTAATAGAGATAATAAACGTGTACTATCATACGTCAACAGGTTCGACTCTACAAATTACATAATAAAAAAATATTTAATTATATACAAATATATCCTATTATTATACATAAATATAAGAAGGCTAATAAAAAAAATGATACAATACATCTTTGTATATCAAGAATTCTCATCTAAAATATGTTATTACAAGATAAATTTTGGGTTTTTTAATAATATATCCAAATTTAAAACATGGTTTGTAAATATGTCCTATATCCATTGTACCCTTTTTAATCAAATTTATTTTAAAATATAATGTCTCACAAAAACATGATTTGTTTAATTTAAATTATAAATTTCAATATTTTATTTGGTTAAGGGTGCCCCTGGCGGGGCCTGTGTAAGAAAAAAACAAAATAAAAAATTTATTTTATGGTTAAAATTAAAAAAAACACCCCTGACTGGTTTGTACTAAAAAATATAAAATAATATTTTTTTTAGTTATTAAAATTTTAAAATTTTAGTATACTTATAATAGTAATTAATTAATAAAAAAGGGTATATTGTTCTCTCTAAAACTTAAAAACTGATAATAGGACATATAATTAATAAATCAATAAGATGGGACATATTTTCAAAATGATCTATTAATTTGGGACATATCATACAAATTTCCCATAATTTTTTTTACCTCCAAAGCACTATTACAGTGTAGAGTTTAATTCGAATAAAAAAAGATTAAATTTTCGATAAATTCACCGTTGTAGCTTGCAAGTTTTTAGATGGAGTTTATGATTACCTTTTTTCATTTAATAAAAAAAAATTATTGATCTTTGAAATATACATTCAAACATGTGTTCTTCAAATTTTAATAATTTTGTTTTTCTAATACTACTAGCTTAAAACGTGTGCGATGCACGGATGTTCTTTAATATAATGGAAACTTTTTTTTAATTTGAATTAAAAAATTTACGACATGAATTTTGCACGATTAAAATTTTAAATGATATGATTTGATAATAATTATATACTAGCCGATAACCCGTGCAAAGCACGGACTATCATATATTATTATTATAATTTAATATATTAATTTTTGATTTAATATAAAATTTAATACCTTTTGTACCCATCAAACCCTCAAGTTTAATACGTTGTACCTTTTAGCCCCTGAAGTATCCGGAAAGGTCCTATTAACCCTTATACCAGTACAAATTAAAAAAAATTGTAACGGACACATGTAATGTCTATTTTACCCATCCGATACGTACCGTTACAATTTTTCGTACCGGTACAAGGGTTAATTGGACCTTTACGGATACTTCAGGAGCTAAAAGGAACGTTTTGAAACATTGAGGGCTGATAGGTATTTCGTATAAAACTTCGAGGGCTAAAAGGTCATTAAGCCTTAATTTTATAAAACTACTCAAAAAAAATTTTATACCAATTTATGACTTAATACCTGAATATTATACGGTTCAATTTTAATAAATGTCACTTATCCAATAATTAAACATAATTTATAAATGCTGGTTGAAATTATTTAATGCAGGTCATGACGATTACAATTTTATTTCTTCCGTGTAAATCATTAAAGTAATTACATTGAAAAATTATTTTATCTCTTCCTTCCGTGTAAAATTTAGCAACACCCAACTAATTCTAGAAAAAGTTTAACTTTAATAAAATTTAATTTAATATGAAAAAGAAAAGTCAAATAAAATAGATGAGGGGTTTAGCAATGACTTTATGGATTTTATATACTTTTATGACTCTTTAATTATTCTTGTTGAGTCACCAAAATTTCGAAATACATTTGATGACTCATAATAAAATGACTTCTAAAATCTTTCATAGACTTTTTGATAGATTTTGTGGTGTACTAGACTAACTACAAAGATCATATATTAGCCTATGTTATGAACCCTTTAACCTTTTTCCACTACAACCCAATTTCGATCGTATGTTCTTTGATCAATCCGGCCACGAGAAAATTGAGTACTATGTATATTTCTTGTTAAATTGAGTATTCATTGCATTTTTTTATTTGAATATTTGTCAATATTCATATCTAATTATGATGCAGAGCTATGTCATTAGCCAGCAATATTTTTATGATGCAAAGCTAATTTATTTATTTTTGTCAGGGGTATCTATTCCATAGATGAAATGTATCGAATACAATATCCGTAAAAAGGGGTTTTTTCATTCAAAAAAGTTTATTATCTAACCGAAAGGCACGCATGTTGCCCCCGGAAATTTAGACAATAGAACCTTTAAGTCCGAAAAGAAAATCACCCGAATGAGAAAAAAATTACAAATACATTTGCCAAAATATAGTGCCCAAACAAAGTGAGATCACCACTCCATAAGAACAAAAAATCAATCCGATTTTTAGTAAACACAAAGTTTGTCAGCCTGAACACCAAATTCTTCTTATCCGCACTTAGTCAACACTCAATAGCCTTGCTTCAAGAAATTGGGATTTTGTCCATTCTCCGTCCACCTAAAACAAACGCATACAAAAAATTAAAAACAAAGCAAAAATTCAAATCCAATCTATGTACCTTTAATTAGAGTTCCGTAAATAACTCAACCCTATACTAAAGTCTCAACCAAAGGGAATACCTTTGGTTAGACAGACAATTAATTAACAAATTTCTTTTATAAATAGCAAGTAACTTCTTGTAATTGTATAGAACTAGCTGCTAAGAAGTAATATACTGCTAAGAAGTAATATACTGCAATAAATAAGAGTCATACTAGAAAATCTAATTAATCTGAGTCCAATATAAGAATTTGTGTACTAACTTTATTTAACTAGGAAATAATTAATGCATCATAACTAACTTCCAAAATACATGGAAATTTTATGTGTACTAACTTTATTTTAGATGAGAAATAAGTAATACATCATAATTAACTATCAAAATACATTGAAATTATTAAACACTCATTAATTGTTAACTTAACATGATTATTACTCCTTATGACATAAATAATTCTACCTAATAATTATTGTATATTTATATTATAGAATTATCCTTTAGTATATAGAAAGATATTTGAAATTAATCCCTACTTAATCAGCGCATAAATTATTAGGTATTACTAATAATTTTATTAGTGTTTTATTATATGCAAAGCTAATTTTATTAGTGTTTTATGTGAGTTTTTGCAAGCACAATATTTTTAAAAGTCATAAATTACTATAATGTTTGATGGGTTCTTATTTTACTTTGTGTGTTATGATCCAGTTTTACAAAATTGCAGAAGATCGCACCCTCAACAATATCGTTTACTAAAATGAATATAAATATGGAAATTGAAAACCAAGAAGAGGAAGAAAAAGAGATGGAAGAAGAGGAAGAAAGAAAAGAAATGCGATAGGAAATTTTAAAAAATTTGTTGATATTAAATGAAACAATATTGTTCAAGATGATTTTTATAGAGTTATTAGAAGTCATGTCAAATCTTATCAAAAAACTCATGACATTTTTTCCAAAAGATGTAGTTATAATTCTCATTAAAAGTCATTGACTTTTTGAATAACACGATACTTATAAAGAGTCTTTAAATGTCTAAATTCAATATCGTCCTACTTTTAAATACTTATTAAAAGTCTTAATTGAATAACACTATACATTTAAAAACTCTTTAAATGATAGAATTGAGAAAAAATGATAATTCTACCGACTAATAACCACTCCTGTTACCAAAATAACACATCCCGCATACCTGGCCAATAATACCACTTTGTTACGCATTTGGTAACTACTTAATTCTTGTTACGCATATCGAAAATGCATAACAAAAAAAACCAAATCCCCCCTTATTACGCATTCCTTGAATGCATAACTAAAAAAAAAAAAATTATCACTATGCCAAATACGTAACACCTTAATACCCAGACATGAAATGCGATAACTTAATATTTGGGGTTAAAAAGTTTCCATTCGGGGTTCAACGGATTCCAATATTTGGGATTTAGAAATATTAAATTTTTTTATTAAAATTTTTAAATTTATCTGTATTCCCTTACGGGTTCAACAATTAACTTTTGGGGTTCAACTTTTCCATTTCAGTTTTTAGAAATATTCAGAATGACGAATAAATTGTATACGGACTTAGGGTACCCTAAACCCTAGACCCAAAACCCTAATTTATCTTGATTTTTAAAAAATTGGGGCCCCCGATTTTTTAAAAATTAGGCTGTCGGACTCGTTAAAATATTTAATTTTTTAATTATAATTTTTAAATTTATCTGTATTGCCTTAGGGGTTCAACGGTTAATCTTTGGGATTCAACTTTTCCATTTTGGATTTTAAAAATATTAGAATAACGAATAAACCGTAAACGGACTTAAGGTTTAGGGCCCTAAACCCTAGACCCAAAACCCTAATTTATCCTGATTTTTAAAAAATCGGGTCTCCGATTTTTTAAAAATCAGGCAGCATGATTCTTTAAAAAAACAATTTGAATTGACCATTTGATTATAATTTTTTTAATAATGTTTGCAAATAAATATTTAGCAAAAAAATATAATTACTCTTACCCATTTGGAAAAATAAGTTAGGGGTGTGTATACATAAATCTATTACGCATTTTGAAGAAACATAACACGTAATACCCATTACCAAAATGTGCAACACAAAAATTTTTATAACTATTACCCAGGCAAGACATGCGTAATATGATTGACCCAGCTGGAGAATGCGTAATAAATTATGTAAAACGTATAAAATAATAAAATATACCTATTAGACGGTTGGTAAATGCGTACCTATTACCCATTCTTGAAATGCATAATAGACTGATATAAATGGCCACTGCTTACCACCACCGATATTCCTACGCATTATTTTTAATCCGTTATTTTTGTCCTTCACCCTAAAATTTAATAACTCGTAATTTTTAAAATGATTAAAAATCTTTAAAAATTTTAATACAATGCTACCCCTTATAACTTTGTACTAACAATCTAACATCTTATGAACTTGTAAGAAGGGCAACCCAGAACTCCCCTTTATTTTCGTGTTCCAGAAGTTAAAGCGCGGCTTCTATTCAAGAATATACATACACTCGTGTATATATATATATATATATACATCTTCTGAGGTACACGATACATGGTAAGATTCAGTATAATTTATTAAATACTTGTTTTGCATTAGATTTTGTTCATAATATGTTTATTTGTTTTTGGGTTTATTTGGGTCTTGTTTTTGTTTTTTTATTGATGTTTATGTTGATTTTGAGTTTGGGTTTCATTTGATGTTCTTGTATTATGTTGTTCTTGGACACAGTTCACTAAAGATTGGATTTTTATGACTTTTGATTAATTGTGTTATTTAATGATTGATAATATATTTGATTGGAGAAGGACAAGGTTTTTATCTTGTTATTCTAGTTATGAAATGATTAGATTTCGTGATTAGGGATGAAAGAATTAACTGTGTTTTGTAGCTACACGAGAATTTGGTTAAAGCTTGGTCTTTTGTGTTCCTGATGTTAAAGGTTTGAGGTCAGTAAATAAATGTTCAGAATTTTTGTTTGTCCTACAGATGGGATTTTTATTCTGTGAATTGAACGGTATTCTCAAATATGTGAATTGTAATTTATGTAGAGTATGAGCAAAGAGTCAAAAACTTGAAGTATTTACTTCTACTTATAAGTGCCTAAAATCACTCTGATTACTACTTCTAGATAGACTTAAAGGTCTTAAAAGTGGAGAGTTTAGCTGCTGATATACTACTCACTTTTAGCAGAGCTAAACGAATGACATTGACAACCATTATTGCCTTCTCTGTTTTGCATGTCAATGAAGGACAGACGTGTCGAGAAAAGATAAAAATTATTGTAAGGGGTCTTTGTATTCAAGATGGGAAAATTAATGTAATTTTGTTTGTGGAGGTTTAGCTTATTTATATATTTCTGCTGAATTAGCAACCTGGAGAATCTATGAATAGGAACTTTCTATCTTTCAGTCGCAATGAATTTGAAGTTATGAATATGTTACCTTTTTAGTAAAGTTGGGGTTCGGTTTTCCATGAACAAAAATCTAATCCCTTAATGTTTAGTAAACTATTATTGTTGGTCTTGTACGATTCTATCGACTGTGTTCAATTTTCTTTTAATTTATACTTTAGAAGTACTATAGAAAGATAGTTTTCTGCAATTCATTTACCCTAGCATATATTTGTTTTTATTGTTTCCTCTGTTGTTTTTTTCTTGAATATCTGCTCTCAGTTTTTTTTACAAGACATGTGTTATGAATGAACAGATACATGAAATAATCTTTTCATAGAACATGTGATGTTTGTTTTGTGCACCATAAGTATGTTTTGGAGTTCTTGTTCCTCATATGTTTAGTTGCTTTTAACTCTGCTTGCGTATTATTTTAATATTATTGATCTGAAACTTGCATCAGGCTACACCATTGATAGCAGGTCTTGCTGTTGCCACCGTTGCATATGCTGGAAAATACAGCATCCAGGCATGGAATGCTTTTAAAGCAAGACCACCTACGGTTAGAATGCGCAAATTTTATGAGGGAGGTTTTCAACCTACGATGACAAGAAGAGAAGCAGCTCTTATTCTAGGAGTCAGGTACCCTTATGATAGTTTAGCTGTCTTATTCGATTTGATGTACGGAAAACTAGACCACGGTGTTACGGAGTTCCACTGTCCTATGTTTGGATTGATCACGGGCAGCAGAAGAGTCATAGATATAGAATTTCTACTTTATTTTCTGATGCTAAACCTTGAAATTTGGAAATTAAACATAAGTTTCCCAAATGTAACATGATCCCTCTTTTTCCGTTGAGTTCCTTAAATTTTAACGTGATGAATTAATAGACAATTTTGATTATCAGAACGATCAACTACTCATATGGTATTGTTGGACAGATACGAGGTCAAAGTTAGTCATTCTTGTGTTTTCATATATCATTCGTAATTCGAAGTAAGTTTTAGTTCAAGTGATGTCATCAGCTAGTACTTTAAGGTAAAATGCAGAATCAATTATTGAAACTTTATGTTCTGTAGACCAAAATGACTATTTTGATGTTTAGCAAAAAAAAAAAATGACTACTTTGCTGATGGTTTATAAAGAGAAGAAATATAGTTCCTGTGTATATGTTAGATATTGTCTGTTATATCATTAGGCATTTAGGCTTGCTTATTGGATTGTGTGGTGAAACTTGTTTTCACAACTAGTTGAACACCACCATTTTTTTTATGGACAAAGTATTGTCTTGTTCATCTGTTAATACATGTGCACCTAAATCCTGTTTGGTAGGTTTGTGTCATTCCATCCTCCGGGGAATTAAATTGTCATCTAGGTTAGAAAGTCAAAATTTAACTCTGGGCGATTCAGGTGGAGAAGTTGTGCCCTGTCAATTCAGTTGTAGCATCCTTGGAAGCTGATACCTTGATGTTGTTACAGTTACTGGTAGATAATCTTTGTTTATGTACCATAATAAAAGATAGTCATGTACAGGACCTTTTGGAGGCCCGGTTCAGAAACTAAAAATAGTGCCCGTAAATCATATTCAATAACTGTATTAAATAAATGTATAAAATTTGGTTTAAATAAAAGTTATTTTAACAAAGTAAACAAAATTTTAAGTAGTATATTACTGTATTTGGGCTTTTGCAAAGGATATTATTTTGGGTCAGAAATTGTAATATTGACATAACAAGCCTACAAAATTTTTGGACCGGTCTAAATTGGGTGCTCTACGTGGAAACCCGGCACTGGTCATGTAGAACGAATAAGAGTTTCACATAATATATCTCTGCATCGGATTCTTAAATACTGTAGCATTTCATCTTTACCCTTGTCATGTATTCTTATTTTCTCCTTTAATTACCTGATAAATATAATATTCTATGTTTGAACTGACAGAGAAAGTACTGCAATGGAGAAGGTCAGGGAAGCTCATAGAAGGGTGATGGTTGCAAATCATCCAGATGCAGGTGGTAGCCATTATCTTGCTTCTAAAATCAATGAAGCAAAAGATATGATGCTTAGAAAAACCAAGGGTGGTGGATCTGCATTTTGATGTCGGAAGGAGTGCATTAGATTATTCAGGATGGTGTGCTGAAATATATTTAAAATTCTTTCTGGGGGAGAAGCTGAGTTCCAAGAGTTAGGAATACTGTTTTAGTTAAAGAAAGTTGGCCTGAGTTGCAGCATTCTTATGGATGGTGTAAACGATATTCGACTAATATTTATTTGGAAATTTTCTCAAAAAGTCCTTTAGAACCCTTTTATGTATCAACTTAAGAAGCACATGTGTTTTTTGCCTTCAGTAATCGGTACTGCAAAAGTGTTATAAATCCTAACATTTTTTGTCGAATTATAAATCAGATCAATTTTTTTATTAAATCGATGACAGAGGAGACGATACATTAACTTTCGAAAAAAAGGTAGAATAAAATTTTTTACACAAGAAAGAGAGATGCATTAATTTTTGCATTAAATCCATAATTATTAGGTCAGAAACCAGCGTTTTATTTATTTATTTAATAATTCCCGACATAAATTTAGCAAATACTAGCAAATGAGAATTTTAATTTATCAGCCCAATAAGCCCTGCTCACATAACGATCCAGAATATTTACCAAGCCCATTGGATTTTTACCTAATACTTGCAATGGGCCTAATAAACCTATTTAAGCCCAAGAAGTTTTACAACCCTCTCTTCTCTCTATCTTGAGCTAGGGTTTTTATTCTGCGGCTGCATCCTCACATACTCTTCAAGAACCCTAGTCTCTCTCTCTCTCTCTCTCTCTCTCTCTCGCATCTTCAAATCATGGGGTAAGTTCATCTTCTGTATTAAGTATTGATGTTGTATTTACATATATGTATATATTGTTGCTACCTTTGCTGAAATGCTACTATAATTTTTAAAATATCTGTTAGTTATATGTGTGTGTGTGTTAATTGATGTTCAATTTGACTACATAATATAGGTCTGATAGAAAGTGGATCATTTTAGTAACTGTAATTATATGCTTAGTGTTTGTGATATAAGAAAATTTTATAATGTAGGATTAATTGGAGTTGAGCTGATTCATATGCTTAAAAGTTGGAACCCACATTTCGAAACCATTTGTTTACGGAACATATAATCTAATTGTTGCGATGATAAAATGTCCCCGATAAATCATAACTAGTGACTAAGAAGCCTCTTGTTCTGTTCTTGTGTATAAACATTTGAACCTTTTGCTGAATATCTGTACATTCTGTATTGTTTTGGTTCATGTCGGTGTTACGAATATAATGTTGATTGTTCGATAGAGCAACTGCAGAAAGTAGTTTTTAAATTTTGCACGTGTTTCTTTATTTAGATAGTGTGACTATAGGGTTCAGGTCCATGTTGATTTAGTTTAGTAAGTAGCTATTGATATTCATTCAGGGTAATGATAGTTACAAGTATCGTCTTACAGGAAGACAAGAGGAATGGGAGCTGGGCGCAAGCTCAAGTCCCACCGTAGAAGACAAAGATGGGCTGATAAGTCATATAAGAAGTCCCATCTTGGTAATGAATGGAAGAAGCCATTTGCTGGTTCCTCTCATGCAAAAGGCATTGTCCTCGAGAAAATGTGAGAATTAGTCTGTAAAGCATATTGTTTGTTGTTATTATGTATGGTAATAATTATTTTGAGTTTCGACACTTTAATTGATGTATGCAGTGGAATAGAAGCTAAACAGCCCAATTCTGCTATCAGAAAGTGTGCCAGAGTTCAACTCATTAAAAACGGAAAGAAGATTGCTGCCTTTGTCCCCAATGATGGTTGCTTAAACTACATCGAAGAAAATGTATGTATCTGTAGGTCTGCCTAGAATCTGATTGCTTGCTTTTCTTACCTCTAACCCCGTTTCCAAAACTTAAATGTACAGGACGAAGTTCTCATTGCTGGATTTGGACGTAAAGGTCATGCTGTTGGAGATATTCCTGGTGTTAGGTTCAAGGTTGTGAAGGTTTCCGGTGTTTCCCTTTTGGCTCTCTTTAAGGAAAAAAAAGAGAAACCAAGGTCTTAGTTTGGCCACAGAGTTCATCTTCTACTTGTACTGCAGTCTATTGATTGTTTTCTCAAAGTACTGAACAATGTACCTGTTTTAAGTGGATTTTCTAGTCATCTGCTTGTTTTTCCCAGTGATTTTGCTACAATTTTGGATACTAATATAATACATTCTATTCAAGCTTTTATGTTTAGCATCTTTGATCATTTGTACTTGGTCACTTGCATTATAGTCCAACCCCCTTGCTCATATGGCGATAGAAATATACTTACTTTCTGGTTATTATTTTTGCCAGTGTATATAGTTAGGACAATTGAAATATAAAGTGTTCTGGCGTTGCTTTGTTTATCGTCTTCACGAAACAATCTCAAATACTTGAAAGGCATTTTATAAATACTGTAGCGAGTTAAGACAAACTGAGCCACTCAAAGTCTTTAAACAAGCGCAAAGTTACACAAATTAATTCCTGTCATTTTGAGCAGCGAGCAAAGCCTGGATTGTCATATTTGTTCATGCTAGGGCTCGTATTCTGCGAAAAGAAGTGTTCAGCAAGAGGATTGAACTTGCAAATTTGTAGGTGAAAGGCATGAATATCATGGCTTGTCTGAAAAGAGCTGCGCAGCAAGGGTGGGTTGGACTGCTAAAGGTGGATGTAATGATTGGTTTCTAGGCAGTGAAAATTGCCTAGCCATTCAATCTTGGAATGCTTCATATGTGAACAATATTTATATAGTTGAGTTTAAATTTTCAAGTGAGCCATGAGAAGATTCAATTAAGCACTTTTGCAACGATGGGTAGTAAATGTAGTCACTTTTGCAATGATGGGTGGTAAATGTTTCTGGTGTAATACTGGTTGAACCACCTGAATCTTGATTGCATTCAGCAGTTCCTGGTGGTGTGATATTATAGCCTCTATCTGAATACAAATTTAACGGTACAATTCCAACTTTTCTTTTAAACCAGGTTCAACTGTAACTTAGAATTAAAACTTTATCAGGACAGAACAGATGGTATGAGCTTACACTTTTCAAGAAACTTATAACTTACAAGCTATTTAAATATTTAAAGTTGAAACAGAAATATTTCACCGAAGAAGACCAAAATTATACATTTAGAAGCAGGTTTTCATCATTCTCGGCTTCAGGTGCATTAGCTGTGGCGTGTTCAGCGCTATCAGGTTTTCCGAATTTCACATCCTGGGTTTTGGGGCAGTTTTCATCATCCATTTCATTGTGAACTTTTGAAGAAACATCAGGAACCCATTCTTGAGATGGTTTCAGAGAAGCAAAGTTCAAACCTTCAAGCTGAATGTTTGTGCTTGCCATTTCAGGCTGCTGCCTTCCAGTTGCCTTGTTTGAACTTCTCACCTCAGAAGATATGCAAGGACTTAATGCACTCCTATGAGCACTGTGGACATTCATCGAAGCTCTTGATGGTTCTTGAGATAGTTTTGGAGAAGCGGATGTGTTTGAATCCCCAGCTGCCTTTTTATTAAGTGGATTATTTTTTTTCAAGCTCCCATCAGGGCTACGGATTGCAGCTCCGATTTTAGGCAAACCAGTTGGTAAACGCGATTGAGATTGCCTACATCCACTAGGAGTACGAACTACAGATTTGGCCTGCATGACATGAAAAACGTATTAAGTTAATTGTTGCAATAAACCTTGCTTTCGACAGTATGTTCTGCCAAATTAATATAAAAATAAGCTGGAAAACAAATTTTATGTTTCTTTATTTGTAATTCTACTAATGATCATGAATTATTTGTCAATGAACAGCTCTGGAATAAAATTAAGCCAGGTAAACTTTACTCCATCAAAGAACCCAATTTTTGGAGATGGCATCCGAAGTCCTGAGGGTTTTGTCCAAGCAGATTGAGAAAGCACACTGCTCTGCCCAGAAGTTCTCTCTGCATCCTGAGGTATCACTGGTTCTTTAAATTGGTTCATATTCCCATCTGACATATCACCATTTGACTGGACATCAGAACTCAGAACAGAAGGGGTATCACTATCCATGGATCTACGGGAATCATTGGTATCAAAGCTCGTCCTTGTTGATAACTTTTCGTTATCAGTAGAGCACAGAGTGTTGGTATTAATGCTTGTCCTTGACGTATGCCTTCGATTAGCAGTAGAGGTTGATGATGATGCTGAACTTAAGGAACTTGAAGGTGATATGCTGGAGAAGATCTTAGACGACATCAAGGAAGAGGGTGGACCAGATTTACCAGTTGGCTTTTTCCTTAATGGAACCCTTGGTGAAGCTTTAGGTATTGAAGATGAAGCTTTGGTAACAGGTTTGACTTCAGTTTTTGTTCTTAGAGAAGTCGATGGAAATTTGTGAACCTTTTTGGTAAAAGTACTGTTACAACCGTTGTTACTCGAGGGAGGGAAACTTCCTGCCTCCTTAATAGAAGCACCAGAAGAAACCGAGCTTGATGCTTCTGAAACTGACGCAGGCTTAGGCACACTCCTCCGGGGACCAGTCAACCCTGCTGCTTTGGGAACTTGTATTCCTTTAATTTCAACTGTCACATTTATTCAGTTCATGTCAGCAGTTAATAATATCAGAGTAATACATCCACTATGTTGAGAGCCAGATATACCTTTTGAGTTACTAGTTTCAATTCTAGTACGATTGACACCTAAGGAAGCCCTTTTCATTGTAATTGTCGCCATAGTTCCCGGCTTGGGGATGACCTTTGGCGGTTGAGAAGGTGATGATGCAGGGTTACCATTTCGCAGATCAGGCTAAATTATACCGAAAGATGACAATTCTGTTAGTAGAAACCAAAAAATAACTTGCGGACTTCCTGATGCCACAACAAAAAAAGTAAAAATAAAAGCCTCTTTCAATAGTAGAAAGTGGGAGCAGCACAGTTCCATGTCAAGTGACAGTTATATAGCTAAAACTTAAAGTGCCAATTTATATAATTATGGATAAATTCCTGATTTGAATGGAATAATTGACTAATTCTATATGTCCCATTTGCACATTAGACAAGGTCTACTATTTTTTTCTGGCAACCAATAGGTTCTACGTATACCTGTGTAGCTAGTGGAAAACTAGAATCCTTCTTCAAAATCCTTCCAGATCCTTGCATTCCACCAGTTTTCATCATCGAAGTCCTGTTTGTTGCAATCTGAAAGTTTGAAAGCAAATAACTTTAGCCTAGTCAGCTGATATGCATCTGGCACCTTCTACTAAAGTAACTGAACTTACCTTTTTTCCGGAAGTGACGTCCACTTTTTTTGCAGCTGCAAACAAAGCAGTACATTAATACCGATCCCAGGAACTACAACTTAAATAAAATTTGCAAAAATTCCCAGATAATCTAACCTTAACCTATAAGGACAATCACAAAGGAGCAATTTTACATTTTTAATAACGAACTGCAAATTTAAGCAGATTTCCTATGATCAACCATGACACCTGGTAAACAATGGTAGTACTACTCTACCAGCATGTCATGTCAATTAATAATGCCACACACGGATTAGCACACTTCAAAATGTGAATTATACAAATATAAATTATCCCTCAAAGTCAATAATTCAGTACATACTATTAGATGGCAGCATGTCATAATTAATAATCATACAACCAAAACTATTCCTTGCAAATGGCTGTGTATCTTTTGGTTTACTGTACAGTACTAAATGTATGCTAAATATACGAGTGTACAAGTCACGAGAAAACAAATTTTCGAAGCTCATTTATACGATATATCTTGACGGTAAGATGTAATCCCTCCAGGCAGATTGGCTAATGCAAGCTTTAACTTCAATGGATTTCAAAGTTCACAACATAAATTCTATCAATAAAAATTACAAGTTCTATTAAAAAAATTCTTTTGCAAAGTCAAGTTTTAAGCTTTGATTCAAGCAAACTAAACATCATAAGTAGTTTCTTATTCCTGTATGTATCCTAGGTGATTTTCAGAGGATGACATCGGGGTAAATAATGAAACATACGAAGATTACAGAAACATGCAAAATTATATTAGTGATTCTGGATTTTGAAGAATTAATAAGAGGCAGGCCAGGAATTCGATGATGGCGATGGTAATTGTTGTGTAATATGTGGAAAAATCAACTCTGAACCCAACAGACTAACAGAGGTATCAACAATAATCTCATGCTGACTTGAGGTAGAGCTATTAAGTAAATAAGTAATTAGACTTCCCAAAGTTACTTTGCATAAAATTATGTAAAAATTATGCCAAAAAATAATATTGATAGAAAGTTACTTACAAGAACTAAGTGGTTTATCTGTCTCCTTTGCTGCTGCCTTGCGGTTTGAATTTAATATGCCAGATGCCTTACTAGATTTCTGGATTGAAGCTCTAATGTCCTTGAACAAATCATCCTCAAGACTTTTCAGAGTCAAATTCTCACTTAGTAATGTTGAGACTGACTCGGTAGATCTGCTTATATCTTCATCAATCCCAGGTAAAAAATGCTGTTTACCCTTCTCAGCTCCATCAATCATGGTTGATATATCCTCAGCATCCAGAAAACCTAAATTAATCGAGAAACTCTTATAACTAAAAGCTCAAGAAGCCATATTAAATCAAATACATAAGAAAATATAAAAATGCATGATTTTGATTATTAATGAAACCTGGACTCTCAAAGAAGGCACTGTCCCACGCCAAACTCTTCCGCAAATTATACTTGCCAGTTTTCTTCAAGGATTCAGGTTCTGCTGTATCAAATGGCTGTTGCAGGTGTTCACCTAAGCCATTACTAAGATCCGTTCCATTTAATCCATCTGCACCTAAATCCCCTGTTGGCTCAAAAATTTAGGTTCACAAGAAGCATTGAAAGTATAAAAGCAACCGAAATTCGCTAAAATAATAACACTCAGCATTATCCAACATATATTTAAAACTAAATGAGCTACATAGGCTAGAAAGGTATGTCAAAATACAATTATTCAGAAGACTACAATTAGAACTAAACTGTAAGCTTTAACGGATGAATGACACATAAAATTAAGAACCCTCCAAATCAAAGACACAATCCCTAGAATAATATCGGGTGCTAATCCAAGAAAATAGGGTTTGATAAAGAGAAATTAGGAAAAGTATCTCATATTTACGAAAAATCAAAACTTTATATCGAAACCTAAAGTACACAATTTGATCCTAACAATGTAGAACAAAAGCAGTTAAATGAATTGGTAATAAAGATATAAACCAAAGCGCATATCATCAGAGCATAATTTAGATAATTTAATATGATATAACCGACTACAAAAGATCTCGAGTTCGACTTTATAGTATAGTATAGAATAACTCGAATAGCAGAACGATATGTAAATAGATGAGAGGGATAAACCTGAAAATACATTTAGAAAATAGACGAAAGCACAATTTCAAAATCAAATGAAACCTGGACTCTCCAAGAAGGCACTGTCCCATGCCAAACTCTTCCGCAAATTATACTTGCCAGTTTTCTTCAAGGTTTCAGGTTCTGCTGCTTCAAATGGCTGTTGCAATTGTTCACCTAACCCATTACTAAGATCCGTTCGATCTACTCCATTTGCACCTGAATCTCCTGTTGGCTCAATTCTTTTAGGTTCATAAGTAGCATTGAAAGTAAAAAACAACTGAAATACGCTAAACTAAATAAATAGTCGGCATAATTCACAAAATACATTTGAAATTGAATGAGCCACATAGGCTACAAATGTATGTCAAAATACAATTATTCAGAAGACCACAATTAGAACTAAAGTGTAAGCTTCAGCCGAACAACAGATGAATTACTCATAAAATTGAGAACCCTACGAATCGAACACACAATCCGTAGATTGATATCGGGTGTGAATCCAAGAGAAAAGGGTTAAATAATAAATATAAATATTTAAGAAAAATCGAAACCTACACAATTTGATCCGAATAATGTACTACACAATGTCACTAAATATATTAGTGATAACGATGTAATTTTAATAACTATAGCAATCAAATAAGCATATAATCAAAGCTTTCTAAAGCAAAATGTTATAATATATGCAAAGAAATTAAAACACGATAATCGAAATGAACGACTACAAAAGATCTCGAGTTCGACTTTAATAGTATAGTATAGAAATACTCGAATAGCGGAGGGATCGTAAATTGATAAACCTGAAGATTGGGGAGGGAGGGTAGAAGAGGAAACATCATAAGCAACGGAGGCGATAAGAGAATGGTTCTCCGATGAGACATCGATTAAATTGAAGCCCTCGTTCTCTTCCATCAAACCCTAATTATTCTGATGTAATTATAATTCTTGATCAGATATAGAGAGAGAAGTGGAGAGAGGGAGAGAGAGAGAGAGAGAGAGAGAGAGAGAGGGAGAGAGAGGGAGAGAGGGAGAGAGAGAGAGAGAGAGAGAGAGAGAGAGAGAGAGAGAGAGAGAGAGGGAGAGGGAGAGAGGGAGAGAGGGAGAGAGAGAGAGAGAGAGAGAGAGAGAGAGAGAGAGAGAGAGAGAGAGAGAGAGAGAGAGAGAGAGAGAGAGAGAGAGAGAGAGAGAGAGAGAGAGAGATGGAGAGAGAGAAATGAGAAATGGAGAGAGAGGGGGGGGAACTGTGCAGTCTGTGCTGGGTGTGGAATTTAAATGGAGAGAGCGGTAACGGTCTATTTTTTGAACTCATTTTGCATTTATTTTTTTCTTTTTCTTAATTTCAAATACAGGTACACAATGATTTTTATATAAATAAAGGTATAATAAATTGACTGGATATAATTAATATTGAAGAAATTAAATAAATTTTTACTATTTTATTCAATGCCGCGGAGAGATTTGTACAAATAAATAAATAAATAAATATCATTTGTTTTGGGAAAAATGACCAACACATGTCAAGAATAACACAAAGCGTTGATGGTGGCCATAAATACGAGTCTGCTATGCATTTAAGAGAGGGATAATAGATTTTATACTAATTACGCATTTTACACATTTGGAAAATGGGTGCGTAATAAGAGAAAAAATTTATGCATTATACCCCAATATCAAATGCGTAATAAGGTTACTTTTACATGAAATGCGTAATAGGCTGGTAGAATGTCATTGTTTCATTGTTTTGCAAATGTCACTTTACGTTTGATACCGTGTATTCTTAAGTTTTGTTTTCGGAAACACTAATGAATTTATTAGTGTCAATGTGAAATGGTCGTGTAAAAACTCAATTTTTTTTTTTTTTTTGCATATATTGTAATTAACATTAGTCAACTCAATTGATCTCTTTCTTATAAAATGTACCCTGTAGTTGATATTTCGAAAGATCGAAATATTCATGGCCACTATATTTTTCCAAATTAAATTTTACATCGCATTTCAAGACACATAAAAAATATACGTTCACGCTGTTAAGTAATAACGGGGTAATTCCTTTTCTTATCATAAAAAAATTCAGAACAAACTTGAACCATCTAGCTATAAAAAACCAACCTCCAACCAATTGTACAAATACACGAGGAAAAACCTGTACCCGACATTGTTGAAAGAAAACTAAACCATCTTGAACCCTGTGATGTTTTTTTTTTCTTCTGTACAATCCCTTCCAACTCTAAACTGCCTACTTAGCTAGTACCACCACCTAATCTGATAATTACATATTCACATCCTATGTACCCGTTTCGACTTCAGAACCCTATGAAAGATCAAAAGATCCTTGCCCTTCTGTTATAGCATACATAAGCTTTTCTTTCATCTTATCCTGCAAAAGGGCCAAAGTACATTAGATAATCTTTTATTTGACTAATTATTACCGGAAATTCACATGGAAGGGGAACAAAAACCAACTTTTGAGGAGTAAGGCGGTAGCTTTAAAAAGTTGGCACAAGTCATGGCACTGGGTAGGTCGTTATCTGCAGATCCGCTACAATGCTGAGGAAAAGAGAAAAGGTAATGGTAAGTGATATGAAAGAATAGGAGGGTTTATGGCAGAAATAACAGAGGTGAATCTCTGTTACAGACCTTCCGTACGATTGTCAACTTTGGGTTTAGTTTAGCCAGACCTCCATGAGGGAGCCTCGGCGCACCTGTTACGAACCTTAGAAATGCCTTCTGCTGTTGACGATCAAACTCCCGTATGATACTTAGCAACTGAACTCATAACATCAGCATTTTTATGAGATACAAAACAATACTATCGATACAAAAAGAGCACCCAACTGAGAAGTATATAAGATTAGCATCTACATGACATTTTAAGCTATAATATCAAATATAAATTAAACCATACTGACATTCACAACAGGAGGACTGCTAGCTGTGTATCCATGATCAAACTTGATGTGATCCAAAAGCTCATTAATCTGCCAGAATGATTATATATAATACAATTTGGTAGCATCAACAAACTCACTGTAACTTAAGAGAGAATAAAATTCAACACGTACATTCCATATTTCACATTCTCCGCATAACAGATGTTCGAGTTCCTCTTCAGTAAGGATCTGCAAATACTTGATTGGGAACACCTAAATGACCAAAGATATATCCATAATGTCATAGGAATCTATCCAGATATAGTTCCATGCCAATTTTAAAATAAATTGGCAAATTCCTCTTATACATGCAGATAATTATGGCACGCAGAATGCTCTTTAGATAATTGAACCACTACCTAAAGCAAACGAACATATGACCAATGCTAAAGATTTGTTCTACAGATAAGCACAAGGTAGTTCCCTTCATGGAAAAACCCCAAAAAGGGGTATATAGTTCTGAATCCAGCACAATTAAAACTAAGACTTAATTGCAGGAGAATGGCCCCAAATATATTTTTTTTGCACAAAAATGGCCCAAGTATCAAAATAAACAGTGTGATGGCCTAACTATTTTTTTTTAAACAGATGAATGTATTCAATTTATGATTTAATTACAACATGCTGGCTGAACAATGTTTTTTTTAACACAAAAATGGCCCAAATATAAAAATAAATAGCAATTTTTAGACTAATTTAAACGGAATGCAATCATCTGCTTAAAAAAATATTTAGGCCATTTTTGTGCAAAAAAAAAAATAGTTGAGGCCATCCTCCTGCAATTAAGTCTAAAACTAATTACTATATATACCATTTATTACAATTATTTATTCCATATCCCCCCTCCTCTGCATCATATATACATTATCATGTCATCACTAATCAACTAGCTGCCTCTTGTTAGGACACGTGTAGAAAGTAAGAAAAATTATGCTTGATACCTGACTATTTCCAAGACTGATTCTGTGATTAAGGATACATGTAAAAATTACTATACTTAGACTAGTGTGGTAGATAGTATAGCATTCTATAATATTTGTGTACTTTAGAGGAAAAAATATACTCGAATATAAGAATTCCCAGTAACAAAGTTTAAATATCCTAACAAGGTGACTACTTGTTCCTTATTGGGAGAGGCAGATACATAATAAACTCTCCCAGAGCCTGTACTTGAAAGATCATGCTTTTAAGACATGCAATGAGAATGAAGTTGAAAGAAAATATATGGTGGCACTAACTTGATTAAATCCCAGCTTAAAAGCTTCCACTTGTCTGGAAATTCCAGAACGTATAGTTGCATCAACAACGAGTGAAACATATTCCTCCAAATTATTCATGTTAACCTAAAAAAGTGAGAATGAACTAATAAACTTGCATGATTCATTAATAGAAAAGCAAACGCAGATGTTACGATGAATAAATGACTAACCATCTTCGAATTACATCCAGAAGTAACAAAGTCGGGATATCCAGGAATAGAAAAATCAAGGCAGAGATCTTCAATTCTTGTATCTCGGAAGCGTGACTTAGTTTTGCTGCGAGTCGATTTCTTTCCACGGCTGTATTTCATAAATTTATTTCTTTCAACAATTGCTTGGAACTCTACAAGAGTGGTCCCCAATCCAGGATCAAAGGACTGGATATCATACAAGGTGAGATCCTGTAAAAGGGTAGTAATATTATTACACTGTAAGTATGCAAAGTAATATAGTTTATTATGAAGAAGCTCCACCGGGCTAATAAAATACCTGTTCAAGTATAAGCTTATAAAAAGTTTTGGAGAAGGGAAGATCCAATATCCTACCATCTTGGAGAGCTTTTGCCACCACCTGTCCTAAAAGGGTATACTTTTTTGTAACTTCAGTAAATTCTACCCCATTACTCACCTCGGAAGACCATGGACGAGGAAAAAGTCCCAAAGGAGTTGATAAGCCTGACGAGTTCTCCTCCTCAAAACTTTTCGAGGCAGTAAATGACATATGGTCTCCTCTCCACATACCCAATCCAAATTTCTGAAATTCATAACTGACCAATGTATAAAACTCCAATGTTGGACCAAGACCAGTACCCACTTCATCTTCAAATTCTGCTTCAAGAACCACCTTTTGACTGGCATGAAGATTCATCATACGGGTTGCTGAATCAAGAATTTGATCTCGACGAACTAGAAACTTTTTACGAGGCAAGCTACTACTACCGTTCTGCTGCCTGCTATTGGAGCCTCCTGCACTGCTATCAGATGATACTTGAGGTTGATGATGCCGCTGACCAAATGCTGCCAATTGGAAATACCTACATCTTACTTCAAAACTAAATAAAAATGGGCATGATGACATCAATTGGCTACACCATGCAGGCATGCCACCAATGGACACGGATAGAGGATCCCTCATCTGTTGTTCTAGTTTTTCTGTCAATCTACAGTTAACAAATTCAGTTTGGGGAACATAAGCTACGGAAACTTTTAAATCATCCAACTTACTAATTCTGCCTTCCACAAAAGAACATACCCTTTCCCGAGATATCAGATGAAACCTAAACCTATTCATGCTTTCCAAAACTTTGAGCATTAATAAGATGTCATACGCTGGAGATGACTTTTCGATGTCAGAAGCAAGATCAGAAACAAACATGTTGGAGAAAAATGGAGTGTACTGGGGACATGATAAATTTTTCTCTAATGCTTGAGAACAAGGAGCCTGTTGGTGCTGATGTCGTGAACAGCCTTGTTTACTTTTCACAACTCTTCTATAAATCAATTTATATGTTCGGCTCCACAATGATGCACTTGTAATATTTTCCTGTTCTGCTTTTGCAAGGTGTTGCAGAATAGCCTGGTATAGTGTCAACTTATGGTCGAGATGTTGCTCATTTAGGTAAAATATCAAGTTTGATGAAGCATCTCCGCAGTTAGAACACATTGAAATCAGGTTACTATCTTCTTGAACAAAAGAATTATGTTGTTTTTGCTCCCCAGAATCCTGAAAAGCACATAAATTAATTGTAAGGGAGAAAATTCAGAACCAAGACCATGGAGCACCATAAACGTAAGTCATGAAAGTGGACAAATAAGTGAATCTCTTTTAAGATACTGTAATATGAAGTTAAAATTATATATCTGTAAATCTAATAGAAAGTTCTTACAATAGATGGTTCTCCATCCAGACTCCGGCTACGCCAACCGCCAGACAACAAATATTTCATAATAATTTCTAGTCACAAGATTACTAGCTTACAGAAGCTAGTCCAAAGTTTATTGCATGCGAAACTTGGAATGAGTTGACAACTTACTAGATAATCCTCCGTAATGGTGATGGCATTTTCTATCGAGCACATTAATATCAGTTCAATATGTAGACAACATCTATACAGGTACATATATGCAGGTCACTGAGGCAAATGGAAACAACTAATGGTGATAGCATTTCCCGAAGATCATAATAAATCAGTTCAAAATGTAGACTACATCTGCATAAAATTCTAGTGAATCGAGGCAAATGGAGTCGCCTATTATGGCGTAGAGGGTTGTAGCTAGAAATTGGTCAGAATTTCATAACGTTAAATATTAGGCTAGGTATGTTTAGGGCTGTGATTCGGATGAGCAGAGGCTCAAAATTGACTCAAAAGGGAAAGATAAGGCTCGATCGA
This sequence comes from Saposhnikovia divaricata, assembly GCA_036435485.1. Classification (NCBI taxonomy): domain Eukaryota; kingdom Viridiplantae; phylum Streptophyta; class Magnoliopsida; order Apiales; family Apiaceae; genus Saposhnikovia; species Saposhnikovia divaricata. The sequence goes on along the minus strand of CM071599.1, from coordinate 20,918,216 downwards.
GTCCAGACAAAAATTTGGGCTCCATACAAAATCCGAGTTTTTGACAAGCTCGACTCGGGGTAAAATGGTCATTAACAGCCTCAAACAAGATTTGGTTTATACACGAGCTGAATTCAAACACAATTTACAAGCTCAATAAATTTTAATCTAAACTCAATAAGAAAACGGTCACACTCAACCAAACAACAAAAACTCGGCTCGGCTTAGATTACAGTCCTAATTATTGTCAGCAATTTAAATACGTGCAGTCTATGTGTAAAAGAAATAATTTGATATAAACATAGTGCAAGCTCAGTGGGTTCAAGTGCCCCCATGGCCACAGTGGTGCCTACGCCCCTGATGCGTTAAAGGCAAGAACCAAGATACCAACAGTAAGGCCATCTTTGTAAGGCTTAATATTGCCTTCATCTCCCCTTCCCTTCCAAACAGCCACTGCTTCTATGTGTGTACTTACTATTTCAGAATAACAAACTTACAGGATGGACTTCACAAGTGGTCTGCCTTAACATCGCACTTTCTCCAGATTCTGCTTGTTTTAATTTAGGTTCGTCTACCTGCAAGTTAAAACCCATATGTAGAGTGAACCGGATTTTCTTAAACCACATATGCAAATAGAAAATTGATAAAAAATGTACCAAAGTTGGAAGAATGAAAAACGAAGGCTTCTAACTGAAGATTAATTTACTGGAGAAATAAGAGTTAAACCTGCATCTCTTGTAAATCCCGAGACATGCTTTCAGAATCTGTATTTTCTGGACTTTCACTCTGAGGAGAATCAGATGCTGATGGAGATATTGCAGAATTTGTGCCCTTGGCTCTGTATCCAGTAACTTTGGGCCACAAGTATCCTTCTATTGCATCCAAAGATGAGAAAGGATCAACAGAGAGAACTTGTCCAGAATAATCATTGAGGTCTGACTCCCCCTCTCCCCTCACAAACTGTACTTTCCAGCATGGATGAGAGTTAGAGCGACCATATGGAACAGAAGCATAGTGTCTTCTCTGCTTGGACACGTGGTTCAGCATAACAGGTAAATTTTCCACAGAGGATAATGCCCTTTGCAATTTATGAATCAGTTCAGTTAAATAAGGGTCCACCGCCAGGTCAGACGATGGCAAAAGAAGTCGCCCAAGCACCTCAAATCTTTTTTCTACAGTGTACACATCATGACTAAATGCGCCATTTTTATTTGATCTACAACCCACCGACAAATAACTGAGTAACGATTTTACGATACCACTCCCTAAGAACTCAAAAGTTGAAATGGGATCCCTTCCATTAAGCTGCGACATTATTTTATGCAGTATACCATCAAATTCTGCTTCCTTAAGGGTTGAAGCCTCACCTTTGGTGGACAAGTTCACCATCTCTGTCAAAGACATAGATATTTCTTTAAGATTTTGGAAAATGTCGCTTGTTCCTTCCTTGGAGTTTAACAACTCAGTGGCAAAGTGATTACTCCTTATACGCTCTGCAAGATTACAAACAGAATCTTTTTCCAACTTGCAAGTCTGTACTTCTGAAGTTGATGGAGAAGGAATAGTTTCAAATGCATAGCATAAGCAATTTTGATCATTCTTTGCAGCAGATTTCTGATGTTGATCGTTTGATAATTGGATACCATTAAACATTTGAAACAGATACTGTGAACACCTATTTGGTGTGACAAGTGCATCAACTGCAAAAAGGACACCTTCCTTTACAAAGGAACTTAAAAGAACATCCGAATGCTTTTGCAAGATATTATCAACAATCTGAAGTGCTAACATCAGCACATGATGATCCTTCCGAGTAAATACACCAGCCAAGAAACTGCAAACAATCCCAGAAAATCGTGGGCTTCCACTTGATATATACATTATCACTACGAGAAACAAACATGACATAAAAAAAAAGAGAGGAAAATTACAAGGCTTGTTCACCTTGAAATGTTGGTCGACTTGAGCAAATTAAGGAGCATGTCTGAATTACTGATATAAACCAACTTGTTGACAACAGATAGACAGCAATAACAACCATATAAATTACCACCCGAATTAACCACCTGCCAGAGGAGGGGAATCAATACAGATTTGGAGAAGACGTAATATAAGGTTCATCTACTAAATAATGTTGTGAGACCAACCTGGATTAGGACAGGCAGTAAATCCATAGAAAATTTCTCTAGAAGATCTGGTTGATTTAGCAAAAAGATTTCTTTGTCCCTGTTTATGTTTGAATCTTGATCTTGGGATATAGAAGGGAGAAGCTCATTTATTAGCTTGAACACTTCATGAACCTGAAGAATCAAATCTCAAAGAGGTGATTATAGTTCACAAACTCAAGTTGTCCTTACCAGTCAAAGAAGAAAAATACTAGAACAAACAATAGCTTCCAGTATAGGGAGAATCCACCCATCAGTACTCATTTCAAACAGCTCTTATTTAAAATGGATGTTAAGACAAGTCTACTTCAAAGACAAATGACAATCAGTTTGCTCGCCAATTCCAAGGATATTTTAACAGAACCTCAAGATGATGGGGAACGGAAGTGAAGAATTTATGTAAATGGTTAAGTGTGCTAATAAATAGTATATTCAAATATATGTTTTATATGTGGGGCTAGTAATTTATAGAATATGAGTTATTTATAGTAAGCCCAAGTGTCAATGGCCCTTGGTCCAATAGGTTTATTACTAGGTTTTATTCACTATCTAAGATGTAATCACCCACATTATCTTAGACTTGGTTAATATACAGTAATTTTTATAAGAATATTGATTGAGCTCCCTTCTACGGTTGGGAAATCCTTGGGGTAGTGGGTTTTCATGGGGTGTGATCTATAAATTTTCACCCTTCTACGGTTGGGAAATCCTTGGGGTAGTGGGTTTTCTACGGTTAATACACCCTAGCTTATCTTTCTATCGCTTCTATATCATAATCTGTCCTGCATCAGAAGATGCTTATTATTAAAAACTAAGAAAGGATTAATGATTAAGAACTACCATTATTTAAAAGATTGTAAACCTACAGAATAATCTATGAAACATAACTTTTTTCGCTCAATTACAAAGAACTAATGATTTGTATGTTAATTTTCATCTTGAGAACCAAAAAATTTGGAAGGCATGATAAATCATTATTTTCAACTCTTCATACCCCAGAGAATAATGGAGTACCAAGTAATATATACATAGGGTCAGGTTCCACATAGAACCACTATATAATTGGAACCTTAGAACTATTATATATATTATGTTGCAGAACATAATATCATTTCATAGTATTTTGCATTTTTTTTAAAAACAAAACTTGGATAATCATATTCCAAAACATATTATAAAAGTAGAATACAAGTTGTGTTATGTGCAAAATAATTTATTTTTTAAAAAAAATTATGTAATTTAGAAAAAAATGTTGTGTGTTGCATAAGTACACCATATTCTATAATTCACAAACAAATATCATGTATTGCAACAAAATTAAATCTATTGTGTATGCAGCAGGACCGATAAATCTCATTCGTTGATTAAACAAAATCCATGGTGAAGATTGGTCCTAAGCTCTAATTTAACATATGGTTCTAATTTGAACCTAACCCTATATACATATTATATATAGTGACCAACTTATTAAAATCACTTCTTTAAGAAATATTACAACTGTGTGTAGAAAAAGAGATGAGTGCACTTGCACATCTATATTATCACCTAAAAGGTACCCACATAGTCACTATAACTAAAATAGGCAAGAGTATCTTTTAACTAAGTCCGCTGCTCTCCGAACATCAGAATACAACGGTGTTTAGTGGCTCCTGCTAAGAACTGACTAATTTTAATTATAAAATCTATATCTATCTATTTCAGAATGTATTGACCATCAACGCGAACACGTTGAGCATATTGTTATAATAGGAATCATTGATTGACCATCAAGCCCTTTTGACAGGACACGCTACCTAAAAGACAAGGATAAGGGGTATACACAGAGCAGTCAAAAGAGTGATATCATTCTATTCCATTACTAAATACATAAGAATACTGCATGCTTATATACAGATTACATATTTAATTGAGTAAGGTATTACTTGAGAGAGAGAGAGAGAGAGAGAGAGAGAGAGAGAGAGAGAGAGAGAGAGAGAGAGAGAGAGAGAGAGAGACTAGACCTCGCAGGTGGTATCGACCATTATAAGAGGTGTTCCGTGTGAACGGCTATAAGCAGATAAAATGTCCTTCAGTATGTTGCTTATATTAAGCTCGAACAAAGTTCTGAAAGCTACAATAGAACCTGAAGCAAGTTTGACAAGTATTCGTATCAAACCCTACAGAACAATAAGAGAGAAAGATAAGAATTGTTTTTTGATAGCAGTAGAGCTGGTAGAATCATAGAACTGATAGCCAAAAGGGAACAGATACAAAGATCTACATACACTCTGAACTGGTGACGATAAAGTAGTTTGACTATTCAAGTCAATAAGATGTGTGGCTTGATGAATTAGACCATGCTTACAAAGCTCATCCAACTTCTCAGAAGAGTGACAAACTTGCTTGGCTATTTTTATCAAACAAATAGTTACATTTTCAACAAGCTGGAAGGATAAGGAGAAGTATTAGAACACTTTCAAAACATCAAGAGAGAGAACAACTTTGATCAAAGACTTATGCCTAAAGAAATAAGACCCTACCTGCCTATCCTCATACTGCAGAAGGTTACACAATAATGGAACTGCTTCCATTAAAGATGGAGGACATTCAGGGGGAAGTTGCTTGCATATGTTTACTGCAGTATTAAGTGCAACCCTCTTCATCATTGAAGTTTTACACAGAAAGACATAGATATTAGTCCTCAAACAACTGCTAATGTGTTAATACACTAAAACATAGATCTGATCAGTTCTAAATAATGCAAATGAACATTAATCTTACTTGCACACTTGTTGAGAAAAAATCAATATATTTTAGAGCAGCCAATATCGCCCCAGATTGTAAACAAGGAAGCGGTTTTTCACGTGATATTTTCTCTAATGCTTGCAAACACTACATGGCAATAAAAATCATGCATATATGTTATTATTTATCACACAACTAATAAAAATTGATATACTGTACAATATCTTCATATAGGGAAATGTAAGAAATTAAGTGTCTTTATACTTGTTCAGCTACATCCAAGTACTCAATGGTCAGTAGTCTTTGACAAATTGCAGGTACTGCATCAGATTTGACAAGATAACTGCAGGCTCGTGAATGGACATCGCATAAATAAGTTATAGCTCTGATTGACAGAAGCATTACATCTGGATTGCTCTCGTGTTTAGATAATTTTACGACAATTGGCGATAACGACTGGACCATCCCACTTGATAACGAATCCTCTGTACAGAAAGGCAATAACTCGCAGAGCTCAGTAAGTGCAGCTAACAAAGTAGATTCTTCAACCTCAACGCTCAAAGTTAATAAAACTCTCTTTAGTCTAGAGTGATCATCTGATGTTCTTTGCTGCTGATAACCACGATAAATCTCCTGCCTCTGATCCGTGTCTGTCATCTCATCTGAATCACAAGACCCGTAAGCAGAGTCCTTTTCTTCATCCGAATGGTGAGATTCAGAGTCTGATGAAGACGTGTCCATATCCCCCTCCTGTGATAAATTAGTGGAGTTCACCAGAGTTTGAGCTGATGTTCCAGAAGTACTTGCTCTGTTATCCAGTGAACTACATGGTCGCTTGTCAGCTGGCAATTCATCATCCGTCTCCGCTCTTTTCTGACCTCGATTCCCCATTTAAACCTTTTTCTGTAAATATTCAACAAAACTAAATCATATCAGACACTACACATCCAAAAAGCGAAAACACAATCTAAAACTAAAGAACCAATCTTTACGACATACACCACAACACACTCACTGTATCCACACAATCCGACACATACGATCAATGTTGATCATCCATCAAACACACTCCGCAACATCAACAAACATTTTAAATTCACACACCATTTCAACAACAATACATGTCAGAACACATATACAAATCAACATTAACAATCCACCACACAAAAAATGACAAAACTATATAGTTAAAAAAAGAAAAGGCAACCTTTTTTCGTGAATATTCAACAAAACTAAATGACATCAGAAACTACACATCCGAAAACCGAAAACACAATCACAAACTAAAGAACCAATCTTTACGAAAAACCGCAATACGCTCACCATTTTTACACAATCCGACACATAATATTATTGTTGATCATCCATCAAACACACTCCACAACATCAATAAACAGTTAAAAATCACCAACCATACTCAACTCAACTCAATACAATTATAAAGCCGAAAACACAATCACAAACTAAAGAACCAATCTTTATGAAAAAAACCACAATACCCTCACCATTTTTACACAATCCGACACATCATACTATTGTTGATCATCCATCAAACACACAACGCAACATCAATAAACAGTTCAAAATCACCAACCATACTCGACATCAATACATATAAGCCCAAAACAAAATCACAAACTAAAGAACCAACCTTTACGACATAAACCACTCCACACTCCTCGTATTCACACAATCCGACACGTACGATCAATATCGATGATCCATCAAACACACTCTACAGTAAACAAAAAATACTAACTAAACACTACAATCAACCCCACAAAAAAATGAACATTTTATATAATAAAAAAAAAAGCACATCAATATACAGTTACAATCAAATACACATAATCAGTCAAACATATACACACACGTACGACGATCATAAACAAGTAATCAAGATTAATTATGCATAATTGAATTATGTAAATTATAAACAGTGAATAAAATTGAACAATTGAATAAATAAATAAGAAGAAACAATAAAGTTACGATTTTTAATGAGAGAGAGAGAGAGAGAGAGGACCTGATGATATTGTGAATTGCAGTGAGAAGCTAGGGTTTTTGCATAATATTAGGTTGTATGTATATATATGATGATGATGAAGCTATACATAGAAAATAAAATGGCCTGGATATATACACACAGTGTCGTGTGATGATGCAACAGAGGATTCAATACGTTTGTTCATTATTTTAATTGTGTTTATTTAATTTAATTTAATTTATATTTTGTACATATTTAATGTTTTGTTCTTCCTCGATCTCACAATATTAGTCTTTTCAGAGAACTTTTTTTTCTCATAATACATGTTCATTTCCAATTTTTAATATAAATTTATGATCAAGTTTCCAAAATAGCAGGCTACGAGGCCCATAAGGATTCTACTAAAGGCGGTGCCCCGGTCCAATGGGCTTTCCTAAACAAGGAAACCTAGCCCATATCAGTTACTTGTTCACCTAGAACTACGTTTGGCTTATCCCTATAAATAGGGTAAGTAGGCACATTGTATGGCAAGATGCAAACCCTTGCGAAAAAGAAAGATTTGATATTCAGTCTTAATTGCAACCACATCTCAGCATACAATCTCAGCCATCCCCAAATCATAAACCCTAAACGTCCTACGCCGCTCACCATCATCAACCACCACCACAATTCCAGCAACCCTCTCCAAATTTGTTATCACCAAATTCCTCCGTTAATAATTTGCGCTAGAAGGAGGGCTTTTGGCATCTCTGGAGGAAGGATGTCGCAGTCAAATAGAGAACGCGTTGATGATCGCCGTGTGGGAGAGATTGGGACCACGGGAAACCTACCCCTGCCACCACCAAGGAACTCAACCAAATCTGAGATCTGCTTCGCCTAGGATTCTCAACGAATGACCTGAAAGAGAAGTGTCCTAAATCCAATCATGGATGATGAGTTAGGATAAACTTTCTTGAAATCTTAGTAGGTTTTATGATTATTAGTGAAATACATATTTGTCTTTATACGGCTTTATCTATTTAAAGTGTATTAAATCAGATGTTCCATAGTTTAGAGTAAAGCTTCTAGAATTATAATGAGATTATAATAATGAGATCTAGAAGATGATAACACTAGACTTAAACTGTTCCTGGTCATAGGATAACTAATTTGAAGTTAGTTAATCCGTAAAGATCAGTACATACTATGCTAGCTTCCAAGGAAGGATGTCTGTTCTCATAGGCATTTGTGTGGCGACACTATAGCTAGTATGTAGGTGCTTATTAGAGAATAAGTTCACTGAACATGACTCGATCAGTGGAGTAACTAATGGAGTTTACTCACGTGTCGATAGTTGTTCACTAAGTGATAGTTGTACAAGTGTCCTTAGACTTGAGATCGTTAGAGTAATCTTGTATATAATGAACTATGCTTTGGTTTAGTCCTTAGTCTCAAGGACACCCATTAGGTCTATTCTGGGCATAGGGATTTGTGTATGGAGATAGTTAACGGTCAATAAAGGATCTACCCCTTCCAGTAAAGGAAGAGAATATCCTATGATGTTCATATTATGCTAGTTCCGGAATCTCTGGCCAGAGTGAATGAAATTAGAAAGGAGTTTCTAATTTGCATTACCATGAACTATGCATTATGAATAAGGAATCATATGATTAAATTTGATAGGCTTGACACGAATTCCATGCCTTGTATTTAATCGGGATATTGTAGGGTGGAAGGAATTGATTGTACGGTAACTATTCACTGACTAGGTTCTAGGTATTCTAAGCAGTGAATTCATATTATCCGGATAATCGCGATATGCTGAGAAGTATCCCTCACGATGTAGAATAAATATGATTAATTATTTAATTAATTATATTTAATGAATTAGAAGAATTCATATAAATAATAATAAAATAGTTTTATTATTATTTATTTCTACGACCGGCTTAATATTGAACCTACAGGGTTACACAATAAAAGAGACTGATTTATTGGTGGAGGAATTAATTAATAATGGCTAGTAATTATTAATTTGTGAAATAAATAATTTATTAGCAATTTTATAATTGATTAAATAAGATTTAATTGATTATAAATTAATTAAGAATATTTCTAAATATTATTAATTAAGGATTTAATTTAAGAAATTAAATCAAGAGAGAGAATTATTTTCTAAAGAGTTTATAAAAAGAATTAATGATTAAAAAAGTTTTAATTATTTATTAATTGATTAATGAGATTAATTAATTAATGGGATTAATAATTATATTATATTATATGAAAAATCAGCTCAGATTTTGCCTATAAATATAATATTATAAACCCTATTTTTGCCTCAGTTGTTTTTACGTAAGATTTCAGGGATAACCTAATTCTCTCTCAACCCCTCTTCCTCCCTCCATTAAATTCCTCTCTTGGTGGATACTTGTGGAGTGCTTCACGCTTGAGGAGCAACTGCTAAGAGACTATCACGCTATCCTTGGATCGCTTTTAAAGGTTAGAAATTGATCATACGCTTTTATCATTGAATCTTATGCATATATATGCGATATATATATATATATGTAAACAGTTGTGATTTACGCTTCCGTTTATGCATAATATTCCTTCAATGGTATCAGAGCATAGGTTGTATGCATATAGATACATCTGTAATTTTTTAGAATTTTTGAATGATGTATGAATTTATTATGGATTTTACAAGTTTATTTTGATTTAATTATAAATTAATTCAAAATAAATTTTGCTTTGATATTTGGCCACAGATCTGGGTTCTACAATTGTTATGGATCGTCTGGATATTTTTTTCATAATTTTCTGATGTGTAGATTATTTATTATGAATTTTTGAAATTGTTTTAATTAAATTCGTAATAATAAAATATACATCTGATGAGAATTATGTGTGTATAATTGTTTGATGTTGCACGGAAAACCACGGATTAAAGCTGTTGATTTGATGCCTGACATCGTACTTCGATCAAGTATTGTACTATATTGTTGTGTATGTCCGACTGATTGATTAAGATTAATAGTTGTTGTCGGTTGTCTTGCTAAAGGCGGGGGGACCGCGCTGAAGAGACAGTAATGCATCACGGTGATGCGTTACAGGTTGTTTTTGGCTTACAACCCCTGTAACGCATGTAAGACATGCGCGACGGTGTGGTTACGCGTTACTCTAATGCGTTTCTGAGTGTATTTTCAGTTTATTCTTTTGGTTTTTCCGGGAGCTTGGTAGCTCTGTTTTGAACGTGCAATATATCATTGGCTTCATTTTTCCGAGACGGATCTAACGGTGTGGTCAAATATTTTAATAAAAATAGTTATGAACTATTTAATTGCTCTAAAAGTGTATTTAAGCATGTTTTTAAATTGTTTAACTCCTTTTAATGCAAATTGTGATACATAGAGATGTATATAATTGTGTTATACGTTATAACATGCCTACCTTTATGTTCCTTTATGTTTATATATGAGATATATGCCTATGTTTACCATGCGATGATAGATTTAGGTGAACTTAAATCAACATAAGGCATAGTTTAGACGTTTTAGGATTTGTGAAATTGTTTCACAAATTTAATATAAATAAATACTATATACACAATCATGAGATTCTTGTGTTTGTGAAACACATAATTAAATATGAATTTTCAATATTGAGAGAAAGGATGATTCTGTCAAAAACGGATTACGATCTGTAAGAAAGAGGTATTAAGTGACGCCTCTTGACAATGCTCCCCCCGATCTGGGAATCATCCAATTATCGATTATTGATTTGAAATATTTAATTTAAAAGGAAGAATCTCTTTATAATATGATTATGATTGTAACATAATGTAATCCCTCTAATATTAAATAAGTCAAGTTGTAATTAGCCAAAGACACAAAAGGGTTTGTGTCGGTTTTGGTCTTCCAACATGATAGGAAGTGTTTCTTGTTTTCGATGCATTGTCGTTTCGTGCTACAACCGAGGGCTTTGTTACCGATCAACATGAAAGTACTTGTCTATTACATTAGATGTGTACAAATATTAGATTTCAGTGGTCGTTACGTGCTACAGCCGTGGGCTATTGGAATCTGATTTAATTGTACGAGATGTTGGTTCTGACCTACTTGATAATATTGGAGATTGTAGTGTTTTTATTATAGATTTAGATTATCTATTACACTTAAAACACGTTAGACTTATAGGTTCATACGAAAATGTTTCGTGACCTTAGTAAAAATAAAAACCCTCTTTTATTAAATATCAAGTGATAAAATGGCCAAGGGCACAACGGGCTTGTGTCGGTCTTAGCCTTCCAACATGGTAGAAAGTGATTCTTATGTTAGGGCATTGTCGTTTCGTGCCACAGCCGAGGACTTTGTTTATGAAATAGGGGGTACTAGTCTATTACGTTAGATGCGTGAATTAATTAAAGTTCAATGGTCGTTACGTGCCACAGCCGTGGGCTATTGAAATCTGATTCAATTTGAACGAGATGTTGGGTTTGACTTGACTTAGAATATTGAGTTTGTCGTGCCACAACCGTGACTCAATGATTCAAGAGGCTAAAGTTCTATAAGGGAATAACATGAGATGTAATTGACAAGAGTTGTCTGCCTATGGAACATCACATGGCGTTTCATGCCACAGCCGGGGTTGTGTGATAGAAAGTAGGATCCCTATTCTCACTAGCATTGTGAATGCTCAGTTATACATAGAGAGGGTTATATAACTTAGATAAAATAGTGGGAGCCGCCAATGAATAAAGACCCGATTCATTTGGTGTTAAGATTATAAAATCGAATATTCTACTTATGTTGTTAATTTTATTTAAAGATTTTAAAATATAAATGTGATGTCTTCTGCACTGTAGAAATAGCATAATGGATGCTAGGTCAATTACTTATTGACAAGGAAACTGAAAATAGTTTTCATAAGTAGAATAGATTATTTTTCGTCTTGAACTCACCAATCTTTGCAAGTTGTGAGAGATGTATTTAACGATGAGTGATATGTCTCATTTTATTCATCTACAAGAGTTGTTAGATGAATAAGTTAGGGACATAGATATAAGATATCGATGTTGTTTATCGATAACAACGGTTTAGCAATATTGCTGTCAATGACCTTGTTTTATATGATCAATTAGATTGTTCGTTAATATAACTGGTCTTTAGATAGATATATAGTTAATTCAAGATGTGATCTTGAAATCTCATTGTAAGAATAAAGTCAATATGTGATCTTGAGGTCTTATTATAGGAATAGGAATGTGAGTTGAAAAGACACAATCTTTAAGATAAATGTTAGCCAAGAAAGCAAAGGTATTAGACTTCCACTGAATAAGGATAGGATATTGGAATTGGATTATGTAAGATAAGTCTTACAGAATCAAGGAAGTAAAAGGTTAGTGTAACCTCAACTTCAATATAAATTTGTTAATAGTTGAAATGAATAAGTCTATAAGTCAATCATCTACTTGGGTATTAGACACCACTTAGGTTCAAGGATTACGAATCTTAACCAAAGGACAAGTAGATAGCTAGACATCGATGAAGTCCTACATAATTGAAATATAACAACCGTTGTTTTTTCAATTATGAGAACTTATTGATTTGTCGTGCTGTTGGACTTATGGATTATATGTTTCATATTGAACAAACTAGATATAATGAGATAGATCATGTTTGATACCTTGTCACATTCAATGACGATCAATGTAGATAAGGATATGTGTATTTGTTGAAATACAAAATCCAAGTTTTATTGATAGGTTCAATGATTGCTAAGGTATGACAACGAACTATTTAAGAGTATTGGAAACATTCAATGAGATTGATGTTTGTCAATATTTAAATAGTCAGTTCCTGAATTATCTCACATATCATGATATTAGTTCACTGAAGACTCTTGTTAGACATGGTTCAGTTCATAGTGAATGATATCAATAATTCCAGTATCTATTAAGAAATTGACTTAGTATAATAGTCAAATTACTCGATAAGGTATCCTCAACACAAGTTAACTAAAGTCCGCATGAGATGTGGAGTAAGGGAACGCAAGTCTCAATTATCTTGAGATTTGGGGTTGTCTAACCTATGTCAAGAGTTGAATAAGTTAGAAACTATATCTGATTAGAGTTGGTTTGTGGTTAGTCTTAAACAGGGTTTAGGACAACATTTTGCAATCTTGCTGAGCAAGGAGTATTTATTTTATATACACTAGGAGTGTCTGTTTTATAGATACTCCACCTTTTTGGAAAATTAGTTTACCCTTCAAGGGCTCAGTGGGAGCTATAGTGAACTTGATGAAGTTCAGGAACCACAATCATCGCAGATTAAGTATGAAACCTATTTGAGTAGTTGAACTTTCTGTACAACAACACTGTTGTAATCTAGGAGGGTATCATGGTTTCATCATTAAGAATGGTGATGCGATATCCACTAATGATAACGACAATGTTTTGAGTTTTAATGACTCTGAGAAGTGATAGAGTGTCATGAAATCTATAATGGTTTTGTAAGAGAGTTTATGAATGGATGGCAAGGTAGAGACCTATAAAGCCAGACTAGTTGTAAAGGTTTAAGTGAAGGTAATGTGATCACCTTAAAAGAAACCTTTATCGAATAGCCATGATCAAAACCATGAAGATTTCGCATGCATGCTTCTCGGCAATGGAACATTAATTTTGATGAGATAGTCAAAGAATTTGACTTTATCAAATAGGTGAATGATCCATTTAATGGTACAGGAGTTTAGTGGGAGTGATGTAATAAAGTACTATATGTGGATATATTAGTGAAAATATACCTTTGAAAATTTTGGTTTTCATTAGAATTAAGCTATCAAAGAATTTCTTCTTAGACTAGAGTTAGGCCTCGAATAAACTAAGGGTGATGATCTATGTTGATAGATCATGATTAGGATAAGAGGTCTGACACAAAATAATGTACATTGATTGGATGTTAAAGTGTTTAGCATGGACACTCCAAGTGATGTTTCATAATGATGCTAAAGTGTTTAGCATGGACACCTCCAAGTGATGTTTCCTAGCGAGATCACCTAGATTGTTATCTCGCTATCCACCTCCGCCTCTTTATGCTCAGAAAGATCAAGAGTTTCCCCGGGGGGATTTTCACATCTTTGGTGGCATCTATTGATCACATTTATGAGGTCACGAAAGGGGAGGGGTTGTTTAGGATGGCTGCGCCACTCTCAAAGAATGCATCGAAAGATAAGAGGAGATATTGTGCCTATCATGAGTCCAGTGGTCATGAAACCCATCAATGTCGACAGTTGAAGGAGGAGATTGAACTATTAATCAGGAACTGAAAATTGACTTAGTGGGTGGTGAAGGAAGTAAGGAAGCATCAGGGTGCTGTTCCTCCCAGAGAGGGAGATAAAAAGGAAGATCCTAAAGATAGAGATAAGCCAGAATAGCAAGGGAAGACTATATTCGTAAGAGAGGCAAGTATGCATACAATTTTTGGCGGACCGTATATTGGTGGGAATGGGAGGAATGCTATGGAGAGGTACGCTCGGGAGGCAAAGCATCCCCCACTTACAAACGTCAATCACTTATCGGAGAGGCCTCCTAAGATGTTCAAAGGGGAAGACACACATATAATCTTTTCTGAGGAAGATGCGAGATGGGTTCATCATCCACACGGTGATGCTTTGGTTGTTAACGTCAAGATATGATCTAGAAGTATCCATCGCGTGTTCATTGATAATGGAAGTTCTGTAAACATTCTCTATTATGGAACCTATCAGAAGATGGGACTTCTTGACAGGGAGATGACTCAAGGAACAACTCATATATATGGTTTCACGGGAGGATCTGTTCGAGTTAAAGGTACTATGAAGTTACCTCTTACCTTAGGGGAAGATCCATTTTCAGCTACCCATGTGTTCGAGTTTTTAGTGGCTGATCAACCTACATGTTACAATGCTTTGCTTGGAAGGCCGATTTTGAAGAAAATGAGGGTAGTGACATCAATCTATCATCTAGCAATGAAGTTCCCTACTCCTGCAGGGATTGGATGTGTAAAAGGGTGTCAATATGATTATCTGGATTGCTACAATAAGATGATGAAGTCATCTTCAAAAGGTAAACAGGCTGATGTCATTGGTTCAGAGATGCTGGATTTTAAGGAAGAGAATGTCCGGGAAACTCTGAAATCTTTTGGACCAAAGGCAGTCACCAGTATGGTATACACAGTGGAGTTCCCAGAAGATGATGTTTTGAAAGAATATGAAGCATTGGCTAGGAGTGGAACTCCAATTTTTCTTTTGGAGTCACCCCCTTCTTTGGGCGTGGGCTTGACGGTCAGGGTGGAAGAGGCTGGTGAAGGTTCGAAAGGCGAAATATCCTTTGAGAAAGGAGCTATAAATCCTGGTTTTCAGAATGAGAGGTATAGAGTATTGATGATTGAGGCTCCTCCTTCTCAGGAGAACTGGGGATCATGTCAAGAGGGAACTGTGGAAGATGCTTCCGATGATGAGGAGGAACAGAGGAATCTTAGAGCCAAGAAAGGGAAGTTCGTGATGGAGCATGAAGGAGATCCTACTGTAGAGTTTCCAGCTGACCGACTAGCATCCCGGGCGATGCCTATAGACCTTGAGGGCGAGGTCATATATATAAGGGAAGAGGGCGAGTCCAGTGGAACAAGGGAAATTGAGTTTGATTTGGATCCCCGGTTCCTCGAGATCGATAAAAAGATGGGTCCGGCTGAAGATACTGTGTCAATTTTGGTGGATGAAAAAGATTCGTCAAAGGTGTTACAGATTGGGGTGAGGTTAGAGCCAAACTTAAAGGCGATGTTGGTAGAGATGGCAACGGGTCGGGTCGGGTCGGGTTTTTCAATATCCAGATCCAGACCCGATTTTTTTGACTGGACCCGGACCCGACCCGGACCCGAAAAATACCCGAAAACTAAGACCCAGACCCGGATCCAACGGATTTCGGATCGGATCGGATTTTACCCGAAACCTGAATGTTTGGATTTTACCCGAGATCCGAGACCCGAACCCGAATTACTAAAATATTATAATTAAAAGAAAATTTGATTATTTAACTATTAATTGTAAATATTAATAATAAAATGATATAATAAACAATAATTAGATTAAGTGCATGTAAATATTAATAATGAAATGATACAATAATTAGTGAAATGTATGTAAATTATGTAATATGTATCATGGTTATAAAATTAAGTAAGATATTAAAATATTTAATAATTCATTATGTATATATATATATATCGGGTTTTTAATCGGGTTTCGGGTTCGGATCGGGTTTGGATCGGATTTCGGGTTTCGGGTCGGGTATTGGATCGGGACACCTAAGATCCAAATCCAGATCCAAACTCTTTCGGGTCCAAAAATAAGATCCAAATCCAAAAAATTGGGTTTGGGTAGATCCAAACGGATCGGATCGGATCGGGTATCCATCGGGTCGGGTATTTTTCCCATCCCTAGATGTTGGTTACCTTCTTGAGGAATAATCTGGATGTATTCGCTTGGAGTCATGTGACATGGTGGGGATCGATCCGGAAGTGAAATGTCATCACCTTAACATAGACCCTTCTAGGAAGGGAATTCGGCAAAAGCGACGGGAAATCAGCGGGGAACGGGCTACAGCTTTGAAAGAGGAGGTTGATTGATTGCAGAATGTTGGGTTGGTCAAGGAATCCTTTTATCCAGATTGGCTTGCGAATCCAGTTTAATAAAGAAGTCCAACGGGAAATGGAGGGTTTGTGTTGATTTTACCGACTTGAACAAGGCTTGTAAGAAGGACAATTTTCCTTTTTCTAGGATTGATCAATTGGTGGACGCTACTACAGGGCATGCTCTTCTTAGTTTCATGGATGCCTATTTAAGTTATAACCAGATACCAATGTACGGGCCAGATCAGGAGAATACTTCCTTTTTTATTGATGGGGGCTATATTGCTATATCAGAATGCCTTTTGGATTACTTAACACGAGGGTAACCTATCAGAGGTTAGTGAATATAATGTTTAAAGATCAGATCAGGAAAACCATGGAAGTTTACATGGATGACATGCTGGTGAAGTCTAAGGAAGCAGGGGACCACATCCAACATCTGGAGGAGATGTTCCAAATTCTCAGGAAATTCCGTATGAAGCTTAATCCTCATAAGTGTGTATTTGGAGTGGAATGGGTTTTAATATAAATCATAGGGGAATAGAGGTGAATCTTGCAAAGATACAGGCTCTTCTTGATATGAGGTCTCCCGAACAGTGAAGGAAGTGCAAAGATTAACTGGGAGGGTTGCAGCTTTGAACCGCTTTGTATCCAAGTCTTCTAATAAGTGCAAGGAGTTCTTCAAGGTGATCAAGGGCGTAGGTAACAAGTTTGAGTGGATGCCGAAAAGTGAGGAAGCTTTTCAGGCGTTAAATAGTCATTTGGGAACTCCTCCACTTCTGCCTAAACCTCAAGAAGGTGAGACTCTTATTCTGTATCTGGCCGTTTCAGAGTACTCTGTTAGTGGGGTTCTTGTGCGAGAAGAGGGAGATGCCCAATACCATATATATTATGTCATTAAGCGGTTATTGGATGCAGAAACAAGGTACTTAAACATGGAGAAATTGGTATACGCTTTGATTTTGGCTTCTAAGAAGTTGCGGCCTTATTTTCAGTCGCATAAGATTGAGGTTCGAATGGCATACACTCTGAGACAGATATTGCATAAGCCGGAGACTTCTAGGTGCATGCTAAAATGGGCTATTGAGCTAGGACAGTTTGATGTGGAATATAAACCAAGAAGTGTTATTAAAGGGCAAGCCCTTGTTGATTTCATTTTGGAGTTTCCCTTAGAGCAAGAGGGTGACGCCCTAGCCCTCATACCTGCTGCTCTACCAAATTCAATTGAAGAACAGTCTAGCCCAGCTCTGTGGTGGACTTTATATGTAGATGGGGCTGCGAATAATGGAGGTACAGGTGTTGGGATTGTGTTAATTAACCCCGAGAGACATCACTTGTGGAGTGCCATTCACTTTGCTTTTCATGCTACGAATAATGATGCTGAGTACGAAGCTTTGATTTCAGGTTTGAAGTTTGCCCTCGAGATGAAGGTGGAAAAAATAAATGTTATGAGTGATTCCATGCTGGTTGTGTATAAGGTAAACGGGGGGTTTCAGGCGCGTGGTCCTCGCACCGAGTTGTACATGAGGTGTACACAGTTGTTGATGGGATTGTTTAAGGAAGCAAAGTTGGAGCGGTTGCCTAGAGATAGTAATGCGGAGTCTGATGCTTTGGCTAGGTTGGGATCTCAGAAGGAAGCTACACTATTGGGGGTCATCCCCTTGGAAATTCAGAAACATCCAAGTGTTCCTGAGGTGGAACTAATGCAGGTGGAGGGGCCAGTGCCAGGCACTTGGATAACTCCAATCTGGAAATATGTGAAAGAGGGGATCCTTCTAGAAGATAAGGGTGACGCTAGATGCCTGAGATATAAGGCCGCTCGTTATGTGGACTATGGAGGAAGTCTCTATCGATGAGGATTTAATCAACCGCTTCTGAAGTGTATTGATGGCGAGGAGTGTGAGTATATTCTACGGGAGATTCATGAAGGCATTTCTGGTAATCACTCGGGGGTGGATCACTGGCTCAGAAGGTGTTTTGACAAGGTTACTACTGGCCTACACTTCGGGAAGATGCTTTTAATTTTGCAAGGGCCTGTGATAAGTGTCAATGATACGCTAATTTCGTGAATAGCCCTACTACCCCTCTTACTTCTTTGACCAGTCCTTGGCCTTTTGCTATGTGGGGGATTGACTTTGTAACGCCCCGACTTCCCAATACTAATAATGTAATTTTTATAATAAAATACTCAATTATTGGAATTAATTAAATAAAATAGAATTGATACAGGGGGATTTTTAAAAATTTCGGCATGAAGTATTCGTAATATGGACTATCCACCTATAATTTGAACCAAACAAATTTCATAAAAAAGAAAAAAAATGACAATTCCAACTACTTAAGAAAAATAAACACCTCTTCAACCTGTCCTAACCGATCAGGTGAACCATACTACTATGCCCTCCCGATCATAAACAAGATCGGGGCACCACAACCAAAAATTAAATACATACAAGCTGATAACCAGACATTAAGTCATAATACAACACCCCACTACTAACCCGGATCTCTAACAGGTGGTGGTATGAAACAAGCAGCTACTAACTAACAATTACAACATATAACTAAAACCTTAATTTAAAAGCTACATACATTCCACAATTAAATACAACTAGCTGATACTATTATACAAGCCTTAACTGGTCTTCAGATGTCCGACCTTCTAGCAGAGCAAATCTAGGCTGTCTATGGTCCACAACAAGTTCTTCTCAGATATAGCTCCTACTTCGTATCTTTTTCTTCTTTAACTGAAAAAGGGTAGAAACAATAGCAAGAAGTGAGCCAAATGCTCAGCAAGTAACAATATAGATGCCAAAAATAAAATCAACAACAGGAGTATACAACAATATAAGAATCATTCTTTGAGCTTTTTCCAAATTTTGACAATTTGTAATTCATTCCAAAAATAGGGGGAGAGAGAGAGAGAGAGAGAGAGAAATCAATTTCTCTTTTTATATCATATTTCCCACCTTTAAAACATTTTAATTAAATTAAGCTTTTTATTAAAATCGGACAATACGGGTGATCAGCCACGTAATGTCCCCATACCGGACACTAGGTCCCTCTGGACTTTGAAAATTGGGTTCCCAATTAGGCAACACATTGGCCTCTATTGCTGGACTAGGACCACCCTAGCCTCTTACGCTAAATTAAAGTGCTGGACTAGGACCACCCTAGCCTCTTACGCTAATTTAAAATAATTAATTAAATATATGTAAAATGGGTCAAGTTTCAACAAAAGAATTTCTTATACAAAAATTCAGAGCAGGGAAATTTTCTGTTTACTTGAAGGACAAATGGCTAAAGGTCAAATAAACAATTCGATTTAAATGCATAAGGCTCACAAGGTAGAGTTCAAGTGTCATTCACACGTATTTAACAATAAGGGTTTATCAAGCTGTTGTCAATTTAGAGGCGTAATACAAGGTGGTATCAAATATGTTATGGCTCGGGAAAAGTAGGAATATAAACAACAAGGATTACTAATTAATTGAAAATAAAACAAGGATTAGGGATTTAAAGTTTAATTTAAGAGTTACAAGGTATAGATAAGCTAGTGTGGATTAAGGAAATAAATATGACATAAGGTTAAAGCTAGCACAAAAGGCATGTCATAAAATAAGGTTTTCAGTTCAACAAGAGTTAAAATAAGTATGGAAGTGCAATAGTTTAAACAGCAGTCTATAATGGTAAACACGAAGGTATAAAGGATTAAGCAATAGTTAGTATGGTTTAACAGTATAATACAAGAGATTCGATAATTAACTTGAAAGGAACAACAGTAAGTTATCACAATTTAAACCACAGTTTATGTATAATTGAAGAGATCTGAACTTTGATACCAAATTCGAGTTACTTGCCTTAACAAGGTGCTCTCACACTAGTCACTTAGCTCAAAAGCCCTCAGCCTTTGCCTTTCCTTTATCCCTTAAGTCTACGTCCTTCGAATCTACACATATAAAAAAAACACTATTTCAGAATTCTATTCAATATTCTACGTTCCTCTTCGAACGTCTATTCTTAATCTACCCTTGCGATAATACCCTAAATTTATTTACTTAAATCATATATCATCAACCCTTGACCACTAATAGATATAAATATATAATTAAAACTGAAAAGCATTTAACAACTAATCACGTAAACAAAATATAATCCGATACTATTTTGTACTAATAGTACATACATATATATATATATACTCGAAAAAATAAATTTAAGATTTTTAGAAAATTTTGACGGCATCCCCTTTGTACGGGTAGCCTACCAGTCGGAACACAACCGACACCAAATCAGATAACAATTAATTTCTTTAACCGACCATATACCAATAATCAACATTTAATTTACAACTAAAAAATTAAAATTTACCACATCCATCATATAATTCGAATAAAATCAACTATTCGAATAATAATATAATTCCATATGCAATCAATCTATCGAACCATTGCTTTCGTTTTACTGCAACACAGAAACTATCCGTCAGTACTTACAAAATCGACAAACACACACACAACTATGACGCCACAACAGGATTACATATACGTACACTACTCATGCCCATTCAAACCATACCACAAACACAATTACTAAGCTCAACACGACTTGTACAGGGGAATAAAACAGAGTTACTGCATATACACACACCACAGTCAAAATCTAACCCAACTGTAAAAACAAAAATCGACACCCACACAGTGTTTCGACTCTACACACACACCTTACGTACACACGCTCGCACGCAGTCACAGAAACGCACGCAGCACACACATCATACGAAATCGAGAGGAAAAACAACGGGGGAAATAAATAAAAGGGAAGGGGGAAAACAGCGGGGAAGGGAAGGGTTTTACCGAGAGAATGGCGAGAAGCAGAGGGAGAGAAAGCCGAGAGAGAGAGTCCGCGAGAGAGAGTTCGAGAGAGTCCGCGAGAGAGAGTTCGAGAAATGTCGGGAGAGATTGTGGAAAAAAAACACAGAGTTAGTAAATTGAATTAGGAATTAGGGATTTAAGGTAATTTGGGGGAAAAGAATTTGGATTTTGTAAGAATTTTCTAATTTAAAAGATTAAAAAAATGCACCTAGTAAAATAGAAAATAAATAGGTAACAATTGAGAAAAATCTAAATTTCATTTTTAAAATATGGAAAATAAATTTATCTATCTTCCCAAAATTTTAAAATATTTTTGGGGTCAAAAACGAGTTTAATATCATTTTTACAAGATTAAACCAATAAGACCCAAATAAATTCATAAAATCATTTTAAAATCCTTAAAAATCAAAATAAATCCATCTAATATTTTTAAAACTCAAATAAACTAATAAAGTTAATAATGCAAAAGATTTCGTAATTTTTACTAATCCCGGTGATTTTATAAAATTCTCAGAGTATAAATAAAACATGATTTAAATAGAATTTAATACCCAAAAATAAAAATAATATACGTTGACTTATCTGACACCTATAAATCATCAAATAAACCCACAAAACGAAATCACACATATTTCACTTCCTCAAAAATAATCACGTCACATAATTCACATTTAATATTAAATAAATAATTATAAATATTACAAAAATTTCTAAGGCGTTATATCCTTCCCCCCTTAACGGGATTCTGTCCCCAGAATCTCACCTAAGTAAATTGATGAGGATAATTCTCTAGCATCTCGCTCTCAAGTTCCCAAGTTGATTCTTCAACTCTTGGGTTCCTCCACAAAAACTTTACCAACTTAACTGTCTTATTCCTTAGCTTCCTATCCATTCTGTCCTGAATTGCTACAGGCTGTTCTATATACGACAGATCCGGCTGTAACTCAATAGGCTCGTACTCGATCACATGACTCAAATCTGGATGATATTTCTTGAGCATTGATACATGGAAGACATTGTGGATATGACTCATATGTGGCGGTAGGGCTAACTCATACGCGACTTTTCCAACCCGTCTTAAGATCTCAAAAGGTCCTACGTATCTCGTACTGAGCTTTCCTTTCTTGCCAAACCTCGTAACTCCTTTCCAAGGTGAGACTTTCAACAACACTTTATCTCCTTCCTCGAATTTCAGATCTTTCCTGTCTTGATCTGCATATTTCTTTTGTCTGTTTTGAGCGGCTATCAACCTTTTCTGAATGATTTCGACCTTTTCCTTCGTTTGTTGCACTAGTTCTGATCCTAACACCTTACGCTCACCAACCTCATCCCAATATACAGGAGATCTACATTTCCTTCCATATAAAGCTTCGT
Source organism: Saposhnikovia divaricata (assembly GCA_036435485.1). Lineage (NCBI taxonomy): Eukaryota > Viridiplantae > Streptophyta > Magnoliopsida > Apiales > Apiaceae > Saposhnikovia > Saposhnikovia divaricata. The sequence continues at coordinate 20,895,472 of CM071599.1, read as the reverse complement.
ATGGCGGCATCCCAATACTAGCATGATAGCTGTTGTTGTAAGAGAATTCCACCAAAGGTAGGTGCTCGTCCCAACTTCCTTTAAAATCCAATGCACACGTTCGTAGCATATCTTCAATAGTTTGAATGGTTCGTTCACTCTGTCCGTCTGTCTGCGGATGATAGGCTGTACTCATCTTAAGCTCAGTTCCCAAGCATTCTTGAAATTGTTTCCAAAATCTGGAGTTGAAACGTGGATCTCGATCAGATACAATAGTTACTGGCACACCGTGACGCATAACCACTTCCTTCAAATACAGCTGTACCAACTTATCTAGTGAGAATCTTTCGTTGATTGGAAGAAAATGGGCAGATTTAGTCAAACGGTCTATGATTACCCAAATCGCATCATGATTAGCTTTTGTTCTCGGTAGCCCCACAACGAAGTCCATAGCTAAATGCTCCCATTTCCAATCAGGAATATCTAATGGCTGTAATAGTCCACTAGGCTTTTGATGTTCAGCTTTGACTCTTTGACATGTGTAACACTTACTAACCCACTCAGTAATCTCTCTTTTCATATCAGGCCACCAGAAATGTTCCTTCAGGTCTTGGTACATCTTCGTACTCCCTGGATGAATTGAATATCTTGAACTGTGAGCATCCCGCAAAATCTCATTCTTTAATTCTGGCACGTTGGGAATCCAAATCCTCGAAGAAAATCTTAAGATACCCTTATCATCCTTCTGAGTGCAAATCTCTTCACCTGTCAATGTGTTCATATCTTGACTCATGATTTCCTCCTGACATCTTCGTATCTTTTCAAGTAACTCGGGTTGAAAGGTCATGGTATAACACTTACCACTGGTAGGCTCCGAGATCTGGACTTCTAATCTCAACTTTTTAAACTCCTTGAACAATTCCTTTGAGATGGTAAACATGTTCAGTCTCTCCTTTCTACTTAATGCGTCAGCCACTACATTCGCTCTCCCTGGGTGATAATTAATTGTGCAGTCATAATCCTTAATCAACTCTAACCATCGCCTTTGTCTCATGTTAAGCTCTCGTTGAGTGAAGATATACTTTAAACTTTTGTGGTCCGTGTAAATCTCACATTTTTCACCATATAGATAGTGTCTCCAAATCTTTAGTGCGAATACAATTGCTGCTAACTCCAAATCGTGAGTCGGGTACTTCTGCTCATGAGGATTTAATTGTCGAGAAGCATACGCAATCACCTTTCCATGTTGCATCAATACACACCCTAATCCCTTGTATGAAGCATCACTGTAGATCACAAAGTTTCCTTGACTGTCTGGTAAGACTAACACTGGTGCTGTTACTAATCTTTTCTTTAATTCCTGGAAACTCTCTTCACACTTCTCATTCCATATGAACTTCTCATTTTTCCTAGTCAACCTGGTCAATGGTGAGGCGATCTTAGAAAAATCTTGAACAAACCTCCTATAATAACCATCCAATCCCAAGAAACTTCTCACTTCGGTGGGCGTTCTCGGTCTGCTCCAATTCACCACAGCTTCTATCTTTGCAGGGTCAACTCTAATTCCTTCACTACTGATTATATGGCCTAGAAACTGCACCTCTTCCAACCAAAACTCACATTTTGAAAACTTGGCATACAACTTCTCTGCTCTCAATATTTCTAATGTAATCCTCAAATGTTCTGCATGCTCTTCCCGGGTCTTGGAATATATCAAGATATCATCAATGAAAACTATCACAAATTTATCCAGATGCTTCCTAAAGACTCTATTCATAAGATCCATAAATGCTGCTGGGGCATTGGTTAATCCAAATGGCATCACTAAGAATTCGTAATGTCCATACCTTGTGCAAAATGCCGTTTTTGGAATATCTTCAGGTTTGATCTTCAATTGATGATAGCCCGATCTTAAGTCAATCTTCGAGAAATAAGCTGCTCCATTAAGTTGATCAAACAAATCATCGATTCTAGGTAAGGGATATCTATTCTTGATGGTCAGCTTGTTGAGTTCTCGATAATCGATACACAATCTCATACTACCATCCTTTTTCTTGACAAACAGCACAGGCGCTCCCCACGCTGATACACTTGGTCTTATGACTCCCTTATCTAAAAGTTCTTGCAATTGCGTTGCCAACTCTTTCATCTCCACTGGTGCCATTCTGTATGGTGCTTTGGACAAAGGTTCTGCTCCAGGTATTAGGTCTATAGCAAACTCCACTTCTCGATCTGGAGGTAAACCGGGTAATTCTTCAGGAAAAACGTCAAGGAACTCATTAACTATGGGTATGTCTTCTATCTTCGGTGCTTGCTTCTCTACATCCACCACATGTGCTAAATACGCTTCGTAACCTTGTCTAAGTAACTTCTTAGCTTGCATAATGCTCACGAATTTCTTTACCTGCCTTTGTCCTTGAAATACTACTTCCTTATCATCCTTCACCTTTAATCTTACCTGCTTCTTCCTACACTCAATCTGTGCATCATAATTAGCCAACCAATCCATTCCTAAGATTACATCGAATTCTCCCATTTCGAAGGGTATCAAATTGGCATAGAAAAGGTAACCACCTATCTCTATATTACACTGAGGACATACCTGATTAACGGGGACTCTATCTTGATTTGCCACCTCTATCACTAATGCTTGCTCTAAAGGTCGAATTTCACATTGCAATTTACTAACAAACTTGTTGGAAATGAAAGACTTAGTAGCTCCAGAGTCAATTAAAACTTTAGCCTCTATTGAATTCACAGGAAGTGTACCTGCGACAACATCCATTTCTTAAACAGCATCCTGCATAGTCATGTTAAAGGTTCTGGCTCTAGGTTGAGACATCTGGGTCTGAGATGGAGGTCCAGTTATCCTCAGGGCATTTACCGATGGGGTCCGGCTATCCTTAAAACATTTCCTGACTGAACTGCTTCCTTGCAATCCTTAGCAATATGACCAATTTTCCCGCAGTTGTAACATGTTATCCATAATTTTGAAGTCGGGCACTCTCCCGCGTAATGTCCCTTCTTGTTGCATTTAAAACAAGTAATACTTAGTCTGTGGCAAACTCCCGAGTGCTTCTTCCCATAAGTTGTACATTCAGGTAAGGCTGGTCTGATTGCAAGCTGCTGATTGGTATTCTGAAGACGTTTACCTTGACCACCGTTTCCATTCTTCGGTTTCTGAATACCTCGGTTCCTGTCAAACCGACCCTCATTCCTTGGCTTGAACTTGTTATTATTATTATTACCTTTTGGGTTCTGACTTCCCTCAGTACTATCTATTTTCCTTTTCTTTCCTGCTTTCTCTTTCTGATACAATTCACTTTCACCTTCAACAATCATAGCCTTCTCCACCACCATTGCATAGTTCTCTAACTGAAACACCGCCACCTTACTACGTATCCATGGCTTTAGACCCTGTTGAAATCTTTTAGCTTTCTTTGCTTCAATATTGACATACTCAGGAACAAACCTTGCTAACTCTGTGAATTTTGCCTCGTATTCCGCCACGCTCATGTTTTCTTGTTTTAATTCTAAAAACTGAATCTCCAGCTGATCTTGCATATACCTTGGAAGATACTTCTCGAGAAATAACTTGGTGAATCTCTGCATGTGATCACTCCATCACCTTGCAACAGTTTTGTTCACTCCCACCAATAATTTGCTTCAGCTTTCAAGAAGTAACTAGCATATTCCGTCTTCTGATCTTCTCCTACCCTAACCAACGCAAAATCTTTTTCCATTTCATTAAGCCAAGCCCTAGCTTCTATAGGGTTGACAGTACCTTTGAACTCTGGAGGTTGTACGGCTTGAAAAGCCATAAATGTCACAATTGGTTGGGCGGGTCGTTGCTGAGCTAGTGCGGCTGTCTGTTGTTGAAGAAGTTGGAGAATTTGAGTCATAGTCGGGTCAACTGGATTTTGATTGCCAGTTTTCTGGTTTTCAGGATTTGTAGCAGGTGTTTTCTTCTTTGGAGGCATGATTCTGATAAGAAAACAAGAAACTTATTAAGCAACAGGCTAATATATACAAAAATAAGGTTTTTCGAATCCTGGATTTGAGTTACCTATGCTCACAAGAATTATAACGGGGTAAAGAACCAAGGAAGCATAGGTATTATCTTGAGCAAGTAATTCTAACAGGAGATATTTAGGCAACTCAAAAATGTAATAAAGATGTGCAGATAACGAGAAAATAAAGGTCATGGTACCAACAAAGTTAATATAACACAACAGTTTCAGAGTTCAAGGTACACTGTTAACCATCCTACTACAAAAATAAATACCGAGGATAATCTCAATCATCCACCATCTGCGATAACGATATAGCGAGTAAAGAAATTATTAAAGCGATAAAAGAATATCCTATACCTACTACCTACTATCCTAATGATAACCTACACCTATCGCTCCTATCCTATGCCTATCCTATACCTAATCCTGGCTTGTTTCAGTGACCAAAACCTGACGGCTCTGATATCCACCTGTAACGCCCCGACTTCCCAATACTAATAATGTAATTTTTATAATAAAATACTCAATTATTGGAATTAATTAAATAAAATAGAATTGATATAGGGGGATTTTTAAAAATTTCGGCATGAAGTATTCGTAATATGGAGTATCCACCTGTAATTTGAACCAACCAAATTTCATAAAAAAGAAAAAAAAATGACAATTCCAACTACTTAAGAAAAATAAACACCTGTTCAACCTGTCCTAACCGATCAGGTGAACCATACTACTATGCCCTCCCGATCATAAACAAGATCGGGGCACCACAACCAAAAATTAAATACATACAAGCTGATAACCAGACATTAAGTCATAATACAACACCCCACTACTAACCCGGATCTCTAACAGGTGGTGGTATGAAACAAGCAGCTACTAACTAACTATTACAACATATCACTAAAACCTTAATTTAAAAGCTACATACATTCCACAATTAAATACAACTAGCTGATACTATTATACAAGCCTTAACTGGTCTTCAGATGTCCGACCTTCTAGCAGAGCAAATCTAGGCTGTCTATGGTCCACAACAAGTTCTTCTCAGATATAGCTCCTACTTCGTATCTTTTTCTTCTTTAACTGAAAAAGGGTAGAAACAATAGCAAGAAGTGAGCCAAATGCTCAGCAAGTAACAATATAGATGCCAAAAATAAAATCAACAACAGGAGTACGGATACAACAATATAAGAATCATTCTCTGAGCTTTTCCAAATTTTGACAATTTGTAATTCATTCCAAAAATAGGGAGGGAGAGAGAAATCAATTTCTCTTTTTATATCATATTTCCCACATTTAAAAATTTTTGATTAAATTAAGCTTTTTATTAAAATCGGACAATACGGGTGATCAGCCACGTAATGTCCCCATACCGGACACTAGGTCCCTCAGGACTTTGAAAATTGGGTTCCCAATTAGGCAACACATTGGCCTCTATTGCTGGACTAGGACCACCCTAGCCTCTTACGCCAAATTAAAGTGCTGGACTAGGACCACCCTAGCCTCTTACGCTAATTTAAAATAATTAATTAAATATATGTAAAATGGATCAAGTTTCAACAAAAGAATTTCTAATACAAAAATTCAGAGCAGGGAAATTTTATGTTTACTTGAAGGACAAATGGCTAAAGGTCAAATAAACAATTCGATTTAAATGCATAAGGCTCACAAGGTAGAGTTCAAATGTCATTCACACGTATTTAACAATAAGGGTTTATCAAGCTGTTGTCAATTTAGAAGGGTAATACAAGGTGGTATCAAATATGTTATGGCTCGGGAAAAGTAGGAATATAAACAACAAGGATTACTAATTAATTGAAAATAAAACAAGGATTAGGGATTTAAAGTTTAATTTAAGAGTTACAAGGTATAGATAAGCTAGTGTGGATTAAGGAAATAAATATGACATAAGGTTAAAGCTAGCACAAAAGGCATGTCATAAAATAAGGTTTTCAGTTCAACAAGAGTTAAAATAAGTAGGGAAGTGCAATAGTTTAAACAGCAGTCTATAATGGTAAACACGAAGGTATAAAGGATTAAGCAATAGTTAGTATGGTTTAATAGTATAATACAAGAAATTCGATAATTAACTTGAAAGGAACAACAGTAAGTTATCACAATTTAAACCACAGTTTATGTATAATTAAAGAGATCTGAACTTTGATACCAGATTCGAGTTACTTGCCTTAACAAGGTGCTCTCACACTAGTCACTTAGCTCAAAAGCCCTCAGCCTTTGCCTTTCCTTTATCCCTTAAGTCTACGTCCTTCGAATCTACACATATAAAAAAAACACTATTTCAGAATTCTATTCAATATTCTACGTTCCTCTTCGAACGTCTATTCTTAATCTACCCTTGCGATAATACCCTAAATTTATTTACTTAAATCATATATCATCAACCCTTGACCACTAACAGATATAAATATATAATTAAAACTGAAAAGCATTTAACAACTAATCACGTAAACAAAATATAATCCGACACTATTTTGTACTAATAGTACATACATATATATATATATGCTCGAAAAAATAAATTTAAGATTTTTAGAAAATTTTGACGCCAAAATGCGGAAGGAGAGTAATGTAAAAAGGCGGAAGGAGAGTAATGTATTATATTGAAATGTATTTATAGTAAGAAAGGCTCAGCACATGAGCAAGAGAGAAGAGAATAGAATGTTATTCAAATGTTATTCAAGCGTACTGAATATCAATACAAAGCTCTCTTTATATAGAGAGTTAGACTCACACTATTACACATGATAGAACTGAATTATTACAACAGACAAATAACTTTAGAAAAAGTAGACATTATTGATGCCGGGTGCTCATTGGGCCCCATCGACGCAATCAATGATGAATACATACAAACAACTTTTACAAAACAAACAAAAAACTTTAATAAAGCAAAGATCATGCTTTGCCCACTAAAAGATTCCAATATCAGAAGCAGATATTATTGCCTTCAAAGTGAATTCTCAAATAATTGATCTTGACTTATTGCTGCTGTGTCGGCAAAGGCATTTATCCTGTCAGATTAGAATATTTGAGAAGCAATTTCCTCCGAATAGAATAGAGAATTTTAATGTTTTCTCTTCGGTTGCGGAGACGCTTAACCTCATGAAAATCTCTCATAATTTCTGAAGTGGACCGATTCTTCCTTTCTAGAAGAGATGCATTCTTGTATTTAGAATCAAGATCATCAATCTGATGAGTAAGATTGAGGCATTCCTTTTCATCATCTTTTAACCTTTTAAATGCTCTAAATAAGGTCAGCATTGATCAGCTATGGGGATCTTTTCCTTTATCTTTAGACTTTTGAATTAAAGTCTGAGTCATAGCATCCCAGAAATCTCCTAAGGATGGCTCTCGGGCTTGAGCCGGTTGAGTATCTTCTGTAGATAAATGTTCTTCTTCTTCGGCTTGAGATTCGCCTGCTAGACAATTATAGGGGTTAGAATCCAGTGATCCTTGAGATGAAGAAGTTTTCATTGATTGATCCTCTTCCTGAGATGGATGAGACGGAAAAGAACTAAAGAACTGTTCTTTCATAAAGTCTAAAACTCGGACCATTATTTGTTCCTCTGAATCTGTAGGATATTTCTTTATAAAATATTCTTTCATATTGGCAATCGAAGGTTGATGAGACGATTTTTCTTTAGAACCTTGGCCTTTTTCAGCAACAATTGTTGCTTTGATGGTGGCTATTTTAGCCTGTACATCTTTAGCATCTATATTAGTCCACCATTTACAAAAGAAATTTCTTTGTAAAATAGGAATATCAAGATTGTCTTGGGAGACTGATATTATCCATCTCCAAATCCATGGTATTTGAAATTTAGTAAAAAATATGAAAGGACATTGTCCCTTAATCATTCTTTCAGCAGTTACTCTGGCAATAAGGGGACTATTGTCGCACCAAGGGATATATAAATCCTTAATTTCCTTAGGAAGAATTTCTAAAGAGGGACCAAATTTTGCCCACCATTGGTAGAACCAATTAGGAACTGGCTTATTAAGCACCCCTGGGTCAATACTGAAAAACCAAGAATGTTTGTTTTTTGGATTTTGATAGTAAAAAGCTTTTGAGAAAGCTTCTACATAATCCCAGTAGTTGAAGTAAATGTACTTCCCCTCTACTATTTTTATAGCTTTTTCCGCATTGGGATTAAATCCCCATTCTCTTGGATGAAGTATTTTCTGGATATGACATTTGCTAAAATTTATAAAATTCTCAGGATTATTATTCTGATGATAATGAGTAATCGTTATCGATTCAGTGATTTTTAGCAAAATTTCTAAATTCTGCCTTCCCTGATTATTCAGGCCAGCATAACCTCTTGATTCAAGGTATTTCGTTCTTAAGGACCATCCATCATTTGGAGTGAGCTTCAGATCTTCTTCTTCCAGAAACAAAATAGTTTCGGTGGTAGGATTTTCGAAATATTCTTTATCCTGCTGGGCCTCAGTAATAGCAACATCTTTATAAGTTGCTGCTTTACTAGAAGAAGGAATATCTTCTTTTTTAGGAGGTGCAGGTAATTGCTGCATCCTTTGTCTATGATGATATATAGTCCAATCACCTATTAGTGGGACAGTTTCTTGAGATAACATATTGTTATTCCCGTAACCTCGACCTCGGCCATAACCGCGGCCTCTTCCCCTATTAGGGGTTGTCATTCACCCTGTAAAAATTCACGAGTTAAATAATCAGCAAGAGAATTATTTTCTCCTTTTATATATTGAATATCAAATTCAAAGGCTGACAGTTGGGCTTGCCATCCTGCAAAAATTTGTTTTGCTACAAGATTTTTTACATCTTTTTCTATAATTGATTTAGCTGAGCTACAATCAATTCTTAACAGAAATTTCTGATTTAGTAAGTCACTCTGAAATTTAGTGATGCATTTAATAATCGAAAGCATTTCTTTTTTAATAGTCGAGTATTTCGACTGAGTAGGATTCCATTTTCCTGATGTAAATCTTACTAAGACTTCTTTTGAAGTTTCAGGAATTACTTGCTTTAGTATTCCTCCGTAGCCTATATTAGAGGCATCTGTTTCGACGATCTTAAAATATTTAGGATTAGCTAAAGCTAAGCAAGGTAAACATTTTACCTTTGTTTTGATTTTCTGAACAGCCTGGGAATGTTTCTCAGTCCATGGTTCAGGTTTCTTTTTTAGTCTAGAATACAGAATTGCTGTATCTTGTGCTAAATTAGCATAATAGTCCGAAATGTAATTAAGACTACCCAAAAATCTTTGTAATTGCTTTTTATCAAGAATTTCATTAGGAAATTTTGATGCAAACTCTATACTTCTATCAATGGGAATAATTTTTCCTTGATTAATAATATGTCCCAAAAACCTAACCTGAGTTTGGAACAATTTCATTTTTGGAGCAGATATAACTAACCCATTATTCTTAATTAAATTCTTAAATATTTTTAAATGTTTAATATGCTGCTCTAATGTTTTAGAAAACACTAAAACATCATCTATATAAACGATAATAAATTCTGTATAAGGATTAAAAATATCATTCATAATATTCTGAAATTCAGAAGGGGCATTCTTTTGGCCAAAAGGTAAGACATTCCATTCATAATGACCAAAGGGAACTGTGAAGGCCGTTTTATACCTATCTGATTCTTTAATCTGGATTTGCCAGTATCCTGATTTCATATCAAATTTAGAAAAGATTAAAGCATCGCTTAATCTATCTAACAAATCTTTTTTGTTAGGGATCGGATATCTAATCCATTTTAAAACTTTATTAAGAGGTTTATAATTAATGACTAGTCTAGGCACACCTCTTTCCTTTTCAGCAGCATTATTAACATAGAATGCTGTGCAACTCCAGGGAGATTTAGACTTTCTAATTAAGCCTTTTGCTAAAAGAGAATCAATCTTCTTTTTGCATAATTCTAAATATTCTTTATTCATCTGGGCTGGTCTAGCCTTAGTAGGAATTTGGTTTTCATTAAAACCATCTATGTAAGGAAGGGAAACAACATGTTTTTTCCTATTCCAAAAAGCATTAGGGAGGTCATTACAAACCTCATCATTGAACTGTTTTTCAATGATTTTTATTTGGGTTTTGGTGGCTGGTTGATTAAGCTGATCATTAATGCTTAAGACTTTGATTTCTTCTTGGAGAAAACATAATTGTTTTTCTTTACTAAGAAGACGGTCTCTAACCTCGTTTATTATACGAGTTTGAGGATCAGTAATAAAATCAAATTTTATATTCTTACCCTCTATTATGGTAGAAATCCCAGTTTTATCAACATTGTTGAGAGGCATAATATTATGAAGAAAAGGATTTCCTAATATTATTCTATGATTCATATTCTTTATTAGAATAAAGGAGGTAGGAAGACAAATATCTTTATTACAGATATAAGTGTTAGAAAGCTTGTACCTAACTTGAAGTTTTTCTCCAGCTGCATGGGAGATAGATTGGGTAGTTTTCTCAAAATATTTGGTAGGAATTATTCCTTCTTTGATACAATTTAAATCAGCACCACTATCAACAAGGGCTATTTCATCTTTGAGAATAAATTCTCGACTTACTACAAGAGTAATCTTGATATACCATTGTTGAGAGGTTACTTGCTCTAGCAGATTTAAATATTCTGTTTCATTATTATTACTAGAAGAGGGAATATCCTTACTATCACTAGTTATTAAAGGCTTACTTTCTAGTAAAGTAACTCTTTGGGATAACAAAGTATTATTCTGCTTAATCTGAGTGATTTCAGATTTTAATAAATTAACTTCTTTTCTCAAATCATTAAGAGAAACATGAGTTTCTTTAAGGGTAGATTTTTGAAATCTATCTAATACCTCACTTAATTGGTAAGGTGCTTCAATGACTAAAGGAGCTTCTTTTTCTTTATTATTTTTAATAAGAGTTTCAAGCATTTGCTTTTTAAGCTCAAAATCAGAAATGGAATCTATAATCTTCAAGACTCTATCTTGATCAGCAGTTAAGACATTTAATCCATTCATGTCTACTATAGATTTATAATAGTTTAGCTCATTACACTGACAATCATTGTTGTCAGGACTTTGTGAATCTGAGTCACTAGAGCTATTGTAAATAAGGGCTAATTCTTCGTTATCAGAAGATTCTCGTTCTTCATCAGAACTGTGAAGCAAGACCTTTTCTAATTGAGAGCGTAGTTGCTCATCTTCTATCTTGTTGAGGGCTTTTTTAGTCCAACATTTAGCATAATGACCAACTTTACCGCATTTATGACAGGTTATATCAATCCTTTTGGCTTTTCTTTTTCCCTTATTGGGGACAAAAGGTTTTTTATCCGATTTATTATAAGATTTTCTCTTATAATTCTTTTTATAAGAAGTCTTAAAAGGATATTTTGATTTATAAGAATTATTCTTATAAGGCTTGTTTCTATTATAAGCAATCTTTTGCTTTTTCTTATCTTGATATTTAGGAATTTTTCCTAAATCAAAGGCAAACTGATCACAGAATTCACCCAATTGGTGTTTTTCTGACAGTTTTTGTTGCTTTAACTGATTCTTTAGCTTTATGTCATTACATAGAGCTAATCCTTCATTAACACAATGGCTAACTATTTCTCCATATGTTAGAGAAACATAATTAATATTAACTCCATCATTTCTATTTCTTAAGGATTGCCTAACCCTTTCAGCAAAAAGATGGGGTAAGCCGTCTATAAATTTTGACTTCCAGTGAACCGAATTAGGTTCTCCTAATTGATAAACTCTAGATAAAAATGTATCTTTATACCACCTAAAATGGGTTAAAGAAGGACATCTAAGATTCTGGAGAAGCGTACATAGCTTCTCTGCAACAGGAATATTGCTTCCTATAAAATGTTGTAGAATTGTAAGACACAAAGTATAAACTGCATCCTCTTCTCCAGTAGTAATAATACCATTTTCTATTTTAATAATTTTTTTATGATTAAGAATTTCTAATCTTTGCTCTAGGGTAAAATAGTGATCCCACCATCCCCTGATCTGTCCTACAAATCCTGTGGAAATGAAGGAGGCTATAGCACTATCAGTACTACCATTCTGTTTACAAACAGTAGAGTACATCATCATTCGGTGTATAACATCGAATATTTGTTTTTCATTCAAACCATCAAGATTCCATTCATAGATAGCTTTTCCTGAGTAAGAGGTTTGAATATATTCTGGTTCTTCAAATAAAATATCCTGAGGAGAAGGTCTTTGGTAATAGAATTTCTCTAAAGATTTGGGAGTATAAATAGGGTTTATCTCTGGATTACTAATTTTTTGTTTAGCAAACATAGTTGCTAATTTATTAATATCTTCTAAATCTTCAGCAGGTTCTGAAATATCAGATTGCTGAGAATCATCGTCTTTAGATAAGACTGATATATTCATATTGTTGAATTTTTGTTGAAGAATTTTTATAAATTCTTGCCCACTAGATTCTAATTTAAATCCTTTTATGGGAATTGGAGGTTGAATCATAGGAACATGGTTCTTAGAGGATTCTTGAACAAGGGTTGAAGAAGGTTGTTTCTCCATAGATTTCTTTAAAGAAATTAATTCGTTGGTAGCCTACCAGTCGGAACACAGCCGACACCAAATCAGATAACAATTAATTTCTTTAACCGACCATATACCAATAATCAACATTTAATTTACAACTAAAAAATTAAAATTTACCACATCCATCATATAATTCGAATAAAATCAACTATTCGAATAATAATATAATTCCATATACAATCAATCTATCGAACCAAATTAATTTATAAATTAGGGACCTTAATTTCATAATAGTAAAATCAATTAACTCGGGCAATAACAGATTCGAAAACCATTGCTTTCGTTTTACTGCAACACAGAAACTATCCGTCAGTACTTACAAAATCGACAAACACACACACAACTATGACGCCACAACAGGATTACATATACGTACACTACTCATGCCCATTCAAACCATACCACAAACACAATTACTAAGCTCAACACGACTTGTACAGGGGAATAAAACAGAGTTACTGCATATACACACACCACAGTCAAAATCTAACCCAACTGTAAAAACGAAAATCGATACCCACACAGTGTTTCGACTCTACACACACACCTCACGTACACACGCTCGCACGCAGTCACAGCAACGCACGCAGCACACACATCATACGAAATCGAGAGGAAAAACAGCGGGGGAAATAAATAACAGGGAAGGGGGGAAAACAGCGGGGAAGGGAAGGGTTTTACCGAGAGAATGGCGAGAAGGAGAGGGAGAGAAAGCCGAGAGAGAGAGTCCGCGAGAGAGAGTTCGAGAAATGTCGGGAGAGATTGTGGAAAAAAAACACAGAGTTAGTAAATTGAATTAGGAATTAGGGATTTAAGGTAATTTGGGGGAAAAGAATTTGGATTTTGTAAGAATTTTCTAATTTAAAAGATTAAAAAAATGCACCTAGTAAAATAGAAAATAAATAGGTAACAATTGAGAAAAATCTAAATTTCATTTTTAAAATATGGAAAATAAATTTATCTATCTTCCCAAAATTTTAAAATATTTTTGGGGTCAAAAACGAGTTTAATATCATTTTTACAAGATTAAACCAATAAGACCCAAATAAATTCATAAAATCATTTTAAAATCCTTAAAAATCAAAATAAATCCATCTAATATTTTTAAAACTCAAATAAACTAATAAAGTTAATAATGCAAAAGATTTCGTAATTTTTACTAATCCCGGTGATTTTATAAAATTCTCAGAGTATAAATAAAACATGATTTAAATAGAATTTAATCCCAAAAAATAAAAATAAAAATACGTTGACTTATCTGACACATTTAAATCATCAAATAAACCCACAAAACGAAATCACACATATTTCACTTCCTCAAAAATAATCACGTCACATAATTCACATTTAATATTAAATAAATAATTATAAATATTACAAAAATTTCTAAGGCGTTATAGACTTGATTGGGGAACTTTCCAAAGGCAGATGGGGAGTGAAATATGTGGTACGTAGTTTCTGTTGATTACTTCACTGAATGGGCAGAAGCAGAATCTTTGGCGACAATCACTGCAAAGAAGTTGGTGGATTTCGTGTATCGCTCTATCATCTGTCGATTTGGAATTCCATATAAAATGATATCTGATAACGCAAAGCAGTTCGATAGTAAGGAGATGCGAGAGCTGTGTAGCAATCTTATAATTAAAAAGGATTTCTTCGCTGTGAGCCATCCTCAAACAAACGGGCAAATGGAGGAAATTAATAAAATTATTAATCATACTTTGAAGGCAAAGTTGGATGACAATAAGGGAAATTGGCCGGAGGAGTTGCCTAATGTTTTGTGGAGTTATAATACAACACCTACGACTACTACGGGGGAAACTCCTTTTGCTCTGATGTATGGATGTGAAGCTATGGTCCCCGTTGAGTTAGGGGTGGGCTCTTTTAGGAGAGACCATTTTTAGCCAGAGGTGAATAAAGTGAATCATCATCTTTATCTTGACATGGTGGAAGAATTTCGGCCTACTTCTCAGTCAAGGTTGGTATCTTACCAGCAAAGGGTGGCAAGGTACTACAATACTAAGGTGAGGGATAGACTTCTGAAGGTGGTGATTATGTGCTTCGCCGAGTTATGCCCAATACAAAGATCCAGAACCATGGGGTATTTGGAGCAAATTGGGAAGGGCCATATAAGGTTAGAGCAGTGATAGGTCCATAATTAATCATATTTTTAATACCTATTTTATGTCCATTTTCGTAATTTTATTAATTAATAAATTGTTTTATTTTGTTTTGTAGGAAAATAAATAAAAACAGATTTCAAGCAGGAAAAGGTGTAAAAAGGGAAAGGAGGTGGAAAATACTTGAAGTCAAGGAAATTGGAGGGAAAATCGATTATTTATCGGAGAAGAAAAGGAAATTGAAGAAATTATATTAAAGATTGGATTGTAATCAAAGGGGCCAAACCCAATATTTTCCCCTATATATATGACCTTCTCCCTTGTAATTTGAGACACCTAGAATTTGATAGCTCTTTATTTTCATGTTTTACTTTCGTTGGTGGCTGCATACTCTTCTAATTATTAATATAATATTCTTCATTCTTCCTTTCTTCCTGCGTACAATTGTTGCTGCTTTATTATTTAGTACTAGTTAATACATGCATGCTTCGTAGTTTACTTAGTTTATTAATTTATTATATACATGTCATTCACGTTATTAAGATTTAGGCTTATTAAGTTTCTGGCCATATATATATATAATTAAAGTTAGTGTTGTTAAAATCGTTGATTCATGTTTACTTGGTATTATTATAATTGTTTCATTAATTATTTAATTATGCGTAGCTAATTTTCTTGCCCTAGGATGAAGATGAAGTTGATTTAATTGCTCTTGATTTCTTCTTGTTCCTATTAATTGATTCTCATGATTTTTCTTGGTGCTTAATTGTTCAATTGACAAAGTGATTTTGATATATTATTGTTATCGGATTTATTTTTCATAGCCTATGCTTGCTCCTTGAAGTTTTGATAGGTTATTGTTAGATAACAAGTTTCATAGTATATGCTTGTCTCGTTAATTGATATACCTTATTTGTGAAGAAAAGGGGATTGATTTTAGGGCGAGTTGATATTAATTGTGATTGATTAACGGATTCGGATTCCTAGGTTTTCCATATTATTTGATAATCTTTGTTAATTAGGTTAATTAAAACTCATCTCAAACCTATTTGTCTAGTTCGCCTGATTTAATTATTAGGGTTTTGAAAATTCATAGTCTCTGTGGATCGACCTGTATTTGCTACAATTAACCACTGTGCGCTTGCAGTTATTTTACACAATCAAGTTTTTGGCGCCGCTACCGGGGACTATTGGTAATTTTCTTTCCTTGATATTAATTCTTCGGATTAGTTTCTTGTTTTCTTTTGTTTGTTTTTTTAGGGAATATTGAAGCGGAGAAAAGTTTGGACAAGAAGATCGCTGGAAGGCCTCGTTGTCTCTTTTGAAATTTTTGGAAGCGCTTTTCGGTATTCCGTATCACCTCTCTTTATTTTTTTTCTTTATTATTATTGAAAAAATAAAAAAAATTAAATATTCAAAAAAATCCAAAAATATTAGTTAGTTGATTGTTTGTTAAAAACCAATTTGCTGCATCATTCATTCTCTCACATAGGATCACATCATCTAGATTTCTTTATTGTATTTATTGATTTCCCACGTAGTGTAGTGCATCCATAAGTGTTTATTTTCTCGTTCTTTGTGTGTTGCATCATTCAATCAATCTTAAGGGTGCCACCCAATTACAAGATAAGGTGAGGGATTTCATCACCCTTTCCTTGGCCCACAAACCACTAATTCCTTCATCTTGCATTCCCCTTTCCTTAATAAAACTAAGTAGACGTTAGCCCCTAGGATCTCACGCTCAATTAGGAAGAGAATCTAGGAGGAACAAATCACTAAGTATTCTTTCGTTTGGTGTCTAGGCAAGCGTGACGCTTACCTGGCTAATTTGGATTGGTGTCTAGAAAGGTGTTTAGCCTCTTGGCAATGCTTGCACCTGCCTGGCCAGTCAGGACGAATGCTTTTTGAGTTGTGACTTTTAGTAGTATCTTATTGTTAGGAGCAAGGTCTAGATTTTTTTTTTAGGATAATATAGATTTTTCTTTTTAATTTTCCATTTTTTTTAGGTGTTTACTTATAGATCTTGTCTGCTACGTGCTTAATTGTTTACTTCTCTTGTATGCAAAGAACTTGAGTTCTCTTCACCCACTAGAATTGAGTCAAAAGAATTGGAAGTTCAACCCGTAGTCATGGCTGTTTCACTTAAAGACCGTTGTTACCCCGCTCGTACCGCTCAACCCTCATGCATAGTCTTACCCGCAGTAACCGCGAATAACTTTGAAATCAAACATCACAACATTAGCATGTTACCTAGGTTTGCTGGGGTAGAGGGAGAGGATCCATATCTTTTCATTCGAGAGTTTGAGGAAGTTTGTGCATTACAGAAACTTCAACAACTCAGTGAGGATTCCATTAGGCTCAGACTTATTAACTTTGCTTTGAAAGAAGATGCTAAACAGTGGTTGTATAGTCTACCCATTAATTCTATTTCCACATGGGAGGGATTTGTTTCTATCTTTCTTAAAAAATATTTTCCAAACCATAAGGCAAACAGACTTAGGAATGAAATCAACCAATTTCAACAAAATCGGAATGAGTCTTTTTGGAAATATTTTGATAGATTTAAAAAGTTATTGTCTAAATGTCCTCAACATGGTATAGAAAAATGGAGACTTTGCAAAATTCTTTATGAAGCCTTAGATAGCCAAACCACTGCTTTGTTAGAGTCTATGTGCAATGGTAAGTTTATGGATAAAACTGAGGATGAAGCTTGGCAATTTTTTGAGGAGTTAGCTGAAAGAACAATGTTGTGGGAGTCAACTAGGGAACCTAATCAAGAAGCTGAAAAATCTAACTCATCTAAGGGCTTACACGCAGTTGGTAATTCTATTGCAACCGAAGCTAAGTTAGCTACACTCACTAGACGTCTAGAAGCCTTAGAAGCCAACAATGTGTCATCTCAAATGTCTCTTTGTGCAAACTGCAGTTCTCCTAATCATGTGGTAGAGAATTGCCCTGAAATTGAACAAGTCAATGCCATGTTTCAACCTAGAGTTAGGAATGATCCTTATGCACCCACATATAATCTTGGTTGGAAGAGTCACCCAAATTTCTCATGGAATCAAGGTCAATACAATCAGTACAATCAAAATCCTCAACCTGCTTTTCAAAAACCCAATCCTGGTCCATACCCAACTCAAAATCCTAATTCATATCCACCTCAAAATCTTGGTCATTATCCAAACTCAATCCCCATGAATCCTCCTGGTTTTAGTGAATCTGATAAGAAATTGAATTCTATTGAAAAGAGTATGGAGGCATTACTCAAATCTCAACAATCTTTCATGCAAGCTATGACCCAAGATAGGCAGTTACTGAATTCCAACACTCAATCCATATCTAAGCTAGAGGTCCAAGTCAATCAATTGGCAAACACAATCAGTGAGAGAGAGAGAAATCGATTTCCTAGTCAACCCGAGACTAATCCTAAATTTCATCCAAATCAAAAGTCTCATGAAAATGTAAATTCTGTCATCTCTCTAAGGTCTGGTAATCAATTCAACAATCATGCTGGTGTCAATACTCAAGAAGAAGAAAAGCTAACATCTGAACCAAATCATTTGCTCTTGAATCCTAGTCTTAAACAATCTTCAAATTCTGAGAGTTCTGAAGTAGATAAAGCTGATGAGTCATTACCATCCGATAGACCACCTTCGAAACCCCACTCTGATGCGTGTAATGAAAAAGTCTTTAAACCGAAAGCCCCGTTTCCTCAAAGACTTACTTCAAACAAACAATCTGCTCAGTTATATAAGATTTTGGAAGTCTTTAAGCAAGTCAAGATTAACATTCCTCTTTTAGATGCGATTCAACAAGTTCCCTCTTATGCTAAGTGTCTAAAAGATTTATGTACCCATAAAAGAACCACTCATGTTCCTAAGAAAGCTTTCCTAACATCTCATGTTAGTTCTATTTTGTCAAATCAAATCCCTGTGAAGTATAAGGATCCTGGTTGTCCTACCATCTCTTGTGTCATAGGTGATACTTTCATTGATAAAGCTTAACTCGATCTAGGAGCTAGTGTGAATCTTCTTCCATTATCTGTCTATCAAGCCTTGGGTTTAGGTGAACTTAAGAAGACTAGTGTCACTCTTCAGTTAGCTGATCGTTCTGTTAAAACTCCAAAAGGTATAGTGGAAGATGTGTTGATTAAGGTTGATGATTTTGTATTCCCCGTCGATTTTGTTGTTCTAGAAACCGAACCAGTCAAAAATCTCAAAAATTAAATTCCCATTATTCTAGAAAGGCCTTTTCTTGCTACCTCTAATGCTTTGATTAACTGTAGGAATGGTTCGATGAAACTCACTTTTGGAAACATGACGATTGATCTTAATGTCTTTAATGTAGGAAATCAACCTAATGAGCTTTTTGAACAACCTGTAGGAGTTAATTTGATAGATGAGGTTGTTTCATGGTCGAATCTTGAGAATAGTGCAATTGAGTCTTTTCTTGAGAAAGATGTGAAAGGCATATGACACAGCCTATTTGTAGTTCGAGGACTCAACTCAACTTAAGCTTAGTTTGTAATAAGTAAATAACTTTAACTGTCACAGGAATCTCAGGAGGTACTATCTGTCAGAAGAAAAACTCTAAAGTCAATCTATAGTTTTGATGTTTTACACTGGAAGAAGTTCAGATTGCTGACCAAGCCTCAGTATAGCATCAAAGAAGTGGATTTATTTCTAAGACAGAGATTTCTAGAGTGACAGGTTCAGACAGTATACAGTGAAGTACAAGAAGGAGAAAGAGATGAGAAGAAAAATGAATCACATTATTAATGTGAAAATTAAAGGACAGTCATTGAGGTTAGTCGTTCATGAACCAGACAGTACATGGAACGTCAACAAATTATTCAGTGGTATTCCTTTATTACTTTCAGTGATTCAGAAAAGAATTAAGACAATCCAAGGATATATAATTATTCTTGTTTAATTAATTTAAATCAAGTATTCAATTTAATTAATTAATTCATTCATCTTGAATTAATTCTTTAATTAAATTAATTATTAGATTAATTAAATCAGATTAATTATTTAAGTAAGAATAAATTAAATGATTATTTATTAATCAATTTTAATTTAATTCTGAAAAATGAACTAGCAAGACAATCCCTGATTGTCTTGCCGATTGTCTTGAAGGTTAAATTCAGAACAGCAAGACAATAGGAGATTGTCTTGCCGATTGTATTGGAGAAGAAATCAATAAAGCAAGACAATTCCTGATTGTCTTGCCGATTGTCTTGATAATGATAATGTCTGAATAGCTTTTAAAAAGTAGAATAAAAATCTAATTTGATTGTCTTGACGATTGTCTTGGCAGTTCAATTTGATTGTCTTGATAATGATCAAAAAGAAAAAGCTTCAGACAGAATGATAAATTTGATAAAGCAAGACAAAGATATCTGAATTTGATTGTCTTGACGATTGTCTTGGAAGAACCTGATTGTCTTGACGATTGTATTGCCTATTGTCTTGGCAGTACAAAATTGGTTGTCTTGGAAGAATAAATTGTATTGACGATTGTCTTGGCAGTTATATTTGAAGACAAAGAGTCAGTGATTGATATATAACAAGATATATCGACAGAAGCAATCAGCAAGAAAAAGAACACAGAAAATATTACATTCAAGAACTAAATTCTCTTTTCTCTCTCATCAAGAACACAGCACAAGAAGCAGAAAATTATTTAGAAAATCAAGTTCATCTTATTTTTAATATCTGATCCGATAGAACTGATTTCCTTGATACTCTTGTACTATTAGCGAGTTTTTACTCCTAATCTATATCTTGATTTTTATTAACAAATCTAGAAAAATTCATGTCGAATTTTCTAATTTGTTTTTATTAACTAGATATAAATTCTGTACTGTATTTGTAACAAACCCCTCAAGTTAATATAATTTTATATTCAACTTGAATTTTGTTTCATTTAATTCCGCTCAAATTTGTCAAAATATAAATTAAATTATCCGGACAAATTTCGATAAAACAGTACTGTTTGTATTCAACCCCCCCTTCTACAAACATATTGGACCTAACAATTGGTATCAGAGCCAGTTGGTTGATACACAAACCAAAGATTCCATTTTACTCAATTAAAAATCATCCCCGAATTTTTTAACTCTCTTAAAAAATTCATCATGTCTTCTAAAGTCGGAACTGTGAAAATTCCCATATATGACAAAAACAGTTATGATATGTGGAAGAACAAAATGTTAATGTTCCTCGAGGTTGCAAATCCTAAATACATGAAAGCCTTATCAGAAGGACCAATAATACCTTTTGGATTAACTCCTGAAGTTGTTACTGATGGAAAAGTTGTTACCCCTGCAAAGCTTGTACAAAAAGATTCTTCTGAATTCACTCTTGCTGAAAGAGAGGAAGCTGGACTTGACATTAATTTAAGACTGATTTTAATAGATTCTCTAGACTCTGTGATGTACAGTCATGTGATTAACTGCAAGACAGCAAAGCACATGTGGGAAACCATTGAAACTGTGAATGAAGGAACAGAGGAAGTTAGGGAGAATCGACTAGAAATTCTGACATCTGAGTATGAACACTTTCGATCAGCATACAATGAAAGTATTCAAGATGTGTTTGAAAGATATAACAAACTTGTCAACAATTTACAGATGCATGGCAAGTACTACACTCAGAAAGAGATCAACAGAAAATTTCTACTGTCAATGCCTGTTCATCTAGAACATAGAATTACAGCTATCAGAGAGTCGAGGAATCTAAGTGAAATTACTGTAGAAAGACTCTTTGGTGTTTTAAAAACCTATGAACTGGAACAATCTCAACAAAAGGAGATTTATGGAAAAGGAAGAATTGCTAATACTTCTACAGCTCTTATTGTTGAGAACAAACAGGAAGTGGAAGATAAGGTTATTCAACCTTGTAGTGTTGACAGTGGCAAGCTGGAAGTTGAAGTTGGTCAAACGAATGCTAGTCCAGATGAAGGTGACTTCTATTCATTAGAAGAACTAGATCAGTTGGAAGATGAGTCCATGGCTTTGTTGGTAAGGAAATTCAGTAACTTCAGATTCAGGAAGAATCCCAAGTTCAGGTACAAATCTAACTATAACAGGTTCCAGAGAGGAGGTTCTTCATCCTCAAGTAATAGAGGAGGTTACAAAACTGGAACAGTTGAAAGAAGTAAAATTAGATGCTACAACTGTAATGAACTTGGACATTTCGCTACTGAATGTCAGAAGCCAAAACAAAACCAAAGAAAAGACTTTGGATCTGAGAAGAAGAAGACAGGAAGAGCCTATGTGGCTGCTGGAAAGAGTTGGGATGATACAGACTCTGAAGATGAAGAGTAGGGCAATCTTGCCCTGATGGCAAAATCTGATAACTCCAGTGGTACATCATCTGAGGTATCATGTACTGAAAGTCAATATATTTATCAACTTACTGATACACTGGGTAATGCTAATAGAGAGATTGAAAGGCTAAATTTGTTAAATACGGATCTTAGTAATCAATTATCAGAATTACATGATGTACAAAATTGCCATGTTATACAAAAATCAGAAATAAGAATGCTAAAAGAACTTAAGAGGTCTCTAGCAGAGATAGTGGTTCAACAACGTGAAACAATAGCTGAACTAGAAATAAGGGTTAGTGCTACTTCTAATTCTTGTAAAGTGGCTAAAGAGTTGTTTAACCAACAAGCAATTAATCAAACTGTAGGAATTGGGTTTGATTATAATGAAGCTATTGGACGGAAAAGCATTAATACCCCTAATCGTGTGAGTGCTGTAGATGGGGGTATACCATCAGTGCTTAAGAGTGTTAGTAACCCACTCTTTAAGAAATCCATAGCAGAACCTTTGGATACAACATCTTTAATCATTAAGGAAGAGATGCGCATTGAGGACGTAGCTAATGGCGTAGTCTTAGAAAGTAATCAAGTTGTTAAAAATGATAAAGATAGAAAGACTGTGTTTGTAAAAGCAGAAAGAGTTGGTGAGTCTACTAGTTCATTGAAAACTAGTAGCAGAAGTAACAACATGAATAAATGCAACAACAAATCTACCATGCATGCTATTCCTGTTATTGATACTGCTCATAAGAAATGCGATGCTGTTAATTGCATGTCTTGTGCTTTTAATATAATGTCTGCGTACTTTAACGATAATCATGCATGTGTTGATAAGAATGCTCCTAGACAGCAAATGAGCAGAAATAAACATGTAAGATCCAGGACTGAAACATCACCTAATTCTAAGATTAGGACCTCAAGTCCTTCTCAGGATATGGTGAAGACATGGTTACCCAAGCTGAAACCAAAACAAGTTAAAGCTGTTTACAGGGTTAAATGTCCAGTACCTAAAGAAAATGTTGTTAAAATAAAAAGTGTTGCTTTGCCTGATAAAGGTCAATTCTTTAAGTACTCCGGACCCAATCAAATTTGGGTTCCGAAGAAAGTCTAACCAATTTGTCATTGCAGGGTTTGAAACAGGTTGAACGAGTCATGTGGATTCTGGACAGTGGATGTTCAAGGCATATGACCGGAGATAAAGCCCTGCTGACAAATGTGGTGGAGAAGGCTGGCCCAGTCGTTACCTTTGGAGATAACAGCAAAGGTAAAACTGATGGATATGGCAGATTAGAAGCTGGAAATGTTATCGTTGAAGATGTCTCTTTTGTGAACGGCCTTGAGCACAATTTGCTCAGTATTAGTCAATTCTGTGACAGAGGTTATGAAGTGCATTTCAACAAGAATAATTGTCTAATATCACACAAGAGAAATGAAAGGCCGCAGTTGACTGGAGTAAGAAAAGGAAACTTGTACATAGCCAATATGAACTCTGGAAGCACAGAAGAAATTAGATGTTTTTATTCAAAGGCATCTACTGATGAAAGTTGGTTATGGCACAAGAAACTTTCTCACCTAAACTTCAAAACAATGAATTCTCTAGTGAAAAGAGAGTTGGTGAGAGGTTTACCTTCGATTGAATTTACTCAGGAAGGTCTATGTGATGCTTGTCAAAAAGGGAAGTTAAAAAGGGCAACTCACAGGAGCACTAACATATCATCAATAACTGAACCATTACAACTTCTCCATATGGATTTGTTTGGTCTAGTTAGTGTGATGTCTATGTCAAGAAAAAGATATGCTCTAGTGATTATTGATGATTTCTCAAAATTCACATGGGTACTATTTCTGAACTCAAAAGATGAAACTCCACAACTGGTAGTTGATCACATTAAGTTAATTGAGCTGGATTCTAATCGTCCAGTAAGAGCTATAAGGTCAGACAACGGAACTGAATTCAAGAATGCAGTTCTGAATGACTTTTGCACTGAAAAGGGTATAACTAGACAGTACTCGGCTCCCAGAACTCCTCAGCAAAACGGGGTAGTTGAAAGAAAGAATAGAACCTTGATTGAAGCTGCACGTACTATGCTAAGTGAATCAAGGCTTCCATTGAGCTTTTGGGCTGAAGCTGTCAACACTGCATGTTATACCCAGAATCGTACACTTATCAATAAAGACTTAATGAAGACACCATATGAAGCTCTACATGACAAGAAACCAACTCTCAAGTACTTCCATGTATTTGGGACAAAATGCTTTGTGTTGAAAGAAGGAGAAGATCAAGGTGGTAAATTTGAAGAAAAAGCACATGAAGCAATATTTATTGGTTATACTAGAAGAGCCTACAAGGTGTATCTTATTGATCAACAGAAAACCATGGAAAGTGTCAATGTAACATTTGATGACACACAACTCCCAAGTATCCAAAATGAAGATCCATCTGAAAAGTTTAAGTTTGATGACATGTCAGACTCAGATTCAGATGATGACAATCAACCTGAAGTTGTTGCTGATAATAATAATCCAAATGTTGGTGGTAATGATCAAGGTGATGCTGGTGAAAACAATGATAACTTTCAAGACACCACTAATACTCTTGAACCATCAACAAGTCAAACTGGCAACAACTCAGGGGGAGATAATGAAGGGTCAACAAGTCATACTCAACATCGTACTGAAGATCAAGGTGAATCATCAAGATCAATTCTTCCTAGACAAACTGTTTGGAATAGAGCTCATCCTTTTGAGCTGATTCTTGGTGATCCAGATGTTGGTGTGAAGACAAGAAGAGCTTATCAGAATCAATGTAACTATTCTGGGTTCCTGTCTGTCATGGAACCTAAGAAAGTAGAAGAAGCTCTATCTGATCCTGATTGGGTGATTGTTATGCAAGATGAACTCAATCAATTTAAGCAACTAGAAGTATGGAAGCTGGTGCCCAGACCTAAAGATAGAAAAGTGGTGGACACAAGATGGGTATTCAGAAACAAACTAGATGAAGATGGCACTGTGATAAGAAACAAAGCAAGACTGGTAGGTAAAGGTTATTCTCAAGCTGAAGGCATTGATTATGACGAGACCTATGCTCCAGTGGCAAGACTTGAGGCCATCAGAATATTCTTGGCATATGCATCCTATTCAAGATTCAAAGTTTATCAAATGGATGTCAAGAGTGCCTTTCTGAATGGTAAGCTAGATGAAGAAGTGTATGTAGAACAGCCTCCTGGTTTTGAAGATCAAGATCATCTGGACTATGTTTACTTTCTTTACAAAGCTATCTATGGTCTTAAGCAAGCCCCAAGAAAATGGTATGACACTCTTTCTGAATTTCTAATAGAAAATGGTTTTATAAGAGGTGTCATAGACAAAACTCTCTTCACTAAAAGACATAAGAATGATATAATACTAGTCCAAGTCTATGTGGACGATATTATATTTGGGTCTACTAATGAGCTTCTATGCAAGAAGTTTTCTAAGTTAATGCAGGGTAGGTTTGAAATGAGCATGATGGGAGAACTGAAATTCTTTCTTGGATTACAAATAAGTCAGAGACAAGATGGAATATTTATTTGTCAATCTAAGTACATCAAGGAACTCCTCAAGAAATATCACATGGAGGAGTGCTCATCAGCAAAGACACCATCAACTATAGCTGTCAAAATTGGTTTATGTGAAAGTTCTGCCAAGGTAGATATCACAGGCTATAGAGGTATGATTGGCTCTTTGCTTTACCTAACTGCTAGTAGACCAGATATAATGTTTGCCACATGCTTGTGTGCAAGATTTCAAGCGAACCCTAAAGAAATACATCTCACTGCTGTCAAAAGAATCTTAAGATATCTAAAGGGTACGCCTAATTTAGGCATCTGGTACCCTAATGAATCTGGTTTTACTTTAATTGGATATACAGATTCTGACTATGCAGGAAGTGTTGTAGACAGGAAAAGTACATCTGGGAGTTGCCAATACCTAGGTGGAAGACTGGTATCTTGGTTCAGTAAGAAACAGCAAACAGTTTCCAACTCTACAGCCGAAGCTGAATATATAGCTGCTGGAAGCTGTTGTGCTCAGATCTTATGGATTAGGAATCAATTAATGGACTATGGCATTGTATTGGAAAATATCCCTATTTTATGTGATAATACAAGTGCCATAGCAATCGCCAGCAATCCTGTGCAGCACTCAAGGACAAAGCACATTGACATAAGGTATCATTTTATAAGAGAGCATGTAATGAATGGTACAGTGGAACTACTATTTGTAGGCTCTGGAGATCAAACTGCAGATATTTTTACTAAGTCGCTTAATGAATCCTCATTCACTAGAATTGTTAGTGAATTGGGTATGTTAAACAGTCCTAGTAATTAATACTGTTAATATCTGAAATTTGATCTTTAATAATTTTGCAAGTGATTATTCTGTGAATATTTGTTGTTTAAAATCACTTGTATAATTATTTTACCAACTAATTTTCTTGCTTGTTTAGTTATTTTTCACTTTGTTTATTCATATTATTTAATACTCCATATTTCTATATTTTTAGAATATTTGTAGATATTTATTTCTATTTTAATAATTATTTTATTAAATGTTTTGTAATGTTTGTCCTTTTGTTATTTATATTTGTTCTCGTAAAAAGATTAATCCATGTTTCTGTAAAATATTTATTGTTAGTATTTTTAATAATATAATTAGAGTGTATTTTAATTGGATTGATTATGTACATTAATTTGTATTTTATTAGCATTTAATTAGCAGTTTAATTAATTGTCATGATTGTGATTATCATATCAAGACAATCGCCAAGACAATCCTCAGATTGTCTTGGAAGGTTATTTTGTTGATAATAAAACATTTTTTCAGATTTTTATTCTGTTTTTATTTTGTTTTACTCAAAATAAACGATTGTCTTGATAGTTTTGAACTACCAAGACAATCGGCAAGACAATCAACTGATTGTCTTGGAGTGTTTTTCTTTATTTTCAAAATTTAAAAAAAAATGTGTGTTAATTTGTTGATTATTCAGTTAAATAATTTTTTTTTTTTTTGCTAAGTAGAAGTATATTAAAAGAAAAAGGAAACCGGGAAGATCCCATGCTCCATGACAAGCCATGGAGGAGGACTAACAAAGCTCAATCTCTAGAGGGAGAATGAGAAAGAAAGCAAAACAAAATGAAAAACAAAGCTAGGCCTAGTGAAACTCCATCCAACTACTCCATGCCGAATTAGAAGCATGTTTTTCAAACCATGTGGAGGTGCGAAGTCTATTTTTAACATCGCTAACAATAGCCTCTAAAAGAATGTTCGGAGGTGAGTAACCGTTGTCATGGGCTCGCGCATTTCGTTCCCTCCAAATATAATAGCAAAAAACTTGTGCAATAAGCAGTAGCAGTTGACTGTGAATATTGTTTGAAGTCGTGGTCCAAGAAGCTAGGAGATCCAGCCAAGTAGCAGCCGTAACAGTAGTACCAGCATAAGAGGCAAGCCTCTGCAAGACGTTGGAGCTGTAGGAACAAGTAATGAGCAAATGGTTCTGGTCTTCCTGTCCCCCAACACAAAGGAAACAGTGTTGAAGAATAGCAATGCCAAATGAAGCTAGACGATGCAAGGTGTTCAGGCGGCCATGACAAACCACCCACTCGTGATGAGCAAAACGGGTGATTCTGAGCTTATGCCAGACTGCAACGTGCCACGGAACTTCCGGTAATTTAAACCGAATTGCATCCCAAACATGCCAGGTACGGAGTTTGCGAATTGGCGTCCCATTCCAAAGAATGTTGTCTTCAGTATTGAGATTAAATCTGGGGAAATCAAAGGTGTTCAGCCAGCGTAGCAAGGTAGGGTGCAGATGGTGGTGTCTACAATTCGGAGTCGGGAGCTGCCAAGAACCCGAGTGAATGATGCTATTGACAGACGCAGTAGCAATCATGTGGGTTTGCGAAATGATGAAATCAGTGCTGGAAGTAGCTAAGCATTGCCCCCTCCACCAGGGATCAAACCATAGGGAGGTGTTATTGCCATTCCCCAACTCGAATTCCAGAAAACGAATTGCAGTAGGTCTGAGCTTGAGAATTTTTCTCCAAAGCCACGAGCAGTCATTGGGCTCTAACATGGTCCAAAAGTGCTGGTTCTTCAGAACAGTCGTATTAATCCAAGTAGGCCAGAGAGAAGTGTCTTTACGAACCACTTTGCATAGATGATGAAGAAGTTGTGCTCGATTCTAACACTTAGAGTCTTTTATGCCCAAACCACCTTCATTTCGTGGCAAACATACAGTCGTCCAACCAACCTTGGCACCTCCTTTAACGTTCTGATCTCCTTTCCAAAGAAACCTAGTAAGAATAGTTCGAATACGCTTATGCACAGCACTAGGTAACATAAAATGATTTGTCCAATAAGCTTGCATAGAGAACAAAACACTTTTAATAAGCTGAGTGCGACCAGCCATAGAGAGCAAAGTAGAAGTCCAAGAGCAGATTCTACGAGTGAGCCTGTCGATTAGAGGAATGCAGTCGTTGATGCTGAGATTTGTGGATATCAAGGGGACTCCAAGGAATTTAACAGGCAGATGGCCTTGAGGGATGTGAAAATTGTTGTCAAACCAGGCTACAATCTCTGGTCTACAGTTTGCAAAAAAGACCGTGCTTTTATGTATACTTGGATGCAGTCCACTCATGTCTGAAAACCGAGCTAGACAGCTCATGGTATGCTGAATAGATGCTTTGTCACCATGCGAAAAAATCAGAACATCATCGGCGAAGAAGAGATGAGATAAGTCTAGGTCC
Organism: Saposhnikovia divaricata; assembly: GCA_036435485.1. Classification (NCBI taxonomy): domain Eukaryota; kingdom Viridiplantae; phylum Streptophyta; class Magnoliopsida; order Apiales; family Apiaceae; genus Saposhnikovia; species Saposhnikovia divaricata. The sequence continues at coordinate 20,866,664 of CM071599.1, read as the reverse complement.
TTACAACGCCAGTGATGCTTATAGGAAGCAGGTTTATTATTAAGTAAGCATGACAGAACATTCATGGCAATGGTAAAAAGATAGGGTGACATAGGATCACCTTGCCTAAGACCTTTGCCCCCTCTAAAGTAACCTTGTAAGCTGCCGTTTATCTTAACAGAGTAGTGAACTGTTGAGATGCAGGCAGAAACCCAGGTTCTGAATTTAACAGGAAAGTTCATTATTTCCTTGGCCTGCATAAGAAAATCCCAGCTCAGCGAATCAAAAGCCTTGTGTAAGTCTATTTTCAGAGCACATTTTGCGATGCCTGTTTCCCGAGAATAACCTCTAAATAATTCTTGGGCCATCATTATATTGTCTGATATAGACCTTCCTTTAACGAATGCCGTTTGAGCCACGTCAATAATGGAAGGGAGGACATTCTTTAACCGATTCGCCATAATTCTTGAGATGCACTTGTAAGCCACAGAACAAAGGGAGATTGGACGAAAGTCCTTCATATTGGTTAGAGTTTGCGTTTTAGGAATCAAGGCTATGCTAGTGGAGTTAACACCAGTATGCATACAAGATGAGTCGAAGAAGTATTTAACAGCTGCACAGAAGCAAGGGCCGACAATATCCCAAGTTTTTAGGTAGAATTCAACTGTCATTCCATCGGGGCCTGGTGCCTTATTACGTTTCAATGACTTGAGAGTTCTGAAAATCAGATCTGAATTAATGGGAGTTTCAAGGCTAGCAGCTTGGTCCTCAGTTAACAACGCACAACAAATGGCCTCAACGTCGTTAGAAGCAGTACTAGCAGCTCCAAGAGTGGTTTGAAAATACTCAACAGCAACTTTTGAGCATTGCGAATGGCCATGAACGACATTTCCTTCCTTATTCTCCAAAGCCATGATTTTGTTTACATTCCAGTTAGCCCTAGCCTGGTTAAAGAAGAAGGAATTATTGCCATCTCCTTTTTCGAGCCACTTGACCCTGGATTTTTGGAGGTTGAAGGCTTCTTCCTGAAGAAGAGAAGTTTCGAGAAGTTGACAGCAAACCCGTTCTTCACGCAAAAGATCACTATTTTGAGGGTCATGACTTAACTTTTCTTGAGTTTCAGCCAGCAAGTCTCTGTGCCTGCTAACATTTGTGTGAACATTGCCGTGTTCACGGTTAAGAACAACGAGCGCCTTTTTTACTTCCTTAATTTTCTGGAACAGAATGGACATAGGGTCTCCATAATGAATGGTGGCCCAGGCCTTGTCAACTGTTTCCCAAAAGCCTTCCAAGTCACCCATGTATGTAAAAAATTGAAAAGGCTTTCTTATTCGCTCAATAATTGATTGTCTTGATAGTATTTATACTAACAAGACAATCGGCAAGACAATCAAACCGATTGTCTTGTAGTGTTAGTTTGTGTTTTAATAAAATTAAATTAAAAAAATATAATATATTTTCGTTTTCATTTTATTTTATTCAGAATTGTAAACGATTGTCTTGATAGTATTTATACTACCAAGACAATCGGCAAGACAATCAAACCGATTGTCTTGTAATGTAGTTTTGTACTTAAAAAAAAAACAAAAACAGAAAAACAGATCACAAATCACAACAATACAATTATCTCTCTTTCTCTCTCGTGTCATTACACAGAGATCTCAGCATATATACATACAATACACGCAATTTTGTACTGAATCGCTGCCAAAATTTCCTCAACCAATCTGAAAAACAAGACCAGATTTAAATAGATCGTTCAATTATCCTTCTTTTGAACCGATCATCTTCAAGTTTGGTTAAGTTTTTGAAAATCAAATTTTTCAAAAAGTAGAATCGGATTTTGACTGTTTTGAGAGTTCTAGATTTTTTCTGTGAATTCTAAAAATAGATTGAGACTCCCAGTGATCAAGAGAACATCATATAAATTTTTGGGATTTTTCTGACAACTTTGAATTAATTCGAATTTTTAATTAATTTTAATTAATTATTAATTCTGAAAATTTTCGAATTGTTTTAATTTTCTTAAAATTAAAGTGTGTTTTTGTATTTAAAAATGGCTGATAATTTTGAGATAATGAAACATAATTTGGTTGGCTATTTTAATCCGAACGATTGTCCCTACGATCGATTTAGGCCTTGGATACGATTTTTGAATGACGATTCAATTATCCGAACTGCCATTTCGATTGAAGCCCCAATTAAGATAGGACCACTGAGATTGATTTGCACAGAATTTGTGGTGTCTGAAGACTTGACCTCATTTTCTTTTGATTTTGATGGTACACACCACGTCGTGACAGAATCAACCCTAACTACTGTTTTGGGTCTCCCGGCGGATAATTATGATCCATTTCCAACCAGTGAGCAACTCTATCAATTCTTCATTGACATTAATTATCATGGAGTAATTGATATGAACAACCTGAGCAAAAGGAATCTGGTTCAACCATGGGATGCATTCTTCGACACGATCTCCAAGGTATTTGCTAATTCAGCCAGATGTAATTTTCACTTACTCACCTCTATGTTACAAACTATTGGTTATGCTGTTGCTAACAACCGTAGAATCAATATTGGTAATCTACTTTGGAATACTATTATTAACAGGATTGTTAAGGCCAGAAAGGATTTTGATGAGGGTAAGAAAGTTCTATGTTATTATCCTAGATTTTTAACTTTATTATTTAATCATCTTGTTCCTGTTGGTCAACAAACAGTTTTTAGGAATGATAACCCTATGGTATCAGGCAGGCAAACCAAGAAAATATTCACTAGCCTTGATACACATAGAAAGTTGATAAATGTGCCAGTGTATATTACACCATATTTGTCTAACTTCAAAAATCTTCCTGTCATTCCTCGACTTTTGAATGCACCTGAACCTGAACCTCAAGATGTACCTGTCCCTGAACATCAACATCAAATGGAACAATCTATTCCTTCAGGTACAGCTACTGCATCAATGGAGCAGGTATTGCCTTCTATCTCTCAAACTGTTTCTGGAGCCCAAGTGGCTGATAGGTCAGACCAAGAGGTTGTAGAACCACAGCCTCTATCCCAGGTCTTAGAGCCAAACACTGTGTCTAACCAAATCTCTAAACCTAAAGCCAGAAGCAAGTTGTTGACAAAAAGAGCTGATAGAAGAAGTGATGATGTGAGTGATCCCACAGCTCTGCCACCACCAAAGAAGAGAAGAAACCTACTACTTGAGGCATCTGTTAGCCCATCCATTTCCTCCCAACAGGACTTGGACATTGAAATGGCCGATGAACTGTTACTAATTTCATCCTCTCAACAGGATGCAATTATTGAAATTCGCCAAAGGGCCGTGGCACCTTGTACAGAGGCAAGCACACCTCTATTACTCACAATGGGGGAAAACATTAACTTAGAATCTGATGTTGCTAAGGACACTGAGCAAGGAGTGCACGATGGGATTGTTACTGTGCCTACCATTGTTACGGTAGAAGAGCCTTCACAGGCTTCTGAGGGAAATCTTGACTCTCTGCCAAGTATAATAGAGTCATCATCTCCCCTCCCAGGAGGAACATTCCTGGCTCCCTCAAGGGATTCTTCACTCGCAGATTTATCTGGTGAAAGTGAAAGGCAACTTGGTTATCCTATCACTGAAGAAATTCAGTTATCAAATCCAAATGAATTGATAGAGATGACTGAGGATTGGGAATTGCAAACTCCCATTGCACCACCACTGACCTCTCCAGAAGAGGCTAGGGTGATTTCTTATGCAGGTACAGCTCAAGGAAAGGAGCTAGTGTTGAGTGATGTGAGGACCACCTTAAATATGAGTGAAACACATGCACGAAAGGAGAGTGATATATCCTTGAGTGAACATCAGGTGAGCGCACACACTGACACAAACACTTTGTCTCTAATGGCTCAAATCAAAGAACTGCAAAAGAAATTAATGGAAACTGAGGCTGAAAAACAAGTTTTAGAAGCACAAGTGGATGAACGGTCTTCGTCTTCCACCTCTGTCAACAATCAGCTTATGATCATTCGTGACGATGTCCACAATATAAAGACTACACTCACTCCAGCAATCAATACATTGATACAATCCAACTCCCAGGCATCTACAGAAAGAACAGACATTCTAAATGCTATTGACAGACTCTCTAATAGGGTGGATGAACTTCAAGTGGAAATGCATGAATCTGCTCAATCATATGCTACAACCTTTGCAAATCTTGAAGAGAAGTATGATTACATGTTTGAAGGACTTGATCATCTATACAACATTGTTAAACCTACTCATAATATCACACCAGAACAAAGAGCATACTTTGAAGACTATGATGATGATAATGAGGGGGATAATGATGCAAATAGGGAGCTTGACAGTCAACGGAAGTCTGTAGAGGATTCCTCAACTAAGGGGGAGAAGTCTAGAGATGGAGGAGCAGGTAAGTCTGGAGAAGCAGGAGGTAGTAAGTCAGGAGATCAAGGGAGGCATAAGGAGAAGTCTGAGAAGTCTACCAAGGGAAAAGAAAAAGCTGCTCAAGCTTCTCATGATCAGGATGCATTTGAGTTTGATTTTGATCTCAGGAATAGTAAGTTTGAAGTACAACAATTAAATGATATCGAAGAAGATCTTTCAAACTGGCAAGATGATCCTGTGTTTGAGAAGGAACTGCAAGAGGAGAAAGCTGATCGTCTGATGAGACAAGCTAAGCTTGAGAAGACCAGACAGGTAGTGAATGAAAGATTGAAGCTGAAGCAAGCCGAAGATGCAGAGAAACAAAAGCTACATGCAATCAGTGTACAGGAAAGGAAAAGAGATATTCAGTTGAAGATTGGTCCAAAGTGGGATAGAGCAAGAGAGATTTTTGATTCTATTCAGAACACTGCTAATGATGATGAACGTTTACTCCAACTACTTCAACAGTTTCAAGAGACCAATCCAGATTACTTGCAATATATGGATGCACTGATGCTGGAAATTTCAAGGATAGTAGCTGGATTTGATAGATGTGCAGATCAACTGATAATTCAGATTGACTCTCGTACAATGGGTTCTCTCTATGTGTCACTTCAAATCTTTCAACAGAGAAGCTTGATGGAACTGTGGATTATGTCTATAAAGGTAAAAAGGTTTTCTGAACTGAATATTTTACTTCATGAAAGACTTTTGGATTTTGCTCAAAGGAATAGTCCACAAGTTATTCAAACTCCACATCATGTTAAGTTTCTCAAGGGTAATACACTACACTCTTGTTTCCTTGATTCTAAGTCGATGAAGTTATACACTGCATCTCATCTGGTATGGTTAGAACATATGCTAAGGACTACAGGATTCGAAGATAAAGAAAGTATCTTTGTTGTTGACATTATTCGATCATATGCTTTAACTGGATTTGAAAAGAAATATTACATTCTTCGGAATCGGCTTTGGGGTAACCTTGGAATCTTGCCTAAGAAACCTAAAGGTCTTGTGTCAGATTATGAACGTGTACTTGACAATGATTTGATCAAAACCTTGGATGATCAAGAACGATTTGACACAGAGAATATCAGAAGATTCCTCGAGCAAGAAGATGAAGTTGAACCTGGAGAGATAAGGGATGAAGAAACTTCAAAGTGAAGATCAGCTCTACATGTAATATCTTTAGAGCTTAGATAGGTCAAGATAGAAAAATGTATTATATGATCAGTCTAGAGGATCATCTATCTTGTATATATCTTTTATGTTTGAATCTGGAAAATGTTAAATATAAACCAGAACTTTTCTTTTATTTACATTGTGTTTAAAGTTTTATCTTTTACTAAGTTAAGTTGAGTTAGTTGAGTAATCCTCTAGGAATTTGCTTGTTATCGTCTAACAAACAAATAGGGGGAGATTGAAAGGCATATGACACAGCCTATTTGTAGTTCGAGGACTCAACTCAACTTAAGCTTAGTTTGTAATAAGTAAATAACTTTAACTGTCACAGGAATCTCAGGAGGTACTATCTGTCAGAAGAAAAACTCTAAAGTCAATCTATAGTTTTGATGTTTTACACTGGAAGAAGTTCAGATTGCTGATCAAGCCTCAATATAGCATCAAAGAAGTGGATTTATTTCTAAGACAGAGATTTCTAGAGTGACAGGTTCAGACAGTATACAGTGAAGTACAAGAAGGAGAAAGAGATGAGAAGAAAAATGAATCACATTATTAATGTGAAAATTTAAGGACAGTCATTGAGGTTAGTCGTTCATGAACCAGACAGTACATGGAACGTCAACAAATTATTCAGTGGTATTCCTTTATTACTTTCAGTGATTCAGAAAAGAATTAAGACAATCCAAGGATATATAATTATTCTTGTTTAATTAATTTAAATCAAGTATTCAATTTAATTAATTAATTAATTCATCTTGAATTAATTCTTTAATTAAATTAATTATTAGATTAATTAAATCAGATTAATTATTTAAGTAAGAATAAATTAAAATGATTATTTATTAATCAATTTTAATTTAATTCTGAAAAATGAACTAGCAAGACAATCCCTGATTGTCTTGCCGATTGTCTTGAAGGTTAAATTCAGAACAGCAAGACAATAGGAGATTGTCTTGCCGATTGTATTGGAGAAGAAATCAATAAAGCAAGACAATTCCTGATTGTCTTGCCGATTGTCTTGATAATGATAATGTCTGAATAGCTTTTAAAAAGTAGAATAAAAATCTAATTTGATTGTCTTGACGATTGTCTTGGCAGTTCAATTTGATTGTCTTGATAATGATCAAAAAGAAAAAGCTTCAGACAGAATGATAAATTTGATAAAGCAAGACAAAGATATCTGAATTTGATTGTCTTGACGATTGTCTTGGAAGAACCTGATTGTCTTGACGATTGTATTGCCTATTGTCTTGGCAGTACAAAATTGGTTGTCTTGGAAGAATAAATTGTATTGACGATTGTCTTGGCAGTTATATTTGAAGACAAAGAGTCAGTGATTGATATATAACAAGATATATCGATAGAAGCAATCAGCAAGAAAAAGAACACAGAAAATATTACATTCAAGAACTAAATTCTCTTTTCTCTCTCATCAAGAACACAGCACAAGAAGCAGAAAATTATTTAGAAAATCAAGTTCATCTTATTTTTAATATCTGATCCGATAGAACTGATTTCCTTGATACTCTTGTACTATTAGCGAGTTTTTACTCCTAATCTATATCTTGATTTTTATTAACAAATCTAGAAAAATTCATGTCGAATTTTCTAATTTGTTTTTATTAACTAGATATAAATTCTGTACTGTATTTGTAACAAACCCCTCAAGTTAATATAATTTTATATTCAACTTGAATTTTGTTTCATTTAATTCCGCTCAAATTTGTCAAAATATAAATTAAATTATCCGGACAAATTTCGATAAAACAGTACTGTTTGTATTCAACCCCCCCTTCTACAAACATATTGGACCTAACAAGATGTTATGTTAGAGTATGAGAGTAATAAAGAACTTCATGTTCTCTCATTTGCATACATTGAGGACAATGCATGATTTAGGTATGGGGGAGGGATTTAGTAGGCTTATTTTTATTATAAAAAACCAAAAAAATTGAAAAATGAAAAAAAATACAAAAAAAATTTTAGCCTTGTGAAATGATTACTTGTTAAAAGTTGGCTTGATGCATCCTTACATGCTATAGTACTCTTGTGTTTCTGATGCTTTTGATTGAGAAGTGATATGCTAAGTTCTTGTGCACACACATACACTAGCGAGTTGAAACTAGTAGACTTATGGAATGTTGTAAGTAATTAAAATGACATGAATATGTGCAAGAAGATTTGGTTTTTATGCTTTGAGTACAAGTAGGTGCATTAAAGAGATTTTTGCTTGGGATTGATTATGTTTTGCCACCAAGTGAGATTTTGAGCCTATATGCATATCTTTTGCATTTTATATTCGTTTGCTTGAGTGTCCACATGTTGTTTGCATTGCTAGCACTTGTTTGAGACCTTTCTTGAAATGCATGATATTATTTGATGATAAGATGATAAAGGCATTTAGGAATAACCAATTATTATCCAAATTACCACACCCTTTATATATGATCAATTAGTTACCCCTTTGAGCTTAATCCTATTTTTTCGGTGACACACCACATTACGTGCCTAGACCTTTTTCTTGTGTAGCCTTACGTATACTTGATCCCAATTGTCAAAGGCTAGTAGGAAGTTGAGGGAGTAATAAGGTGTGTGAGATGGGGTTTACTGTTGTTCATTACTTTTTGGGAAATATTGGGTTTTGTTGCTTACTTGTCGATCGTTGTTCAAGAAATTTTTGAAGAAGGATTGTGGTTGTGTATATATTTATAGTATCTATCTTAGCTCTTCAAAAAAAAAAAGAAAAAAGAAAAAAATGAGAAAAAGAAAAAAGAAAAAAAAAGAAAAAAAAATTGAAAAAAGAAGAAAAAAAAGTTATATGAGAGCATACTTATGTTTCTGTGTGATCCTTCTTCATTCGACTAGTCAAGCATTTTGTTGGAAGGAAATCAAAAATCCATGTGTGGGGAGGAAGTATGGTGTTGTGTATGATATATGGATCATACTAGCTTTTGACACTTCACCTTATTTGGCCTTACTTGACATACCTTGTCCCTAGCCCCGTTACAACCCAAATAAAAGACCTTTTGATTATCGTCATTAATGTATGTTGTGTTAAAGTTAGATTGATACCAAATGTCAAGCATGCTTATGATTTTGTTGGAATAGAGTGATACACTTACCCTTGTTCTTGAGTGAATATTCTTCTGTGAGTGAAATGTGAGTTATTACTTGTTTCTGCATATGAGATCCCAAGTTTTGACTCTAAGGTGTACTCTTGTGGGCTTAGCATGGTTACCAAACTTATTTTACACTTGACGTGGACTTCTAATGACCTCTGCATATTTCTTTGAGTAGACTATGTGAATACTTGCACATTACACACCAAGACATTGTAAATTCACTTTGATTTCTTAAGTTGATGTAGCATGAGATGACTTGTATGTGTGGTGTTGCATTGCGCAATCTTTTACATGAGCTAGATGGATTTTGTGGGTACATTCTCTATAGGCCCTCACGAGACCTCACTCGTCCACTAGGGCTGTCTAGGGGTTTAAATGGCTTGTTGCATATGCCAAATGCAACCGTGATCACCTACGGAAGTGGTATTATTTATTTAGGTAGTATTTTATATTTATTTTTCTCGAGGACGAGCAAAAGATAGGTATGGGGGCATTTGATAGGTCCATAATTAATCATATTTTTAATACCTATTTTATGTCCATTTTCGTAATTTTATTAATTAATAAATTGTTTTATTTTGTTTTGTAGGAAAATAAATAAAATCAGATTTCAAGCAGGAAAAGGTGCAAAAAGGGAAAGGAGGTGGAAAATACTTGGAGTCAAGGAAACTGGAGGGAAAATCGATTACTTATCGGAGAAGAAAAGGAAATTGAAGAAATTATATTCAAGATTGGATTGTAATCAAAGGGGCCAAACCCAATATTTTCCCCTATATATATGACCTTCTCCCTTGTAATTTGAGACACCTAGAATTTGATAGCTCTTTATTTTCATGTTTTACTTTCGTTGGTGGCTGCATACTCTTCTAATTATTAATATAATATTCTTCATTCTTCCTTTCTTCCTGCGTACAATTGTTGCTGCTTTATTATTTAGTACTAGTTAATACATGCATGCTTCGTAGTTTACTTAGTTTATTAATTTATTATATACATGTCATTCACGTTATTAAGATTTAGGCTTATTAAGTTTCTGGCCATATATATATATAATTAAAGTTAGTGTTGTTAAAATCGTTGATTCATGTTTACTTAGTATTATTATAATTGTTTCATTAATTATTTAATTATGCGTAGCTAATTTTCTTGCCCTAGGATGAAGATGAAGTTGATTTAATTGCTCTTGATTTCTTCTTGTTCCTATTAATTGATTCTCATGATTTTTCTTGGTGCTTAATTGTTCAATTGACAAAGTGATTTTGATATATTATTGTTACCGGATTTATTTTTCTTGCTCCTTGAAGTTTTGATAGGTTATTGTTAGATAACAAGTTTCATAGTATATGCTTGTCTCGTTAATTGATATACCTTATTTGTGAAGAAAAGAGGATTGATTTTAGGGCGAGTTGATATTAATTGTGATTGATTAACGGATTCGGATTCCTAGGTTTTCCATATTATTTGATAATCTTTGTTAATTAGGTTAATTAAAACTCATCTCAAACCTATTTGTCTAGTTCGCCTGATTTAATTATTAGGGTTTTGAAAATTCATAGTCTCTGTGGATCGACCTGTATTTGCTACAATTAACCACTGTGCGCTTGCAGTTATTTTACACAATCAAGCAGCTTTATGGGAAGGAACTTATTACTTGGCTAATATGGAAGGGAAGCACATTCCTCACGCTTAGAACATGGAGAATTTGAAGAAATATACTTTCTCTTAATTTATTTTTTCAAAAAGTCTAGGGGGGTAGTGCATGTACTTCTACTTAGCCAGGATTTATATTATGAATAAAACATGCTTGTTTTTTCTAATATTCTTGTTGGATTTCTGTGATGGATGACCTCCTCTAAGAAGGATCTTCTTGGAATATGTGAAAAGACGATCTCCTCTAAGGAGAGTCTTAGTAAAAAATATATATCTTCAGGAACATGATCTCCCGTGAGGAGGGTGTTTCTGGAACGGGGATACGACCGCCCAAGAGGAGGGTATCCTGAATTATTAAATCCTTGCAAAAACCGTACTTCCCGGGGGGATGTCCATACTTTAGGCACCTCATCAAGGTACGATCTTCAGGAACATGACCTCCATACTTTCGATAACGAAGATATTATTGAAGATATTTTTTATCTATGTACTGGAACTGGCGAGGCTATTCTTTGGGGTTCGCCCATTACAGTGAGGGCACGTAATCCTAAAATAGTTTTGATTATTAATCATTTATGTTGCAATGAGGGCGACGCCCAGGGGAAAAAGGGCGTGCCTCTCCTTTATGTTGCAAAAGTAAAGGCACACTTGTCAAGACAGGCAAATAGATAAACAGACCAGGTGAGTAGTGAATTTCAAATAGGACAAAATAATTAAGTTATTACAAAAGCGACGCTTACAAGGAGGGCGCGCACTCCATAAATAGTTATGAACCAGATAAATAAAGAGTATGAAAACAAGGGCGAGGCCGTTACTGGAGGGCCCGCACTCCAAAAGTGTTTGCAGTAATGAAGAGATCGTGTCATGAAGCAATTGTGTTCGAAGGCGAGACTGAGCCGTCATTCTCGTCCCCTTGGTTCGCTTTCTCTGCAGCTTTCTTCTTCTAAGCTTCCTCAGAAGTAGCTAGCTCCAGTTCTTTGTTGATTTTCTTTTGATGGGCCTCCCTCGCCTTCGCTATGAGCTGGGCATTCTCTTTCTTGAACTTGGCCATGTAGGGAATGGTAGAAGGAGCGAAGTGCGCTGACCAATCATAATCAGGATTGACCGCGAGAAATTGCGCAGATAATCCAAGAATCCTTCAGAGTAGGCCTCGCTTTGGTATTTTTTACTTATTAATGCTTAGCTCGGCCATTTCTGCCTGTAACTTCTTAATTTCTTCAGAGTGAGATAGCTATTTCTTCCTTAAATTTTCATTTGCTTCGTCCAGTGAATCTTGGAGGCGCTTCATCTCCACCTTGTGGGCCTCGCCCAAATCAAACACCTTCCTCTCGGATTCATCTAATTGCCCCTTGTAATATGAAACAGAACTCTTAGCATTGCCATATGACTTCGCTAGTTTGGCTACCTCGCCCTCGAGATGATCGACATAATTCAGACCATGTAAAAACACCTCGCCAAACCTTGTTTGAAGCAAAAGTTGGCCTCTGTTTGGTCTCGACTACACCAAGCTTTGACTGTCTCCTCGGTGAAATTCTTTGCAGAAATCTCACCAAACAAACCAGCTACGCCTGTTGAAGGCCCATTTGCGGTATGCTTACCCCTCTTGGCAGCCTCGCCCTTTCCTCTTTCCAGGAACCGCCCCCTTGCTTCCTTGCATTCTTGTCTTTTTCTCTTTGGGTAGGAACAGGCTGGGCGAGGATTGTTGAAGGTGTTGATTGCGCTTGTGAAGGTTGAGCCTATTCCACAATTACTTCTTCAGTGAAAGGGTTCTCACCGAAAGGAAGTTCCGCCATTCTACCTACAAGAAGACGAAGACAAATCAAATTAGGCAAGGTTATAATAGAGAATGAATACAACAAGTAAATGGAGTAATGGACAAGTTATAAAGGTGGAATACCTACAAACAGGGCGAGGCCTATACATTTGCCAGTAAAACCCTTGACCTTTTCTTAAGGGTTTTTCTAGACATGTTCCTCTTAAAATTCACATGAAGAACTTTCCCAAATCCCTCACTATAAAAATGATGAGCAAGCAATGTTGCTAGGGTCACTAGGAAGTCGAGGTCCTTTTCAGCTTTTGGCAAGTCAGAAATGTGAGCCACCCTCTTTAAAGCTTCGCCTTTTAGATTGGATTGAGGGGGTTTGTCTAAAATAAAGAATATATTTATAAAATTGGTAAGTTCAAAGGAAAGCGAGGACTACAGATTGAAAGGGAAGACACTTACTTGGTTCAATGTTGAATTGAGGATTGATCCTAGGGACATTGTAGAAATAAAAGAAGTCGCTCTTCCACAACTTCATATTACTCGGGTTACTTTTGGCGAAGCCTTTCTTGTTATGCTTAGGCCAAAAGGCGAGATAGAAGAAACCCAGCTCGGTTCCGCACCGCCTAATGTCCAGAAAATAAGAAAGTTCTTCCATGGTGGGCACCTCATAGCCGTTGTTCCTATACATCATGTAAGTCCAATTGCTAATCTGTAGCTATTGGGCGAGAGTTGGATAGGGGCGATCCCATAGTGATTAATGATCTGGAGAAGGAAAGGATGAATAGGATACCCAAATCCAAGCTCTACCAATTGCGGAGTAAGAACCATCCGTGGGGTAGGAAGACCGTTGATATAAAAAAGGTGAATCCTCATGAATGAATGAGGCCGATACCATTTGCCTCTAAGGTTGTAGTACTCGATCATCCACATGATGTATTCTGAAGTAATTTCAGAGGCGAGACCAGCACAAGACACAATCCCTTTAGCTTTTCTCATTTCAGTCCTCTCTTTTTCAGTGACCTCGTCTTTATAATCCAGATCTACCCCATGCTCATAGATGTCGGGACGGAATGGTCTATTTGGAGGCGAGGGCATCTCTAAAGCATAGTTAATAGGCGACGCTGAATAAACTACTCTTCATTTGACCCATTCTCATCATCGTCCACAATGGAATCATCACTATTGGCCTCCTCGTGGTCATCCCCATGAATTAAATCCTCAAATTTTCTTAATTCTTTTCCCTTTCCTCGCCCAATACTAGAAGGCCCCCGCCTGTTGTGGGTCGAGTTCGGCAAATAAATCATGAAGATCATCTTCATTTTCTTCGTCGCCTAAGTCATGAGCGTGATATGTGCTATAGCCTATAGCCAGATCTTCAATCTCTCCGTGAGGGCGAGGGCTAGGGTTTGGAGATAGATCGATGGGGGAATGAGGAAGGGGGGAACTGCTTGATTGAAGTAACGGTGTTTTTATGGCCCTAATCCACCCAGGGTCGAGGTATCTTCGAAGAGGACTACTTTGGGGAGAATGAGAAGACGAAGCTCCTGAAGGCGATGCCGTATGGCCTTCCGGAGGAGAATCCTCCCTTGACATCTGAAACGAAGGGCGAGGATTTTCTTAAAGAAAAATGAGGGTTGAAGAATGAAAAGTTAAAGAGGGTCCTCGCCCTTGATGTGGAGGGTCGCCCTAATCCTATCTAGGGGAGTGACTCATTTCTATCTATTCCTTAATTATTAATCCTATCCAGGCGACGCTTTGGTTATAGATACAAAACAAAACAATTACAAAATACAGAAAAAGAATGAAGAGGAACATACCTTAAATAGAAGAAGAAGAAGACGCCGGTAAAAATTTGGAGGACTCACCTGCCTTGATAAATCAGCCCCGCCTACTTGATCAGAGGAGGATTGTGCAGAACTTCAATGCAATTTTTAGAAATATGAAGAAATGATGAAAATCCTTGGGGTAGCATGGAAGAGAGAGAAAATGAAATTAGATTAAATCTCGAGATGAGTGTCAAGGCGTGACAGCTCATTTCCCGCGCTAAGAATCTTGGGGAGAATGCCAGGAGGGCTCGCCTTCTTTCCTAAGGGAATTTTCATGAAGATAGTTTCTTTTATATATCATTATCGCAAAAAACTGGGGGTAGTTGTTACGCCCAGAAATCAGCCTCGCCCTAAATAGGGGAAACGCCCTAAATAGGGCTAAGAAGGATATGCACCAGAAAATGACCGAATTCTAATTGGGCCAAGGCCCACCATTTTGAAGGCGTCGCCTAACTTAGAAGGCTCACCCACTTATGGGCCTCGCCCTCTTTTAATAAAGGGGGGATTTCCTCAAGGAAACCGAAAGAAAGACATTACAAGATATGGGTCTTAACCTATAATCTATGATTAAGATAACGATAAATGAAGATAAGGTTTTGCCTATGCTATCGGGAATTTCCCTATTGGGGAGTCACCCCTTAGTTATCCCGAGGGCTAGTCCTATGACTAGCTATTCTCCTTTTGTGGCTCAAGGTGGGTGTTGGCTCTGATAATCTCGGGTCAATGACTTAACCGCCACGCTCCGAGAAAATAGCTGGGCTATGAGGCCCATAAGGATTCTACTAAAGACGGTGGCCCAGGTCCAATGGGTTTTCCTAAACAAGGAAACCTAGCCCATATCAGTTACTTGTTCCCCAAGAACTATGTTTGACTTGATCCCTATAAATAGGGTACGTAGGCACATTGTATGGCACGATGCAAACCCTTTCGAAAAGAGAGAATTTGATATTTAATCTTAATTTCAACCACATCTCAGCATACAATCTCAGCCATCCCCAAAATCATAAATCCTAACCCTAAACGTTCTACGCTGCTCACCATCATCAACCACCGCCACAATTCCATCAACCCTCCTTGAATTTGTTATCACCAAATTCCTCTATTAACATATGTTAATAAGTTGAATTGATAAGTTGAATGTTAACATCGACCTACTTTCATGCTAACTTATTTCTTATTTACTTAATTTTTTTACTTATTTAATAATTTATTATTTATATTCATGTTTTTAAATGTATTTTTAATTTAAAATACTCATATTAATATTATTATGTTAAATAATAATTTTTTTCGATTTAATTTTAAAAATACTTCACCAACTTATAATTAAATTTATTCAAATAACTATATAACTTTTAAATGTTCTTACACTATGACATTTATATTTTTATGACAAAAACTAATCATTTTTAGATATTCAAAACACCATCAAGTTTAGCGGACTATTAAGACTTCAATTATTAGCCTAAGGTACAATTATCCTGTGACTGTCCTTAAAAAAATCGTGCTTTCAATATATATTCGACTTTTTTTTTAACATTGATAATGATGATTCAGTTGTATTGATAAAACTAATGGATTTCATGTGCTTAAGGATTACCTCAGTTAGAATCATGAGATTAAAATAAATTAATACAATTTTAAGAATATTTGTGTAAATTATAGATAAAAATTTTATATTTACAAATATGTCCTTGCGAAGCCCTTAGGTAATATTTCTCATAACCTTATGGGAGATCTCGAGGTTGTCCTAAGGCCCAACCAATTACCAATACATTGGAAATATTATTTTATGATGTTAAGCTATTCTTTTTTTTTTCCTTCCCTTTATACTTAACTAAGGAACTACGCTAAGGGGGCGTTTGGTTCATGAGGAAACGGAATGTAATTCTGAAAAGGTAATAAGAAAAAAGGAAAAGAATGATATTGAGTTGTTTTACCTATTTGGTTTTAATTCAAAAACGGTATCTAAATTATATCAAAATTATTTCTAAATTATAAAAATAAATTAAAAATTATTTTTTATTTTTTATTTTTTAAAAATAATTTACATGTAAATCTATGTTTTAATAGTTTAAGATAAAAATTATAATTAAAAATGAAAAAACTAAGGAAAGTGAAACAAAATACCTAGTGGAGGGTGGGAAATGGGATTTCATATTATATTTCATTTGACTTCTTAAATCTTTTTACTACTATAGTATTGCGTCAACATTTTTTGCATAATAATAATATGGTGAAATAGGAATATTATTTTTCAATAGAGTTACATTTTTTTGTTTATTGTGTTTGTTTTTTTGTACAAATTTAAAAAATATTTTTATTGAAGAATTTATAAGTAAATGTTTTGTGTTACAGTATTTATTATACATGATATATTTGAAACATTTTGTTACATATTCATGTTTTTTTTAATCTTTTTTCTTTTGTAACTTTGTTCTTTTTTATATTTAGATAGTTTGTAAATTTCTTGTTTTGGGATTTTAGATTGCTTTTTCAAATTTATTTACAACTTTAGTACCGAATTTATTTATTTTTAACCTGATTTTAGAAACACGTAAAACATAAATGTAATTTTTTATTATATTCATTTAAATTATATTTTTTAAAGGACTTTTATGTGGTATTTGTTTGTTTTGTAAATTATATTCTAAAGTTTAGTTTAACATATGTTTTTGGGGTTATTTTTTTTATTTTCTTAAATTTTTTATAATATATTTGAAACATGTTGGTATTATTAGTATTTTTTACAATTTTGTTATTTAACATATGTGGTAATCTAAGAATTTTTTAGAATTTTTTACATGTATTTATCTAAGAATTGTTTAAAATAATTTGTTATTTTCTTTTATATGTATGGATTTTTTTATTAAGTATTTTTGAACTTCTTTAAAAAAATATATAGTATTATTTTTTTCATTTATTTGAAATTTGATGTTTTTGGTTTATTTTTGGGATATTTATGTGAAAATATGTTATACTACTTTTTTTTTTTTGAAAAGTTTGTACCGTTTTTTTGTTTTTGTGTTAGTTTAGTTTGTTCTTTTACATTATCTTAGAGTTTTTTGTACATTTTAATTTTCTAAATTTAGCATGTCTTTCAAAATTAGTGTTTGTTTTGTAGAGTATATTTTGTTGATTTATGTATCATTTCCAAACATCTCAGGTTTTTTATTTTATTTTTAATGTTAGAAAAGTTCGTGCTTTTTTAAATATGTTTTTGTGTTTGTTTTTATTTATTCTAAATTATATTATTATTTGTTGTGAGTTTTAGTTTTTTACTTTCAAAAAAAACTATTTCATTAATTGTTTTGTAAATTATATTTTATTGATAATTGGTATCATTTTCAAGCATCAAATATATTTTTTTCCTTTTCAATATCTTGATTTGCCATATATTGTTTTTAAATATTTTTGTTTGATATGTAAATAAATGTTAAATTTTTTAAAAGAATTTTTTCGTCTTGTAAATTTTATGATATACTTTGATTAATTAGTTTGTTTTATATATTATAGGTTGTAATTTGTGACTTATCCTTATTAATCGTTTTTACTATTTGTTTTTTAAGTGAAGAAGTTATAGTGATTTTTTAATTTTTTAATCAATCAAGCATTTTAATAAGTCAAGTAAATAGTTTATATAGAAATAGTACCCCGAAAAGTTGTATTTATTTTTTAGAATTTTTTTTTTGGCATTATTGAAATAGTTCTCAACAACAACTAAATATGTGAGTTACTTGTAAAATTAATTATTCGAGTAATTATATTTATTATTTATAATATTTTTTGAAATCATAAAAATGATTATCTGCAAATTATTTTAATCCAGAATTTTTTTTTTTGAAATTCCAACTATAAACATTATAAAATGATGAAGTAAAAACCTATCATAACACACTTATTTATATCTTTTATCGAGTGAGTGTAGCTTGAAATTACTTATTAGCCATGAGTGTAGCATGAATTATTATATTAATCCTGACGACATACAGTATAGGATATAATTATTAGCTAATTTTGGGCTAATCTTGGCCCCCAAAGTTGTTTCTTGTAATCTTGTTACAAGTTACTCCTCCATCTTAGGGCCTGTTTGGCTTACCTTAAAATAAGTAACTTATAACTTAAAGTGATAAGTATCATATAAATGATAAGTAAATCAGAATTTATAAGTTAATAGAGTGTTTGGTAAATCAGAAATTATAAGTCAGTAGAGTGTTTGGTAAATCAGAACTTATAAGTTAACTTTTTTTAAATATTTTCAAAATATTTGTTTTTTAATATATATAAGTGGATATCAATGGATAGATCTCGATGAGTATAGAAATTTGTGTGTACATATCAATTTTCTAATGAACGAATCAAAAGATATATGATTTTGAAGATTTGAAGGATATTATATATCTCACGTGTATCGAGAAATAAGAATAAGTTGAAAGTTGAATGTTAGGATTTCTTAACATTCAACTTATTCCATATATGTGCAGAAAATGGGCATCTACTTATTTTGTCAAACGGTCTTCAAAAACAGGAAATGAGCTTTCCTCATATAAATGCACTTATATGAAATGCCAAACACGCACTTAATAGATTGTTAATAGATTGTTAACACTTTCTATTTTAGATGTCCCATTGTTAACATTTCCTAAAATAGTAAGTTTTAACACTATTACACTCACTATTTCACTTATTTTAACAATACTTTACACTTACACCCACTACTTAATACAAAAAACAAATGTTAACATCCACTGGGACCAAGGGATTACAACCCAACGACTCTACCTAATTCATAAACGTGAAATGACTGAGGGTAAGGATCAACCCGGTAAAAACAACAAATAAATTTATTAAAAACCTAGCCACGTAACTAGTAAAAATTTTAAAGAAAAACAAATAAAGTTATCAAAAACCTAGCCATGCAACTGGTAAAAATTTTAAAGAAATGGAAAATTGTAATCCTAGCAAACAATATATATATATAACCACCACACATTATAGCTACGACTAAAGATCTAAAAAGTTACTGTATCAATTACTTTCAAACGAAGAAACAACAGTTAAAATCCCACTAGCAGAAAGCAGCTGTGCTCAGCAGTCCCATTGGCCTGGAATTTTACTATTTCCAACACCACCACGGGTGTAAATGCGTTTTACTTTCTAGCGGGAGTAAAGTTTTACTCCAGCCTTCGTTCAAATAAACATAGAACTCAGCTTAAAAAAAGCACTCTGATACACATACTTTGCGGATTATTGTCTTGCAACATTAGGGAGTAACACACTACTACTAGAATATCATTGGCGTTTAAAGAATATAAAAACATGTGCTGACGAGCTTAACCGACACTTGATCTCCAAAAGTAATGGATATTGAAAGATGAAGTTGATCGAAGATTAGCACGGATCTCTATTGTGGCCCATGCATGGGAACCATCATATGTTGAGCTTGCTGCTGAAAAAATTTCAATACAAAGATACGCAATCAGTAACATAAGTTTCTATTAAAGTTGATCGACAAGAACTGTAAAAATAACATATATGGTTTCACTAAGACTGTACAAAATACATCTGATATACCTGTCTTCTAAACGATTATTTTGCCAGCTAAAAGATGAAAGCAAATAATAGAAGATAAGATTCAACCGGAACTAATAAATAAACAATAGCTCCTACAGCAGATATACTGCTCCATACTTTCCTTTTCTCCTTTCAGATAACTGGTGTCACACATACACGATACATCTGCAGAAACTACATCAGTTTCAGCCAAGATCAAGGTTTTAACCTTTTGACATCAAATCACATTTTGACCCCCGGAATCAAACTTGCCTGAATGCTCGGTAATCAGGTTTGATCAAAATCAAATGTTGCCCCCCAAAATCAAAAATACCCGAATACATGTCCCAATACTTCGTAAGCACTAAAGGCAATAGAAGTTTCACATTGTAATCTAGGTGCGCACATTTAAATAATATGGGGTTGGTCCACACCAAGTTTTGCTAGAAAAATTTGAAGGCATGCTTCATCTCAAAAGCTTTACTAGACCAGAGTACGTACTGAGGGCCCTCGTTGATTTAAAATTTAGATTGTCATACGATCAAAGGGTATTTAATGTTCAACATATTCTAAAACATAATATAGCTAATAAATGGTCAAGTCACATCTACACTGAAAACTTACAGATATAATTCAGTTTAAATCTTTAGATCACAATTAGCCAGATTCTCTTTTTTTTTTTACTTCATTTGTCCATTATGCTTCCTCCGAACTGTTTGAATGCAAAGTTACATCACAATAGGAAAAGATTTTAATATTCAATTTATCTCACATAAAGTAATTAAATACACGAAACTAAAGTTCTTACAATGACTCAATATTATACGCTACTATGAGTTTAAGCAAATCATTATTGCTGTTTGCATACAAAGCCAAAAAGGCATATTAAAGTAGTACATCAGAACCTCAGAACATCCTAATGACTAGTGATGCTGGAGTTGCACCTCCGCTTGCTAAAAAACATTGATTCACGATGTGTTAAAATCCATGTACTAGTGATCACTGATCACTATCAAGTAGTACACAACAGAAGAAAACTAGTATATAGAAATCTAGACATAGTTGTTTACTATGTCTAGATTTCTATATACTAGTTTTCTTCAATCATGCATGGTAAAAAAATACAATCAGTTAATTCGGAACTAGCTGCATAATGTCGACTATGTTTTAAAGGAAAATCTTATCTAGCATGAGTAATTAATCATGCATGGTAAAAAGATACAATCAGCTAATTCAAAACTAGCTGCACTAAGTCAACTATGTTTCTAAGAAATCATGCATGGTAAAAAAATACAATCAGTTAATTCGGAACTAGCTGCATAATGTCAATTATGTTTTAAAGGAAAATCTTATCTAGCATGAGTAATTAATCATGCATGGTAAAAAGATACAATCAGCTAATTCGAAACTAGCTGCACTAAGTCAACTATGTTTCTAAGAAAAGCCTAATTTAGCATGAATAAAGTTCTGGCAACAAAGAATCAATAGCAACTTGAAAGCCTAATCTAGCTCATTGATCGCTACGCTAACCATTGACTTCCAAGCAATAAGAAAGTAAACTTTTATGTATTCTTTTTACAACCTAAAAGTAAACTAGTAAAATAAGATTTTTTTAAAAATGGCGTTAAAATATTATAGCTGAATAGTTGATAAAGGTTTTGTATGTCCATGAAGCAATAAAATCTAATGAAGACATAATTAACTTATAATTTGTAATAAATAAATTGCAGAATAGCCTTAGAGCATGTCCAATGCAATGCTAGAAGAGATGCCATTTCTATAATATAGCATCAACTATAGAACACACCCCTCCCGTGCAAACCTGGTTGTAAAATAAAAAAACGCTATACTTGCTTCTAAATATCTACATATAACACCAAGTACATGTGTTGCTATAATTGCCACGTAGCAAACAAGTGGGATAGGAGGAAAATGAATAACTGAAAGTTAGAATACAATTTTTAAATGTAGATAGGATGCAATTCGGTGCTATGTAGGTTATTTGGTGTCATTTTAAAACCATCCATTAGACTACAAATTCTATTTTAGCATCAAAAATCAAATTTTTGTTTTATAATATAGCAATAGCTAAATGTATTTTAACACCAGCATCGGACATGCTATTACCATACACTGCTAGTAAGATCTTACTATGATTTGGAAATAAGTAACGAACTGGATCACTTTAAAAGAAAATTGAACTTCTCATTTTCACTTTCAATTAATTTTCAGTGGTACTTGTGACATGTTCTAACAGTAACAGTACATCACAGTAATTGATATAATAAAACTAAAATGTAACGCAATGTAATCAAAGAGAAAAAGAACGGGAGGAGTGTACCTGAGAGTTACCATAGATCACCCCCTGTGGATAGGAACCTTGATGAACAAGCTGTACCGACAAACATTTGAGCAGAATTAACAACTTCTTTAGAAACAAGGAATAAATTCAGATAGTAAAGACACGAGAAGTGTTGATTCCTTTTTTGAAAAATCGTTCTTCCCAATGGCTAGCCTTATCCCAAATAATTACGAGCTCTACAGAAAAATATCTATACCTGTCCCTGATGAATCTGTTGTGCCCCTTCTTTTCTACTAGATCCTTCGGCACCTTTCGCTGACCCTTTAGTGTCACCCTATATATCAAAGCTCATCAATTCATATGTGAAAAGAATTATAGTAATAAGAGCAATTAAGCAACAAATATAAATTACAGAACAAATGATAACATTTGCAAACCTCCATCTGCCACAGTCCGACAAAATCCAGAACACACCAACATTGAAAAAAAAAACGCATAAGACATCAGTTAAAAAAAGTGCTCTTATAAGCTGTTACTACAAAATTAGGCAAAGATGAATAAATTTACCTCTCTATATCTTGCCAGGTAAACCTTTAGAGGCTCAATATAATCTTCAAATCCAAGAGTGGCCATAGCCCACAATAAATCATCACCATTTATTGTCTTCCTCTTCTCTCTCTGACACTTATCACTTGCCCTTCATGTTCAACCAAGATACCATTTAATTGCTTCCCATTAACGCACAGTTACACAAAGAAACATATGAAAAGCTCAACGGAACCAGCAGTAATACCACCAATATTCTAATCGTCACATAATGACAAAAAAATCTCAACTGATACTAGTAGCTCGACATTAAGAGTAAATTATTTAGTGGTAGTTCACACTGCGTAGCAAAAAAGTGGCCGGATTTTCAGATTTTCTAAATAATGGCAAGGTTGGGTTTCTAAATTTTAAATACATATACATACACGTTATATCAGAAACAATTTAATACCAAGAGCAGAATAAGGAAATTTATTCTGACTCTATCTTGCATATTAACTTACCATTACCCAACCACCTCAACTCTCCAAAACTCATATCCAACTTACCCATCATTACTGCGGTCAAGAAGGATCAGTTTTACTCTGCAAAAGGCTCAATTGGGACTGGATCAAGAAGGACATTTTATAAGCCAAAGAATTTTAATGATAGGAGAAGAGAGGTTGAGTCCACTACTTCCTCTTCACAATCGTCTATGGACTACGCGTTTTGGTTCACAATCCTCTTCACTACTTATTAGGTCTGTTTCTTTGAGTATATCTCCTCCCACTAGACTGAGTTTAAACTCTTTTCAACAATCAAGTCACCAGAATTAGTTCCACTTCTATGAAGGATCTGTTATATAATCATAAACAGGGTCGGCATAACCATCTCCTTCAATCCACATGTCTCACATTTAGCCAATTGAAAAGATTATTAACTCGTTTTTTCATTTTTGATATGGGAAGCTAAAATTGTGATTTATAGTGTGTATAAAGTGTACATCTATATGTCACATTGGTTCTCCAAAATACCCCCAACAATGTTAAAAAATTACAAGCTAATGACAAAAAACTTAACGGGAGTCATCTTTTTGAAGGCAGAACAAAAGTTGGGCCACTATACTGAGAATTTGAAAATCCCGCAACTCTTATGCCACGCGGCGTGCAACCACTAAGTAATTACTCCAACATTAGTTAAAACAGCAAATCAACTATCTTCAAGTGATTTGAAATCCCGCCACTCTTATGCCACGCGGCGTGCAACCACTATGTAATTACTCCAACATTAATTAAAACAGCAAATCAACTATCTTCAAGTGATTTGAAATCCCGCCACTCTTATGCCACGCGGCGTGCAACCACTATGTAATTACTCCAACATTAATTAAAACAGCAAATCAACTATCTTCAAGTGATTTTTGCAGAAAGTTGAACAGAAAAGCATATATACGTACATTTAATCAGCTCAAACATAATTAAAAACAAAAGATAGTCTATATCAAATCCAAACACATCATTCATAACTCAACACAAATACATGTAACCAACTAGAAACATAAAGTTCGAACTCATAGCATACTCACTTGCAATGAGACATTTCAATAATTCGTTACCGGTAGCTCAATATAAATCAAAACAAATCGAGCAAATCAACTGTCAAGTGTCAACCGTCTTTATCGAAAACTAACATACTAATCACAATTCATAACAAACACACAGACATATACAAATACATATTATGACAAAGACGGCAAAGAGGTAGTTTCGAGAAAGAGAGGCATACTCGCTGGTGATGAAACTAATGAACTCGGAGACACACTCCTGAACAGTCTCTTTCGCATCTTTCGCAATTTTCCCATTAGCCGGAAGTCCTTTCTTCATAATCCTACTAATATTAGCTATCGGTAAAAACCTATCCTGCTCACGAAATGACCTCGGACTCTGATCTCCTCCGCTTTCGTGTCGAAAATCGCCTCCACTCTCCGGACTCGCAACACAAGGACTCGCCGGTGCCTCCGCCATCAAAACCTAGCTCAAACACAAAATCAAACATCTCATCAATTAAAACCCTAATTAAAAAGCCACGTGTCTGTCGTGTATCTATCATCAACACGTTGTATTCGATTCTCGCTCGTATCGAGATTTCGAAATATATGTATTAATATCTCGATAATAATAATAGAAGTAAATAACTCTAATTAAAAAACAGGTGTATGTGTGTGTTAGCCATTAAGGCCTATAATCTGTTACTCCTGTATGTTACGAGGTGGTGGATTCGATTCTCGCTCGTATCGAGATTTATCGAAAGACATATATATATATGTGAGTGGAAATGGACTTACTGGTGGTGGAATTGAAAAAGGGCGGGATGATAGATCGGACGACGGAGAGGAAAGGATAGAGAGGAGGAAACGACTGAGATGAAATGAGATGAGAGAGGTTATA
Source organism: Saposhnikovia divaricata (assembly GCA_036435485.1). NCBI lineage: Eukaryota > Viridiplantae > Streptophyta > Magnoliopsida > Apiales > Apiaceae > Saposhnikovia > Saposhnikovia divaricata. The sequence continues at coordinate 20,841,872 of CM071599.1, read as the reverse complement.
ATATCGCCACCGTTGGTTTGGTTTAGTCTCGATTCCGGCCGTTTGTTATGGATAATAGGTTTGTATTTATCCCCTGATTACACCACGTGTGAAGTTCTCAGCCACACGACACGACTCATCTAACACATGAACGGCGTCGTTTTGATATTTTAGGGAAGTATAAAATTTATTAATATTTATTTACTTATAATTGTGATTGGAAAATAGAAATAAGTGTTAAAATGAATTTTATTTGTTTACGAATTATAATTTTGAACGCTCAGTCTGAAAAATAGTTTTTGATGTACATTATCGTGAAGTCTAAGAAATTGTTTTTGTTGATATTTTTTAGTTTTCAACTTTAACTAAAAATATTAAATGTAATATTAAAATTTAGTAGACAAAACAATTTATTAAAGTAATTATTTTTTTCCTTAAAATAAGTGCAAAATAGTAAAAGTAGTCTTTTATTTTAGAGAATGACTAAGGACTAGTAGTATTTCATTCTTAAGGTGAAGACCTATCTATTTTTAAAATTTTATTTATCGCTCGAACAAGTCTTATTTTCACTTAAATATTTATGTTAAAATTTTTAAAATAAATCTTAAGTTTCACATGACACGTTATATCTTCGTATCATTGATATATTGCTCAAAATTTAATATTTTTCAATATGCATCACAAAATTGAAAAATAGATATTAATAAAAAATTTGATTTGTTATTATTTATTTTTTACCAATAAAAAATATGCAAGAGATTAAGAAAAAATTATACATAATTTTATGATATATATTATACTATAAAGACACTATAAATAAATATAATATATATTATTGACAAACTGTATATTGGAATTTAGAATAAGAAGGAATTCTACTGATACGGGCTGGAAATAAGCCCTGAAAATACATTTAATGACACGTTAAATGAACCTAGGTTAGTCCAAGGTCAAAGCCCATTTATGAGGCTCAAAACCCTAATTATGATAATAATTTCGTAGCTATTAAATCAGCCAAATAAAAGACTCCGTTATTGACTCCAAAAGGAAACCAAATCATCTTTGGAATGACCTCCAAGACATACAATTTCAATGTTTATCCACCTTCCATCCGGAAGGATCTAGAATTGAGCCTAATTTGTGGCTTGCCCACCAAGACACCTAATTCTACTCTGATTCCAAGGTTCTCAACACCTATATATGGATTCGATTCCACACAAACATAACTACATTTTTTGGCTTGATTCTTGACATTTGCAAGATACGTAGGCATCTTGTGAGGACCCGAGTTAAGTCACGAAACACTTGATCAGCCATTAAAGCTCGAAACTTCCATAAACCCTAGCATTAAATACACCCTACTTTTCATTCCACAACATTTGGCACCGTATGTGGGAAGCGGATATCAACCATGGTTACCACCTGGAGAACACCAACACTTTCTGAAACCACTACCAGCACCACCGCACCCCCGATTGCCGATTGGGGAACAGGTACCCCCAGGGACGGATTCCCAGACACTAACCACTCAACCTCAAGGAACCGAAACGCAAACTCATGGATCGTTACCCTTAGTGACGAATCCCAACACCCAAGGGACGAATCCCCTTGAGATGGTGGTCTCCCCTCTCGTAGGACAATCCGCTCCCCCCATTGCTCAGATCTCTACTACCTTGATCCTCGCAAGCACGAACCCGACGTATGGCTTGCCCAACTATCCCCCATATCAGGGCGGACCAAGTGGTCACGCCCTCCAGATACGCGAGCCGTACAATCCACCTTACATCAGAGGTTTAGGACCCAATCAAGGCCAGCAATACCATGATTACTCAGGCCCGTATTCTGATGACTCATCCTCCGAGGAAGATAGGGATGAAGTCCCAAGGAGGCGACGTCCAAGCAAGGAGCCTATAGGGTAGGCTCACCGAAGAATCCATGATGGACCCCCTCAGACAGTTGCCGAGAGAATCAAGGCACACGAGGCCGAGATCCTAAGGCTGAAGGACGACATGGCAAGAGAGCAAGCCAGGCAAAATCAAAATCGACCCCCTCCGGCTTCAAGGGAGATTCCCCTAATCGACTTGGAGAGGTCGTCAAGGAGACAAAGAACGGTAGACACCCCAACTGGAAGACCAACAAGGGTTGAAACTCCCAGGGGAGACCCTAAGGATTTGATGCCGCTGGGAGACCCTGACGATCCCACACCCCCATTCACTGAGGAGGTGATGAATGCTCATGTTTCTAGGAAGTTTAAGATGCCTACTATTAAGGTTTATGATGGAACGGGCAATCCCGCCAATCATGTTAGGACATTTTCAAACGCGATGTTGCTGCAGCCGGCTAGTGACGCTCTCAAGTGTAGGGCGTTCCCTCAAACCCTATCGGGCATGGCACAACGTTGGTATAGCCGTCTTCCCCCGAATTCAATTGGCTCTTTCAAGGAGCTGAGTGCCGTTTTTGTCAGCCAATTCATTAGTGGAAGAGTTCATGAGAAAAGTTCTGCATCTCTTATGTATGTGGTGCAAGGAAAGAATGAAAATTTGAGAGATTACCTCAGGCGATTCACCAAAGAGACATTGAACATCACAGACTTGGAGAACAAGGTGGCCATGGTAGCCCTGGAGCTTGGAACCACTGACATCTTCTTTAAGAGGTCGCTGGCAAAACATCCCCCTGAGAACATGGCTGAGCTCCAACGAAGGGCTGATAAGTATATTAAAGCCGAGGATAGTCTAAAGAAGGAGTTAGGAACGGGAAACACCGTGAACGGTGACAATTCTAAGAAGCGGAAGTCGGAGCAAGAATATGATGGGAGAGATAAATACCCGCGTACGGGCAGAGATTCTGATTCAGCTCCTAAAAACGGGAGTCCGGGGCAAAGGTTTACGGAGTATGCAAGGTTGAATACCCCAAGAAGCCAAATCCTGATGGAGATAGAAAAGGACAGGGACGTGAGATGGATGAAGCCATTAAGGACTGATCCTGAGAAAAGAAACAAGAATTAGTACTTCCGGTTCCACAAAGATGTGGGACATGATACTGACGATTGTAGACAATTGAAAGATGAGATTGAGTTCTTGATCCGTAGGGTAAAATTGAATAAATTCTGCAAAGATGGGGATCGGGGAAACCCAAGGCGGGATTGTGATAGGAAAGATGAGGATCGTAACCACAATCCGCAGCCCCGGGGGCCGGTGATAAACATGATCTTTGGTGGCCCAACAGCGGCCGGGACGAGTAGAAATTCAAGAAAGGCGTATGCACGAGAGGTGATGCACATCGTAGGGGAAGCACTGAAGCGTGCAAAGATGGAAGTCTCAATTGGATTTGATGATTCAGACCTCGAAGGGGTAAAGTTTCCCAATGATGACCCACTGGTTATCTCACCTGTGATAGGCAACTCCCAAGTGAAGAGAGTCTTGATTGACAATGGGGCATCAGTGGACATTCTGTTCCATGATGCCTTCTTGAAGATGGGATATACTGAATCTCAGTTAACACCATCAAACATGCCCATATATGGGTTTAATGGAGTGGAGTCAAAAGTTGAGGGGACAATTCAGCTACCCATGACTATAGGGCAAGAGCCACGGGAGGCTACTCAGATGTTAAATTTATTAGTTATCAAAGCCAAGTCCACATACAATGCTATCCTAGGTAGGACGGGACTTCATGCTTTTAAGGCGGTTGCCTCTACCTATCATTTGAAGATTAAGTTCCCAACCAGAAATGGAGTAGGAGAAGAGAAAGGAGATCAAAAGATGGCAAGGAGTTGTTATGTGGCCGCACTGAGGCCGGATGGAATTGGGGGCAGGTTCTTCCGATTGAGGATATGGATGTTCGAGAGGATGAAGAGCGGGGAGGAAAACCAGCAGAGGACTTGGTTCCCATACCTTTAGAGGTAGGAGATTCTGAGAAGGTTACTCATATTGGGGCATCTCTGAAAGACCCTTTGAAAAGCAAATTGATCACCTTCTTGCAAGACAATATTGATGTCTTTGCGTGGACAGCAGCTGATATGCCAGGGATAGATCCCCAATTGATAACACACAACTTAAATGTGGATCCAGACCGGAAGGCGGTGAAACAAATGAAGAGGAATTTTGCACCCGAGAGGCAAGAAGCCATAAAACAGGAAGTTGACAAACTCCTAGAGGCAGGCTTCATTGAGGAAATTCAGTTCCTGGAATGGTTGGCCAATCCAGTAATGGTCAAGAAGGCTAATGGAAAGTGGAGGATGTGTATAGACTTCACTGATATGAATGATGCATGCCCAAAGGACTGTTTTCCCTTGCCAAGGATCGATATGTTTATAGATGCCACGGCTGGGCACGAGATGTTGAGTTTCATGGATGGATTTAGTGGCTACAATAAAATCAAGATGCACAAGGATGATATTCCTAAGGTATCATTCATCACTGACTTTGGTGTGTATTGTTACCTGGTCATGGCTTTTGGACTAAAAAATGCAGGAGCTACCTATCAAAGGTTGGTAAACAAGATTTTTGCTCATCTTATTGGAAAGACTATGGAAGTTTATGTGGATGACATGTTGGTGAACTGCCTACGTAAGGCAGATCACATTGAGCACCTACGAGAGGCATTTGAAGTGTTAAGACACCACAAGATGATGTTGAACCCTGCCAAGTGCGCTTTTGGTGTTGGGTCAGGGAAGTTCTTGGGTCTTATGGTCTCGAAACTAGGTATCAAGGCTAACCCCGACAAGATTAAAGCTATCTTAGATATGGAACCACCACGTTCCATAAGGGACGTACAGAAACTGACTGGGAGGATTGCTGCATTGGGTAGGTTCGTCTCTAAATCCGGAGATAAGTGTTTGCCATTCTTCAAAACAATAAAGAAAGTAAACAACTTTGAATGGATAGAAGAAAGCCAAGAGGCCTTTGAACAGGTGAAGAAGTATATGGCTGAAGCCCCGCTGTTGGCCAAGCCAAGTGTGGGAGAAATCTTCTATCTTTACTTGGCAATTTCGGATCAAGCTGTGAGCGCAGTACTCGTAAAGTATGAAGACAAGGTTCAGAAACCCGTATATTATGTTAGCAAAGTTTTACATAGAGCGGAGTTGAACTACTCCACTATTGAAAAGTTTGCCTTAGCATTGGTAACTGCCACCAGGAAATTACGACCCTATTTTCAGGCTCACAAAATCGAGGTCCTTACAGGACAGCCATTGAGGAATATCTTTCATAGCCCTAAAGCCAGTGGTAGGCTCATCAACTGGGCAATCGAGTTGGGAGAATTCGATATTAAGTATGCCAAGGACGGCCATCAAAGCTCAAGCACTCGCTGACTTCGTGGTTGAATGCACCATTGACAACCAAGAAGTCGGGGGGCAGGAGATACCTCAGGAAGGCAATAAGGAGGACAAGGAACCCGTCATTGAGGAGAAAGAATTTTGGATGCTCTATTTTGATGGGGCATCAAAAACAAAAACAAGTGGTGCAGGTCTTGTCCTGTAAAGTCTCGATGGATTTACGATTGAATACGCCCTAAAGTTGGACTTCCCAACAACCAATAATGAGGCAAAGTATGAAGCTTTGATAGCTGGACTTGGTTTGGCAGGAGCACTAAGGGTCAAAAATCTTAAAGTTTGTGGAGATTCAAGGCTAGTTGTGGCCCAGGTCAATGGAGAGTTTGAGGCAAGGGATGAAACCATGGCAAAGTACTTAGGGCTTGTGAAGGCAGTAATGACTCAATTCGATGAGTGCTACATTGAGCACATTCCGAGGGAGGAAAACATCAAGGTCGATGCCTTATCTAAGTTTGCCTCCTCCAAGATAGAGAATTATTCTGGAAGTGTCTACTTCCAAGTTTTGAGAACCCCTACTATCGATGCAAAGTTGGTTGCCCCTATCGGGGTAAGGGAATGTTGGATAGATCCCATAAAATCACACCTTGAGACCGGTTGGCTCCCGACCGATGCCATGGAGGCACGAAAATTGTCTGTGAGGGCGTTGAGGTATGCTTTGATTGAAGGGATACTCTACAGGAAGTCTTTTGTGATTCCGTACCTAAAGTGTTTGAGGCCCGAATAGGCCAGATCAGCTATTGAGGAGGTTCATGAGGGAATCTGTGGACAACACTTGGGGGGCAGGGCCCTAGCTCACAAGATAGTCAGGCTCGGGTTTTATTGGCCTGAGATGATGGCTGATGCCAAGGAGTACGTGAAAAGGTGTGATCGGTGCCAGAAACATGCACCAGTGGTTAGGCAGCCACCTAAGATGTTGACATCCGTCAGCTCCCCCATTCCTTTCGCTATGTGGGGGATGGATATACTTGGGCCCATTCCGATGGCCACTGCTCAAAGGAAGTTCCTGGTTGTAGCTATTGATTACTTCACGAAGTGGATTGAGGCCAAACCTTTGGCTAAAATTACAACCAAGCAAGTCATGCAGTTCTTCTGGGAGAATGTCATATGCAGGTGTGGAATACCACGAATCCTCGTTACGGACAATGGGTTACAATTTAACAAAAAAGAATTCAGGGACTATTGTGATGAGAATGAGATTGAGTTTCGATTTACCTCAGTTGCCCACCATCAAGCCAACGGGCAAGCTGAGGTTGGTAATCGAATAATCCTTGATGGACTTAAGAAAATGGTGGAATGCTCTAGGAACACTTGGGTGGATGAGTTACTACCCATACTCTGGGCATACCGCACCACATGTAAGGTGACTACTGGAGCAACTCCATTCATGTTAGCTACGGAGCTGAAGCCGTGGTAACCGTGGAGATTATGCATGCTTCTCCACGAATAGAAGCTTTCGAACCGGACACAAATGAAGAAGGAATGAGGTTGGCCCTTGACTTGATAGATGAGGTAAGAGATGAAGCTCATGCCAGGAATGTTGAACATCAGAAGAGAGCTTCCTTCTACTATAACTTAAGGGTGAAAGAGAGGTTCTTCCGTCAGGGGGACCTAGTGCTCAGAAAGATTGAAGCATCCGGAGTTGGACAGAAGGGGAAGCTGGCCCCGAATTGGGAAGGTCCGTATCGAGTCAAGGGAACACTGGGACATGGATCGTACAAGTTGGAGACTTTGGAAGGAAGTGATGTGCCTCGCACTTGGCATGCATCAAACCTCAAGGTCTACTATGTTTGATTATCCTGATTATGACATAGCTGAAGTTATTAGGAGACTAGAAATAAGGTCGACGAAACCATTTCAGAGTTTTCAAACTCCGAGTTGGAAGTAGAGTACTTATGTAAGGGCTGGACCCGTTTCAAGATTCGTTTATGCATTTATAAATTTTGATTTTCAGTATTCTTTGTGTTTATATTTATGTCTACTATGTACCTATGAATAATTAAATTACAAGCCTGTAAAGGCCAAGTACAAAAGGAAAAATTACTAAATATAAAGAAAAACTCGAAAATGCATAAATAAGCCCAAAGGCTATAAGTTATAATTTACAAAACAAGGATGATGAAATCATAAAAACATAGCCACGCAGGGCCAACCGAAAATAATCTAAGTCCCAGGAGCTTGGGATGAAGCAGACTCCTCTACGTCTCCCTGGACTTTTGAACCACCTGCGGAGTGAGAAGGGGAAGTCTTAGTAGTATCGGAGTCCCTCCGAAGGGGGGAAACCTCAGGATCTAGTATCCTAGTCCCATCCTCAATAGCCTCATCCTCACTACCCTCAACAGGGGTAGGAATAGGTGGATGTGGGCTAGGAAAGTCAGCATGAGAGAACAAGCCCGGGTGTTTCTTCAACACGGCCTCTATGGCCTCATCCCAACCCTCCGTGTACTGACTAGGAAACAGAATCCTGTCATGCTGCTCCATAAGCTTCTGGAAGTCCTCAGAATCCATATAGGCATCAATGGCCTCATCTTTCTTTGCCCTCAAATCAACTAGCTCGGCATTAACTGTAGCCAGTTCCTCCTCTTTCTTCTAGAGCTTCTCTTCAGCTCCCTCAGCCCTGATCTTGGCCTTTTGAAACTTAGTCTCAAAAGACTTAGCATTGCTCTTCCAGGATTTGGCTTGATGAACCATCCCCTGGAAGTGAACTTTGGCCTGCAAAGATATTTAATCAGAAGATTCAATAGATGGGGGTAAGACAAAAAAAAGAGAGTAGATTTTAGGTGCTTACAGTTGCTAGGGCCTGAGCGCCCAGGTGCTCAGACTGTTCCATGGAGCCTCTAAAGACCAAATCTTTATAGTCGTATGGAGTGATTGAATTAAGCGACTAGTCTATGAAGTGTTTTGTGGAACCGACAACTGAATCCTGTTTCCTGAAGCCCCAAGGGGCCCTATAGACAGAAGATTTGACGTTTACTTGTAGTGGCCCCTCGTCCAAGTCCACATTCACAATATCCTTTTTTATAACCTTGTGAGGTCGCAAAAAGGCTGGCTCTAGGCCCTCAGTACAGGGATCCAAACCCCTTTTAGCCCTCCTCATTCGAGAGGACTCTTCCTCCACTGGCTCTGTGGCCTCCATGCTCTTTCTCGCGGCTACAAACACAAAAACAAAACACGTTGGTATAAATAAAACTGAAATTAAGAAAAAATGCAAGGGAATAAGAAATTACCAAGGTCAGAAACTTTAGATAGGCCAACGGCCCTCAGAGATTCCTCGTTGATAAGGTCCCAGCACAACGATTGACCGTTGTCTTTAGTAAGCTCATCATAGGCAGCCTGTTCTTCAGTATTAAGCACGATTTTGTTGGGATTGCCATCGACTACTTTCCCAAATGATTTTCTGAAAAGGGTGCCCCAATCACCCCTTCCCATAACAAGTACGTAAATTCTTCCTTCTATTTGGGGTTATTGTCAACTACCGAGTGCCCATTAAAGATGTGCGGAATCTTGGGCCTTTGTCTAATGTAGACCCAGCCCAGTTGATTGCTAGAACTATTATAAAATTGGAAAATCTTTCTAAAGAGGGGGACAGAAAGTGGGAATTTCTTCCTTAGACATAAAACCATGAAACAGAGAATTGATCGCCAGGCATTGGGAGGTAACTGACATGGGCTGATTTGAACATCAGCCAATAAGGTTGGAATAAAACTGTGAAAAGGAAACCTAAGCCCAGCTACAAGGGCATCCCTAAAAACACAAAGTGCAATGGGCCTCCAATGGCAAGGCCTATCGCCAGGTCCAGCCATTACCAGTTTAAGTGGGGACTTAACATTATAACTCTTATTATAAATACGAACACAATCATCGTCATGGAATTTATTACAGCAGTTATATGCATCAAGATCAGCTAAACTAGGATATTCATCTCCGTGAGTATTAATCATATCACTTAAGCTCATATAAGTAGAACGGATGTCGATGTCATTACCTCTCTTAGATGCAGAATTCATTTTGGCAAGGCGTTGAGCAGCTTTGTCCGCCATTGATATTCAAGGGAAGAATACTCGAACCCAGAAAATGCAGCTGAATGAGATAAATATGCAAGGAAAAACCCAAAAAACTTTGAAGAAACTTCAAAGAAACCAAGAACACAGTGGAGAGCCACCGGAAAATACCCTTGAACTCTGTCGGAAATTGCCTTAACTTAGAGAGATTTGAGAAAAGTTTAGAAGGTAAAGTGAAAGTGATTAGAGTGAAATGAAAAATGAACTCTCACTTCACTCTTTTATAAGAATTCTTTAGTCGGTTGATAACCGGTTAAAATTCCCTAAGACCGGCAATAGCCAGTAAATGCCCATGAAAGGCCCAAGGGCCCAAAACGATGGAAGGTTCTAGAATAAACTAGAACCTATCGTAGAAATGAGATACATAAATATAAATATATAATAAATAAACTAAAAGGAAATAGGCCCAGTAGGCCCAATAGGTCCAATAGGCGTAAGTGGCCCAAAATACTTCATTCCGAAAATAAGTCCCATTATTCGACCAGAATCCTGATCGATTTCGACCAGGATTCCTGGTCTAAAAGTCTTCGACCAGAGTGTAAAAATGGACCTTAATTCGACCAGAATCCAGATCGAATTCGACCAGGATTCCTGTTCGAAAAGTCTTCAACCAGAGTGTAAAAATGGACGTTAATTCGACCAGAATCCTGATCGAATTCGACCAGGATTCCTGGTCGAAAAGTCTTCGACCAGAGTGTAAAAATGGACCTTAATTCGACCAGAATCCTGATCGAATTCGACCAGGATTCCTTCGACCAGAATCCTGATCGAATTCGACCAGGATTCCTGGTCGAAAAGTCTATGACCAGAGTGTAAAAATGGCCTTTAATTCGACCAGGATCCTGATCGAATTCGACCAGGATTCCTGGTCGAAAAGCCTTCGACTAGGATGTAAAAATGGCCTTTAATACGACCAGGATCCTGATCGAATTTGACCAGGATTCCTGGTAAAAAAGCCTTCGACTAGAGTGTAAAAATGGCCTTTAATTCGACCAGGATCCTGGTTGAAAAGCCTTCGACTAGGATGTAAAAATGGCCTTTAATTCGACCAGGATCCTGATCAAATTCGACCAGGATTCCTGGTCGAAAAGCCTTCGACCAGGATGTTAAAATGACCCTTAATTCAACCAGGATCCTGGTCGAATTCGATCAGGATGCCTGGTCGAAAATGTTCAGTTCTTCTTTGATTTTCTCATAAAAAATATGTATGGAAAATTCTTCAGACATGATATTTGGGAGAAAAGTTCCTAAAAACTCCAGGAAAATACAAACTTGTCTCCAAAAACTAGGGGTCCAAAATACTTGTGATAAATAATAAAATACCCGTGAGTAGGAGAAAAGTGTTAGGAAATTGTTAATAACTTTCCGTAAGACACAAATATGGTTGTTTAGCCTCGGATAAGGCGAATCGTCGTAAATGTGTAGGTCGCTCCACACTTTACATTCATGGCGATACCTGTGAAACACTAGTGTACCTAAACCTTAACTTCCAAGAAAACCTGATCAGTTTTCTTAAAAGTTGGGGGCAAATGATATGGGCTGGAAATAAGTCCTAAAAATACATTTAATGACACATTAAATGAACCTAGGTTGGTCCAAGGTCAAAGCCCATTTATGAGGCCCAAAACCCTAATTATGATAATAATTTCGTAGCTATTAAATCATCCAAATAAAAGACTCCATTATTGACTCCAAAAGGAAACCAAATCATCTTTGGAGTGACCTCCAAGACATACAATTTCAATGTTTATCCACCTTCCATCCGAAAGGATCTAGAATTGAGCCTAATTTGTGGCTTGCCCACCAAGACACCTAATTCTACTCTGATTCTAGGGTTCTCAACACCTATATAAAGATCCGATTCCACACAAACAGAACTACGTTTTTTTGCTTGATTCTTGACATTTGCAAGATACGTAGGCATCTTGTGAGGACCCGAGTTAAGTCACGAAACACTTGATCAGCCATTAAAGCTCGAAGCTTTCATAAACCCTAGCATTAAATACACCCTACTTTTCGTTCCACAACATCTACAAATATGAATTATACAAATAACATAACAAGAATGATATATCGAAGGATAATCTCAAGTACCACCCTAAGATTAAATCAATTTCTCATATAAAATACAATGGCTTTATTGTAACTATACAACTCACATTTGAATTTATAAAGAGACTCTTGAAATATTACATGTAAAATCCTTATATCCTCCGTTACCACCTGAGAATGACCTCAGGTCCATTATTCTCATACATAAATATTTTGTTTACATGTAGTCAATTATTTATTATCATCAATATTACATTTGTCATTTTAAGAAGATAGATCGATAATGGTTACAGATTATCCAGTCTCGAGAAATTGAATAATCACATTTGCTAAGGGTTTAATGATAAATATATCATTCAACTCAGAATCAATTTATTGGTATATATATCATCCATTCAAAAGATTTGTAGTCAAATCATTAAATTATTTAAAATTTTCAATCAATTTTTGTTGTTATAAATCATTAAAAATCAAACGAAAATGTAATGTGTCTTGTGAAATGCTAATGTAACTCTTTAATAACTAAAACATACATCATTTTTCTTTAGCTACCAAAACATACATCGTTACTAGAATTGAAAACATGCATCATTATATTATGTTTTTTTAACATGATATAATGTTTTGGTATGTAAATTTTAACTACATAATGTGGCTCTTTAAGATTGAAAACATACATCATTTTTTTAGCTACCATAACATATATAGTTATTTTCTTGTTTCTACACTGATTAATAACATATAGACATGCATCCTTTACTTGCATATTATGAGAAGTAATGTTAAACTCATCACCATTTGTTCTTGATTGTTCAAAGTGAAAGCATATAATACAAAGCATACTAAAATATTACCCATCTTCATAACTGATATTACGAAGCAATGCAACAACGTGACGAGTAGATACATCATTTTCCACCTTCTATTATATTATTATGAAACATTTCATACAATGCATAAACTTCTGTTTTCTACCACTTTATTAGCGGGCATGAATTCATGGGCATAACTGTTAGTAAGTGATAGACATTTCATAGGCATGATTAAGTAAACTTGTCTACTTGTTTGTTTCACCTGCATTACTTTTTTCGGATTATGGAGTTAGCAATTGTTGTTGAAGGAATTTCGTATCGGAGGTTTGCTAAAATATTAGAGTGAATTTGGATGAATATGGTTTTTTTAGGGGATTGGGGTTTCTGAAAATTAGAGGAGCTAGACTCGACAGGTGTCTCTATTTGTCTCGTGTATCAGATCCTTTTTCCAAGATGCATGCATACCAATTTATATTGGATCAAGCCTACGCAGTTCTGTGAAATTGGGTCTATCCCAAAGAGATTTTAGGGATAAACTTCGTTAATGTGGGCAATTACTGATTTTATCTGATTAATCTTGGCGTTGTGATATCTTCCTGATTTGAAGAATAACGTTTGGAGTTATTTTTCGTTACCGTTGATTGAGATTAATTCTTTCCTCGTTTCAGAGAGAGGATATTACTTAGCGGTTAAGCAATAATTATTAATCTGAAATAATAATTAATAATATTAGAAATTTGGGAGATTATTAGACATGCTAAAAATATGGCATGACAACTATGAAAGGCATATGACTCAGCCTATTTGTAGTTTGAGGATCCTAATCCAATTAAACTAGATTGTAATAAGTAAATAATATCAACTGTCACAGGAATCTCAAAAGATGATAGCCGTCAGAAGAAAAATCAACAAGTCAATCTATAGTTTTGATGTTTTACACTGGAAGAAGATTCATATATCTGATCAAGCCTCAAGGTAGCATTGAAACACATGGATTCATTTAAGGGACAAAGATTTCTATAAGTGATAAGAAACAATTTCAGTACCGAATGATTGATGAGAGTGAAGAGTATAAAAAGACCACAGTGTTAAAGTCAAGATGAAGAACAGAGATTGGAGTTAGTCGTTCATGAACCAGACAGTACATCGAGCGTCAACATCGATCCAGTGTATGATCCTTATCATAATTACGTGGTTCGCAGTGAAGTATTGACTATTAAAGGATTTATATTAATTCTACTTTAATTGATTAAATCAAGTAATTAATTTAATTAAATAAATTAATTCTATCAGAATTAATATATTTGTTAAAGTAATTATTAGATTAATTAAATCAGAATTAATATGAAAAAGAAATAGTTATTTAAATGATTTTTATAAATCATTTAATTAATTATAAGCTGAAAAATATGATAATATAACTATCAAATGATAGTTATACCGATAGTCATATTCAGTTCAAAGTGTGATAGTCATATACAGTTCAAGGTGTGATAGTCATATACAGTTCAAAGTGTGACAGTCATATTCAGTTCAAACTGGATAGTCATATTTCATTCAAGAGGACAGTTATACCGATTGTTATATTGGACTGGATAGTAATACCGAATGTTATATTGGACTGGATAGTCATATCGAAAGTTATATTTAAAGAGACAGTCATATTACATTCATTTGATAGCCATACCGAATGTCATATTAGTGTTAACTGATTGTTATATCAGTTAAAACAAAGCAATATGACTATGGCTGTGTTATAAAAGACAGTAGAATGCAGAAGGTGAAGAATCAGTCGAACATAACAGAAAATATACACACAGCAGCTCATATCTCTCTCTCTCAAGCTCAAGAACACTTACAAGTTAAATTCTGTAAATTCAAGTTCATCTCAGTTGTAATATTCTATCCATTGGAACTTGTTTATTTGTGATTCTTGTACTACTAGCGAATTAAGTTTCCTAGTTCACAAATTGATATCTTGATTTTTATTAACACAATTAGCAAAGTTCATGTTGAATTTTCTAATTAGTTATTAATTACTTGATAATCGTTTGGACTGATTTTGTAACACCCATCAAGTTAATATATTGTTATATTCAACTTGAAATTTGTGTTATATTATTCCGCATAAATTTGTTTAAAATAAATTTTATTTAAAGAATAAATTTCGAGAAAATGATATAGATTGTATTCAACCCCCTTCTATAATCTTATCGGACCTAACAATTGGTATCAGAGCCTATTGATTGATACACAAATCAAGTTCCTAATTTTATTCCGTCAAAAATCTATCTCGAATTTTTAACTCACTTAAAAATTCATCATGTCGTCAAAAAGCATTGTTAAAATTCCCATGTTTAACAAGGATAATTATACAATGTGGAAAAATAAAATGGAGTTGTTTCTTGAAGTCGCAAATTCTAAATATTTGGGTGTTCTACAGAACGGACCTATAATTCCACTCGAATATGTATCTGAATCTATTGTTGGAGGAATTGTTGTAACACCTGCATCATCTTTTCCAAAGCATGCTGATTCTTTTACTCCTGCTGAAAAAGAGGACGCATGACTAGATAAGAATTTGAGACTTATTCTAATAGATTCCCTGGATACTGTGATGTACAGTCATGTGATGAATTGTAAAACTGCAAAACACATGTGGGAAACTATTGAGACTATCAATGAAGGAACTGATGAAGTCAGGGAAAACAGACTTCAGATTTTAACCTCTGAGTATGAACACTTTAGAGCTGGCCTTAATGAAGGTATTCAGGAAGTGTTTGAAAGGTATAACAAAATTATCAACAACTTGCAAGTTCATGGCAAGCAATATACACAGAAGGAGATTAATATGAAGTTTTTGTTGACTATGCCCACTCATCTTGAACATAGGATAACGGCCATCAGAGAATCAAGAGATTTGAATAAGGTTTCTCTTGAAAGATTGTTTGGTGTTCTGAAAACCTATGAACTGGAACAAGTACAGCAGAGGGAGGTCTCTGGTAAAGGAAGAGTGCCAAGTTCATCTACAGCTCTTGTAGTTGAGGCACCTAAGGAAGTGGAAGATAAGGTTGTTCTACCTTACAGCTCAGACAAGGAAAAGACTGAAGTAGAGCTTGGTCAGACATCACCTACTCAGGATGGTAGAGACTTTTACTCATTGGAAGAGCTAGATCAACTGGAAGATGAATCCCTGGCATTGATGGTAAGGCAATTTGGCAACTTCAGATTCAGAAGAAATCCAAAGTACAGGTTCAAGTCAAGTAATAAATTCCAGAGAGGAGGCTCTTCTTCCTCTAGTAACAGGGGAGGATACAAAACTGGATCTGTTGACAGAAGCAAGATTCGTTGCTTCAACTTTAATGAATTGGGACACTTTGCCACTGAATGTCAGAAACCCAAGAAAACTCAAAGAAGAGATTTTGCTGCTGAGAAGAAGAAACCTGGAAAAGCATATGTTGCGGCTGGTAAGAGTTGGGATGACACGGACAGCGAAGATGAAGAATATGGAAATCTTGCGTTGGTGGAAAATGATGAAGCATCTGATCATCATAACAAACCGGTAATTGTTACTGACCCTGAATTGATTCGTAGTCTCTATAATTCCTTAGGTAATGCACAAACTGAATATAGAAGACTAGATCTGCTAAGCACTAAACTTGGCAATGAAGTGTCAGAATTGAAAAAGGTGCATATTAATCAAGATCAACAAAGAGATGAAATAACAATGCTTAATAAAAAGGAGAAAGCTATTCTAGAAGTTGTAGGCAAACAAATGGCTTGAATTACTGAGCTTGAAACACAGGTCAGGGCTTGTTATAATTCTGTTAAAGTTTCCAAAGAGTTTTTTAACAATCAAGTTGTAGAACGAACAACAGGTATAGGGTATGGTTACAATGAAGCTGTTGGATCATTAGGCATAAATTCCCCTAACCCTATTAGTGCTAAAGAAAGGGAATACCACATGTGCTCAAAAATGTTAAAGAACCTCTATTTAAAAAATCTGATGCTGGACCACCAGATATTCTTTCTATGGTTATCCAAGAAGAAATGTGAAATGAGGATAGTGCAAATGGCACAGTCTTTGTTAAGGATAAATCTGTTAAGAACGCTAATCCAAAGAATGTTTCATCCAATAAAGATGTCACAGTCTTTGTTAAGGCTAAATCTGTTGAGGACACTAATACAACGAATGTTTCATCCAAGAAAGATGTACCTAAAGTGCCAGTCAAAGTTGTTGAAACAGCTAGTTCTTCTAAGACTGGATTAGGTGGTAATAAGTTGAAACAGAAAAATACCATGCCTATCATTGATTCTAATCATAAAGCATGTGGTGTTATCAATTGTATGTCTTGTGCTTTTAACAGTATGCGTGCTTATTTTTTAATGGTAGTTATGCATGTGTTAAACAGACTGCTCCTCGACAGCATATGAACATGAACAATAATGTTCGATCAAAGACTGCTTTTCCTCCTCAAGTTAGGAGAGAGACATTTGTACCTAAGACTAAACAAAGGGTTACCAAGAATGTTTACCAGTTCAAATGTCCAGTCAATGACACAAGTGTTATTGCTGCTAGAGAAACATGGATACCCAAGATAAAACAAAAGATTTTCAAATCTGTTTATAAGGTTAAATGTTTATTGACTAAAGATGTTAAAATTAAAAATGTTGTTTTGCCTGATAAAGGTCAATACTTTAAATCCGCAGGACCCAATCAAATTTGGGTCCCAAAGAAGGTTTAATCCATTTGTCATTGCAGGGTATTGAACAGGTTGAACGAGTAACCTGGATCTTGGACAGTGGATGTTCAAGGCATATGACTGAAGACGGAACCCTGCTGACAAATGTGGTGGAGAAGGCCGGACCAGTAGTTACCTTTGGAGATAACAGCAAAGGTAGAACTGATGGATATGGCAGACTTGAAGCTGGAAATGTTATCATTGAAGAAGTGTCCTTTGTAAAAGGACTTGAGCATAATTTGCTCAGCATCAGTCAATTCTGTGACAAGGGATTTGAAGTCTTCTTTAACAAAAAGAATTGTCTGATTACACACAAAAGAAGTGAACAACCATCTCTGACGGGATTTAGAAAAGGAAACTTGTATGTAGCCAACATGAACACTAGAAGCACTGAAGAAATCAATTGCTTCTATTCTAAAGCATCCACAAATGAAAGTTGGCTATGACACAAGAAACTTTCTCACTTAAATTTCAAGACGATGAACTTTCTGGTCAAGAGAGAGTTGGTGAGAGGTTTACCTTCTATGGAATTCACACAAGAAGGACTATGTGATGCCTGTCAAAAAGGCAAACTAAAAAGGGCAACTCACAGAAGCACTGATATGTCTTCAATAACTGAACCTTTACAGTTACTTCACATGGATCTATTTGGTCCAGTGAATGTGATGTCTATGTCAAAGAAAAGATATGCTCTTGTGATTGTTGATGATTTTTCAAAGTTCACATGGGTTTTGTTCCTGAATTCTAAAAATGAGACTCCACAACTGGTGATTGATCACATCAAGTTAATTGAGTTGGATTCCAAGTATCCAGTGAGGGCTATAAGGTCAGACAATGGAACTGAATTCAAGAATGCAGTTCTGAATGACTTTTGTACTGAAAAAGGTATAACCAGACAATACTCAGCTCCAAGAACTCCTCAGCAAAATGGGGTAGTTGAAAGAAAGAATAGAACCTTGATTGAAGCTGCACGTACTATGTTAAGTGAATCAAGGCTTCCATTGTATTTTTGGGCTGAAGCTGTCAACACTGCTTGCTATACTCAGAATCGAACTCTTATCAACAAAGACTTGATGAAAACACCCTATGAAGCCATGAATGAAAAGAAACCAACACTCAAATACTTTCATGTATTTGGAGCAAAATGCTTTGTACTTAAAGAAGGAGACGATCAAGGTGGAAAATTTGAAGCCAAAGCACATGAAGCAATTTTTGTTGGTTATGAAAGAAGAACTTATAAGGTGTATTTGATTGAACATCAGAAGATGATGGAAAGTGTCAATGTAACATTTGATGACACTAAACTCCCTAGTATCCAAACTGAAGATTCATCTGAAAAGCTATCTTTTGAAGATATGACAGATCTAGATTCAGATGGTGACAGTCCACCTGATGTTTTTGCTGATGCAAATGACAACAATGACAATGATGAGTCTAATCAGAATAATGGTGGTGAAAATAATGATAATATTGAAAACACCACTCATATGTCTGAACACTCATCTAATCATCCTGGCAACAACTCAGGGGGAGCTAATGAAGGATCTACTAGTCATACTCAACATCACAATGAAGAACAAGGTGAATCATCAAGACTAAATCTTCCCAGACAGACTGTTTGGAATAGAGCTCATCCTTTTGAGCTAATAGTTGGTGATCCAGATGTTGGTTTAAAGACTAGAAGAGCTTTGCAAAATCATTGTAATTATTCAGGGTTTCTATCTGAAATGGAACCTAAGAAGACTGAAGAAGCTCTTTCAGATCCTGATTGGGTGATTGCTATGCAAGATGAACTCAATCAATTTAAACAACAAGAAGTATTGAAGTTGGTACCCAGACCTACAAATAGAACAGTGGTTGGTACTAGGTGGGTATTCAGAAACAAACTTGATGAAGATGGCACAGTAACAAGAAACAAAGCAAGACTGGTAGCAAAAGGTTATTCACAATCTGAAGGCATTGACTATGATGAGACTTATGCTCCAGTGGCTAGACTTGAGGCCATTAGGATATTCTTGGCATTCGCAGCCTTTTCTAATTTTCATGTTTATCAAATGGATGTCAAGAGTGCCTTTCTGAATGGTAAGCTGGATGAAGAGGTATATGTAGAACAACCACCTGGTTTTGAAGATCCAGATCTATTGGGTTATGTCTACTTTCTCTTCAAGGCTATTTATGGTCTTTAGCAAGCACCAAGGAAATGGTATGACACTCTCTCTGAATTTCTACTTGAAAATGAATTTACTAGAGGTGTCATAGACAAAACTCTCTTCACAAAGAAACATAAGAATGATACAATAATAGTCCAAATCTATGTGGACGATATAATATTCGGGTCTACTAATGATCTTCTTTGCAAGAAATTTGCTAAGTTAATGCAGGGTAAGTTTGAAATGAGCATGATGGGTGAGCTGAAGTTCTTTCTTGGATTGCAAGTAAGTCAAAGGACAGATGGAATATTTAT
The DNA here is from genome assembly GCA_036435485.1 of Saposhnikovia divaricata. Classification (NCBI taxonomy): domain Eukaryota; kingdom Viridiplantae; phylum Streptophyta; class Magnoliopsida; order Apiales; family Apiaceae; genus Saposhnikovia; species Saposhnikovia divaricata. The sequence goes on along the minus strand of CM071599.1, from coordinate 20,822,433 downwards.
CTGTCAATCCAAGTATGTCAAAGAGCTTCTCAAGAAATATCAAATGGAGGACTCATCTTCAGCAAGAACACCATTATCCACAGCGGTCAAATTTGGAGCATGTGAAAATTCTGCCAAGGTAGATATCACAAGCTACAGAGGTATGATAGGCTCATTACTTTACCTTACTGCAAGTAGACCTGATATTATGCATGCTACATGCTTGTGTGCAAGGTTCCAATCGGATCCTAGAGATGTTCATCTCATTGCTGTTAAACGAATCCTGAGATATCTTAAGGGTACGCCTAACTTAGGCATCTGGTACCCTAAAGATTCTGGTTTTAATCTTGTTGGATATACAGATTCAGATTATGAAGGAAGTGTTGTGGATAGAAAAAGCACATCTGGGAGTTGTCAATTCCTAGGTGGTAGACTGATTTCCTGGTACAGCAAGAAACAACAAACAGTTTCCAACTCAACAGCTGAAGCTGAATATATAGCTGCTGGAAGCTGTTGCGCACAGATGTTGTGGATCAGAAATCAACTGAGAGACTATGGCTTTGTACTTGATAAAATTCCTATTTTATGTGACAATACAAGTGCCATAGCAATCTCTAACAATCCTGTGCAGCACACAAGGACAAAGCATATTGACATCAGGTATCATTTTATTCGAGAGCATGTCATGAATGGTACCGTGGAGTTACTTTTTGTACCTACGGAAGAACAAACAGCAGATATTTTTACTAAGTCTCTTGACGAACCCACATTTACCGGAATTGTTGGTGAATTGGGTATGTTAAATAGTCCTAGTAATTAAACTAGTTAATATCTGAGGTTTGATCTTTAATAATTTACAAGTGATTGATGTGTTAATATTGGTTATTAAAATCACTTGTATAATTATTTTATCAACTTATACTCTTGCTTGTTTCTTCTTAAATCATTGTTATTATCTTCTCTATATATTTCTAATTACTTCTTGTAATTTTAGAGTAATTCATTTTCCTTAAAAATATTTTTCTCGAATTTTACAAGCTGTAATTTATGAGAAATCTATTTTTCTTGAAAATGTTATTATTTTAAAATCAGTTTAATTATTTTTGTTGTTTAATAAATTATAGTTTCTTTTTGAATAATTTTCTATATGGAAATTATTTTATTAGAAAATTTATAGATTTATTAATTCATAAGAAATAATTATGTAAATATTTAGTATGTTATTTTATTTTATTTTATTTGATTTGTAGTGTTTGTCCTTTTGGTATTTATGTTTGATTTCGTAAAAAGGACTACCTATGATCGTTTTTATAACTTTTATTAGGTTTGCTAATTTTAGTGTAAATTATTTTGATATTTTGTAGCTTGTTTTTAATATTAATTAAATTGCTTTATTATTAGAATTTGTTAAAATTGTAAATATCCTGTTAATATTCTAAAGTTAGAATAGTTATATTAATTGTTTTGTTAGATATAACAATCGGTATAACAATCCATCTGATTGTTATATTCGAGTTCTTTTTATTTTATTAAATAGTTTTACTATTAATATAACTATAGATATAACTAGTTATTTAGATAGTCATGTTACTAATTTCCCTTAATATAACTTTAGTTATTGTATAGTTATATTAGTGTTTTTACTCAGAATATAACTATCGATATAACAGTTTTACTGATTGTTATATCCTGCGTTTTTCGATGGTTATATTAAGGTTTATTTGTTATATAACTGTCTAACTAGGATAGTCATATTACGTTTACACGTAATATAACTATCGGTATGACTATCACCCGATAGTCATATCACAGCTGATTAATACTTAAGTCGATTGTCATATTCATAAGTTATATCAGTGTGTTTGTCATATTAGCGTGTTAAGTCACCTAATTTCTCTCGTGCAATACATACATATATACACACATCTATAAGTCGAATTGCTGCCCAATTTCTGTCTCAAATCACACTTGAATCACGTTTCTAAGAACTTTAATCGATTACCCAGTCGATTATCATCAAAACCACGGTTGAAACGTAAGATTTGGTCGAGTTCTATGATTTTAAGTTTGAAAAAAATTTCGAATTTTCGATCTAAAATTCAAGAAAATTGGTGGTGATTTTTCAAAAACTAAAAATACATGTGTGTTTGTACTAGTATCAAGATCTTTGCCAAAATTTTTAGAATTTTTGGTGAAGAATTCAATTTTTCGAATTTTTAATTATTTATTAATTCGAATTTTGTGAATTAATTAGTTTAATTGTTGAACTTTGCAGATTCCTTAATTTTAATATTTGATTTGGAATGGCTGGTGCTTATAATAATTTCGAGATTGTTAATCACAATTATATTGGATATTTTAATCCTGAGGATTGCTCGGTGGATCGGTTCAAGCCCTGGATAAAATTCCTGAACGAACAAAATATCTGTAGCCATGCTATAACTGCAAATATTCCCATGAAATTTGGTCCACTTAAACTAATGTGTACTACAGCTGTCTCAGATGGAAGATCGTTTTCTTTCAACTTTAATGATAAGACATATACAGTGGATGAATCTGTCTTCAATGCTGCTCTGAAACTTCCTACTGAACAATTTGCTGAAGCGCCATCAACTGATGAGTTGACTCAATTCTTTACAAATCTGAACTATCAAGGTCAACTGGATCTTAAACGTCCACTCAAAAGCAACCTTGTTCAAGAATGGAACATTTTCTTCGAGATCATAGCAAAGGTGTTTGCCAATTCTACCAAGAGTAACAATACTGTCATCATAGGTATGTTACAGTCAATTGGTTTCTCAATTGCTCACAACAGAAGGATCAACTTTGGCAGCTTGATATGGCCTATTTTGTTAAATCGTGTGAAGAAGGCTAGAAAGAACTTTGGGAAAGGTAAAATGGTTAAGTGTCATTATCCTCGATTTTTGACATTAATTTTTAATCATCTTATGCCTGAGAATCAACCTGCTCCTTTTCCAAATGATCGAGTTCAATGGTCTGGTAAACCAAACAAGAAGTTCTACACTAGGTTGGATACTTCTAAGGCTTTGTTGCATGTTCCAGTGGTCATAACACCATATATGTCCACATTCATAAATTTGCAAAATGTTATGCCTCAACCAGTTGCTGGGATACTTGCAATTGAACAAGCTCCAGAACATGAAGCAGAACAAGCTCCTGAACATCAACCAGAACCAGAACCTCAACCTGATCCTGAACCCTTAACTGCTTCTGAACCTCAACTTCAAGTGGATCAACCCACTCAGAATGAAGATGATGTACCTGCTAATGATCAGGTATTTGACTCAACTACTTTGCAATCTCAATATCTTTCTGATAGTCAATTAATTGTGAGAAGTGACCAAGGGGCTGTAGAACCACAACCCTCAACCCAGGTCAATGCACCAAACACCGATCCTAAATTCTCCAAACACTATCGCAGAAAGAAATTGTCAGTCAAAAGAGCTAACCCTAGTAGTGATGTCTTGAGTGAAACAACAGATTTGTCTTTACAAAAGAGAAGTAAAACTATATCAGAGGCAATCATAAACCCTTTCACTTCTTCAAGCACACCCTTGTTACTCACAATGGGGGAAGATATTTTCTTAAATGAAGCTGAAAACATTGTCATGCAAGAAGAGCAAGTTACAGTGCCTGCCATTGTTACTGCAGAAGAACCCTCACAGGCTGATCGGGATTTGCGAACTCCCATTGCACCACCACTGACCTTCCAAGAGGAGGCTAGGGTGATTTCTGGTGCTGGTACAATGGATGCAGCTCAGGAATATGAGAGGAGTGATATGAGGATTACCTCAAATATGAGTGAAACACTAGCACGTGAGGTGAGTGATACTCATAGAGCGATTGAGATGAGAGCACACAATGACACATACACTTTATCTCTCATGGCACAAATTGATCAAATGAAAGAAAGTCTTGCTCAAGCTGAAGAAGACAGTAAAAACTTAAGGTTTGACATGGATAACATGAGAACTATCTTCAACAACAAGATCAATGCACTCAAACTCTCTCAACAACAAGCAATTGAAGACTCTGGAGATGTCACAGTGGCTCAAGATCTCATTATAACTTCTATGTCGAATCAGATTGAAGATCTTCAGAATAACATAAATGAGAATCACTTATCCACTGAACATCGTCTCAGTCAAATTGAAAGGCAAAATGATCATCAAGCAAAGGGGTTGAGACACTTATATAATATCATTAGCAGAACTCACTCACTTACAGCAGAAGAGAAGAAATTCTTTGGAAGTAGTAATGAAAGTGGCCCTGGAGCTGGTACAAGCCATAAAGCTGTAGAGGATTCCTCAACTAAGGGGGAGAAATCTAGAGGGGGAGGAAGTGTGAGTAAAGAAAAGGATGAAGATAGGAGTGAGGGGAAGAAGAAGACAACTCAAGCAGCAGAACAGGATGATGATTATGCTGTAGAAGGTTATTACTATACAGGTGAACCTGATATTGATCTGTTTGCTGACTTACAGTTTCTTGATGTTGGTGAAGAATTTGATGAACCAGATCTCAGTTTTTGGGATGATAAAGAGCCAGTAATTCCTGATTCTGTTGAAACACAAAGAATTAATTTTGAAGCGAATAAAGAACTTGAACAGAATGATGCTAATCTGTCTATGAGAGAAGAAAGACTCAAGAAGACACTCGAACAGTTAGCTCATAATGAAAGACTTCAAAAGGCTGAACAGGAAGCACTTCAAAAGCAACATGCTCAAAAGCTGGAAGCAAGGAAGATGTACATCAAGTACAAAAGTGGTGATAAATGGGAATGTGCTCAAAAGTTAATAGACTCACCACAAACTTCTGACTATGATGATCGTCGGATGATTGCTATTTTTGAAAGCTTTAAAAAGATGAACCCTGTACATGACATGTACTTAAAAGCTTTGAAGACAGAAATTGTGAGAATAACTACTGCATCTGATCCGAAGAATGGTGAGCTACTAATCTTTGTTGAATGTCATAAGATTGGATCTCACAAAGTATCTCTTCAGTTCTTCTATGATAGATCTCTGTCAGAGCTTTGGGTGCTGAGACCAAAAGTCAGAACATCTTCTGAGCTAGGTATACTACTTCATGAAAAATTTCAAGAATTTGCTGAAATAGTTGGTCCTGAAGTTATAGATAACCCTCCACAAGTTAAAATTCTTAAGGGAGAAGTTATTCACACTGTTAATCTTCAGACAGAGGAATTATATACACATCTTGCCAGACATTTGGTGTATGTTGAATATGCTCTTCGAAATCATGGTTTTGCATCTCAAGAAAAAATTGAAGCTGCAGATCGTATTCGATCCTATGCTCAGACCAACATGAAGAAGTATAAGCAGTTTCAAGGTGAGTTGAGAAAGAAACTTGGAATACCACTAGTTTATTCTACAGATGTATCATCCAGAAGAGAGTTACTTGTTGACTCTGAATTGATCAAGAATCTACCTAATATGGATAAACAAGAAGAAGGAGAAATCAACGAGGAAGAAGGTGGTAAATGAAGATTAGCTCTACAAGTTATATCATTAGAGCTTTGATAGAACAAGATAGGATAATTATCTTATATGATCAGTCTGGAGGATCATCTATCTTGTATTTATCTTTTCTGTTTGAATCTGGATAATGTTATATATGAACCAGAACTTTTCCATTATTTACTTAGCATTTAAAGTTTTTTCCTTTACTTGTTTAATTGGGATTAGTTGAAGAATCCTCTAGGTATTTGCTTGTTATTGTCTAACAAACAAATAGGGGGAGATTGAAAGGCATATGACTCAGCCTATTTGTAGTTCGAGGATCCTAATCCAATTAAACTAGATTGTAATAAGTAAATAATATCAACTGTCACAGGAATCTCAAAAGATGATAGCTGTTAGAAGAAAAATCAACAAGTCAATCTATAGTTTTGATGTTTTACACTGGAAGAAGATTAAGTTATCTGATCAAGCCTCAAGGTAGCATTGAAACACATGGATTCATTTAAGGGACAGAGACTTCTATAAGTGATAAGAAACAATATCAGTACCGAATTATTGATGAGAGTGAAGAGTATAAAAAGACCACAGTGTTAAAGTCAAGATGAAGAACAGAGATTGGAGTTAATCGTTCATGAACCAGATAGTACATCGAGCGTCAACATCGATCCAGTGTATGTTCCTTATCATAATTATGTGGTTCGCAGTGAAGTATTGACTATTAAAGGATTTATATTAATTCTACTTTAATTGATTAAATCAAGTAATTAATTTAATTAAATAAATTAATTCTATCAGAATTAATATATTTGTTAAAGTAATTATTAGATTAATTAAATCAGAATTAATATGAAAAAGAAATAGTTATTTAAATGATTTTTATAAATCATTTGATTAATTATAAGCTGAAAAAATATGATAATATAACTATCAAATGATAGTTATACCGATAGTCATATTCAGTTCAAAGTGTGATAGTCATATACAGTTCAAGGTGTGATAGTCATATACAGTTCAAAGTGTGACAGTCATATTCAGTTCAAACTGGATAGTCATATTTCATTCAAGAGGACAGTTATACCGATTGTTATATTGGACTGGATAGTAATACCGAATGTTATATTGGACTGGATGGTCTTACCGAAAGTTATATTTAAAGAGATAGTCATATTACATTCATTTGATAGTCATACCGAATGTCATATTAGTGTTAACTGATTGTTATATCAGTTAAAGTTAAAACAAAGCAATATGACTATGGCTGTGTTATAAAAGACAGCAGAATGCAGAAGGTGAAGAATCAGTCGAACATAACAGAAAATATACACACAGCAGCTCATATCTCTCTCTCTCAAGCTCAAGAACACTTACAAGTTAAATTCTGTAAATTCAAGTTCATCTCAGTTGTAATATTCTATCCATTGGAACTTGTTTACTTGTGATTCTTGTACTACTAGCGAATTAAGTTTCCTAGTTCACAAATTTATATCTTGATTTTTATTAACTAAATTAGCAAAGTTCATGTTGAATTTTCTAATTAGTTATTAATTACTTGATAATCGTTTGGACTGATTTTGTAACACCCATCAAGTTAATATATTGTTATATTCAACTTGAAATTTGTGTTATATTATTCCGCCCAAATTTGTTTAAAATAAATTTTATTTAAAGAACAAATTTCGAGAAAATGATATAGATTGTATTCAACCCCCCTTCTACAATCTTATCGGACCTAACAAACTAACCCCCAATTCTTCAGTGTAGCTTGCTGCAGTGGAAAACTAAAAATTCTTCAAAATTCCATATTTCGGGAGTGGCTGAAAAAACTGAAAATAGATAATTAGAAAAACATTTAGAGCATCATAGTTCTTGTTAGGCGTATGTGGATGCAAGTGTGATGCCATGCGATGACCAATATAGGATATAAATAAATATCTCGTACGATATTTTCCAAATCGCAATAATTTTATAAGCATAAAAATATATTTTGCACGAATTTTAAATAATAAAAATTTTTCTGAAAAATATTTAAAAACATGATTTATTCATGCATGGCAGGATATTTGCAGGTAAATAAAAAGATTAGATCGAAAACTTATCTTTGGATACTGAAATCGAGCCGATTGATTTTTGAGTCGCATGCCACTGCTGCGTTTCTTCTTGTTGTCAGCTACTTTTCCTTTTCTTTTTCAGTTCCCGCGATGCTTCACCATTTGCTTTGGTCCTTTTTTTGTCCACGTAGGCCCCAACCTTTGTATGTCATCATTGCTGTTCTTGCAGCTCCTTCTAGCACCAAATGTTATAAGGAGAAATTGGTATAACAATAATTGCAGAGGTTGCTGGAATCACGAAGTAAAATATAGATATTTTGTTAAGAACACGAAGAACGGAGAATGGAGATTAACAATTTTTATGGCTGATCTTGCTTGTCGATTCGTGGAATGTCAGAGAAAAACTGTTTATTCTCTCTTGCTGCAAACTGTCAATCAATCATAACAAGAGGCCTATGTACCCTTTTTATAGGGAGTCAAGCCACATGTAATTTTTGGAGAACAAGTTACCTTGACGGACTAGGTTTTTGGAGACTTATCTGGGCCCAAATCCATTGGACACTTGTGGGCTGGTGTAAATATTCTACTAATCTGCTCATGGCCCATCACTTAGTAGAAACTAATACGAGGCTACCACAATGCTAGAATGGCGTGGCCTCATCTGCGAGGCTAGTGGAGAACCTTATGAAGGCCTCGCATGCGACCCTGTGGGTATAGGCATGCGACCCTATGGGTACATGCATGCGATGCGGTCCCAAGTATATTGTGCATAAGGATGCCTCAACTCATGTGTCCCCTTGGGGCTTAGTCATGAGCCTTCACATGGCGATAAGAAACATAATAAGATTATCCAATGGCGATGCTGCTTTATCATGGAGATGCGACCTCGAGGCTGGGTTCGCATATAAGTCAACATTTTATTCCAACTGTGGATAGATAAGTAAACTACGATCCCTTGCAAGGGATCATATGCAATGTGATCTCAGGTTTGGGATCACAATCTTCCAGTGCCTTGGCGAGAATATTATCTTGATATTTAATTGGACTAGCTCCAGGTGATGGGTTCTTGTGATCCAATACTAGTATTTGGGCCCATTAAGGATTGTAGATCACTATCTCAGCCCACTAGGTCTGTTTAAGACCTATGCCAAATTTTGGGCATAACAACTACCCCCAATTTCATATTTTCATTGAGAAAGCGATGTGGAATCAAGTAAAATGGTGTCTTCCAATTGATGCGAAACTATGTATAAGTAAGTGATGTTGACTCCGAAGGGTCCTTCCAATTGATATTTAAATATGTCTTCTGTTTAGCTGATATGTGAGCTCAGGCTCTCACCTATCTCTTCAGGTCTTCTTAAAGTATGATGAGAGGACTCTCCTCTATTCCTTGTTATTATGATGAGATGACTCCTCATAAGTTGATAGGACTCCCTTAGGTTGAGAGGACTCCTCTTAGCCTCATATGTTGATAGGACTCCTCATGTTGGTATAATGAGATGACTCCTCATTATAGCGGTACATGGTCCTGGTCAATATATCGGTATGAGAACTGTACTATATTTCCGAATCCATTGACCCAATATTATCATTAATTCTCGTAATGGGCCTGTTTATAGCCAATATCAATTTTCGAGCATAATAGCAATGAATTCTAAGGGTATGTTTGTTTCTAATACTTATATTTTTTGGAGTATCTAGATTTTGTACTTATTTTATCATACTTAAATTCTTAAATAATCATGTGGACTAACAATTTTCTAGTTCGTTTAAGGAGGACTACTTGATCCCGCCCTTACCCCATATTATTAGTACCATAAAAATGAACTAAAAGGTGATTAAAATGCTATCAATATTAATAAGGTGTTAATATAGACCCATAGAAAATTTCATTACGTAATAACATATAGATAACAAATCTCAAGACAGAAGATAAGTACTGGACGAGTTAAAACAAATGATGACCTTAATTCAATACAATAGTTTTCCTAAAAAAAACTTCCAGATACTTATCAAATCAGTTAAAGAAACTTTTACACCGTTACTTTCTTAGTGGCATATAACATGGATAAGAGCTTTCTAGCAACCACATACTCAGATGCACAAGTTCTGCAGCTTTTGTAATGAGGAGCACCTATTGTCAAAGTAACATCTGTTGACATCGTCTGGAATATATTGAAGGTGCTTTTACTAGCGAAATTGTAAGGCGGGCTTAATTTTTGAGAAAATCACTGAAAAGCAAACCGAGCACAAAGACATCTTATTGAGCTCATTATTCGGGTAAAATAAATTTGGGCAGATATTAATTAAACCTATAATAACCAATTACCTTCAAAGTGTCCGCCTCTGTGAACTTTTTTTGAATAACACGCCTTAGATTGATCCTGAATAGGATAGTAACACCAAAATTGAGTTCCTCAAATTTCTTCCCATTAATTTCCATGTTAATAGATAAAACTTAACCAATAAATTCACATGCACTAATCTTAGATAAGGACATAGTTTTTACCTGAAAAATACTTCCACTAGAGCGAATTCATTTTCGCTATAAAACTCATCAAAATTTATAAGTACGAACGATTTCAGTATATCCAGGAGACGCCTGTTTCAAAGTTGCAAGCAATTCATTCATTTGATAGACACACACATGTTTGGAAAGTTTTAAACATGCCTCTACTTATACAACAACTTTTCAAGATTTGGGGATTGATAGGTAAATGAGTAATTTTCACTTCTAGATATATTTTTTATAATAATGAAAACAATAATAAAATGTAGGGCTATGTTTCTTTACAAGGATTGTAATATTATGGACTATTTACCATCACTTTTAATCTTTGTATTAGCATAATATCTCATGCAAGTAATGTAAGAAGCGATCAATTTAGTCTATAGTGCAAATGATGAAATTTTGGAATAAGACGAGATCATTTAGTAGTATTAGTACTTGTTTGCCCTCACTACGATGCGGTGAAATATGCTAGAATGAGGGGTAAAATTTTTGAAGTTAAAAATAAATAATTTCTTAAAAATAATTTGATTGCATATTACCAAATATAGTGTAAATATTATATATAAACTAATTAATACTTATATTTAAATGTGAAATAGGTAATAAATATGTGTTTAAATATAATTAAAACAATAAAGTACACACTATTTAAAGATGCAAACGTTGAAAATTTATAGTGTTTACCTTATTTTTAGTTTTGCATGGTTCTCGTATGATAACTCAGTACTATATTGTTTATGATTGACATTTTAATTTTGTTTAAAAATTTGTCAATTTAAAATCAATAACAACCTTCAATGATGTCTCCACAATTATCGATTATGTGCAAATGTATACATGGAATAGCCGCCTGGGCTCTTTCTCTCTCTCCTAAACCGTAGCCTCCATTAAAGATTTTTGAGGGGGCTTCAATCGGTTTTCACCGGTGGAAAGCCCCAATGCCTTTATTTTTCTTTTTCTTCATTTAAAATCTTGATTTCATTCAATAAGTTCCTAATTTATTTGGGTTTTATTAGTCTCTCCTTAGGAGAGTTTGGTTTTTATTTTGTTATGTTTTGGTATTCTCCATGGCCGAGGTTATAGATCGGCAGGTTTTTCATTGGTTTGATTCAGGGATGAAGGTTATTATTAGATCGCATATATGGCCGATTGCAAAAAACAAAATGTGAAAAGAAGTACATACATTCAAATCATCTTTAAATCGCTTGGTTGCCTCTCCAGGAAGGAAGGATTCAATGGAGATATTTTTAAGTGTTTGTCCAATTTCGATTGTACTTGTAGATGCCGTATGGCTTTTGATTAATAAATTGATTCCTTTTTTCAAAAAAAAAGTGCAAATGTAATACAGTATAGTTTGTCTTCAATAAACAATCAATAAAGATTATAAAAATAATATTTAATTTTAAGATAAAATGTATGTAATACAGATAATTACTTAATATCTGGAATGTTACAGTAAAATATGGCTATTGCATGTATCTTATATACATGTGTTACACATTTACAATATCATGATTCCATTCTAACAGCAAACAATTCAAAATTGAAGAAGTTAAATGAATAGATTTCTTTTCCAGAGATACGACTTCAGCCTTCACATGAATCAAACAAATTACTTGAATGAGAGAATTTATTAAAAGAGTAAGATTATTTTCAATGGATCAAACTAACTACTTAAACCACGGGCCAAAAAGATTTTTCATCTATTTTTCTACTTTCATTCATCCTTTATCTGTACTAACTCTCCATGCATATAATTTGTATTTTGTTTTTAAACGATAATATATTATGTTAATCACAGAGGTATGTTTGAATCCATCTATATAACAAGCCTACTTGATTACAGTAATGTTGTGCATTACTTACATGAACTTTTTGTTAGTTTTCTATCATGTATTTGTACTTAGTATTAGGCATCAAATTCATTTGTAAGTTGTACATATCAGTCATATTATAATGTTTGAAAGAATATTTGAACTAAGAACCTTGGATCATGCCTCAAGGTTGAAGAATAAGGCTGCAAATAATCACAGTTGAAGTTTGAAGAATAAAGAAGATTTTCCTAAGTACAAATTCGAGAAGTGAATTTAGTCTATTAGAGCAGTCAAGGATTCGATATCTCAAGGATTTCAGAAGTGAAATATGATATTTGATATCTTGGGGATTCGATATCTCAAGGATTTCAGAAGTGAAATGTGATATTCGATATCTCAGAAATTTGACATATCAAGGATTCCACAAGTCAAAAGACTCATTCGATATCTCAAGGATTCCAGAAGTGAAAAGCTATATTCGACATCTCAAGGATTCCTCAAATCAAAAGAATCACTCGACATCTCAAGGATTTAAAAAGTAAATAAACTCATTCAAGACATGCATTTGATATCTCAAAAAGACTTGATCCAGAATTCAGAGATCTCTAGCCATTCACAAGTAGTGCTCGAATTAATTACTTAGCCAATTCTCGAGTGTGTCCAAGACAAATTTAAAGAAGATTCTCAAGATAGAAAATCAACACAAACCAAGGCGCCTGCAGTGGTCCAATTGTTATAGTGTGCACTTGGAAAGCCTACAATGAAGCTTTGAGAGAATTCAACGAAAAGCAGCTAAAAAAGTGGATCTGGTCAGTATGCAAAACAAGACGAAATCACATGTTATCAGCTTTCACCAAAATGGAATAGACAAGCTTAGTTTACTAGTTTGTCTGTTACAAGTTTTGTAAAAGTTATTTGTGCACATGTTCAATAAGTGCACAGACTCGTATCTTTAGTTGTTAAGATTTCAATTATAATATTTAGAATATCTCTCTCTGAGAAATCGAGGCTGAGAATACTATCTTGTATTCAAAGTTTGTAGTAAACCTTTAATCTAATACAATATTAGATTTACAGTGAAATTGTGTGTTCTTTACATTCCGCATTACCTTTTGTTAACATACAATTTCAACCTACAAGAATGACAAATTCAAGCAGTTAATATTCGAAGAAAAGTTGAAAATACATTCAACTCTGCATTATTTAAATGTATTTCATACATTCACCTCCCTCTGCATTATTTGTATTTTGGTAAAACTGTTCAACCATACAACGAATAACGATCGTTAGATTTTTACAACAAAAAATGATCGTTAGATTTTTACAACAAGAAATAATGATCGTTAGATTTTTTTAACAAATAAGAATTGTTAGATCTTGAAATAAAAATTCCTATTGTAAATTTTAAACCATGCATGCCATTTGTTGTGACTGAAATCTAATATGGATCAGATTTAGGCCCACTATGAGAGTAGGTCCAATCCGTTGAGAAAAAAATTATTAAATAGGCTTCCGGGAGCCTGTGGCAGCCCACAAGGGGCTACCACGAGAGGAATACAAAATGAGCGTAAGGCCTAGGATCCCAGGGGTGATCTCCTGTGGATGATCCATGGTCATAGTTGCCATAGCACAGTTATTAGGATAGCCATCAGATAGGGCTTCTAGTGCGCCTCTCGTAATCGGTTTATCGAAAGAGCTTCTAGAGTTGGGTTACCGGGCGGAGAGGAACCCCCAGTTTCTCCGCCAAAAAGTAATTTTTAGTGCTAAGAATTGCACCAAAAAGTAATTTTTAGTGCTAAGAATAGCACCATGTCTCCGATGCATTGTTCCAAATCTTGTTCTATTTAAAATAAATGAGCATCATGTTTTTGATTGGGATAAATATCAAAGTCATCGCTCGTTTCATACAAATATATCAAGTGCGTCACTCATTGCAAAAATGGCTCGATTTAGTCACTATTTTTAAAATTTGAATCAAGAAGATCATCTAAAAATGACTAAAGTGATACCAATTTTCAACTTTTAAATGATTAAAATTATACAAATTTTCAAATTGATGACTAAATTGAATCAATTTTGAAATTAGTGACTCACTTTATATATTTGGATGAAACGGGTGATCATCTTGATATTTATCCCGTTATGATTAGGTAGAAAAAATGATGTCATTTATTTATTTATTTTCTTCCCATTTTTTCTTTTTTCGGTGAAATGACAATTATATATCCATCTATCTTTTGTTTTATATTTAGAACGAATTATAATATTGTGCTATTTTAACACAATTTTTAGCACATTAGTGAAGTGATGAATTTTAAATTTGTTCTATAATATAAATATAAAATAAGATGTAAAACATTATTGAACCTGCTCTCACTCTTAATATTTCTTAATGTTTACTATTTTTAATAATTTTTTTAGTTGTTTTGCCTTCATGTTTTATTCGTTAACTAGCTTCAAGACCCGTGCAAGGCACATGATTGTTCTACTTTATGATTATTTATAATTGTTTTTTTTGTTATTTTATGGTCAATTTTAGTTAATCTCATTGTGACGATAAATATTATTCAATTTGTTTTTTCTTACTTTTTTAAGTAATGTTTAGTCTGTTCCTTTATCGAGATCTCTTATTTTTATAATAGTTTTTAGATGATCTTTCGAATTTTCTAATTTATGTTGTTATAATTATTTTTGTCGTTAGATTTTATGTTTACTGATAGTTGATCCCGTTGTGATGATGAACATTCTTCAATTCATCACATTTTTTCTTTCTTAAATATTAAGTAACATTTGGTATGCTCCTTTCTCGAGATCTCGTATTTTTATAATAGTTTTCAGATTATTCCTCTATTGTTCTAGTTTATGGTTTTATAGTTATTTTTGTTGTTAGATTTTGTGATTAATGCTACTTGATTCCGTTGTGACAATGATCTTTCTTTGATTCGTCACATTTTTATAATGTTTGATTCGCTACTTTCTCAAGATCTCGTATTTTTGTAATAGTTTTCAGATGATCCCTCTAGTTTTCTTCTTTTTTAAATTTTATCGTATTTATAGTCATTACATGAAATAACGCAAAATAGATAAGAAAATATTAAAAGGAAAAATATATCATTTATAACATTATAATATAAATGGAAAATCATGAATTGAGGGTATAAAGTGAACTATATAAACTATTTTATAACACGTAGTTTGTAAACTAACGTTATTCTTTTGATATTAATTTGTTAATGGTGTTAGATTAGTTAACTTACATCGAGATGTCACGAAGTTCAATGGATCAATATTAAAAATGAGAGTGCGGCTTATTTTCCATCTCTTATAAAATATGAAATTAGTTATTAATTATATTTTTATTATAAAGCATTAATCAGTATTAATCAGTGTTCTGAAAATTTTTGAATTTTTGAGAAATTCCCGATTAACTTTTAAAAAATATTTTACTCATTATGAATTACTCTTGAATAGTATATTTTATTAAAAATAAATTTAATATATCAAATACTATTATAATACGAAAATATATCTGATTATTACTTCAGCTAATTTTCAATTTGTCGCCTAACCCATATAGAGAATTTAACTGATTAGACCCGATTATCGAATTTTACGAGTATCTTCATATAATTATTATTTATATTTTGTTACAAATACGACTTATTTGTCAAATACTTTATTACTAAAATAAATCTGATTATTATTCTGGCTAATTCCTGATTTTCTGCTTAAATTCATGATCGAGTACCCAATAAATTAGTCCCGATTCTCAAATTCTACGAGTATATGTATAATTATTATTCATCATTTAGTATACTCATATACCAAGGTGTCAAAAAAAATTAATCTGGATACATGCACACATATAAATAATAAATTACGAAATTTAATGTGTCGCATTATTTCTCAGATGATGTTTGGTTTGTCCCGTGTCCAAGATTCTCATTTTTATAATAGCTTTCGGGTGAGCCTTTTAATTTTATTTATCTCAAACAAAAAAATTCTCAAGTACTTGGAATCAAGTATTTTATTGTATTTGAAATTGCTGAATAATCAGTACCTAGAGTAGGACACAAGAGTTAAGAAAATATGTGAAATTTTAACCATTCATATGAAATAAAATAATAAGTTATTAATAGAGTAGACATGTGAATTTAGGTATATAAAGAGACATAAAATAACAAAAAAGACAATCAATAAAGAATAACATGAGAAATGAAACATTCATTACATATTGAATAAAGAAAAATCAAATTAATAAATAAAACACTGAGGGATATTTATAATGAATTCTACTATTTAACAAAGTACACATGTAGCTTAATGGTTATGGTGTGGAATTTAAGTTTAGTTGAATTGATATGTCATGGGTTCGATCCTTAGCATTGGCTAGATATTCTAAGATTTTTCATAACATTTTATTAGAAGGGAGTTAATAGTAAAACTAAAATATATTAGAAGGCAAAAACGTAAATTATATTGAATAAAATGTGACATGTTGTGCTAATATATATAACTAGCATAAAAGCTCGTGCAAGGCACGAGCAATGAACTAATTTCTCTTCCGAAATTGTATATATATTCAAATAATTTTGTAATTAAAAATATGATAAACAATAACATTTCAATTTATCTAATATTTTTATAGTTATTTTGTAATTTTGCATACCAATTTTTTATATTATATTTTGAATTATTTTTTAACTCAATTTTGAATTTTTCTAAATATTTCAATCGATGTTAAATATGATAAAACGACCTAAATGACCCGTGCAAGTATATGAAATGTAAAATAATTTTTTTATTTTATCGTATATTGATCTAACTATATATTACAACTCAAGCATTATATTTTATATTGATCAATTTGTCATATTATATAAAAATTCATATGTACTATACTTTATAGTCGAGTTATAGTCTAAAAGATCATTACAAATAATTATTGTAGTTTTGTAATATTTATGATTTAAAAATTTATTTCTTTTTCTGATTTAATTTGAATGTTAATTATGCTATTTTTTATATATAACATAGATCATATTTTTAGAGTTCTCATCTTTTTAACATAATTTCAATTATTTTCGTGTATGTTTAAATATTTATTCTTTTGGAACAATCATATATTTAAATCGTTGAATGTCTAAATAGTTGGTCGACAAAAATCCCCTAATATAACTCACATATTTAAATTTTTATATACCTAAAACTAATGTGATGCAATTATTAATTTTTTTTGATTTGATAACTAAAATTTACATATTTCTTAAATTCAAATCTTATTTTTTATTTCAAGAATTTAATATCTACATGGAGATGCATGTAAATAATTTTTTTCTACTCGGTTACATTATGCATAATCTAAAATTTTATTTCTATTTCAATTATCTAAAATGGCAAAAGAGAATTGTAGAGTATACATAACCGATTAAAATATTTTTTGTAATTTTATATATTCAATATTCTAGAAATAATATAAGTCAATACTTTACTTTCTCAAAAATAAAAATAAAATAGGATGAGACAAAAAGAGAGGATGTGGTTTATCTTATAAGATTTTTAAACAAAGCTCAAAATTAAGTGTAGCACAGTTGGTTATGGCATGAGTTTGATAGAAGAAGTTTAGTGGGACGAATCCCAACACTGACATAATTTAAATATTTTTTACATAATTATTAAAGGATGAAATTTTTGTAATTTTTAAAAAATATAAGGGTAAAATCATAACTCTCACAGCAATTAAAATGACAATCTTTGCCCTTTTGTTAAAGTTTAATATATAGTAATAGATATAATATTTAACAAAATAATTTATTTATATTCAATTGAAAAAAATACAGGTATCATAAAAATTTATAAAGATGATTGAATAAATGGTTATATATAAAATTACAATAACTGAAAAAATGGAGTTATATAAATATATTAAACCAACATTTTAATGTACTCAAGAGTTAAAATAAAATAACTTAGAGCATCTCCAATGGGGTTTGCTAAAAATAGTTGGCTAAAGTAATATTTGCTGAACCTTTAAGATATTTGCTGAATCTGTAAGGTGTTGTACTCCAACAGTGTTGGCTATAATGGTTGGCTATAATTTAAAAATAGTATGTTGTTATTATTTCAAGTTATTATAAATAGATTATATTATTTAAATATGTTAATAGATGATGTGGAATTTTGTTACAGGTCTCTAGAGGTTGGCTATATATAACCAACATGAAGGGGTTGGTTATAATTATAGATAAGAAGAATGTTCCATTGGAGTGCATTTTTTTTTACACATTCTCTATATTTTTTATTTATGGCATGTCAACTAGGATATTGCTAAGGGGTTAGTCCCCATTGGAGATGCTCTTAGGATAAGAGGAGAATATGTGTCATATCTAATAAAATTTTTGAAGTAAACTCAAAATGCAATGTAGCACAGTGGTCATGTCATTAAATTTGTTAGAAGAGGTTAGAGGTTCGATTCCCAATAACTAAAAAAAATCACATATTTTTAGCATAAATTATAAAAATGTGGCATTTTTGCAATTTTGTGAAGGGTAAAACTGTAATTTCACAATCATTTTTTGGCACTTTTTGCCCTTGTGTTCTCCTTTAATATATAGTAATATCTCGATATACAACTCTAATATTTCATCAACAATTTTCGTAAAATAATAACATCAGTAAATTAAATTAAAATCAAATTGCATTTGACTTGTTGATTTGTATTATCTTTTTTAGTTTTAATTTTAAAATGCGTGTTTCAAAATTTATAATTTAAAAAAATTATCTGATAATTTTTTTGGTGAATTATATTATTGTAAATATTAGTCTTAGATATTTTTTAAAATTTTGTTCTATTGTTGTATACATCTTTTTAAATTATCAAAATGCACAGAGTTTTTAAACATGTCCATAATTCTGTGGTGAGGCATTTGCTATGAATCGTCTGGAGATCAGAGGTGTTTTTTTTTTTTTTAATATATTGGCTTATAGCCTTACAAGTCCTTACCACTCGGACTATCCAATCGCGCTCGAGATCAAAGGTGTTAGTTTTCTTTGTTAATTGTTTTGTTTGTAGGTTTAACGCTACTATACGTGTTAGGTTTTTATTTTTATTTATTATATTAATTAAAAAATCACTATTTTAAGCTTTACTATCAAAATTTCCTTACATTAATTATATACATGATATTTTTTTTTTCGTGCTATTATTTACTAGTAATGAGAATTTTTGTGTTTTTATAGTTCCATTAACTAAACGCCAACAATTTTTTTCTTTTTTGAATGTATAAACCAACAAAGATGTAAAATTAATTGATCTTACCTACAGGGCTACAACGGTCAATATTTTAATTCTTTTTCTTTTTTCTTTTACCTAGTTAAAATAATAAAATTCTAAACAGTTCAGAGCCCGTCCTCAAAAGAAAAAAAAATCTTAAAGTATGTTCGTGAAACACTTGGAGATGAAATTTATTATCAAAAAACAAATGGTACTAAGGTGATTGGATATTGCGATAGTGATTGGGCCGCAAGTATTGATGAGTATTTCGGGAGTGCAATCACATGGATGTCAAAGAAGCAACAAGTTGTGGGTCTCTCGACGGCGAAGTCGGAATATGTTTCTTTATCATTAGCTAGTTGTCAAGTTTTATGGATTACATGGGTGTTAGAGGACAACAAACATGCCATAAAAGAAAATCTGATTATATATTATGATAACAAGTCCGCTATAACACTCACGAAAAATCCGGTATTTCATGGGAAGAGCAAGCATATCAGAATCAAATATCATTTTATTCGAGACTTAGTGAAAAAAAGGTTTAGATTTGAACTCGTGCATAATTTATAAATTTATTTATTAATTATTAATAATATTTATATACTACCTAATAAATAAATATATGTATATTAATTTGCTCTGATTTTTTCATTTTCCCAAATGTGTATGGGTAGGTTATTTGGATGAATAAATATTTTGACAAAAGTGGTGCAGCAGAGATCTTTATTCCCTCGTGTTTTCAGATTTTTTTTATTAGTAGTACTTTGGATGTTCTTTTTTCGGATTTTAAGATTTTATTGTCTAAATTTTCGGGAACATCTGTGCAACTTTATTAAATAAAAGAAATATTTCTATGATACTATATTTCAATACAATTTTTTATACAAGAATACTTTTTTCTGACAAAAGAAAAAAAATTACAAAGCAAGGAAGCGATAACTTCTTGTATTTTTTCTGCTCCAGCTTGCTCAATTTAGTTTTTTTTTTTTTTTTTGAGAAAAACGAACTTGCATTGATTAAATAATATCAGAACCCATTACATGATGAATAAAACTGGGCGGATTACCAACCCACTCCCTCAGGTCAGGCATAGAATGAATAGCTAAAACATGTGCTACTCCATTCGCAGACCTACGCACACCCTGCACTAGAACATGACTAAAGTGCTTACATAAATCAATACAATCTGAAACGATCGTATGAAAATAACTTGCTCCGTCTTCACCTTTAAAAGCATCAACCAGAAGTTTAGAGTCTGACTCAAAAATGCAATGATCATACCCTAGATTTTTTACCCAAGAAAGAGCTTCCTTCAGGCTCAACGCCTCTGCCTCTCGAGGCTGCCAATCTCCAGCCATCCGACAGCATCTTGCACGCACAAACCTACCATCTGAATCTCGAATAACTGCTCCAACTCCAACACAGTTATTCCAGCAAAGTGCAGCATCAATATTAACTTTTATCCACCCCCCAGGCGGCTTAGACCAACCTACACTCACATCACTTGTTAGCTGCCTCCGCTTATTATCAATCTCACGAGCTCGCCTCCACTCAGACAACAGACTCATAGCTGCAGACCAAACACCAAAAGCAGAACCATTTGATCGACTCCACACCCATTTATTTCGCCGATTCCAAAGGCTCCAACAAACCATTCCAAACATAGCACATTGATCACTAGTAAAAACCTGGAAAACGCGAACAAACATATCCAAACAAGATTCATTCAGATATCTTACTACCTGATCCTGAATCCCAGTCATCGCCCACACCGTTCTAGCAAAATCGCACTCAAAAAGAACATGTGCATCACTTTCCATATCACTATAGCACCAAGGACAAATCGTATACACCTGAATTTGTTTAGAAGCCAATGATAACAGCGTTGGCAAGCAACCCCTGCAGACACGCCATAGAAAGCAGACAACTTTGCTTGGAATTTTAAGAGACCATAACTGATGCCAAAAACTCCTGAGCGTTATATCATAAGGCCCCTGCAACTTCTTATACATACTCTTCACCGTAAACTGTCCTTTTGAATCAAGAAACCAGAACCAAGTATCAGGTCTTTGTCGAAGTGGGATTGGTATTCGTTGAATTAATTGCCTGTCACGATCATTAAACAACTCATCCAACACACCACAATCCCATGTTCTTGTATCAACATTCATCAGATTTTGAACAGTTATATTCTAAAGTTCAGGTACCAGGCTTGTAGTTACGCAACCGTTATCCTCGCAAGGTAACCAGGGCACCTCCCAGACCTTAGTACTAGCCCCATCACCAATTCTCCTGCGACAACCTGTTTTAATAGCCTCTTGAGCAGATAAAAGACTACGCCATAAATAACTCGGATTCACACCCAAGTCTGCATTCAACACGTCCGTTCCTGGAAAGTAGCGAGCTTTCATAATTTTAGAGACCAAAGAGTTTGCCTCTGTCAATATCCTCCACAACTGCTTAGCTAACATAGCTATATTGAAACACCTTAAACTTCTGACTCCCAACCCCCCACCATATTTTGATGTACACAACCTCTCCCACGCCATCCATCGAATGCCTTTACCCTGTCCTCCTTGCCCCCACCAAAAACCATTCATTTTCTTCTCAATCTTATCACAAACACTTGTAGGAATTAGGAACAAGTTCATCCAAAATTTCGGAATGGCCTGCGCTGCAGTCTTCAACAGCGTCAACTTCCCCCCTTTTGACAAAGAAATATTTCCCCATCCTTGCAGCTTCTATGCTACTCGATCAACCAAAAAATCAAACACTACATTTTTATTCCTTCCAACATACATAGGCATACCCAAATATTTTCCAGGGGCACTAACTTCTTGCACTCCCAACACATCACAAACCTTACTTCGCTCTTCCGTTAGCGTATTTGGACTGAAATTAATACTTGACTTGTTATAGTTAATAGCCTGCCCAGATATACCTTCATACCTCTGTAGGACACCCTTCATCGTGCGTGCTTCAGTTTCTGTAGCCCGAAAGAATAGATAACAATCATCCGCAAACAATAGGTGAGATATAGAAGGTGCTCCCCTACCTATCGCACACCCATGAACCAAACCAACATCTTCATTCCGATTAATAATTGCACTCAAACCTTCTGCACATAAGATATACAAGTAGGGAGAAATAGGATCACCTTGACGGATCCCACGCTGCGGCACAATATCTCCAAACACTACTCCATTATGCAAGAAGCTGTACGAGACAGTTCTAACACATGCCATGACCCGAGAGATCCATACAGAATGAAACCCAAATTTCAACAGCATATTTTCAATAAAACTCCATTCTAGCCGATCATACGCTTTTGAAATGTCAATTTTTAACCCCGCAACTCCAAACTTTCCTTGAGTTTTCCTACGAATATAATGATTTATTTCATAAGCAATAATTGCATTATCCGTAAGAAGCCTCCCTTCCACAAACGCACTTTGCTTATCTGAAATAATCGTATCCAAGCATGGTTTCAGCCGATTAGTCATGACCTTAGACAGAATCCGCATGAGAACGTTACACAACGAAATAGGCCTCAACTCCGTCATGTATTGTGGCTGCTTAACTTTCGGAATCAGACAGACCAAAGTACTATTTAACCCTCTCGGAATCTCCCCAGTCTGAAAAAAATTCTTGCAAAACAGAATAACATCCTTGCCCACAATGCTCCAGTATGTTTGAAAGAATGCAGGATTAAGCCCATCTGGCCCAGGCGATTTACTTGGATGCATAGCAAACACAGCATTTTTTACTTCTTCATCACAAATAGGTAACATTAACCTCTGATTTTGTTCTTCCGAAACAGCCAACACTCTTTCACCACTAGTCAAACTACCATCAGTTATTGAAGATTGAAATAGTGTTGAAAAGTAACCTTCAATTATTTTCTGCACATCTTCATTTGATTCTCTCCAAACCCCGTCCGAATCCATCAGTCCCGCAATATTGTTACTACTCTTCCGTTTTGACGCATATCTGTGAAAAAAGCGTGAGTTTTCATCCCCCTCTGCAAGCCAAAACTGTTTGGCTCTCTGCTGCCAGAAAATTTCTTGTTTTTCAAGAAGACGAAGGAAATTCCATCTCGCTTCACCGTATAATTTTACCCCCTGAACATCCCTTCTAGCTCGATACTTCCTCATTTGATTTCTATACAACTTCAAGTTCTCCATCATTTCTTTAACCAAGCCCCCACCCCATTCTTCAAGCTTCATACAACACTGCGCCAATTTCTCCATTAAACCTCCAGATTCCGTATCCGTCCAACAGCTATTAATCACATTAAAACAATCTGCCTCACGAATCCAAATATTCTCGAATCTAAATCTTTTCCCTTTTGGCACATACACCTTTTTACTGAGATCTAGAAACAGAGGAAGATGGTCTGATGTCGACACTTCCAACACTTTCACCACTGCATTTGGAAATAAATCCATCCACTCTCGAGTTGCTAGCCCTCTATCCAAACGCTCCTGAACCCACAAATCTGTTCCTCTACACTTTTCCCAGGTAAACTGTTCACCTTCAAAACCCAAGTCTACTAACCCACACTCAGCTACCGTATCTGAGAAACCTTGCAGTAAAGCCCATGGGTGATTACGACCTCCTCTCTTCTCAGAAGCGAACATAAGGTCATTAAAGTCGCCGATTATACACCAAGGAATAGAAGATTGTTGTGCTAACCTTCGAATCATGTCCCACGCCTCAACTCTCCTTCCCCTCTCCGGATAGCCATAAACACCTGTATACCGCCATCTACCCACCTGATTATTAAACACTTCAAAGTCTATGTAATTATTACAACTACCTTTTATTTGAACACCATCTTCATTTTTCCAAAAGAGAGCTAATCCCCCTGCGTGCCCTTGCACATCGACAGCAAAGTAACCAGCAAAACCAATTTTTTTACAAACCTCCGCAATTTTATTTGATTTAACTAAAGTCTCGGAAAGAAAAACAATACTGGGCCTATAATAACTAATGGTCTCCTTCAGAAACCGAACTGCCCGTGGTTTGGCCAGCCCACGGCAGTTCCAAACTAGTAAACTCATGATGTCTGGCGGGCCTGGAGTCCAGAACCCGCCACTTCCACGTTTTTTGGCCCATTATCTTTTCCAAGCCCATCAGTCTGCACAATATCCTGTCCAACAACTTTTCCCTGTAAATCAGCTTCAATACGCCTTCTTTTAGGATCTAAAATAACTCTCTCATTTAAATTCAAATTGATATCAGCTGTCTCCTCCTTATTTTCCTCCAAATTTGAACTATCCTTATCCCCTCTATCACGCGTAACAACCCTAACAGCCCCATGATCTCCCTGAATTTCGCGGAGCACACCATCAACCTCCATGAATCTAGTATCCTCCTTCTCGCCGCCATGAGTGGTGGTCGATGATTCAGGACGAACGTTGCTCTTTGCCCATTGATTCCCTCCATCACGAGCATTACGTAACCATCTAGCACCTGCACCAGCTTTACTATTACGTGTCGGTGCTCTCAGCCAAACTCCATAAGCACGTTCAATCACTTTCTCCGGATTTGCGTACACCACATTACAATCCCTCTCTGAATGCCCTATTATTCCACAAACAAAGCAGAAAGAACTCAACCTCTCATACTTAAAATTAATCCAATTCCAGTTATTCGCATACCTTCTTAACTTCATTCTCCTTTTAAGTGGTTTAACAATACTCATAGTGACTCTAATCCGCACATGATCTTTCCACATGTTATGGAAATTTGCAGGATCAGACTTTACATAACCCCCAAACGAGTCCCCTATACTTTTCAGCACAGTTTCAGATATACATCCCTTTGGCATATCGTATATTTGAACCCAGATATCCACCTCCTGCAGCATCACTAGGTGAGGGTCCTCATTCTCCAACATTTGATAATACACCAGCATACTCTGTTCAAAGGACCAGGGACCACCATCAATCACCTTCTGCAAATCCAACATGTGATAGAAAACGAATGAATACCTAAAATTTCCCAAATCATGAACTTCCATTCCTTCCTTTGGTCTCCAAAGCGAGGCCATCACATTTTGCATCGCACTGAAATTAATATTCTTATCAGTTAAGAACCTCCCAACCAATACATATGTCTGGGTGTTGTTTGTTACTGTCCCTTCTCCTACCAAAACACCTCCTTCTTCCTCATCTTCCAGTGTCATTCTTGAGTACATTTCCTCCAACGATTGGCTAGATCTCTCCATGGTTACACTCACAGGAAACTAAACAGAATAGAATAAGACAATAGTACCAAAAAAAACTGTCAGTACGACAGACAAACTTGCCAATCAGCAAGACATATATTTTTTTGCTAAGGGTTTGAAAGCCTTGGAGATGCTCTAATACCTTACGTACTTAGTTAAGTCTCATAACGCATTAGCGTTTATTAACGCTCAATTTAGTTAAATATGCTTCATATCCCGGAGAAAAAAATGATAATACGTAATAAGAAAGAGAAAAGAAATTAAGATTTTCATTATGAACTTGTAGACCAAACTATTGTTGGGCCAATTCAGTATGTGGGCCGAAAGACTTTAATTGTGAATGAAGAGAAAAAAAACCACATGAAGGAAGCCCTTACAGGCTTCACCACCAACATGTATAAACCATTACCGTCTTGTCCATAAGGAAATTAGTAGTACAACAGCTATTACACAAACCTTCTCCATAAACTTCACGCATTACATAGTAATATTGTCCTACTTCATAATTAAATATGATGTCTAATTTGTATTGTATCGAAGATCAAGTGAAAAAACAACAAGCAAAATTCTACATATTAAGGAAGATTACGTATATTATTTTTTTAAAAAGGATAAATAAATACCTTAACATAATAACGTCTTCATTTTTTTATTTCTAACATAGTAACTCGGTTAAGTATATCCTTAAATTTCCTACCTTCTATCATTATCTTAAAGACTTCGACAAATAAACTTCAATTTATAATAATATTACCATATATATGGAACATAATTTATACAACTCATTTGTGTATAAATTGAATTCACTTTCTTTAAAGCAAGAGCAAAACCATCTTCGTAAGTTAAAAAGAAATATTTTTTGCTTTAATAGTTCATCAGATGTGCTGATTTCTTATGAAATCTTGCGCAAACCTGGTAAAATTTGTTCTTTTAATATCAAATTTCATTATTTCTTTTAAAATCCCAAATTAATAAAAATTTTGTAGTCAAATAATAAATTAAAATTAAATACTTCAATCCTGCACAGTTCGTACCATTGGCGTCTATTCAAAAATTTCGAGGACACAAATCGAAAACTCTAGTTATATACACCAGCTGACAGTAGAATCAAGGATTAATTCGCAAATATGTCCACACAGCCTACGTTGATGATCAACAAAATTGCTTTCATAAAAGCCATCCAAAAGGAGAACAACCATAATATTAAGGGATCATAGCCCAAATAAGCAACTTTGACACTTTTCAAAAGGTAATAATGGGATGATATGATATTGTGCCAGTATCATGAGTCGGTTGCTTACATCCGTATTTTCTACGACAAAATTAATTATGAAAATTGACATCCTTTGCCTTTCCTTGTATTGCGAGATAGTAACTCTTTTCTTACGAACCTTCGATATGACGTTGGAGATATTTACGAGACCTTTTCTAATCCATGCCTAGATGAAACAGTAATAAACGTATAACACGACTTGTCTTCGTACAAAGAAAATTTATACATTCATGCAGTGGGTATTTCATGTACCGGGTTACAAATAAATTTCAAATAATTATCTTGCACTTTGTTTTTTTTCTTTTTTGAACACTTTAACAAATTTACAAAATTCTAAACGTTGAAAGCTTCCAGAACATGTCCAACTTACATGACAAATGACGATAGCAAATGACAACTGTTTGGTTATATCGTAATCAATACATCTATGATGATATAAAAAAATGTACAAACTTTAATCCTGTCCATGTCATTCCATTGTTGCCTATGTGCAAACCTCCAGGACACAAATGGAAAACTACTTATACATTGGGGCTCCGAAAAAAATTAAATACTTTAATTTACATAATCTAGGGGAATATTTTATAATTAATTAATCTAGTTCCTAACTTATAAATGAAAAAAGAAAAAAAATTGGGGTTGTTATTGGAAGTTAAAAGACTTTATTTTTGAATTAAAAAAGTGATTAAGAATAACTTTTTGATTAAATAGTGAAGCTTATAGAAAATAAGCTCACCAGCAACACCTAGCCTTGTGGAACAGTGAATGTAAGTTCATTATGCAAGTCAACATCGTGAACTGGACTTCAAATAATGACATCTACATGGTTGCCCACGCCAAAATGTTACGATATTTAAGTATTTAACCCTAACACAGTTCGAGTGGCGTCTGCATTTAGATTAGATCTGATAATTTATTACACCATACAAAAATACAACACGAAATGATAAGAAAATTTGGTATTTCTATTTGTAATTTGGGTATACAATATGAAATATATGAATACGAAAGTACGTGATCAAGATTATTGTTATTCCCAGATTACACACTTGTATAATTGTAGAAGGGGGGGTTGAATACAATTCTTGATATTTATAAATTTCTGATAAGAACTCCAGAAATCTATACTTAGATAATTGCTTGTAAAAGATAAATGCACAAACACATAAAAATCAGGTGGTTAAATGCACCACCTGAAGCTTTTATTTGAAGAAAACTCTGTGATACAAAAGTACACAGCTTCTATTTTTACAACTCTTTGCTCTCTAAGAATATTCAATAAAACCCTAAGCAAAATGTATCTGTTTTCTTAACCTACAAAGAGTTGCTACACTTGGTTATAAATCCCAAGTTTTACAAGTACTACTGGAATAAGATAATATTAATCTAATTCTAGTTGACTTGCTACTACACTCCAAATACACATGTAGCCGAAAGGTTGTCCTTGTGTTCAGACATGTCTCCTGCACCTTTCTTGTATTCATAGTGTAAATGGAATGCTTCTTTCTTCTGTGTTTCCAAAGTATGGCTGCCATACTGCTTTTTGTATCTACTATCAACCCATGTGATCTGTCAGTCAAACATGTCCTTATCAACTGCTAATCCCCAGCTAATCATAGAAGACAGTGTCAATGATTATCCGTTGATGTTGTACCCTGACATCCGTTGATGATGTATTGAGCGATATCCGTTGATATTGAGACTTGAGCTGTATCCGTTGATAGAGTGGATTTGAGTTGCATCCGTTGATAGAGTTTTGTCTTCATCTGTTGATACACTTTCACTTAGACAGAATTACATAGCATAGCTTATTTATAATTGGCTACCCTATTCTGCCTATCCGTTGATGGTCAACATGACTGTGGATAAAAACACTATCAACTGATAACATAGAGATACTGCAGTATGCTACAAAACCTCATCCGTTGATGAGCTACCTGTCAACGGATAGAGTTATAAATCCTCATCCGTTGACAGCTACAAAACCTTAAACAATTTGATTGATTGTGAAGTTATCATCAAGTACAACATATTCCTAACAATCTCCCCCAATTTATACTTGATGGCAATAAAGCATAAATTCAGGACCTTGATGATAACAAAACATTCCTAAAGATATATAAAGAACAATGCATAAATTGTATTAAGCTACAAAAATTAAGAAACTGAAAGTTTGAGAAATTTACAGAGAAGTGCTCCTCTAGACTGAGCAGATTAAGACTGTTTCTTTTCTCTTGTTGGCATCACCCTTGATTTTCCTTCTTTGGCAGAGTTGGACTCAATCTGTATTTGGAGTTGCCTATAGAAGGCATCTTCTTCATCTACCTTTGGATTTAGCTTTTGTTGTAACCATCTCAGGTATTGAGAACTAGCCTTTGGTAGTTGGTCTTCTAACCTGAAGAATCTCCTGTTACCATCTTCATCCCTGAACTCCATCATCCAGAAGGGTTGAAGGTGGATTTTCTGTCCATTGTATGGGATCTTCATTTTCCTTGGTAGACTTGATGGTGAGTTCCATTCCCTCCTTATTTGTTCTATTCTGTCCAGTATCTCCCCTTTTGCTATCTTGGAGAACCCTGTGTATCTCTTGATTGCAGAGAACACTTTGGTTAAGGTATGATAATTTTCTCCAAGAACCCTTTGTAGTGGCCATGTCCTTTCCATTCCTCCCTTGTATACAAAGACCAATCTTTCAGGCAAATGTTTATATTTGTCAATTCCTCTTACTTCTGACAATTCATCCAGATAAAGATTCATGCCAGAGTATTCTTCAATATCTGCCTGATAGATAAAATCATCCTTGTTTTCCAA
The DNA here is from genome assembly GCA_036435485.1 of Saposhnikovia divaricata. NCBI lineage: Eukaryota > Viridiplantae > Streptophyta > Magnoliopsida > Apiales > Apiaceae > Saposhnikovia > Saposhnikovia divaricata. Next base: position 20,792,993 of record CM071599.1, on the reverse strand, counting down.
GATTGGCTGCCTGACAATTGCAGGTACCCTAGCAACTTGAATTGGTTCCTTTGAAGGTTGCTTCCTTGGTTTCCTTTTCTTCTGTATAGGCTTCTGTTGAGGCTTCAGCAAGAATGAAGGAACCTCAATGGAGTCAAGATTCATTGGTTCCTCTTTAGGTACTATGGGATCACCATGGAAATTCATAGCAGGGTTGAATACTTTTACAGAAGTAGGTTGTGGTGAGCCAACTGTCTCCTTGTTTTCAATTTCTGGAGAGACAGGCCTCCTTGCCTTTGATTTTATTCTCTTAGATTTGGATTTGGGGACTGATTTCCCTTTCTTTTTGAATTTGGGAACTTCCTCAGGTTCCCTCAATTCATCCTCTACCTCATCTATTAACTCTTGAGCCAGCCTTGCTTGCTTCTCATCTGAGTTTTCATATTGATATTCAGTGCTTGGTTGAGATTCTCTTAGCAGCCTTGAAGTCTCTTCTCTCTTGGCTTCAACAAATCTAGGATGGCTGTTGGATATGTTTAGAACTTTTCCATTCCTTATGATTACAGCCATCCATTCTCTTACACAACTGTTAGCCTTCTCCTTGAATTCCTTAATTTGCTTACCCATCAGCTTCTCTTCATCATCCTTGGGAAATGGAAAGTCCAGTTGTAGCTTGTTCTTCCCATTTGCTTTTGGTGGTGAGTAGGGTCTTGTTTTGATGTAGGGTTCAAATTCTTTAACATGAGAAGGCTCAGCATCATAGAATGTAGGAGCCACAATTGCTGGAGTGAGCACCTTCAGAATTGTGGTAGAAATTGTTGGAGCTGAGGATTGGCTAGAGAACAGAGTTGATGCAATAGATTGATTGATCAATCTTTCTGACCTCATTATCCTTTCATAGTTTTCCTCTTTCATCTTTTGTAGAACTTCAATTTTGGCTAGCTTTTCCTCTTCTGTCATGTTTGAGAAATCAAACTCTTCAGATAGAGCTACTTGTACAGGTTTGGATTTGCTGGGGGAAGCTGGGACAATGAAGTCCTGTGGATTGACCACTATGGTAGGCTGCTGCTCCCCCTCACTTGCTGCTTCCCTCCATTCAGAAATTAAGATTTGACTTGTAGTTGCCACAGCCTCTTCCACTTTCTCCCCCTTTTTGTTAGCATCAAGGGTTTGACTAGAAGTTGGGGCTGCAACTAACTTTTCTAGCAGTTGGGTTTGCAGTTTCTGATGTTGAAGAAATTGCTCCATCTGGGATTCCATCTTTTCCACTCTTGAGGTGAGGAGTTGCACAGACTTAGCCAGGTTGTCTTCTTTGATGAACCTTTGTTGCAACACCCTCTGAGTGGCTGTAGGAGCTAGTTGCTCTAGCTTGGAATCCACAGAGATCTTCACATCCTTGATTTCTTGTTTGACCTCCTCTAAGTTGGATCTCTGAATCACCATTTGCATCTTTTGTAACTTAAGGGAGTCAATTGCCTGTTGAAGAACAACCTTTCTCTGTGGATCTGCTTCTGGGTGCTCAGCCAGGGCAGATTTATATTGCCTTATGATTTCCATATCAAGTTGATGATAGGTGTAGTTGTGAGCAAATGCAAAATCATGAATACTGCTACCACCTTCATCTTCAGGGCTCTGGCTGTCTTCATCTTCAGAATCTTCAAATTCTTCACTCTCAGCAGTGGTTGGCAGAGCTTCTATAGATTCCTTAGCTCTAAGTAGAGACTGTGAGGTGTGCACTAGGTGCATTGCCTCCTCTGCTTCCACATTGCCCTGTTGTGCCAGAATTTGATAGGCAGGAACAGGGTGAGTAAAGGTTTCAGCATCCAAAGAAATGGAGTCAATCATGGACTGATATTCTCTTTGATATTCCATTTCCTTGGCTGCATCCTCAACCTCCATTGACTCACTAGCAATGGCTGCTTCTTCCATCCTTATTTCTCCTGTAGTCCCTTCTCTCCCCTCATCTCTCTTTTATTGCATCAAGGGCTCCCCTTGGCTCACACCTCTCACACCCGCACCTTCACCTACTAAGGTGGAACTCTCAAACTCTCCTTTTGCCTGACCGGAAGAAATGGCCAGCCTCTCATTATTTACCTCTCCTTTTGCCTGCTCACAAGGCAGCCTCTCACTCCCTTCCCTCAATCCTAAAAGTGTTTCAACTACTGAGAACTCCTCCACACTTGACACAGGAATGTCAGAAATAGCAGTGGTAGAGTGAGTTATCAACGGATAAGGAATATCAGTTGATGGAGTAGTTATAGCTGTCAACGGATGGCTAGATAGAGGCGCATCCGTTGATGGAGAAACACTTGTCAACGGATGAAGGATATCCGTTGAGGAAGGAATAATTTTATCCGTTGAAGAGAAAACCAACACTGAATCTGTGGAGATTGATTTTAAGTTCGAGGCCACAGTCTGTGTTGAGAATTCTGGAAGGGAAGATTGATGGTCCAACAAATCATCTAAAAGATGATGACCACCAATTTCAGAGTGGGGCTTCTCCAAGAATCTTAAAGATGGAGAATCAGGAATTGATGTAGATATCATATCCACATCCAGAGATGGAGTTGGTGATGGTGGATTGTAATGTGTATTGATTTGAAGATTGAGATCAAGGGGCTGTGACTCCACATTTATTGAAGCCACATCAAACTGAGTTTGAGAAGGTACAGTTTCCTGTACTGTGTGTGCACCCTGTGATTCCCCTGTGGTTTTAGATTTCACTCTTCTTCCATAGGTTTTTGAGATTGGGCTATATGTGTCTCTAACCCTCTTGTGCAGTGTTCCTTGTGGGGAACTTGATACAGTAGTCACACTCTGTTGAGAGAGTGTAACTAGAATTTGGCTTGTAGTTACATTAGCAGTCTTTTGAGAGACTGAAATGGTGGTTGCACTCATCTCTCCTTCCTTATCCTTAGGGCTTCTTTGATGTTCACCCTGTCCCTCACCACTCACTACCACCTTCATACTCCCCTCAAGAGTTTTGGTAGATTTTACAACAGGTGTCTTTTGAGAGACACTTGAGGTTTGCTTTTTAGAATGTGGTTTTGGAACTCTGGATTTGGTCACTTTGGTAGGAGCCTGTTTGGTCACAACTACAGACTCCATTGTGACACTAGAAGGCAAAGAAATTTGGGGGTTGGAGATAGGAGTTTCAGAGTTAGAGATAGTTACCTGAACAATCGGTAAATATACCAATTGTACTCCTGCATTGAGGTTCATTCGAATTAGGTCACTTAAGACTCTCTTCTCCTGAACAAAACATTGAAACTTGCTATCCGGGTTAGCAATGGATAGCTTATTCTCAGATACATGCAGTGCTAAGAGCATTAAAAATCTAGCAAAGTAGATATTCTTGCTCCTAGTTTCCTTTTTACCCAACTTTGCAGCTATCTCATACATAACTAATGTGCCAAAATTATAGAATTTATCATTTAAGAGCATACACATCATAGTTAGCATGGACAGGGTAACAGCATCAAAATTACTAATTTTGCCTGAAAAAGTTTTAATGAAGGCATCACAGAAATAGCTCCATTCTTTAACCATTCCTTTTCTAACAATTTTCCCTAAGTTTTCAGTACTAAGGGCATAATTAATAGAATTAAGCATGGCAACAATTTCAGCATCAGTGGGTACTTTCAGACAGTTATTCTCAGGCAATTTTAAACAAGCAGTTATTACATCAGAATTAACCACATAGTTTTTACCCTTTAAAGAAAAAGCAATTGTACCGTCTGTGTCATTGTACTCAGCAGATGTCCACATTTCTTCAATTACCTCATGGATTAAGGGAGTGGTGGCAGTCATAGCATATGACAGTTTGCATTTCTTCACGAAACTCATCAAAGTGTGGTAAGCTTCTGGAGCATTCACTGTGTCAACAAAGGCCGCGAAATTGTTCTTCTCATAGGTAAACCCAGTGGAGGACATCATCTTAACAATGGGCGCCATTGAAGTGTTTGAACTTTGGTTACAGAGAGTTTTAGAGAAGAAGATGCAGTTAACTTTTGATATGCTTGAAAATGAATAAAAGTGAGATGTGAGAGTGCAAGTCAGCCTTTTATATTTTTCAAGAATTAAAAATGAAATAATTAAAAGTAATTACTCCATTGGTCAAAAGTAACTGTTAGATAATAAATGAAAAGAAAATAAGTACAACCATGATTAGATATACAAAGTTACCAACGGTTATATAAAAAAAATGTATATCAACGGATATAGAATGAACGGTTGAGATACAGTTTATCCGTTGATGACGTGGATAGCCTGTTACCCGTTGACATGTGAAAATCTAGTAATGTGTTTATACTATCAACGGATAAAGGATATCCGTTGATAAGCTAATTTTGCCTTAGACAAAATTCCTGCAGAAAATTTTTCTGAAAGTTTTAACTTTCAAGTAAATCAAAACACATTTTTAGCTTCAATGCAGTGAAATCAAATATCACTAGGAATTATGACAAGTTAAGCATACCTAGCTCACCTACCAATCTTGTGAATGTGGATTCATCAAGAGGCTTGGTGAAGATATCTGCAAGCTGCATTTCACTTGGCACAAAGTGCATTTCTACTGTACCATTCATCACATGTTCTCTAATGAAGTGGTATTTGATGTCAATGTGCTTGGTTCTCGAATGTTGCACTGGATTCCCTGTGATGGCAATAGCACTTGTGTTGTCACAGAAAATTGGAATCTTCTCAACTTTTAGACCATAGTCAATGAGTTGGTTTCTCATCCATAGAATCTGTGCACAACAGCTTCCAGCAGCAATGTACTCAGCTTCAGCTGTTGAGGTGGAGACTGAGTTTTGTTTCTTACTGAACCATGAAACAAGCCTGTTTCCTAGAAATTGACAGGAACCTGTAGTACTTTTCCTGTCAACTCTGCAACCTGAATAATCTGCATCTGAATAGCTAGTTAGATCAAAACCAGATTCTCTTGGGTACCAAATGCCAAGGTTTGGTGTTCCCTTAAAATATATGAAAATTCTTTTAATAGCTATTAAGTGAGACTCTCTAGGGTCAGCTTGAAATCTAGCACAAAGACAAGTAGAAAACATTATATCAGGTCTACTAGCTGTTAGGTATAGAAGTGAACCTACCATGCCTCTATAGCTTGAGATGTCCACAGACTTTTCCTTAGTATTCAACTCAAGCTTAGTTGCAGTGGCCATAGGTGTTTTAGTAGATGTACAATCCATTAAGTCAAATTTCTTTAAGAGATCATAAATATATTTTGTTTGACTTATGAAAATGCCCTCATTAACTTGCTTTACTTGTAGGCCAAGAAAGTAAGTTAATTCACCCATCATGCTCATTTCATACCAACTTTGCATAAGTTTGGCAAACTTTTTGCAAAGCTTCTCATCTGTAGACCCAAAAATAATATCATCTACATAGATTTGAACAAGTATTGAAGAGCCATTAATATCCCTATGAAATAAGGTTTTATCTAATGTACCTCTAGTGAAGTGGTTCTCCAAAAGAAATTGAGATAAAGTGTCATACCAGGCTCTTGGTGCTTGCTTCAAACCATAAAGTGCTTTCATGAGAAGATATTCATATTCTGGAAATTCTGGATCCTCAAAACCAGGAGGTTGATGGACATAGACCTCTTCTTCCAGTTCCCCATTTAGAAAGGCACTTTTGACATCCATCTGATAGACTTTGAAATTGGCATGTGCTGCATAGGCTAGAAAGATTCTTATTGCCTCAAGTCTTGCCACTGGAGCAAAAGTTTCATCAAAATCTATTCCTTCTTCTTGAGAGTAGCCCTTTGCCACTAATATAGCTTTATTCCTCACAATTATGCCATTTTCATCTGTCTTATTCTTGAGAACCCATTTAGTACCTATGACACTTCTATCATCAGGTTTGGGCACAAGTTTCCATACTTTATTTCTTTCAAATTGGTTTAGCTCTTCTTGCATTGCTAACACCCAATCTGGATCTAGAAGGGCATCTTCCACTTTCTTAGGTTCTTCTTGAGACAGGAAGCTACTGTATAGACATTCTGCTTGAGTGGCCCTTCTAGTTTGGACTCTTGAATTTGATTCACCAATGATTAACTCAAATGGATGATTTCTAGTCCATTTTCTTGCAGGTGGAAGGTTTGATCTTGATGAGGTTGCTTCATTTCCATGATCATGTTGATTTAGCATTGAATTTTGACCTTGAGAAACTCCCCCTGATTTTGTTGCCCTTGCTGAGTTATGAAGTTGACTATCAATGGATGCATCATTTTGCCTGTCGACGGATGCTTGAGAATATCTGTCAACGGATGCATCTCTAATAGTGTCAACGGATGTTGCAGAATGACTGTCAACGGATGTTCCAGAATGACTGTCAACGGATGCTTCATTTTCAGTGTAAGCATCACTTCTAGTTGGTATAACAGCTCTAGGTGGATCTCTGTGGTCATGATCTTCATTTTCCTCATCATCATCATAGTACATTCTTCCTTCACCTTCATTCTCAAATTCTAACTTTTCATGGTAACCTTCATCATTTAGGCCTAGAATCTTTTGATCATCAAACACAACATGTACAGATTCCATAACAATGTTGGTTCTTAGATTGTAGACCTTGTAGGCTTTCCCTGCTGCATATCCAACGAAAATAGCTCCATCTGCCTTTGCTTCAAATTTGCCCAAGTTATCTCCATGATTCCTTAGCACAAAACACTTACATCCAAAGACATGTAGGAAAGCTAAAGTTGGTTTCTTGTTGGTTAATAACTGATAAGGAGTCATTCCTCTAGCTTGATTGACCAAGGAAATATTCTGAGTAAAGCATGCAGTGTTGACAGCTTCAGCCCAGAAATATGTTGGTAACCTTGATTCACTTAACATTGTTCTAGCTGCTTCAATGAGAGTTCTGTTTTTCCTTTCAACAACCCCATTTTGTTGAGGAGTTCTGGCAGCAGAAAACTCATGGACAATTCCATTCTCTTCATAGAAAATCTTCATTGTGGAATTCTTAAATTCAGTACCATTGTCACTCCTGATTCTTTGTACTCTGTCTTCAGAACCATTGTTTAGCATTCCGAGGTGATTGATGATGATTTCACTTGCACAATCCTTGGAGTGCAGGAAGAAGCTTAGAAAAATCATCTACAATCACCAGACAGTATTTCTTCTTTGAAATAGACATGACATTTACTGGACCAAATAAATCCATATGCAGCAATTGAAGAGGCTTAACAATGGATGACTCTGTCTTGCTTTTGAAGGATGATTTCTTTTGTTTCCCTAATTGGCAGGCATCACACAGCCCATCTCTGACAAACTCCAATTGAGGGATTCCTCTAGCAAGATCCTTTCTTACCAAATCATTCATAACTTTAAAATTCAAATGTGACAGCTTCTTATGCCATAGCCAACTCTCATCCTTACTTGCTTTGCTGAAGAGACAAGTAATGGATTCTGAGCATGCTGAATTGAAGTCAGCTATGTAAACATTTCCTTTTCTAAAGCCTGTCAATACCACATTGTTGTCTTCCTTGGCAGAAACAACACAGGCTTCTTTTGTGAACTTTACTTCATAGTCTTTGTCACAAATCTGACTGATACTCAGCAAATTGTGCTTCAAACCTTCAACTAAAGCCACTTCTTCAATGATGACATTGTCTTTTGAAATCAGGCCATATCCCTTAGTATATCCTTTGCTGTCATCTCCAAAGGTAATTCTAGGGCCAGCTCCTTCCTTGAACTCTGTGAGCAGGGTTGAATCTCCTGTCATGTGCCTAGAGCATCCACTGTCTAGGTACTATAGATTCCTTCTGTTTCCCTGCACACATTTCAAAAACAAATCAAGTTGATTTTGGTACCCAAGCTTCCTTGGGTCCTTTCTTGTTAGCCTTTGACTTTGCACTCTTAGCATTCTTCAACTTAGGTGTAGATGCTTGAGTGATGGGGTTTGACAAATGCTCATTTGCATGAATATTGAATGCATGCATGTGTGGAAAATTGGCATACATATTATTCATGTTAGGTATGTTCCATGACATTTGTGGCACATTCATAGATTGAAAGTAAGGATTAGACATATATGGCATGTTCACATATGGATTTGAAAAACTAGCATTTTGATACAAACCAGGCATTGCAGGCATACATGGCATTGGTTGAGGTACATGAACAGGAGCCTTGTTGACAATCTTGCAATTAGAAGATAGATGATTGACACTATTACAATTACTACAAGTTTTCCTAGGAGCAAACTTGTCAGGAGAGTAATTGTTTTTCTTGTTGATGCCTATCTTACCATTTCTGTTCTTTTTTTTTTGCCCTCAATTTCTACCTTTTCATTGTCCGATTTACCAACAGCCTTTTTGTTGTGTAAATCACCTGTCTTAGCCTTCCCACTGGATTTGGTTTTGCTGCACTCACCACTAACAAAATTCTTGTTTACTGGACTATACTTGATATCCAGTTTCCTAAGTTCCTTCTTACTAACAGACTTTTTGTTAGTCGACGGATACCTCTCATCCGTTGACGGTTCATCTGTCAACGGATGATCACTATCCGTTGATTCACAAATAGTCTCTAGATCCTCAAGGCCAGGTTCTAGCTCCTTTTTCTTTTGAGTCCAGGTATCCTTCACAAATGATTCTATTCCCTGAACTTCTATTATGTTTTGAGAAATATTCCTACAAATTTGAAATTTAGCAATTATCCCTTGTTCTTTTTCAAGCTGGTCTTTTAAAATCAGTTCTCTTTTTAACACAGCTTCAAGTTCACTTTTAGCATTATTGCAATCAACTCTCATTTTCTCAAATTTTAGAAATTGAGTTTCTAGAGCAGCATTTCTATCACTTAAAAACATATTAGACTCTTTAATTCTATTGTTCTCTTTAGTAAGTGATTTAAGAGTAACACTTAAGTGATATAGTTCAGTAGACATTTCATCTATAACACTATTGCATTCCTCTTTGGTGAGCTCAGAGAGATTAGTAGAAAATACCTGATTGCTAGCTGAACTTGCTTCCTGCTCTCCAGAATCAGCCATTAAAGCAAGGTTGACTAACTCAACTTCATCATCAGAATGATTGTCATCAACAGCCCAGTCATACTCTTGGGTCAAGAATGCCTTTCCTTTCTGTGACGCCCCCAGATCCGGGGTCGGAGATCTAGGCGCTCACGGTCCATTTTCCATTAGTAACATACCTGTTCTTGCACATAATATAAACAACACAGCCATCGACCCCACAATAAACTCACACCACACTCACACACACAGGTTAGAGCCTCAGAAACGTCACAACATTGATTAAGCAGAATTAAAATTATCAGAGTTATTACAGATCGAATTAAATAGTATTTATGCTACCAGCAACACTTCGATATGAAGCGAAGTTGGCGGCTTGAAAGTTTGTTACGATACACTGCCTTGCACAGGTCATACTGATAAATAAAACGAACTAACAAAAGCTGCCAACCAATCCGGCTAATGGGGCCTACCGGTGGAATCTCAAGTGGTGGCTCGGGTCTAGTCACCTGCTTTCGAACAGTCTGCCTGGGTCTTGCCATTTCGCTTAGCTGTTGTGTTTGTAAAATTTGAAAACAAGCAAGAGTGAGAAACTATAGCTCAGCAAGAATATATGTATAAGGTAAGCAATATAACATTTCATATGATTGGCAGTTGATATACTTGTTTGTTTCAAGCGGTTATAAAATCACTTGTCATAGTTGATAAATCTCGAAGGTGCAACAATATGTGCCCTTGTTTTCAAAATAAACTTGCAGTTCTAGATACTGCATTGAATCAACATCTTTCTCATCAAAATAGAACACTATCAGCAACTTGGCACAAAAGCCTAAGAAGCAGTGTCAAAGCATTTTTCCAAAATGGAGGAATGGGACTTAAAGAAAACACAAAACCTGACAAGGATTGACGATGATCAGTCGCCACATCCAAGTCCAATCATCTGCGGGTCTTCTCTACCGGTAGAAGGATAGAAACTACATCCGTAACTATCCCTCGGGTGAAAACTACATCCGTAATCACCCTCGATGAAAACTACATCCGTAATCATCCTTCGGCAACACCTGGGCCGGAATAATAAGTGATGGACCGCCTGGCTCACGGCCGCCTACACATCCTGTAACACCCCCAGATCCGGGGTCCGGGATCCGGTGGTTACGGTTTCCAATTCTGTCCACAACAATTGAATTTTCCTTAACATAAAATAAATTACGTCTCTATAACCCAACACAACAATATAAAACACACCCGTTATAGTCCCAGAGATGAAATCAGAGTAACAATCAAATTTTTATTAATCACATTATGAGTTCTTACAATCCAAAAGGATTTCAATATAAATACATACTCTTTGCCATCCATTTACATAAGTAATACTAGACCATATTCTTGGTACTGAAAGAATAAATATACCCTACCAATAGCTTCTTCTTCAGCTCTGGTAGTCTCATCGTCCTCGCCCGCGTCGAGTGCGCCTTGTGCGAGTCATCTGGTCTAGCTGTTGTTGTGATATAATAATAAAGCAAGGGTGAGCAATAGCCCACCAACAATAATATATAACTGAACGATAATGTATAACAGTTCAAAAGTATCTTTCAAACCATATGCCATGCATTTACGGAAATGATGCCAGTATAATATGAACGATGAAGTTACAAGGTAACTCAAAATGTAAATATATGAGGGAATATCTGCTATGTCGAAAATAAGCAAGATATTATAAAGAGGAACTTGCAAGGAAAATATTGCAATTCCAGTTACGAACACTTTTCCAGCTCTGCCAACAGTAATCATGTTGCAGGAAATAAATAAGTTTGGATGATGAACCAATGATGGAGTATTCACCGCGCCCGCTGTTCCAATCTTGATGATCAGTCAAGATCGTACAGCTCAAATTATATTTACTACCGGTAGAAGGAAGAACTGACGGCTTTACTTGTATACCGCCTTACTAGCTCTCCCCGGCCAACGGTTGGGCCAAAGGGGATGGACCGGCGCTACTCGGCCTCTTACACGACTCCTAGTTCAAATAGAATTCATGATTCTGAATGTAACGTTCGTCCCCCTTTCCCCAAGTATAATACTTGTTGATAAGACTCCACAAAGTAGTCGTATCTAGTTGGAAAGGAAAATTTATCAATAACTCCCAAGCTATTACTTGGTAACGGATATCAACTTGTTCCAGTAATCTTACCCCTCGAAAGATGAGAAGGTAAGCAACGACTTAATAAGTCAACAGCACCCGAGTTGCGAGTGAAGGGAATACTTTATGACCGGGAAGTCGACAAGATAAATAACATTTTCCAAGTAAGGTTCCCTTATTATTAAGGAGATAGACTCAAAGAAGAATGATGTCTGAGAACCTTTCTTGATATAAGATTAATAATAATATGACTCCGAAATATTTTCTGTAATAATCAAAGAAGATAAACCTTATCGAGGTTATTCTAAGTATGGAATAAATATTCAGAGAATATTTATTGAATTAAAATATTTTATGGAATATTTAGGAATATGAAAGAATATCTTTAATCAGAGTATCTCTCAAATAATTCTTGAAGAAATATCGAGAGAATATTTATTGCATAACTAAATATTCAAATGAATATTCCAAATAATATTCATTAATTAATAAGACCTGAAAGGAATATTTAAAATATTTAAAATAATATTCGATGATTAAATAGAACCCTGGATGAATATTCAAAATAATATTCATAATTAATTAGGAATTTAAATGAATATTGATAAAGTAATATTCATTTAATGGATAATATTCTAAATGAATATCAAGTAATGTTCATTTAGTAATCCAAGCTTTAAAGGAATATTCGAGATAAGACTCGATAAATAAATCAAGTTTCAGATGAACATTAAAATAATATTCGATAGGTAATTACTGTCTTAAATGAATACTCAAAAGTAATATTCATTTAATGAATAATATTCTAAATGAATATCCAATTAATATTCATTTAGTAGTCCAACCTTTAGAAGAATATTCGCAATAATAATCGATAAATAATTTGACTCTGAATGAATATTAAAAATATTATTCGTCGAATAGTTACGTTCAAATAATTATTTGAAGTAAAGATCGTTAAAATAAATAATCTCGAACGAATATTCAAATAATATTCGTCGCCCGAATAATGGAAAATATTTACTTAAATATTTTCCTCCGAGGTAATCTCGATATATCAAGAAATATTGGCTCCCGGTCTATATTTTATGAATAAGATGTATATGCCCTTCTATGAGGGTCTTACAATAACCGGCTTATAACTGATGTATAACTGTCTAGCTTATAAGCCAACAATAACATTCAGGGAACAAGTATATCAATTCAACTTGAAAGTAGGCATGCATGCAATGGCATATGTATATCAGCAATCATATATATATATATTTATTCAATCACAACAACAGCCTAAAAGAAGGGAATTGAAACTTGCCTGGTAGTCGAGTACGGTAAGGGGTAGTGGTAGCGGGTCCCGGTTCAGCTTGGTGATCTATAAATAGCCAAGGCATTCGGGATTAATCATTTAACATATTAAAAGTTAAGTTATACTTAATTCGAAACACGTTCTCGAGTTATCTCGTTATACCCCTTTTTAGTGGATTACTTATTATCACTGATCCGACCCGACATTCGTTCGTTAATACGACATGTCACTGCACTTATACTTGGGACATACTTAAGTCATATGAGTTCTAAGGTTGATCGTTACGAACCAATATTATACTCCGAGTTTTATCGCCCGTTTTCTAAGTGTTTTACCGAAGTTATAAAAGAGTCGTCTTTTAGGGGTTCGTTCGCGTTTAACCTTGACTCGAACATTTTTAATAAATCGAAAAATGCTCTATTTGACATACGGTTTTCTTTCACACCTTCCTTCTTACCCCTAGTATTTATTTACCAAGATTCGCCATGACGTTACATAGTTTACGAGGGTTCAATTTCAGTTACGAACTTTCGTTTACGGATTCGAACTACTTTTAGTAATTTGGTCATAATTCCTAAACCGTAAATCAAAATGCTTCGATTCTTTCGCCAAAGTGATCTGTGTTCAAAAATCTATCAGTAGGGTTCATTAACTTGCCAAGAACAGAGAGTTATGGCTACTGACCAGTTCGGTTTCTTAGTGTTAATGAAAATCGGGCATTACGACGGCTACGAATCGAGCGTTCTAAAATTCATTACGCAACAACCAAGCCACACCGGGCATCTAATCAACTTATACACATAATAAGCACCCCAAAAAGACCAGAAGCCACTGATCTTAGTATCAAACTCAACATGTTAATCAAATCACTAAATCACTAACTAAACATGCTTATAACATGAACATAATCATAACTAAGCTAGATCCATCAAGAACATGCTTAAAACTCAAAGTAGAGCAAGGGTTTTCAAGTTTTATACCTTCCTTGTAGTATGTAATAGCCTCACAAATCTTGGTATTGCCCTTGGATGGCCTTAACTTAGCTAGAATCAACCATGAAAACAAGAAAAACAAAGATTAGTTCTTAGAGATACTATTCATCATCACCTTTGATGATTTATTTGAAAATGAAAGGAAGTGAATTTGAGGCTGAAATTTCTAGGGAATCTAAGCTATGATATGTAGTACTTACCCTAAAAATTAGAAGAACAAACAATGGTGGGAACCTCCTTTTCTAGCTCCTTGGCCGAAACTTTGAAGAAAAGAAAGGAATGGAGAGTGTTTGCTTGGTTTCTTGCTTTTCCTTGGTCAATTTTGCATAAAGTGAATTTGGATAGATAATATCTCATCCTAGTTGTGTTAGTGGAGTGTGATGTCATGGATGAGGCAATTTGGAGAGACAAGTGTTATGTTTTGGATGGTGGAAGGCTAAGTATTGGTTGGTTTTTCTAAGTACTACTTCCATCTCCAAGTATGCTAGTTACTTTAAACCACTTGGTTGCTAGATATTTATTCTAGTAGCTTACACAAGACTCTTGCTTCCTCTGCTTTTTTCAGTGTCCGGTTATTACCCGTTTCGATTTATCGTTCGTGAGAATATTTCACGGATTTCTAATTAGGGTTTACCGGGAATCCTCTTTAATATTAATACTTTCATTCTCCATCTTTCATTCTAACTTTCCAATTTATATTCCTTAAATCCATTCGTTAAATACTTAAGGCTATCAGTGTCCAGGGAACTCTCGGAGAAAATAAAAGTGCGGTTTTTCAGAATCCGACAGCTTTTACATACACTTATTTTCCCCCTGGATCATTAATACGAACTCGGAAATCCGTTCCGAATGCTTCTGTATAGTGTCGTCTCATATTATTATATACTCCCACCAAACACTATTCATTCTGTATTCTTTACTTGTTCTCTTAGGGTGGTACAATTGTCCGTATTCTCTTTCGATCGTTCCTTAACCTTTTTACGGAACTACTGGATTAATCGTTATCGATCTGGATGACATGAGGGTATTCTCTTGCTTGAAGTTGCCATATCTTATTCCCTTAGAAGATAGATTATTCTTACCTATGTTGTCACCCTTTAGCATTCTTCAAGACATAAACATAATAAGGTCGAATTCCATTCATTCTTTCCAAATATCAATAATTACATTGTAGCCATAACCACTCCTCAGTGGTTTCCTACCTTCATTCTTAAATCAAATATAATAACATCCCAAAATATCAAATCCTCAAAGTCAATATCTCAATTCTTGGATTATAATAATATTTAATCCACTGTCCGGTCAAATATTATACCGAAAAGAATTTGGAATTTCTGAATTCCGATCGTCTCTGCATTCACTTATTTCCTCCGCGTATTACTAATATGACTTCGAAACATCCATATCACGTCCCGTACATAGGGTGGAGTGAAAAGTTTTCCAACTTACAAAATCACTATTCATCCACCAAATTACTATGCACATACAGGAAACACTATGCACGTACGGGAAACACTATGCATGTACGGGAAACACTATGCACGTACTCATTTCCCTTCAAGGATCCATTAGCTCCTTCCTGGATGGTAGATTATTCTTATCTAGGTCCTCAACCATCGAATTACTCTATTCTAACAATATACCAATGCATCAGGATCATTGTCCAAAGCAATATCCATTCATTACAATCATTGTTCTTTGAAACCACCATTCATTAGAGCTGGTGACCTTGTTATCGGAATCATTGTTCCTCATTTTATCATTACTTAATAAAAAGTTTTAATTATATCCAAAATTTGGGGTTCTTACAGTCTCCCCTCCTTAAAAGGATTCCGTCCCGGAATCAGGTAGGAAGCAAAGAGTCGTTTGCCTGTCGTTCACTTTTTAGCTTCCCGGTCAATTCTTAGTCGTTCTACCCTTCCTCAGCACATCTTCTAGTGCTACAATCCATATTGTATCCTTTTTCCATCAACGTTGCTACTTTTCGTACAACTCACTATCCGGGTTATATTCTTACTCAGTCTTATCCTTATTGATACCTGTAGTAACATTGGTATCACTATCACCCTACGAATTCGGAGGTAACCTCGCTCGTACTGTGCACTTCCTGATTGCTTTAATCTTCGCAATCTCGATCAATATAGAGAAGTGGAAAGATTTATTGAGAGATCACTATGATCAATTGAACATTTGTTATATTACATAGTTAGTACAGAAGGGGGCCAGCCTTTAGTACTTGACAAGCAATTAAACAAGTCATGGTATTCCACTTAGACTTCTATCACATAGACATATAGTCACGTAGCAGTACCTCCCCTCCTAAAAGGGTTGTTCTTCTCAATTCATAAAGAAGATGAATAAGAGAGAAGAAGAGAAAAGAGTTCTAAAGGATTATAGAAAGCTTTCATGATTGTAGAATATCATACTCAGGATTTACCTCTGAACTATAGAGGTTTATCAAAGAAGAAATTAATCATAATTATATCCAATACTATTTGATCGCAATCTCACGTGTCAACATATCTTGCTGCTTTGTCCATTATTCTATGGACAAATACTCTTGTTCAATCTTAGCGATACTCACATTCGGGAAATCCTTCAACCTTTCAGGTTAAATCTTAGATTTCTCACTTGACATCATTATTACTGACATCCCATATCATGTTACTAGCTTTTTCATAACTATAATATTGACACTATCAGGTTGTCATCCTGAGAATTCATTAGAAAACCCATTCATAACATTCCTTGCTTCTCATTCCATAGTTGCTTTCCCAGCCTTTTCTTTATCACTCACATCCTTCTTATTATCTGATTCTTACTCATTTCTATTATTTACTTTCACCTTCACCTCTTTATTGAGACACCTTTTTGCACTTGGTACCTCCTTATCGGTATTCCGTCTCATTTATTCTATAATCATCACGTTATTCCAATTTAAAATTTCCGAAATGAATCTGGCCCGATCCCTTTAACTTAGATTCATATAATCTACTTCTGCCAACCGTGTTTCTCATCACTTGTTCTTTTCTAACCGTGGTTTTCCACAGGTTATCTTTCGTAAGTCAGACCAGGTCGTATATCTACATGCTCGTACTCCTATCATCTGTTGAACATCTGCATTTTACTGACGTAGCCTGGCCACATGAAAACCCGTTATGACCGTGCTATAAGTTTTGGGGGTAAGGCTGGCTCGAATACCGCCGTCCGAACACTTTAAACTCTCAGGTGGCCCAATAAGTCTCGGGCTCAACCGCCCTTCCCTCCAAGTCTCATTAATTCTTTCCATGGGAATATCTTTAACATCATGAATCATCAACCTCATATTCTCTATCTTGTTTGCGCAGAAGTACACTAACATAAACTTGTTTGTCATTCATCAACATGCCATTTAGTTAATCAATGGCAGCACTTTCTTTATCTTTACATTGTCATCTACTTTCTTAGAAGAATCACCATCACTTGTTGTTTACGTAGTGCATTAATAGCTAACCCTACGGGTTTCAAATCCCTTAGGGAGACAAAGTAATCACTATTCCTTATCCATAAGGAACACTTCCTGAACTTGATGTAGATATAACATGAAGTAGATAGAATTGCAGAAGAGTTTCAGGCATCGCAGCTAGGTCCGGTTGATGAAACTATCACTTATGCATCTTCCATAAAAGACTGGAAACTTAACGGTTTACTTCATCAATTTTGTACCATGGTCCTGGTTTGCCTCAAAACGGGACCTTCTAAGGTACGTAATATGCTTAAGACTCCATCAGGAATCAAATCTTTACTTAAACTATTATTACCTTCGATTCTTGCACAATCATCAAAAGGAATGTAACTTCCTCCACTCCAATATGACCTTCAAGGTCTTTCCAAATATCATTTTGTTTCTTCGGTATGAACATTTATAATTATTCCTTTATACTTAGACTGTCGGCCACCTCATTGGCCTTTCCTGATAATAATAATTTCTGGTAATCCTTGTTCCTTGGATATATTCCAATTCAAACATTTCTACCTCATTCCCATCATTTTTGGGTGAAAGCATTCTCCCTTAAGCTCTGCTGATGGAGAAAAATATATTTATCAGTCTTTCTCCATAAGTCATTGCTTCCACCTACCCGTGGGAACTTTATCACGTTTATTCCCAATCCTACTTAGGATACTTCTCTTCTTAGTTCTTTCCTTATCTTAGGATAATCTCAACCTTTATAGGTTCAATCCATACTTCCTCAGGGTCTCATACATGCCTCATCTGGAATTACTGTTACTATGTCATACATTCCTTACCAAACTTCCATTTTGAAGTTCGGAATAATACCTTTTTCCTTGTAAGGTTTCATAGGTCATCCTCATCCTTCCTCCTGTATTTTCTGGGTACAGGGTATATCAAAATGTCATTGATCAATACTCTAATAATTCTATCTATGTTCTTTCCAGAACTCTTTTTAATAATCCTTACCGGTCATTGTTGCCTTAGCAAGCCCAACTCATATCATCTGAAGTCATAATGTCGTTATTAGGGTTAATGCCACCCCTTGTGCATTCCCTAGGGTTTGTCTTAATTTATGGATATCCTATCCTTAATTCAACTGCCAAAGAATTCTTGCATCTTATAATTGGCAATCAGATCATGTATCCTTAATAAAGGTCTCTTTTCAATCATTCTCATTTGATAATCGATCGGTGGCTTAATGCCACCCTTTTCTTTCAGATAGTTGTCAGCCTATTTGGCCTTCCAAAAAGGCAACGTATGCCTATCTCCTCTCTTACAGAACTTGGTAATGGCAGCAAGGATGTTTTGGAAGATATTGGTCAAGTTCAACGTGAATCTCTTAGTACTTATCGTTCTTCTCAAATGTACTTGCCTTAGACAAAATTTCTACAGCATACTGATCCATCTCTGACCATTTCTATACTCTCTTCATAAACCTTCGTTTTTTACTTCCCTTAGTCGTAATATGTTCATGGTATTCATGATACCCTAACATCATACATCTCAAGTCACTATACTTCCATTTTACTCGTAATCTTGGACAACCATATACACATGAGTCACTTTAGTACGGGTTACCCCATCCCAAAAAGGTCTAGTAAATTCCCCATCAAAACATGGGTTGCAAAGGGTTTAGTAGAAGACTCCTACGATCTCATTAATATTTCCTTTATATCAGAAGCCCTTGCAGTCGGTGCTTACTTAGAAGCAACCCTGCTTTGTCTTTTCATTGCTGGTCTAGTCACTTTATAGTCCGTTGTGACTTGGCCTCAACTGGCCACACTAAAATAAAAATATATGATTTTAGGGGTTGGCTAATAGCATTACTTTTCTAGCAATTGCCGGCATAGTGCCTTCTTCTTTGATACCTTTCTACCTTTCCAAAACTTTACTCCATATAAGTCTTAATCGACTACTCGGCACCGTCTCCGGTCACCTTTCCTCCACTTTTATCTTTTCAACTATTCTTATCAATCCTGCGTGCCACACAAGCTTACCATCCCTGGCATAACAGCTTTTTCATTTAAGTCAATCCTGGAATTTCTCAGTCCGGCTGGTTTCTTACTTACATTTCCTGTTTTCGTCCAATCTCACTTCATCATTTTATCACTACCGTCGATTGTAATGCTCAGGGTCCGTTTACTAACCCATTTTACAGCATCCTTACCCAAATCACAGGGTTTGCTCCAGTTTCTACTCTCTTCCATGACATTCTCTGATAATCAGAAAGACAAGGTTTGCCATAATTCACCGAATTCCTTTCCAGACTCAGGGAAATTTCGATCAATCTACCCACCTACTGGTAACATTAAGGAGACCAGTTTCGAAACCTGAAGAATAGTTCTTTGAACCTCCAAGCAGGTGGAATCATAAGCAGTCATAGTTAACGAAATAATCATCATCAGATTGGAAGTTTACCCACTGGAAAGGAATCAATTATATCCATCCCTTAGAAGGGAATCAATAGTTTCAAACTGAAACCCGTCACAACGTCCTGATACCTATACGTCCTGATATTCAATACTACCAAATGTCGGTCTACCTAACCCTTTATGCGAAGCGTCGTTGGAAGCACAAAGTCTCCTTTTTTTCCATTAAGCAATGCCAGCTCTTGGTCATTACCAATTTCACCTTTTAGCTCCAGGAAGATTTTCTCACATTTTTCTCTTTAACTACTGATCGTATTACTTGATCTATTATAATTCCGCATCGGAATAAACTTAAGGTACTACTATAATCCATTCAAAGAGAAGAAGGAATTTAATATTCCTCTAAATCACATGCATCTAACGTTTCTGGTTCATCATTTAACTGAGTTGAATTAACTCTATACTCGGTCTCTGGAAGTAGTCTCATTACGAGTTCATCTTGACTCACTAGTCTTATCTTCCGGTAGGTTCTGAGATCATTGTCTTGCTTGCTACTTCCTTATATAATTTTACCCAATCATGCTATCACTTCCCAATGTCTTTACTTTCTAAATGATTCATTCATAAAATGAACATTTTCCTTAATAAAACCACCTTATTAACCTTAATTTGGTTCCATAATTTACAACCTACGACACCTGCCTTCTCATGGCGAATTATTACTGACAATATTCATACTGATTCATTTATCAAATGATATGGCACTTACTGCCTCATTCTCAACTATTCCTAGGGACTCTGCTCCTCGTCCTATATCGCTGTATTTGATAATCATACATCCCTCTAGCTCTTTCTTTGTTAAGATGAAAATCTCTAAGGATTCTAATCTATTTCCGTATAAGATCTCAAGTAATTCTTCCAATCCTTCTTTCTTGCTGGTACTACATCTGGTAGTCCGGCTATGAATTCAACATGCATCTTCAGATCTCTTAATAATATCTCGGTTCTTTATACTCACTTTTCTGAGCACCATATCTTAATCATCACAGTCATTCTGGCTGCGACCCTCATTACCCATGGGTAAGCTCCTTATCCTAACAGGATTTTCCTTATCTGCTGGAACCTCTTCCGGGTCTCCAGTAGGGTACTCCATCGAATTACCCGCTGATCTTCAGCATATAAAGCATCATCGCGCTGTTGCTCGTATGCCTCAAGGTCAGTCGCCTTACTCGTCGATACGATATCGAGCTAAGTTACTATCATTATACTTACGAGTTCCCATAAGGGTTTTATATGTCATCACTACATTAAGTAGTTCGACTATGAACTTGGCAAGAGTTCTTATTATCTTATTGAATTTATTGTTTTAACGTCACCTCATCTCTGGGGTTTATAACGTACGCTCTGATACCACTTCTGTAACACCCCCAGATCCGGGGTCCGGGATCCGGTGGTTACGGTTTCCAATTCTGTCCACAACAATTGAATTTTCCTTAACATAAAATAAATTACGTCTCTATAACCCAACACAACAATATAAAACACTCCCGTTATAGTCCCAGAGATGAAATCAGAGTAACAATCAAATTTTTATTAATCACATTATGAGTTCTTACAATCCAAAAGGATTTCAATATAAATACATACTCTTTGCCATCCATTTACATAAGTCATACTAG
The DNA here is from genome assembly GCA_036435485.1 of Saposhnikovia divaricata. NCBI lineage: Eukaryota > Viridiplantae > Streptophyta > Magnoliopsida > Apiales > Apiaceae > Saposhnikovia > Saposhnikovia divaricata. The sequence continues at coordinate 20,772,047 of CM071599.1, read as the reverse complement.
ACCATATTCTTGGTACTGAAAGAATAAATATACCCTACCAATAGCTTCTTCTTCAGCTCTGGTAGTCTCATCGTCCTCGCCCGCGTCGAGTGCGCCTTGTGCGAGTCATCTGGTCTAGCTGTTGTTGTGATATAATAATAAAGCAAGGGTGAGCAATAGCCCACCAACAATAATATATAACTGAACGATAATGTATAACAGTTCAAAAGTATCTTTCAAACCATATGCCATGCATTTACGGAAATGATGCCAGTATAATATGAACGATGAAGTTACAAGGTAACTCAAAATGTAAATATATGAGGGAATATCTGCTATGCCGAAAATAAGCAAGATATTATAAAGAGGAACTTGCAAGGAAAATATTGCAATTCCAGTTACGAACACTTTTCCAGCTCTGCCAACAGTAATCATGTTGCAGGAAATAAATAAGTTTGGATGATGAACCAATGATGGAGTATTCACCGCGCCCGCTGTTCCAATCTTGATGATCAGTCAAGATCGTACAGCTCAAATTATATTTACTACCGGTAGAAGGAAGAACTGACGGCTTTACTTGTATACCGCCTTACTAGCTCTCCCCGGCCAACGGTTGGGCCAAAGGGGATGGACCGGCGCTACTCGGCCTCTTACACGACTCCTAGTTCAAATAGAATTCATGATTCTGAATGTAACGTTCGTCCCCCTTTCCCCAAGTATAATACTTGTTGATAAGACTCCACAAAGTAGTCGTATCTAGTTGGAAAGGAAAATTTATCAATAACTCCCAAGCTATTACTTGGTAACGGATATCAACTTGTTCCAGTAATCTTACCCCTCGAAAGATGAGAAGGTAAGCAACGACTTAATAAGTCAACAGCACCCGAGTTGCGAGTGAAGGGAATACTTTATGACCGGGAAGTCGACAAGATAAATAACATTTTCCAAGTAAGGTTCCCTTATTATTAAGGAGATAGACTCAAAGAAGAATGATGTCTGAGAACCTTTCTTGATATAAGATTAATAATAATATGACTCCGAAATATTTTCTGTAATAATCAAAGAAGATAAACCTTATCGAGGTTATTCTAAGTATGGAATAAATATTCAGAGAATATTTATTGAATTAAAATATTTTACGGAATATTTAGGAATATGAAAGAATATCTTTAATCAGAGTATCTCTCAAATAATTCTTGAAGAAATATCGAGAGAATATTTATTGCATAACTAAATATTCAAATGAATATTCAAAATAATATTCATTAATTAATAAGACCTGAAAGGAATATTTAAAATATTTAAAATAATATTCGATGATTAAATAGAACCCTGGATGAATATTCAAAATAATATTCATAATTAATTAGGAATTTAAATGAATATTGATAAAGTAATATTCATTTAATGGATAATATTCTAAATGAATATCAAGTAATGTTCATTTAGTAATCTAAGCTTTAAAGGAATATTCGAGATAAGACTCGATAAATAAATCAAGTTTCAGATGAACATTAAAATAATATTCGATAGGTAATTACTGTCTTAAATGAATACTCAAAAGTAATATTCATTTAATGAATAATATTCTAAATGAATATCCAATTAATATTCATTTAGTAGTCCAACCTTTAGAAGAATATTCGCAATAATAATCGATAAATAATTTGACTCTGAATGAATATTAAAAATATTATTCGTCGAATAGTTACGTTCAAATAATTATTTGAAGTAAAGATCGTTAAAATAAATAATCTCGAACGAATATTCAAATAATATTCGTCGCCCGAATAATGGAAAATATTTACTTAAATATTTTCCTCCGAGGTAATCTCGATATATCAAGAAATATTGACTCCCGGTCTATATTTGATGAATAAGATGTATACGCCCTTCTATGAGGGTCTTACAATAACCGGCTTATAACTGATGTATAACTGTCTAGCTTATAAGCCAACAATAACATTCAGGGAACAAGTATATCAATTCAACTTGAAAGTAGGCATGCATGCAATGGCATATGTATATCAGCAATCATATATATATATATATATATATATATTTATTCAATCACAACAACAGCCTAAAAGAAGGGAATTGAAACTTGCCTGGTAGTCGAGTACGGTAAGGGGTAGTGGTAGCGGGTCCTGGTTCAGCTTGGTGATCTATAAATAGCCAAGGCATTCGGGATTAATCACTTAACATATTAAAAGTTAAGTTATACTTAATTCGAAACACGTTCTCGAGTTATCTCGTTATACCCCTTTTTAGTGGATTACTTATTATCACTGATCCGACCCGACATTCGTTCGTTAATACGACATGTCACTGCACTTATACTTGGGACATACTTAAGTCATATGAGTTCTAAGGTTGATCGTTACGAACCAATATTATACTCCGAGTTTTATCGCCCGTTTTCTAAGTGTTTTACCGAAGTTATAAAAGAGTCGTCTTTTAGGGGTTCGTTCGCGTTTAACCTTGACTCGAACATTTTTAATAAATCGAAAAATGCTCTATTTGACATACGGTTTTCTTTCACACCTTCCTTCTTACCCCTAGTATTTATTTACCAAGATTCGCCATGACGTTACATAGTTTACGAGGGTTCAATTTCAGTTACGAACTTTCGTTTACGGATTCGAACTACTTTTAGTAATTTGGTCATAATTCCTAAACCGTAAATCAAAATGCTTCGATTCTTTCGCCAAAGTGATCTGTGTTCAAAAATCTATCAGTAGGGTTCATTAACTTGCCAAGAACAGAGAGTTATGGCTACTGACCAGTTCGGTTTCTTAGTGTTAATGAAAATAGGGCATTACGACGGCTACGAATCGAGCGTTCTAAAATTCATTACGCAACAACCAAGCCACACCGGGCATCTAATCAACTTATACACATAATAAGCACCCCAACAAGACCAGAAGCCACTGATCTTAGTATCAAACTCATCATGTTAATCAAATCACTAAATCACTAACTAAACATGCTTATAACATGAACATAATCATAACAAAGCTAGATCCATCAAGAACATGCTTAAAACTCAAAGTAGAGCAAGGGTTTTCAAGTCTTATACCTTCCTTGTAGTATGTAATAGCCTCACAAAGCTTGGTATTGCCCTTGGATGGCCTTAACTTAGCTAGGATCAACCATGAAAACAAGAAAAACAAAGATTAGTTCTTAGAAACACTATTCATCATCACCTTTGATGATTTATTTGAAAATGAAAGGAAGTGAATTTGAGGCTGAAATTTCTAGGGGATCTAAGCTATGATATGTAGTACTTACCCTAAAAATTAGAAGAACAAACAATGGTGGGAACCTCCTTTTCTAGCTCCTTGGCCGAAACTTTGAAGAAAAGAAAGGAATGGAGAGTGTTTGCTTGGTTTCTTGCTTTTCCTTGGTCAATTTTGCATAAAGTGAATTTGGATAGATAATATCTCATCCTAGTTGTGTTAGTGGAGTGTGATGTCATGGATGAGGCAATTTGGAGAGACAAGTGTTATGTTTTGGATGGTGGAAGGCTAAGTATTGGTTGGTTTTTCTAAGTACTACTTCCATCTCCAAGTATGCTAGTTACTTTAAACCACTTGGTTGCTAGATATTTATTCTAGTAGCTTACACAAGACTCTTGCTTCCTCTGCTTGTTTCTGTGTCCGGTTATTACCCGTTTCGATTGATCGTTCGTGAGAATATTTCACGGATTTCTAATTAGGGTTTACCGGGAATCCTCTTTAATATTAATACTTTCATTCTCCATCTTTCATTCTAACTTTCCAATTTATATTCCTTAAATCCATTCGTTAAATACTTAAGGCTATCAGTGTCCAGGGAACTCTCGGAGAAAATAAAAGTGCGGTTTTTCAGAATCCGACAGCTTTTACATACACTTATTTTCCCCCTGGATCATTAATACGAACTCGGAAATCCGTTCCGAATGCTTCTGTATAGTGTCGTCTCATATTATTATATACTCCCACCAAACACTATTCATTCTGTATTCTTTACTTGTTCTCTTAGGGTGGTACAATTGTCCGTATTCTCTTTCGATCGTTCCTTAACCTTTTTACGGAACTACTGGATTAATCGTTATCGATCTGGATGACATGAGGGTATTCTCTTGCTTGAAGTTGCCATATCTTATTCCCTTAGAAGATAGATTATTCTTACCTATGTTGTCACCCTTTAGCATTCTTCAAGACATAAACATAATAAGGTCGAATTCCATTCATTCTTTCCAAATATCAATAATTACATTGTAGCCATAACCACTCCTCAGTGGTTTCCTACCTTCATTCTTAAATCAAATATAATAACATCCCAAAATATCAAATCCTCAAAGTTAATATCTCAATTCTTGGATTATAATAATATTTAATCCACTATCCGGTCAAATATTATACCGAAAAGAATTTGGAATTTCTGAATTCCGATCGTCTCTGCATTCACTTATTTCCTCCGCGTATTACTAATATGACTTCGAAACATCCATATCACGTCCCGTACATAGGGTGGAGTGAAAAGTTTTCCAACTTACAAAATCACTATTCATCCACCAAATTACTATGCACGTACAGGAAACACTATGCACGTACGGGAAACACTATGCATGTACGGGAAACACTATGCACGTACTCATTTCCCTTCAAGGATCCATTAGCTCCTTCCTGGATGGTAGATTATTCTTATCTAGGTCCTCAACCATCGAATTACTCTATTCTGACAATATACCAATGCATCAGGATCATTGTCCAAAGCAATATCCATTCATTACAATCATTGTTCTTTGAAACCACCATTCATTAGAGCTGGTGACCTTGTTATCGGAATCATTGTTCCTCATTTTATCATTACTTAATAAAAAGTTTTAATTATATCCAAAATTTGGGGTTCTTACACATCCCGGGAATCGTTCGTCAACGGTTCCCACACCTGCCAGAGTCCCTTTTTCTTTTTCTTTTAAAAATTGATTTTGATTGAAAACAGAGTAATTGAGGTTCGACATCAGTCGACCGATGATTCTTGAAATCATACAAGAAGCAGAATCTGACCGGGGGTTTTCGAAAATGTTTTGAGTTCGAAAGAGTTCGAGTTTGAAAGTATTAAAAAGTATCTTGGATTAACTTGTCTTTAAATAATGAACAGTAATTAATAAATAATATTTTAATATTTAATATTAATAATTACTAAAATAATTATTCGATAAAATAACTTTTAATCCAAGATAGGGTTTCGAGTATTCACGAAGATATATCAATAGTTATTTGAATATACGATACTACCCGAATGACCCTTCGGGTTTTCGTAAACTAGATACGATATAATAATATACCGCTCCCCGGTCAATAGTATATACGGACCGCTACGACCTCTATTTCTAGAGTCGTTGTCCGAAGAAAACATTTCAATCTAAGTTCAAGGGGTAAAAGCATACATGTACTTGTTCAATCTCAATTGCATCAATACTTCGATAAACATAGCATTTGATATAATTTGAAAACTACAAACACAACAGTGAAAATCCTTGTATAGGGATAAGTTTTGAAAAGTAAACTTGCCTTGGTTTGGTTGGGGTGGTCGAGCGTGCGGATTCGAACGATCTATATAAACAATAATCGTTCGTTAGTACCTTAACAATTTCTCTTTAATTACGGGGTTTAGGGGGGTACGAAATTAACTTAACGACTTCGTCTTATGACTCCCTAGCCCCACTATAGGTCCATGTCATCACTCGATTACGCTCGTCACTTACTCGACTTAATTTAGTTACCACGTTCGAATCATAACCACTAACCCTAGAATAATGTGCCACTAATCGATTTTTTTCCATTGCGCGAATTTTACTCTAGCATTTTTATAAAATCCAAAAATTCATATTTTAATCCAATTCCTTTTGGGTGGTCTTCCCCACTGCATTACTTATGTTCTCAAATTTTTCCATGATCCCACATATATTTTAAGGTGTTTAAACAAGGTTCACAAGGGGGTCACTTAATGCAGTCCATAGTCCAGAAACAAAATTCACTCCTCCGGCCATAACTAAAAATCCACACATCACCTAGCTATGAACCTTACATTTCCAGAAACTACATTCAATTATCTTTCCAACAATATAAGGTAGGACATCAGGGGACATCATTTGGGGGTTCAAATTCGTGCTACAACACAGATCAAAGTTCCTGGACAAACTCAGCAAGCTCAACTACTTAGATCAACCATTATTCCTACTTCCATAACATAATCACCACTTAATACACTTAGATCATGGTTCATAACACTCATGGAGATATATATATTAACCATAGTCATAAAAATCACAATCTCAACATCAAAACTCAAGATCCATGCTATCCAATACATATACATCCAAGATTAGTCCTAAAACACATGGATCTACTACCATACTATATAAACAATACATAACCAAGGGGGTTTGAGATTTTTATACCTTCTTGAGCTCCTAGAGGCCTTGGACAATCTTTACAAAACTCAAAAACACCTTAGATGGCCTCCTACAACACTTACAATGCAAGATCTAAATGAAAAACAAACTTGGTTACTATTTACCAAAGCTTGAATAATTTGTAACTTGAAAATGGTTGGATAAAATGGAGTGAAATTGCTAGCATACCTTGTATATATGATGTAGATGACCTAGGAATTATGGCAAGATTTATGAGTGATGGGAGAGGGGAGAAGAAGAAATTTTCTTCTTCTTCTTTTGCTTAGGCCGAGAGCAAGCTTCAAAGGGGGGGGGGAGAAAGTTTGTGTTTGTGTTTGTCTTGGGTGAATAATTGGTGTTAGGTCATTTAGGTTGGGTGATACATATCACATGTAAGCATAGGTAGTGTACTAGCAAGCATGGGCTCTTGTACTATGTGTCCCCCTTTTTGAAAAAGTAACCAACTAGATACTATTCATCTTCCAATGGCCAACTACTTGTTTGATTTCTAACCACTTGGTTGCATGGGCTTGCATGCAATACTACTCCTTGTATTATTATTCTTCCACCAATGCTTATTATTAACTCTTTAATTCGTGTCGTATCTTAATTATTCTCTCGTAATAATATTTCGTCGCGTAGAGATTTCCCCTATAATTCCTTAAGTACTTATTGTGTAAATTCCTCGAATGTCCATAATTCCTCGTCACAATTCTTAATAAATCCTTTAATACTCTAACCATTCTCAAATCCCAAGTTTTATAAATATTACTAACAATAAGACTCTTGCCTTCACAATCTCTCTGTATATCTTACATAATAAATGCAACAACGCAGTTTCTCAGACAATCAATTCTATTAATCAACAGGGATGACTAGAAAGGTTCCATAATGATAATGTCACAAGATATTAAATAAAAGGAAATATTACCAAAAATTAGGGTTCTTACAGCCTCCCCTCCTTAAAAGGATTCCGTCCCGGAATCAGGTTGAAAACAGTTGGGGGTGCTTTTCACGCATCGCGCTCTCTAGTTCCCATGTTGATTCTTCGACATTCTGATTCCTCCACAAGACTCTCACTAGTTTGACAACCTTGTTCCTCAGCACCTGTTCTTTTCGATCCATGATTTCTACGGGTTGCTCGACATATGTTAAGTCTGGTTGCAAATCCACTTGATCATGTTCTATCACATGTCGGAAGTCGGTATGGTATGGTCGTAGCATGGACACATGGAACACATTATGCACTTGCTGTAAGCTCGGGGGTAAGGCCAACTCGTAGGCTAACTTCCCAACTCGTCTCAAGATCTCAAAAGGTCCAATAAATCTCGGGCTTAGTTTTCCCTTCTTGCCAAATCTCATCAATCCTTTCCACGGCGATACCTTCAACATCACAAACTCTCCTACCTCATATTCTTTGTCCTTGCGGGTCTGGTCTGCATACTTCTTCTGTCTGTCCTGGGCCGCTACCAGCCGTCCTCTTATGAGCTCGATAGTTTCTCTTGTCTGTTGGACCAGTTCAGGCCCTAAAATCTTCCGCTCTCCAACTTCTTCCCAACACAAGGGAGACCGACATCTTCGTCCGTATAAAGCTTCATATGGGGGCATGCCTATACTCGCATGGTAACTGTTGTTGTAGGAAAATTCAATCAACGGCAAGTGGTCATCCCAACTTCCCTTAAAATCAATGGCACATACCCTCAACATGTCCTCGATGGTCTGGATGGTTCTCTCACTCTGTCCGTCTGTTTGGGGATGGTATGCAGTACTCATGTTTAACTTGGTCCCCACACAATCCTGAAAACTTCTCCAGAACCTGGAGTTGAATCTTGAGTCTCTATCTGATACAATGCTCACAGGAACCCCATGTCTAACCACAATCTCCTTTAAGTAAATATCTGCCAGCTTGTCGACAGTATATCTCTCGTTGATTGGAAGAAAATGTGCTGACTTGGTCAACCTATCGATAATTACCCAAATGGCATCATGATTAGTCTTGGTCCTTGGTAATCCGACCACAAAGTCCATCGCAATCTGCTCCCATTTCCACTCGGGTATCTCTAAGGGTTGCAACAATCCACTGGGCCTCTGGTGTTCGGCCTTCACTCTTTGACACGTCAAACATTTACTTACCCATTCTGCCACGTCCTTCTTCATATTAGGCCACCAATAGTATTCTCTTAAATCTCTATACATCTTAGTGCCTCCAGGGTGAATTGAGTACCTTGAACTATGAGCCTCTTGCAAAATCTCATCTTTTAATTCTTGAACGTTCGGGATCCATATCCTAGATGCGTACCTCATAATTCCATTCCCGTCCTTCTCACACTTAATTTCCTCGCCAGTCAAAACTTTCTCCATCGAATTCTTTTCTTCTTCTATCTTCTTTTCCTGGCATAATTTAATCTTTTCCAATAACGGTGGTTGGACTTTTATTTCCATTAAACTCTCTTGTCCATTTCCTGGTAACCTCACTTCAATCTCCAGTTTCTCAAGGTCCTTGATCAATTCGTCCACTAACGTTATCATCTTAAGCTTCTCCTTTCGGCTAAGTGCATCGGCCACCACGTTGGCCTTCCCTGGGTGATAATGAATCTCACAATCATAATCTTTGATTAGCTCTAGCCATCTCCTCTGCCTCATGTTTAACTCTTTCTGAGTGAATATGTACTTTAAGCTCTTGTGATCCGTGTAGATTTCACACTTTTCTCCGTAAAGATAATGTCTCCAGATCTTCAAAGCAAAAACTATCGCTGCTAATTCCAAATCATGGGTGGGGTATCTTATCTCATACTCCTTAAGTTGTCTGGATGCATACGCGATCACTCTACCGTGCTGCATAAGCACACACCCTAAACCTTTATGGGATGCATCGCTATAAATCACAAAATCTCCCTTATCATCAGGTAGGGCTAGTACTGGTGCCGTCACCAACCTCTTTTTCAACTCTTGGAAGCTCTCTTCGCATTTTTCAGTCCACACAAACTTCTCGGTCTTGCGAGTTAGTCGGGTCAAAGGGGCTGCTATCTTTGCAAAGTCTTGGACAAATCTCCTATAGTAGCCAGCCAGTCCTATGAAACTTCTCACCTCTGTCGGAGTGGTTGGTCTCTCCCAATTTGATACAGCCTCTATTTTGGCTGGGTCCACTAGAATACCTTGTTCGCTAATCACATGCCCTAAAAACTGAACTTCCTTCAACCAAAATTCACACTTCGAGAACTTATCGTACAACTTTTCTTCTCTCAATGCTCCCAATACAATCCTCAAGTGCTCTGCATGTTCCTCCTTCGTCTTGGAATAAATCAAAATATCATCGATGAAGACTATAACACACTTGTCCAAGTATTTCTTGAAGACTCGATTCATTAAGTCCATGAAAGCTGCAGGGGCATTCGTTAACCCAAATGACATCACTAGGAACTCATAGTGTCCATACCGGGTGCGAAAGGCCGTCTTTGGTATATCTTCTGGTTTGATCTTTAACTGGTGGTACCCGGTCCGCAAATCAATCTTAGAGAAATAAACTGCATCTTTCAATTGGTCAAACAGGTCATCTATCCTGGGCAAGGGATACTTATTCTTTATAGTCACCTTGTTCAACTCCCTGTAGTCTATACATAATCTCATGCTGCCGTCCTTCTTTTTCACGAATAACACCGGGGCTCCCCACGGTGACACACTAGGTCTTATCATCCCTTTATCCAACAACTCTTGTAACTGAGTGGCCAGCTCTTTCATCTCCACTGGGGCTAGCCGATATGGGGCTTTTGAAATTGGGACCGTACCCGGAACTAAGTCTATAGCGAACTCGATGTCTCTATCAGGTGGTAGTCCTGGAAGATCATCCGGAAACACGTCCGTGAACTCATTAACGACAGGGATTTCCTGCAGGTTTGGTGCCTCTTTCTTGGTATCCTTCACATAGGCTAAATAGGCTTCGCATCCTTTACGTAACAACTTCTTAGCTTGAATCATAATCAGGAACTTTTGGTTTTGCCGTTTCCCACTAAACACTACTTCTTCGTCCCCTGGCAGTCTCAAACTTACTTTCTTCTTGACACAATCAATCTGGGCTCCGTGGGTTGTTAACCAATCCATACCTACTATTACGTCAAACTCCCCTAGTTTAAAAGGTATTAAGTCTACCCGAAAGTGTCGCCCTTCTATTTCTAGGTCGCAACCTGGACATACTCGGCTAACGGGAATAATTTCATGATTAGCTATCTCTATTTGCAATCTGTCTTTCAACGGTTCAGTCTTAAGGCCTAACCGACATACAAAATCTAGAGATATGAAAGACTTGGTAGCTCCCGAATCAAATAAAACATTTGCTTTAACTGAGTTGAGTAATAGGGTACCTGCAATCACATCCGTGTTCCTCACGGCATCCTGCACCGTCATGTTAAAAGTTCTTGCAGTAGGGGCCTTGTTAGAAGCAGTTCCACTCACTCTCGATGCAGCTGGCCCAGAGGACATACATTCCCTCATTCGGTGCCCTGGTTTCCCACACTTGAAGCAATTACCTCCGACACTCGGGTTGTTACTAGTTCCGCGACAGGCGTTAGCATAATGCCCTATCAGCCCACATTTGAAGCATTTCACATCTTGCAGGTTACACACGCCCGCATGTTTCCTTCCACATTTATTGCATTCTGGGGGTTGGGCTCGGGATGGGGTAGAGTAAGACGATCCCTGAGGTCGGCCGCCCTGGCCCACACTCCAACTTTCAGCTCTCTTGGTTCCAAAGTTCCCGCTGGGTTGGGACATCGTTCCTCGCTTAAATTTGCTCGGAAAGCTCCCACCAGCAGAGTTTCCCTTTCGACTATCCAACTTCCTCTTCTTTCCTTCCCTCTCTTTCTGCATCTGTTCACTCCCAGCCTCAACAATTGACGCTTTCTGTACCAGGGTGGCATAGTCCGTCAGCTCAAGAACCGCCACACGATTCTGAATCCATTGTTTTAGCCCTAATTGAAATCTTCGGGCCCTCTTTGCCTCAGAGTTCACATACTCTGGCACAAACCTCGACAGCTCAGTAAATTTGGCCTCATACTCGGCCACCGTCATGTTTCCTTGCTTCAGCTCCAAAAACTTTAGCTCCATTTGTGTCTCCATGAACCTAGGAAAGTACTTCTCCAAGAACAACTCGCTAAATCTCTCCCAGGTCACCACACCTCTTCCTTCCAAATTCTTCTTAGCTTCCCACCAATAGCTCGCCTCACCCTTCAGAAGGTAAGTGGCGAAAACAGTCTTCTGCTCCTCAGCGACACCTAGTATCTCGAAAGATTTTTCCATTTCCTTCAGCCAGGCCCTTGCCTCGACAGGGTCGGCAGTTCCTTTAAATTCTGGGGGTTTCAGGGATTTGAAGTTCATGAAAGCATTAGCATTAGCATTCTGATTCTGGGGTGGTTGCTGAACTGGGGGTCGGTCCAAGTTCTGCCTAAGTAACTCCATGAACTGTTCCATAGGGCCTCCCCTAGGATGTTCTACCTCTCGGGTGTCATCACCAGCTTCTTCTTCTTCATACTCAGAGTCATCAAACAAGTTATGATCGTTGCCCTCATTCTCACTCAGGTTGGCATTCTCCCCTTCATGGTTCTGGTGGCCTCCGGCTCCATGATGGCTACCCTGGCCCTCAGAACTGATCGGGTGAGCTCGAGTGTTCATTCTTCTGGGTGGCATGATTCTGATAATAAAACAAGAAAGGGGTTAGGGTTTTCCAATTACCTGACAGCGTTTGCACGGGTCAGGAGCGTATCGTTCCTCCTCATAAGGGTGGAAGTTGCAAAAGTTTTAATAATCCGATGTTGGAGATAAAATGTCAAATATTTTTGGGGAAAAATCCCTTTGGGATGCGAAAACATTTACAAGAGTTCTCAAAATTTCGAAACCTCAAAAAATATTTTTCAAAATTTCAAAACATTTTTTTTTTGAAAAATTTATTTCTAAAGATTGTAGGAACATTTTTGGAAATTGTAGAAAACAATTTGAAATCGCATGTCGTAATTTTGAAACAGTATGGTTGTATTTGTGGCTTGTAGCAATTGTATAATCACAGTTGTATATCAAAACAGTAAAGCATGGCATCGGAAAGTAAAGCAGTTGAGGCAACATTAAGGAAACTGAATCTAAATAAGTACGGTACAAGGGTTATCACAAGTTTGGATGTTAGAGCCAAATACATAGTTCCGATGTCAAAGTCTAGCAAAAGTGGAACTAATACAAATACATCATCCGAATAGTCAGGCTACACAAAAGTAGGGCTACATCCATACATACTACCCGAAGTCACATCTACATATCTGTAGGTCAGTCTACTCATCCACTGGTCAGAAAGGATACCACTGCACAAGTCAACTATCCCGCAAAATCGACACACTAATGTCATCTGAACCTAGGGGACTGAGCTATAAGTAAAACATCACGGGGCCGCGCCGCGACGGAGCAAGGTCCTCACTCGGGCAAATGCACGACGCACAACCCGCCTAGCATCCCTAGCCTGGATCACTCCGCCCCCGCGGATCCCTAAACCAAGAATCCTATCGCGACTCCTCATCTCAATCCGGTGGAGTCGAGCCCTAGTCCTCCTAGCAACAGCAGTCCTCATCTCAGCCTGGATCCTCAAGTGCGCCTCGCGCTCCTCCACTAGTGCCCGCCTCGCCTCGTTAAGTCGGGCCTCTGCAGATAGTAAGTCTCGGGTCAGGAACTATACCACGTAAGCATGCTCAGTACCCGACACTGGGGGTAGGTCCATCGGTGGAGGTGGTATGACAGGAACAGGAGTAGGTGCAGCAGCAGCAGTAGGAGCAGGAGCAGTAGCAGGGGTAGGGTCAAGCTCCTCCTCGCCAGAAGTGTCATCCTCAGAGTAACCGTCCGATGAAACAGGGCTAGATGTCTGTGGAGAAGGTGGGGGTGACACAACACGACCCTCGCCGGATCTCACACTCTCCTCATCAGTAGCTACAGGAGATGGGGGAACGGGCTCAGGCTCGGGCTCAGGCTCAAAGGGCTCCTCAACGGGATCCTCATCATCAGTACTCTCTATCACTGTAATCCAGGGGCCAAGCTCGGAGTCAGCACCCATATCCTCCTCAGGATCCTCGGTCTCTCGCATCAGGGCCTCATCATGCTCTCTCTCGAAAGCCTCAGGGTCTTGTATCTCCTCCATCTACACAAGGGAAATAAGGTGGGTCACTAACCATAAAAGAAGGGTTTAGGAGTAGTTCCCTCACGGGCCTTAAAGTCAGGGCTATATCCGATAACCCGACTACAAACTCGATGAGAGTTCTAAGTATTATTAAAGTTGTTATTAAGGTTATCGTTATTATTATTATTATTAGGGTTGCTTTCTTAAATTACTATCGTTTCTGAGAACTGTAACCTCGCTCTGATACCATTTCTGTGACGCCCCCAGATCCGGGGTCGGAGATCTAGGCGCTCACGGTCCATTTTCCATTAGTAACATACCTGTTCTTGCACATAATATAAACAACACAGCCATCGACCCCACAATAAACTCACACCACACTCACACACACAGGTTAGAGCCTCAGAAACGTCACAACATTGATTAAGCAGAATTAAAATTATCAGAGTTATTACAGATCGAATTAAATAGTATTTATGCTACCAGCAACACTTCGATATGAAGCGAAGTTGGCGGCTTGAAAGTTTGTTACGATACACTGCCTTGCACAGGTCATACTGATAAATAAAACGAACTAACAAAAGCTGCCAACCAATCCGGCTAATGGGGCCTACCGGTGGAATCTCAAGTGGTGGCTCGGGTCTAGTCACCTGCTTTCGAACAGTCTGCCTGGGTCTTGCCATTTCGCTTAGCTGTTGTGTTTGTAAAATTTGAAAACAAGCAAGAGTGAGAAACTATAGCTCAGCAAGAATATATGTATAAGGTAAGCAATATAACATTTCATATGATTGGCAGTTGATATACTTGTTTGTTTCAAGCGGTTATAAAATCACTTGTCATAGTTGATAAATCTCGAAGGTGTAACAATATGTGCCCTTGTTTTCAAAATAAACTTGCAGTTCTAGATACTGCATTGAATCAACATCTTTCTCATCAAAATAGAACACTATCAGCAACTTGGCACAAAAGCCTAAGAAGCAGTGTCAAAGCATTTTTCCAAAATGGAGGAATGGGACTTAAAGAAAACACAAAACCTGACAAGGATTGACGATGATTAGTCGCCACATCCAAGTCCAATCATCTGCGGGTCTTCTCTACCGGTAGAAGGATAGAAACTACATCCGTAACTATCCCTCGGGTGAAAACTACATCCGTAATCACCCTCGATGAAAACTACATCCGTAATCATCCTTCGGCAACACCTGGGCCGGAATAATAAGTGATGGACCGCCTGGCTCACGGCCGCTTACACATCCCGGGAATCGTTCGTCAACGGTTCCCACACCTGCCAGAGTCCCTTTTTCTTTTTCTTTTAAAACTTGATTTTGATTGAAAACAGAGTAATTGAGGTTCGACATCAGTCGACCGATGATTCTTGAAATCATACAAGAAGCAGAATCTGACCGGGGGTTTTCGAAAATGTTTTGAGTTCGAAAGAGTTCGAGTTTGAAAGTATTAAAAAGTATCTTGGATTAACTTGTCTTTAAATAATGAACAGTAATTAATAAATAATATTTTAATATTTAATATTAATAATTACAAAAATAATTATTCGATAAAATAACTTTTAATCCAAGATAGGGTTTCGAGTATTCACGAAGATATATCAATAGTTATTTGAATATACGATACTACCCGAATGACCCTTCGGGTTTTCGTAAACTAGATACGATATAATAATATACCGCTCCCCGGTCAATAGTATATATGGACCGCTACGACCTCTATTGCTAGAGTCGTTGTCCGAAGAAAACATTTCAATCTAAGTTCAAGGGGTAAAAGCATACATGTACTTGTTCAATCTCAATTGCATCAATACTTCGATAAACATAGCATTTGATATAATTTGAAAACTACAAACACAACAGTGAAAATCCTTGTATATGGATAAGTTTTGAAAAGTAAACTTGCCTTGGTTTGGTTGGGGTGGTCGAGCGTGCGGATTCGAACGATCTATATAAACAATAATCGTTCGTTAGTACCTTAACAATTTCTTTTTAATTACGGGGTTTAGGGGGGTACGAAATTAACTTAACGACTTCGTCTTATGACTCCCTAGCCTCACTATAGGTCCATGTCATCACTCGATTACGCTCGTCACTTACTCGACTTAATTTAGTTACCACGTTCGAATCATAACCACTAACCCTAGAATAATGTGCCACTAATCGATTTTTTTCCATTGTGCGAATTTTACTCTAGCATTTTTATAAAATCCAAAAATTCATATTTTAATCCAATTCCTTTTGGGTGGTCTTCCCCACTGCATTCCTTATGTTCTCAAATTTTTTCATGATCCCACATATATTTTAAGGTGTTTAAACAAGGTTCACAAGGGGGTCACTTAATGCAGTCCATAGTCCAGAAACAAAATTCACTCCTCCGGCCATAACTAAAACTCCACACATCACCTAGCTATGAACCTTACATTTCCAGAAACTACATTCAATTATATTTCCAACAATATAAGGTAGGACATCAGGGGACATCATTTGGGGGTTCAAAATCGTGCTACAACACAGATCAAAGTTCCTGGACAAACTCAGCAAACTCAACTACTTAGATCAACCATTATTCCTACTTCCATAACATAATCACCACTTAATACACTTAGATCATGGTTCATAACACTCATGGAGATATATATATTAACCATAGTCATAAAAATCACAATCTCAACATCAAAACTCAAGATCCATGCTATCCAATACATATACATCCAAGATTAGTCCTAAAACACATGGATCTACTACCATACTATATAAACAATACATAACCAAGGGGGTTTGAGATTTTTATACCTTCTTGAGCTCCTAGAGGCCTTGGACAATCTTTACACAACTCAAAAACACCTTAGATGGCCTCCTACAACACTTACAATGCAAGATCTAAATGAAAAACAAACTTGGTTACTATTTACCAAAGCTTGAATAATTTGTAACTTGAAAATGGTTGGATAAAATGGAGTGAAATTGCTAGCATACCTTGTATATATGATGTAGATGACCTAGGAATTATGGCAAGATTTATGAGTGATGGGAGAGGGGAGAAGAAGAAATTTTCTTCTTCTTCTTTTGCTTAGGCCGAGAGCAAGCTTCAAAGGGGGGGGGAGAGAAAGTTTGTGTTTGTCTTGGGTGAATAATTGGTGTGAGGTCATTTAGGTTGGGTGATACATATCACATGTAAGCATAGGTAGTGTACTAGCAAGCATGGGCTCTTGTACTATGTGTCCCCCTTTTTGAAAAAGTAACCAACTAGATACTATTCATCTTCCAATGGCCAACTACTTGTTTGATTTCTAACCACTTGGTTTCATGGGCTTGCATGCAATACTACTCTTTGTATTATTATTCTTCCACCAATGCTTATTATTAACTCTTTAATTCGTATCGTATCTTAATTATTCTCTCGTAATAATATTTCGTCGCGTAGAGATTTCCCCTATAATTCCTTAAGTACTTATTGTGTAAATTCCTCGAATGTCCATAATTCCTCGTCACAATTCTTAATAAATCCTTTAATACTCTAACCATTCTCAAATCCCAAGTTTTATAAATATTACTAACAATAAGACTCTTGCCTTCACAATCTCTCTGTATATCTTACATAATAAATGCAACAACGCAGTTTCTCAGACAATCAATTCTATTAATCAACAGAGATGACTAGAAAGGTTCCATAATGATAATGTCACAAGATATTAAATAAAAGGAAATATTACCAAAAATTAGGGTTCTTACACTTTCTGCTTGAGAAGATCAAAATATTTCTTCTTATAGTCAACAGCCTCAGTTGGCTTTCCCTTGTTCTCAGATCTAGGTTTCCTGCATTCACTTATCAAATGACCAGCAATTCCACAATTGTAGCATTTAATTTTGGATTTATCCACATAGTTACTTGTGGAAAAATCCTTGTTAAATGGCTTGGCCACCCCAGAGTTTCTCTTGAATTTCAGCTTAGAAAATCTCCTAGATAGAAAAGCTAAGTGCTCATCTATCTCATCCAATTCATCCTGCTGAAGAGCATTCAATTCCTCAGACACCTTTTCCTTGCTCCTGCTTGATTCTGCTCTACCTTTACAAACCTCCCTGTTTGGTGTAGAACTAGCAGTTTCTGTCCTTTCCTCCTTTTGCTCCAAGTTGGCAACAAGTGCAACTGACCCACTTTTCTTTTGAGACTTCTCAATCTCTTCATCCTGCTCCATTTCCAGCTCATAGGTCTTTAAAGTTCCATAGAGCCTTTCAAGAGTAAATGTCTTGTACTCTTGAGTGTTTCTTAGAGAAACAGTCATTGGCTTCCATTCCTTGGGCAGTGATCTCAGAAATTTGAGATTAGAATCTTTAACTTGATAGATTCTTCCATACAGTTTTAAACCATTTAGTAGCTTTTGAAATCTACTAAATGTATCATTCAATGTTTCTCCACTCTTAAAGTGAAAATGTTCATACTGTTGGATTAGTAGTTGCATCTTGTTTTCCCTTACCTGTTCTGTTCCTTCACACAGGGTTTGAACAATGTCCCATACTTCCTTGGCGGTAGTACAGTTAATAACATTGTCAACCATGTCTGTTTCTAGACCATTGAACAGAATATTCATGGCCTTTTTGTCTTTGTGGACTTCTGCAATATCTTCAAGACTCCACTCAGAGACAGGTTTGGGAATGTGAGTGTCAGGCACATCATCAACCAGGCCAACTCTTGTTGCTGTCTTCATTGGAACGTGAGGACCCTTGTCAATGCAATCCACAAAGCCCTCATCAATAGACGAGAGATGTAGACGCATTTTTACTTTCCAATGAAAGTAATTTTCTCTATCAAGAACTGGAATCTTTACTCCATAATCCTTCTTAGACATGTTGGAAGTGTGTTGATCTTTAAACTTCAAATATGTTAGAAGCTTGCTCTGATACCAATTGTTATTCCCAGATTACACACTTGTATAATTGTAGAAGGGGGGGTTGAATACAATTCTTGATATTTATAAATTTCTGATAAGAACTCCAGAAATCTATACTTAGATAATTGCTTGTAAAAGATAAATGCACAAACACATAAAAATCAAGTGGTTAAATGCACCACCTGAAGCTTTTATTTGAAGAAAACTCTGTGATACAAAAGTACACAGCTTCTGTTTTTACAACTCTTTGCTCTCTAGGAATATTCAATAAAACCCTAAGCAAAATGTATCTGTTTTCTTAACCTACAAAGAGTTGCTACACTTGGTTATAAATCCCAAGTTTTACAAGTACTACTGGAATAAGATAATATTAATCTAATTCTAGTTGACTTGCTACTACACTCCAAATACACATGTAGCCGAAAGGTTGTCCTTGTGTTCAGACATGTCTCTTGCACCTTTCTTGTATTCATAGTGTAAATGGAATGCTTCTTTCTTCTGTGTTTCCAAAGTATGGCTGCCATACTGTTTTTTGTATCTACTATCAACCCATGTGATCTGTCAGTCAAACATGTCCTTATCAACTGCTAATCCCCAGCAGTTGATGTTGATGTTGTACCCTGACATCCGTTGATGATGTATTGAGCGATATCCGTTGATATTGAGACTTGAGCTGTATCCGTTGATAGAGTGGATTTGAGTTGCATCCGTTGATAGAGTTTTGTCTTCATCTGTTGATACACTTTCACTTAGACAGAATTACATAGCATAGCTTATTTACAATTGGCTACCCTATTCTGCCTATCCGTTGATGGTCAACATGACTGTGGATAAAAACACTATCAACTGATAACATAGAGATACTGCAGTATGCTACAAAACCTCATCCGTTGATGAGCTACCTGTCAACGGATAGAGTTATAAATCCTCATCCGTTGACAGCTACAAAACCTTAAACAATTTGATTGATTGTGAAGTTATCATCAAGTACAACATATTCCTAACAATTATCAATTTTGTGTTTATCATTTAGATACGCGTATCATTTTGTATAACTTTTTATACGAAATTTTGTCCCTCTAATATATTTCAAAAAAGAAAAAACATGATATTCGTGGTTATCCAAGGAAAGAGCTCGGTGTTGCCTTCGTTTCACTATGCTCAACACTAAAACATCAGGTGGCAACTAGGAGCACTTATCCAGAAGGTAACGGCAATTTCAAATGAGCAATCCTAGATTTGCCAAAATCTTTGTTAAAAATTTTCAAAATAGTAAATGAAGATTTTTAATTTATGAGAACATATTATTGTATAATGGATTCATTATCTTATAAAAATTATCCATTAAATGTAACATATAGTGTCATATCCCGGAAAAAAAATGATAATACGTAATAAGAAAGAGAAAAAGAAATTAAGATTTTCATTATGGGCTTGTAGACCAAACTAGTGTTGGGCCATTTCAGTATGTGGACCGAAAGACTTTAATTGTGAATGAAGAGAAAAAAAAACACAAGAAGGAAGCCCTTACAGGCTTCACCACCAACATGTATTAAACCACTTCCGTCACTGCAAACTTGTTCATAAGGATATTAGTAGTAAAGCATCTATTACAAAAACTTTCTTCATTAACTTCACGCATTACGTAGTAATATTGTCCTAGTTCATAATTAAATACGATGTCTAATTTGTAACGTATCGGAGACCAAGTGGAAAAACAACAAGAAACGAGTTCGCACAACAAGTGTTCGATATGTTGCGGGTCGAAGAGTTAGCAGATGATCTTTACTGTTCCAAAAGTGACTAATACCGTTCAAGATGGAGAGTAGGACTAGGAACTATGGGCCTGTTTGGCTATTCATAGATAAGGTAGCTTATGAATTGTAAGTGCATAAGAATTTATTAGGACCCAACATATAAAGTTAACTTATACTAACTAGCTTCATTACCCGTGCAAGGCACGGGGATATTCTAGCTTTATTGCGATAGTTTGTTTTTTAATAGTTGTGTCCATAAATGTTCTTCAATTTGTTGTAATGTAGCCTAAATATAGATTAACTTACTTTCTACTCTCACTTTCTAACAGATTTTGTCCAAAAAATTCTAATATACAATAAATTAGTCATCTAGTTCAATGATTTTAGTTATAAATTTAAATTCATTATATTTAGAACTGAGAGATCACAGTTTTGATTCTGGACAATGTGAAGATTAACTAATGTTTTCACAACATTTGATTTTAGGGGGGGTTTAGAGTAAAATTATAGAAATTTGGAAGGCATAAGTGAGAAATGATATTAAATAAAATGTGGAATATTGCGATATTTTGACTTTTAGTATTTCAACTTTGTGGTCGTGAACACCTTTCAATTTGTAGTCTTGCCTAAATATAGCTTAGCAAACTCTCTTCTCGAGGGCTTCATTTTCAACATGATATGTCTAAGATTTATAATATCTACTAAGATAGTCATTTAATTTAATGTTTTCAGTTGTGAATTTAAATTAACTTTATTCAGTACTGAGAATTTAAATCTGATTACTCGCTATGAACTTTTAAATAGTATATTTTACTACAAATAAGACTAATATATTAAATACTATTATAATACTAATATATATATATATATATATATATATATATATATATATATATATGTGTGTGTGTGTGTGTGTGTGTGTGTGTGTTTATTATTCTTGTTATTCCCACGCTTAATCTCTAACCGTGAACCAAATCGATTAGTTCTGATTCTCGAATTTTATGAGTATTTCTATACAGTTATTATTCATATATTGGCGTAATTATATATTAATTACAAAAAAAATTTAATCTAAATATATGCACCAATATAAATTATTAATTGCGAAAGTTAATGGCTATTATTAGTTTGTTGTAATTAATTACTTAATATTTAAGTAGATATTAAATAAACATATTGAATGTAAGATTGTTAAATGATGTATATTAAATATATGAAGGGCTAAAATAGTAATTTTGCAAAGAATAAAATGTGATATGTTGTGGTATTATATATACAAGCGTAAATGCCCATGCAAGTCACGGGCACTGAACTAATTTTTCATCTGAAACTGTATATATTAAAATAATTTTGTAATTAAAAATATGATAAATCATAATATTTCGATTTATCAAATATTTTTATAGTTATTTTGTAATACTGCATGCCAATTTTTTGAACCAAATATTTATAATTTGATTAGATTTCATAATATTTGGATAAATATTTATATGATAATAATCACATGAATACTTATGACTGTAAAATTATTAATTTGGTTTTCAATTGCGTGAAATGAACTTTATCAAATTGAACATTTGAGTATAATATAAATAATTATCTTAGTAAAATTGTTTGTTTATAATAGAGGCGTATGTAAACTCATTGATTTTGTTGTAAAAAAAATGATCGTATATATAAGATTATATATTTTGAGACATATTACAAAATCCCTTAATATTGAATAAAAGTCATCCTTATGATTGTCACAATCATTTTTTCTAAACATATACATTTATACACTTTTAAACTTAAATATTTAGTTTTAGTCTAATATTTATTACAAAATATAGAAGTTCAATCAAAAAATGGTAAATTGAAATATTTTTTATATTAAAATTTTGAATTATTTTTAATTTTTTTAAATATTTCAATCATTATAAATATGACAACCTTAATGACCCGTGCATGTATATAAAATCTAAGATTAAATTTTTTGATTTTATCTTATTTTGATCTAAACATATGTTATAACTCAATCATTATATATTGTATATTATATTGATAAATATATTCTATAAAAATTCATACGTACCATACTTTATAGTCGAGTTATAATCTAACTGATTACTTTAAATAATTATTGTACTTTTGTATTATTTATGATTCAAAAATTTATATATTTTTTAATTTAATTTGAATGTTAATTATATTATTTATTTTTTAAATATAACATAGATCATATTTTTAGAGTTTTCATTTTTTTAACATAATTTCAATTATTTTCTATATATATTTAAATATTTATGTTTTTAGACCAGTCACATATTTAAATCGTTGAAAGTCTAAATAGTTGGTCGACCAAAACCCTCTAATATGACTCACATATTTAAAATTTTATATACCTAAAAGTTATGTGATGTAATTATTAATTATGTATGATTAGATAACTAAAATTTACATATTTTTTTAAAATCAAATCTTATTTTTTTTTAAATAATTTAACATCAACATGGAGATGCATGTAAATAATTTTTTTTTTCCTTTTTGGACTCAGTTACATTATGTATAATCTATTTTTTTATATCAAGTATTTAAAATGGTTGCAATCTTTATAATCTAGAGTAAAAGCCCGTGCGAGGCACGTGTACTGAACTAATTTCTTTTCTATAACTGTATTTTTTTGAAATAATTTTGTAATTAAAAATACGATAAATGATGAGATTTATATTTATCCCATATTTTTATAATATTTTTGTAATATTGCATACCAATTTCTTGAACTAAATATTTTATAATTTGATTAGATTTTATAAAATTTGAATAAATATCCATACGATAATGATCACATGAATAACACCATACTATACTATATCTCTTCTCCCCTGCCGCATCCTTTCTCTCTCTCTCTCTACATACTATTCATCAGTTAGGGGTTATCATCAGCCATCTGATTTATGATAAGCCCCATTTCATTGTTTTTTCTTTGTATTAATCTTGTTCAATATATCTTTCTCTTCATTGAAAGTTTTTACACACAATTTTTTGGTTTTATCTATCCATATATTGGGTTTGTTCTCTCTCCTCATGAGAGTTTATTTATTTTCATGACCGGGATTATAGATCTGCGAGATTTTTGTAGTTATGCTTCGTTGATGGGTTATATGAGTTTGCAATTACGGTTGATTTTTCGGATACCTCATGATGAATCAGATTTACGTTTTTTTACAATATAACGGATCATTAGATTGTCCCTTCAAAAAGGCTGTGTGTTCTAGCAGCGAAAGCGGGGGTTGCTCCACAGTGAAAGATCTACTCAATGATCGTAGTTCTGTTAAATAAAATGTGGGTTTGATCTTATTTAGAATGTGTTCATTGGAATTTAATTGTTTTTATAGATGTCATATAACTTTCTATAATTTAACCATTATATATTATATTGACCACTTTATTATATTATATTAAAATTTATATGTACCAAACTCTATAGTCAAGTGATCATATTTTTAGTGTTTTATTTTTTAACAAAATATCAATTATTTTTTTATATGTATAAATTTTTATGTTTTTAGACCAATCATACATTCAAATCATCAAAAGTGTGAATAGTTGATCGACCGAAATCGTCTAATATAACTTACATGTTTAAAATTTTATATACCTAAAACCTATGTGATGCAATTATTAATTATGTATGATTAATTATGTATGATTTGATATTTAAATTTGCATATTTCTTAAAACCAATTTTTTTCATTAATTTAATATCTACATTAGAATCAAATTTAAATAAATTCTTTTTTTTTGGGACTTGATTACATTTATGTATTATTTAATTAAAATTTTATTTTTTATATTAATCATTTAGAATGACAAAAGAGAATTGTAGAATACGCTCAATCGATTAGAATATTTTTTTTATATTAATATACTATCTAGTATTCAAGAAATAATATAAACCAACATTTCATTTACTCAAAAATAAAAATAAAAGAGGATGATACATTAAGAAAAGCTGTGGTTTATTTTATAGGATTTTTAAACGAAACTCAAAACTAAGTGTAGCATAATTGGTTATAGCATGAGTTTGACTAAACAAGGTCAGTGATTTGATTCCCAACACTAACATAATTTCAATATTTTTTACATAATAATTAAAGAATGACATTTTTGTAATTTTTGAAAATAGAGGGATAAAATCGTAACTTCACACACATTAAAATGACAATCTTTGCAAAACAATCAAGTCCGAAATATACCGATCATATTTTTAAATCGTTGAAAAGTCTAAATAGTTGATCGACCACTAATATGACTCACATATTTAAAATTTTATATACCTAAAAGTGTGATGCAATTATTAATTATGTATGATTTGATGACTAAAATTTACATATTTCTTAAAATTAAATCTTATTTTTTGTTTAAATAATTTAACATCTACCTAGAGACGCATGTAAATGAATCTTTTTTCTTTTTGTACTCAGTTACATTATGTATAATCTAATAATTTTTTTCTATACCAATTATTTAAAATGGGAAAAAAGAATTTTAGAGTATGCTAAATCGATTAAAATATTTTTATAATTTATCTATCCAATATTTTAAAAATAATATGAACCAACATTTCATTTAATAAAAAAAAGGATGAGACAAAAATCGAAGAGATGTGGTTTATATCATAGGATTTTTAAACAAAACTCAAAATCAACTATAGCAGAATTGGTTAATGCATGAGTTTGTGGGTAAATGGTTAGTGATTCGAATCCTAACATAAACATAATTTCATTATTTTTAACATAATCATTAAAGGATGGTATTTTTTAATTTTTTTTAAAAATATGGATAAAATCGTAACTTCACCACCCATTAAAATGGTAAACTTTGCCTTTGTGTTGAAGTTTAATATATAGTAATAGATAAACGATAGTTACTCACTAATTTATCAAATAATTTTATTATTAAAATAAATCTGATTATTATTCTCGCTAATTCCTGATTTTCTACTTATATTCTTAATCGAGAACCCAATAAGTTAGTCCCTATTCTCAAATTTTATAAGTATCTGTACAATTATTATTCATATTTTAGTATACTCATACACTAATTTATCGAAAAACTTTAATCCAAATATATGCTTCCATATAAACTATAAATTGCAAAATTTAATGTGTCGGATTTTTTCTCAAATGATGTTTAGTTTGTTCCACTTCCTAGATTCTCATTTAGGTAATAGATTTTGGGTGAGCCTTTTAATTAACTTTTCTCAAACAAAAAGTTTCGCAATTACTTAGAATCAAGTAATTTATTATATTTGATATTGTGAATAATCAGTACTTGGAGTAAGACACGAGAGTTAAGAAAATATGTGAAATTTTAAGCATTTTATATGAAATAAAATAACTAGTTATTAATAGAATAGATATGTAAATTGATGTATATACAGAGACATAAATTAACAAAATCAATAAAGAATAGCATGAGAAGTGAAACATTTATTACATCTTGAATAAAAATATGAAATAAAATAAAAAGTTATTAATAGAGTAGACATGTAAATTGATGTATATACAGAGACATAAATTAACAAATCAATAAAAAATAGTATGAGAAGTGAAACATTCATTACATTTTGAATAAAAGAAAATCAAATTAATGAAAAAAACATTTATGGATATAAAAAATGAATTATACTATTTAACCAAATATATGCGTAGCTCAAGTGGACAACTTAATGACATTTGAACGGTTCAATTCTCAACAATGTCTAAATATTCTAAGTTTTTTTATAATTGGTTAAATTGCCACGATTGATAAGTTTGATTCTTGTAGGGTGGCTATTAAATTTTTTAAACTTGTCATCATATTTTAAAACTGACAAACAACAGTGCAAATGATGTCTCTTGTGAATGCGATCCCACATCTTTCACTTAGGCCTGCATGCAATAATGTTAATCAGGACCTCACCTCTTTCACTGCTGGATCACTGTTGTTTGTGTACATTTCTTTTGTCTTTTCATCTCCTTAATTTATTCAACTATTTTCTGTCCAATCTGTTTCAAGTTATTTGACACTCCCTCCGTCTCAAAAAACACTTCCCACTTTCCTTATTGGAACATTCAAAATACTCTTCCCCTTTCCTTTTTTAGCAAAAAAAATACACTAAACAAATTACCCACCAACTTAAACAAATATTATCCCATTTCCCCAAAATATTATTTTACTTATTTTACTTAACCTTAAACAAATTACTTAACCTTATTTTACTTTTTTAACGAGCCGTGTTTTATTGGGCCGTGTGCCCGGTCCATTCATTCACTACACATTTCTTTCTCTCCAACCCTAATTCTGTCTACCCTCTCTCTCGCCGCTCTCTCTCTCGCCTCTCAAACCCTAATTCTCGCCTCTCTCTCTCTCTCGCCTCTCAAACCCTAATTCTCTCTCGCCTCTCAAACACTAATTCTCCCTTAATTCCCCTCTCAAACACTAATTCTCTCTTAACTCTCTCTTGTAATATGGATGCGCACCATGGTTTTTCCGATTCCGATGATGACTTAAGCGGTTCCTATAGTTGTTCCTACATGTAACTGAGTTGCCAGGTCCCTTATGCATGATCTATCTCCCATATTAATGGCTGTTACTGCATTAGGTGGCAGTTGGATTCTTTTCCTTCCGGAATTGTGTCCATCTGTTGCCATGTTGTAACTCTGCAGTGATGCCTTTTGTTTCTTTGCTTTGTTCCATATTGTGCTAATTGTTCTTCTTGTGACATTGAACTTGTTTGCTGCATCTCGTATGGCACCATGGTAAGGTTTACCTTCTAATTCTGTTGATGGATTGCTTAGCAAGTAAATCAGAACTTCTAATCTTGCATCAGAGCTGAGCTTGGTCCATTTTCTGCAATGATGATTACCATCCTCTTGCTGATGTTGTGCATGCCCTTGTGTGTCTCCTTCTGCTGGTTCATTTAAATCAAACTGGTGGACAAAACCTTCATTACCTCCTGTTGATGGTGGTTGATTGAGATCGAAAGGGAAGCCTCCAGCATTCATCTTCTTTCTGAGCAGAGACCAAGCAGTGATGCCTTTCTTCTTTGTAATCTGTTTTGTATGTAGTGTAATCTGTGTTTGTATGTAGTGTAATCTGTTTGTATGTATGTAATCTGGTTTGTAAAGTGCTTATGTAATCTTCATTTGCTTATGTAATCTCCATTTGCTTATGTAATCTTTGTACTTGTGGAAGCCTCTCATTGGTTGTTTTGAATTGTTAACAAAAGTGGGGGGAAAATTTTTTTACATTTCCCCCCATAAAACATGTATGTCAGTGCTAATCTCCCCCCAAATCATTGTTTAAACATTTTTTACTCTTTTTCTTAAAACTTGTGTTTTTGGCCAAATGGGAAGATTAATTTGAGACAGAGGGAGTACAACCCAGGATACTGCTTTTTCACATAAAAATGTCGGTCTATAGAATTACACACAGTACACAACATAGTTGAACAATAATATAACAATTGCAGAACCAGAACTTCGAAACAGACGAGACTAATTCTTGAACGTTAGCAAGGGCTCCTAACTAATTTTCGAGTGATTGTTTAAGTTTAAACTGAAAATAAGGACTTGAAAATGTTCTATACTGGAATTTTCGGTTACCTCCTAAGAAGCAAGGACACGGGTGCGGGAGTGCGGGTGCGTAGTTCACGGACACGCGGATTCGGCAAATTTTAAAATATGGGGATACGGGTGCGGGGGGACACGTCATGTATAAGTTAAAAATTTCAAATATATTTCATGTTACATATATTAAAATCATTTGATGGAACCAAAAACTGTATGCAAACTGAATGGAATACAAAATTTGTTTATCCTAAACATAGAAGTATAAGTGTAATCGTTTCATCTATGAAAAATGAACGTGATTATCAATACTTTTGTAGTTGCTATAGGCATTGATACCTGATTTTGTGAAAATAGTTAGTTAACACAATTTTTTACTATTATTGATGAAAATAAAATTTGAAATGAGGATCCGAAGAATCCGTGTGTCCGATACGGGGACACGCGTGTCGAAGAATCCGATACGGGGATTCGGCGGGTCACCCAAGTGTCCCTGCTTCCTACTTACCTCTCTTGGTTCCGTCAATGAATAATAGTACAAAGCTTCTCATCGTACATACTCATAATCACAAACATTTATATTGGTGTACTTATAGAAGCATGGCCGAGGATTGCGGAGATACGAAGGACAAAGCAGAGGAGTGAAAGGAAATCCTCACCATGATAAGTGTCATTCAGTAGTGTATGTAGCCTGCCCATTTTTTTTAAATAATGATTTTACCAGTACTATGATTTTTTAATAATGTGTTCTGTCTGGATTCCAAGCTGTATCGATGTGACTTTCTGATGTACACGGCAGGATTTGATTGTTGGGTTCAGATTATAACTATAATCATCAAAAGAATGAAACACTGGATAAAGAGAAAATTTCAACAGTGATGTATATCTAAAGAGTACATTTTGCTCTTCCCAGATCCTGCTTTCGAGTGAAACATATCGGATATCTTAGGTTTATTACTTTCTTGAATCCTCATAGAAAAAATTCTACGGTGATGCAAAATGTAAAGTCTGGACGAAGATTACTAATTCGGACTCCATCATATGGGATGCAATTTCGTACTATTATATGAAATTGCAATACATAGGCAAAATGGTCACATTACTGGTAGCATTATGGAGTGTCACTGAATAACTGAGATTAGGGATACGATGCAAGGGTCTGTTAGATACACATACAACTAGTTAGTTTTCACTATCCCTGCGAAATTTAGCATCTATCATAGTAACCGGTTAAGTAACTAGCATTGGGCTGTAGTACTGCGAAGGGATGGTAGGGGACGGGCAAATGAGGTTGATATACAGCAGCTGATGGTGCAGTGATTGGTGTCGTAGCGAATCCTGATCAGGCTGCAGTAGGGAAGAGTGGCGCAAGAGTAGATCCACCATAAAGTCCTTGGATATGCCATCTAAATTTTTGCTGGGAATTAACTTCCATACTCTTCTCTATTGCCCTTTCCTGCTGGCACGTACGAGAATGTTAGCTTACAGAAAATGCAATTCTTTCTTAAGTTTATAATAGAAAATTAATTTTAAGCCTTCCATGAACTATGGCATGTGAAATTAATTGTAATGTGTGACTAGGGTAATCTAAGACCAGGAGGAAACATCCACCGATCGAGAAGTACTTGCGATCAAAATATATGACAAATAGACAGACTATTATCAAACTACGACAGAAGTCAGTTACAAATTACAACTAAGCTAATAAGAAAATGGCTTGTAAAAAATCAGTACCTCATTCGAGGTATAGGAACTCAAATTAACACCACTCCATAGAGAAGGATGCTGAGATGTAATAGGCAATTCAGTTTCCATTTTTTCAGAAGCATATTTATCTTTCTGTTGGAGAAAATGAGTAGGTTACTGTAACTGAACAGACTTACCTAAAGCTTAAAATGTGATATATTCAAAGCGGTGTCTACATAGAAACACAAAGAAATCAAGTAAATACAATCTTCAATAGATGAAATAGAAAACTTTGTACCATAGTTTTTCTCCCTGTTGTTATTATGTGTATAGGGTTTATGTATATATTTCAGTATATGAGGTGTGGTACAGAACATAAGGAAACAAGATGCTTAAAATTTTTGTTATATTATTGATCAATCTTTACCTCCTTATATAATAGGAGAATACAAACCAAATACATGAATGATAATAATAGATACATGATAAGATACATCTCCTTGATTCTATGAACCATATTTAATGCACTCCTCAAACTTCTATGAGATTAGTTTATCCAACATATTCCTCCCTTAAACTAATTCCTTTCGATCCTTCATTTCCATCATCCTTTTGTAAGTATCTAGTAGAGCTTTGGACATTGGTTTAGTGAGCACATCTGCAACCTGGTCACGACTAGCAACATGACTTAAATTTACATTCTTCTCCTTTACATGCTCCCGGATAAAATGAAAACGAACATCTATGTGTTTGCTCCTTTCATGATGTACTGGATTCTTGGCAAGCTCAATTGCAGACTTGTTGTCAATGCAAACTTCAGTTGATCTCTGTTGTGGGATTCTTAATTCACTAAGTAACCTTCTTAACCAAATAGCATGACAAACACAGTGAGAGGCTGCCACATATTCTGCTTCACAGGTTGATAATGCCACTATCGGCTGCTTCTTAGAATACCATGTAAATGCAGTGTCTCCCATAAAAAACAAGTAACCAGATGTGCTTTTTCGTTCATCCACATCTCCACACCAATCACTATCAGAATATCCCAGCAATTTGTAGTCTTCAGTTCTGGAATAAAACAATCCCAGTGACTTTGTTCCTTGAATATATCTCAGAATTCTTTTTATTGCCTTCCAATGTGACTGTTTTGGATCCTCCATGAATCTACTTACAATCCCAACACTATAAGCAATGTCAGGTCTTGTGCAAGTAAGATACCTCAAGCTTCCAACCAAACTCTGATATAAATTTGCTTCTACTGACTTTCCTCCCTCAAATTTAGAGAGTTTGACGCCCTGTTCCATCGGAGTTGCTACTGGATTGCAGTGCTCCATCCTGAATTTCTTCAAAATATTGTTTGCATATGCTTCTTGAGAAATAAAAATGCCTGATTTTTCTTGCTTCACCTCAATGCCAAGAAAATATCTCATCAAGCCCAAATCTGTCATCTCGAATTCTTGAGTCATTTCCTTCTTAAATTCCTTAATCATCTCTTCATTGTTGCCCATAAAAATAAGATCATCAACATAAAGTGCAACAAACAGTAATTTACCTTGTTTTTCTTTGACATAGAGAGCAGCCTCATAAGGACATTGAACAAATCCATTCGTCTTAAAGTAGGCATCAATTCGAGTGTTCCAAGCTCGTGGCGCCTGTTTTAAACCATATAGTGCTTTAAACAATCTCAACACCATTCCTTCTTTACCTGGTTTTGCATATCCAGGTGGCTGGTTCACGTATACTTCTTCTTCGAGCATTCAATTTAAGAAAGCCGATTTTACGTCCATCTGGTAAATGGGCCATTTGTTTTGAGCTGCTTGAGAGATTAACAACCTTATTGTCTCCATCCTTGCTACAGGTGCGAAAACCTCGTCATAGTCTATTCCAGCCTTCTGTCGATAGCCCTTTGCTACCAACCTCGCCTTATATCTTTCCACTTCTCCTTGAGAATTCAGTTTCTTCTTATAAACCCATTTAACATCGATGGGTTTACATCCTTCTGGAGGTTCCACCAGTTCCCAAGTTTTGTTCTTTTCAATAGCTTTGATTTCATCATCCATTGCAGCTTTCCACTTTTTGTCTTTCACTGCTTCTCCAAAATCTATGCTTTCTGCATCAGCTACCAAACATACTAAATGCACCTCACCATGTTCATATATATCTTGTAAACTTCGAGTTCTAGGATTCCTGGGCTCATCCTCATCTGATTCTTCATTTTCAGCATCAGAGTTTGTTGCTGAAATCTTAGAAATCTGAATATCATCTTCTGTTTTTTCTTTTTCATGTGTTTCACTCCAACTCCATGCATCATCTTCTTGTATCTTTACATCTCGACTCACAACAACCTTCATAGCAACTGGATCAAGTAGTCTGTAGGCTTTTGTTTTCTCATCATAGCCAATAAAAATATATTTCTTGCTCTTATCATCCAACTTTGTTCTCCTTTGATCAGGAACATGTGAATATGCCACACTCCCAAAAACTTTCAAGTGTGAAACAGTAGGCTTCTTTCCACTCCATAATTCTTGAGGAGTTTCATCCCCCAAGTTTGAATGTGGGCATCGATTCTGAATATAAACAGCACACTGCACTGCTTCCGCCCAGAATTCTTTTCGTAATTCCTTGCTCTTTAACATTGATTGAACCATGTCTAAGATTGTTCGATTTTTCCGT
The DNA here is from genome assembly GCA_036435485.1 of Saposhnikovia divaricata. Taxonomy (NCBI): domain Eukaryota; kingdom Viridiplantae; phylum Streptophyta; class Magnoliopsida; order Apiales; family Apiaceae; genus Saposhnikovia; species Saposhnikovia divaricata. Next base: position 20,739,871 of record CM071599.1, on the reverse strand, counting down.
TCAGCCACGCCATTCTGCTGTGGTGAATAGGGGGCTGTTAAGAACCTTCTAATGCCATGTTCTTCACAGTATTCCGTAAAAGCCTTTGATGTATATTCTCCTCCTCTATCAGAACACAATCCCTTGATATGCATTCCTGTCTTCTTTTCTACCAGCACTTTGAACTTCTTAAAAACTTTTAATGCCTCAGATTTTTCATTTAAGAAATAGACCCATGTTCTTCGAGAATAATCATCAATGAAAGTGATGAAATACTTCTTGGAACCATATGATCCAGGTGTGATAGGACCACATATATCTGTATGCACCAATTCGAGAGGCTTTGAAGCACGATAAGTTGCCCTTTTCTGGAATGAACTCCTTGTTTGTTTTGCCAGCACACAATCTTCACAAAAACTGCCTGTATGATCCATGCTTGGTATTCCATGAACCATCCCTTTGCTTGCCAACTCCTTCAGACCACCATAGTGTAAGTGTCCAAGTCTTTTGTGCCATAACGTTGCTTTATCCTCTGACTTTGTTTGTAAACATTTCTCCTGTATGTTCTTCAGATTCAATTTGAACATTCGATTTTGAGACATTTCAGTTTTAGCAATTGTCCTGCCATTTTTGTCCTTCAATATCATGACTTTGTCACCCATGAAGATTGAGTAACCTTTTTCGAGTAGCTGTCCAAGACTCAGAATATTATTCTTCATGTCAGGAACATAGTATACATCTTCAATTCTTCCTTGTTTGCCATCTTTTTTAGTAAAGCATATTTCACCCTTTCCTTTCACTTCTATCTTCGATGAATCTCCGAATGACACAACTCCATTATTTATTTCCTTTAAATCAGTAAAGAGATGCTTGAGACCAGACATATGGTTGCTGGCCCCACTATCAAGATACCACAAAACTTCATCTTCAGGAATCATACCTTTGCAAGCCATTAGTAGAACACCTTCATTTTGTTTCTCCGTTTCGACTAGATTTGCATTTTCTGCAACCTTCTTGTTAAACCAGCAATCTTTGGCAAAATGTCCAAATTTTCCACAATTGTAACATTCTACAGATCTGCTTCCTCTTCCAGAATATGATCTTCCACCTCTGCCATGATCACGACCACGTCCTTGGCCACGCCAATTTTGTTGATTTGTTTGCACCTTCTCTTCAAATCTGTTGTTTACAGGACCACGTCCTCTGCCTCGAGTTAAATTCTGTCTTGCACGTCCACGTCCTCTTCCTCTATTGTATTGTGTATACAATACTTTATCTTTGTCTTCAACTGACACATCAGTTTTCAATACTTGAGATTCTGTCTCCTCCTTCTTTAATAATCTTTCTGAATATGCTTGCAGAGATCCCATCAGTTGATCAACAGTCATGGTCTCTACATCATTTGACTCTTCAATAGTAATTCCAACAAGTTGCAGTTTTGTATTTAAAGATCTTAATATCTTCTCATTTACACGTGCATCTTCGATTTTTTCTCCATAATTCTTCATTTGATTCACAACAGAGGAAACCCTCGTGAAGTAATCCGGGACTGATTCCATATCTTTCATATGTAAAGACTCAAATTCACCACGTAGAGTTTGTAATCGTACCTTTTTTACTTTGTCAACACCTTTAAAATTGTTCTGCAAAATCTCCCAGGCCTCCTTTGCTTTTGTTGCAGATGCAACCTTCTCAAACATGCCTTCATCAAGGCCCATATGTATGATAGACAAAGCTTGTTGATCTTGTTTTCGTAACTTGGCAAGAGCGTTTTTCTGACCTTGATTTAAAGCTCCTTCATTCTCTGGTTCATCGTATCCTTTGTCAATGATTTCCCATGCCTCCTGTGAACCAAGCAATGCTTTCATTCGTAGACACCAGTGGCCATAGTTTTCTTTGGTAAGTTTTGGAACAGCAAAAGAATTATTCATGTTTGTAAACTCTGATATGACCTAAACTCTGATCGTAAACTCTGATGGTTGCAAACTCTAATGGTTATTTTATATAAACTCTGACTGTAAACTCTGATTGTAGGCTCGGGTTTGGTTAAGGCTCTGATACCAATCTGTTGTTATTATGTGTATAGGGTTTATGTATATATTTCAGTATATGAGGTGTGGTACAGAACATAAGGAAACAAGATGCTTAAAATTTTTGTTATATTATTGATCAATCTTTACCTCCTTATATAATAGGAGAATACAAACCAAATACATGAATGATAATAATAGATACATGATAAGATACATCTCCTTGATTCTATGAACCATATTTAATGCACTCCTCAAACTTCTATGAGATTAGTTTATCCAACACTCCCCTCAGGGATATCACTTGAGTGACTAAAAAAATCACAAGCCTCCACGTTACTGTTCCCATTATGGACATCCGCGGAATGAAGGGGAGCAATACCTAAGTTTAACTCCAGATTCTGGCTGCTTTCTGAATATAAGAAGTAAAGGAAAATTCGTCATGGAATTATCTTAACAAAGATATTTAAAATCTGTTTTACAGCTGAAAAACAATCACCTCTGGTGTCAGTTTCACAACTTAATTCTGTAGGATATAAACGTGTATATAACTATGCTTGGTGTATAAGCAAAGAACAAACAATATAAGGAAGAATAAACAAGAAAAATTATGTATAAGCTGGAGTACTCTAAAAGGACTACATTGTATTATTTCTTCTTGATCTCTCTCAATTATACTCAACAGTCCAAAATATATAGCCAGACTACAACTAGTACATGGCTAGAAAATAGGCAATACACAACTAAGACTCCTAAAAACTCTCCTGTCAACCCTTATTCATTCCTATAATTTCTCTACTTGCAGCTTGACCAAATCGCGAGCTGAACAAACCAAATCATACCAAATAAAATACTTCCTAATAATACTGAAACAAACAGTCGACCCATTCTACTCACCACAAACGTGGTTTACATGACTAATAATAACATTACCAAAATAAAACGCAAATAAATAAAATAGTTTAGATTAAATTTCCAACAATCTCCCCCTTAATCTAAACATGTATCATGCAATCCTTCCAGCCCGTATGGCTTTTAAACTGAGCCCGTATGACTGATTCGACTAAGCCTGTATGGCTAATTGACTGAGCCCGTATGGCTAATCCGACTGAGCCCGTATGACTATTAAACTGAGCCCGTATGGCTATTGTTTGCCCGTCTGACAAAACACTTCTTTACCCGTCTGGCACTACTTATTTGCCCGTCTAGCACGTTCTACACAAGCCCGTTTGGCTTAATTAATAATGCAACGTTCTACAACACCTTCATCGGCCCATTTGGCTAAGCCCCGTCTGGCTTTCTTCTGCTATAATCTGTCCAGGCCATACACATATATGTAACACATGTATACATGTATCGACAACCTGCACCATTACCTCAATACACAAACATACACAAATAACAACTTTAGCCTTGCCGTCATCCTCCATCACATCGACCAGACCTAACAATAGCAAGCAACGCAGCAACAAAAACAAATCATCAAGAACTACGGTACACAAATACTACTCCTCCATCTATAGCTTCTTCTTGGCCGTCTTCTTAAGGAAAACAACCACTCCTCCTCCCTGGTCTCGCCATCTTCGTCGTTGTGCTGCTACTAACACAACACCCGGCGTCCGTGATGCCAACGCCCAGCGAACATCCAGGGATCGGAGGGAAGGCTGTTAAGCCATGATACTCTCTCCCCCCTTCAAGCTCTGATACCACGTGTAGGATATAAACATGTATATAACTATGCTTGGTGTATAAGCAAAGAACAAACAATATAAGGAAGAATAAACAAGAAAAATTATGTATAAGCTGGAGTACTCTAAAAGGACTACATTGTATTATTTCTTCTTGATCTCTCTCAATTATACTCAACAGTCCAAAATATATAGCCAGACTACAACTAGTACATGGCTAGAAAATAGGCAATACACAACTAAGACTCCTAAAAACTCTCCTGTCAACCCTTATTCATTCCTATAATTTCTCTACTTGCAGCTTGACCAAATCGCGAGCTGAACAAACCAAATCATACCAAATAAAATACTTCCTAATAATACTGAAACAAACAGTCGACCCATTCTACTCACCACAAACGTGGTTTACATGACTAATAATAACATTACCAAAATAAAACCCAAATAAATAAAATAGTTTAGATTAAATTTTCAACAAATTCTTCGCAGTATGTGCTTGGATCAAAATTAGTGACTGCTTCTCGGCCATTGCACTTTAAAGCGGCTATATCGTAAGCCCTGTTACCATAAAAACAGTCGTTTTGAGTGAAACCGAAGCCACAAATATGAATAAACAATGTCTGAATTATAAAAACCTAGCAGCTTTAATCTTATTGTCAAACAAGCCCAGATAGATATACCTGCATGATGTAGCATATGATTACAAACTACTTTCAGCTAGCTGGAAAATAACTTGACAAGATATAATTATATCTCACTTCTTGCCAAGAAACTGTCCCATTCGGGCCTCCCACCGGCCACATTTGTGTAAGGTGACTCCACGGTACTTTGAAGTTCCCCTGGAGAACCCTGAGCTATGTCGTCGTAGTATATGCACAAATTCTTCCTTTGTCAAGTCCTTCATCTACATAACACCAGTATTACAAAAGCCAAGACACTAAATTTTCCTCCTAGAATTAACTTTCTGATCAACTTCAAATGACAGTACAGAAGTACCAAAACCAGCTAACCTGAATAAGATCATCTTCGTAATCACTGACAAGGAAATTGATATCAGCACCAGTTCCGCGGAACTTAATGGCAGCTCGATCATTTGCCCTAACATCACAAACCACTATCAGAGATACTAATTTAACGAAATGATTTAAGTAGCTACTGTTAGTTGAGTTATTATTTTACCTAGCTGCAGCATGTGCAGTGTCAAATCCCCCTTCAATTCAAGCATATAAATTTAGATCCGATCGAAGACAATATAAATCAATCAAAAAAATTGCATATAAATCTGAACCAGAACAATCAAAACTCAGTACAACAATTTTTTTTTGAGTAAAAAGCAAAATGGTGGCCGTAGTTTACACTGAATTGCAAAAAAGTGGCCGAACTTTCAAATTTTCGTTTTAGTGGCTATCGATCTTTTTTCATATATTTTTTTGAAAATTAAAAATAATTTTGGCCACTATTTTAGAAATCAAAAACAATTTTGGCCACTTATTTTAAAAATCAAAAAAACTTTGGCTACTTATTTAAAAATAAAAAACAAAGTGTGGCCACTAAACTGAAAATCTGAAAGTTCGGCCACTTTTTTGCAATTCAATGTAAACTACGGCCACCTTTTTACTTTTTACTCTTTTTTTTCTCACCCAGATAAACTTGCTTTCCACAATCCCTACAAAAAATAATATCCATATAAAAACACTGGTGCAATACGAAACTGCAGTGTAGTTAATTATCGAAAAAAGGAAGTTAATTACCAAATATGTGATTCCCATCGTCCTGTTCTTCGATAAAAAGTAACACCACGGTACTGTGAACTCTTCGGTCTAGGTCCTCTTCTACTAACCTTCTTAACTTGTTGCGTCTCTTGCTGATGCATCAACATTGATCTCTCTTCAGGCACCTCTATAATCTTCGGAAAGAACTGCATTGTGACTTCTCGATTCCACTGATTACTCTCACGAGTCTCCTCACACTCATAACGCTCATCACATTGAGTTTTCAGTATACTAAAATTATAAGTAACACAACCGTCCCTGCTACGACGATTCAAGAAGTAATCGTCGTTACTGGACGTCTCAACATTGACAACGGATGAGTTGGAAAACTCATCCGTTACGAAGAGTGCTTCATCGTAAATCAAAGGTAAACAATTAAGATTTAAGTCTAACATGATCACTTTTACTGCATAGAGTAGTTCTTGAACTTATATAGGTGAAATGTTGTTAGAAGGAATATGAAATGGGAAATTTTCGGCAGTCAAGACCGATTGTGAAGTGCAGATGTTGTACATAGAATTATGTTTGTATGTATAAAGGAGAAAACATGATATGTTGTTGTCTTGGTGTCTCTCTGCCGGAGGAAGGAGTTTGGTTGGGTTAAAGGAGGACTTAAGCAAATCGAATCGAGTTAAATTTAAAGTTTTTCGGGTGTAATTTATAAATTTAAAAAAAATTGCTGTTAATTTTAATTTTACGTAAAATTCTGTTTTAAGTAAATTTTTTTGACAGATGTTCTATAATCTCTTAGATGTTGATCGGATGCCAAAAGTACACAAAAATCAACAAAATATCATCACTACAAGAAAACCCGACAACTGCGACGGAAATTAGCAACGGAATGTCTTCCGTTGTATATTGCCAACGGATCAGCAACACATTTTAGGCAGAAGAGAGTCAACATCCTCACCAACAGACTAGCGACGATATGCCTACAACTTATTGGTGACGGAATCATTCCGTTGCTAAAATAAGCGCAAAAACATCCCGCCAACCTGAGTGATGGTTTTGCAACGGAATTAGTAACGGAACATAGCAACGGAAACCAGCCGTAGAAATTTCCCGCTAAACAGATAGCAACGGAATCAGCAACGGAAATTTAACAACGGATTAGCAACGTAATCTATTGCCGACAATTTAGGTCCCTTGCTTTTAATACCTTTTAAAAAGTAGGTCCCTTACTTTTAATACCTTTTAATTCCGTGGCTAAACCGTTGCAAACGTAGGTCCCTTGCTTTTAATACCTTTTAATTCCGTCGCTAAACCGTTGGGAAATGTGACAGCTGGAATTTATGACCGTTTTTGCTCTCAATCTAGCCAAGTAACGAGTATTACAATTATTCCCCCAAACCGTGTCTTCTTCATCTCTTTCATTTCTCTCTTCAATCAAATTCAATTCATTTTCAAAATTTAATCTACCAATCTACACATTCTTCTCCAAATAATAAGGTTAGTTCAATTTTTATGTTATTGTTTTATATTTTTATTTTTGTAGAATCATGTACTTTAATAATGTTTAGTGTTTTGTATATCCATTTTTATGAAATCATGCTTCTTCTTAAATTGTTAGTTTATTAGTTTGTTTTGTTTGTAAGATATTTTTGTGATGTTTATATTGTTGTATTAGATTGTATCAAATAATTATATCTTTAAGTTGGTAATCCTAGTTAAATTAGCTCACATTTCATTTACTTTAGCTAGTTTGTAATAATTCTATGTTTTGGTCATATATTATTTTTTATAGGTTGTTGATTATACGAATATGGATAATAATCGGTCTTGGATGTATCCAAGAATGGATAGTAGGGGACTTCTTAGAGATGCTTTTGTTGTTGGATTAGAAGAATTTATGAATCATGCTATATCTCAAACATCTTCCTTGAATGGGACGAATATACAATGCCCTTGTTCTAGATGCAGATTTAAAAGACATTGGGATGCAAAAACGGTAAAATTGCATCTCTTAAAAAAAGGATTCGTTGAAAATTATTATGTGTGGGATCGACATGGGGAGTCATACAATATTGGAGAAAGTGCAGGACAATCCTCAACAAGTCATTCTAATATTTCTAGAGGAAGTAATGAGAATAATCTAATGTATAACATGGTCATGGATGCTGCTGGTCCAAATTTTGATCCGCTTTCAGAAGAGATACCGAATGCGGATGCACAAAAGGTGTATGACATATTACACTCTTCAGAAAGAGAGTTGTATCATGGTTGTGAAACTTCTCAATTATCTGCCATGGCTCGTATGTTGAGTTTAAAATCCAATCATCATTGGTCAGAGGCATGTTATGATGAGACATCACAATTCATCAAAAGTGTGTTGCCCGAAGATAATACATTCCTTGATAGCTTCTACAAACGAAGAAACATGTAGAAGGATTAGGTCTTCCTTCAGTGAAAATTGATTGTTGTGTTAGTGGATGTATGATATATTGGGGTGAAGACAAGGATATGGATTCGTGTAAATTTTGTTCGCAGTCAAGGTACAAAATTAGAGTTAATAGATCCAATCGAGAGAAGAAAAAGGTGGCTGTTAAAAGGATGACATACTTTCCATTGGCCCCGAGATTACAGAGATTATATGCATCACCTGCGACTGCGAGCCATATGAGATGGCATGCTGAACATTATCAGGAAGATGATGTGATGCGACATTGTTCAGACTCTGAAGAGTGGCAACAATTTAACAGAGCACACCCTTCATTTTCTGTAGAGACAAGAAATGTTAGGCTCGGGCTTTCTGCTGATGGGTTTCAACCATTTGGTCAATCAGGCAGTCAATATTCTTCTTGGCCAATTGTAGTGACCCCATATAATTTACCACCATGGATGTGTTCAAAAGAGCCATATATGTTTTTGTCTGTGCTTGTTCCAGGACCAAAGAATCCAAAGCAGAAGATAGATGTTTATCTCCAACCATTAATTGCCGAGTTAAAGATGTTGTGGGAAGTTGGAGTTGAGACATGGGATTCTTCTTTGAAGCAAAATTTTCAGATGCGGGTTGCATTAATGTGGACTATCAGTGACTTTCCTGCTATGTCGATGTTGTCTGGGTGGACAACTGCTGGACATTTAGCTTGTCCTCATTGTGCTCATGATCATGATGCTTATAATCTTAAACATGGTGGGAAGCCAACATGGTTTGATAATCATCGAAAGTTTCTACCTGCTGATCATCCATTTCGAAAGAATAAAAATTGGTTTACCAAGGGAAAGACAGTGTCTGAATCAGCTCCACCTATAAGAACAGGTAAAATTGGTTTACCAATTCTGTTATTTTTTTAAACCTTAATTTTGACACGCTTATAATATTGCATTGTTTTATGTTTATACGAACAGGTGAAGATGTATTACAAGAGATTGAGTCACTTGGATTGATGAAAATTACAGAATTTGGAAGTGATGAACACAATGCTAAAATCATCAAGACATATAAATGTGGATGGAAAAAACGAAGTATATTTTGGGATTTACCATATTGGAGGACATTATCCATTAGACATAATCTTGATGTCATGCACATTGAAAAGAATGTGTTTGAAAATATTTTCAACACTATCATGGCCATTGAAGGTAAAACCAAAGATAATGCTAAGTCAAGAGATGATATTGTATTACTTTGTCGGAGGCCGGAGTTAGCATTCGATGAATCGACACAAAAATATCCAAAAGCATGTTATAGCTTAGACAAGAAGGGTAAAGAAGCAGTATGTCATTGGTTGAAGGATTTAAAGTTTCCAGATGGATATGTGTCGAACATGGGACGTTGTATCGACATGAAAAAATACAAGTTATTTGGAATGAAAAGTCATGATTGTCATGTGTTTATGCAACGACTTCTTCCAATTGCTTTTCGAGAATTGCTACCTACTAGTGTTTGGGAATGTGTGACGGAATTAAGCCTTTTTTTCAAAGATCTCACTTCAGCCACTTTGAAGGTCAGCGATATGCGTAGACTTGAAGAACAGATTCCAGTCATACTTTGCAAGCTAGAGCGTATATTTCCACCATCATTATTTGACTCAATGGAACATCTTTTAGTGCATTTACCGTATGAGGCACGTATTGCAGGTCCTGTGCAATATCGATGGATGTACCCATTTGAGCGATTTTTACGCCACTTGAAGAATAATGTGAGAAATAAAGCTCAGGTAGAGGGATCCATATGCAATGCTTTTTTGGTTGAAGAAGCTTCAACTTTTTGTTCACATTACTTTGAACAACATGTTGCCACAAAACATAGAAAAGTTCCTCGAAATGATTCTAGCAGCGGTGGAGAGAGATTTGAGGGAACATTTTCCATATTTTCTTATCCAGGGCGACCACATGGTTGTGTTAAAACTCGTTATCTTGATGATCGTGAGTACACAACAGCTAACAATTATGTCTTGTTTAATTGTCCAGAGGTTGCACCATATATTGAGTAAGTATTACCTTGTAATTACAATCACATCAATACAATTTCATCATTTTTTTGTGTAATTATGGTCGTTGTAATTATGTCTTTTTTATTCATCATTTTTTGTGTAAACAGGATATTTACAAATGGACTTCGAGAGCAAAATCCATACATAAATGGTGCTGAGATTGATAAGTGCTTAGAGAGTAACTTTGCTACGTGGTTTAGACATTATGTAAGTTAATTTTTTATAACTTAGTTGATTTAGAAGTCGACAAAGTACAAGTTATTTAGATGATTGTAACTATTTTTTTCAGGCTCAAGATGCATCATTGGTTCCAAATGAATTTGTTCAAGATCTAGCATCAGGACCTCTTCGTTCAGTTAGATCAGTACCAATTTACTATGTAAATGGATTCAAATTCCATACACGAGCATATGGGGCTACCAAGTCAACTTTTAATAGTGGGGTATGTATCAAGGGGTCAAATTATAGCGAGACATCTAATGATTTTTTTGGGATATTAGATGAGATTTTCATTATCGAGTACCCCCGTCGTAATATAAAAAAGACAGCATTGTTTAAGTGCGAGTGGTTTGATCCCACACTTAACGTCGGAACAAGAGTTCATCAACGCTACAACATGGTTGAGGTGCATCGAAGAAAAAGATTAATTGTTTACGAACCATTTATTTTAGCCATGCAAGCTACACAAGTCTACTTTTGTGATTATCCAAGTCTTAAACGAGATAAAGTAGACTGGTTGGTCGTATCCAAAATTAAAGCTCGCCCACTTATTGATTTACCTCAAGTCCCCGAATCACATCGAGAAGCCTTTCAGGATGATGTTCCCAAACATTTAAATATGATCAATACAGAGGATATTCTTAGACGTTTAAATGATGTAGAAGGAACATCAGTTGATTTAGATGATGATGAAGGATGTTCGGAGGAAGAAACACAAATTGATACGGAAGAAGAAGAATCTTCAAATACAGATAATAACGATGGTGAATCTGACGGTAAATAATTATGCACTTGCTATTTTTTAGACTATTTTAATTCTGAAAATTTTCTAATGCAAGTATTTTTTTTAATATTATTTAGTTAATAATTTAATTGTAATAAAATTTGTGTAATAAAATTAAAAATTGTAAGCGGGCTTTTGTTAAAAAAAGAGCGGGCTACTTGTGAAAAAAAGACCGCTATTTGTGAAAAAAAGGGGATAAAAAGCGGGTTAATTAGGGTTTATTCATTAAGGGCCTTTCTCACTCTCAAGCTGCTTACTCCTCCTACTCTCCCTCTCGCACCAATCTGCTGACTCCTGACCGGTATTGTGTTTCAATTTGTTTGTTACTTTAGTTTATTCGGATTCTAATCATTCTTTTTAGGTCTAACCAATCTAAAACCTGTAGCTATTTTGCAACGGTGGATTCTAATTGCTATGTGGGTATGTGGGATTCTAATCATTCTATTTAGGTCTAATTGCCATTTTGTTATTCTGATTTTTGTAATTCAAGATCGAATATACATGTATATGTTTCTGTATATGTATTTATGTTCTGGTTTTTGTCTAATTGCTATGTATATTTTTGTTATTTCTGTATATGATTTACTGCTATTGAATTGTTAGGTGAAATTAGATTAGAAGAAAGAGAGTTGAGCACTTATTCTGTGAACTAGATACTCAAGTTGACATGGCAGATCCTTATTTCTGTTTTCATAGTATATCAGTTTTGACATACTTCTGTGCAAGTAATTATTTTTCACTCATTTAAATATTACTTTAGCAGATACGTTAAGCTAGTTCATGTGTTCCTTGATTATACAAGGGTTACAGTGAGAAAATTAAGAAGCCTACTCTACCTTGATTTTGTTCATGAACTTGATTTTTCTAGAGTACTGGCATAGTGAATGTTCACATTTATGGTCTTGATATCTACAGATTGAAATGAGGCGGCCCATCTATCAAACATCACGCACACCTAATGAAGCACTGCACTCTATACCTGAATAGAGCACACTTGAGATGTCACAACATCACACACCTGATCAAACACCACACAACACGCCATGTCAAACTCCTGATCCTGGAACTTCTGGTGAATCCTCCACATCTGCCATTAATGGTGTATGGAAAGTGGGAACAATGCATGATGATGGGCGTATTCGAGTTGAAGTTATCGAAGGAATGTAAGTTTTATTTTTCGAACATGTCTTTTAGGTACCTATAGCATTTAATCTAACTGATAACTTTTTTAATTTAGGTTGGAACCATCTAATAAATGCTCAAAGCAAATCAGCAGTATCATGTTTGAAAAACTTGAACCTAAAGGGTATACCTGGAAAGAAGTGTCTAAGGAAACTAAACGGTTCTACTTTGAGGAGTTTAAGGTAGTTTTATACAACAATGACTGCCTTATTTTTCTTTTATATCAGTCATCTTCACAAACACTTATATGTGGTTATTGCTTATTAATATTATTATTTTTGTATTGTAGAAATGGTTTGTATGGAGACAACCAGATAACTTGGTGCATGAAGCATGGCGAAAAAGCGCTTCACTTCGTTATAAGGATCTGCGTTCTAGAGCACGTGCAAAGTGGGAAAAGAAAAAGTTGGATAATAGAATCGGAAAAAATGTGTGGCTGAGTTGGATCGAAGAGTGGAAAACCCCAGAATGTAAAAAAAAAAAACTGAATTGAAGAGAAACAATCGTAAGGGTGGAGCTAATGGGAATGAGTACCCTGCAACACACACTAGTGGTTCAGCCTCTCACCGAAAGACTGCAGCTATTTTGGTAAGCTTGTGGATACAATATTCTAAGTTATTAAGTAGCTTGCTGAATTTTGTATTGTCAAATTTCTAATATGCAAAAATGTTTTATGTAGGCTGAAGACTATAAAAGAGATCCATTCTGCCCTGAGTTGTTTCTCTATACACACACTTTAAATCATGACTTGAAGACTTTCGTTGACAAAAAAAGTGAAAGAACATATGTAAGTACACAAAATTAATCGTTAACTTATTTCATCATCAGGAAATAAAAATCTGTTCCTTAGTTATACAAGAACCATTCTGCCCTGTTACTATAAAAGAGATCCATTCTGCCCTGACTTGCTTAATTATACAGGAAAGAATCAAGACCCTCCGTAGTGAGCGTTCGAAGCCCGCTAATGGCTCATCAACACCTCTACCTGTTGATGAAAATCAATTGTATTATGATGCAATGGGTGGTCGTAACAGTAGAAATAGGATATATGGTCTCGGCTCGACTCAGGACATTTACTATGAACCAAAGGGCAGTAGTGCTCATTTCAGCAACTCCTCTCACCCTAACCTCCATGATTATCAGAAGTTAGAGACTGAGCTTGAAGTGATGAAGGAGCGAATGAACCAGATGGATGAGATGCAGCAGCGATTAAAACAGATGGATGAGATGCAGCAGCGGATGAAGGATATGGAGAGTCAACTAGAAAGGGTTTTTAATAGTCAAAATCATTAAGGAGATGATGGAAAACAGAAGTATCGAAGCAAGTGTTTTGTTTGTTTGCTGGGGTATGATCTGCTTCTTTAGTTCTTGTGCTGTGTTTTTTCCCTTTGACCTAGGGGGCGGGTTTTGGTTTCTTTAAAAGTTAGTCCAGATATGCAGAGTTTCTGGTTTTATAATTATTGCAGTGTGCAGATTGCCCTGCTTCTGAGGGTAGGATTCTGTATTCTCTGGTTGATTGCAGAGGGGATTATTTGCTGCAGCTCTATGGTTTTAGCTTGTTTTATTGTGATTATTTCTATAGCATGGATAGGAATTTGAAAAGATGGTTTTATTGTCTTGGTGTTATGTCTTGCAGAATTATGGATCAGAGTGATTATGATGCTTCTGGGGTTCTTTGCTTGGTCCGTAAGGTGGTTTTTTTTACTGTCGTATTTTAGTTTCGAATGCTCTCGATGTGCTCTGTCCTGTATCTTGTACAGGTTCTTACTCTTTGGTTTTATGGTTTGGAGTTTCATGGTCCTTAATTTTTCCGACCTGCTGCATTTTCTGGATTTTCCATGGGGATTGAAAGAGCTTGTTTTTTTTGGTGTCTTGTTCCTTGGTATCTCAGGTAGTGGTTTGGCTTAGAGGTTATGGTTTTTTTTGTTCGAGTGGAGTTGTTTTATTAATTTGGTTAGGTAGTTTTGATTCTATTTTCTTTTTCTATCTCTTGGGTGTGTCCTTGAGGTTTTTCTTGGCCTTGGGTTATTTTACTCTTGGTTGTATTAGTATATATTTCTCTGATGTTATAAAATTTTCACGAGGTGTTATAAAATTTTCACGAGATGCCGTCCTCATTTACCAAAAAAAAATGATGGAATTTTAACAAAAAACAAATTTTAACAAAAAACAAATTTTAAAAAAAAACAAAATTAAATCCGGCCAAAATAATAATAATAATAATAATAATAATAATAATATTATTATTATTATTATTATTATTATTATTATTATTATTATTATTATTATCAACAACGGCTCTGCAACGAAAATAAATTGAAGAATTCACTTCAAAATTTTCGCGACGGAACAAAGGCGTTGGCAGCTCCTGACGAAATTCCGTTGCTATAGAGATGCCCGAGGATGGTCAACAATGAGGGGATCCGTTAGTAGTCAGTTGTAGGTCCGTTGCTAGATTGCCTACGGAATTTTAATTCTGTCGGGAAGGCCTTACCTACGGCCAAAACTGCAACACTTTTTTTCGTCGGGAATTCCGTCGTTATCCCGATTTGCCAACGGTATTTAGCCTTTGCCGACGGAATTTTCCGTCGCAAATGTCGGGAATTCTTGTAGTGCATCTTGTAACATGCAAACAGACTTTTTGAAGACCGTCAAATTTTTAAAAAATATTTAAATTTTGTAAGGTTTGTGATAGTCAAATAAAATACTTTATGTAACATAGATGTAATGTAAATAATATGAAATTAAGTAATTTTGTCACGACTAAAATATATTACACGAAGAACCCTAAAAAAACTCCTTTTTCTCTCTAGCTCCTCTTTTCTTCTTAGTCGCTGTCGGGGCTTCCACCGGATCTCCACTGGTGGAAAGCCCCAAAATCTTCTATTTTCCTTATTTTTCTTCCTTCTTTCAATAAATCTTTGTATTTTCGGATCTAAGGTTTAAAAGCTTTTTCCGATTTGGCATTCAATTTCTTAGATCTCAATTCCACGGAGCTCCGGATTTCTCGTTCTTCCAGGTGATTTTGTTTTGTACGTGGTCCGAGTTATCTTGTTCAGGTAGGTTTATTCCCAGATCTAAGGATTGGTTGATTTTAGTTTGAACTTTATTTTGTAATCTCATTTTTAAAGTTGTAAGATTGGTTTTTTTTGTCTCACCATTTGTGTGAGTTTTGTTATTGTCTCACCGTTTGTGTGAGTAGGGTGCTTGATCATATGATCGTGGAGGATTGTACGGATATGGATAAACACTTTTATGAAGTGTTAGTGTGTTACACACATAGGTGTGCGAATATTGTAGCTCATAACTTAGCGAGGGCGACATATTCTATGTCAGATCTTACGGAGTGGAATGTTTCTGCTCCGAATTTTATCATCTGTATGTTTGACTTTGAGAATTATTAATGCAAGTACGATTTTATCAAAAAAAAATTGTCATCTTTTACGTAAATGCAGATCGATTTGTGCACCTCAATTAGATAATGAAAACAAAATAAGAAACAAATATGTCTAACTCAACAAAATAATTAAAAGAAGTTTATATGTTTCTTATCATTTCAATTTTCTTTGAATGTATATTGAAATGCACAATTACAGATAGGGATGGGCGTCGGGGCACTTCGGGGTCGGGGAGTGTTATCCCCGCCTCCATCCCCGAATTCAAACCCGATCCCAGTCCCCGGCCCGATCCCCGTTGGGGACTATTTTTCATTCTCCGTGGCTAGTGTGTCGAACACATAATCCCATTCCTGAACTAGAAACTTTTTATTCAAGACAGGAAGATCTGCTCTGTCTTGATAATGAATACCAGCAAAGAAATTAGTTAATTCCACATCTGACGGAAAATCCTCAAAATTGTCATTTGGAAAGTTTAAGACCGTATTTATGACAGATTCATCCACTGTGTACTGATTGTCTCCAAGAGTGAAAATAAACGATCTGTTATCGTTAGAAACAACAGCAGTAGTACACATAATTCGCAGGGGTTCAATTTTTAAAGGAGTATCTAAACTCAAAGCAGTGCGAATTAGTGAATGATCATTCAAAAATCGAATCCACGGTCGAAAACGTTCGAGTGAACATTTTTCGGGATCAAAATATCCGATCAAATTATGCTTAACTATTTCAAAACGATCATTGTTATTACCAGCCATTTTTATCAAATTTTAACCCTTTGAAAAATTTCAGATTTACAATTTAATTAACTAAATTGAATTATTTCGAATTAATAATTAATTAAAAATTCGAAAATAATCAAAGTTGTTCAAAAATTCTGAAAAATTCACAGAATGATCTTGATACACACACAATCACACCAGTATTTTTAGATTTTACAAAATCAAAGCCAATCGACTGGAATTTTAGGTCGAAATTTCGATTTTTCCAAAACAAAAATCTTCAAAACTCGACTAAATCGGTCGATTAACTGGTTGTTTTGAAGAGAATCGAACAGAGAATCGATTATCAGTCCTTAGAGCTTGATTACAGAGAGATTTGAGTGAAAAATTGGGCAGCAATTCGTTACAATACGTCGTGTATATATGTATGTATCAACTGAGATGTTCTCTATGACTTAACATGAGAGAGACTTAAAACTTAAAATGACTTAAACTTTCTAATCAGTTATATATATACTAATGTATGAATATGACTTATATCGATTATGACTTAATATATACTAACTGTTATATACAACTTAATACTCGAATATGACTTAAATCTATAAAAGAAATAAACGAAAATGACTTATTATATTATTAAGACATAACTCGATAAGACTTAAAATTAAACTAAGACTTAATTAACTATATACAAACAGACACGATTATGACTTAAAACAAAATAGACTTAATTCTAATGAGACTTAAATATTTACTAACGAATATGACTAAATCTAATCAGTATAACAATTAAGTCATACCGACCAGAAAACAGAATAAAAACAAGTCATAATATAGTTTAGATTTAATTTAAGTCATATCTACTAAAATAAATTAAAGTTAATGCATATTTCTTAATTAAACACACAAATATCTACAACTATTAATACAGAAAAATATATTAAAAATAATATTATAAATCAAACAAATAATAAAAATAGAAATAACTAATATAGATTAATCTGTTAACGGAAATAAAACAATATTAACAGGACAAACATTACAAAACATTAAATAAAATATTCTAAACAAATAAAATAAATACATACAATTATTCTAAAATTATAGAAATATGGAATAACAAATATTTAATTAAACAAAGTGATAAATACAATAACAATCAAGAAAAACAAGTTAATAAAATAATTAAACAAGTGATTTTATTCAACAAATATTCACAAACTAATCACTTGTTAATTATTAAAGATCAAACCTCGGATATTAACTAGATTAATTACTAGGACTGTTCAACATACCCAATTCACCAACAATTTTGGTGAATGTGGATTCGTCGAGCGACTTAGTAAAAATATCTGTTGTTTGTTCTTCAGTGGGTACAAACAGTAATTCCACTGTACCATTCATGACATGCTCTCTAATAAAATGATACCTGATATCTATATGCTTTGTCCTTGAATGCTGCACAGGATTATTGGAGATTGCTATGGCACTTGTATTATCACACAAAATAGGAATATTTTGTAATACAAAGCCATAGTCCATCAGTTGATTCCTAATCCACAAGATTTGAGCACAACAGCTTCCAGCAGCTATATATTCAGCTTCGGCTGTAGAGTTGGAAACTGTTTGTTGTTTCTTGCTGTACCATGAAACCAATCTACCACCTAGGAATTGACAACTCCCAGAGGTGCTTTTTCTATCTACAACACTTCCTGCATAATCATAATCTGTATATCCAACAAGATTAAAACCAGAATCTTTAGGGTACCAGATACCTAAATTAGGCGTACCCTTAAGATATCTCAGAATTCGTTTAACAGCAATGAGATGAACATCTCTAGGATCCGATTGGAACCTTGCACACAAGCACGTAGCATGCATAATATCAGGTCTACTTGCAGTAAGGTAAAGTAATGAGCCTATCATACCTCTGTAGCTTGTAATATCTACCTTAGCAGAATTTTCACATGCTCCAAATTTGACAGTTGTGGATGATGGTGTCTTTGCTGAAGAAGAGTCCTCCATTTGATATTTATTGAGAAGCTCTTTGATGTACTTGGATTGATAAATAAATATACCATCTTGCCTTTGACTTATTTGTAATCCAAGAAAGAACTTCAGCTCTCCCATCATGCTCATTTCGAATTTACCCTGCATTAACTTTGATAATTTCTTGCAAAGAAGATCATTAGTAGACCCGAATATTATATCGTCCACATAAATTTGAACTAATATTGTATCATTCTTATGTTTCTTTGTGAAGAGAGTTTTGTCTATGATACCTCTAGTAAATTCATTTTCAAGTAAAAATTCAAAGAGAGTGTCATACCATTTCCTTGGTGCTTGCTTAAGACCATAAATGGCTTTGAAGAGAAAGTAAACATAACCCAATAGATCTGGATCTTCAAAACCAGGTGGCTGTTCTACATATACCTCTTCATCCAGCTTTCCATTCAGAAAGGCACTCTTGACATCCATTTGATAAACATTAAAGTTAGAAAATGCTGCGAATGCCAAGAATATCCTAATGGCCTCAAGTCTAGCCACTGGAGCATAGGTCTCATCATAGTCAATGCCTTCAGATTGTGAGTAACCTTTTGCTACCAGTCTTTCTTTATTTCTTGTTACTGTACCATCTTCATCAAGTTTGTTTCTGAATACCCACCTAGTACCAACCACTGTTCTATCTGTAGGTCTGGGTACCAGCTTCCATACTTCTTGTTGTTTAAATTGATTGAGTTCATCTTGCATAGCAATCACCCAATCAGGATCTGAAAGAGCTTCTTCAATTTTCTTAGGTTCCATTTCAGATAGAAACCCTGAATAATTACATTGATTTTGAAAAGCTCTTCTAGTCTTTGCACCAACATCTGGATCACCAACGATTAGCTCAACATGATGAGCTCTATTCCAAACAGTCTGTCTGGGAAGATTTAGTCTTGATGATTCACCTTGTTCTTCATTGTGATGTTGAGTATGACTAGTAGATCCTTCATTAGCTCCCCCTGAATTGTTGCCAGGATGATTAGATGAGTGTTCAGAAGTATGGGTGGTGTTTTCAATATTATCATTATTTTCACCACTATTATTCTGATTAGACTCATCATTGTCATTGTTGTCATTTGCATCAGCAAAAACATCAGGTGGACTATCATCATATGAATCTAGATCTGTCATATCTTCAAAAGATAGCTTTTCAGATGAATCTTCAGTTTGGATACTAGGGAGTTTAGTGTCATCAAATGTAACATTGACACTTTCCATCATCTTCTGATGTTCAATCAAATACACCTTATAAGCTCTTCTTTCATAACCAACAAAAATTGCTTCATGTGCTTTGGCTTCAAATTTTCCACCTTGATCATCTCCTTCTTTAAGTACAAAGCATTTTGCTCCAAATACGTGAAAGTATTTGAGTGTTGGTTTCTTTTCATTCATAGCTTTATAGGGTGTTTTCATCAAGTCTTTGTTGATAAGAGTTCGATTCTGAGTATAGCAAGCAGTGCTGACAGCTTCAGCCCAAAAATACAATGGAAGCCTTGATTCACTTAACATAGTACGTGCAGCTTCAATCAAGGATCTATTCTTTCTTTCAACTACTCCATTTTGCTGAGGAGTTCTTGGAGCTGAGTATTGTCTGGTTATACCTTTTTCAGTACAAAAGTCATTCAGAACTGCATTCTTGAATTCAGTTCCATTGTCTGACCTTATAGCCCTCACTGGATACTTGGAATCCAACTCAATTAACTTGATGTGATCAATCACCAGTTGTGGAGTCTCATCTTTAGAATTCAGGAACAAGACCCATGTGAACTTTGAAAAATCATCAACAATCACAAGAGCATATCTTTTCTTTGACATAAACATCACATTCACTGGACCAAATAGATCCATGTGAAGTAACTGTAAAGGTTCAGTTATTGAAGACATATCGGTGCTTCTGTGAGTTGCCCTTTTTAGTTTGCCTTTTTGACAGGCATCACATAGTCCTTCCTGTGTAAATTCCATAGAAGGTAAACCTCTCACCAACTCTCTCTTGACCAGAGAGTTCATCGTTTTGAAATTTAGGTGAGAAATTTTCTTGTGCCATAGCCAACTTTCATTTGTGGATGCTTTAGAATAGAAGCAATTGATTTCTTCAGTGCTTCTAGTGTTCATGTTGGCTACATACAAGTTTCCTTTTCTGACTCCCGTCAGAGATGGTTGTTCACTTTTTTTGTGTGTAATCAGACAATTCTTTTTGTTAAAGTAGACTTCAAATCCCTTGTCACAGAATTGACTGATACTGAGCAAATTATGCTCAAGTCCTTTTACAAAGGACACTTCTTCAATGATAACATTTCCAGCTTCAAGTCTGTCATATCCATCAGTTCTACCTTTGCTGTTATCTCCAAAGGTAACTACTGGGCCGACCTTCTCCACCACATTTGTCATCAGGGTTCTGTCTCCAGTCATATGCCTTGAACATCCACTGTCCAAGATCCAGCTTACTCGTTCAACCTGTTCAATACCCTGCAATGACAAATGGATTAAACCTTCTTCGGGACCCAAATTTGATTGGGTCCTGCGGATTTAAAGTATTGACCTTTATCAGGCAAAACAACATTTTTAATTTTAACCTCTTTAGTCAATAAACATTTAACCTTATAAATAGATTTGAAAATCTTTCGTTTTATCTTGGGTATCCATGTTTTTGTAGCAGCGATAACACTTGTGTCATTGACTGGACATTTGACCTGGTTAACATTCTTGGTAACCTTTTGTTTAGTCTTAGATACAAATGTCTCTCTCCTAACTTGAGGAGGAAAAGCAGTCTTTGATCGAATATTATTGTTCCTGTTCATAAGTCTGTTTAACACATGCATAACTACCATTAAAATAAGCACGCATACTGTTAAAAGCACAAGACATACAATTGATAACACCACATGCTTTATGATTAGAATCAATGATAGGCATGGTATTTTTTTGTTTCAACTTATTACCACCTAATCCAGTCTTAGAAGAACTAGCTGTTTCAACAACTTTGACTGGCACTTTAGGTACATCTTTCTTGGATGAAACATTCGTTGTATTAGTGTCCTCAACAGATTTAGCCTTAACAAAGACTGTGACCTCTTTCTTGGATGAAACATTCTTTGGATTAGCGTTCTTTACAGATTTATTCTTAACAAGGACTGTGCCATTTGCACTATCCTCATTTCTCATTTCTTCTTGGATAACCATAGAAAGAATATCTGGTGGTCCAGCATCAGATTGTTTAAATAGAGGTTCTTTAACATTTTGGAGCACATGTGGTATTCCCCTTTCTTTAGCACTAACAGGGTTAGGGGAATTTATGTCCAACGATCCAACAGCTTCATTGTAACCATACCTTATACCTGTTGTTCATTCTACAACTTGATTGTTAAAAAACTCTTTGGAAACTTTAACAGAATTATAACAAGCCCTGACCTGTGTTTCAAGTTCAGTAATTCTAGCCATTTGTTTGCCTACAACTTCTAGAATAGCTTTCTCCTTTTTATAAAGCATTGTTATTTCATCTTTTTGTTGATCTTGATTAATATGCACCTTTTTCAATTCTGACACTTCATTTCCAAGTTTAGTGCTTAGCAGATCTAGTCTATTATATCCAGTTTGTGCATTATCTAAAGAATTGTATAGACTACGAATCAAATCCGTGTCAGTAACAATTACCGGTTTGTTGTGATGATCAGATGCTTCATCATTTGCCATCAACGCAAAATTTCCATATTCTTCATCTTCGCTGTCCGTGTCATCCCAACTCTTACCAGCCGCAACATAGGCTTTTCCAGGTTTCTTCTTCTCAGCAGCAAAATCTCTTCTTTGAGTTTGCTTGGGTTTCTGACATTCAGTGGCAAAGTGCCCCAATTCATTACAGTTGAAGCAACGAATCTTGCTTCTGTCAACAGCTCCAGTTTTGTATCCTCCCCTGTTACTAGAGGAAGAAGAGCCTCCTCTTTGGAATCTGTTATTTGACTTGAACCTGTACTTTGGATTTCTTCTGAATCTGAAGTTGCCAAATTGCCTTACCATCAATGCCAGGGATTCATCTTCTAGTTGATCTAGCTCTTCTAATGAGTAAAAGTCTCCACCATCCTGAGTAGGTGGTGTCTGACCAAGCTCTACTTCAGTCTTTTCCTTGTCTAAGTTGTAAGGTAGAACAACCTTAGCTTCCACTTCCTTAGGTGCCTCAACTACAAGAGCTGTAGATGAACTTGGCACTCTTCCTTTACCAGAGACCTCCCTCTGCTGTACTTGTTCCAGTTCATAGGTTTTCAGAACACCAAACAACCTTTCAAGAGAAACCTTATTCAAATCTCTTGATTCTCTGATGGCTGTAATCCTATGTTCAAGATGAGTGGGCATAGTCAACAAAAACTTCATATTAATCTCTTTCTGTGTATATTGCTTGCCATGAACTTGCAAGTTGTTGATTATTTTGTTATACCTTTCAAACACTTCCTGAATACCTTCATTAAGGTCAGCACTAAAGTGTTCATACTCAGAGGTTAAAATCTGAAGTCTGTTTTCCCTGACTTCATCAGTTCCTTCATTGATAGTCTCAATAGTTTCCCACATGTGTTTTGCAGTTTTACAATTTATCACATGATTGTATATCACAGCATCCAGGGAATCTATTAGAATAAGTCTCAAATTCTTATCTAGTCCTGCGTCCTCTTTTTCATCAGGAGTAAAAGAAGCAGCAGGCTTTGGAAAAGATGATGCAGGTGTTACAACAATTCCTCCAACAATAGATTCAAATACATATTCTTTTGGAATTATAGGTCCGTTCTGTAGAACACCCAAATATTTAGAATTTGCGACATCAAGAAACAACTCCATTTTATTTTTCCACATTGAATAATTGTCCTTGTTAAACATGGGAATTTTAACAATGCTTTTTGAAGACATGATGAATTTTTAAGTGAGTTAAAAATTCGAGATAGATTTTTGACGGAATAAAATTAGGATCTTGATTTATTTATCAATCAATAGGCTCTGATACCAATTGTTAGGTCCACTATGATTGTAGAAGGGGGGTTGAATACAATCTATATCAATTTCTCAAAATTTATTCGTTAAATAATTTTTACTTAAACGAATATTTTGTGCGGAATAAATTGACTCGGATTTCAAGTTGAATATAATTGTATATTAACTTGATGTGGTGTTACAAAATCAATCCAAACTATTATCAAGTTTTTAATAACTAATTAGAAAATTCGACATGAACTTTTCTAATTTAGTTAATAAATCTCAAGATAAGTACTAGGAAACTTAATTCGCTAGTAGTACAAGAATCACAAGTAGACAAGTTCTATCGGATAGAATATTACAAAGATGATGAACTTGAATTTATGTGAATTAATTTGTTCTTGGTGTTCTTGATATTTGAGAGAGAAAGCTGCTGTGTATTTCCAGGAATTCTGCTGTGTTCTGCACTGTGATCATTTTGCTGCTTCTGCTGTGTTATATTGGTCTGTACTGATTAGATATGATTTAAACTGTTTCAAGACCTATTAAATCAGCTGTCAGCATGACTTAATCTTGCTCCAAGACATAATTAAACCTTAGATATGACTTATTTTCTGTCGGTATGACTTAGAAAATGTGTCGGTATGACTTAATCTTCAACAGTGTGGTCGGTATGACCTAAACCACTTTTGTCGGTATGACTTAATACCTTTCCAGAAATATCTTGCTTCGGTATGACTTATTTCCCTCGGTATGACCTAGCAGCTTTGAGGTCGGTAAGACATAATTCCTTGCAGCAGTCGGTATGACTTAATTCTTTTGCTCGGTATGACTTAAACTTAAGTCATGTCGGTATGACTTAACTTAAGTCATACCGAACCAAACTCAGTTATGACATAATCTATTCAGCATTTAATTAAGTCATATTGATCCTTTTAATTAATTAATGATTAACTAATTCATTATTAATTGATACAATAATTAACTTAATAAATAAATTAATTCTGTTAGAATTAATTCATTAATTAAATCAATTAAATGATTTATATCAATTACAAATGAATTAAATTAAATCAATAACTAATTAATTTAATTCTCCCAAACCACGGAAAATAATAAAGAATTACCACTGACTTATGTTGACGTTCGATGTACTGTCTGGTTCATGAACGACTAACTTCAATGATGCTTCTTCACTTCTGACTTTAAGCTGTGGTTTATTTCTTCTCTCAACTTTCTTGTACTTTGATTGATTTTCAATCTATCACTCGAAAAATCTCTGTCACTGTAAATGAATCCATTCACTTCAATGTTATACTGAGGCTTGATCAGATACGTGATACGTCTTCCAGTGTGAAACATCAAAACTATAGATTGACTTCCTTCTTTCTTCTAACAGATATTGCTTCCTGAGATTCCTGTGACAGATCATACGGATATTTACTTATTACAATTTGGTTTAAGTTGATTAGGATCCTCGAACTACAATTATTCTGATTCATATGCCTTTCATGTACCTGTAATATAGGCAAGAAGCATGCTGATAGGCGTGAAGGGGATCGTCTACAACAATTTTTGCTTGGCCTAAACTCTGATTATTATGCTCCTCTCCGATCCATGCTGCTATCTCAAGATCCTTTGCCTTCGTTAAATAGGGCATTTCAAACAATTGCTCAAGAAGAACGTGTTTGAGGGATTGCTCACATAAAAGAGGAGACACCCCCGGCCCTCGGATTTACCGTTCATGCTGGCGCAGGGAGGGGTCGTGGCGGGCCTGAAAGGATGGTTTGTGATAAGTGCAAGAAACAAGGCCACGAGACCTCTCGTTGTTGGTATGATAAAAACTGCACCTATTGTAAAAAAAATGGTCATGATGAGAGCCGCTGTTATCAGATTCACGGTTTTCCAGAAGTGTGGACAGACGACAGTAATGGGGGAAACCTTCGGTTGGGCGTGGTCGAGGTTTTTTAAGGGCTAATGCAGCTTCAGGTAACAACTTTGGTTCGAGTTCGAATGATGCAATTACTCCTTCTCCTGGTCAATTATTCACAAGTGAACAATGGAAAGCACTCACAGGTTTGATGGGTAATGTCCAGATTACCGAAAACCGCTTGAAAGGTAAGTTTGACGTTACCTCTTGGATTATTGACACTGGAGCCACACATCATGTTACAGGAGTAAAATATTGGTTATTTGACACAAAGAGTTTTATATGTCCCGTAGGATTGCCAAACGGTGAAACTGTGTTGGCTTCTTTATTGGGATCTGTTTGTTTATCGGACAAGATCACTTTAACTGGGGTCCTTTATGTTCCTAATTTGAGTTGTAATTTACTTTCTGTTTCACATCTTAATGATGAACTTAATTGTGTTGTCAAATTTACTTCTTATATGTGTGTTATTCAGGACCACACGAAGGAGCTGATTGGAACGGGAACTAGGAGGGACGGATTGTACTATTTTAGCAAACCGGATTCAGTGCACCATGTAGGAGCCATTGAAGCAAGGTCTGACTTGGAGTTGTGGTCCCGCCGTATGGGGCATCCTTCCGAGAAAGAAGTTAAGTTGCTTCCTCATGTTAGTAATAAAGACAGTCTGGATAAGGGGTGTGAAGTATGTATGCGTGCTAAACATCCTAGAAACAGATTTCTTTTGAGTAATAATAAAGCTTCTAGAATTTTTGAAAAAGTACATTGTGATTTGTGGGGTCCGTATCGGCATGTTTCGTCGTGTGGAGCCCGTTATTTTTTGACAATTGTTGATGACTATTCTAGAACAGTTTGGATTTATTTGTTGGTTGATAAAACTGAAGTATTTCGTGTATTCTTGGCCTTTGTTGCTATGGTTGATAGACAATTTTCACAAACAATTCAAGTTGTGCAAAGTGACAATGGTACAGAGTTTCAATGTTTGCTTGATTATTTTGCCACAACTGGGATTGTTTTTCAAACCTCTTGTGAAGGAACACCACAACAAAATGGGAGGGTTGAGAGAAAACAAAAACACATATTAACAGTTGGGAGAGCTTTGCGATTTCAAGCAAAATTGCCAATTTATTTTTGGGGGGAGTGTGTTCTTGCTGCAGCCCATTTAATTAATCGTATGCCAACTCCTTTGCTTCAAAATAAAACTCCATTTGAAATTCTTTTTAAAAAACCACCTATCTTTGATGCAATTCGCACGTTTGGGTGTTTGTGCTTTGCTCATAATCAAAAAACAGATGGAGACAAATTTGCTAGTAGAAGTTGAAAATGTGTTTTTATGGGCTATCTGTTTGGAAAGAAAGGGTGGAGATTGTATGACCTCGATTCAAAAGTTTTCTTTATTTCTCGGGATGTTAAATTTGTTGAGAATGTGTTTCCTTTTAGTTGTCCAGAAGACGAGAATATTATGTCAGATGCCTATGACACGAGTAGTGACATTCATTATGATTTTGTTGCATCCGAGTTAGGGGATGAAGATAGTGAAATTTTCGATGATAATGGTGGGAAAAATGTTGAGGAGCAGACAGACAACCCCCCACGTACAGAACAAGCAGGCACTGGCGAGGCTAGTCGCACAGCAGCCGCAGAACAGCAACAACCCACGGAGTCTGTGGGTCGTGGATTTTGGGAAAAATATCCCTCGGTCTTGCTTCACGATTTTGTGACTCATTCGGTGTTTGCTAATAGTACATCCTCCTCCATTCCGTCTTCTGATCCTCCTTCAGGTACTCCTTATCCTTTAGCACATTATATAAATTGTGAGAATTATTCTGTGAATTATCGAAAGTTTATAGCAGCAACTGTGAATACAAAAGATCAAAGATCATTTAAGGAGGCCATGACACATGAGGGTTGGCGTCATTCCATGAAAGAAGAAATAAAAGCCTTGGAAGACAATGGGACGTGGACTTTGGAGCATCTCCCTCCTGGAAAACGTGCTCTTGGTTGTCAATGGGTATAAAAAACAAAATTTCAGTCCAATGGAGAAGTTGACCGTTTAAAATCACGTTTGGTTGTGTTGGGTAATCATCAACAGTCAGGAATAGATTACAACGAGACTTTTGCCCCGGTTGCAAAAATGACTACAGTACAAGTCTTTTTTGCTATTGCGGCATCCAAAAACTGGGAACTTCATCAGATGGATGTTCACAATGCTTTTTTACACGGAGATCTTGATGAAGAGGTATATATGAAATTACCTTCCGAATTTTCTAGTTCGGATTCTTTTTTGGTGTGCCGATTGAGAAAATCATTGTATGGCCTGAAACAAGCTCCCAGATGTTGGTTTGCAATGTTAGTTACTGCTTTGAAAGGGTACGGTTTTCTTCAGTCTTATTCCGATTATTCTCTTTTCACATATACTAATGGCAATGTTCAAATAAATGTCTTAGTCTATGTGGACGACCTTATTATTACTGGGAATGACTCCACTGTACTTATTGTTTTCAAAGCGTATCTCAGTGATTGTTTTAAAATGAAAGATCTTGGCTCTTTGAAATATTTTCTGGGTATTGAGGTTGCCCGTAGCTCAGCAGGTTTGTTTTTGTGTCAACGAAAGTATACTTTGGATATTATCTCTGAATCAGGTTTGTTGGGTGCAAAGCCGCGTGGTTTTCCCATTGAGCAAAATCACAAACTGGGTCTTGCCAAAGGAGACTTTCTTCCAGATCCCGAGTCCTACTGACGGCTGGTCGGTCCATTGATCTATCTTGCGGTCACAAGGCCGGATTTACCCTATTCGGTCCACAATCTTTCTCAGTTTATACAGGCGCCCCGCCATGAACATTGGAAAGGGGCTTTGCGTGTAGTTCGTTATTTAAAAGGCACACCAGGTCTGGGAATTTTGTTGCGTGCAGATAGTGAGCTAACCTTACAGCGTTGGTGTGATTCCGATTGGGCGCCTTGTCCGCTTTATTATCGTTCATTGACAGGTTGGCTGGTATTTCTTGGTAACTCTCCTATTTCTTGGAAAACAAAGAAGCAACATACTGTGTCCCGGTCCTCTACGGAGGCTGAATATAGATCTATGTCTGCTATCACGTGTGAGTTGAAGTGGCTTAAAGGTTTGCTGTCGAGCTTAGGAGTCCAACACCCTAAATCGATCCAGTTGTTTTGTGATAGTGAGTCTACGTTACATATTGCAAAGAATCCTGTTTTTCACGAATGCACGAAGCACATAGAGGTTGATTGTCACTTCGTCCGTGATGCGATTAATGATGGTTTGCTATCTCTGTCACATGTTTCAACATCTTCACAATTGGTGGATATTTTTACTAAGGCTCTTGGGAAGTCTCGTTTTGATTTTCTTCTTTCCAAGTTGGGCATTTTTGAACCTCATGCTCCAACTTGAGGGGGGGTATTAGAATGTATCATATTCAACATTGTAGGATAGTCAAAATTGTAGGCTAGCTAGGTGATGTAAGGCATGATGCATATCTTAGTAGGTGATGTAAGGCATGATGCATATCTTAGTTTTAAAGCCCTATAAATAGCTTGAGCTGGGGTCTTGTAAGACAACACAAAAACACCAAAAATAAAATGTTTTGCATAATTCTTCATATTCTTCAGTTTATATAAAATCTTTCAAGATGCCATGAATAAGGAAATGATAGCTTTGGAGTCTAATAATACCTAGACAGTCATGTCTTTACCTCCTGGAAAGAAAGTTGTAGCATGTAGGTGGGTTTATAAAGTGAAATATCATGCTAATGGTGAGATTGATAAGTTTAAAGCCTGGTTGGTAGCAAAGGGTTTCACACAAACAGCAGGTGAAGATTATCATAACACTTTTGCACCTGTTGCTAAGATGCAAACTGTTAGAACCATTTTAGCCATTGCTGTTGCTAAGTCTTGGGATGTGCATCAGCTTGATATTAACAATGCCTTCCTTCATGGAGATTTACACGAAGAAGTTTATATGGATTTACCTCAAGGGCATCCTCTTCATGGACTTTTTGTTTGTAAACTAAACAAAAGTATATATGGGCTAAAACAGGCAGCTAGGGAATGGTTTGACAAGTTGTCTGATACTTTGATTTCTCTTGGTCTTCATCAAACAAAGGCTGACTACTCATTGCTTGTTTACAAATCAGACACTTCTTTTGTGATAGCTTTAATTTATGTTGATGATATTCTCTTGACTGGAACTGATTCTTCTTTTATCTCTCATGTGAAATCTGTTCTTCATAATGCCTTTACTATCAAAGATTTGGGATTGATTAAGTACTATCTTGGCTTAGAAATTACCAGAACCAGTGCTGGTATCTATATACATCAACGCAAGTTTATTCATTATATGCTAGTAGAGGCAGGCTTGGATAATAGTAAACCTTTATCACTTCATGTGGATACTACTGTCAAATTGTCACTTAATGATGGTTCCCCTTTAGATGATTCTTCTTTGTATTGTAAATTCATTGGGAAATTGCTGTATCTCACAGCAACTAGGCCTGATATTGCCTACATAGTTCATCATCTGAGTCAATTCATTCAAGCCCCTAAAGCTCCTCATATGTTGGCTGTTCAGATAGTTTTAAGATATTTGAAAGGAACTCCATATCAAGGCTTATTCTTCTCAGCAACTTCGTCTTTGAAACTCACGGCTTACTGTGATAGTGATTGGGGGTCTTGTTTTGACACTGGTAGAAGTATTAGTGGTTTTTGCATTTTGCTTGGTAATTCCTTGGTGAACTGGCAGTCTAAGAAATAGCCTGTAGTATCTAGATCTACTGCAGAATCAGAATTAAGGGCTATGGTTGATACTTCTTGTGATTTAGCTTGGATGCATTTACTATTATCAGAATTGCAGATTCCACAGTCTTTTCCTATTACTATTTACAGTGACAGTCAAGTTACTCTAGATATTGTTGCCGATCCTGTGTTTCATCCTAAAACTAAGCATTTTGCTATTGATTGTCATTTTGTCAGGCAACAAGTTCAACCAAAGCTGCTGCAACCAGTTTATGTTCCTGGCTCTCAACAATTGGCTGATGTTCTTACAAAGGGTTTAAATAGACATTCTCACTGGCATATTCTTTCCAGATTGAATGTGTTGTCTCCCCATTCCAATCTGAGGGGGGAATATTGAACCATATTGAGTCAAAGTCAGAAAAGTCAATGTTGACTTTTAATTACTAGTTTGTTACAGTCTATTGAGTTTGTTAACCAAATATGTTGTATATATTCATCTCTCTCGTTACATATATGTTGCTTGATGTATAAATACTAAACAATCTGTACATTTCTATTACTTACTTTTTCATTCATCTCTCTCCCTTTGTAAAAACATTCTCTCCGTAATCTCTCTCTCTCGTTATGGAAGAAGATACGTTTGTATATATTCTTCTTGTTTCTTTCTCAGTTCATTCACATATATATACAGTTGTTTAGAGTTACTTCCTTCATCTTTATAATAAAAGGACAGGTTGCTATTATTAACACACAAGTGTACATGGGGAGAATTTGTAATACAATCCTGAAAAAGAGTTAGGGATTATAATAAAAAGAGACGCAACTCACTTGAACTTGTTCACAGCTTGCTAAGTTTTAGTCAGCACATAAATTTCCTTGTGATCATATATAGAACCCTTATGACAGCTCTCAACTTTTGCTATGGGTATGAAATACAACATTTTATCAGTTCTTGATGTGAAGTAGAACTCTTACGAAAACTCTCAAGCATTGCTATGGGTATGAAGTAGAATGATTTATCGGTTCTCTTGATGTGAAGTTGAACCTTTAGAATAAAATTTGAATACATTTTTGTACTACATAATATATCTATCTATGCTATACTATTATAAGCGGAATTGGGGTACGCTTTTTTTGGTACACTCAATACCAACAGTTGGATTTTGAGATAGATTAATAAAAACCTTTGGATGTAATGCTAAAAGAATATTATTTTCATAATATATAAAAATACTCTTATAGGTTCAAGGTTTGAATCCCGTCAATAACATATTATTATTAAACATTTATATCATCTTATAAACTACTCCTAGAAGTTCAAGGTTCATTCCCCTCAACAACTTATTTTAGTTAAATATTTATATTATCTATTTTCACAATTGTTATTAAACATTTATATTACTCCCTCCGTCCCACTTATTATTAGTCACAAAACGATCAGTTTGATTTGAAAAGTCAAAATACGGGAAAATGAAGTATATTATAAACTACTCCATTTCAAGATTCAAATCCCGTTAACAACATATTAATTTTAAAAGTTATTTATCTATTTTCAATATACATGCAAAACACTATCATTTAGAATATTATCAAATACATATTATTAAATTTATTATCTTCTATAATTTATTTTCTTAATAATTAAAAAGCAAATATTAAAATTATAAATAATAAAATAAAAATATTAAATATTAAACTAAAAATATTTAAAATCTTTGATGCATGGCACGGATTACAAGCTAGTAGTATTTAATTGCGTCAGGGACGGAACCAGGATTTGAACATGGGGTGGGCTTGACAAGTATTCTCATGGGTTTGATACATACTTGGGCTCTAAAAAATCAATATATACATAACTAATAAATTTTTCTAATGGGTTCCATACATACTTGGGCTCTAAAAATATAATATATACATAACAACTAAAATTTTCTGATGGGCTTGATACATACTTGGGCTCTAAAAATTCAATATAAACATAACTAGTAATTTTTTTTCCAAAATCACCCTGGGCTTAAGCCCAGGGGAGCCCTTCTGTAGCTCCGTCTCTGGACCGCGTGTACTGCATGCATAAACCCAAGCAGCCAAGCTGATGTAATGTGCCCAGCGAAGACTTAATTACGTAGTACTAACTCTGTTTCTTATTTATTTTCCTACTTTTGTTTTAAGGTAATTCAAATTAATTTTCCTGTTACTATTTTTGTCATAAAAAATAATATTCAATATTCACTACTCTATTCACTATTTCTTAAAAACAATATTTAATACCCACTACTCCACCCACTATTCATTAAAAATAATATTCAATATTCACTATTCTACCCACTATTCTTTAAAAATAATATTCAATACCCACTACTCTTTAAAAATAATATTCAATACCCACTACTCCACCCACTACTCCAAAAAAAAACAATATTCAATATTAGCTACTCCTTAAAAACAATATTCAATACCCACTACTACATAAAAAAACAATATTCATTACCCACTATCTTAAAACCCGTATCTTTCAACCAACAACAAAAAAAAAGAAAAAAGAGATGGAGGAAGTAATAAAACTCCAGGTTCACTGAATCTACCAGGTAATTAAGTTCTTGTAGTGATTAAGGATTACAGAAATAGACCCCTGCACTGTTTTTTTCTTTGATGTCGACCCCAACACTCCTTGGCATATACTCACTTCGTTCCACCAATTTCTTTACATAAAAAAGTGCGTGTCTGACGCGCATTTTAAGATACATTTTAAGGATAGTTCTATAACTTATTTTTGTTATTTTCTTTTTTTGTATAAAAATAGGATTGTTCTATTTTTATACAAAAAAAGAAAATATCAAAAATAAGTTATAGAACTATCCTTAAAATGTATCTTAAAATTCGTGCCGGAAACTGATCCGCAAACATAAAGAATTCAAAGGGACCGAGGGAGTACGAGTTATACATAGAATTTCAAATATTCTTGTAGTGTCACGTGCACATGAATCCAAATCTTGGTAACTAGAGCATATCATGAGAAGTTGAGAACATATGATTGCTTGCCTGATGGAGATGGTTAAAAATTTGGGCATCTTTGAATCAGACTTTTCAGTGTTGGGCCCTTCAAACAGTGTGCAAATATAATGAATTATCAAAGATACCAGTATTTATTTGACCGTATGTTGTGTGAAACCAACACATTTTCAAATCAACACATCTTTATACGGTATATACTTGTAGTGGACAGAATATTATTAAGTCATGCATGTCTTTAAAAATGCTGAACCCATGAAGCAGGATGAGGCGCAGTTTTTATAAAGTCGTTTATGTCTTTAAAATGCTAAAATATGTAGCGTAGGTACGCAGACGTTTTCTGTAGCCTTCTGCGTTTCCCTCTCTTATCACCTTTGCTGGGTTACAACCGTACAAGAACAAACATGTATATGTAGATAAATACTACTGAAATGGCCAAGTGGAGTGGAAAGGAATATATATGTGACCCAAAAAAATTCTACCTTGACGGCTTGACTCGGATTGCATAACACATTAGCCTCGTAGATTAAAGATTGGCAACTACTTGTGTGTAAGTGCAAGAAAGCTAATGATAAAAGGTTAAAAAGTTTAAGAAATGAAAGTACATAGTGGTACCACCAAGGCACTAGCCAAGCCAAGGGCCGTAACAGTAAAATCTTTAGCTAAATTATTTATAGGGCATTTAGTTGGTATTTAGTGGCACTATTTAGATAATATGTAAAAATTTGAGCACTCCAACCACTAATCCCTTAACAAAAAAATATAGATAATGATATTTGGTAAGCTATATTTGTTGAATCAATAAAGTTTTTATATATAATTTTACATGACCATAATTATAGATAATTTCCTTGGAGCACACATGTTCACCCTTAGCAAAAATTTTACATTATCACTATAACTAATAATTATAGCTAACCATTTTACATAACACCCTTGAAGATGCTCTAAAGCCTCTATCTTTTGCTTTTAAAAAAGCTACACATTATTTGACACCTAAACTCTAGCTAAGCTGGAGGCCATGGTAAAAGAAGGGTTGATCAAATTGTAAAAGGGGCAGAACAACCCCTTCGTAGTTCGAATAAAATGTTATTTTTTGCTCAATAGTTACAAAAGAAATGTTCAAATTAAGGATTAACTAACAAATAATTTCGAACAGGCTCCGTCCTAGCAATCATCAGCATCCAGATTGTACCATCTTCCATGGCATCCTGCACCTAAACTTGTGAGCTTCACCTCGCATTTGCATCCCTTTTGGAGCAACATCTTGCTATTGCGCCCAGCGCCCAGTAGGAGAAAACTTCGATGTACAGAGCCTTTCATAATTTTTCATAAAATGATGGAATTGGTACATCTTAATCAATAACAAAGTGAAACTTATACTCGAAAAATAATGATAATTTTAAAAAAATGATAGCATTAATATCTCGAATATTTTTCATCAATAATCCACTTCTATATCGTTCATTTGCAAGCAAAATAAATACTCCCTCCGTCCTATAAATATTGTCTTAAGTTGATATTTCAAAGTCAAAATTTTCTAACTTTGACTAACAATTTAAAAATATTGTTTGTGATTTTACAAAATTTTAAATTGCTTCATAAAATAGAGTACTCAAACTTTATTATTATACTTTTTAGAAGAATAGATATTATTATATAATATGTTTAATTTGTTGGTCAAAATTAATAAATTTAACTTTGAAAATTCAACTTAGACAATATTTATGGGACGGAGGGAGTAAATTATAACCCTTGTAATTTGAAACAAAATAAAAAGTTAAATTTGACTTTTGCTTAACGCATTTCCGAGGGACAATGATAATCAGAGGTAGGGTAATGTATATTTTCTTGATCATGTCGGTAAGATCTTGGTATCCTTTTTGCATGATAGATGATTGAACGGAGGTGGAGTGACTATTGGACACATTTTATTTTCTTGGCATATATAAATCTCCAATGAAAAGCAAGCATTACCAATCTTACAATCTTATGAGCTCAGAAGTCAGACCTTTACATAATTAAGATTGTCCCAATACACTTCACTAATAAGATAACTAAGTAGTGCATAATGGAATTCTATGTGGAAAGAAGTAGTGGCAAATCTTTGATCATAACATTTGACAAATTTGCATAAAATAGGAGTAGGTTTTGAAGCACATGATTTGTGAACGAAAGACTGCTTATGGTGCTGCTAAGACATGTCTGCGCTATGTGAATACCTATGCGGACTGGACGACTGGTCATTTGAGTTCTCATCTTTTTTGCAATATTAAGATTTTTACTCTTCTGTCCAGTTAATAATGCAAACTAAGGGGGTGTTTGGGGAAATTATTTTACAGATAATTCAACTTATTTTAAGATAAAGTTAAAGATTTCTAATTTTTTTCCGAAAAAGTTAACATTTTTTTTTTTTGCAACTTGTGAAATCTCAAACATACAATAAATACTTTTATAAAAAAATTATCAAAATATGAAATTTTTACCCAAAAATAAGTTCATAAAAACTTATTTTAAGTATAGCCAAACAGGCCCTAAATAGGTAATCTCTTGGTTCAGCATATCTTTTCTTACTTGGTCTGACACTTTTACTTAAAAATTAAAATTAACTGTAGTTTAATTTTGACACCATGCTTACAAGTTCAGTTCATATATACTTCTATCCCATTCAATTATTAATAATTTTTATTTTAACATATTCTATTTAATTGTTAATATTTCAAAATTTCTAAAAATTATAAATTTTCATTATTTTAGAAAATTCAAATGGACTCACTAGTTTTTACTAACTCTTATTATATTTTTAATTTATTATGTTAATATATTAATGGACCAATCACTTTATCTATTTTTCTTACACTTATTCATTACGTTAATCTTATTTTTTAATCTCCGTGTTTAATAAAAATGTTAGCATTAATCCAATAGAACTGAGGGAATACTTAAGTTCTGTTCTTTGACCAAATATACAAAGAGTAAGACGTTTACACAAGATATTTATAAATGTTTAATGCAGAGCAGGTACGACTTATTAATGAATGAATAATCTTTTCACAGCGTGCATGCACTAATAAAAACCTATTTATTTATCAAGTTACTGACAAATATTCTTTGTATTCACGGAATATGTAGCCAACTTATTTTTACTTTAAGGTCAGGTCATTAAACAACAAATAACTTTGCAAGTTGCTGGATCGATGAATTCTAGATAGCCAAGTTGCGATTTTGCTTAAATTTATTCCAGTTTGGGGGTTCATAATGTGAATTTTTTTGTACTTATCATATAGTATTATTGCAATAATATTGTAACTTTATAGTTACATATGTTCACTGAAATTTGTTACTACTTTTTAGGTGATGTCTGAAAGAAAATTTTAATTAGAGCCAGTTTCGAGCTTCCTTTGTCAACTTGTTTTGTTTTAAAGTACTCCATTTGTTTCTTTATAAGTTTCCTATTTTGACTTTAAACACTGTTCATTATAAGCGATTGACTATTAATTTACGTATAATTTATAATATAAAATATAGTCATGAGTGATCTTGTTGGATTCGTATTTATGAGTACTTTAATACAGTGAAGTTTTTATATTTAGTACTAATACGAAATTCAAGATATTAATCATCAAAAATGTGCGTTGACAAACGTGTTTTTAAAAAGAGGAAACTTATTATGAAACGGAGGGAGTACTAAATTACAAATTGCATCCTTTTATGACTACGGTGACTTTGCCTCTCTGATTAATAATAATAATAATAATAATAATAATAATAATAATAATAATAATAATAATAATAATAATAATAATAGTAATAATTTAGTGTAATACATTATTTCCGTGTAAAATCAATCTACAAATTGCGTACTTATAAAATTGCAGTCCGTGTTATAATATTTTAATTTTTTACAAATATTGGCAACTGGCAAGTGCATTGCCTTCTTTCTTAGGCCATCTGACTATCTGAGAAAGGAGGTACATGAAGTGTACTAGTATAATATTAAGGTTTGGTTTGGATTTGCTGTTTCATATAAATAACAATTTTTTTTTGTTGAAAATATCTATATCTATATTATTATATAAATTCCGAAACATTGAAAATTTTGGTACCTGTTTTTTGGTACTAAGTGAATTTACTTATTTACCCTTAATTATAAAGAAAAATCTATATCATATCTATACTATAGAAACTCCTAAAATAAATAATAACATAATACAATTAATGGTAAGTATTCAGATTACCTTTTTTCACATTTACTTTTAATTGAAGATGTTACATTTTATAAACACCTAAAAACATATCATATCTTCCAATTATTAATATTTCCTTTCCAATTAAAATACGTTATCTTTTTAATTTAAAACTAATCTTACAATCATTAATATATACCCGAAAATATCAAAAGCCGAAACATTAAAAGTTTTGGTACCTGTTTTTTTGTACTTTGTGAATTA
The DNA here is from genome assembly GCA_036435485.1 of Saposhnikovia divaricata. Taxonomy (NCBI): domain Eukaryota; kingdom Viridiplantae; phylum Streptophyta; class Magnoliopsida; order Apiales; family Apiaceae; genus Saposhnikovia; species Saposhnikovia divaricata. The sequence continues at coordinate 20,702,529 of CM071599.1, read as the reverse complement.
ACTTATTTACTCTTCATTATAAATAAAAATAAATACACCTAAAATAAATAATAACATAATATAATTAATGGTAATTAGTCAAGATATTACCTTTTGCAAACACCTAAAAATATCAATAGTATCATATCTTTCCATCATTAATATTTCTTTTCGAATTAAAACACGTTATAATTAATGGTAATTAGTCGATTAACATAATAAAATTAATGGTAATTAGTCGATTGCCTTTTTCACATTAATATAATAAAATTAATGGTAATTATTCTATTACCTTTTTCACATTTACTTTTAGTTGAATATGTTACCTTTTATAAACACCTAAAAACTTCAATCGTATCATATCTTTCGATCATTAATAATTTCTTTCGAATTAAAACACGTTATATTTTTAATTTGAAACAAATCTTACAATCATTAATATATACCCGAAAATATCACACCGTCATTTTCAAAAAAAAAAACACCTAAAATAAATTTTAGCATAATATAATTAATGGTAATTAGTCTATTGCCTTTTTCACTTGAAAATATTACCTTTTATAAACACCAAAAAATCAATTGTATCATATTTTTCAATCATTAATATTTCCTTTAGAATAGAAACACGTTACCTTTTTAATTTAAAATTAATCTTACAATCATTAATATATACCCGAAAATATCACATCACATTTTTTAATTATTAATAAAATATATTAAAAATCTGTATACGTTGTTTATAATAAGGAAACATTAGTATAATCCGTAAACATGAATATATTAAATTATATTAAATTAAAATTAATTATATAATAGATGAAACATTAAAAATATTGGTACCTATTTTTTGGTATATGTTTTTTAGTATTTCGTGAATTTACTTATTTAACTTTTATTATAAGAAAAATATATACGATATCCATACTATTAAAACACCTAAAACAAATAATAACATAATATAATGAATGCTAATTAGTCAATTGCCTTTTTCACATTTAGTTGAAGATATTATCTTTTATGAACACCGAAAATCATCAATCATATCATATATTCCAATCATATCATATCTAGCAATAATTAATATATAACCAAAAATATCACATCATATCTTCTAATCACTAACAAAATATAATAGAAATCTGTATACTACGAATAATGACCATTAGATTTTTAGTAAAAAAGCAGAATCGTTAGATATAATTTACGAAAATTTTAAGTTCGAATTATATCAACGACATATTTATTTTAAACTTTTATAATATAAGTTTTAAACCATTCATATCATTAATTAAATTTATATTAAATTATTAATATTAAAATTAAAATGAAATATTGTAAATAATGATTATATAAAAATATAATTGTAACAGAAAATATAATTTGTTACATATCTAAAAAAATCCGTGCATCGTACCTATTTTTTGGTACTTAGTGAATTTACTTATTTACCCTTCATTGTAAAGAAACATAAATACACCTAAAATAAATAATAACATAATATAATTAATGGTAATAAGTCGAGATAATACCTTTTATAAACACCTAAAAACATCAATCATATCATATCTTTCCATCATTAATATTTTCTTTCCAATTAAAAGACGTTATAATTAATGATAATTAGCCGATTAAGATAATAAAATTAATGGTAATTAGTCGATTGCCTTTTTCACATTAATATAATAAAATTAATGGTAATTAGTAGATTGCCTTTTCACATTTACTTTTAGTTAAACATATTACCTTTTATAAAAACCTAAAAACATCGATCATATCATATCTTTCGATCATTAATATTTTCTTTCAATTAAAACACATTACCTTTTTAATTTAAAACAATTCTAAATTAATGGTAATTAATCGATTCGATCATTAATATTTCCTTTGTAATTAAAACACGTTACCCATTTAATTTACAACAAATCTTACAATCATTAATATATATACCCGAAAATATCACATCATATTTCTCAATAATTAATAAAATATATTAAAAATTATATACATTGTTTATAATAAGGAAACATTAATATAATATGTATAATGGGTATATTAATATATATTAAATAAAAAATATTAAAATATTAAAAATAATGATTATACAAAAACATAATTATAACATTAAATAAAATTTATAATATAATACAAGAAACCCGTGCATATACTATTAAAACTCCTAAAATAAATAATAACATAATATAATTAATGGTAAGTAGTCGATTTCCTTTTTTCACATTTACTTTTAATTGAACGTATTACTTTTATAAACACCTACTAATCTTAAAATCATTAATATATGCCCGAAAATATCACATCATATATTTATGATATCTATAATATTAAAACTCCTAAAATAAACAATCACATCATATTTTTCAATTATTAATAAAATATATTAAAAAACTGTACACGTTGTTTATAAAAACATCAATCGTATCATACCGTATAATCATTAATATTTACTTTCAAATTAAAACATGTTAACTTTTTAATTTAAAACTAATATTATAATCATTAATATATACCCAAAAATACTACATCATATTTTTCAATTACATTAAAAGTTTTGGTACCTATTTTTTGGTACTAATTGAATTTACTTATTTACCCTTCATTATAAAAAATATATATGATATATATACTATTAAAACTCCTAAAATAAATAATAACATAATATAATTAGTGGTAAGTAGTCGATTGTCTTTTTTCACTATTACTTTTAATTGAACATATTACCTTTTATAAACACATATTAATCTTAAATTCATTAATATATACCCGAAAATATCACATCATATATATATATATATATATATATATATATATATATATATGGTATCTATACTACTAAAACTCCTAAAATAAATAATAATATAATATAATTAATGGTAAGTTGTCGATTGTCTTTTTTCATATTTGCTTTTAATTGAACATATTACCTTTTATAAACACCTACTAATCTTAAAATCATTAATATATACCCGAAAATATCACATCATATTTTTCAATTATTAATAAAATATATTAAAAATCTGTATACGTTGTTTATAAAAACATCAATCGTATCATACCTTACAATCATTAATATTTCCTTTCAAATTAAAACACGTTAACTTTTTAATTTAAAACTAATATTACAATCATTAATATATACCCGAAAATATTATATCATATTTTTCAATTATTAATAAAATATATTAAAATATGTATACGTTGTTTATAATAAGGAAACATTATTATAATCCGTAAACATGAATATATTAATTTACATTAAATTAAAATTAATGGTAATTTGTCGATTACCTTAATTAAATTATAAATACTATAAACTATTCATTTACCTTTTTCACATAAATCGTATAATCTTTTTAATTTTCACGTTACCTTTCTATTTCTCTAGCTAAAATATCTCTTTTTCCAATTATATCACGGGCGGTTCTATTTAATATAATAAACTAATAATTTATAATATTAATAATGAACTGATTATCCTTTTCAGCTAAAACGTATCATCTTTTATATATTTTCTAACTAAAATCACTCTTTTAATAGAAATATCACGTTTACGAGAGCAATTGTATTTAGTAAAATAACGTAATTAAATTATAAATACTATTGATATGGGCTAAAAATAAGCCCTAAAGACACATTTAATGTTGCACTAATTAGACCCAGCATGGTCCAAACGTGGGGCCCATTAATGAGGTCAGAATCCCTATTTTAATATTAATTTCGTAATTAATATTAAGGGAAATAAACAGCTCAGCAATAAGAGTTGGATAAGGATATTATCTCCATTAGACTTAGCCACCAAGGCATCCAATTCGATATGGAAACTGATTCCTACAAGGAATTGATCTGGAACCTTCCTCAGGGAGGTGACTTGCCCACCAAGTCTCCGAATCCTACCATAATTCTAAGGCTTCTCAGCCTATATAAAGGGCCTGACCCCTCATTCTCAGAACTACGTTTTCTTGGCTTGATTCTTTAATACAGAGATACGTAGGCATTCTGTGAGGATCGCTTAGTCTCGAACGCAGAAGCAGCCATTAAAGCTCGAAGCTCACCATCCTTTGTATTAAATACATACAAACCCTAGCCGCAATTTATAAACCCTCGTTTTTATTCCACAACATTTGGCGCCGTCTGTGGGAAGACAACATCAACCATGGTTCAAACACGAAGAACAACACCAGTTGCAACTGAGGCCATACCTCTCAGATCTGCTCCACCCATCACCGAACAGGTTCCCCCAGCATCAGGGGCGATTGCCCAACAAGCTCCGCCAGCATCAGGGGCGATCACCCAATCTCAAGTTTCTCAACAATCAGGGGTGATCCCCCACGTTGAGAGTACATTACCTCCGATTACCCGTACAAGACGAGAAACCAATCCTCTTCAGATGGTGGTCTCTCCTCTTATTGATCCGAACAACCCATTGCATGGGGTCCAGATCCACACTACAGATCTCCCCGTGAGTACTAACCCGACATACGGGCTGCCTCATTATTCTCCTATCCAAGGGACAGGCCCAAGTGGTCACGCTTTGCAGATCCGAGATCGAGAGTATCACGATTATTTGGGTCCTTATACTGATGAAACCTCCTCCGACGATGAGGATGATGACCGTGATGAAGCCCCGAGGAGGCGACGTGCTAGTAGAGAACCTCGAAGGAGGACTCAAGACATCCGTGATGGACAATCTTTGACAACTGCTGAAAGGATCAAGGCTTATGAGGCCGAGATCTTAAAATTGAAGGAAGATATGGCAAGAGAACAAGCTAGGCTAAATCAAACTCAGCCTCCTCCAACTGCAGGAAGGATTCCCATCATTGATTTGGAGAGGTCTTCAAGGAGACAAAGAAGGGCTGATGCCTCATTCGGAAGAACAACCACAAGGATGGAAATTCCCAAGGGAAACCCCAAAGATCTGATGCCTCTCGGAGATCCTGATGATCCAACACCCCCGTTCACCGAGGAGGTGATGAATGCTCATATTTCTAGGAAGTTTAAGATGCCGACAATTAAGGCTTATGATGGAACGGGTGATCCCGCAAATCACGTCAGGACATTCTCGAACGCACTGCTGCTGCAGCCTGCAAGTGATGCCTTAAAGTGCAGAGCGTTCCCCCAAACCTTGTCGGGAATGGCTCAGAGATGGTATAGCCGATTGCCTGCGAACTCTATTGGTTCTTTTAAGGAGTTGAGTGCCGCCTTCGTTAGCCAATTCATTAGCGGAAGGGTGCATGAGAAGAGCTCCGCATCTCTTATGTATGTGGTGCAAGGAAAGAATGAAAATCTGAGGGATTACCTCAAGCGATTCACTAAGGAGACCCTGAATATCACTGATTTGGAAAATAAGGTGGCAATGGTAGCCCTGGAGCACGGAACCACTGACCTCTTCTTCAAGAGATCATTGGCAAAGCATCCCCCTGAGAACATGGCTGAGCTCCAACGAAGGGCTGATAAGTACATTAAAGCTGAGGATAGCTTGAAGAAAGAAACTACCGTAGGTGGAGGAGGAGGTAACAATGACTCCAAGAAGCGAAAGCAAGACCAAGACTATGATGATCAAGAGTATGATGCTAGGGACAAGTATCCCCGAACTAGCGAGGACTCCGACTCTGCCCCTAAGAAGAACCAAGGGTCAAGGTTCACTGAGTATGCAAGGTTGAATACTCCTAGGAGTCGAATCTTGTTGGACATTGAGAATGATAAGGATTTCAGATGGCCGAAGCCACTCAGGGGTGATCCCGCAAAGAGAAACCAGAATCAGTATTGCAGATTCCATAGAGACGTGGGGCATGACACTGACGATTGTAAGCAACTCAAAGATGAGATTGAGTTTTTGATCCGTAGAGGGAAGCTGAGGCACTTCACTAAGGGTGAAGACCGTGCTAATCAGAGAAGAGACTATAATAGAAGGGATGACGATCAAGATCGCAACCCACAGCCCCGAGGGCCAGTAATCAACATGATCTCAGGAGGCCCGACTGCGGCCGGGACAACTAGGAACTCTCGAAAGGCTTATGCTCGAGAGGTGTTGCACATCGTGGGAGAGGCCCTGAAGCGTGCAAAAACTGAGGTAGCGATTAGCTTTGATGACTTAGACTTGGAAGGGGTGAAGTTCCCCCATGATGACCCGTTGGTTATAACTCCTGTGATTGGAAACTCGGAGGTGAAGCGAGTCTTGATAGACAATGGAGCTTCCGTTGACATTCTGTTTCATGATGCGTTTGTGAAGATGGGATACACTGATTCTCAGTTGACCCCCAATAACATGCCTATATACGGATTTAATGGAGTAAAATCCAAAGTTGAAGGGACTATTCAGCTGCCTGTAACTATCGGGCAAGAGCCCAAGGAGGCCACTCAGATGTTGAACTTCCTGGTAATCAAGGTGGATTCAACGTACAACGCTATCCTTGGAAGGACTGGACTTCATGCATTCAAGGCTGTTGCCTCAACCTATCATGTGAAGATCAAGTTCCCTACCAGGAATGGTGTTGGAGAACATAAAGGTGATCAGAAGATGGCACGAAGCTGTTATGTAGCCTCGTTAAGGCCTGACGGAGTCGGGGGGCAGGTCCTTCCGATTGAAGACATGAATGTCCACAGTGGTAAGGAACACAAAGAAAGGTCAGCAGAGGACATCACACAGAAGCCTCAGACAGCCATTGAGGCTAAGGCGTTAACTGACTTTGTGGTTGAGTGCACCATCGGCAACCAAGAAGTTGGGGGGCAGGAGGTAGTACCCCGAGCAGGAAGTGAACTGCAGAATAAGAATGAGGAGAGACCAGAAGGAGTGGTGGGTGCTCTATTTTAATGGAGCATCAAAAACAAAATTAAGTGGTGCAGGCCTAGTCTTGCAAAACCCCGATTGGACTTAAGTTATCCTAGTAGGACTTAGCTTCATATTTTTATAGTAGAAGTAGAAATAAGGTTCATTAAAACCATTGCAGAGCATGTTGCTCCGAGTAGGACAGTAGTACTCTATGTAAGGGTTGAACCCATTTCAAGTTATTAATGCAAGTTTGTTTTCCATTCATTGATTGTGATTTTATTTATGTGCCAAGCACCTGATGTGTGAGTCAAAGAAGACCAAGTACCGAAAATAAAAGAATACACGAATGAAAACAAACGAATGCATACCCCGAATGGTAGAGTTAGGTTACAGCAGATAAGAGTTTAAGTCCTTGAAGGACCCTGGAAAAAAAGACAAACATTGAAGTCCTGATGGAACACCCGCTGAAGAAACATATTGCATAGCCCGAAAGCCAATGGAAGGCTCATCAAGTGGGCAATCAAACTAGGAGAATTCGATGTTAAGTACAAGCCTAGGACGGCCATCAAAGCCCAGGCTCTAGCTGACTTCGTGGTTGAATATACCATTGACAACCAAGAAGTCGGGGGGCAGGAGGTAATAGACCAGGAAGGTCAGCAAGGTGAGGAACCCCTGGAAGAGAAGAAGGAATATTGGATGCTCTATTTTGATGGGGCATCAAAAACAAAAAGCTCTATTTTCATGGGGCGTCAAAAACAAAAACCAGTGGTGCAGGTTAAGTTCTGCAAAGCCCCGATGGGTTCACACTCGAGTATACCTTGAAATTGGACTTCCAAACAACCTACAACGAGGCGGAGTATGAAGCACTGATAGCCGACCTTAGACTGACAAGAGCCCTGAGGGTCAAGAACCTGAAAGTCTGTGGAGACTCAAAGTTGGTAGTCTCACAAGTCAATGGAGAGTTTGAGGTTAGAGAAAAGAATATGCCCAAATACTTGAGGATTGTGAAAGCTGCGATAGCCCAGTTAGATGAGTGCCAGGTATATCCCAAGGGAGGAGAATACAAAGGTCGATGCCTTATCTCAATTCAAGGATCGAGACCCATTCTGGGAGCGTCTACTTCCAAGTCCTGAAGAAACCCACCATCAATTTGAAATTGGTAGCACCAGTTGATGTAAGTTGAAGGATAGACCCTAAAGCTCATCTTGAGACTGGTTGGCCCCTTGATAATGCCTTGAAGGTACAGAAACTGTTAATGAGAGTGTTGAGATAAGAAGTCCTTTACAATTCCACACTTGAGGTCTCGAACTTCAAATCTCAAAATTCAAGCCTTGATGGCCAACAAGGTTGTCTGCCTCTAAACGAACCTGACAAGAGGCATCAGGCTACTTAAAACCTATCCAAGGTTCTACAAGTATAAGAAGAAGGTTGGAAACCTAGAAGTAAGATAGAGGGTTGACAACCAGCCAAGGCACACCAGACTTGAAGTCAAGTGCTCAGTGGCAAGTGAACTTCTTGAACAATCAACCGAGAAGCAAGACCTCCACTATATGAAGCAAGAGGGCAAAAACTAAGGGACTCCATCATTTCAACATCTTAGAATGAGAGTTAAAGGTTGAATGGTTGATGATAACCAACAACCACGAATGAATTCTCGAATCAAGGACTCAACAAACGAATTAAGGCCCTGAAGGTCACGAAAGCTAAGAAACGGGTCGTTTCAAGGTTCTGCAGGAATCTCAAAAATTCGAAAATAATAAGGATGGGAGCCCGACAAAAGCCAAAGAAACGGTCCATAAATGAAAATTGGCCAAAAGAATGGGATGCAAGCACCCACGGTCAGGAAGCCAAATCTCCTAGGCGTGCTTTAAGAAAAAGCCTCCTTGGCGGGGATACCCACGCCAAGGCTGGAGTAACAAATGAAGGGTATTAAAGTACCCACGCCAAGAAGACTTAAAATCATAAGACAAGGTATTGCAAAGTGCCTCCTTGGCGGGGGTACCCACGCCAAGGTTGTACGAATTGAGGGTGAAAAAAAAAAATACCCACGGTCAGGAAGCCATATCTCCTAAACGTGGTTGGCAAAAACATCTCCTAGGCGGGGATACCCACGCCTAGAGTGGTTGTACAAATGAAGGCATGAAATACCCACGCCCAGGAGACCAACTTCCTTGGCGTGCCTAAGGAGAAGGTCTCCTTGGCGGGGGTACCCACGCCCAGAATAAATTTTGAAAATTGAAGGCATGAAATACCCACGCCCAGGAGACCAACTTCCTTGGCGTGCCTAAGGAGAAGGTCTCCTTGGCGGGGGTACCCACGCCCAGAATAAATTTTGAAAATTGAAGGCATGAAATACCCACGCCCAGGAGACCAACTTCCTTGGCGTGCCTAAGGAGAAGGTCTCCTTGGCGGGGGTACCCACGCCCAGAATAAATTTTGAAAATTGAAGGCATGAAATACCCGCGCCCAGGAGACCAACTTCCTTGGCGTGCCTAAGGAGAAGGTCTCCTTGGCGGGGGTACCCACGCCCAGGGCTCCTCTTCGAACGACAAGCCATTTTTCAGAAATTAAAAAAGGAATAAAATCCTTAAAAATTCTGAAAATAGGCTAGAAGTGATGATAAAATGGGTAAAAATACCTATTAAAAAAAAATGTTTGAATAATTTATAAAATTATTTCTAAGGCATGAGGCCCAACATTTTATTTTTGGTAAAAATTATCGAAAATAAAATGTATAAAACCTGATGGTTTTAAAAAAAAAAACAAAAAAACAAAAAACAAAAAAACAAAAAAAAAACAACAAAAAACAAAAAAAAAAAAAAAAAAAAGGTCACCCACGCCACCCCAGGCTTTTCTCCTGGGCGTGGCACCCAAATACTCCTCCTAGGCGGTGGTACCCCCGCCCAGGGTGTACCACAAGATGAATGGTTGAATTGCCAAACTGCAATTCGATACCCCAAGTTCTATCTACTTTACAAAAAGGTCCCTGCACTTCACAATTTGACAGAATAAATACCTGTTGGTACATTAAAAATTCCTAAATTATTAGGAATAATTAAGGAAATACCCGTGGGTACATAAAAATTCCTAAATTATTAGGAATAATTAAGAAAAATACCTGTAGGTACATAAAAATTCCTAAATTATTAGGAATAATTAAGGAAAATACCTGTGGGTACATAAAAATTCCTAAATTATTAGGAATAATTACGGAAAATACCCGATTTTTAGGAAAAATTAAGAAAAATACCTATGGGTACATAAAAATTCTTAAATTATTAGGAATAATTAAGAAAAATACCTGTAGGTACATAAAAATTCCTAAATTATTAGGAATAATTAAGGAAAATACCTGTGGGTACATAAAAATTCCTAAATTATTAGGAATAATTACGGAAAATACCCGATTTTTAGGAAAAATTAAGAAAAATACCTATGGGTACATAAAAATTCTTAAATTATTAGGAATAATTAAGAAAAATACCTGTGGGTACGTAAAAATTTCTAAATTATCAGGAATAATTTAGAAAAATACCTGTGGGTACATAAAAAATTCCTAAATTATTAGGAAAAGTATAGAAAAATACGAGGAAAATTATAGAAATATCTTCTTAACAAATTGAGCAATAATTTATGCTAATAATGCATAAAAGCTCTATGAAAGTGCCGAAATTGCTAAAAGCAAGCACAAATTAAAGCCTCGAATAAGGCAAATCGTCGTAAATGTGTAGGTCGCTCCACACTTTACAATCAAGACGATACTCGTGAAACACTAGTGTAAACCAAAATTCCCATATAAAGGTAGAAAAATTAAGAAGTCCCAGGTAAGGGATAAAAATGATCCCGAGTCTCGATTAAGGCAAATATAACTTCTACGAAAACCTGATCAGTTTTCCTAGAAGTTGGGGGGCAAATGATATGGGCTAAAAATAAGCCCTAAAGACACATTTAATGTTGCACTAATTAGACCCAGCATGGTCCAAACGTGGGGCCCATTAATGAGGTCAGAATCCCTATTTTAATATTAATTTCGTAATTAATATTAAGGGAAATAAACAGCTCAGCAATAAGAGTTGGATAAGGATATTATCTCCATTAGACTTAGCCACCAAGGCATCCAATTCGATATGGAAACTGATTCCTACAAGGAATTGATCTGGAACCTTCCTCAGGGAGGTGACTTGCCCACCAAGTCTCCGAATCCTACCATAATTCTAAGGCTTCTCAGCCTATATAAAGGGCCTGACCCCTCATTCTCAGAACTACGTTTTCTTGGCTTGATTCTCTAATACAGAGATACGTAGGCATTCTGTGAGGATCGCTTAGTCTCGAACGCAGAAGCAGCCATTAAAGCTCGAAGCTCACCATCCTTTGTATTAAATACATACAAACCCTAGCCGCAATTTATAAACCCTCGTTTTTATTCCACAACAACTATAAACTAATCAATTACCTTTTTCACCTAGACATGTCAAATTTTAATTTTCTCTAACTAAATCCTCTCTTTTTCTAATCATATCACGGACATTATATTTAATAAAATAAAAAAATTATTTTATAATTATTAATAATTAACCAATTACTACTTTTTTTAACTAAAACCTATCATTTTTTCTATATTTTCTGATTAAAATCTCTTCATTTCTAGAAATATCATGGATAACATTTATATAATTATTATCAAATTATCTCATATAAAAATTTAAGACTCCAAAATTATTGTTTTAAAAAATTAATTTCAATTAATGAAAAAAATTCATATAATATTTAAAAAAATTCGTGCATCGCACGGGTTTTAAGCTAGTTATTATATAAAAGTCGAAACATTAAAAGTTTTGGTACCTGTTATTTGGTACGTAATGAATTTACTTATTTACCCTTCGTTATAAAGAAAAATATATATGATATCTATACTATTAAAACTCCTAAAATAAATAATAACGTAATATAAATTAATGGTAAGTAGTAAATTGCCCTTTTTCATATTTACTTTTAAATGAAGATATTACCTTTTATTAACACCTAAAAACATTAATCGTATCATATCTTCCAATCATTAATATTTTCTTTCGAATTAAAACACGTTACCTTTTTAATTTAAAACTAATCTTATAATCATTAATATATACCCGAAAATATAATATCATATTTTTTAATTATTAATAAAATATATTAAAAATATGTACACGTTGTTTATAATAAGGAAACATTAGCCGAAACATTAAAAAATTTGGCAACTATTTTTTATTATATGTTTTTTAGTATTTCGTGAATTTACTTATTTAACCTTTATTATAAAGAAAAATATATACAATATCTATAATATTAAAGCACCTAAAATAAATAATAACATAATATAATTATGGTAATTAGTCGATTGTCTTTTTCACATTTACTTTTAGTCGAAGATATTATCATTTATAAACACCTAAAAACATTAATCATAATATCTTCCAATCATATCATATCTAGCAATTAGGGGTGATCGCGGTGCGGGCGGTACGGTTTTCCCCAAAACCACGGACCAACCCGCGTAATTGACAAACCGCAACCACACTGCGAAAATGCGGTGCGGTGTGGTGCGGTTCATTGCGGTTTACACCTACGATAAAAATATTTATAAATCTAAAATTTTAATTTTCATGCATGTGAAATTAATTTTTAAAGTTCTTATTCAACCACATTTCTTGATACTTATGCAAACCGTAATCTTTACAGACTTATTGAAATACTAACACTATCGTATGAAATATTGTGATAATAAATTAGAGATTAGAGAAAGATGGGCTTAACCCATTATAATTGATCACTACAGTCCCATCATAAGCCTCTAAAATAAACTACTACTAGGCAGTAGGCACTAACGAAGCAAATAGCTTGCAAACTATCCCTTAAATCATTAACTAAATACTAACATAATATATATATATATATATATATATATATAAAATATTAAATATTGCGGTGCGGTTTGAACCGCATTTCAGAAAATTAAAACCGCAACACGCACCGCACCGCGCGGTTTGTCAAAATTTGAAACCGCACCACATAAAATAAAAACCGTGCAGTATGGTGCGGGTTGGTGCGGTTTATGATCACCCCTACTAGCAATAATTAATATATACCCAAAAATATCACATCATATCTTCTAATCACTAACAAAATATAATAAAAATCCGTATACTACGAATAATGACAATTAGATTTTTAGTAAAAAATCAAAATCGTTAGATCTAATGATTAAATATATTATATTCATGGTTCGAATTCTATCAATGACATATTTATTTTAAAATTTTATAATATAAGTTTTGAACCATGTATATCATTAATTAAATTAATATTAAATTATTAATATTAAAATCAAAATAAAATATTTTAAATAATGATTATATAAAATATAATTATAACAAAAAATAAAATTTGTTAAATATCGAAAAAAATCCGTGCATCGCACGGGTTATAAGCTAGTAGATATAAAATTTGGTAAATTTGAAAATTACATTTTTTCAAAAAAAAAAATTAAATCAAATCTTACCAAAAACATTAATTTTTTTAAAATTTTACATTAAAACACATACATTTCAAAATATTATCAAACAATCTTCTAATTTTTTGACAACACTTTTTCTTATAGCATATTAATTTTTAACAGTAATTCCAAATAAAGCCTAAGATATTTTTTGCTTTTTTGAAATTAACGGATTTCCATTAACACGAAAAATCACTCAAGATAGTCTCCACCAAATGGGTAGGAGGAGATGAAAATACAATAAAGCAATATAACGAACAAGGGATTAATCTAGTTAGGCTATGCGCCACCTGTTGGCTTGCTTTCTAATGTGACCAACACTGACTGTAGGTAATCCTTGGAGCAGCATCTTACAATGATCAATAATATGTCCCACCTCCAAAATGTTCTCACACCTTCCTTTCTGCCTAGATACGCCATTACCCATGATAAAGCTTCCCTCACCCCAATACATTCAGCTTCAACAACGATTGTCGGACACGGGAGGGTAAGACATTTACCTTTAAGAAAGACACCTTCGTGATCATGAATAACCATCCCAACTAAAAAAGTTTCAGCCCCAACGAAAAAAGATGCATCTACATTGATTTTGAGTTCCACTGGTGGAATCCATCTCTTAACGATGTTCCTCTCCTTGTCACCACTACCCCTAGCTTTGAAATAGACATGGCATCTTTCTATTCCTTAAGATAATTGAAGCTGTTTTCCATGGCTATAGCTGGATTCATCAGCTATCCTTTCCAGACTCTCTTGTTCCATCAAAACTAGATTCCCCAAAATACAATGCAAATAGAAATAATCTCATCGTGCTTTGCCATCTCCAGTTTATTCAACAGCCATTCTGGAGCAGAGTAAACCTCTCTCATATCATAAACTAGACCCATAGAATGCCAACAGCTACTCGCAAACTAGAAATCAAAGAACAGATACAGAAGATGTTCTATATCCACATTACACATTGGGCACATAATAGGGAGGCTCACACCCTTATTTTTCAGTCTTATACGAACTGGTACATTGTCTCGACAAAAATGCCGATAAAGATTTTTACTTTATGAGAAATGGACAAACGCCATATACGACTCCAGCCTTCTGATTGTGCACAGCCAGAACTACCAGCATACAGATCATGCAAACTCGATATCCAGTCTTCACATTATATAGAACATCAATAGAATTGGACCATACTATTCTATCTTCAACTTGACGTTGGAGCACATTCGTTGCCAGAATAACTAAAGCATTATCCTCACTGAATTTTCCTTGTACCTTCTCAGGATCCCAGGTTTTAGAAGCTGGATAGAAAAGAGTCGAGACCACTTCGCTTCTTCCCTCATACATTTATAGATAATCAACTCTGTAGTCATGCATGTTTATTTGCAAGCCAAGGATCCCTGGTTGGCTATAATTGATTGTTAGGAATAATTCATGAGTTGTGATGTTAAGAATAGAATTTTGCTAATACTTCTTGTATATCCTGATCTTATAAATGATTTAGCACTTTGTATAGGATATATGTGTTAGACAGTAATCTGTAGAGTTTAGTAAGGAACAGTGCGTTAAAGACTACAGGAACTAAGAGCAGATCCTGATACAGCAAGTCAGATCCTGATCAAATACTGATGGATCAGATCCCGATGCAATGGGAAATCTTGATATCAGTCATGTTACTGATGATGTCATTATGGATGCTACAGAAACTGGCAAGTGCTATAAAACAATATCTTTGTTTGGAGAACAAGCAAGAAGATATCGTGAAGGAAACGAATTCTCTATTGATGGAAACTATCAATTGGACGGCAGAACATTGTCATAGATAGATTATAATTCTGTTATTAGTTGATAGATAGCATTATAAATACTCTCTCAATATCATTGTAAAAAAGAGCGAATTGAGAATTGTAGAGTGCATATTGTGTTGAAGCTCTGTATTAGGTTTGTATTCGAGAGTTCGAAACAAACAGAGAGAGAGAGAGAGAGAGATTTGTATTGTCAGCAGCTGCTAAAGGTATTGTACACCTTTGGTAGAGTTTGTATTTAATTTATTTAATACAAACAAAGTTTGATTCATTCGTTTGTTCTTGTTCATCTAATCAAGCAAAAATCAGACACGATTATATAACTTGTATTCAACCCCCCCTTCTACAAGTTATTCGAGTTAACATTGATTGACCATCACCAACCACCCATCGAATGCCTCGAGCTAATGATTCTTTTGCCTGCCAAATGGCCGTCCACACAAAGCTTGATTTAGCACCCCTACCTGTGACAATCCGGGTCAAATCCCGAGCCTTTTTTCGAAAATCGGGTCGAGTCACGATTCCGAATCCGAAATAAGCCAAAGTAAACTAGCCCAAATGTAACCAACTTGGATAATCCACAAGCCACCACAGGCCCCCAAAAGATCATGATTTGTTGGTGCATTTAGTAGTAGTACTTTGCCTTATAAACTGAACTAAAGTCCAAAATCTCCTCGATGTGGGACTGTAGTATTACAAATGTGGGACTGGGATGTTACAAACTCCCCCACTTAAACTCCTGACGTCCTCGTCAGGTCTGAACGGATATCCCATAGGTCCAAGCTCGTTTCTCTCTAGCCATTGTGGGATAATACAGGCTGGCTTTGTGTCCCCACCTCCGGACCTCTGTCCAATGTGGGATAATATCACCAGCCTTCGTGTCCCCACCTCCGGCAACTTGATGAATCAAGCTTTCGAGAATCAGCTCTGATCCCATATGTGACAACCAAGGTCAACCGAGCCTTTTTTCGAAAATCGGGTCGAGTACCGATTCCGAATCCAAAATAAATCAAAGCATACTAACCCAATTGCAGCCAACTTGGATAATCCACAAGCCCACCACAGGCCCCAAAAGATCATGATTTGTTGGTACACTTAGTAGTAGTCCTTTGCCTTATAAACTAAACTAAAGTCCCAAATCTCCTCGATGTGGGACTGGGATGTTACAAATGTGGGACAGGGGTGTTACACTACCTACCTCCAAAATGTGCACATCTGGGTTGTACCGGGCTTTAAGTACTCTCGAAACCAGCAAGCCAGGATTTTGAATACACCTCCAAATATGTAGTATTTTTCATTATTCATTACTTGTAACATTTTAAATTAAGAAAATTAGTATTGAAATTATTCTTAAATTATACAATAATCATGTTTAAACACTCTGTTCATACCATCCGTTTCTTAATAATTTTCCTTTCAGAATGTACATTTCATTTGTTTATATTTTCTAAAATAAACACATTCTACACTCTCTTTGTCATTATAAATGATTAACATTAAAAATAAAATTATAGGTTATACATGAATGTTTCTGAGTCTGGATTAAAAAAAAATCCACAAACATTTATCTCTATGTATATAAAAAAGTTTTTTTTGGTTAACCACTTATATTCAAATTTACATTTATCGTAAAAGAATGTATTTTGTTTAGTGGGATATTACATAATACCTAATCTCCTTTTGGATATATGATTAATAATATAGCTAGCATAATATGCTTCTTCTAGGTTGACCTGATGCAAAATGGTATTAACTATAATTTTATTTATTTGTTTATATTACATTTTTTTACAAATTCTTCTTTGCAACCATAGTTTATTTCCTTAAGGAATTTTATTTTTATAGGTTCATTGCCAGTGTGATAATATTGCATTATAGACTTGTAATAGAGATGACATTAGCATATTTTAAGGGAAGCAAAATTGTTCGTCTTGAACATATTTCGTTTCTTCACGATTTATTTGTTTGTCCTAATAAATATATGCTAGCCAGAAGTAAGGTGCATTCTTCATTTTAATTTTTTTTTTCATTAATATATGTTTTTGTAACTCGAATTGTTCCTTTTATTATTTGCAACTTCCATGCATTTACTTTTTTCTTTCAGTAATATCATCACAATGTTGTGTTTAATATTACATCCAATGATTATGCTACCCCTTGCGGCTAATTGTGGACAGTTGTAATCATATTGAAATGGAAAGTAGTGACTATCACTCTAGAAAGACAAAGATTATCATCTTACTCTCTCAAATTTATGATTACACGATCCCCTGTTCATAACTCAAACTTGTACATCATACTCAATAATATATTGGCGTCTATATACAGTACTTATCGACGGAGGAATTTGGGAACAATAAATTCTTGGGTACGTCGTCAGACGGTTCTTCGCCGTAAAAAGTGCTTGCGCGTGGTGGTTGTATGTAATTGGTGGCTGACATTGATTAGGGTTAGTAATGGCAATCACTATTAACACATATCACTACTCATATTATAATTTCAGAATTATGAATTTTCACTCCAAAAATTAATAAGTCAACCACTATATTCCTCCTTAAATAAAATTAGAGGTGTTCATATAGAGGCCCGTGGCTTGCACGGACAGTTATGCTAGTATTTTATATCATAAAATTTTGTTGGAGTCTTTCTCTCATATCTTAAAATTTTAAAATGATTGGTTACTTAACATGATATCAGAGCTCGATTTAGGATGGATTTTAGGTTCGAGTCTCTCCTGTTAGGTCGCGAGCAAGCCCTAACTCCACAATAATATGATATTGTCCGTTTTGGACGATCGAATCCACAAGAATTTGTTTTTGGGCACATCCTAAAAGCCTCATATTATTGGAGTTGTTTTGGCTGCTTATGTTTTAGGATAATTCTTCTTTATCTTGACGATGTGGGACTTGAGCTGACACCTACCCTTGAATCTTCCCTCAATCCAAGAACCACCAATCCTGTGACCCTTATATCGTCGCTATTCATCTATTGCTCCTCATCTTGCGCGACACGCCACCTAACCACCTCAGTGTCATGAATACTTTCGACACAGGTCATCCAAGATCTTCAGTCGTAGTTCTGGAGAGCCTCCTGTTGAGTACACAACAACGAAAGCAAAACCCAAAGCGAATAAACAAGAACAAGAAAATAAACGACAATCACACAAGACAAAGATTTACGTGGTTCGGAAATTCCTACTCCACAAGCCGCAATAATTTTGTATCTATCTCTCACATTGTGTTTTGTTGTTGTTACAATTACATGAGTATTTATAAGAGAAGAAACTGGGTCAAAATAAATCAGAGTCTAATTCTGAAATTCCAAACTCTAATCCTAACTCTAATTAGAGTCCAATTCAGGAATTCCTAAGTCAAATCAGAAACCAATTCTGAAACCTAATAGACTTCACAAACCCAACAATCTCCCACTTGGAGTCTGACCACATCTTCACTTCACTCTTGTAAATCTAGTAACAAATAATCCCTCGATCAATAACTCTAACTAGTGCAACGCCTTCTCATCAATCAGTTCTGAAGGCCAGTTGAAGCTATGCAAAGCTTCAACTTTTCATTAGTAACCACCTTAGTCAACATATCTGCACGATTCTTTGAACCAAGGATTTTCTTCAAGGACAAAGTACCATTGCTAATCAACTCTCTTGTAAAGTGATATCTCAGCTGAATATGCTTCGTCCTAGCATGAAACACAGGATTCTTCGCAAGATGAATAGCACTCTGACTGTCGCTATACAAAGCACCGTCTGCCTGTTTCTTGCCCAACTCCTCAAGAAAATTCTTCAACCAAATCATCTCCTTGCTAGCTTCAGAGATAGCCATATATTCTGCTTCTGTGGCTGAAAGAGCAACACTCTTTTGAAGTCGAGACATGCAACTAATTGCTGTGCCACCCAACGTGAAAATATATCCCGTAGTACTTTTTCTTGTATCCAAACATCCACTCAAATCTGCATCAGTGAACCCTTCCACGATAACATCTTTCTTGCTGAAACATAATGCAACCTTGGATGTGCCTTTCAAGTAGCGCAACAACCACTTGACTGCTTCACAATGCTCTCTTCCTGGATTAGTGATGCATGCGCATTGTGCTCAAATTCCTGAATTCCCTTGCCCTGGACTTCCTGTAATCTCTACTTTAAGCTCACAGAATACCACCAACTCTTCACCAACACCACCAATGCCACCCTACTATACAACCTACACAAATTAGATGAAAACACATCAAACTAACACGAAACTTGAGAACTCGCAATTGTTTTAAGTACGAATGGAATGCAAATAGTGGATACAAAATCCAATTATCAATTAGACATGAACCTGCTAACAACTCCCACTGCATGAGCAATATCTGGCCTTGTACACACCATAGCATACATCAAACTTCCAACTGCAGATGCATACGGAACTTTAGCCATATCTTTCTTGCCTTCATCCGTTTTAGGTGACTGCTTCTTCGTGAGATTAAAGTGAGTCGCCAACGGTGTACTTCTGGTCTTCGCATCCTGGACATTGAATTTCTGCAACAATTTCTCAATATACTTCTCTTGAGATAATTTCAAAGTACCTTCAGATGTATCCCTTATGATGCTCATTCCAAGTATCTGTTTTGCTGCACCCATATCTTTCATCTCAAACTCCTCAGACATCTGTCTCTTTAACCTGTTGATTTCCCTCATGTTTGATCCTGCTATCAACATGTCATCAACATACAACAACAATATGATATAAGATGAATCAAATTGTTTAAAATAACAACAATGATCCATAGCACTCCTAATGTACCCATTCTTCATCATAAAGCTGTCAAACTTCAAGTACCATTATCTTGGCGCTTGCTTCAAATCATACAAGCTTTTTATAAACTTGCAAACAAGGTTTTCTTTCCCAACTACCTGAAAGCCCGCTGGCTGTACCATGTAGATGTCTTCCTCAACCATGTAGATGTCTTCCTCAAGATCACCATGTAAGAACGCGGTCTTAACATCTAGTTGCTGTAGATGTAACTCCTCTGCAGCCACAATACTTAGCACAATTCTAACAGTAGTCATATTAACAACCGGAGAAAATATATCAGTATAGTCAATACCCTTTTTCTGTTAATAACCCTTGACTACTAACCTCGCCTTGTATCTCTTGCTGCTATTAGGTTCTTCTTTGATCCGGAACACCCACTTATTCTGTAAAGCCTTCTTTCCTGCTGGTAACTCTGTTAAAGACCAAGTCTCATTCTTCTCAAGAGAACTCATCTCTTCTTCCATGGCTGATTTCCACTGAACTGAATCATCCACCTGAACTGCCTCTGAATAACACTGAGGCTCTCCATCCTCAGTCGATAACATATAATATGCTGAAGGAGAAAATCTTTGTGGTGGCCTCACAATTCTGCTAGATGTTCTTACTTCAGCCTGTGGAGTAACTGGAACTGTGTCATCACTATTCCCCGAACTCCCACTATTTCCTGCAAGATCTTTTTCAGTAATATCTTCAAGCACTACTTTCTCTCTCAGGTTTTTCTTTTGCAAACTCAGAATCGACTGCAAGCTTATCCTTGTACACTGCACTTTCGTTAAAAGTAACATCTCTACTTCGAACGACCTTCTTCGTTAATTCATCCCAGAAACGGTAACCCATATCATCTGAGCCATAACCAATGAAGATACAATTTTTTGCTTTCGGATCAAGCTTGTCCCTGTCAGAATCTTTAACACGAACATAAGAAACACAACCAAAAACTCGCAAGTGCGAATGATTTACCTCCTTTTTCTGCCACTCTTCTTCAGGAATCTTGAACCCCAAAGGAACTGAAGGTCCTCTATTTATAAGATACGCTGTTGTGCTAACTGTATCTACCTAAAAAATCTTTGGCAACCCTGCATGCAACCTCATACTCTTGGCCCTCTCATTCAAGGTTCTATTCATGCGCTCTGCAACACCATTCTGCTGCGGTGTCTCTGAAATTGTTTTGATCATTCTAATCCCATATTCTGCGCAATAGCTTTTAAACTCATCACTATCGTACTCACCACCATTATCTGACATCAGACTTTTAATCTTTAAACCGGTCTGATTTTCAACTTCCGTCTTCCACTTCTTGAAAGTAGCAAACACATCTGATTTATTCTTCAAGAAATAAACCCATACCTTTCTAGTGGAATCGTCAATGAAAGTGACATAGTAGCGAGATCTTCCCAATGATGCAACTGCTGTTGGACCATATACATCTGTATAAACTAGCTTTAACTTCTCAGCCTTGGGTGTCCTCCCTGATTTTGCAAAAGTAACTCGTTTCTGTTTTCCAAGAACACATGGATCACAGAACCCAACTTCCACATTCTTCAGCTATGGAATCTTCCCCTTCGAAGTTAATAGCTTCATACCTTTTTCACTCATATGACCAAGTCTTTGGTGCCACAAAGTTGAAGACTCAATCTCATTAGCAACCGTATTTGCTTCATAGCTAGATTGTTCAACTATGTACAACGTCCCCTTTTTCTCTCCACGAGCAACAACTAGATTCCCCTTTATAACCTTCCACTGTCCGTCTCCGAAAGTAACTCGATACCCTTCCTTATCTAACTGACCCACAGATATCAACATCTTCTTCAGTCCAGGAATGTACCTTACATCTTTTAATGTCCAGCTAGTCCCCAAACAGGTCTTGAGATTAATATCTCCCATGCCCGCAATATCCAAAGTCTCATCATCAGCAAGACGAACTTTACCAAAATTTCCAAGTCTGAAATTTAACATCAAATCCTTGCAAGGGGTAGCATGGAATGATGCACCAGAATTCATAACCCATGATTCACCGAACATTCAACACAACAAATCAAAGCATCGTCACTCACCACCTCTTCAACTACATTAGCTGAATTACCCTCTTTCTTCTTTCTTTTAGGAGTTGCAGGAGCCGTACACCGATTTCTGAAGTGACCTTTCTTCTGACAATTCCAACAAACAATCTCCTTATGATCTTTGGACTGTCCTCTCTTCTGTAACTTCGATCCGCTAAGCCCCTGATTTTGCCCCCTATCGGACTTTCTGCCTCTACTCTCAGTACTCAACAAGGAACCTGACGACTCTCCTGAGTTTCTCCTACGAATATCTTCTCCAAGAATCGCATCTCGAACTCCATCAAAAGTCATCTTACTACTACCAGATGAATTACAAATAGCAGTGACAAATCCTGACCAACTGTCAGGTAACGAGGATACCAACAACAAGGCTTGTACTTCATCATCGAATTTAATATCCACTGATGTCAATCTTGATAGGATAGAGTTAAATTCGTTAACATGATCAGCAACACAATCACCTTCATTCAATCTCGTGGCAAACAATAAGCGACAGAAATATACCTTATTCGAAGCAGACGGCTTCTCATACATATTTGATAACGCCTTGATCAATCCATAAGTTGTCGTTTCCTTGACGATATTGTAAGCAACGTTCTTCGCCAAAGTCAATCTGACAACACCCAGAGCCTGCCTATCCAATAGATTCCAATCTTTGTCATCCATTGAATCTGGCTTCTTCTCTTCCAGCGGTTCGTGTAGTTTTTTCTGATACAAATAATCTTCAATTTGCATCTTCCAAAACGAAAAATCTTTGCCATCAAATTTGTCGATCTTTACTTTCCCTTCTTCTGCCATCGCTCCCACTCGCCTGAAACCTAGGCTCTTTATACCAGTTGTTGAGTATACAACAACGAAAGCAAAACCCAAAGCGAATAAACAAGAACAAGAAAATAAACGTCAATCACACAAGACAAAGATTTACGTGGTTCGGAAATTCCTACTCCACAAGCCGCACTAATTTTGTATTGATCTCTCACATTGTGTTGTGTTGTTACAATTACATGAGTATTTATAAAAGAAGAAACCGGGTCAAAATAAATCAGAGTCTAATTCTGAAATTATTAACTCTAATCCTAACTCTAATTAGAGTCCAATTCAGGAATTCCTAAGTTAAATCAGAAACCAATTCTGAAACCTAATAGACTCCACAAACCCAACACCTCCCACACCACACAACTTGCAGCCCGCAGTCTCAGGATCAACTTCTTAACTATCGGTTGTGATACCACTTATTAGGCCACGAGCAAGCCCTAACTCCACAATAATATGACATTGTCCGCTTTGGACTACCCGTGGATTTGTTTTTGGGCACATCCCAAAAGGCCTCATATTATTTGAGTTCTTTTGGCTGTTTATATTCAGAATAATTCTTCTTTGTGGGACTTAGATTGATACTCACTCTACACCTTCATCCCCATTTATTTAAATCATTATTTATTATTTGTCTGTCTGGTTCGGCTACCATCTGTCTTGCCATTTTTAGTGAAATGTATCGCACAATTAAAGCGGAGTATTAAATAATATTTTTTGTAGTATATATAGAGGCCCATATTGAGATTGTTTTTTTTGATACCTTGACATCTTAGAACAACCCAGAATGGAAACGAAAATTTATGCATCGATTTTAGTGTTGTAGATTTCAGAAATCGGAACTGTTCGGTTGTGGTACCGATTTACGATTTATCGGGTTATTCGGTTGAAAAATCGGTGATTTATCGGCGATTTTTGCAAAATCGGCCGAATCGGTTCCAAAATTTTGACTGATTTTTGGCCGATTTATCGGTAATTTTTCAGAAATCGGTCGATTTCTATAACAATGATCGATTTGGAGAAATAAATACAAGAGCAAATTATGTAGCAATTAAATAAAGATGTTAATCGATACCATGAGATAATTCTTTTTAAAGAATCTCCATTAAAATTGGGCTCGTTTTTATGGATGATATTGCAAAAAAGACGATGTCAAAATGAAATAATCAGTAGTTTCTTTTTCGACTTGTTTGTTGGGGGTTGCCCATCTATAGCAAAAAAAAAGAAGATAATAATAACAATAATATCACATTAATGGTACTTTATTTTTTAATACTAAAACAACACTTATTGTATAAAATAGTACTACATATTTGTTTGAGATGGCGACATTTTTAAGTATCTTATTGTCTACTATGTACTTGCCCTCTCAAGCTGGTAAAAACACACGTTTGGTTTGACCACAAAAAATAAAAAAAGAAAAAACGCAACGTCAGCTTGCTGACTTTTCCAGCTTGCTCTGCTACTTTGCGCTTACCTGGAAATAACGGGCGCTTAGTGTGCATGTGTTTTGAATTTATTGTATTCTTTTTAATTTTTGGCTTATTATGAAATGAACAAGTTGCCCCTCTCCCTCCCTTGATCTATATATTAACCAACTCACTTTCTTATTTTCTAATCTCATTTCAAGCTCTCATCACTTCTCTTCACAACTCATTCACACACACACAAATAAATAAAAGTACTAGTTCAAAGTTATTTATAATCATATAACTCTAATCGAAAATGGTGAGGGCTCCTTGCTGCGAAAAGATGGGATTAAAGAAAGGTCCATGGACTCGCGACGAAGATCGGATTCTCATTAATCACGTTACTCGTCATGGTCATGAAAACTGGCGAGCTCTTCCTAAACAAGCCGGTAATTAATCTCACTAATCACTATATAATCATATATATCAGTAATTAAACGGTGACGGAATTACAGAGGAGCTAGTAGGGTCTAAAACTTCGAGTAAATGTGATAGAAAATTTTGTATTTAAGTACTCAATAAGTATGTACTCACAGTCATATATATTTTTTACGATCCCTGTGTGACTAAATTTGTTTTATAATGATCATCATCAGGTTTGTTAAGATGTGGGAAGAGTTGTAGACTTCGGTGGACAAATTATTTGAGGCCAGACATTAAACGTGGAAATTTCAGTAAAGAAGAGGAGGAAACTATTATCAACTTGCATGAAGAACTTGGAAACAGGTGTGTACATGGCTCTAGTTATATGTACAGATTTACCAAGACTTGTATTGACTTAAGCTCGTTCCTCCTTCCGTCCCATTTTGTATGACACTCATTCCTTTTTGGGACGTCCCAAAAAGAATAAACCTACTAAACTTAGAACACTACTTTTCATTATTACACCTACTACTTCTCTATTTTATAACTCTTTTTTATTAAATAAAATTATTAACCCCACTACTTTTCTACTTTACCTATTTTTTATACATCCACTTTCACACCCAACCAATCACATGTTACCACCTAACAAGTCAAACAAAATTTTCTTAATCTCCGTGAAAATCAAACATGATATAACAAATTGGAACGGAGGGAGTAATTATCTTCAAGTTGTCACTAAAGTAGTGTGAATATGATGACTCTGCTTTTAAATCTCTTCATAGTTTAAAAATTTCAAAGGCAAGTGGGACTGATCAACAGATACAACTTAATATAATATGTAGAGTAATTGTTTTAAGTTAATATAATCATCCTTTTCGGTTTATTTGATGTGCAGATGGTCTGCAATTGCAGCATGTTTACCGGGACGTACAGACAATGAGATTAAAAATGTGTGGCACACCCATCTCAAAAAGAGAATCAAGAACACTCCAAAAAGTAAAGCCCCGACATCCAATAATGCGGAAAAATCAAGTGATTCAAAATGTTCAACCCCTTCGAGATTCCGAAATGTGGACGATATTTACCAGCAAAATTCACCTCAACAACAATCATCCGTGACCACCACCACCACCACCACCACCACCACCACCAGTATTAATGAAGATGACATGAGTGCGTCGATGAATGTGGATCCGTTGAGCGATTTTCTTCAAGTCGATGACACATTTTGGTCCGAAGTATTTTCGAGTGAGAACTCCAGTGACACAAGTGACTTTCTAGCAGATTATGCTGGTACAGCTACAAGTGGCCGATTAACTGGTGATGACTTCCATCTGCAATTCCTTGAATTCGACCGATTCATTGATAACAGTATTGCCAACATGAATAGCGACGCCATGGACAATTTCTGGTACGATATGCTAACAAATTCATGGGGGCAGTTACCGGAATTATAAAATTAAATGACAGATTTTCAAGTCTTTTTTTTTTTTTTTAAAAGTAGATGAGTAATGTGAGTCAAATAGCATCGTTGGAAATGATATAGTTAAACCTTGATAAACGAATACGTTCGGATTTGGAAAATTTTATTTATTAATCGAGATTATTCATTTATCGATGTCAAAAATACACTATCTCTATTATGTCGGGATCGAAAAAAATTATTCATTTGATGAGGTTATTCGTTTATCGAATATTCATTTATCGAGATTCTACTGTATTAAATTATAATTTCTAGTTTTCTATTTTTCCTCTTACCAATATGTATTTCTAGTCCACAGGCTTACTGATTTTGGTGCGTCAAAATTGATATACTCAAATGTCGATATTACAAAAGACCAATACAATCTATATGTTCGGCTCTAACACAAAGAATGTTTTGATTGTTCAATTTTTGCCATCAAATTTGTATGCATTTGATTGTTTTTTCTGAAGATTAAACAAATTAAATGTTATTGTCATCATATTTTAACCATTGTCACCCATAATACGACGAATGTGGCGTGTCTTGAAACTTGACATACTTGCATAGATTATAGATACATGCATTGCGTTTATGCGACTAACTAAAAAGCGTGTTGATTTTTAGTTTTTTGTCAAAATAAAACAAAATTTGTTAGAATGTGCAAGTACACACCGGTAGACTATATGCCATGTACCCAACCCGTGCAAACATAATTTCAATGTTTTTTTTTTATCAGATAAATACATTCTTATACAATAAATTGTATCCGAAATACAATACAGTAAAACCTCGTTAAATTAATACTTGATAAATAAATAATCTCTCTAAGTTAATAATTTCTTTTGGTTGGGCCAGTTCAAAAAATGATAATAAGATAATAAATTTTTTGAAAACCCTATATAAATATATGGTCTCAATAATATTATAAATTAATAATTAGATTATAATAATAAAAATATATTTATTACCTTTTTGTAAAATATGATTCTAGGTTCTTAAAATTTGAATCTATATGAAACTCATCTTTAACCATTGCATCAAAAAATTCGAATGTGGTATTTTCGTAAAGCATTAAAAAGTTATTAATTAATGTTTTTGATGTTTTGGGTGCTTACTTACGTGAAAAAAGATTAAAAAATGTTGTTTTATCCTTGATATCATCTAAATATACATGAATATTACTTTGTATCTCGCAAATACTCACTAAATTTGTAAAAAATATATATATTGAATTCATTCTATTTTAATGTATATAATTGGAAATTAATTTTTTTTTATGTCAAAAAATTTCTATAAATTAATAATTATTAATTTATCGATTAATTAATACCTCTCTAAATTAATAGAATTCTCTGGTCCCAACTATATTAATTTATAGAGGTTTTACTGTACAGTACAAAATAGTTTCATTTCTTCAATAATAAAGCTTAACATAATTTCAATGATTTTGTTCTTTGATAATTGACAACATTCCGTCGTAAAACTAGTTCTTCAAAATCGATTATCCTTTAAGCATTTTTTTTTTTTGAAAATAAGGAATCCTACATACATTTCGGGTAACTTTTCAAAAATTATAAGTAATTATATGGATCTGGTAAAAAAATTAAAAAAATTATGTATTAAAAAAGATTATGTATCAAAACACGTTTATTTGTTTTAAATTACTTATTCTCTTCTTTTAATGTTTATATCTTAAATATATTATCAATTTTAAAATTCCAACTCAAATTATTAAAGCCTAATTTTTTATAGATGTATCGAAACTGCAATACCATTGAGGGGAATTTCAATCAAGAATTAACGTGTATATAATAATAATACAGCACTAGTTCAGTGTAAAATACTAAAAGCAAGATTAAAAAATAACCGTAAACATAAATTAACAAGTACTTATAGTATGGAATTAAAGTTGATGATAAATTGAAAAGATAAATAGACTTATTCTTTCTCCTAATTTGTATATATTATATATACATCACTCTCTACTGTTTTATTTATTTTATTTTAATTTTGTGTCCATGGTATGAAAATTAAATTTATTTAATTTTTAAATTTACTTATCCTTTTTTAAGTTGGACAAATAAAACTCAAATTTAAAATTTATACTATATTATATTTAGCCGAAACATTAAAAATTTTGGTACCTAACTTTTGATAGTTCGTATTAATTTTTTTAGAAATATACGATGAATTAATTATGGTAGTTATCATAAGTATGAAATATATATTATAACTTTATCGACCAAAACTCTCAACATAAATGTTGTACACTTATAGATTAGTAGTATAAAAATTCGTGGGAGGCATAGACCGTTAGCTTAAATTATGTTTTTAAATTAAATTGTGTATGATCAATGTCATTTGAAATATAAAATTGATTTTCATAAATTTTGTTTATTAATGATATATGTGGCTATTGTGTAATTATTTAAATATGTTTAAGTTTGTAATTTGGAAACTAATGTAAGAGCATCTCCAATGGAGATATCTATATTGATTAGCTAAAAAAATTTAAAATAGGAAATAGTTAAAATTTTGCATAAGGAGAATGGGGAGAACTCCAATGGTGTTAGCTATAATACATATTGTGTATAATTTTGCTAAGGGGAAATAGATGTTCGACAAATGTGGCCAACGAAGATTGATTATCTATAATTTTTGCTAAAGGTTTTGATGCATTTGAGTGCTTAATATTTTACATATTATCTATATCGTTTGCTACCTAGATTTTATAACTAAGAGCATCTCCAATGGGGCTGGCTAAAAATGGTTGGCTAAAATAATATTGGCTGAACCTGTAAGGTTTTGTACACCAACGGTGTTGGCTATAATAGTTGGCTATAATTTAAAAATAGTATTTTATTATTATTTCAAGTTGTTATAAATAGAATGTATTCTTTTAATATGGTAATAGATGACGTGTAATTTTGCTACAGGTCTTTATGGTTCGACAAATATAGCCAATATCACGGGGTTGGCTAAAATTATAGACAAGGGGTTTGTACCGTTGGAGTGCAATTTTTTTTACATAATCTCTATAATTTTTATTTAAGGTATTCCACCTAGACTTTTAGCTAAGGGTTTTTCCCCATTGGAGATGCTCTAAGGGCTCTCTCCCGTTGGAGATGCTCTAATAGCATCTCCAATGGTGTTGGCTAAAATGATTTAAAATACTGATTATGTAAAATTTGCTGAACCTGTAAGGCATTGTGCTCCGATGGAATTGGCTATATTTTAAAAGTGTTATGTCATTATTATTTGAAGTTGTTATAAATAGAATATATTCTTTTAATATGGTAATATATGATGTATAATTTCACTACAGGTTTGTAGAGTTTCGACAAATATAGTCAATATCATGAGGTTGGCTAAAATTTTCGACAAGGGTAACGCGTGGTTGAAGTGGATAATTTTTTACATATTCTTTAAAAAATTTATTTATGGTATGATTTATTCAATTTTAGCTAAAGATTTTAGAGGGTTGGAGATGCTCTAAGTAGTACTCAAAGCAGTCATGTCAGTTTTTAATTTTATTGTGGATCATTGAATAGAATCTGAGTGTTCAATAGGTGTTGTCTGTTAAAGTGACTTTTCAGAACATTTACAATCCTAAATTTTTTTCCCAATTCTTCAAAAATGAGACATCCATTTAGCTAGATCTTCAACAATATTCAAGGTAAAAACTAAATAGACTTTAAAATGTTGTATTCTAAATTATCAATTAAACCATATATTATAATTTAATAATTTTAGTATGCATTATATATAATTTTATTTTGAATATTTTATTTTATATCCAATATAATTTTTGTACACATATTTAAATAATTTTCACATACAATATAAAATTTTATTGTTTTTGCTACTAAATTATGAAACACAATTAATTTTAAATGACATGGATTTGACTAACCGATGATAGTATTAATTTTTATAAAATATTATTGACTATCATAACTTAAAGTCTCATATTTTGTTACACGAACTTTTGTACATACAAATTTAATATAATCTTCGTCTTCTATGATATCTAAGTTCCTCAAATCATATATTATACATGATCTTGTATATATATTTTTTGAGTTACCTTTATAAATAACACAACATATACTCTATATGATCATTTTTTTCTTCAAATGTCATATTTTAAATCAAAAATTAGTTAATTTGTGTGTAAAATGTAATGTGTCATTTTTAGGATTCGTCTTTTCAAGGTCAAATATTTTTACTATCCGAAAAATTTAACTAATAAATTATTATATCTTGTGTAATAATATACAATTTTCATATTACGTTAACATCTCAATATTTTCATTCTAATATATTGTTAAATAGTATCCATAATATTATTTATAATATCATTTTATAACCCAGTTATATATTTTATGTAGTTCTTTAATCAATAAATGAAAATCAACAAAGAGTTCAAATCTCATTCAAAATCGAATAATATTTAATCAATATTATTTCATATATCATGCACATACATATTTGGTTAAATTGCAAAGTGCTCACTGAAGTGAGGGGTTGGTATCAAATTGGTCACTCAAGTTATCGGCGTCTCAAGTGTACCATTCTAGTTAAATGCTTATGTTTGACCTAACGGTAGTAACCACGTGGAATGGTTGCCTTGGTCAGCGTGGACAACAGCATATAAGACATAGACTTAAACAAAAGCTGTCATTGCATAAACAGAATATGTCATTACAAGAGCATAATCCATACTTAAGTCTTAAACAAAAGATATTAGAACAAAAGCAATATTGCCCCAAAAAACACTAAAGGTCAACATCTTCATCATCAACAAACTCCTTTTCTGTGTCTTCTTGTGTGTTCATCTAGCTTCTTGTTCTTCTTCAATGTGATCAGTATCCACCATGAATACCTTACCCTTACCTTTTTCCTTAGAAGATCCAGCTTGTGATGCTTGAGTAAGCACGTTTGGTTGCTCTTCAGTTGGCTCATTGATAACAATACCCTTTTGAGGTCTTCTAATACTCAATTTCTGTCTCTTCAGCTCTCTTGGTTTTGTCTTCTTTGGGAGTCCTGCATCCATTTTCTTTATAGAAATTTCAAGAGAAGGCAAGTTTTTTTTATTAACTACTGCACTTGATTTATACTTAGTTACTTTGTTGTTTGTTTATCACTTGATGTTTTATAGGTTCTCAAGCAAACTATTAAAAGGAGTGTTTTGGAACATTGCTTCTGCTACACACAAAGTGGCCTACACAACAGCCATGAAGACAATGCTGAGGAATTCAAAGAGTGCACATGATCAGTTAAGCAAGTTAGATCCTAAATCATGGTGCAAGGCCTTTTTCCAAACACATTCCCTGGTTGAGAACACTGACAATAACATGTCTGAAAGCTTCAACAATTGGATCATTAATGAAAGGTAACTATTCTTATTTTAGTGTATTTTCAGTCTACAATATTGTTCATGCTTATCACTCTTGAAAGTCTAATGCTTGTTCATGTAACAATGTTTGCAGGTTTTTGCCTATTCTCACAATGTTTCAAGAGATACATGTGAAGCTGCTAACAAGAATAAGGACCATAAGGGATAGAATACAAAACAATGAAATGTTAATTTGTCCTAGAATTAGGAGGGAGTTGGACTTACTAGTAACAGAATCAAGGAATTGGACAGCTTCTTGGGATGGTAATACAAGATTTCAAGTGAAACAAGGGACAAGACTTGTGACTGTTGACTTGGACAAGAGAAATTGCGATTGCAGGGTGTTTGACTTAACAGGCATTCCATGCAAACATGCCATTGCTGCCTTACACTCAAGGAGGCAGAATCCTATAGACTTATTGGGATTTCTATGATGCAGAGGAATTACTGCCGCCACCTATTCCTAAAAAACTGAGTGGGAGACCAAAGAAAATGAGAAGGAGAGAAGAGTGGGAGGGGGGTTCTAGGAGTCAAGCTCAACCAGCTTTTGGGGTCATTTTGCAGAGATTTAGCAACAAAAGAGTTATGCATTGTAGTAGATGCAGGCAAGCAGGTCATAGGGTTTCAAAATGCCCAAAAGAAAATGCAACTGAAGCTGACCAGGCAAGGATTGAAGAAAATATAAGTCAACCAAAGAAGAGGAGGAATGAACATGCCAAGAAGAAAATGGATGCAGAAGTCCCAAAGAAAACAAAACCAAGAGAGCTGAAGAGACAGAAACTGAGTATTAGAAGACCTCAAAAGGGTATTGTTATCAATGAGCCAACTGAAGAGCAACCAAACGTGCTTACTCAAGCATCACAAGCTGGATCTTCTAAAGAAAAAGGTAAGGGTAAGCTATTCATGGTGGATACTGATCAAATTGAAGAAGAACAAGAAGCTAGATGAACACACAAGAAGACGCAGAAAAGGAGTTTGTTGATGGTGAAGATGTTGACCTTTAGTGTTTTTTGGGGCAATATTGCTTTTGTTCTAATATCTTTTGTTTAAGACTTAGGTATGGATTATGCTCTTGTAATGACATATTCTGTTTATGCAATGATAGCTTTTGTTTAAGTCTATGTCTTATATGCTGTTGTCCACGCTGGCCAAGGCAACCATTCCACGTGGTTACTACCGTTAGGTCAAACATAAGCATTTAACGTCTCTGTCATTACTGGCAACTAGAATGGTACACTTGAGATGCCGATAACTTGAGTGACCAATTTGATACCAACCCCTCACTTCAGTGAGCACTTTGCGATTTAACCCCATACATATTGTGTGTATGATCTAAAACACATGTGTAAGTGTGGCCTAATGGTATGTAGATGCACAAGTTAACTTGATGGTCCAAGTCTGATTCTCACTAAAAATGAATTTTTTATACAAACAGCATTAAAGGGGTAAATTATTGATTTTAAATCATGAATAAAATATCTCATGAAATTTAAGTCTTTTATAATCAATTAATCTTACATATTTATTTTGTATGCTGTTTTAACGAAGAAGTTGTATTTTTTTCATTTAAAAAAAGTACATATGTTCCAACTATTTATCATTCAAGTCGCACACACGTATTCACATATTATGTGTATGATTTATGACACAAATGAATGACTAGTCTATTGGTATGATTGTATCCAAATTTGTTTGACTTGGAGAACTCTAAGCTTGTCTGCGAGGACGTAGTACTGAATACAGAAGTTGATCAGGGGCGTAAAAAGGTGATCAAGCAAGGTGATATCAAATAGACCTTCAACAAGCAGATGGGTGAGAAAAAAGGAGTGTAGCTCCTAATATTTCTTCTAAGCCTACCAGGTTGGATAATATGCTAAAGTCTACTGGAAGTATGAATTATGCTTCAAAGTTCAATGAGAAGATCTCTACAAAGCGTGATTTGGAATTGGAATTCATTACTAGTAATGGTCATTTGGTTGATAGGTGGATTCTAGATGAGGCTATTAAAGGTGAGGATTTTTACATAAATAGAGCCCTATCTCAAATTCATACTTGAAGTTTAGAGCATGTTAAAGGAATGGGGTGGAACACTCAGCTAGAAAGGACAAATGAAAGTCCTATTAGGTCATTCAAAGAAGCTCTTATGTCGAAGACATCTCAGAAACCAGATAAGGCACCGGTTGTAATGTCGACTTCTTTATCTTTTCCTACTTTTACAAATCCAGTGCAAAATATGATTTTTGTAGTTAATATCCCTCTTGCTGCTTTGGCTAAAGATGTTTGGTCATTCTTTAAAAAGATGCACAAAGTGAAGGATATAGTCATACCAAAAAAGAGAGACAAACATGGTAGAAGAATTTGTTTTATCAAACTTCAAAATAAAACAGAGGCGTTATCCTTAATTAGGAGCATGTCTGGTATAATATTTCAAGGTCACGCTTTAAAGATGGATTTTGCTATTGATAAAATGAAGATTGCAAGAGTACCAATGAGGCAGGTCAATGTGAATGATAACTCTCAGTGTCCAAGTTGGTAGAATTCAGTGTGATGGCAACACTATTATCGCTAATGTCAAGAAACGGATTGTTAAGAGTGCTGATCATCATGATCAGAACGATGAGAAGGTGTTAAAGTTGACAGACCAAGATATTGATTCCCACACGCACACTAGTCCACCATTGGTTAAGACGCATAGTAAGGTCTCTCCCAATTTAAGTTTAATCAATGATCTGAAGAAAAGTGTGATGGTGGAGACGCTGGATCCTAGTGAAGTAACTGATATATTAAGACAACTAGAATCTCTAGGATATGACAATGATAAGTGCGTAATTTTGCATATTTTTATTACCTATTTATTGCTTGAACTCGTATTTTAATAAATTATTTTGTTGCATTTCAGGAAATTCGTAAATAAATAAAGAAATGACAAAATAAAGAAATAAAGAGCAAGGAAGGGAAAAAGAGGAAGAAAAAAGACCAAAAATGAAAGAAGGAAAAGAATTAGGAGCTTGGAGCAAAAGGAATATTTCAAGACAAGTGGAAGGTGGAGATCATCCCAACACACTACATAAGTGTATAGCCAAGATCAACTCTTCAAAGCTTAAGGGAGAAGGAAACAAATAGATGGCTAGGATTTCACCACCACACACCACAAATGTATGGTGGGGATTTACCCAACACCCCCCTTAACCCTAATTCATATCCTATAAATACCCCCTCACCCCCTTGTATTTAGTAACTTAGATTTTAGGGTAGCTTTAATTTTTTGTTTTTTTTTAGTTTCAAATCTTGTAAACACTTTTTTTTATTAATGCAAATTTTCTCTCTTTATTTACGTCTTGTTCCTCCCTTTACATTTTGGCTATGAAATCTTTTTCTATTACAAGATAGTTTATATTATTTGTATGAAAGGAGCCCTTGGATTTACTTTTTGATTGTATTTAAATTAGTGCTTTACATTTCTAGATCTAATTTTAGTGCTTGTTAATCTTTAAATTTCCCGGCAAAAACTTTACTCCGGCACAAGCTTGTTTTGTGTTCGGGGTTATGTTTGGACTTTTAATTAATTACATGAGCTGCTTTGTCTATTATTTTTCGGCTTTAGTCTGTTTGTTTCCGAGTTTTTGTTGATTCCGGCGGTGACATGTGACTCATCTCTAAAGCTCTGTTATTGGTTCTTGTTTTTAATATTATGTGACTTCATTTTCTTCTGTGTGTTTATTTTGTACCCAAATATCCAATCACTGGTCCATATTCACTTTGGCTTTTGTCCATGTCTTGTTCCAATTTTTTTGGCTCCTGCTGCTTTTTTTTATTCCTGCTAGTAACAATTTTTCTTGTTTTACATTTCTAATTTACAGTTATATGAATTATAAGTGAGTCTATTAGATTAAATGTAAGCTTCTATGTCTTTCATTTTATTTTTGAATTTTTAGCCTAACTTGCTTCTTGTCCATCCGTGTGCTTGCTATTAGAATATTTGAATTTTATTGTTAATTCATTTTTAAATCTAGTAATTAATTATGTAGCTTTAAATTACCAATTCCTTCTTTTAATTAATGTTAGTTTAATCTGGTTTCTAATTATAGTCATTAATTGTCATGTAGTTTCCCATTTCAAGCTTTGGGCCCATTCATGTCTTCACCCATTAAGTTGGTATAAGATCGGCCCATATTCTCTAGCAAGCATAAATGTAGCATGACCCATGTTTTCTTGGTCTGATTTTATTAATAGTCACATTTACGTATTGATTTTCTTAGTTCATTTTGCTTTTAATTGCATTTCATAATATTCTCTTGTTCATTAAATGCAACTTTAAGTTTTGACTTTTGCTAAACTAATGGTTTTACATCTTGTTTTAATTGCTGTTATTACTTCATGTCTTTGGTCTTTATAATCATTACTCATTAGTTAATTTAATTAGTATATAAAGCTGCCAACGAGTTTAAATCTTAGGTTAATTGTTTCGAACCTTTTTTTGAATTTCACTATTTAGCTAAAACAAATCACTCCTCAAAAATACTTGTCCTAGTTCGATTAAATTAAAAATTAAGTTTGCGAAAATGTTAGTCTCCGTGGATCGATACCTAAAATATTTCAACGATTGAATCGTGCACTTGCGATTTAAAATTGTATTTATTTTAGCACATTTTACCAAGTTTTTGGCGCCGCTGTCGGGGACTAATTATTTTTCGCGCCTTAATTTTTAATTTTTCGAGTTAGTTTTATTTCTTGTCTTATTTTTATTTCGTTCTTGTTAGGAAATTGTGAGATTTCGGAACTCTTCTCAAGAAGCGTGGAAAATTGGAATTTATGGAAAGCTTGCTTCGGTAACCGTATCTCACTCTTTTCGCCCTTTTTATTTTTAGAAAAACAAAAAAAAATCACAAAAATTCAAAAATCACAAAAATTGAAAAATCAAAAATCCAAAAAACAATTAGTTGTAAATACATAATTGTTGCATCATGCATTCATCACGTAGGTGCACATCATGCTATATTTTATTTTTTGTTTTTAAATTTTTCGTACCTATAATTGTGGTGATTGCTGGAGGACCCTAAGGTACGTTAAATTTCTTTCTCTCTTTAGATTAGAACACGTAGAGTAAGCATCCATAGTTGTTTATAATTTTTGTATATATCATTTTTTGTTGGATCATTTTGTAAATAAACTTTAAGGGCATAACCACTACAAGATAAGGGAAGGGATTTCATCACTCTTTCCTTAGCCCAAAAATCATTAATTCTTCATTTTGCATACCCTAACCTTTAATAAAATTAATTAGACTTGGCCCCTAGGAAATTCACGCTCATTTAGGAAGGTACCTAAGAAACGAAGTAATCATTAATTATTCCGACTCTTTGGTGTCTAGGCAAGCGAGAGCTTACCTGGCCAATTAAGATTTGGTGTCTAGACTGGTGTTTAGCCTCTTGGCAATGCTTGCACCTATCTGGCCAAATCAGTCCGAATAAATTCTGATTTACCGAGTTTTTGGTGGTCCTTACGGTTAGGAGCAAGGTCTAGTTATTTTATTAGGGAACCTAGGTTTAGAATTTTTTTTTTTAATTTTACACCCTTTCTTTTTTTGTTTGTTTAATTTTTCGCACTTACTTGCTACGTGTTTCCTTTTGTGGTTTATGCGAACTACGTGGATTAGGGATAATTCTTCTAGACTAGTGAGATCATTTGAGATTTCTTCATCGTCTAATTCCGAGTCTTTAGATTATTCCGAACCCGTAGTAAACATGGCCATGTCTCTTAGGGACCGTTCATATCCTACTCGTTCCGCCCAACCTTCGTGTATCACCCTTCCTCCCGTTAATGGTAATAATTTCGAAATTAAAGCTCACCACATTAGTATGTTACCTAAATTTAACGGGAGCGAGGGTGAGGACCCGTATCTCTTTCTTCATGAATTTGAGGAGGTTTGCGCATTGCAAAAACTCCAACATCTTTCCGAGGACTCCATTAGGCTAAGACTTATCAACTTCGCTTTAAAAGAAAATGCAAAAAAATGGTTGTATAGTCTACCCGTTAATTCTATTTCCACGTGGGAGGGATTTGTGGTTATTTTTCTAAAAAAATATTTTCCAAACCATAAGACTACGAGAATTACAAACGAAATAAATCAATTTCATCAAAAGGAAAACGAGTTTTTTTGGAAATATTTTGATCGTTTTAAAAATCTTCTATCACAATGCCCCCACCACGGAATAGAAAAATGGAGGCTTTGTAAGATCGTTTATGAGGCCTTAGATGGACCAACAACCGCGTTGTTGGAATCTATGTGCCAAGGAAAATTCATGGAGAAAGATGAGGACGAGGGTTGGACATTTTTCGAAGAATTAGCCGAGAAGACCATGTTGTGGGAGTCTACTAGGGAACATAACAAGTCTAATGAGTCGTCTAGTTCTTCTAGGGGTATGCATTCAATTGGAAACAATAT
Source organism: Saposhnikovia divaricata (assembly GCA_036435485.1). Lineage (NCBI taxonomy): Eukaryota > Viridiplantae > Streptophyta > Magnoliopsida > Apiales > Apiaceae > Saposhnikovia > Saposhnikovia divaricata. Next base: position 20,664,608 of record CM071599.1, on the reverse strand, counting down.
TGCTACTGATGCCAAGTTACCCACCCTTACTAGAAGACTCGAAGCCTTAGAAACTAGTAACGCCCCCTCAAATATGTCTATGTGCTCTAATTTTAATCAAGGTTTTTCGAACTCTCCCGGCTATGATCAAATTAATGCGGTGTTTCAACCAACCCCTAGGAATGATCCGGTTGCACCTACTTTTAATCCCGGTTGGAGGAATCACCCTAATTTCTCGTGGAACCAAGGCCAAAATTACCAATCTCCACCACCTTCTTTTCAAACTCCTTGTTTTCAAAAGCCCAATCAAAACTCGTACTCGATTCAAAATCAAATTCCTTATCCAAACTCGATTCAAGCCCCGAATCAAGCACCCGCCCACCCTCCCGGATTTCACGAGTCGGATAAGAGAATTAATTCTTTGGAAAAGACTCTTGATGCGCTTTTGAAATCAACAACTAATTTGGCTCAATCTCAACAAACCTTCATGCAAACCATGACTCAAGATAGGCAACTTTTGAATGCTAGTACTCAAGCCATATCTTAGTTAGAGGTTCAAGTGAGTCAATTAGCCAACGCCATGTGTGAGCGAGAGAAGAATAAGTTCCCGAGTCAAACTGAGGTCAACCCTAAATTTCCTCTCAACCAAAGACCACCTGAAAATGTGAATGCTATCATTTCTTTAAGGTCGGGAAACAAAGTTGATAATCAAGTTGGAGTCGAGTCCCCCGACGAAGAAGACGAGTCAAATGTTGAACAAAACCCTAAACTCAATCCTTCAGACCATCTTCCTAATCCTGAGACTTTCGAATCATCTAGTCCCACACTTTCACAACTTGAACCCTCATCTTCAAAATCCACTACTGAGTCATCAAAATCTTCTCATAAATCATCATCATCTAGCGAACCTTCATCGACTCAAACACCACCTTCGCCTAACGAATCTTCGATTGTTGTTCCACTTTCCAATTCCATTCCCGATGTGTCTAGCGAACGAGTCTTTAAACCTAAAGCTCCTTATCCTCAAAGACTCCTTTCAAACAAACAATCGCCTCAAGTAGAAAAGATTTTGGAAGTTTTCAAACAAGTCGAGATCAACATTCCTCTTTTAGACGTGATTCAACAAGTTCCCTCCTATGTGAAATGTCTTAAAGAGTTGTGTACTCATAAACGAACCACCCAAGTCCCTAAGAAAGCCTTCTTGACGTCCCAAGTGAGCTCAATTCTTTCTAACCAAATTCCCGTGAAGTACAAGGACCCCGGTTGTCCAACTATTTCATGTGTCATAGGTAATACTTTCGTGGACAAGGATTTACTTGACTTAGGCGCTAGTGTGAACTTGATTCCATTTTCCGTTTATCAAGCCCTAGGTTTAGGCGAGTTCAAAAAGACCAATGTGACACTTCAACTTGCTGATCGTTCTATAAAAATGCCCAAGGGATTAATTGAAGATGTCTTGATTAAAATTGGTGATTTTATCTTCCCGGTTGACTTTGTTGTCCTCGAGACTCAACCCGTCACAAATCCTAAAAACCAAATTCCTATCATTCTAGGACGACCTTTTCTTGCTACATCTAATGCCTTGATTAATTGTAGGAATGGTTCGATAAAACTCACTTTCGGTAACATGACCATTGACCTTAACATTTTCAACGTCGGAAAAGAACCCAACGACCTTTTTGAGCAACCAATTGGAGTCAATGTGGTTAACAAGTTTGTCACGTGGTCTAGCTTTGAGGATAGTGAGATTGAGTCTCTTCTCAAAGAGGATTTCAAAGTCAACTATAAGTCTAATCGAGAGTATGCTGATTCGTTAAGGGAAATGACCTCGGAGGAGATGATGAGGGAGTTGGACGACATTTGTTCCAAATGGGAGACTCCAACCGAGGATGTTAATGTGGAAGCCGTTGTCAAAAATCCTGTCGGTGAACCACCTACTTTCGACGAGTTGTTAGGGGCTTTAAATCACATTTGTTCTAAATGGGAAGCTGAATCTAATACTGACCATGTCAAGCCTAGTACCATTGTTACAACTCCCGTTGGTGAGCCACCTCCACTTGATTTATTAACACGCCCCTCCACCTTCGATCACATTTTCTTGCAAAAAGACAAACTTCTCGCTGCTGTTATCAATAGTGATTTAAACCCGGACCAAGAAATCCAATTAATTAATCTTCTTAAACAACATAAAGAAGCCTTACTTTGGTCTGTGGAAAACACTAGTGGTTACAATGCTTTTACTTTGAAAGAATATTTTTGTCTTCTTGTAAAAGTCACTAAGGTGTTAGAGCTTCAACGGCATCTTGAGCTCTTCTCGAAAATTCATTCTTTGTTTCCTACCGGCATCGGCTAATTCGGTTTTATTCCTTTACCTCCCCTCGTGAAATTCAGGTATGGGGGAGGAATTGTGTGCGTGTGTGAGTTGTTTTCTTTCGTAATTTTTAGAAGTTTTCAGTCTCCGTCATCCCTTATCAGGTATTTCCTCAACTTTCTCCTTTATCATTTCTCTTTTCTCTTGCATTCACATACATTGAGGACAATGCATGATCTAGGTATGGGGGGTTTTTAGTGTAAATATATAAATTTGAAAAATCCGAAAAAAATTAAAAAATAAAAAAAATCAAAAAGAGTTCTTTTCGTATTCTAGTCTTGTTAATTGATTGCTAGTTGCTTGATGCACCCTTGCATGCTATGATAATCTTATGATCCATTAGCTTTTGTTTGAGAAGTGATTTGCTAAAGTTCTTGTTCACACACTTACACTAGCAAGGAAACTAGTAGACTTATTTGAATTGTGCATGAAATTAGAAGGGCATGATTAGGTGTAAGATGATTTGGTCTTCATGCTTTGAGTACAAGTAGGTGCATTGAAGATATCTTTACTTGAGATTGATTATGTTTTACTATACCAAGTGAGATTTTGAGCCTATATGCACATCTTTTGCATTTATATTCTTTTGCTTGAGTGTCCACTTGTCATTTGCATTGATAGCACTTGTTTGAGTTCCTCTTGAAATGCATGACATTGATTGATGATAAAATGATAAACGCACTTAGGAATAACTTATATTTCCAAAAATATCCACACCATGCTTATGTGATCAATTAGTTAACCCTTTGAGCTTAATCTTATTCTTTCGGTGACACACCACATTACTCGCCTAAGACCTTTTTCTTGTTTAGCCTTACGTATTCTTGATCCCATTTTGTCAAAGGCTAGTAGGAACTTGGTGGAGCAATAAGGTGTGTGAAATAGGGTTTACTTTTATTCATACTTTTGAGGAAATATTTGTTGTTACCTTGTTAGTCGATTTTCAAATCAAATCTAAAAGAGGATTATTGTTACATTTATTTTAGCTCTCATAAAAAAAAGAAGAAAAAAAAAAGAGAAGAAAAAAGAGAAGAAAAAATAAAATAAAAAATAAAAAATAAAAAATAAAAAATAAAAAATAAAAAATAAAAAATAAAAAAAGGAAAAAAAAATACATATGAGAGCATACTTATATTTTTTGTAATCCTCCTTCATTCGACTATTCAAGGCTTTTTGTTGAAAATGAAAATAAATTGTGTGGGGAGGAAGTTTGGTGTTGTGCATGATATTAATGGTGACTACTAGTTTTTGACACTTCACCTTATTTTGGCCTTTCTTGACATACCTTGTCCCTAGCCCCATTACAACCCTAATAAAGACCTTTTGATTGTCATTATTAATGTATGTTGTGATTTAAGTTGGGATGATACCAAGTGTCAAGCATGCTTTTGATTTTGTTGGAATTGAGTGATACACTTACCCTTGTTCTTGAGTGAATATTCTTTTATGAGTGAAAGGTGAGGTATTGCTTATTTGTTTTTTGCATAAGAGATCTTAAGTTTTGACTCTGAGGTGTGCTCTTGTAGACTTAGCATGATTACCAATAATTTTTGCACTTGCATAAACTTATAATCACTCTTGCATGGTTCTTTAAGTAGACTATGTGAATCCTTGCACTTTCCACACCAAGACTTTGCAACTTCATTTTGATTCTTAAGTTGATGTATCATGAGAGGATATGTATGTGTGGTGTGCATTGCCATGTGATCTTTTATACAAACTAGATGGATTTTGTGGGTACATTCACTATAGGCCCTCACGAGACCTCACTCGTCCACTAGGGCTGCCTAGGGGTTTAAAGGGCTTGTTGCATATGCCAAATGCAACCGTCACACCTACGAAAAGGAGTATAGGACTTTTTATCTAGATTTTCTTTTTGTTTTACTCGAGGACGAGCAAAAGATAGGTATGGGGGCTTTTGATAAGTGCATAATTTTGCATATTTTTATTACATATTTATTGCTTGAACTCATATTTTAATAAATTATTTTGTTGCATTTCAGGAAATTCGTAAATAAATAAAGAAATGACAAAATAAAGAAATAAAGAGCAAGGAAGGGAAAAAGAGGAAAAAAAATGACCAAAAATGAAAGAAGGAAAAGAATTAGGAGCTTGGAGCAAAAGGAATATTTCAAGACAAGTGGAAGGTGGAGATCATCCCAACACACTACATAAGTGTATGGCCAAGATCAACTCTTCAAAGCTTAAGGGGGAAGGAAACAAATAGATGGCTAGGATTTCACCACCACACACCACAAATGTATGGTGGGGATTTACCCAACACCCCCTTAACCCTAATTTCTATCCTATAAATACCCCCTCACCCCTTTGTATTTAGTAACTTAGATTTTAGGGTAGCTTTAATTTTTTGTTTTTTTTAGTTTCAAATCTTGTAAACACTTTTTTTTATTAATGCAAATTTTCTCTCTTTATTTACGTCTTGTTCCTCCCTTTACATTTTGGCTATGAAATCTTTCTCTATTACAAGATAGTTTATACTATTTGTATGAAAGGAGCCCTTGGATTTACTTTTTGATTGTATTTAAATTAGTGCTTTACATTTCTAGATCTAATTTTAGTGCTTGTTAATCTTTAAATTTTCCGGCAAAAACTTTACTCCGGCACAAGCTTGTTTTGTGTTCGGGGTTGTGTTTGGACTTTTAATTAATTACATGAGCTGCTTTGTCTATTATTTTTCGGCTTTATTCTGTTTGTTTCCGGGTTTTTGTTGATTCCGGCGGTGACATGTGACTCATCTCTAAAGCTCTGTTATTGGTTCTTGTTTTTAATATTATGTGACTTCATTTTCTTCTGTGTGTTTATTTTGTACCCAAATATCCAATCACTGGTCCATATTCACTTTGGCTTTTGTCCATGTCTTGTTCCAATTTTTTGGCTCCTGCTGCTTTTTTTTTATTCCTGCTAGTAACAATTTTTCTTGTTTTACATTTCTAATTTACAGTTATATGAATTATAAGTGAGTCTATTAGATTAAATGTAAGCTTCTATGTCTTTCATTTTATTTTTGAATTTTTAGCCTAACTTGCTTCTTGTCCATCCGTGTGCTTGCTATTAGAATATTTGAATTTTATTGTTAATTCATTTTTAAATCTAGTAATTAATTATGTAGCTTTAAATTACTATTTCCTTCTTTTAATTAATGTTAGTTTAATCTGGTTTCTAATTATAGTCATTAATTGTCATGTAGTTTCCCATTTCAAGCTTTGGGCCCATTCATGTCTTGACCCATTAAGTTGGTATAAGATCGGCCCATATTCTCTAGCAAGCATAAATGTAGTCTGGCCCATGTTTTCTTGGTCTGATTTTATTAGAGTTAATTGCAAAAAAGTGGCCAGATTTTACACTCATTTTCAAAAAAGTGGCAAAACTTTCAATTTTGCAAAATGGTGGCCAGACTTGCCTTTTTCCTTTCAAAAAAGTGGCGGGAGGCGATTTTCATCTTATTTGGCAGGGGTAAAATGGGAAAATATGTTATTTTACTAAAAAAATGCTAAAAATCCCAAATATTGTCCAAAAAATCCCCAAATTAATATGTGTCACCATATGATTGGTTATATTTGTAATAATAATAATAATGCCCCCCAATGCATGCACATAAATTGACTAATTAAATATTGACAACTCATATTTGTGGATTTTTTGGTGAATTGATGTGCATACATGGAGGGCATTATTATTATTACGAATATAACTAATCATATAGTGACATATATTAATTTGAAAATTTTTGTGGACAATTTTTGGGGCCTCTAGCATTTTTTTCCCATTTTACCCCTGCCAAAGAGCTGAAAATCGCCTTCAGCCACCTTTTCGAAAGGAAAAAGACAAATCTGGTCACCATTTTGCAAAATTTAAAGTCTACCAACTTTTTTAAAAATCGGTGTAAAATTTGGACACCACTTTGAAGTTTACTCGATTTTATTAATAGTCACATTTACGTATTGATTTTCTTAGTTCATTTTGCTTTTAATTGCATTTCATAATATTCTCTTGTTCATTAAATGCAACTTTAAGTTTTGACTTTTGCTAAACTAATGGTTTTAGAGCATCTCCAAGAGACTCTTAAAATGACTCTTAATTTGAGATTTGAGGAGAGAGATGAAATTTTTCCACTCCAAGAGACTCTTAGTGACTCTTAAATTCACTAAAATTTCATTCTCTCTCCTCAATTTTAAGAGCTACTAGCAACTCTTAACTAATATTATATTATAAATTTATAAGACAACATTCTCTCTCTATCCACTTGCTCTTGTACTTTTATGGATGTAGCTTACTTTTAATAATATAAAATGAAATAAGGAGTCAATATAAGAAGCATTGTTGGAGATGAATGCACATTAAATCACTAAGAGCTATTATTTTATAATATATTTAAGAGTGATTTAAGAGACTCTTGGAGATGCTCTTACATCTTGTTTTAATTGCTGTTATTACTTCATGTCTTTGGTCTTTATAATCATTACTCATTAGTTAATTTAATTAGTATATAAAGCTGCCAACGAGTTTAAATCTTAGGTTAATTGTTTCGAACCTTTTTTTGAATTTCACTATTTAGCTAAAACAAATCACTCCTCAAAAATACTTGTCCTAGTTCGATTAAATTAAAATTTAAGTTTGCGAAAATGTTAGTCTCCTTGGATCGATACCTAAAATATTTCAACGATTGAATCGTGCACTTGCGATTTAAAATTATATTTATTTTAGCACATTTTACCAAGTTTTTGCACATACGTGTTCGAGGTCGGTCAAGATTTAAGTTTCTACTAACTTTTGGAGATGAATTGGCTTTTGATAATTTGGATGTGGGCCTTTTGGGTTTGGGATTTCTTAGATGTAGTCAGATTGATTTAGATGAATTGGTGATTCCGAGAACGGCATGGGTTGTTGTTAAGGGTCTCCCCATCTCAGTTTGGAGCTTGAAAATCTTTGTGGAACTCACTAAGCAGTGGGACAATATTGTTATTATTTTTGCTAACTTTGATGAGGATTTTTTCTTCAAAAACCGGCTTATAGGAATTTGTACGAGTATAATGAAGAAGCTATGTGGGGAGTATCAAATTATGTTGAATGGAAAGGTATTTAATGTAAGCCTAGAGGAGGTGGAATCACAAGACAAGTTTCTCTGTATCAGCAAAGACTACAAGAGTTTTGAGCATGGGATTAATCTTGAGGAGGAGAAAGAAGGCATGTTTGTTCGGGTAAAAACTTTGGAAGATAAAGCAGGTAGTATTTCTAGAGACGAAACTTCTATTATCTCTGATTCAGCACAAGTACACCTGGATTCACCTAGGCTCTCTTCCCATTCTTTGGAATGTGACCATAGCAGTGTATTGGTTCACGAGCGCTCAGGAGTTAAAGGATTGGATTTAGATACTCTTTGTTCTTGTGAGGATCATGTGAAGGATATTAGTAAGGATAATGAGAATCAAATGGCTCCGTTGATATCTGGTGAGGATCATGTGCATAATATTAGTAAGGATAATGCAAATCAAATGGCTCCTTTGATATGGAATGTTAGAGAAGAATCAGACACTACACTCCATACTAATTCTAGCAAGGAAGGTATCCTCTCTATTACTACTCACTCTACTTCAATTCAGAATTCCGGCAACTCTCTAGGATCAGTTGTGCAAAATCTGGATAAAATCAAAATTTTCAAAAGAAGAGGTAGACCAAGAAAATTTTCAAACAAAATTGTCAAGGCCTTTCAACTTCCCAGATGTTTAAGAAGGAAACCACAACCTGTTTCTGTTAGTAGAATTTTGATAAGGAGGCGAAGATGGTGTTAGAGTCAAGCTTGTTAATGGGTCTCAATGCAGTAGGCACCAGAGAAGAGGCACTGGCTAGTATTAGAGGTAGATTAAAAATTAAAGGTGCATGTGTGGTTTGAGGCAAGGAGACATGCTTTCTCCCTTTCTGTTTAATTTAGTTGTTGAAATTCTACATGTAATGCTTGTTAAGGCCGAAAAACAGGGCATTTTTAAGGGGTCGGGTTGGGTTCTAATGATTTCTCAGTCTATCATCTTCAGTATGCGGATGATGTCATTATTTTTCTTAGCAATGATACGGCATCAGTGAAAGGTATCAAAAGTATTTTGCAAAGTTTCTTTGTCTTGACAAGGTTGAAGATCAATTTTCAATAAAGTCACTTGTATGGCTTTCATGAAAAAAGTGATGACATGATGCGGTGGGCATCATTTTTAAGATATGAAGTAGGTGCTAATGACATTTGCTATCTTGGTGCCAACATTAGCTCGTCGCCCAAATTTGTTAAGTTCTGGGACCCTCTTATGTCCAAGCTAAAGATGAACTCTCCTTAAAAGCTGCATTGGATATTACCTATCTATTGGTTCAATTTATTTCTAGTGCCTAAGCAAAAAAAAAAGTTTGGGGTACTCATGCATCAGAGAACGCAGAGAAGCCAAAAATGCACCTAATGAAATGGGAAAGGTTACGTAGGCCAAAAGAGTACTGGGGGCTCGGTTTAGCTTCTTTAAGGGAATGCAATCTTGCTCTTCTCTTTAAATGGTGGTGGCGAAGCAGGGAAGAAAGGAGTAAATTCTGGAATATTTTTATGCAGATTAAATATGGTCATAATTTTAAGCTGGGATTGTCGAGTTTGGAGAATTTTAATGCTGCATGATATATTTTCAGAGATATCATTGAGTCGGGAAGGAGAATTAAGGACAATGGTCGTGTTAATGATAAGTTTAAATGGCTTATCGGTATATAAAAATTTATTATAATCTTATGTAGTAGTGGAGAACACAGATCGGATCAATGTGGTTTTAGGATAAAATTGAAACCGAAATCGAAGATGCTCGATTTTTAAAATCAAAAATCGAAATCGCAACCTAACTGATGGTTCAGTTTCGATTCCAAACAAGGACGCTCCTGAGATTTACAGGACATTAGGCGAAATCATATTTTGCAACCTTAATGTGTAAAGATGTTGCATATTTGAAAATTTTATATAAAAGGATTTGAAATTTTTGGGATGTTTAAATGTGAGGCACCCTAGATGCAAATTCTATCCGCGTATAGTTAGGATCACCACTGGTTCCAAACAAATCGGTTTCGGTTACAACCGATTCAGTTTCGATTACAAAACTGTCTCACATATAAATGACAAATCAAATCTTACTAGAATTAAAAAAAACTTATTTAAGTTAAAAATATATAGAATTTAGAGTCATTTTTACAAAATAAGCATAAAAAGAATTTATAATATAGACCATAAAAAGTCCAATAAAATCCATAATGAATTTAAGTAAAAAATAGAGTTCACGGAAATGACAGGAGATTAGTATTACAAGAAAATAGCTTAATTTCTACCGCCACAAAAAATACGGCCGGTTTTTGTTAAAATCGACCATATCCTCTTTATAACGAACCAATATTTTGGTCGAAATTGCTTCTATTTCTTGTAATGTAGGAGAGCATGACTGCACAATAATAAAATGGCTCCAAACTGCAAATAAACATAACATAATTGTTATGTATCCTTAACTATTGTAGGAACCCGAAGCACTGAATTTTAATGTTAAAATTAGCTTTCCTCGATTAAAGTATCAACACATTTCTGATATAATATGAATCAAATACTTACAAGTTACACCATTCTGCAAACTACTTGCCGGCCCCAACAAAAAGGCCTCATGCGTATTTATGATTTTTTTCATGAAATATCTAAGATTTTTTTCTTAATTAAATGTCTTAGAAAATTATGTAATCAAAATCAAAGCAACCATAACTATATTTTTTGGGAAAAGTATATTAAAAAAGTTATACATATCATTTTTTTAGAAATTTGTAAGGAGATATTAATATCACAAAATTAGACAAAGTAATTTTTTTTAATTTCTTAAAGTTTAATAATTTTTATTACAAAAACACGCATGTGTACGTGTATGTATTAGTATTTTATACATAATATTATATTTTTAAAAGCTAGAACATTATATTGGTTAATTAATTGTTTCGTAATTTGATCTGCTAAAGTATTAAAAATATATAGGGAAATTCCCACTGGTACCACTGAAGAATTGTCTTTTCCCAGTGGTACCAGCTCGTTTTTGTCTCCTCCCAGCGGTACCCTTGTGGTATTAGTTTGTAATCAATAATACCACTACCGTCTGTAAACGTTTGGGAAACGTTTTTATCAACCAGTAAAGCATGAAATACAACTTTCAAACAGTTTTTTGGCGCCACATTCAACAGTTTAAACCAAAGTACAAGTGTAAGATAATAAAAGTAAAACCAGACTAAAAATAGCAGCAGATAAACAACATCACCCAAATTGATGATTAATTAAACCATTCAAAATAACAAGATAACATCCAAAAACAACATCAAACCAGCAAAAATATCATCCAAAAACATGATTCAGAACAGAATTTTCAACTGACAAACAAACAAGGCCAGTTTTTCAACATATGAGAAGTTTAGTTCTGCTGGTCAGTTTGAGTTGCAGTAAGACCAGATGTCTGTGATCCAACCCCAGCCTTCCTTTTCCTAGATGATGTTCCCTGCTGATCTGTCCTAACTACATGATTAACTGCTTTTGTTGCTTCCTTTGCTGCTTTAGCTGCTGCTCTAGCTGCCTTAGCTACATTTGGCTGATCTCGAACCCTTGCATGCTTTATCAATAAAGGGTTACCTGTTTTACCTTCTTTAGCAGTTGGACCTCCTTTACATGTTCTAGAATTGTGGCCATAATGACCACATTTTGTACATTTAACTGTCTTGCTTCTTCTCCCTTTCTGCTCTTCACCTTCCTCCCTTCTCCTATTTCTACTAGGCCTACCTACTCCCCTTTTCATTGTTGGTGGCATTATAGTAGGAATGCCTTTATATGTTGGCCAATGCTCTTTATCAGGAATGGGATTAATATTCAGACTGTAGGAGAGCTTGTAGGTCCTAACTGAATACCAAGTGATCACAACTTTGTGTGGATCTATCTTGGCATGTACCATAGCTCTAATATGATGTCTACAAGGAATGCCGGATAGTTGCCATGCCCCACAAGAACACAATTTATTATTCAAAGATAATGGGAAGTGAGATACTAGCATTCCTTTTAAACATTAGAGTGAGGTCTTTATCAGACAACAATTTGCTATGATCCATATTGAACACATAGCCAAATGTAGGGAAGCGATAATCCAACTTCATACCCCTTTTTGACCTTCGTTTTCATAATCTACTATAACATCTAACAATGTACACCTGTCTATATCAACCTTCATATCAACAACCTCATCCCTCCAAATAAATTTCAAAATCTTTTCACCCATTCTGAGATTTCAAGTAAACCTAACATTACGAACACAATACATATATACAAACATAAACATCACATATATACACACATAAACATCACATACATACTTATATATACATCATACTTACATATACATCACATATATACACACATAAACATCACATACATACTTATATATACATCATACAAACACATACATACCTGTCAAAGCATGGGATTAACGGAAGGTTATTGTTAATTACAAACTAATACCACAAGGGTACCGCTGGGAGGAGACAAAAACGAGCTGGTACCACTGGGAAAAGCCAATTCTTCAGTGGTACCAGTGGGAATTTCCCAAATATATATTTTTGTAGTAAAATAATTTAGTAATAGCTTTTACGTGTATATTATTTAAACTGCATTAGAATGTATTCTTTATAAATACATAATTAAGTTAACGTAATAAAAGTTTTTGATTGCAATGTAATAAGAATTCTATAATTTTGAATTTAATAAATTAATAATATTAATAATCAGATTTAGTTTTCCAAGTTCGAGAATATTCAGTTCATACAGGTTTAAGCGTATGTTATAATTTTGAGTCAAAGCTAAAATATGGGAGCACAAATTTTTGAAACTAAGTTTAGCAGTAATGTAAAAATGTAATGTAGATAATTTGTTTATCGTGGGAGATTAGGGTGTATTCAATTTAAATTTTAAATAATATATTAAAATTTGAAGTTATTCATTTAAAATTTTATAAATTTTTTAAATTTTGAGATATTTGATTAGAATTTTAAAAATTACTTTAAAATCTCATGGTATTTAATCAAGTTTTAAAACAATCTTTTAAAATCTCGTAATATTCAAAACGTTGGATTTTTTTTAAATTTTAAAAATTGATAGATTTTGATAAATTTTATAAGGATATTTACAAAAATATATATGTTTTTTTTTTTTTTACAATTTTACTATCTTTAAAATGGGGTTTCAAATGTATTCTTTCAGTTTTCTAAATATACTACCGTCTTTGTTTTTAACTTCTATTTTTTTTTAAAAATACCACCTTCTATAAAAATACCTTTCTTTAAAATTCTTTGTTGAAAAATATGGGTTGCAACTTTGGAACCTCATTTGTAACTTCAGGGCGGCGCCAGCCGTGTGAGTTTCAGTTGTCATTTTCGACCAATTTTTTGAAAAAAAAAAATATATATATATATATATATATATATAGTTGCACTCCATAGCAAACACCTTATATAACAAATAATAAAGAACACCTCATATCTAATATAATTTAAGAGTTCCGTCATAGCACCCAATACAAAAAGTTGTTATTTTTTTATCCACTATGAAGTCTGCAAAAAAAAATGAAAATTTACTGTTCAGTGATGACGTCATGATGACGTCATCAGTGACGTCATCAGTGAATAGTAATTTTCATTTTTTTTGCAGACTTGATAGAGGGTAAAAAAATAACAACTTTTTGTATTGGGTGCCCTTGGCGGGGCCAAAGGATTTAATAGATCTAAGGTGTTCTTTGTTGTTTGTTATATAAGAGTGTTCTGTATGGAGCAAAGGCCTATATATATATAGAGTTGCACTCCATGAAGAACACCTTATATAAAGAACAATAAATAACACCTCATATTTAATTCAATATAAGAGTTCCGTCATGACACCCAATACAAAAAGTTCTTATTTTTTTATCTTCTATCCATTTAGCAAAAAAAAAATTAAAATATTTTTTTTGGAAAAATCAATGTTCATGATGACATCAGCAGACATCAGTGACGTCATCATGAATAGTGATTTTTTTCAAAATTTTTATTTTTTTAAATTTTTTTTGCTGGCTGGATAGAAGATAAAAAAATAAGAACTTTTTTATTGGGTGCCCCTGGCGGGGCCAATGGATCTATTGGAATAATTGATTTTATAGTGTTCTTTATTGTTTGTTATATAAGAGTGTTCTGTATGGAGCAAAGGCCTATATATATATATATATATATATATATATATATATATATATATATTTCAAAAAATTGGTCGAAAATGACAACTGAAAACTGGAAGTCAGTTTTCAGTTTTCGGTTGCATATTAGGTTGCATATGAGGTTGCTATGCAACCTCATATGCAACTTCGTTGCTATATAGGGGTGTAGACGAATTTCCGATTGCAAGTTCCAGTTTTCAGTTTTTAACCTTTGCAACCTCATTTGTAACTTCAGGGCGGCGCCAATCGTGTGAGTTTTCAGTTGTCATTTTCGACCAGTTTTTTGAAATTTATATATATATATATATATATAAGTTGCAACTTCCAGTTTTCGGTTGCTTATGAGGTTGCTATGCAACCTAATATGCAACTTCGATGCTATATAGGGAGCAGACGAATTTTCAATTTTCAGTTGCAATTTTTGCAACCTCATTAGCAACTTTCAGTTTTCATTTGCAACTTCCAGTTTTCAGTTGCAACTTTTGCAACCTCTGCAACCTCATTTGCAGTTTTTGCAACCTCATTTGCAACTTTCAGTTTTCAGTTGCAACTTACACGGCTGGCGCCGCCCTGAAGTTGCAAAACGTATTTTTGAAAAAAGAATTTTAAAGAAATGTATTTTTATAAATAGTTTTAAAAGTGGTAGTATTTTTAAAAAAATAATTTGAAGGACGGGTATTTTTGAGATTATCCCAATTTTATATTATATTTTATATATTTTGAAATTCGGATAAATTCTATAATATTTGACATCAAATATGACAAATCAATATATATATATATATATATATATATATATATATATATATATATATATATAAAGGAGGATAACGGGAGTTTAGGTGGCGCTCTAATATCGTCTCAATCGATTTTTCTAATTTTCTAGAATTTTAAACACTAATAAATATAAAAATATCAATTAGCATATTAGAAGTAGAAATAGAATAGGTGTTCAAATTTATAAAGGATAAGAGTTCGAATTTATAGGGAAGACATATGATTAGAAGTTCTATTGGAAGTATAATAAGTATTTATAAGGCATACGATTAAAAGTTCTATTGAAAGTAGAATATGAGTTCGAATTTATAGAGAATAAGAGTTCGAATTTATAGAAAAAATATATAAATAAAAGTTCTACTAGAACTAGAATAGGTGTTTGAATATATAGAGCAGACATATAATTAAATATTTTATAGAAAGTACGATCTTCTTAAATTATATATTTTTTATATAAGTTAATTATACTTATATTAGGAAAATTTATTCATAAATCCAATACTATTGTCATGAAAAAAGTCACCGTATTTAAAAAGAAAAGAATTGATGTGTTAACATAATAAAAGAACAATGAGTAAAAGAACAATCTCATGCAGGAATCCTAAATAAATACAGGAGTATATATAATATAAAGAGAAAATAAGATGTGTTTTCATTTTCTAAAACTCCAAAAATTTTAGAAAATCTAGAAAGTATAAATTGGAATTCACTCTATTTTTTAGGTTTTGATTTCAAGGAAAAAAATTGTTGTGTAAGATAAGTATCATCAATAATATGTAATGAAGTTAGAATTTCGATCCCAAACGAGAGCGGCTCGAAATGTGTATAACGGGAAGACAGCTCACTATAAAAGATTGTACTAGCTATTAAAATATCATATGATGTTATAAATTTTATTTTATTTTTAGGATTTGATTTTTATGGATAAACATTATCATACAAGTAATATATGTAAAAGTTAGGTTTTTGGTCTTAACGAGAGAGCTAATCAATAGTAATAACTGTGTTTAACAAGAAAGCGGTTCATTAGATTAGACCGTATAAAAGCTGTTTAAATATTTAATTAATACATAAAATAAAATATTTTATTGGAAGTAGAATACGAGGATGGTGGAGACGTCTTATACGATTTTTTAAAACTATACATCTTTTTTCCTAGAAATCCTTTATTTTAACTTTTTTATACAAGTTAATTATACTTGCATTACAAAAATATATCCATAAATGTAATATTATTCCCGTAACGAAAAGTCTTCGTATTTTAATTTTTTTTAATATGTTAACATAACAGAAAGACATTCCCATGCGGAAACTGTAAATAAATACAAGAATATCTATAATATACAGAAAATATAAGATGTATTTTCATCTTTTAAGACTCCATAAATATTAGAAATTTAAAGAATATAAAAATTGGAATTTACTTTCTTTATATAATGAAGTTAGAATTTCGATTTCAAATAAGAGCGGCTAGAAACATATTTAACGGGAAGACGGCTCGCTAGAAAAGATTGTATTAGCTATTAGAATTTGATACTGAAGCCATAATTTTTTTTTTTTTTATTTTTACGGTTCGATTTTATAGATAAAAAATATTATATAAGTCTTTATAATACATGTTAAAAAGTTTGGATTTTGGTTTTAACGAGAGAGCGGCTCAATCGAAAGAATCGTATTTAACAAGAAATTGATTCATTAGAGAAGATTATTTAATTATTAAAATTTAATATTAATATTATAATATAACATAAATGTATTGAATTTTTTTAAAAATATTGTAACGCCGTCGCGAAGCGCGGCTTTATCAACTAGTTATATATAAAATTGAAATCAACAATAATTTTTATCAATTGAACAATTATTATTAATCCATTAAAATTTTTAAAAATCTGAATTGAACCTGAAATAGAAAAGAAAATTATGTAACCCGAATTTATAAAGCAAAACCCGACGGTGAGAGGTCCAGTTCCGTAGACCGCCAATACGGATATTTATGAGAGACACAGAGGTGGTTTAGAATTCAGATCTTCTCTATCTTTATCAAATCCATATCTTCAAAAATCTCGACGAGATAATTAGACGCATATCGATTGAATTAGCGCTGCTTCGGTTCGAATTGATTTTACACACCTGTGCTGTTTCTAGGGTTTCACATCTACCCAAACAATGGCTACCGCATCAAGTACGTTTCCAGTTTCATCTCTCTTTCCTATTAATTCATGTTTATTGTTATTTGTGTATCTAATTAGGTTTTAGAAATTTACACTTTGTACCTCGATTTGTAATTGATATAGCGCGTTGGAATAGTCAGGGTTTGTAATTGGAGTAGTGTTTAGATTGTTTATTGATTGTTGATTAAAACTCGTAAGACTGGTAAAATTGCGGTTAATGGGAAGGAATTGATTAAGCGAAATAGAATGGAATATCGTGGACAAAATTGAGTGTAGGGTAAATTAATTGGAACGAATTGATTAAGCGAAGTAGAAATTGTGAATATTTACTTACGTAATAGTACCAATTATTCGTTCTGGTCAAGTGGAGGATATGGTCGTTAATTTGGTATGTGAATGGATAACCTTTGTGATGCTGGATCAGTTTTTGTTGGTTTGAATACTGTGCCGAGCTTTTTATGTTTAGGATATTTTTATGTAATAGATAAATGATGTGTTTTTCGCTATTTATGTTGCAGTGGCGTTTAAGTCGAGAGAGGATCATAGGAAGCAAATGGAATTGGAGGAAGCGCGTAAAGCTGGGCTTGCCCCTGCTGAGGTTGATGAGGATGGGAAAGAAATTAATCCTCATATTCCACAGTATATGTCCTCTGCCCCTTGGTATCTCAATGCAGAAAGACCCGTACGTTATCTATCTGTTGATTTTTTAGTTCACTTTGTTTCTTATTAGTGTATAGAAATTTTACATGTTTTTTAAATTTACCTCAGAGTTTGAAACATCAAAGGAAATGGAAGTCAGATCCAAATTATACAAAAGCATGGTATGACAGAGGAGCAAAAATATATCAGGCTGAAAAGTATAGGAAAGGTGCATGTGAGAAGTAAGTGATAGCTCCTACCTACGGCTTGTTTGCAAACTTTCTTTAGAAATGTGGAGTGAGATCTGCTATTAATTGTTTTCAGCTCTTTGTTCCGTGGGAAGTCGTATGAATTATACTATATATCATCTTTGTTATAGCTTATATGATATGACACATTTATAAAATTGTATAATAATCAAACAGCATCTTTAATATCTTAATCTAGCATATAGTTAATAAGCCTGTTGGTTGTAATTATATGTTTTTCTGCCTTTGAAAGAACGTGATTGAAGGATCATTGTTTGAGAGACAGTGGATCTGTTTGTTTTACCTTATAACTTGGTTGAACTAGTTAAACTTTTAAGCCAAGATTAGCTAAATCGGTTTTATTTGGTAATAAAGTTTAATAAGAATATGAACTAAGACAGCCTTATAATTTAAAAATTGAATAAAGTTTACCTTAGAGTTGTGCATGTTTTAAGCCAAGTGTAGAGTGTCGATACCCATGTATGTGTATCAGTTGCCTGACACGATTTAGGAGTTCGGGTAACATAAGTTTGTAGTTCTTTTTTTCAACATGGGTCTTGTATGTATCGTTGTTTAAGTAGATTTTACTTGCCAGTAATATGTTTGTGAACTTTTTGATGTCCTTATGTTACTTCAGTATTCACGTCTTCTTATATTTGTATTTTTTTCCGCTTGTCGCAGTTGTGGAGCAATGACACATAATGCAAAGGAATGCATGGATAGGCCTCGTAAATTAGGAGCAAAATGGACAAGCAAAAATATTGCCCCAGACGAGAAAATCGAGTCTTTTGAACTTGATTATGATGGAAAAAGGGATCGCTGGAATGGTTATGACGCAGCATCTTATGCCCATGTTATTAAACGATATGAAGCTCGGGATGAGGCCAGAAAGAAATTTTTGAAGGATCAGCAGCTTAAAAAATTAGAGGAGAAAAACAATAACCAAAATGTTGGAGGTGGAGTCAGTGACGATGAAGAAAATGAAGATGACTTGAGGGTAGACGAAGCAAAAGTTGATGAAAGTAAACAGATGGATTTTGCGAAGGTGGAGAAGCGTGTGCGTACCACCGGTGGTGGGAGCACAGGAACTGTTAGGTATGTTCACATGTTTTCCATCTAATTATTTTTCTTGACAGTCTGGTATTTTTCTTTCTCAAAATGCTTGTAAGCAAGTGAAATTCAAGAAATTTAGATTTTAAATAACAAAATATCAACATTCTATTATACTGAATTTAAAAATATCATCTTATTTGATTATATGAAATAAGTTTAGTGCCAGGCATAGTTGTAAAGGTATCCCAAGGGCCAAAGTCGACCTAAGATAAACAAGGAGTCCATACCACCTTGCATCCAGTAGGCTGGATAACACATGATGTGTTCTATCTTTCCTTAGGGGTCCGGGTGATGGGTAGGCAATCAGGCTTTACCTGATCTGTCCCATAATTGCCCAAATCGTACATCTAAGAAGGAATACTGTTGTTTGCTATCATATATGTATACTAATTATATATGTTTTTCTCATGTATAGACACTTCTCTATATTCTTATGTTTTGGTCACAGAATCTTTACTGTACACAGATATAATATATTGTATTACATAATACAGGTAAGATGTGAATTGTTTATTGTGATTGGTTAAACGCCTAATTAGATTAGTGAACGTCTAGCTGAGTGGCATAGACGTCTGTCGAGGCGGCAGTCCACTGGTGCCTTTGCCCCTTGACAGTATGCAACGTTGGGACATATTTATGAGTTGTATTGTCTTTGTTAATTTATTTTTCCAGTTTCCGAAGTGATATCGAGATTTTACTCTCACGTATTAATTTCTGATTCTCAACGATAAATTTAACATTCATCTGATGTGAAGAATATCTGGTTTATAGATTTTTAGGGTACCCTAATTAATAATAATAATAATATTAATAATAAAAATAAAATAATATTATTTTTATTATTATCATTAATTATTAATTATTATTATTATTATTATTATTATTATTATTTTGATGTAAGAGTTTTTTTATGAACTTCTACTGTTTTCAGGAATCTCCGTATTCGAGAAGATACTGCGAAATACCTTCTTAATCTCGATGTTAACTCTGCGCACTATGATCCCAAGACTCGATCCATGCGTGAGGATCCTCTTCCGGATATGGATCCGAATGAGAAGTTCTATGCTGTGAGTATACTTGGATTCTTTCCTAGTTTATTCCTTGTTAATGTTATTATAGTGTACAGTACTTATCAGTTGCCTCTGCAATATAGGGAGATAATCAAAATAGAGTAAGTGGTCAAGCTTTGGAGTTCAAACAGCTCAATATCCATGCTTGGGAGGCATTTGAGAAAGGAAATGATGTTCACATGCAAGCAGCTCCATCCCAAGCCGAACTGTTGTATAAAAATTTTAAAGTAAACAAGGGAAAGCTGAAATCTGAAGTCAAGGATACTATTATGGAAAAGTATGGCAATGCAGCTACTGCGGATCCACTTCCAAAGGAGCTCTTACTAGGGCAAAGTGAAAAAGAAGTCGAATATGATCGTGCTGGTAGGATTGTGAAAGGACAGGTAAGTTTTCTTTTAATAGTTTGTGTGTACATTAATTTTGAGTCTGTAAATTTACTTCCACATTGCAAGATATATTTATTTGTTTGTCTTGATTGTGAAACCTTCATAACATATACAGGAGATGGCCCTTCCAAAGAGCAAGTATGAAGAAGACGTTTACATTAACAACCATACAACTGTTTGGGGTTCATGGTGGAATAACCACCAGTGGGGATATAAGTGCTGCAAACAGTCGATTAGAAACAGCTATTGTACAGGTACAGCGGGAATTGAAGCTGCTGAAGCTGCGGCAGATCTCATGAAGGCCAATATTGCTCGTAAAGAGGCTGCAGAAGGTTAGTATCTTATACCAGCCTATATATCTTACATAAATAAACCCAGTGTCCGACTGTATAGCAGATTGTACCTCTCAATTTCTTTTGGTAACAGAAAGTAAAAATAGATTTGGGACTACTAAGATATATAATAGGAGTAACACTTCGAACGGGGTTGGCTGGGTTGTGTCCTGCACTTCAGTGGGTGGAGATCTAATAGCACTTTATGTTGGGAAATGATAGGGGCTAGTATCTCTCTTTCCTGGGGAATGAACAAAATGGTCTTTTTTATAATATACTTAACTTCTCAGTTTACAAGCTGAATGTAGAGGTGAAGTCTTGTATAATTGTAGATTATAATCAGTTGCTATATGAAATTTATTTAGTTTGTTATTTCGTGTATGCCCCAGAATAGATAAATGAAGTCTTATACAACGCTATTTTGTGATTTTCGTGTATACCCCAGAATTGATAAATGAAGTCTTGTACAACTCTATTTTGTAATCGAACCATCTGAAATGATTTAGTTCTGAGTTACCTCAGTTATTTTCATGTGGGGGGTTGCTTTGTTATTTTGTTTTTATTATATTACTCGAGTTCCATATGGTAGTTGTGTTTTGACTTTCGATTATCCTGAACTGAAGATTTAATTATTACGTTTAGGACATTTTTAATATAAAAAATACCATCTGTATAAAATTTCAGAGTATGTTATCTTTCTAATAAATCAATGTTTAAGCTGACAAGGATATGTTATACTTGCTTTTTTGAACTGAACTTACACTAGTTACATACTTAAACATGGTTTTGTTGAAGCAGAGGTAGCTGTCCCAGCTGAGGAGAAGCGACTTGCCTCTTGGGGAACTGATATACCAGATGATTTGGTCCTAGACCAAGGAAAATTAGCTGAAGCTCTCAAAAAGGTATATGCTTGCTTCTTTGTGACAAGATAATAATCTAACTGCTTTTTGTCTGTATAGTATAATCACACATTTGTTTCTCACATGTGATGATAAACCTGAACAGTTGCTTATATTTTTAAGAGTTTATAGTTGTGAATCCTTACTGCAGAGACATTTTAATTTTTAACTAAATTTTTATGTCTTGTATGTAGTGGTGTTACTGTCAGAATGACCATACTGACATCGTTGTATTTAATGAAATCTCTACAGGAGGACAATAGGAGGCGAGAAGAAAAAGATGAAAGGAAGCGCAAGTACAATGTGAAGTGGAATGATGAAGTATGAACTCTCTCCCCCTCGTTTGTATTTTCTTGTCAAGTTATATTTTTTCCTTCTATTTCCAAAAATCTAGAACATTTTCCAATTGGTTGATTATTATTTCTGTGTCTGAATTCACATTTGTGCTGTTTTTAGGTTACTGAGGAGGATATGGAGGCCTATAGGATGAAGAAGATCCATTCTGATGATCCAATGAGCAAATTCATGTGATTGCAATGTGACGGTTTCTGTAACTGGTTTTGATGAAAGCTTGTGTAATTGAGTTGTACTAATAAGAAAAACAGAAATAAAAACTGATGTTATGAAAACTATCAGACTTTCCAGATATTATATTGTATTTTTGTTCCTCAAAACAGTTCTATACCTTACAGTTATTTTCATCTAATTTTCCATTTCTCTTGAATGTGACAATATCTAAATCAAATTTATGTAATTTAAATAGGTTGATAAATGGTTTCGTGTAGCTAAGATTTAGTTATGGAAAGAATGTTAGCTTTGTTTAGTGTGTGCTCAAGGGTAACATGCTAAAAATCCGTGTTTTATGAGTTGGAAAATTTTGATTGGTGGAGAGTTTTGTTCATGCAGGGGGTCCATTATTATTAATGAAATCTCCATCAATCAAAATTTTTCAACTCATCAAACACGAATTCTTAACATTAACATGTGCCCTTGGGCATATACTAGAAAAACCAATATTTAAAAGGGCTAGCTCTTCAGTCTCTTATGTTAACATAAAAATTTTCATGATTGTTTTATCGTTGTTTTTATGAGGTTTTATTAAAGAAAAGCATTGTGATTCCATTGTTTTCTTTTAAAAGAAGCCCACAAGAATTTTTTTTTGTAAAGGTGAATTTCTCATTCATGAATTGTATCGAAATACAATAAAATTACAAGGGAATTTATTTGATCAAGAAAATTCATCATCTAACCGAAGAGCACGCATGTTGCTCCCGGACATTTAGACAATAAAACCTTCAAGTCTGAAAAAAACCCCACAATAGAAAGGCCTCGTTAAAAACCCTCAAGAGCAAAACCCTGTGGGAAAAAAACTCAAGAGGGAAAAAAGAGTGCCTTCAAAATATAAAGTACATTGTTTTACAAATTTCCAAGAAATAAATAGAATTAGTAGTTGCTTTTGTAATTCTCCGTTATCATCAGTTTCTGTCGCATCCTTACTTTATTTTCCATCTCATCTTGCAAGTCACCCCATCTATCTTGTTATTATACTCATCCAACCAGACTGCCCCTGCGAAAAATGAATAAAATCAACAAACGAAAATTAGTCCACAAAATTATTACCAAATATTTTATAAATATTATCAATATAAATATATGAACAAAATATAATTTAGTATCAAGCATAGAAATCTAAACCAAAGAGAATCCCTTTGGTTAGATACTTAATTTATTAGTACTTTATTAAAATTAAAATAGTTGTATATATCTAATTCAAAGATTCGGGAACCTTTGATTAGTCACCTAGGACGCCATCAATCATGGCACAAAAATATTCCACAAAAAAATATACGAGCCACCATTTATGACACAAATAAACTCCATAAAATGAACTATGCCTCTACAAGGCCAAGATATACGCCAACATTACTGGCCACCCATAAATGGAACAAAATAACCATCAATCAAGGCATAAATTGCTTTGAACCTGTCCACCCATAAATGATACAAAAATAGCCATCAATCAAGGCCTAATTAGCATTGAACACCACCCATAAATGGTACAAATATAGCCATCAATCAAGGCATAATCATCATTAAAAGAATAAAAACCAAAAATTACCAATCATCATATATGGAAACAAAACAATAAATTTTAAACCCAAAACCACTAACCCTAAAAATCTTATATTTCAAAATATAATAAAACAACCCATTAATGCATATCAATTAGCATTTAAAATTATCATATTGAATAATTTAAAAAACCTGTAAAAACATACTTGCAGCATACAAATTAAAAATAGCAATCACAATCAAATCAAAACAATAACAATATCATGGAGAAAATAATGGAAAGCAAATAAATTTAAAATAAAACACATTTAAAATTCAGCCAATCATGCAATTAACAGCTTTGACTGAATTAATCACATAAATAAAGCAATTACAATCACCGTAAAATCATGTAATTAATTACTCAAACTCGACAATTCCTACTACCCCAGCCACGGCTCGATGAACCATCGCCGGCCAGAAGGCAGTTCACGGAACCCATCTCTGAACTTAAACACATAAACACACCTAAATCATAACAATTAAAACCCCAGAATTTTGACACAGTCATTCCACCACACACCTGCGATTTTCATAGTCACACACACATAACCACACACACAACAGTACCCGCACATACTCACACAATCGTTTACCACAACTCGTACATATACACACGGCACATGGACCAGCAAACATTAAAACATGTAAAAACTAAAATTTTAAGACCGGTGGAGAGACGGCGGAAGAAGAAAAAAGGATGGATCAAAATCATAACTTTTTACATACATACAAATGTAACAGACCAAACCCAAAAAAACCTCTTGTCAAAATTAATCCTAGAAGAAACAAGACATGAATCAAACAAAACAAATACAAATTTAAAGAAGATTCAATTTTAGTACAACTAATTAACAGCTTATAGTTAAGAAATTAGCAAGTTAAGTTTCAGATTGATATTACCCCAACACATGTGGCTACTCAATATGAGAATTTACCAAGTCTTGGTGATGAATATCTTGAAGACGAAGATCTGTGTCTCACTCTTGATCGACTGAAACCCCCCGCGTTCAACTCACCATAACTTGAACAACCATAACTAAGCTCTTGGAATAAAAAGAAACCCCTTAATCTCTAAATTAGGCTGATACGTTGTTATTGTTGCCCCCAAGTTTTGAAATTTGAAATCAAGAACCTTGGTGATTCAATATATCTTACTGTGTGTGAATGTGTGTGTGTGTGAGAGAGAGAGAGAGAGAGAGGGGAAGACTTTAATATATCTTACTGTGTGTGAATGTATACTGGAGTTGCTAGTTTTTTACAAGTAAATAAACTTGAATATAAAAGAATGAGAGAAAAGTACCTAGATCTTGAATAAGTGAGATCAGCCCACAGGAAATTTTGTTTAGAGAAAATTTTCAATTTTATTTATTGAAAACTCTCCGCAACACACCACAACGTCATGTATTGGTTTTCATATAGTTTATCTTAATCCATCTAAATTCCAGGGAGGAGCCCGATCATGAAGTTAAAACTTCATGTGGGGGATGAAATTTGGAATGAATATCCGATTTTTCAAATCCTTCAAAATTCTATGGAGGGGAACGACCATATAAGTTAAAACTTCATATGCAAGGGTGAAATTTGGAATGGATATCTAATTTTTTAAATTCTATGCTTGTTTTAATATGAAGGATGTCTGTTCTCATAGGCATTTGTGTGGTTACACTATAACTAGTATGTAGGTGCTTATTAGAGAATAAGTTCACTAAACATGACTCGAATAGTTGAACAATTAATGGAGTTCACTCACGTGTCAGTAGTTGTTCATATAGTGATGGTTGTACAAAAGTCCTTAGACTTGAGATAATCATAGTCATCTTGTGTACATTGGACTATATTTTGGTTTAGTTCTTAGTCTCTAGGGACAATAATAAGGGCACTTCTGGGCATAAGAATTTGTACATGAAGATAATGATTGATCAAGAGAGGATCTGCCCCTTCCAGTGAAGGAAGAGAATGTCCTATGTTATTCCACTTATGCTAGTTCAGGAATCTCTGGCCGGAGTGAATGAAATCAGAAAGAAGTTTCTAATTTGCATTAAAAGGAACTAAGCATAATGAATAGGAAATCATATGATTAAATTAGATAGGCTTGACACAAGATCCATGCCTTGTATTTAATCGGAACATTGTAGGGTAGAAGGAATTGATTGTACGGGAACCATTCACTGACTAGGTTCTAGGTATAAAAAGCAGTGAATTCACATTATCCGGATAGTCGCGATATGCTGAGAAGTATTCCTCACGATGTAGAATAAATATGATTAATTATTTAATTAATTATATTAAATGAATTAGGAGAATTCATATAAATAATAATAAAATAGTTTTATTATTATTTATTTCTACTACCAGCTTAATATTAAACCTACAGGATCACACAATAAAAGAGATTGATTTATTGGTGGATGAATTAATTAATAATGGCTAGTAATTATTTATTTGTTAAATAAATAATTTATTAGCAATTGTATAATTGATTAAATAAGATTTAATTGATTATAAATTAATTAAGAAAGGTTCTTAATATTATTAATTAAGGATTTAATTTAAGAAATTAAATCAAGGGAGAGAATTATTTTCTCAAGAGTTTAGAAAAAGAATTAATGATTAAAAGAGTTTTGATTATTAATTAATTGATTAATGAGATTAATTAATTCATAGGGTTAATAATTATAGGAAAAATTCCGCTGAAATTTTTGCCTATAAATATACTGTTATAAGCCCTATTATCATCAATCGTTTTTTAATGTAAGTTTTAGAAGGAGGTAAACCTAATTCTCTCACCCTCTTCCTCTCTCATTCAATTTAATCTCTTGTTGGATATCGGTAGAGTGCTTCACACATTGAGAAGCAACTGCTAGGAGAGTCTATACATCATCATCGATCAATTTTAAAGGTTAGATTACGAATCCAAACTTTTTCCCATGAATCGTATGCATCCTTTTATGATTTTTATTGTTGTATAATCGTTATACACGCTTTCGTTGTGTCATAAATCCCAATAATGGTATTAGAGCAGGTTTGTATCCATATAGATTCATCTATAAATTTTCAGAATTTTTGAATACTGTATGAATTTATTACGGATTTTACAAGTTTATTTTGATTTAATTATGAATTAATTCAAAATAATTTTTGCTTTGATATTTGACTGTTGACTAAGGTTCTACAATTGTTGTAGATCGTATGGGTATTTTTTTTTCATATTTTTCTGTGAATACTTATTATAAATTTTTAAAAATTGTTTTTAATTAAATTCGTATTATTAATATGCGTCTGATGATAAATATGTGTGTATATATTTGATATGATTGCACGGAAAACCTTGATTCCGATCACTTGAGTGCGCCTGACATTGTACTGCTATTGCTACTACTGCCAGTTGTCTTTACTACTGTCTGATTGAAAACAATGTTTTTTTCTATCGGCTGTCATGGTCATTCGACAGTGGGACCGCCTTTGAAGGTCTGTAACGCATGAGAGATATGCATTACAGGTTTAAATCGAGTTTAAGCCTGTAACGCATTCCAGTTTAAGCCTGTAATGCATTCCTGGAATGCGTGACAGACTTGTAACAAATTTTTGAATTGCGTTACAGGTCCGCAAGTAATGAATGCGTTACTGACTGTTGCTGACAAGCCACGTACGCATGTTTTCTTCTATCTGCTTTTTCGGGAGCTTGGAAGCTCCGTTTGGGGCGTGCAATATACCGTGGGATTCGTTTTTCGAGACAGATATGATGGTGTGGTCAAATATTTTTATAAAAATAGTTTTGAACTATTTGTTGCTCCAAAAGTGTATTAAAACATGTTTTTAACTGTTTAACTATTTTTAATGCAATACATGACACATATGGATGTATATAATTGTGTTATATATTATAACATGCCTACCTTTATATTCCTTTATGTTTAATATATGTTATATATGCTTATGTTTACCATGCGATGATTGATTTAGGTGAACATAATTGACATATGGCGTAGATTAGACGTTTTAAGATTTGTGAAATTGTTTCACAAATTTAATATAAATATTATGTACACAATCATGAGATTCTTATGTTTATGAAACATAGAATGAAATGCCTTTTGATGTTGAAGATGAAAATTCTGTCTAGGCCGTTGGGTATTAAGCGGGACCGATGTGACCCCTTCGACCACCTGGGAATTTTCATTGATATATCATTATTGTATTTCATTCAAGAAAAGAGAATCTCCTTGTAATTTGATTACGATTGCAACATAATATAAACCCTCTTAATTAAAATAATATCAAGTAGTAATTGGCCAATGACATAACGGGATTGTGTCGGTCATAACCTTCCAACATAATAGAAAGTAGAGTTCTTATATTTGGTTGTTAGTAGAATTATCTTCAAATAATTATAAGGATATTTTGATAATAAAAATGAATTAAGTAGAATTCATAAATCAAATAGAATTTTTAGCGTAAAAAATCGTCAATTTATTCACTTCTTTGTTTCTGCATAGATTTAATTAGAAAAAAATTATTAAACCATCACTAAATTAAAGATTATTTTGTTAATTTCACGTGGGTTGTAATTGTTCAAATCAAATTTTAAGAATTCAAAAGATTGAATACAAATGTTAAATTGAACGTGTAAAATCTTATATATACAATAATTTGATATGTAAATTAATAACATATAAAAATAAAACAATATATAATTACAGATATTAAAAAAGGAACCGTGCGTTGCACGGGTTATAATCTAGTTATATCCTTATAAATAATAAGCATAAAAGGGATCTTATCCATAATTTTGGTCACTGTACTACCAAAACAATCTCAACCGTCGAATCTAATATTTTTAAAAATAGATGATCAGGACTAGATCATATTAAAAATAAAATTATAATCTAAAAAGGATTTTTTTAAAAAGGTTGTATTAGAATTGAATTTTATAAAAAAAAATTATATTGTGAAAAGGATATAATTAAAAAGAATACAATTGAATTTTTTTTAATATTAAAAAAAGTTAATATTTACTATTTGGGCTCTATATGAAGATCTAGAAATCATATTTAGATGATTTTACAGCCCACGCGAAGGTCATAAAATTATCGTTAGTTTAGTGATGATTTAACAATTATTATCGAAATTGAAACACTCAAAATCTCAATAGAAAATATAATCATGAATTTTTACATTAATCATATTTAGTGTAGAATACCTACATTGATAATCCTATTCAATGTAGAAAACCAAATTATATATAATTTAAATAATTGACATACACTTTTTCTTCTTTCAGTATAAATACACTTTTTAGTTTACATGTTCAAAAGTAAAATTTTTTTTTTTGCTTGATCAAACTTTTTTTATCTATTTATTTTATGATCTAACGGTTCTTATTTATTTTGTCGCACTGAGTACCAGATTACGGACTACCAAAATTTTGGACAAAATCACTCTTACACTTATTATTAAAACTGTATTTTTTTCTTAATTAGTATAACTATCTTCAAATAATACGAAGGGTAGTTTGTTAATCAAAACAATGTATAAATAGATTTTATAAATCGAATAGATTTTTCAACGTAAAAAATCGTCAATTTCTTCTCTCTTTTGTTTCTGCGTAATTTTAATTGTAAAATAATTGTTAAACCATCACTAAATTAAAAATTATTTTGTTAATTTCATGTGGGCTGTAAAATCATCTAAATCAAATTTTAAGAATTCAACATATAACATAAATATTAAATTGAACGAGTCAAATCTTATATATATATATATATATATATATATATATATATATATCAATTTTTAACAACAATTAGATATGTAAATTAATAATATATGGATATTAAAAAAATTAATATAATTATAGATATTAAAAAAGGAGCCGTGCGTTGCACGGTTTATAAGCTAGTATTATATAATAAGAGTAAGAGGGATAATAAGCGAGTACTACCGTAGGTTAAAGGTTCGACTCTTACTAACAACATAATTAAATATAATATTTTATAAATTTAAATATAATAATAAAACATATGATAAAATTCGCTTTTCAAAACTCATTAATCATCTATTAATTTAATAATAGAAAATCATTAATCATCTACAAAATTTGATATTAGTACACACGAAAAATTTAGTTTACAAGATAGTAATGAAAAATTGCGAGTACATAAACACGAAGCAGCCCTCATCTCTTCTATAGAAACTACTACGCTCTGACTTTCGGGAAACAATCCAAATCAAACCTAACTTTAACTACTAAATAGTTCCGATTCAAAACAAAAATTCATATTTGTCTTTCGTTCTTCATTTGTGCATATAATTTATGTTAATTTTGAAAAAAAAAATCAGGTAATAATAAGATGTAACAAAAAAGTCAAAAATAACATATTATTAGTTACGTATATAATTTTTTTACAAAATAATTTATAATATAAAAATACATGTTAGCTAATAATTATATCCTTATATATAATAAGCGTAAAAAGGATGTTAGCCATAATTTTGTTCACTTTATCGTCAAAATAATCTCAACCGTCGAATCTAATATTTTTAAAAATAGACGATGAAGATAACATCATATTAAAAAGAAAATTATAATCTAAAAAGGATATAATTAGAAAAGGTTGCATTAAAAGTGAATTTTAGAAAAAAAAATTATAATTAAAAAAGGATATAATTAAAAAATGTTGTATTAGAAATGAAGTTTTAAAAAGAAAATTATAATCTGAAAAAGATATAATTAAAAAAGCTTATATTAGAATTGAATTTTATTTATTTTTTATAAGTATAAAAATATATTCATGTTTACTATTTGAGCTCTATCTTGAGACCTGGAAATCAGATTTGGATGATTTTACAATCCACGCGAAGCTCATAAAATTATCTTTAATTTAGTGATGAATTAATAATTATTCTTCAAACAGAAACACTCAGAATCTTAAGAAAAAATATAATTACGAATTTTTACATTAATCCTATTCAATGTAGAAGTCCTACATTGATAATGATATTCAATGTAAAAAACCTAATTATATATGATTTAAATCATTAACATACACCTTTTCGTATTTCAATAATCCCACTTTTTAGTTTATTCATATCACAATATAAAATATTTTTTGGTGCTAGATCCAACAGTTTTCATCTATATTATATCCTTATATATAATAAGCGTAAGAGTGATCTTATTCATAATTTTGGTTTAGTCACTTTGATTTGGTCACGGTATCGCCACAATAATCTCAACCGTCGAATATAATATTTTTAAAAATAGACGATGAAGATTATATCATATTAAAAAGAAAATTATAACCTAAAAAAGATATAATTAAAAAGGTTGTATTAGAATTGAATTTTAAAAAGAAGTTGTAATCTGAAAAGGATATAAAAGATTGTATTATAACTGAATTTTATTTATTTATTAATAGTAAAAAGGTTCATATTTACTATTTAGGCTCTATCTCGAGATATAGAAATCAGATTTGGATGATTTTACAGTCCACGCGAAACTCATAAAATTATCCTTAATTTAGTGATGATTTAACAATTATTATCAAAATGAAAATACTCTGAATCTCAAGAGAAAATATAATTACGAATTTTTACATTAATCCTATTTAGTGTAGAATACGTACATTAATAATCCTATTTAATATAGAAAATCTAATTATATATGATTTAAATCATTGACAAGAACTTTTTCGTATTTCAATATAAATACACTTTTAGTTTACATGTTAAAATATTAAATATTTTTTATGCTAGATCCAACGTTTTTATCTATTTATTTTAAGATCTAACAGTTCTTATTTATTTTATCGTACTCAGGACCAGGCTACCAACTACCAAAATTTGGACAAAATCCCTCCTACACTTATTATTAAAACTGTATTTGGTTATTAGTACGACTATCTTCAAATAATAAGAAGGTTATTTTGATAATCAAAACAAAATATAAGTAGATTTCCTTAATGGAATAGAATTTTCAATATAAAAAATCGTTAATTTCATCTTTCTTTTGTTTCTTGGTAGTTTTAATTGGAGAAAATTGTTAAATTATCACTAAATTAAAGATTATTTTGTTAATTTCACGTAGGCTGTTCAAATCAAGTTTTAAGAATTCAAGATAAAACACATAATGAATTAAACGTGTAAAATCTTATATATGTATCAATTTCATAACAACAGTTTGATATGTAGACTAATAACAAATAAATAATAAAAAAATAATGTAATAAATATTAGAAAAAGAGCCGTGAGTTACACGGGTTATGAGCTAGTATTTTAAGAACGGTTCTTATTAATTTTGTCGTAGGGAGGACCAGACTACCGATTATCAAAGTTTTGGACAAAATCCCTCTTACACTTATAATTAAAATTGTATTTGGTTGTTAGTAGAACTATATTCAAATAATAACAAGGGTATTTTGATAATCAAAACGAATTATACGTAGAATTCATAAATCAAATAGAATTTTCAACGTAAAAAATCGTCAATTTCTTCTCTCTATTGTTTCAACGTTGATTTGATTGGAAAATAATCGTTAAACCATCAATAAATTAAAGTTTATTTTGTTAATTTCATGTGGACTGTAAAACCGTCCAAATCAAATTTTAAGAATTCAAGATATAATACAAATATTAAATCGAACGTGTAAAATCTTACATATATCAATTTTTAACAACAATTACATATGTAAATTAATAACATATAAAATTAAAAAAATTAATATAAATATTGAAAAAAGAGCCGTGCAACGCACGGGTTATAAGCTAGTATAAATAATGTATTTAGGTGTTTATAAAAGGTAATATCTTCAACTAATAGTAAATGTGAAAAAGGAAATCGATTAATTATCATTAATTATATTATGTTAATATTTATTTTAGGTGTTTTAATAGTATAGATATCGTATGTATTTTTCTTTATAATGGAAGGTAAATAAGTAAATTCACGAATTACCAAAAAACAGGTACCAAAACTTTTGGTGTTTCGATTATTATATAATATACTAGCTTAAAAACCTGTGCGATGCACGATTTTTTTTTAGATAAGCAACTTAGATTAAACAAGAGCCTAACGGCACTTACAAGGACTAAAAGAGAAGAAACTTCTGAGAGATACTACTGGGAGACTGCAAAATAACACAACCCTGAGAACTAAAACCAAACTAAGACTTAAGACATCGGCTTGGACAATAAAACGATGATAAAACAGAGGGGGAGATTACTCGGTAAAACTAGTATATGACGATGATATTGTTGGGTTTCAAGCAATCAAACGCAGCGGAAAAACGCGAAAAATAAAAATAAAATTGAAACCCACCGCAAGGATCCATGCGAGAATTGTATATTTAATTCGTAGTTCACAGATTTCAGTACCTTAAAGAGCTTTCCAATGTCTGAGAGTGAAGAATGGATTGTTCGATCACCACGTATCCCGCACGAGCGATGTACGTCTCTATGGTATCCACACGAACGCTTTCTTGAAGGAATCGCAGTGTACAAGCACCAAGAACTCGAATTTTCTCCTCTCTTGCTCTCTCTTCTTTTGCTGTTAGGGTTTAGTGTTTTTAATGATAATAAAAACGCGTATTTCCTAGCAGCCACCAAAGAGAGTTATATAGCTGGAGATAAAAACGAAATTCTA
This sequence comes from Saposhnikovia divaricata, assembly GCA_036435485.1. NCBI lineage: Eukaryota > Viridiplantae > Streptophyta > Magnoliopsida > Apiales > Apiaceae > Saposhnikovia > Saposhnikovia divaricata. The sequence continues at coordinate 20,631,589 of CM071599.1, read as the reverse complement.
ACTCTAATCTCTTTAGAGTTTGTCTCAATCCAAATTCTGTTAAATCTCATATTATTAAGTCTTACTTAATAAGCAAGCTACTGAATTTTGGATTATTAATAATTCGAATTTAGTTTCTTTAATTAATCAAGTCAATACTTAATTAATTAATTAACAATTTGATTTATCATCTTAATTTAAATCCGATTATTTAAATTAAATTATCCTTCAAGCGCTCTTGTGTGTGACCCTATAGGTTATTATTATATTGGCAACAATTTTATTCAATAAATAAAATCGTAAACAATGAGTGGTATCTAGTAATACATCATTGTTACCCAATTAATAATAATTAAATCGGTGAATCGATTTCGCCTTTCGTGAATAATGTTACATGTAATATAATCCCTTTAACCATGATATTATAGATTAAACTGGAGGCATGGAATGTGTCATTCTCGTCATATTTTAATTTTTATTTTCTTGATCGATGAGTAGACTATTCAAACAAATCATTATTTGAGCACGACCATGCATTTCATAGTCTCACTCAAACAAGAGGCCAATAGTATCACTCCTATATATATATATATATATATATATATATATATATATATATATATATATATATATATATATATTAAGGAGGGTTAAATTCCATCTAGATCATTCACATTTCTCATACGATTCATAATATACCCAAGACCATCTTTATCATTACCCGATTAAAGATAACTTTTGATAGAATCAAAGTATATTAATTCTTATATAGAAATGTAATGACTTCAGGTCTAAGGATCATTACATCATTATCACATTGAGATTCATAATGACACATTTATTCATTCCATGTCGAATCTCATAGTGGGTCTATCCAGTACATCGTACTCATACATGTACCTATGCATTGACTTTAGTATCATCATACTTATGATCAATGAGAAGTGATCATCAGTCAATCAACATACTAGTCTCGATGTATTATTATTGTCCCAATAACAATAATACTTGACTAGGGATATTCAATGTAATAACCCTGATTTTTGTACTACTGTAGAAAAGACCCGGATGAATAGAAACTTCGGTGTGTAAGAAAAACAAATCCCACCCATAATTATGTAATGGAAATTTGAGGATTATTAATTCATATTAAAATTATATAAGCAAAATGAGTGTATGTAAAAGCCGTCAAAAATTAGTAAATCACACTTCGTAAGAAATTACGATTTTTGAGAAAGCGATAAATACGAAAGCCGTGACATGGCCAAGGACTTTATAAACATGAGAATATTATGGAATAAGAATTAAGAAGATATTGGAGAAATGAGAACCACTTGAAGAGATTTTATTAAGAACATTTTTAAGGAGTGGTATAACATTGCATGGAAAATTAAGTAATAAACTTGGAAAATAACCAAGGGCAATACCCATGCAAAATCCATGAAAATTACATGCAAGGTGGTTGATTTAGCTAGTAACCAAGCCAAGGAACTAGGTAACTAGTAGTTGGTAGCATGGTTAGAAAACCAAGTACTAGTTAGAAACAAACCAACTAGTTAGGAAACATAGTTAGCATAAAAGATGGATCACCAAGCAAATTGTGTAGGCTTTTTAGACTTGGAAAATCTTGACCAACTAGCCATAGCCTTTATACATATAAGATATTAGCACATTATTGTAGTTAAAAGAAAAAGCAAAGCAAGTAGCAACACCACTTCTCTCTTCTTTTTTTCTGCATTCTGCTGAGCAACAGAACAAGGAGGAGACAATAATTTTTTTCCTTGCCTTCCACTATCTCAAATATTCCCAAATTAAATCCCAAGGTTCTTCAGAGTACTAGTGAGGTACGTTTTAATTTTCATAATATTATATGAATCCTAGCATACCTAGAAAAATTGTCAAAGTTGCTTGGTGAATAGTGATCTTATGAAATCTTGTTTTTGGATCTTAAAGATTAAGCCATATATTGATCAACCAAGGAGTTTGAGAAGGATTTCAAGCCTTGTTGAGATACTTTGAACTTCAAGGAAGGTATAATTTCTTAACCCTAGTAGCCATTGCAAGATTTTAAGCTTGGTTTGATGAGATCTAAAAGTTCTAGTGATAAAAATGTTGGATCAAGTTTGATTATTGGAAAATCTTGGATATTGATGAAAATTGTTGTGATGAAAAATTTTGTTATGTTATATGAAGTCATGAGAGTAGATAAAATTTGAGTTTGGTATATTTGTGATGATATTGAAGTGGGTGGAAATTTTGGAAGTTGTATGTCTTGTAATAAGTGGTTTTGACAAATCTGCAAATACCCCTGTTTCAAGCTGTGATTCGGAACCCTAAATCTACTCCCCTGGAAACCTACCTTATATGCTTGGAAAGGTCTTGATCTGTAGTTTTTAGAACTGTAAAGTTTAATTCCAAGGGATTTGTAGATTTTGAGTTATGGATGATTTAGTGAGATGTGTTCTGAGTAGGGAGTTGCAGAGAATTGTCCCCTTGTAAATAATTTTTGGACCATTAAAATCGGTGTTGAACCTATGGTAAAAATTGAGTAGCAAGTTCTTACAGTGGAGTAGATGACATAAAAAGAATTAGGTGAAAATTTGTATTTTCCAATTTTATAAAAATCGTAGAGTACAAACTGCGCAGTAGGAAATCCCTGCAGGAAAGAGTATGGTTTAAGGGCTTGGTTAAGGACCTTAGAAAAATCCTTGGGATGTGTGAAAATTATATTTACACCACTTTGCAGTGAAGAAAGTATAAGAAAAAGAATTTTGTAAAAAGGATTATTTTTTTCGATTTTATAAAAATGTTATAGCGAAGTGCGCGCGAGTGAAAAATCACCTAGGAGGTTAATTTAACGTAGTTTTAAGAGTACTCACTTGTGTTTCAAGTTTGAGGAATGGATTCGAGTCGAATGGGTAACAAGTGTGATAAAGTGATGACATGGTCATATGGGAGGGTTAGTGGTCACAAATTGGAGTCTTTAAGTTGGTCTTACATCCTTTAAAACCTTACGATTAAGCAGTGTTGTTAAGGTACTAACGTACGAATATTGATCATGTATAGATCTTCGTTCCACGTCACGAACTCGACCACCCCACCCTACCAAGGCAAGTTTACTTTTCAAAACTTATATATAAGGATTTTCACTGTTGTGTTTGTAGCTTCCAAATGTATTATATGCTTATGCTTTACGAGATTATGTTGAAGTTTGAGATTTATGCATATGTGTTGTACACCCTTGAACTTAGAATGAAAGTGTTTCCTTCGGACAACGACTCTAGCAATAGAGGTCGTAGCGGTCCAAATATACTATTGACCGGGGAGCGGTATATTATTGTATCGTGATTAAATTGCGAAAACCCGAAGGGTCATTCGGGAAGTATCGTATACTTAAGTATTTATTATTTTTACATTATTATAAATACTCAAAAATATCTATCTTGGATTAAAAGCTTATTTTAATTAAATAATTATTTTATTAATTGTTTATATTAAATCTCAAAATATCATTTATTAATTATTGTTCATTATTTTAAAGACAAAACTAATCCAAGATACCTTCATCGTTTTCAAACTCGAACTCTTTCGAACCCAAAACATTTTCGAAAACCCCCGGTCAGGTTTTGCTTCTTGTACACTTTTCAAGAATTATCGGTCGACTGAGGTCGAACTTCAACTACTCGAATTTTCTATCAAAATGATTTTTGACAAGAAAGAAAAAAAAAAGGACTCTGGCAGGTGTGGGAATCGTTGACGAACGATTCCCGGGATGTGTAAGCGGCCGTGAGCCAGGCGGTCCATCAATTATTATTCCGGCCCAGGTGTTGCCGAAGGATGATTACGGATGTAGTTTTCATCGAGGGTGATTACGGATGTAGTTTTCACCCGAGGATAGTTACGGATGTAGTTTCTATCCTTCTACCGGTAGAGAAGACCCGTGGATTGTTGGACTTGGTTGTGGCGACTAATCATCGTCAATCCTTGTCAGGTCTTTATGTTTTCTTCCAGTCCCATCCTCCACTTTGGAAAAATACTCAAACACTGCTTCTTGGGCCTAAGTGCCAAGTTGCCGATAGTGTGGTTTTTGATAAGAAAAATATTGACATCGTGCAGTATCTAGAACTGCAAGATTTTCTATAAAGATTGGCACGTGTTAGTGCACTCTTGCAATTATTTCAAAGAATGAAATGTTTTTGAATGAGAAACCTTCTAAGCTAATGGAAGGAAAGAGGTTTGCAATGATGTATTCCCTGTACAGTATGTTAACCGTAGAGTGTTTTGCCGAAAATGATATACTCATATGTATATATTTTCAAACTTGAGATATATTGAAATGGGAACCTTATAAAGGGTTCATATGTTATTCTTAAAGCTCCATAGTGAGTATAGATGTTTTATTCAAACTCGGGCATATATATTGTCCAATTATGTTTTGAAATCTGAGATATATACCCATATAGTTGGGAATGTTTTCGAAATAAACCACGTTATTATTTTTCAAAATGGTGAACTTGCTGAGCATTATGTAGCTCATTCTTGCTTTATAAAAACTTTTCAGAAAGAGAAGAATTTGGCCGATTAACTCTGCACCAGCAGAAGAGGAGTAGAAGATTTACCCCGGAGATGATTTAGTTCCTGATAAACACTACAGAGTAAGTCTGATAGGTTTTCAACTGAAATAGTAAGACTTGTCTTCAAGTGTAGTTGTATAAGTGGAAGTGCATAAGATTCTGGATTGTACAGATGAATTGTAATATTTAGTGTTACTTTTGATTATCGTTTCTGAGGCTCTAACTTGTTTGTGCGTAAGATTAAGGTCTGGATGGATGTATTGTTGAGTTGTAAAGTTAATACAGGTATGATATGGTTGGATGGTGATGTGACGACTTGAATCTTTGATCTCGGATTTGGGGGCGTCACATTCAAGATTATTATACTGTATATTATCTCATAATTATATAGTTCGTGTCAATAATCTAGGGACATTTATTATACTAACAATTATATCGCAGTAAATACTAAGCATAATAAAACATCAATATAATCAAAATAGAACATAAATGTCAATGACGAAGTTTAACTAAACTGAAATGTATTGCCTCTAGGGCACCTACACTAACAGATATCTGCTGCGTTATCCAAGTCATTCATGAAAGTGTTAACCAGTGGCACTTCAATGAAAGTGGGGGAGTTTGTTGAGTCCACAGGCACTTGAAAATCCCAAAGGTAAGCATGATCTGAACTGTTATCTGAGAAGGGGGAGAGGTTATGTCCCAAGAAGCCCTGGCCCGAGTTAGGTTGAGACAATCCCTGAGAAATACTTCCATGCACTGTAAAAGGAAAAGGATTAGGCAGGTGAGCATTGAGCTGATGAGATGGCTGCAAAGAGGCATGGATTTTCTTTAATATTATATAATTTTTTAATATTTAAATGAAAATTTTAAGATATAAATTTTGTAAGTTAAATTTTCAAATGATAAGGTTTGATAATAATTATATATATATATATATATATATATATATATATATATATATATATATATATATATATATATATATAGGCTCATGCTCAAAAGAGAACCCCCTTAGATTTATGATCTAATGGCCCCGCCAGGGGCCCCCTCATATAATAAACATAGACACTCACACACATTAACAAACCCAAAAAAAAAACTTCCAAAAAAAACTATGGAAATTGTATAAAAAATATTTTTTTGTATTAAAAATATATTTTTTGTATTAAAAAATAAAATAAAATTTGTGGACCCCAAAGACAAGTCGGATGAATTCTAAAATGAATTTGAAAATGAATTAATCAACAGTGTAGATGAAGTTCTCTAAGTTTCCTATATAAAAAGTTTTCCCTAGATCTATATATATATATAGAGAGTTGCACTCCATAGCAAACACCTTATATAACATACAATAAAGAACACCACATATCTAATATAATTTAAGAGTTCCGTCATAGCACCCAATAGAAAAAGTTGTTATTTTTTTACCCTCTAGCAAACCAGCAAAAAAAAAAATTTGAAAATTTACTGTTCATTGATGACGTCATCATTGACGTTATCAGTGAACAGTAATTTTCAAAAATTTTTTTTGCAGACTTGATAGAGGGTAAAAAAATAACAACTTTTTGTATTAGGTGCCCCTGGCGGGGCCAAAAGATCTAATAGATCTAAGGTGTTCTTTGTTGTTTGTTATATAAGAGTGTTCTTTATGGAGCAAAGGTCTATATATATATATATATATATATATATATGGGAGCCCTTCCACAACCACGGGTGGCTACAAAATAGGAACCACCAAGAGCAATGTAACATTGCGCCTGGCGCAATGTAACAATGCGCCTGGAGCAATGTATCATTGCGCCAGGCGCAATGTTACATTGCGCCTGGTGCAATGTATCATTGCGCCAGGTGCAATATCTTTAAATGACCAAATTTTGTTGAATAAATTAAAATATTAAATAAAAATTAAAAAATACCGAACCCCTAACACGATTCTCCTCGTCCACATCCACTCGATAGAAAAGTTTACCAAAATTAGTTTCTTGTTCTAATTCCCGAAGCAAGACCAAACCACACTCCGCATCTCCTAAATCAAACACCCGACGTCGAATGTCACGTATGACATTACGTACATCTTGTGGGGAGAAGCCAATATTTTCAACACCGCCACATGTCTCACTTAGATATTTCATCACTTTTGCCGTCTCGATCCCGGCTTTGTTAAACAACTCAATCATTGATTTAGTGATCGGATCTAAGTTTTGCGACCTTTGAAAAAATTGTACCTTATCCGGTGTCACCATAGCATGATTGTGTTTCAATTCGACCGAACTTATAATCCATTTATTTGTTTGTACTTTATGAACTACGCACATGCGGGCTTGACAATTTGTTCGTGGGATTACATCTCTAATACGTTTTCCTTTATCACGATCCATTAAATTCAATGGTTTTGTTCTTCCACCCTTCCGACAAATAAAAAACCGGGATGATGGATCCCTAGTTCCTAAATGATAATGTGTATTCCTAATTATTATCTCGAATCCGACACTTCGACCGTAATCCCGATAAAATTTTGTCGCATCATCTAATGTGTCGAAAATCATACCAACACTTGGCACAACATCATTAATATTCAAAAATTTAAACCCACAATTTTCGTTTCCGATATTATTATCACCATCATCATCATTATAATCTTCACCATCATTTTCTACATTCACCTTATTTTTACCTTTACTAACATCATTTTTTCCTCCATCATCATCATCATCATCATCCACATTCATCTTTTCCTTACCCACATTATCATAGGCATCAACATCTATTATTTCATCACTAAATAATTTTCGAAAAACCGTATTTTTTCTAATAGGCGTAGCAACTTCATAATCATAATCATAATCATAATCATTATGCTCCTCACTAGATGAACTAAAATCATTAAATAAAAATGTAGCCATAATATTAGAAAACTAACCTTTTTTTTGATAATATTTGACCTCCAAATGATGAGAAAAATTGCACTTTGAAACCTTAAAGTTGGGAGAATTTTTTAAGGATGTTAGGAGAATGGGAAATTTTTAAGGATGTTGGGAGAATGAGAAATTTTTAAGGATGTTGGGAGAATGGGAGAATGTTGGAAGAATGGGAGAATGGGAGAATTTAAGGATTTTGGAAGAATTTTTATTTAGAAAGTGATGTTTCGGGAGGAAGATAAGTGGTCCAGGGTTGGTGCAATGTTTCATTGCACCAGGTACTCCTGGCGCAATGAAACATTGCACCAGGGTGGGAATTAATTGCAGCCACCCACCACCACCAACCTTATTAAAAGCAAGTTATCTATGCCATAAAGCAATGTTTCAATACGCCTGTCGCAATGTTACATTACGCCAAGGACACCTGGTGCAATGTTTCATTGCGCCATGTGCAATGAAACATTGCACAATTTTTTTTAACCCCTAAAATGTATATTTATTAATTAAAATTCAAAATATCATTAATACCGCATTATAAATACTTAATTTAGTTCACTTAACTTAATTTAGTTGAATAAAAAATCAATTCACTTAATTTAAATATTTAGTTGTGATTTTTGTTTGAAATAAAAATGTATTTAGTTGTGCAATTCACTTAATTGAGACCTTATCAATTCAGTAATATAGATGATAGTACAAACTCGATATGTACAAACTAGTGGTACCCCTCGTTGAAAAACAGTCGATAGTAGTAATGTAGATGATAGTTCATTCTTAAGAAGTTGAAATAATTATAAGCTAACATATTATTGAGACATTATCAATTCAATTAAAGTTTTATTTTGTATTTTGTATCCTTAACTTAAATAATCGTGAATTGATATGTACAAGTACAAACTAGAGGTACCCCTCGTTGAAAAACAGACGATAGTAATAATGTAGATGATAGTTCATTCGAATAAGAATTATTAATAAATAATTTCAATTACTTTATTGTACTTTTAAATAATTAAACATATTTGTAATTTAGTAATTAGTTGCGGTTACTAAGATTACTTTTAAAATCATATTCAAAAACATTTATTCATTAATACTAAAATAAAAATAAGAATATTCCTGGGGCAATGTAACATTGCGCCTGGTGCAATGTAACATTGCGCCTGGTGCATTGTAACATTGCGCCTGGTGCATTGTAACAATGCACCAGGCATATTTTCCACTCAGACCTGTCGCAATGTAACATTGCGCCTGGTGCAATGTAACATTGCGCCGGGTGGTTGTCCACCAGTGGTTCTGGACCTGCTCCCTATATATATATATATATATATATATATATTTATATATATATTGGTCGTAACATTTCTAAAAAAGGAAAAAAAATTAGTTATAACATATAGATAAGATGATATGTTTTAGCTGAAAAAAGCAATCAATCAATGATTAATTATTATGGTATTATTTTATTGAATACAATTACCCGAATTGGAAATGAAGAGTTTTTAGTAAGAAAAAATATAAAAGTTAACGTGTTTTAGCTGAAAATGTAATTTGTTAATTATTAGTAATTATAATATTTCTATTTTATTTTATTAAAATATAATTGACCGTGATATTTTTAGAATATAAAATATAATGTGTTTTACCTAAAAAGGTAATTAATTAGTTATTATATATATTGAAAAGGTAACATGTTCTTACCAATAATAAATATTCAATTAAGTAAGGATGATTAATTAAGAAAAGCAAGTTTGAAAAGGTGATATTTTTAGTTAGAAAATATAGAAAAAATATCATGTTTTAGTTTAATTAATTAATTATTAGTAATTATAATATTATTAGGTTATTTCAATAAATAGAATGATCCGTGATAATTTTGGAAAGAAGAGAATCTAGTTAGAAAAATTAGAAAAGATAATATGTTTTAGCTAAAAAAAGTAATTGGTTAGTTATTAGGAACTATCATATCATATCATTATTTTATTTTATAAAATAAATTTACCTGTTTTTACCAATAATAATACTCCCTCTGTCCCATTCATTGTGACCACATTTCCTATTTTGCTTGTCCCAAAAATGTGTCTACATTCTGTTATATATAGTAAATTTAATATTATTAATGTCAATTTATTTGAGAAACAATACATTTCTATAGTAACTATCAGTGTAGTTATTATCATTGAATAAAACGTGAAAATTTGATTGGTGACAAAATAAGTGGGACGAAGGGAGTATTTAAGTAAGGATAATTAAGTTAAAAAAGCAAGTTTGAAAAAGGAGATATTTTAATTAGAAAAAATAGAAAAGATATTATCTTTTAGCTAAAAAAGGTAATACGACCTTGCTTAGCAAAAAAAAAAAAAAGGTAATACGACCTTAAAAAGAAGATATTTTAGTTAGAAAAGGTAATAGCTGAAAAAGGTAATTGATTAGTTATTAAATTTATTATATTTTAATTAGAAAAAAATAAAAAAGATGTTACCTTTCAGCTAAAAAAGGTAATCACTAAATTATTGCTAATTATATATTATTAATTTATTTCATTAAATAGAACGACCTTAAAAAGAAGTTAATTTAGTTAGAAAAGGTAATTGGTTAGTTATTAAATTTATTAAGAGCTATAATATGTATGGGTAATTAAGTAATTGCACGAGGTACCGTACTGACCAACCAAACTTTTAATGTTTCGGCTTTTATATATTTATACAGATAGATTTTTCTTTATAATGAAAGGTAAATAACTAAATTTACGAAATACCAAAAAATAGGTACCAAAACTTTTAATGTTTGGGTTATTTATATAATAGTATAGAAGTTAAGAATTTCTTCTTTGGTGGTAATTTATTCTGCACGAATGAGCTACACTCTTGTGTTAGAGCTACAGTTTCAAACTCCCCCAACCTCCGTTTCTTTGTAAGAATGTCCTTCATGAATTTCACATAATTAGGCATTTGCTCAAGAGCTTCGACAAGTGGAATATTGATGTGAAGCTGTTTTAGAACATCCAAAAATTTCTTAAAATGAACATCTTGCTTCTGCTTTTGAAACCGTTGAGGGAATGATGGTTGTGGTTGGAGTGTTGGGACCACGTTAGAAGTCTGGACACCATTATTTTATTAAATTTTCTCATCACTTTCAGTTGTAGAGGGATCATCTTCTCTGGACTTAGATTTAGCATTCTCCAAGACTTTCCCGCTCTTCAATGTCATGGCTTTGCAGTGCTCATTCCCAACATCCCCAGGCTTTTCAGTGTCGCTAAGGAGAGTGCCATGTGGTCGATTTCTTATCTCATTAGCTAGTTGTCCAACTTGATTCTCCGAATTTCTCAGTGATGCTACTTAACTTTGGATGAGAGCATCATTACTTGCCATGTATACTTTAAGCATATTTTCAAGAGAACTGGATTGAGATGCTTGTTGAGGCAATCGTTGTTGAGCTTGTTGAGAAAATCCAGACGGATAATTAGGCCTAAAGGTATTTGATGAAGTTCCAGAAGTTCCCCCTTGATTGTTCCAAGAAAAGTTCGGATGTTGCCTCCATGATTGATTGTAGGTGTTTGAATAAGAGCCACCCTTATTTTGATTTCCCACGTAATAGATAGATTTAGGATTTAAAGGACAACTATCATAAGTATGCTCTTCACCACAAAACACACATGAAACATTCTTGATTTGATTAACCCGTGGACTCACTTGATTTGATTAAGTATGCCCCATAGGTTGATTACCTCCCGTCGTCAAGTTCTTGAGCATATTCTCAATGGATGACATTTGAGCTCTCATTGTAGTTACTGCATGAACCTCATAAATTCCAGTTACTTTTTCCCAGCTTGAGCCCTATTAGTTATCCACTAATGGTTATTTGTTGCAATTGTCTCAAGAATCTCATATGCCTGATTATAAGATTTGGCCAATAGAGCTTCATTTGCAGATGCATCCACCACCAACTTCGTTTGATTATTGAGGCCATTATAGAATGTCTCCATCTGAATGTAATGAAGAAGACCATGATGTGGGCATTTTCTCAGTAATGCCTTGAATCTCTCCCATGCCTCATATAAAGATTCATCATCCAACAGCTGAAAATAATTAATCTCATTACGAAGCTTTGCATTCTTGGTAGGAGGAAAATATTTCATCAGGAATTTTTCTGCCAAATCATTCCAATTAGCCACTGAACCTGGTGGCAACGAATTCAACCAATCTCTAGCCATGTCTCTCACAGAATATGGAAACAACTTCAATCTCAAAACGTCATTTGTGACTCCAGAAAGTTTGAAAGAATCACAAACCATAACAAACAACCAAAGATGAAGATGAGGATCCTCATTAGACATTCCACTGAATTGACCTATAGTCTGTAACATCTGGAACATAACTGGCTTCAGCTCAAATTTTGTTTCTTGAATATCAGGGCTGACAATCCCTGAGTTTAACTCACCAACACGAGGTTTCCCGTACTGCCGAATGGCACTATCTTGATCATCTAACACCATCGTACCATTTTGAGCAATAGGTGCCATATTCTCACAGAATATGGAAACAACTTCAATCTCAAAGTGTCATTTGTGACTCCAGAAAGTTTGAAAGAATCACAAACCATAACAAATAACCGATGATAAAGATGAGGATCCTCATTAGACATTCCACTGAATTGACCTATAATCTACAACATCTGGAACATAACTGGATTCCACTCAAATTGTGTTGCTTGAATATCAGGGTTGACAATCCCTGAGTTTAACTCACCAACACAAGGTTTCCCGTACTGCCGAATGGCACTATCTCGATCATCTAACACCATCGTACCATTTTGAGCAATAGGTGCCATATTCCGGTTATTAGCATTCTCATCACTCATAACTAGGTTCGCTTCTTTAACTCTGCGTTGCACTCTTCTTCTTGCTTTGAAAGTTCGCTCAATTATAGGATCAAAGACAAATAACCCTGAAGGTTATTTGTTCATACAAAAAGACACCTGATAAGAAACAAATATTACTCCCGTTAGCACAGAAGTAACAAAAACCAAACTGTAAGAAAATTAACTTCGCAATTAACAACTAAAATAGTCCCCGGCAGCGGTGCCAAAAACTTGTTGCGCAAAATATAGATGTGCAAGTGTACACAATCGCAAGCAAGTAATATAGTAATAAATACCAGATATCGTTCCTCAAGACTGTATATTTGTATCAATCACAAATAATATCTAACAACTTGGTTATCGAGCACAAAAGTTGTTTGATGATTTTTTATAACTAAACTAATTATAAGAACTAAATTAACCATCTAAATTATATTGGAGAAGAGAATTTAATGAGTTTCAATTATGAGAAGATAAGTCAGGATAACTACTTCCCCCTAACACGTGAAAATCGGTAAAAGAGTTGCGTAGTACTTAGCAATTCCACAATTTACTAGCTAGAATTCAATAGTCATAGGTTTCTCTCGAAATCACTATGGTATAATTCCTATCAAATAAACTAACATATGTCTATGCTAATTTACTCTTCAGAACGTAATTGAGCACCAATTCACGAAACTATTCATGGTCATAATATATGTCTATACCGTAACAATATTACAATCAAAAGACTTATAAGCATGCACCACTCAAGTCTTATGTCAATTAAATATAACCCTCTCTGTATTATAATTAACTCGTTAACCTACTAAAGTTGATCAGACAATAGCAAGTATTAGCATGAAAAACACATGAATGAGTAACTGCAGAATTGCATACAATACTCTTTAACAAATTACCAAAAATCCCAAGCTAGGGTTCCATAAAAATTTCAACTTTATAAAATTAGTTCATAATGCAAACTCAAAATCATACAAGAATTGATAGCACATAAACATGATTAAAATAGTTAAGAAGAGAATTCTGAACAAAAAGAAGAAGAAAACAAATCCAATTGAACGTCTTCAAAGGTTGAATCTCTGTCTATGTTTACTGATTTTGTGATAGTGGATATGGTCAAACAAGAAGACAAGGATGGAGAAGAGCACAACAAAGAAAGTGTAGGTGATGTCTATGAAGATGAGAATGATGATGATAATCATGTTAAAGGTGTGCAAAATTTTTTCTTGGAGATTTGTAAACCAGTAATTGATTCGCAATGTCATAGTTTAAATCAGACATCTTGCAAGGTGAGTTCCCAAAAATTTGGGCTTATGGTAGATTTTGAATATCACGATGAGGGAGATGGTTTATGAAATCAAATTGCCTCTACAACTCTATGTATCACCATATAATGTTGTTTGGGATTCGTTGATTGGCATTCACGTAAGTGAAAATTATGTGATTGACATCGCTAGTTTGAAGTACAAGGATGCTACACCTTTTGATAATCTTGATGTTGACGCATGCGAGTTATTATTGGGTAGACCATATCAATTTGATTTGAATTTATGCCATAAAAGTAGGGAGAAGCCAATTGAGTTTATCGATGATAATGATGATGTTAAATATGTTTTGTATCCGCTGGAAGATAAGGGTGTCTTGAAGCATCCATATGAATATGTTCTGTCTCTTTATACAACGAAAGAATCAAGAGTTCCTGAAGGTCATTCAATTTATGGCTTGACAATGGTTAATCAAGATGTCGTTGGGTCAATCCAAGTGTTGGCATTGCAATATGTTGAATTTATCTAAGAATTCAGGTACAAAGTTCCTCGAAGGTGTTTTTCCTATTAAAATACCACCATTGCGAGATAAACAACAAGCAGATGTATTTTTATTTCTATATGGGAACTCGGGGTCGAGTTCTTTCGAAGTGGAGGAGACTGATGTAGGAGGATTTTTGGTGTCAATTAAGGTTGTAATAAATGGTGATAAGGTAATTCTAGAACAAAAGCACGTGATCATGCCAAAACAAGAAAATATAGTAGTTGATATTATGCATGCTCATGCTACTGAATTATCTGGTCATGCAAAATTGGAAAATATTGGCAGAGACTTTTATCGAGAGGATGGGGATACTGTGCATGATCATGCTCAATCCTGCATGGTCACGCTATTTTATAATAAATATTTAGTTTTAACTATGATTTGTTTTTATTTCGTTTTAGGGTTTTTATATCCCTATATAAACAATCTTATGATGTAACATATTAATAATCTTTTTATTGAAATCAAAACCTTAGAGATTTTTCTCTTCTTTCTTGTGGATTCAAGAACCCCTTGTGGATTCAAGGATTGCCTTGTGGATTCAAGGTTTTTCAAGGATTTCTCGTGTAAGAGTTCTTTAAGGATTAGCATTTGCTTCTCCTTCGCTTCCGTGCTGCGTCACTAAGGCTTCAGAGTAATAACCATCAGCCTTTTTTAGCATGCTTCTGTCAATCTCATTCAAGATTCTCCAAAATGCAACAAAGGTTTGTTATAAGTTACGTCAAAAGGAGTTATTTGACCAAGGGAAACCATGACTTGCAGTCTTTCGGTTGATTTTCACACATAATTAGGTTTCCAAACATCTTCATGAGAGCTTCAGTTAGTACATTAGAGGCATTATGAAAAACTTATGAGATGAGAAACTATGTACCATGTGATGCAAATTAGGACTCGGGTTAAGATTCTAGTATTCCTATCACATTTATGCTTTTACTCCACCCACACAACTTGACACATTGTCCACATATGCTTGTGCGGCCTGAACAACTGTGAAAGGGTGGGTAAGCGCTATAAACGATCACTGAGCCTGTCCTTTACTAATAAGATACCATCCTTATTCCTTACCTTGAGGTTAGGGTAAAAGAATAATGAAAGCTACGTATATCTCCATTCACACTTATTTTATTGTGGTATTGAGAGTTTCCACGGACATTACACTACAAGAAAAACACGATCCTGCAACACATTTTCGCCGTTGTCTGACATGCGTTTTTTTCGTTGTCTATCCGGCAGGTGTCTGTTTGAAGGCAGACAACAGTTATTTAGCCGATGCGTAGTAGACGGTAACACAACAGTTTTAATTTGTTGTTAAAAATTATGTAACACAACAGTTATATAATCAAAACCGTTACTGGAAACAGCATGATGCAACAGTTTTCTGACTAATAGACAACATGTAATAGACGTTATGCAAAGGGTTCTCAATCTTGCCAGGTTCTTTTTCAAACAACAGTCACATGTAATCATCTGTTGTCTGAAATCCTAACCGTAACAATTTTATTGCAACCCCGTCATCTCCGTTGGTGTTAGACAACGGAGTACACAAACACACATGTAGTCGTTTTTGGGGTTAGACAACAGTTTGTTACAAGCATTAACCATTGTGTAAGCATTTGACAACAGTTAGTAAAGCAGCTCAATTTTGGTTCACTGTTATCCGAAAGCTCTTTAGACAACATTTTAAGTGTAACACATATTGTAGTTGAAGTTTTCAGACAACGGTATATTGTAGTTCACCGTTATAAAACGATTGCAGACACAACAGTATAACAATGTATAACAATGCTATACTGTTGTCCCAGTTTTGTTCGTACAATGGGTATTTTGATTTAAAACACCGTAATCTGTTTAAGCGTAGACTTTTTGCAAATCAAATTCACATTTCATACAAACCACGAATGGAATCTGAAAACTAAATTCCATCAATCAACATTTGGTTCAACCAGGTGACAAACCAAATGAGCAAATACATTATGAAACAAAACGATACCAAACACAAAAGAGATACCAAACACAAAAGAAAACGACGAAATAGATACCAAATTAAGACCGATCAATCCACCAAAAACACAAAACAAGCTAATAGAGTTCACCGAACACCAAATACATCATCCCATCACCAACTATACATAAAACTTCCACTTCACTACTAGTTCATAACAGTTCATAACAAGAGAAAGAACCAGACTATAGAACCTAACGTGCATAGCGTTTCATAAAATATTTCGCAATATCAGTCCTGATCTCGTTAATGTCCTCATCAGTATAAACCAAGCTCGACCTGCGCATCCACTGAAAAATAACCAAAGGTTTTTTGTAAGTCACATATTTTTACTAGTATCCTAAATAACCAAGTACGTCTAAAGTTGATCAGAAAACCCATAATAAGTGAAATTCTCACCTTAGCAGCAAATTGAAGCTCTTTGTCCTCAACGATTTCCTTCATGTACCTCATCACGAACATGCCACAGTCCTTGCTCCCTGTCTGCAGTGGAACTCCCTGAAGTACCAAATAAAAATTTATTTACAATCTCCTTCGATGACATAAATAAAATATGATGAGAATGAATTAATACCGCCATGTTCTCCCATAATATTTTCTTCTTTGAAACCTTGTTCAGATCCTCCTTGTACATTTTAATGGCGCTGTAACAAAATTAACATTTATCAACAAAAATTCAAAGCACAAAAAGATATGGTGTATTAAGGTTCAAGAATCAATACACAAACTTTAGAATTTGAACTTACTTGTCGACAACATCCACCCATTCCTCATTTGCAATTCGACGTTTTAGAGGGTCCATGTAGTAGACAATCTCTGCCTCAGGATTTGCAACAGTCAAAGTCCAGTGGTTCCTATGCAAACATGAACCATGGAGCAAGTTTGAAATTAAAGCTCAAAAATTTATCTGAGAATGTCTAAGTAGCTAGTTATGGTATGAACACTTACACGGCATTGTAAGGCATGAGAAAGTATTCATCTTTCTTAGCATTCTTAAATCGTGCAGCGAGTGCACGCGACCTCTGCCCTGCATTACCACATCCAATGGCACCAATCGTGCTAGGATCTACGAAGCTTATCATGTTGGTCATCTTATGCTTTTTCACAAATTCATTTAAGAGGCTACATATAACATTAAGTAGTAGTGAGTACAGATTCTCAGTTTTATTGTGGGACTATCTACGAAAAAATGAAAGAAATTGCAGAGAAACTTACTTAATAAAAAGGCAAATGAGAGACCCTGCAATTTCACCTCCAGAGCACACTGCATGTATATCTGATAAGAAAATGACTTGCTTCTTTGTAGAGCCAAAGGCTTCTTCGCTTAGCTGAAAAGACATTGTCCGTTCATCAGCCAAGGAATCCTTTGCCCATGTCCACAAACGCTTCAATGCAGAAGGATAATTTGCATCCATCTCAACAAAAAGCTCTGCTCGAACATCTTCAACTACTTTATAAGTCCTTTTCATTTTCTTGTGATGACCTTTCTTATTTTTCTGAAAAAATGCACGTGAAAATAGTAAGAAGAAACAGTCTAAATAAACATACTAGATATACTAAGCACACTAATAGAAAAACAATCTGACCTTTGAGAAACCATCGGAAGTGCTATTGTTTCCTATTGCTATCAGGTTTCTCGGCCATGCAATAAAAGTTCCTATGGCTTGTTCCACAGTCACAATGTCATCACCGATAGGGAAGGGAATCTTAGCACCGCACTGAATGACTCGAGTGATTGAAACTCTTGCATTCTCTTCTCCAAGTCTTACTCCATGGATTGTCTGCTCACATCCATCAAGAACTAGTACTTCATGAATCTCTGCATAAGCTACAACGTTGCTCAGCGATCCAACAGCCAATTTGCAAACAGAACTACCGGATGCATTCACTTTCACTTCCTCACCTATCTTCTTTTCAACAACAAACTTACAATCTCCATCCTCACCATCCACCTCACCATCCACCTTACAATTTCCATCCTCACCAGCCACCTTACAATTGGCATCCGCACCAGCCACCTTGTTATCATCCTTAATGTCACCAAAATCAACAAATATAGTGTCAATCATTTTCACTTTATGAACATCTTTATCTTGTTGAACATTATGCATCTTCCTTGCACTTTCAGGTGATTCAAGATTCTTTACACCTACATCTACATCAATCCCACCGTTAGAGTGACAACTTGCTTGTTGAGAAGCCTGTTTCGGACTACCATCTTGTCCCACAGTCTTTGTCAACAACTCCGCTTTGAGCTTTTCCACTACATCAGCCCAAACTGCATCTCTCTCTTTAATAACCTTTGCAGTCTCCTCTTCCACGCACTTCTTAACTCTCTCATGTATCTTTTCATCCATGGTCTTGGCTTTATTTTGCCTTGGAAGATCGAAGTAAACTGACTGCTTCACAGTAGTTCCTTGGCCACGTACTCTTCCTGGATGCTCAGGCTTACCAAGCGCCATTGTCAAAACATCATTAAGACCGTCCACTTTTACTTTCCCTTCCTTAACCTCCGCCTTCAACTTTGCCTACAATTTCAAGTGTACCATATATTCAAAGTTTGCTAATAGTTTAGAAAAAAGGTTGAAAGCATGAGCTAATGAATACTTTGAATTAAAATACAAATTAATAACTTACAATTTCCTTAGCTTTTTCTGCAACAGCATCATTTAAAAAATTACCATCTTCGTCCATCCTTGCTATGATCCAGCAGTCCGATCGATCTTCTAATTCCTCTTCATCCGGATGCGATTGAGACTGCATTCATATGTTGATTTATACCTTAGTAGCAGTATAAACATGTTTGAAAAAATAGTATGTATCCACAAATAAGCATGTTGTTTCATTATTACTCACCCATTCGTGCTCGAGGTTGGCATAACCTCTTCGAGACATCCGATGTGGGAATAAACTCAACTTGCTTCTTTTTGCATGTTCAACATGACATTCCCAGAACTCACCCGAGATGCGATCAGCAACAAATATGTCCCAATGCGATTTTTCTATGAAAGAAAAATCTGCAGGAGGGTGGGCCAACATTTCAGGCTGATCCCGATAAGGAAGAATGTATTTTCTGGTCAGCCGACTTTTAAACTCCCTCCATCTGCGACCGGCTGATTGTATAACCATCTTCTTGGCGGATGGAGGTACAACAAAAGCCATCTACATACATAAATAGGAAAACAAAAGTTAAGAGATGTAACTTGTAAGTAATAAAAAGAATAGATAGTACAAAAAAACAGAACTTTGCAAATTCATCTTACCAGCACACAGTCCCAAATCTTCGTCTTTATCTCCCCAGGAACACAATTCCAATTATCATGCCAGATTGGTGGTTTGGTTCTTCCCAAAACTCCAATATATGACTGCATCTCTGTCGCTTCTTCACCAAATGGCTCTCCTTTTTCATTAAAAGTCACAGTCAGTTTGATCCCCATGATCTTGCGTTTCAAAATTCGATGCATCGTTACACAGCCTCACTTAAGTAGTTTTAGTCCTTGAGTATTGTTAGGCGTGGTAGCAAGTTTTCCTTTTTTCCTTTTCTTCGAAATTTGTTTTTGTAATTTTTCAGATATGGGATTCTTCTTCACAGATATTGGGGAAGAACACGAAGGAGTGGGGGTCAGAATGAGGGTCTGGTTGTTTAAAGACCTCGTCTTTCTTAAAGCCTTAATCACATTCAAGGTACATGGATGGGATGCAGATGGTTTGCTCTTCTTGAACTCTTTCTTCTTCATCACTATCCTCCGCGACGCTTTCTTTTTTGACTCAGTTTTCTTTTTCGGACTAGCCATAATCTATACAACACAAAAACAATGAATAAGTACATGTGACATGCTTGACATGACAATAAAACTACTCTAATTTAGAAGACAAATAGACAACCATTAAAAGAATCCGCAAAATCAAAAATTCAGTTTTATATAAAAGCCAATGTATTAATCAGCATCAACAATTCCAATCAAGATTTTCAATCAAAAATATTTAAACTGTCAGTATTGAAAGAAGGCATATCATCACAAAAACTTATCACAAAAATTTACAGTTTGCATGCAAAACAAAAAAAATATGTAAACACTAAAAGCATACGAAAACATTCAAAACACAACACATGGAGAAGTAATAGAGTAATTAACACTCAAAACAGAGAAGAGAAACTAGCCACAATTTGCAAGCAAAATTTCATAGCCAAAATTGCATATAAAGATGCAAAATTAAATGCATGTAATCGAATCAACTCTCAACAAACATCACCAAGCATATAAATAATATTAAGGTAAAAAAGAGGAGTTTTATGCTAAGAACATTTGAAAATCACCAAAAAATCAAAAACCCCCAAATTAGAAATGGGGTTTTAGGGTCAAAATAAATCAAAAATATAATATTAAGGTAAAAAAGAGGAGTTTTATGCTAAGAACATGTGAAAATCAAGAACCCCTAAAAATGGATGAAGGTTTGTGATATGAAAATCAAAAACCCCCAAATCTGATTAGGGTTTCATAAAATGGGTTTCATAAAATGGTTCATAATCAACAACGTACCAGTACAGTTGAGTTTGACAGTGAGAGAGATGAAAATCGCCGGTGAATCGCCGGTGAATCGCCGGTGAGAGAGAAGAGAGAAGTTTTTGTTTGAAAGAGAGAAGCGTTTGTTTGTAATAAAAGAGAGAAGCGGTTGTTTTTTACCTTATTAAAGTGGAGTTAGTAAAAAAAGGGGGAAAGTCTGAAAAATCAAAATGAAAAAGGGGGAAACAAAAAAAAGAGGGAAAAAAAAGAGAGGGAAATGAAAAATCAAATGAACGGATGAGATGCAGATCTGGTTTAATCTAACGAACCAGATTAGTCCCAAAATATATTTATATTTTAATTCTTAATTAAAGTCAAACAAAAATTTCCCAAAAAACGTACAACTTTTTGAAAATATACATACAACGGTTGTTATGTCTATAAACCGTTGTTAAAAAATCTATTTAACAACAGTTTCGACAATAAACCGTTATCTGACAACGTTGTCTAATATGTAACTGAGCAACGGTTTTCCACCAAAACTGTTGTATATTACTATTTCCGACAACAGTTTCATTCTGAACCGTTGTCTGTTAACTGAAATTTTTAATTATCACAAAATTCAATGTCGATATAAAATTCTACATTTTATCGTATGGTTAAAACGTCGTATCCTACATTTCCCATGTATAATTTTGAAGAAGTTTAACTTTTCATATTCGATATTTCTAACCTTTTATTGTAAACTTACATCGATTAGTTATTCATATATAACGATTTTACAAATTTACAATTACACAATGAAGACTATTATCTACTGTTTTGACTAAAATCGGTATTAATCGGTAGAGTCACCTTTACTGATTAATTGGATAATCGATGATTAGGGTTTTGACTTAGGATTTATAGTAGTGTTTGGACTTTAGGGTTTACAATAGTGTTTAGGGTTTAGGGTTTACGGCTGAGTTTAGGGCTTTGACTTAGGATTTACAGTAGTGTTTAGGGTTTAAGGTTCAAAGTTTGATATGAATAACAGAATATAGAATATATGGTGGAGGCATTTTGTATTCCGTTATTCGTATTAATTGGTTTTATGTATCGAACATGTGTCTAGCTAGCAAGATCTAACGTGCACAATACCTTATTTTAGCCAGGTTCGACCCCTAATCTCTACGGTCTATGCGTCCTGGTCTCTTAGCAACCCAGTAAGAGAATATATTATTGATCAACGAATCGGTATTAACTACTGTATTAATCGGTAGAGTCACCTTTACTGATTAATTGGATAATCGATGATTAGGGTTTTGACTTAGGATTTATAGTAGTGTTTGGACTTTAGGGTTTACAATAGTGTTTAGGGTTTAGAGTTTACGGCTGAGTTTAGGGCTTTGACTTAGGATTTACAGTAGTGTTTAGGGTTTAAGGTTCAAAGTTTGATATGAATAACAGAATATAGAATATATGGTGGAGGCATTTTGTATTCCATTATTCGTATTAATTGGTTTTATGTATCGAACATGTGTCTAGCTAGCAAGATCTAACGTGCACAATACCTTATTTTAGCCAGGTTCGACCCCTAATCTCTACGGTCTACGTCCTGGTCTCTTAGCAACCCGGTAAGAGAATATATTATTGATCAACGAAAATTCCCATTACAAGATCCAATAATATATCTCTCTATGCACCCGTTGTTGATAGCAGCTTGCTGAAACACGTTGTCCCTTGAACCAAATGCTCTCTAAGAACTATACTACCCCGAGTACAATCTTCTCTAACAAACTAGTTCCTGAACCCTTGTTTCGGACAAGTACTCGGAAATCGATGATCAACCGATTCGGATCGTATCGAGTACTCAGACGATTACTCGGATGTTGAAAACGAGTACTAAAAAAATTGGTCGAATACTCAGATGCTGAAGATCAAACTGAATCAAACCAATTTCCTATTTTTACAACCTTGCTAAATAATAGTATGTAGTGTAAATTTTAAAAATATTATTTCTTTCGTAATACCGGATAATTAACTTGTGCCTTGCACGGGTTGTAAACTACAAAATAACTGTATTTTTTTTATAAATTTTTAAATTAATTTGATAAATATCTATTTTTAAAAAAAAAATTTAAAATTTTAAAAATACTAAATACACCAAACTATACCATAATAAATAAATAAATACAACCGATTTCAATGAAAAAATAATTTTAATATATATAAAATATTTAACGAAACAAAATAAACCAATGAAATAAAGAAAACATATTTAGAATAATTGTGTCCGAATAAGACCACAATTATCGAGCTTGTCTCTCTTTCTATCCTCTCTTTCTATCCATTTTTTCCCTTTCTCTCTTTGTTAGCTCACTTTCCTTATTTGTTAGCTCAGTTTCTCCTCCATTTTTTCAGTTTCTTTCTATGTTAGCTCACTTTCTCTCAACATCTTCTTGAGAAACCATTAATCAGTGATTGAAGACCTCCATTAATACCATTTTAGTATTATTCACAACAAAATCTTGTTGTTGGTTCGAGGCTGCTGCGGAGCGAATCATCGGCTTGAGTATATATATGAGCCTCGGGCTTCTTCTGAAGACCTCAATTAGTTTCACGGATTCAAGACCTCCATTAATTTCATTTTAGGTAAATTCATTTTGAACACGTTAATGATTTCAGTTGTGTTAATTAATTTGATTTGTGTCAAAGAATTCATTTTGATGAACACGTTTTGATGTTTCTACACTTCAATTAGCGTTGGTTTATTTAGTTTTTATCGATAGTGTGGAACTTTGGATTAGGGTTCATGTTTAATAATTTGGGGGAAATAGTTCTCTCCTGTTTTTGGTCAACTTTGGGGTTGTAATTCTGTTTCAGTTCTAATAGTTTTTGCAGAATTTGAGTGATTAGTATACCAGTTGGCCTTGGAGTTTACGATTTAGTTAACAACTTAACATTATTTATTTCTTCACTGTATTGTCTTTGTTAGGCCGAATACACAAATAATAATCAACTTTTTATGAGATATTAACAAGTAAAAGCGTTTATGCACTTAAAAACTTCTTGTATTTCAAACCCTCTTCGTGATGTAAAAGATCACAAAGAGCTGCTAGGTTACAATAATGATAATTCGTTATCGATACCCTTCTAGGGTTAACCTATCTGTATTTATATAACATACAGCTACGATACAATCTCTAATTGATATTCCTAATAATCAGCTATACAATGATATCAATTACAGATTGTCACACGTCTCCTATGTCAACTCGATCTCTTTGATAGCTATCCAATCTTCAAAGATATCACTTCCATAATTAATCTTTAATCACTGTTGAACAGTAGACGCGCTTCCTCCAGACAGAGTTTAACAAACTCTGTCGAGCTTCCAACTGTCAGAGTTTACACAAACTCTGACTGCTTCCAGCTAAACTCTGATAACTCCCTGTAACACTTAAACACTGATCAAAACACATCAATTATATTTAACAATCTCCCCCAACTTGTTCATTATCAAAAATGTACAAGTTAATGACAATAATTGATGATGTCAAAACAAATGATAAATACAGTGTTTATACAGATTCAGAGTTTAAGCTTAAAAACTATAGAGAATAAGAAAATTCTTACAGAACTTTAATCTCTAATCATTTCAAGATCTGGCATGGTTCTGAGATAATCAATCAGCAATCTTCTTTCTGCATTCTCAAGTTCAATCTTCATTGCTTCTTTGATTTCTCTGAGTCGAGGATCACTTTCATCTGTTTGGTAAATAGCAGCCCTAAGATCATAAATCTTGTTTCTTCTCATTTCATTACCCAGTCTGATAAATCTATCTTTTTCTGCCTGAGTATTAAAGTCAAGTACTGTGATTCCCAAATCAGTTTTTAACTTTGCAGTACCTTTCTTCATTTCAATGAGATTGCCTTGGTAATCCCTGTACTTAGGAATGTATCTGCTGTTGTATTTCTGTCCTCTAATAGCCAGATTCTGAGTCATCTTCTGTCTTAGTACATTAGCAACAGATTGAGTCCTTCGACTATTCACCTTGAGAAGATATAGAACATACTCTAGTTCTTCCCAATATTTCAAGTTGATATCATCCTCACCAACTTTGAATACTGTCCCATCAGCCATGAAGTAAAGAAGAAAATCTTTGTCTAAACTCTTCTGATGAACCAACTGCACTGATTCCAGTCTATCCAGACTCTCTTGAGGTACACCACGACCTGGAACAGCCAGTGAAGAAGGATCTCTAGGACCAGTATATTGCCTTCTGTCTCTATGTGAGCCTAATCCAGCCTTATTATTTCCAATCTTACCAGATAAAGCTTTTCCATCAGAAATATTCATTGAGACTCCAGATAACACATCTGGATCATGAAGTGTTCCTTTACCAAAAACTGATTTCAACTGAGAAGATAGAGGTTTAAACACAACTTGTGTAGCAACAGAGGTTGTATCTTTCTTCTTTGAATCTTCTCCTTCCATAGCAATGCCTTTCAGCTTGTGTTTAGCTTCAGCTTCTGTTGATTTCTTAGATAAATGTGATCTTTGATCAGCATCAACATTTTCCTTGATCACAACGCCTTTAAGAACAGGCCTAGGAGCTTTTTCTTTTTGTACCTTATCAGACTTTAAAGCTTTAAGATGTTCTTCATGTAAACTCTTTTCCTCAGCTTTAATGTCTTCAATCGTTACTCCTTCCTCATTCTCTTCAATGAACAACTTAGCAGCCAACTCTTCATCAGTTTGTGGATTTGAAAATAACAGTAAACTCTTGGTCCTTGAAGTTCCTTGAGTATCAGTATTTCTCCCAACAGACTGTGATTTGAATGACTTACTAGTTCTCAGAGTTTGAACCTCCTCAGCCTTTTTCTTTCCTTTGTCTTTGTTACTTGCCCCTCCATCTCCAGAACTATCCCTTCTGACAACTCTCTCCCCCTTTTTGACATCATCAGGCATAAGGATAGAAGTAATTAACTCCAGAGAGGTAGCAATAGAATCAATTTTAGCAGATAAATCAGACTGATTCTCTTCAACTTTACTCAGTCTGGCAAGGATATTGTCTTGAGCTTTAGAGAATTTTGTAGTCACTAGTTTTGAATGTGTTTCCATTTTCATCTCTCTAGCTACAACCTCATTTCGCAAAGAAGTGATTGCCAAATTAGTATCATCAAATCGTCTATCCAGAGTTTTAACTTGAACTATAGTTGCTTGCAAGCAAGAAAGAATCTCTGGATTAGAGATAGTATCAGCACTTTGCTTAACAAACTTAGCTGCTCTTCTTGATGGAAAAATACAATCTTCTTTGTACCATTCAGCAGCATTCTTGGCAAATTGTGCTCTCTCAACTTCATGAGAAGAACAAGGTTGAGAAAAAGGTGTATGTTTATCATCAGTTTGTACTGGTGCACTCAGAGAAGTATCAGAGTTTGCACTACTGTCACCTTCAGCTTCAACACTTGTAGCTTTAACTGGTTCATCTTCAGCCATAGATTTAGCAATATCTTCTGTAAGCTTTTGAGAATTTTCTTCATGTTGCTCAGGCTCAGCAACAGGCATTGACTGAGAAGTTACTTTGGTTGCCTGATCAATTTCTTCACCTTCTTCAACAGTGTGGTGAGCATCAGATATTATCTCAGTATGAGATGCCACAGATGTAAGTTGATCAACTACACCAACATTAGAGATAGGATCAGAAAATGGCATAAATGAATCAGGAACAGCATTTATTGGAGAAACACCATCTCTTGCATCCTCTTCTGCAGGAATTTTATCCTCTGCATGCATTACATCCTCTGCAGGTATTACATCCTCTGCAGGTATTACAACTTTCTCAGCCTCAACAGGAGGTGTTTGCTGTGAAACAACCTCTGGAGCTTCAATATCTTCATCCACAGAATCAGAGAATATCACTCTTCTTCGTTTTGCTAGAGGTACATTATCTGAATCCTCTTCACAAGGTGGTGACTTAGGCATGTTTGCTCGAGCTTTCAATCGCTTCCCTTTTCTAGTGTAAACAGCTTCAGGAGATTTTCGTTTTGATTGCCTCTTTGTCTCTTCCGCCTGTCTTAGACTGGCATGTCGTGCAGCAAGTGCTTTCTTAACGCCTTGAGATTTAGACTTTGATTGTAATGGAGAATCAGAGTTTGAGTTTGAAGTGGGTGAAGATTGCTTTGCAGGTGATTCAGTGTTTGGTTCTGGTTGAGGTTCAGGGTGTGGTTCAGGTTGTTGTGGTTCTTGTTCAGGTTCATCTTGTTGTGGTGCATCGTGTTGTGGTTCCTGTTGGTCTTGTTGTGGTTCTTGTGGTTGATTTAGAAAATTTCGTAGAGCAAGAGGCATGATAAACTCAGGAAGATTTTCTTTACCAACATCCTTGTTAGTCATATCAGAGAATATGCGCTTATTGACTCTAAAAGGATCAACTTTATCATTTTCATCAATTACAAGACCAGGTACACATGCATTGAACAACATTTGACAGAAACGAGCATAGTAGACAGTGGTAGACTCTGACAATTTATCACCTAAGTTCATCAAAACATATCGACCAAAATCAAAATTAATACCATAGAGCAAAGAATACCCGATATGGAGACTATCCATTGGAATGGCATCCCAGTTTGTGACTTTCTTCTGGAATGTTCTTGTTATGCAATCAAAGAAGAAATTCCATTCCTTTCTTAGATTTGGTCGCTTTATACTGCCAAGCTTGTCAAGAGATTCCATGTAACCTATCTCTTGTAGCATGTCTCTCAGATAACTTTCATTAACCAGAGTATAAGAAGTATGTGTGTCAAAACCCATCGTATCTCGTACAGTCTGTGGAGTAATCACATGGTCTTGATCTTCATAGGTGAAGATAATGGTAGGAGTTCCACTTTCTCCTCCATCCACATAAACTGAGTTCTGCCAGAATGAAGCAATTTGAGACGCAGAAAGAGTAGCAGGCCCAGTCAGAGCTTGTCCAATCTCTGAATCCCTCAAAAAGTTCTGCATGAGATGAAACGATTCTGGAACGCGTTCATGATAGAGTGGAGCTTCATAGTTATTAGGAACAAACCGTAAGCCAAGAGCAGTGAATGCTTTAGATGCCATTGAGTTAAGAATTTCCAAGAATTTCCAAAAGATATGAATGTAGAGAAGGTGTTTGCGTGAGTGCCCAAGAGAAAAATAAGAAAACTGTGAGAGTAAGAATAAAGCAAACTCGTTTGGACACAAAAGTGATTAAATTAATAAAAACTCAATCTCTTATGTAACAAACACTCATCAGTTCCTTAATTAATGTGTAGTGGGACACGATAATAGGTAAGTGGGACACATTAAGGGTGAGTGGGTCATGTGCGCCTATTTTTAAAAAGAGTATATTAAAATTAAAACATTAAAATATTTGATTTTAACAAAAATCAAATAATACTCTTTTAAAAATATCTGGACCCAGAATACGAAGCGATTAAGGACTTCGTTCTTACCCATCTCTATTTAAGGCCTAGAGACTTGATCAGATTATTTCATTAAACCTTTAACCTTTCAGTCTCCCCTGGAAAATCACAAACCTTTCAAACCAAATACTCTTGAAAAACAATGGCTAACCTTACTATCAAAGAGAAAAACCTTCATCTTGTCGAAAATAGAGACATCTTCAGCTATACTCGTGAAGAGTTTGAAGCGTTTGAGTGGGAAAGGCAGCTTGAGACGCTGTGGCTGCAAATGGATGCTGGTCTGGAAGAGCTCGAGAGAGAGAAACCTGCAAGGGTGATCGACATCGATGCTGCCCTCCAAGCAACATTGGCATGGCTCTCCTCGAAGGCATCCTCATCCACCACCACCAACCATTGTTAATGAATATGTCAGCAAAAATAACCTTATCCCTTCAACTTCCACCCAAATAAAGTGGCAAAGATGGGATCTGGGAATTTTTGCTAACAATGGAGTGGTGTGGACGGATCTTTTACTTTCCTGTTGAATAGATTAGCAGATAGAGAAAACAAAAATATGTAATATTTGCTTGTAATCTCTTTCTTATTATCAATGAAAATTTTGTTTTTCTAATCATATTCATTGTGTTCTGCAACTGTTATTTGTGTTATATGAACTGTTCTTCAAGAAAATGCATCAAGAAGAGAATATGAAAACTAATTAAAGTAATCATATAAAGAACACATTCATGAACTATCCACTGATTAACAGTTGTCAAAAACCCTACTTACTCCAAGACTTTCAAATTGTCCAAGTGAAAATTTACCTTAGAGTACAAATCACGAATCAACAGCGTTTGTCAATTCTCCAACTTTATCATCGAAACCCTTTCATAAATTGCACAGTTGTGAATATTTGTGTGTGTGAAGCAGAGTTTACTAAGTCAATTTTTAGAGCATCTAATTTTTCATACAATCCATAAAGTAAATCAATAAACACTGGATGCACAAACTGTCATGGTAAACACTGACTGTATGATGAAAGCTAAACTCTGAAGTATTCGAACTTTATACAATAATTTTTTATTTTATACCCTCTTTATATACACATTTTTTTTTTTTTTTCATTTCATTTTTTTTTTTTTTCATTCCAGTAATCAGAGGTTGGAACCAGTCATCAAAAATTCAAAAATTTTAGCCCTTATCATTTTGATAAGTTCCTGGGTCATCCTAGTATTTAACTAGTCACCAAAAATCAGAGAATTTTAGCACATATTATATACCAATAGGTTCCTGGGTCATCCTAGTATCCAACATAATCTCAAAGGAGTATAACAACCTATATACACTTTCTTTGGGGTATTGCAGTAAACATTTTATTTTATCAGAGTATAACTAACAGAGTTTAGAGTTCATCAACATCAGTAGTTCTTCATGAAAGGTAATGCACACAGTATTTATAGACTCAGAGTTTAGGACAAAATAAACTAAGAGATGCTATAAATATGAGCCAGTATCATGCTGTGTTAACTTTCTGCACAATCTAAGATTAGATCTCAATAACTCAGAAAGATTCATGATTAATTGCTGAGAATCATGCTTCATACATATTTCTTCATTGGTGTTTTCATTCAGACAAAAATCAACTCAAGGTTCACAGAGTTTATCAAACTTATTAACAGTGTATGACATACAGACATGCTGACAGAGTTTAACAGAGTATGCATAACAGAGTTTAATCAACAGAGTTCACTTAGTATTTAATCAATCAGGAAATATGATTAATACATCACATAAGTAAAGTTTGAATCTAACCAACATTTCTAGTCAGAACCAGAGATCATTCCTAGTTCATTAACCAGCCTTGTAAATGTAACTTCACTCAATGGTTTAGTGAAGATATCTGCAACCTGTTGTTCTGTAGAGACAAAATGTAGTTCAATATTTCCTTCTTCCACATGTTCTCTGATGAAGTGGTACCTTATGCTGATGTGCTTGGTCATTGAATGCTGTACTGGATTACCTGTCATAGCAATAGCACTTTGGTTATCACAGTAAATAGGTATATTACTGTACCTCAATCCATAATCCAGCAATTGATTCTTCATCCATAAGATCTGTGCACAACAGCTACCAGCTGCAATATACTCTGCTTCAGCTGTAGATGTGGAGATTGATTTCTGTTTCTTGCTGTACCAGGAAACAAGTCTGTCACCAAGAAATTGACAACTTCCACTAGTGCTCTTTCTGTCTACCTTACAGCCTGCAAAGTCTGCATCAGAATATCCAAGTAGCTTAAAATCTGATTCTCTGGGGTACCACAGACCTAATGATATGGTGCCCTTGAGATACTTGAAGATTCTTTTCACAGCTGTCAAATGTGGCTCTCTAGGATCTACCTGAAACCTTGCACAAAGACAGGTTGCATACATGATGTCAGGCCTACTAGCTGTCAAGTATAGAAGAGATCCTATCATGCCCCTGAAGTTTGTCATATCCACTGACACTCCTGTGTCTTTGTCCAGTTTAGTTGCTGTTGCCATGGGAGTTGATGCAGATGAACAGTCAAGCATACCAAATTTCTTGAGAAGATTTCTGGTGTATTTTTCTTGATTAATAAAAATTCCATCTTCTGTTTGTTTCACCTGTAGGCCTAGAAAGTAACTAAGCTCTCCCATCATGCTCATTTGATATCTGGACTGCATGAGCTTGGCAAACTTCTTACAGAGTTTATCATTAGTAGACCCAAAGATGATGTCATCAACATAAATTTGAACTAAAAGGAGGTCACTTCCTTGGTTGAAATAAAACAGAGTTTTGTCAATTGTACCTCTGTTGAATCCACTTTCTAGAAGAAACTGAGCAAGTGTCTCATACCATGCTCTTGGTGCCTGCTTAAGTCCATATAGTGCCTTATCTAGCCTGTAGACATAATCTGGATATTTGGGGTCCACAAATCCTGGTGGTTGTTCAACAAACACTTCTTCTTCAAGCTTTCCATTCAGAAAAGCACTTTTCACATCCATCTGGAACACTTTGAATTTCTTGTGAGAGGCATATGCTAGAAAAAATCTGATTGCCTCCAATCTTGCTACTGGAGCAAATGTTTCATCATAATCTATTCCTTCCTGCTGTGAATAACCTTTTGCTACCAGTCTAGCCTTGTTCCTCGTGATAACACCTTCACTGTCAGTCTTGTTTCTGAAAACCCATTTAGTACCAACAATAGATCTGTTCTTTGGCCTTGGTACAAGGGTCCAAACTTCATTTCTTTCAAATTCATTTAACTCTTCCTGCATTGCTGTTATCCAGTCTGCATCTTGAAGAGCTTCTTCCACTTTCTTTGGTTCATTTTTAGACAAGAATGCATGAAATAGACATTCACTTGCAGTAGCACTTCTTGTCTTTACTTTTGCATCTGGATCACCAATTATCAAATCAGGTGTATGTGATTTAGTCCATTTCCTAGCAGAAGGCAAATGACTTCTATCAGCATGTGATCCTCCCCCTTGATCCATGCTCTCCTGATTCTGTTGTGATCTATTTTCGTTTTCTGAGACTCCCCCTGAACTTGACTGTCCAGAGTCAGAATTTGAATTTTCAGAGTTTGAAGCATCAGAGTTTGATCCAGATTTTTCAGTTGACTCAGTATCAGTGTTTGAGTCTTCATCTTGATCATGCTCCCCCTCAACTGGTTCTCCTCTTTGTTGTGACAGAGAAGTTTCTCCAGAATTTGCCAGTAGAGGTTCAGAGTTTGTTTCAACAGAGTCTGTCAGAATTGTTTCATCAGAGTTTCCTTCATCAGAGTTTAAAACTTCATTTTCAAAGTTCAGTTGATCATATTCGTCTTTGTCTTCAAGTCCAGTTATCTTCTTATCATCAAAAGAAACATGTATAGATTCCATGATCACTTTAGTTCTCAGATTGTAAACTCTGAATGCCTTTGTTGACAGTGGATAGCCAACAAAAATTCCTTCATCTGCCTTTAACTCAAACTTGGTCAACTGTTCTGGATGAGTCTTCAAAACGAAACATTTGCACCCGAAAATATGAAAGTATTTCAGGTTAGGCTTCTTTTTCTTCACCATCTCATATGGTGTCTTTCCATGCTTATTGATCAGTGTTGCATTTTGAGTAAAACAAGCAGTTTGAACAGCTTCTGCCCAGAAATAAGTTGGCAATTTTGCTTCATCAAGCATAGTTCTGGCAGCTTCAATTAATGTTCTATTTTTCCTCTCAACTACACCATTTTGTTGTGGTGTACCAGGTGCTGAAAATTCTTGTTTCACTCCATTGTCCTTGCAGAATTCTTCCATTGTTGCATTTCTGAACTCAGTTCCATTATCACTTCTGATGATTCTCACTTTGTTGCTTGATCCTTTGTCCAGAAGCTTCACATGCTCCATCAGAGTTGATGCAGTTTCATCCTTCTTTGCTAGAAAATACACCCAGGTGAATCTAGTGTATTCATCAACAATGACTAAAGCATATTTCTTCCTTGCAATAGACATAACATTTACTGGACCAAATAGATCAACATGAAGAAGATGATGGGGATCAGTGATAGAAGATTCTGTTTTGCTCTTGAAAGATGACTTCCTTTGTTTAGCCTTCTGACATGAGTCACATAGGCCATCAACATTTAACAGGGTCTTTGGGAGTCCTCTTACAAGATCCTTTCTGATCAATTCATTGATGTTGTTCAAGTTCAAATGTGAGAGTTTCTTGTGCCACTTCCAACTCTCTTCACTAGACATTCTTGTAGACAGGCAAACAGCTTTTCCAACAGAGTCTATCAAAAGCTTGATTTCATAAATGTTGTTTTGCCTGTGACCAACTAGAACAACCTTTCCTGTAGATTTGCTGATAACTTCACAATATTCAGGTTGGAAATCTACATGATATCCCTTGTCACAGATTTGACTCACAGATAGCAAGTCATGCTTGAGTCCTGGGACATGAGCTACATTGTTGATGATGACATTTCCAAGATTGATATTGCCATATCCCAATGTTCTTCCTATATTGCCATCACCATAGGAAACTTTTGGGCCAGCCTTCTCCTCATATTCTGATAGCAGGGCTTTATTTCCAGTCATGTGTCCTGAACATCCACTGTCCACGACTAGGGTTGCCTCCCTGTTACCCTGCAATCACAAACAATTACTGAGGATTAGTTTTAAGGATCCAGACTTGCTTGGATCCTTTGGCATTCTTAACTTTGTTAGCTTTTGCAGCGGAATTAACATTATCAGAGTTTGAGCTAACAGTATCAGTGTTTGCACTTGCAGTATCAACTTTAACCCATTTCAGATTGGGTTTCAGTTCATAGTAATTATGATAGATAGCGTGATATTTTCTGCAAGTATAGATGGAATGCCAAGTGCTTCCACAGTGTGTGCATAGAGTCTGTGGCTTAGTTCTAGCAAAATCCTTCTTTACCTCAGACTTTGTAGGTAAAGAATTTATATTTTTATTTTTCTTGCAGAAATTTGCAAGATGCTTAGTACTACCACAGTTATGACATGTCTTTCTTGGAGCATAACTAGCAAGCATTGGTTTATTTCCTGAAGTAATGCCTACTTTTCCATTTCTGTTCTTGTTTGACACTTTCTTTTTCTCAACAGATTTTAACTCCTTCAGTTTATGTTTGAGTTGTTTATCTGTCATTGAACCAATATTAACCTGTTTAACACTAGTTTTTACTGGTTTTCTTTGGACAGCTTCTTTTTCATTCTCAGACAAAAATTTACTGGTTCCATGAACAAATTTAGTTCTGACTTTAACTTGATTTTGAAATCTAAGTTCATCTTCCTCATTATAACCTAGACCAACAGTGTCTGTTTGAAAAATCTGTTGAGTGTCCTTTCCAGAATTAGTCCAAGTCCTAATTTTCTTATTTGCTTCCTCCAACTCAGATTCTAGTTGTTTATATTTCTGAAGCAAAATCTGTTCTTTGCAAACAGCATCATCTCTCTCTTTCTGAACTTGTTGCATGTTTTCAAGTTTCTCTTCAACAAGTTTATTTCTCTCTTTAAGTTCAGAATTTTCAGCTTTTATCCTCTCATTTTCTAAAGTCTGATCCCTATAACTTATATGCAATGACTTAAGAAAAATTCTTAATTGAGCAATGTCATCAATATTATAAGCATAGGTAGTTGGAGGTACCTGATTTTCAGAGGATTCTGATTCAGTAGTAGCCATGAGAGCATAGTTCACTTCTTCATCAGAATCTGAAGTATCTGCCCAATCTCTGCCTTTAGTGTAGAGTACCTTTCCAGTTTTACCCTTCTTGCACTCAGGAGCATAGTGACCCATCTCCTTACACTTGTAGCATTGAATTTCAGACTTATCCTTCTTCCCTTTAGAATCTCTCTTATCAGACTTCCTGTAGCTTTTCCTGTCTTCATTTGAATCCCTAGAAAACCTTTTTCCTTTCTTGAAATTCTTGAAGCCCATTTTCTTGAAAGTCTTCACCATCAGCACAGCCATTTTTCTCATTTCTTCTTCATCATCCTCAGAGTCAGATGATTCAGAAGAATTTGAATCATAATCAGAGTTTGGTGAATCACTTTCTGAATGTATGACCAAAGCTTTTCCCTTCATTTTCCTTCTTGTTGCCTCTTTCTTCTGAGGCTTCTCTTCAACATTAAGAGCAACAGACTTTCCTTTTCTACTTGATCTCCTGTTTCTCTGCTCCATTTCCAATTCATAAGTTTTGAGCAGTCCATAAATTTCATCAATCTCTGTTTCAGCAAGATCCTAGTTGTCTCTAATAGTGGTTGTTTTCACATCCCACTTTTCAGGTAGAGAAAGAAGAAACTTGAGATTCGAGTCTTCTAGATCATACTCTTTGTTGACCAATGACAGATCATTAATCAGTTTACAGAATCTATCAAATGTTTCTGTCATGGTCTCTTCAGGTTTAGCCTCAAAATGCTCATACTCTTGTGTGAGTATGTTTCTCCTATTCTTCTTAATAGCTGCAGTTCCTTGACACCTGACTTCAAGTGCATCCCATATCTCTTTTGCAGTGGTGCAGTTAATGACTTTGTTAGACATGACATTGTCTAAGGCACTATGTAGTAAATGCCTAACTTTTGCATCCTTAGCAATTGATGATAGATCTTCAGGAGTCATGTCCTTCTTTTCCTTTGGAACCATTTTTGCTGCTTCACCAGCAACTGCAACAGATAGCTTTGTAGGATTGTGAGGGCCTTCATAAATCCTGTCAAGATATTCTGGATCTGTAGCCTCCAGAAACATAGTCATCTTGACCTTCCACATAGCATAATCTAATGGCCTCAGAATAGGAACCCTGATTGGTTCATAACGACTCACAGTAGTAGGAGCCTTTTCAGAAACAGTAGGTGTTGGTGGAGGAATTTCTGACATGATTATTGTTGTGTTTGGATCTTAACCTGTAATAAAGTAACAGATTGGCTCTGATACCACTTGTTAGGCCGAATACACAAATAATAATCAACTTTTTATGAGATATTAACAAGTAAAAGCGTTTATGCACTTAAAAACTTCTTGTATTTCAAACCCTCTTCGTGATGTAAAAGATCACAAAGAGCTGCTAGGTTACAATAATGATAATTCGTTATCGATACCCTTCTAGGGTTAACCTATCTGTATTTATATAACATACAGCTACGATACAATCTCTAATTGATATTCCTAATAATCAGCTATACAATGATATCAATTACAGATTGTCACACGTCTCCTATGTCAACTCGATCTCTTTGATAGCTATTCAATCTTCAAAGATATCACTTCCATAATTAATCTTTAATCACTGTTGAACAGTAGACGCGCTTCCTCCAGACAGAGTTTAACAAACTCTGTCGAGCTTCCAACTGTCAGAGTTTACACAAAATCTGACTGCTTCCAGCTAAACTCTGATAACTCCCTGTAACACTTAAACACTGATCAAAACACATCAATTATATTTAACAGTCTTGTGTTATTGTCTTGTTTTACTGTCTTGTGTGTGTGCCTCACTTACACTTTAGAACTCCATGAGTTTTACTGCTATTGACACCATAATAACCATGTATGTCACTTTTTTTTTCAGATGGTGATGGTTGTAATCACGTTTTGTGTTGGATTTGAGGTTCTATTCAGACGTCTATAGTGATTTCATATTAAAAGATGGATAGATCATGGTTAACAGCTGATAGAAGATCAAAAGAGTTTAAAATAGGGGTGGACGACTTATTAATGTTTGCATTTGAAAATGGGTATAATGAAGATAAAATATGTTGTCCATGCATGAAGTGCGCACATAGCAAATCATGGAAGGCTCGGATTGTTAGAAGCCATCTTTTTCAGCATGGAATTGATACAACATATACACGCTGGATTTGGCATGGGGAGCCAAATTTGGTAAATGAAGCCGACACTTCAGAATCTATTAATCAAGGCTCCACGACAATGGGTGAATCCAGCGACGATGATGATGATATTTCTTCAGATTCTTCAGATTTCATCAACCTGGTGAAAGGTGAGCATGAACCTCTGTTTCCTGGATGTGAGAGTTACACTACGATGAAAGCTTTGGTTAAGTTATTCAACTTGAAAGTGAAGCATGGTATGTCTGATTCATGTTTCTCTGAAGTTCTGTTATTTATTGGGACTTTGCTTCCGGAAGAAAACAATCTCCCTTCTTCCTTCAATGAAGCGAAGAAAACCTTATGTGCATTAGGAATGGGGTATGAAAAGATACACGCCTGCCCGAATAATTGTCTCTTATATCGTGGCCAGATAGATGAAGATGAGACTACTTGTCGCATATGTAAGGCCTCCAGATGGAAATTGAATAAGAAAGGAGAGGAACTGGAAGGAGTCCCTGCTAAGGTTTTATGGTATTTCCCTTTGATACCAAGATTAAGAAATATGTTCAATACACCTCAAATTGCAAAGGACATGACTTGGCATGAAACCGAGCGACAAATAGATGGTAAAATGAGGCATCCGGCTGACTCGATAACATGGAAGGATGTCGACCAAAAGTGGCCTGATTTTGCATCAGAGAGTAGGAACCTTCGGTTAGCTTTATCCGCCGATGGTTTTAATCCTTTTCGTGGGAACCGTACTGATTACTCAAGTTGGCCTGTTTTGCTATCAGTTTACAACCTTCCGCCTTGGCTTTGTATGAAGAGAAGGTATATTATGCTTTGCTTGTTGATATCAGGACCGACTGAGCCTGGAAATGATATCGATGTGTTCCTTCAACCACTTATAGAAGATCTGCAGGAGTTGTGGTGCGGGAAACAAGTGTACGACGCATATAAGAAAGAGTCATTCCTACTTAGGGGCATTTTATTATGGACAATAAGTGATTATCCGGCCTTAGGGAACTTGTCGGGAAACGTCATTAGAGGGTATAATGCTTGTACTGTTTGTGTTGATAACACAAATGCTACTAGGCTGATTAATTATCGGAAGACAGTGATTATGAGGCATCGGAGGTGGTTGGACCGTCATCATCCATATAGAAGGCAAAAATCAGCTTTTGATAACACTGTGGAGAAAGGGGTTGCTCCTATTCCGTTAACTGGAGAGCAGGTTCTTGAAAGAGTACAACATCTAAAGGGCCATGTCTTTGGTAAGACACAACGCCAAGCTCGATGAAAGAAAGGTGAAGCTCGACCCGTTTGGAAGAAGGTTTCTATATTCTTCCAACTTGAATATTGGAAGTATTTGCCAGTTAGGCATGTTCTTGATGTGATGCACATCGAGAAAAATATATGCGAAGCTTTAATTGGAACTTTGCTAAATATTCCAGGAAAGACAAAAGATAGGGAGTCTGTCCGTCTTGATATGGCTGCAATGGGAATAAGAACAGAGCTGAGGCCAAAAACTCCCGGAAAGAAAGAGAAGGTACCGTTGGCATCATGGAACTTATTGAATGCAGAAAAAAGAACAGTTTGCTCGTCCTTTCTTAAAATGAAGTTACCGGATGGATTTTGTTCAAATATCAAGAATCTGGTAAATATGGAAAATCTTCGACTTGTTGGAATGAAATCTCATGATTGTCACACGATATTGCATCATTTGCTTCCAATTTCAATTCGGTCGGTACTGCAAAAACAAGTCAGGTACACAATAATAAGGTTTTGCCTTTTCTTCAAGGCAATTTGCAGTAAAGTCATCGATGTAGATAAATTGGAAAAAATGCAATCTCAGTTGGTGGAAACATTATGCCAGCTGGAAAAACACTTTCCTCCTTCGTTCTTTGATGTGATGATCCATCTCTCAATTCATCTTGTAAGAGAGGTTAAGCTTTGTGGGCCAATATTTCTACGTTGGATGTATCCTTTCGAGAGGTATATGAAGGCGTTTAAGGGATATGTACGAAACCCGGCTCATCCCGAAGGCTGTATTGCCGAGGCATATGTTGCCGAAGAGGCCGTTGAATGTTTGGTGAATTTTGAAGAAGGTACCATAGGATTGCCAAAAAATGCTAGGCATGAGCAGAATGCAATTAGCAGACCCTTATCTGGTGCGACAATGATAAAGCCGAGCAAAGAGGACTTGCACCTAGCACACTTGTGTTCTCTGCAAAATAGCAAGGACGTTAGGCCATATTTTGAGTAAGTTACTGACATGTGTGTGTGTGTGTTATTTCCTTTTTTTTTGCATTTTGATTAAAATATTAATGTAACTGA
This sequence comes from Saposhnikovia divaricata, assembly GCA_036435485.1. Classification (NCBI taxonomy): domain Eukaryota; kingdom Viridiplantae; phylum Streptophyta; class Magnoliopsida; order Apiales; family Apiaceae; genus Saposhnikovia; species Saposhnikovia divaricata. The sequence goes on along the minus strand of CM071599.1, from coordinate 20,592,854 downwards.
TTTTACTTGTAGTGAACATATGGCAACTTTGATGACAAGATACCAGCAACATGAAAATGACCAAGTCTGGCTAAAAAACAAGCAAAATGATGAATTCCCCCAATGGTTCCGGAAAAAGGTAAGCTTTTTATTTTTACACATTCTACAAATTATAATTATGATATTTATTTGTATTGAATAATTAGTTTAAATCAATTTATTTTTGGACAGATTGAATCAGAATTGTTGCATGAACATAATAACATACGTGATGAGATAAGGTGGATTGCAGAAGGTCCTAACAAGATTGTTCCTACATTCAGCGGTTATAAAATAAATGGTGTTACCTATAGTACCAAGGAGCGCGATGATAATCGACAGGTTCAATGTAGTGGTGTTTGTGTTGTTGCGGATGCATTAATGGTTGTCGGTAAGGATAAAACTGTTGAACATACTTCACATAGCTACTATGGAGTTATAACAAGTATATGGGAGTTAGATTATAACAACTTTAGAGTCCCTGTATTTCGTTGTAATTGGGTAGATATGAACAAAGGGGTTAAGCTAGATGACTTGGGATATACATTGGTTAACTTAAACAAATTAGGTTTTGTAAATGATCCTTTTGTGCTAGGGAAACATGTTAAGCAAGTCTGCTACATTGATGATCCTCTCGACAAACACTGGTCTGTTGTGTTGATATTACCAGAAAAAAACTATTATGACCAATTTGATGCTGAAAATGATGGATCGGTAGAAATAGAACTTGAGAATGAGCTGCACGTGCCAATATTCCCCAATGTTGACGAACTTGACGAGGAAAAATCTAGTTATATGCGGGAGGAAGAAGAAGGGATTCAACTTCCATGATGGTAATATATATCATTGCATTGGATTGAAGTTCAATTATTTCAACATATTTAACTCCATGTACTGCTGACTTACTGATTATGTGAAACTCATATTATTTAGATGTGCTTCTACTGATCAAAAGTTTCATCTAAAGGAACCCCTTCATAAGATTACTTTAGCAGTGGTAAAATCATCATCTAGTTGAATTTTGACTTCTCAAGTTGTGAATGTTTCGACTTGATGTCTCTTTTTATAATAGATGATGATTTTACCATAGCTAAAATAATCATTCGAAGGACATACAAGTATGGCTACCGTGGACTGCAGCAAGAGGACTCTGGAGAGATGCTATCTATTATAGATTATACACCTAAATTTTTTTTGCTCTATAAAACTTCTCCAAATTAAGGTTAATGTTATATTTTATGTTTATGCAGATTTACCGGTGTCAAAAGAAGACCTTGGAAAGAGTGGATACGCAGCAGGATATTACCAAAGACAAGAAGCAAATTGTAATGTCGTGCTGGTGCTAGTATTAAACCAAACTCATTTCGATTATAATGTAAAAGTACTCCATAACTGTCCAACAGAGTTGGTGTGCTCTGTTACTAACTAGGAGCTTTGTATTGTATCATTACTTCTATTCCGATGGATTTTGTCAATTTGTCAAAGTATGAGATTTGTGTATTGTCCGATTGGACTAACTTGATAATTTACGGAAGTATTTGGTTTTCCAAATTTGGTTGAGTACTTTTAGTTTGCTAGTCTCTTGGTTGGTTGATTTTTAGTTTGCAAATCTGTTGGAATTGGCAGATTATTGGTTTGGTTTGTGTTGGATGTAATATGTACATGTAATTTTTTTTTTCTATCCTTACTAAACAGACAACAGTTATTCTAGCAGGCAATGTTTATAACCGTCTTCTAAATAGGATCAAACAACAGTTTTCTGCCCTGTTGTATGAAACCCATTTATCTCACAATGTTAATAACCATTGTCTATCAACTTTCCTTCTGACAACGGTATTTAAAACACATTGTCTGATTTTCCATACAACAACACTTCCAATAAACCGTTGTCTAACTTACACCACGGCTTTGTCTGAAAATAATATAAAGTTGTCTACATACAACCGTTCTACACACTTGTATGAAAAGATTCACACAACACATATATTCTAGAACTGTTGTCTGATTTTATTAGAGCGTACCGCTCAGACAATGGTTGCAAAACTGTTGTCATAAAAACACTCCGACAACAGTTTTACGAGGACAAAACTTTCACTGTTGTTTATTTTTTCGGGACAACAGTTTTTTGTTTAACTGTTGTGTGAAATGTGTTGTCTGATTGAGTATTTCTTGTAGTGGTATAATTCAATAGTCATAGGTTTCTCTCGAAATCACTATGGTATAATTCCTATCAAATAAACTAACATATGTCTATGCTAATTTACTCTTCAGAACGTAATTGAGCACCAATTCACGAAACTATTCATGGTCATAATATATGTCTATACCGTAACAATATTACAATCAAAAGACTTATAAGCATGCACCACTCAAGTCTTATGTCAATTAAATATAACCCTCTCTGTATTATAATTAACTCGTTAACCTACTAAAGTTGATCAGACAATAGCAAGTATTAGCATGAAAAACACATGAATGAGTAACTGCAGAATTGCATACAATACTCTTTAACAAATTACCAAAAATCCCAAGCTAGGGTTCCATAAAAATTTCAACTTTATAAAATTAGTTCATAATGCAAACTCAAAATCATACAAGAATTGATAGCACATAAACATGATTAAAATAGTTAAGAAGAGAATTCTGAACAAAAAGAAGAAGAAAACAAATCCAATTGAACGTCTTCAAAGGTTGAATCTCTGTCTATGTTTACTGATTTTGTGATAGTGGATATGGTCAAACAAGAAGACAAGGATGGAGAAGAGCACAACAAAGAAAGTGTAGGTGATGTCTATGAAGATGAGAATGATGATGATAATCATGTTAAAGGTGTGCAAAATTTTTTCTTGGAGATTTGTAAACCAGTAATTGATTCGCAATGTCATAGTTTAAATCAGACATCTTGCAAGGTGAGTTCCCAAAAATTTGGGCTTATGGTAGATTTTGAATATCACGATGAGGGAGATGGTTTATGAAATCAAATTGCCTCTACAACTCTATGTATCACCATATAATGTTGTTTGGGATTCGTTGATTGGCATTCACGTAAGTGAAAATTATGTGATTGACATCGCTAGTTTGAAGTACAAGGATGCTACACCTTTTGATAATCTTGATGTTGACGCATGCGAGTTATTATTGGGTAGACCATATCAATTTGATTTGAATTTATGCCATAAAAGTAGGGAGAAGCCAATTGAGTTTATCGATGATAATGATGATGTTAAATATGTTTTGTATCCGCTGGAAGATAAGGGTGTCTTGAAGCATCCATATGAATATGTTCTGTCTCTTTATACAACGAAAGAATCAAGAGTTCCTGAAGGTCATTCAATTTATGGCTTGACAATGGTTAATCAAGATGTCGTTGGGTCAATCCAAGTGTTGGCATTGCAATATGTTGAATTTATCTAAGAATTCAGGTACAAAGTTCCTCGAAGGTGTTTTTCCTATTAAAATACCACCATTGCGAGATAAACAACAAGCAGATGTATTTTTATTTCTATATGGGAACTCAGGGTCGAGTTCTTTCGAAGTGGAGGAGACTGATGTAGGAGGATTTTTGGTGTCAATTAAGGTTGTAATAAATGGTGATAAGGTAATTCTAGAACAAAAGCACGTGATCATGCCAAAACAAGAAAATATAGTAGTTGATATTATGCATGCTCATGCTACTGAATTATCTGGTCATGCAAAATTGGAAAATATTGGCAGAGACTTTTATCGAGAGGATGGGGATACTGTGCATGATCATGCTCAATCCTGCATGGTCACGCTATTTTATAATAAATATTTAGTTTTAACTATGATTTGTTTTTATTTCGTTTTAGGGTTTTTATATCCCTATATAAACAATCTTATGATGTAACATATTAATAATCTTTTTATTGAAATCAAAACCTTAGAGATTTTTCTCTTCTTTCTTGTGGATTCAAGAACCCCTTGTGGATTCAAGGATTGCCTTGTGGATTCAAGGTTTTTCAAGGATTTCTCGTGTAAGAGTTCTTTAAGGATTAGCATTTGCTTCTCCTTCGCTTCCGTGCTGCGTCACTAAGGCTTCAGAGTAATAACCATCAGCCTTTTTTAGCATGCTTCTGTCAATCTCATTCAAGATTCTCCAAAATGCAACAAAGGTTTGTTATAAGTTACGTCAAAAGGAGTTATTTGACCAAGGGAAACCATGACTTGCAGTCTTTCGGTTGATTTTCACACATAATTAGGTTTCCAAACATCTTCATGAGAGCTTCAGTTAGTACATTAGAGGCATTATGAAAAACTTATGAGATGAGAAACTATGTACCATGTGATGCAAATTAGGACTCGGGTTAAGATTCTAGTATTCCTATCACATTTATGCTTTTACTCCACCCACACAACTTGACACATTGTCCACATATGCTTGTGCGGCCTGAACAACTGTGAAAGGGTGGGTAAGCGCTATAAACGATCACTGAGCCTGTCCTTTACTAATAAGATACCATCCTTATTCCTTACCTTGAGGTTAGGGTAAAAGAATAATGAAAGCTACGTATATCTCCATTCACACTTATTTTATTGTGGTATTGAGAGTTTCCACGGACATTAATAGGCTTATAATTCATATTAACCACTTGTTGAGGTGAAACTATATAATTAATTAAAAGTGAATTAGTGGAACAATCAGCAAGTTTGGATATGACATGTAGATATGAAATTGACACAGACCATATTTACAGTATTTTACAATGTTGATCATTGAATAGCGAGGATCAAGGAAAAATGAGATGCAATTATATAGTCAATTTGCAGCAAATTGATTAAAAAAACAGAGTTGATTATAACTTTAACCATCCTCACCTTCAGGAGATCATCTCTGTCAAAACTCAAATTCCCATTCTCTACAGATTTTATGACGATCTGTAGAGAAATTTCCAAGAAATTGATGAACTTCGTAATGAAACCAATAAATTCAAAAGCAGATCTTCAATGATCCGAGAAAAATTTAAATTTCCAAAACCTAAAAAAATCACAATCTTTTATTATCACAACGTCACTACACACTATTCAGCTTCGTCAGAAAAGGATTGAGTTCTTAGGAAAATATTACATAATCTCACCAAAATAATCTAAAAACTAACTAAAACTATTGAGATAAAAAAAAAGTCTAAAATTATGATAGAATAACCATCTAACCGACACATGTTTTAGTAAGTGATGGCAAAAAAAATAAAAACATCATGACATTATGAAACACACTCATTACAGGTTCAACAACAAAGTATCAATGAAAATTTTAATTTGAACTATAATTAAACAGTTCAAGGTGATTTATATTCTTACAATAGTAAAAATCACTATTGGATGATTAATCAAGCATTTGGACTGCAAGAATTTGAATGATGAAGCTTTCAAGGTAATCAAGAACATGCCTATGGAGCCAAATGATGTTGTATGGCGTAGCCAACTTGGCGCCTGCAGGACTTGATCAAATATCCAGTTGGGGGAAATTGCAGCTGAGAAATGCTAGTGATTACTTAGTGTTATCACATGCTTTGTTAAGGCGAAGAAGATGATCTACAAATTTGTTTCACAAGATATGACTTGGCCACAATATAATGGTGTCTATGATATGCTGCACCAGATGGAGTGGCAGTTAACATTTGAAGGATATTCTGTAGCGCATCTCAAGTGTTGCTTGATGTAGATGAAGAGGATAAAATGGAGAGATTAAGTAGACATAGTCAGAAGTTGGCAATTGCTTTTGCGTTGATACATACATCAGAAGGATCTCCTATAAGAATAGTAAGAAACTTAAAAATGTGTGGCGATTGTCACACATACACCAAGTTAATATCCAGAATTTATGAACAAAGGATTATAGTTAGAGATAGGAATATTTTTTCCACCATTTTGAAAATGGCAGTTGCTCATGCAGAGATTACTGGTAAGTGAAATTTTTGGTTTTATCTTTGTTACTACAGTACATTTTAAGCAATCTTCTATTCATATGTGATGATCTAGCATACAATTCTTTGTTCAAAAAAACATATTGGATTAAACCGCAGTACAAACTGCTTGCCAAACAATGTATGAACATTATTTGAATTACTATGATCGGGGATATAAACTCGGTGAGAAATTTTAAAGAAATTTAACAGCTTAATTTTTTATTTTTTTTTGTTAATTTTTGAATATTTTGTATTTTTAAAACTCTTCTTTTACTTTCAAACAGAAATAAGCTATGAGATTTATTACAACCATAAAATCTATAAACAAGAACCTAATGTATCTGAAATTTGGGATTAGAATCAGAGGTTAGCACTTTTAACATTACAAATAGAATGTCAACAATCTATTCTCTGAAATCCGAAGTTAACAAGTTAAAAAAAACCTAATTGATGAGGAATTTAGAAAAGAGCGGATTTGAGATTTGCTGATATAGTGGATCACTCTTCTCCAAAGCAAAATCATGTCGGTTTTTTCTCACTAGAATGGCCAAAACATGAGTGAGCTTCTATTTCATGTGGGATTGGTGATGCTTGCATCACCTAAGGTGACAGCGAATCGCTTAAAATCTTCCGGCAAAAGGAAATCCGAAAAATAGCACTCCTTGTGTACTCCCATCATCAGAGTAGCATACTAAAGTTGAGTTCAGATTCAGGTTCTATCTAGATTTGAGTTTTGTATATAACAGATGGTCAAACAGTAGGGGGAAATTGCAGCTGCATAAATATGCAGAAATGCTCAGAGATGCAAATGTACTCGAGATTTATATAACTAGAGAAGATCAAGGTTAAGTTGTTCATGAAGCAAGGTATGAACATCATCGAAATAACAATGATCCAGGGGATTCAAACTTGGTGAAAGATATAATGGAATCTCAACAGTTGAATTTTGTGGTTTGTTTTTCTTCTTCGTGGCCTTTAAACTACTTTTATAGTTTTCAAAAAGGCAGAGAATTGAATATCATCCCGTGTCTTCAACCTTTGAATCTACAACCCAAAACTAGTGTATTTGAGGATTGTAAGAGTATCCTCGAAAGCCTGCAAGCTAGAACGGTTCCTACTTGATAAGGTCATGCTACTTGAGTTTTAAGGTAGTAGTCTTACATGCTTAAACAACATGACTTCACAAGATAGCAGAATAAATCTTCTTCTAAGCTGCATCATACAAATCTCTCATCTCTCGCTAGCATGGCTAGCTAAAACATTTTGTGAACTCGAAACTCTTGTTAAATTGGTGGAACTTGCATGTATGTCAAGCAGTCAGTATCAGTATGTCATCCAACCATTGAAGGTGTGAATAATGCTCCGCTTCCAGGCTCACCAATTAACTGCATCAGATTTTACACAACTATGTTGGTTTAACACAACACTTTGTTAAGATATTGAATAGGTGGTAAAATTTTGGTAAGAGGTCGCATACTTTTGAAGGCTCAGACATTATACTGAAGCCAAATAAGCTACAACTCAGAAAAATCCAGATGAAAGGTCACTATTATAAAACAAATGCCTTGGTCTCTTGGTTAAATGTTAGTTTATGGATATGTGCTGGTAGTTTGTGAATTATAAAGGCATATTCGATTACCTGTCCGACTTGCCTTTTCGGATATCAGTAATAACTTTATCTAGTGCTTGGCATTCAGGACCAATCCCCAACCCAACTATATAACAATCGGACATGTAAATAAGAATACTTACTATATTAATTGGAATGCATAAAATTAGAATGTCAAATATAAAATCGGACTTGCGTGTATTTTTTTGATTGAAGATACTCTTACACAACTGTAAACACAACACCTGTACCTAAAATCAGATATTCTTTAACCACCTTTTTAATTGTGTATGTTGAAACTCTGCACAGATGGTCTAAATCTGTAATAAGATGCTCATCCAGATTGCTGAACAACTTAAATTTGTACCTAGCTGCAAAAATTTGGATATTATACTTAGTTCTTAGTTCAAAAGCAAAAACATCATGAGACTGTATTATGGGGTCAAAGACTTGATGCAATCGAATTCGGGACCTCTGCCAACATGAGCTCTAATACCATGTTATGTTAAGGTTTCTCCTAAAACGCCAAGGTGTTAGGAGGACTTGCCAAAACCTTACATTATATTCTCACTACTGTTCACATCCATGTTGTACATTCTAATATGCAATTAATGACCAGAAATCAATTATTCTAGTACTTCTAACGGGGATTGAGGCAAAGAGGGCAAGAGAAAAGAGCCCCAGGCTTAAGAAAGAACTTCAGGTGAAAACTGGATGTAACTTGGCTTCCATTAATTGCCAAATTGACATAGAAAATGACTACCCACTTTTCACATGTATTGAATCAAGTTCTGAATTGTCCTTCATTTTGTGGTGTTGATCTTTGTTTTGAAAGGAAAGGTTAACGGCCTTAACTTTATGAAGTAATGTAGCAACTACTGCAGCTGTTGTCATGGCTTTGGCTGATCCAAGTCCCTAGACACTTTAGGCTTTTGCTCTTTTATACTGTAAGAATGAATCACAATGCAATTACATTTTACTATGCATCACACTGCAGACCTGAAGGTGATTGTGAATGTTTTTTTATATTATCCATATAACTAGATGATGAAGCAAATACGACAAAGATACAGATTATACAAGGCCAATAAAGAGAAAAAAAAACTTCTAAATGTAAAGCAACAATATGCAAGGTTCATCAGAACTCTCCGTTATTAAGAGATACTGCATTGTGTCGATGCATATGCAACATATTCTTTACCTTAACCACATACGAATTAGCAAAAGTATTTGGGTGAAATAGTTTCCTTTGTGAAAAAATCCAAATCAAACATTTCTACACCAAGTAGATGAAAAATCGTAAAAAATCAAACTAGGAGGTTACAACAAAAATAGTGGACTCGATCAATTAGCCGAGAATCATTAAGGTTGAACAAGATACTTACCAAATCCAAGTTGTGATCATCATCAGGCTGATCATAAAGTACTAAAACCTTTCAATGAGTAGGAGCAGAATATAAATTAATAAATTAAGATATTGAATGATAAAGTACAACCTTACACAATCACGTCTCCTGTACAGACTAAAAGGAATATTATAGTGATAACCCAAATTATTGAAATAAGCGAAAATCAGAAGTTAATCCATTCATAATACTGCACTAATAAACAAAGGTTTTTGGACACACCTAATTCATATTTTTCCTTGGCTTCTTTAGTGCAGTAAATTATCCTTGCATATAGTAGATAGAGCTGGATAAATTAAGTCGAAAAATCATGAAGGGTGATATTCTAGCACATAATATACCAAAATAGAAAGAAATATATCTTAGCATATAAACCAACTTGTCTTGGTGTATTTAACAACGAAACTTTATTGGAGCATGTTAAGAAAGGTTTCAGCTCATGGAACATACAAATCGAAACTTGCAAATAAATAGGATAAAGTATGGGAAGTACATAGGTACACATTCTTTTTTGTCCTTCTCACCCAGATTACTGACTGCACTGCAGGAGTTTGTCTCTTGCCACATGTAACAAGTTAATAGCAACACTAATGTCAATGCGTTTTTGTGGAGTCTTTTCGGAACATAATATTCCCACTTCAAATATTGATGCCACGCATACCTTTAGGATAGCCCTGCTGTATGATTGATTTACATTCGAGCCATGTTCTTCTTGATCTAGTACAATTCGTGGATCAACAATGTCCATCACTCTTTGCGGGAGTGCCTTCCTCACATAGTCAGAAAGATCATTGTCATTGTCCATTAATATGCTGTTTTCTGTAGGCCGCTTCCCTGAAAACATTTCTAGTAGAAGAATTCCATAACTATACACATCTCCCTCTGCATATATCTCCCCACATATACCATACTCTGCACAACAAAAGGGTTTATATAATTGGAAAATAAAAACATTTTTTGATATATGATACTCCCATGTCTAAAAATTTCTGGGAATTAAGCAAAATATAGTAATCGTTTAACTCAATATTTATATAGATAAAGAAACAGTATGAAAAGTCACCTGGTGGAATGTATCCAACTGTTCCACGTACGCCAGTTGAACTCATTTGTGCTTGATTGACATCACTTGTAGCAAAAGAAAACCTCGCCAAACCAAAATCACCAATATGAGCAACGAAATCCTCGTCAAGAAGAATGTTACTTGGCTTTATGTCACAATGAATGATACTTGCATGACTATGATGATGTAGGTAATCCACTCCTAGTGCAACATCAATGGCAATATTCAGTCTTTGGAGTAAAGTCAAGTTTCTTTCATTCCCTTGATGATGAGGACTTGGATGCAACCAGCTATCCAAACTCCCGTTACCCATGAACTCAAAAACCAATGCCTTGAAGTCATTTCCCTTATGATCAATGCTAGAGCATGCCGTGATGATCTTGATAAGATTCCGATGACGAATGCTCCTTAACATTTCACACTCTGCCAAAAAACTCTTGTTGGCTCCACGTACTTCAACGTTTAGTACCTTCACAGCAACTATATGTTCCACTGATTCGAGAACTCCTTTATAAACAGAACCGTATCTTCCTTCCCCGAGCAAATTGTTTGGAGAAAACTCATTTGTAGCGAGTAAAAGGTCTTGGTATGAAAGTTTGGGATATTGGCTATCCTTCAATACTGGAATGGGGACATTCAACTTCTTGGAACTTTTACGTCGATAGAAAATCAAAGCAAGACATGCTAACAAGATACTGAGGGGTACAAGAACTAGGATGAGTATCATTCCAAGGGAAAATGATTTTTTCATATTCCTTGAGACTTTTACAGGACAAGTAGGCAAACGCAATGCTTGAATACCTCCACAAAGCTCCAAATTTCCAATAATCGAAAAAGCACTAACATTTGAAAAGAGACCTTTTTTTGACACTTGACCTCCAAGCTTGTTGTGTGACAGGTTGAGAAATATCAAATGAAACCCATCAAAAAAACTGGGAATACTCCCAGAGATGTTATTGTTTGAAATATCTAAAAAAGCAAGATTTTTCAAAGCTTTGAAAGAGGATGGAATTTCACCTTGAAAATGGTTTCCTACCATGTATAACTCCTCCAACATCAAACATCCATCAAGAGTAGCAGGTATATCTCCTCTTAGTTTGTTATACGATAAATCAAGTTTACTCAATTGTTTCAAGCTACCAATGGTGGATGGAAGTGTTCCATTGAACAGATTTCTGGAAAAATTAAGGTATACACAATGGGAAGAAAACCCAATTTCATCAGGTATTATACCGCTAAGCTTGTTGTTAGCAAGGTACAATTCCTCTAGAGTTGTTTAAACAATTGAGTAGGTATGCTTCCTTGGAGCTTATTATTCCCCAAATAGAGAGCAACTAATTGAGTATTGTTGCTAATGGAAGTTGGAATTACTCCTGATATGTCGTTTTCCCCCAAATCTAGTGCACCCAACTTAGATAGCTCTCCCACAGATTCTGGAATGGTCCCGGTTAATAAGTTGCCAAAGAATGAAAGTACCCTCATGTTCTCAAGTTTTCCAATTTCACGAGGTATGCTTCCATATATATCGTTTGCGTATAGATATAGTTTCTCTATAGTGATGGAGAGATTCAAAATGGAATTCGGGAGCTTCCCTCGTAAACTATTCTCGTTTAAGCCCAATTCCTTTAAATGGGTACAATTGATCAAAGAACTAAAGAAGCTCAAGTCATTGGACCGCATAGTCTCTCCAAGTGGATTCTGACTCAGACCTAGGATTTCAAGATTAGAAAGGCTACCCAAATTATTTGGTATAGGCCCAGTAATATTGTTTCCCGTGATGTCAAGCATAACTAAATTGGATGCATTAACTATTGATGCTGGAAGCGGGCCCGAAAATCTGTTTGCACCAACATAGAATTGTTGTAGCTTAGGAAGGGTGAAACCCAAATCTGTTGGAAGCATTCCTTCTAGCTCATTCTGGTTAAGATCAACCAGATAAAGGAATGAATTGTTGTAAAGTTTTGAGGGAACCATACCGGACAAATTATTTCCTGACAAATCAAGATACTCTAATTTTGCAAGATGAGAAACATCAATAGGTATCCTCCCCCCTAGATAATTATTATAACCTAGTGAAAGAAAACGCAGAGATGATATATTTCCTATCGACGGTGGAATTGATCCCGTAAAATGATTTGCTTCAAGAATAAGCATCTCAAGCTTAGACCAAGAAGAAAAATCAGTGGGTAGTTTTCCTTCAAAATCGTTGGAACCCATACTTATGTTTCTAATATCTACACAATGACTCAAATTGAGAGGAAATACACCTTGAAAAGAATTGCGGTCCAGATAAAGATATTGTAGGCGAAACAGTCGACCAACTTCATTTGGGATTGAGCCATGAAAGTTGTTTTGATCAAGGTGAATTCTCTCGAGAAAGGAGAGGTTTCCAATATGAGGAGACAATGTACCCACCAAGTGTTGGGAACTGAGGCTGAGTGCTGTTACTCTCTGTAGTCTGGTACTGCATTTAACGCCATTCCAGTGACAGAAGTGAATGGAATTGTTCCATGAGTCTAGCACACCTGATGGGTCATTTGTTATTGAATTTTTGAAAGAAAGCAAAGCATGTTCATCAGTGATATTGTTTGCAAATGAAAATACGAATGTTGTTGAGGTTCCGAATACTAAAATAAAGAGAAGGTTGGATGGGAGAAAGTTGAAAATCATGGTTGAAAGTATTGATAGGTAAACATTTAGCAAAACTCAATTATCTTTATTCATCAACTACAAGCTTGAGAATGTGATTGATCAATCAATTCGTATGTTTTGTCTGCTGTGAAAGACTTTATGAGGTCAAGCAGGTTTAGCCAACGACCCATGTGTGGTGGAACTGAAATGGTCCCTTGTAGGGTTTTATCATTCAGCGTATGTCCTGGGTTTCGGTCTTTTTTGTATTCTAATAATGGAAGACTGGACAATGTATGCAAAGCCGTGTTCCTTGTGGCAAAGGACATGTACAGATATCGATCCCTTTTCAATTGCAAGCTGTGTATTTGTTTAATTGTTTTGACACCATCCTGTGTAATTCTTTTTTGAAAATTACAGTATACCAATATGTGCAATCTCAGCTACTAAGAAATACATGACAAATTTGTTTGTATTGCACCTTCTCACATACAACAAGTTTATATCCAAGATCTATGAGCGAATGATTTTAGTTAGATCGAGGAATATGTTACTGTACTATTCTGAAGATGGAAATTGCTAATGAAGAGATTACTGGTTAAGGAGATATGCCAAGCACTATAGTACTCGACATTTAACCAATTAAGTTTTCTGTTTCAGAGTTTTATTTAGCTGTTCTGTTTTAGCCATTTAAGCGCTTTTCTTGTTCATATTTTGTGATCTAGCTAGAATTGTTTGCTCAAAATTCATATAACTGGACAGTATCCAGAAAATAGTTTCTTGCCAAACAATGTAGGTACATGATTCAGGGGATATAAACTTGGTGAAAAATACAACAGCACCTCCACAACATTAATTTTCCACTTAATGTTTGGATTTCATAACTCTTCAGATACTTCTAAACAGCAGAAACATCTAAAAACATAATTAGTGATTTCATAACTCTTCGGTTGATCCTTTTTCAAATTAATATAATAAAATTAATGGTAATTAGTGATTGCCTTTTTCACATTTACTTTTAGTTGAACATATTACCTTTTATAAACACCTAAAAACATCAATTTTATCATATCTTTCAATCATTAATATTTTTACGTTACCTTTTTAATTTAAAACAAATCTTACAATCATTAATATATATATGAAAATATCAAATCATATTTCTCAATTATTAATAAAATATATTAAAAATCGTATACATTGTTTATAATAATGAAACATGAATATAATCTATAAACATGAGTATATTAAATTATATTAAATAAAAATTTAAAAAATTATTAAAAATAATGATTATGCAAAAACATAATTATAATATTAAATAAAAATTATAATATAATACAAGAAACCCGTGCATTGCACGGGTTATAAGCTAGTATTATTTATAATAACACTTTTTAAAGCCAACGTCCCTCTCCTAATATACATATTCAATAGTAATATAAGAATTTATTTTATTAGAATATTAATTTATTTCAACAAAATATAATGAACAACGGGTGTATAACTTTTTTATCGATTTAATCTACCGATAAAATTGGATTTTTTCAATTTAATCGGTTTGGTCATAACCCATGTTTAATTTATTCATGCGTAAACATAAAAAAATTATTTGTATTATTTTTATTACGGGTGCTAAGCGAAGATTTATATACTTTTAATTTATTACGATTTTCATAATCACTAAAAATAAAGATTGCTTGAGAACTTAAGGTCGTCTGTACTACAATCGTCCGAAAACAATTGGAATGGCATTCGATATGGAATAAAAAAGGAAGCAATGTAAATAACTTTTAGTCGTCATTTTACCTAAAAATAAACTTAATTACATATGTAATTAATATTTAATATTGGAATAATTATTGTAATGCTCAAATAAAGTTTTATTTTTTTTAAATAAATAAAATAAAATAACTTTAATATATATTTAATATGTGTAATTAATGACTAATTAATATGTCATTAAGAACCATTTAATATAAGAAAATAATTTAATAAAAAAATCAAAAAAAAAAGAAAATTCAAGAAAAATATCTTAAACGTTTCTGGTAGATTTCTGATTTCCTGGCATTTTCAGATATTACGTAAAGATTCGTGTACTTCCATAATATACCACGACTCCACAATCATTGATAATAAAGATTATTTGAGAAGTTAAGGTTAAGCATGTTTTTTAAAGCCGACACCCCTCTCATTATATACATATTCATCGTAATATACATATTCAATAATAGTGTAAGAATTTGTTTAATTACAATAAAAATTTATTTCGACATAATATAACGAAACAATGGGTATATAGCTTTTTTATCAAGTTTATCTTCCGATAAATGGCTGTATTTGTTAAATTTAATCGATTTGATCATAACTCATGTATAATTTATTTATGTGCAAAATTGAAACTCTGTCTGTATTGTTTGTATACAATTCCAGATATTAAGTAAATATCTTGTACTTCCATAATTTATTACGATTTTCACAATTATTGATAATAAAAATTGCTTAAGAAGTTAAGGTCGTGTACCCTTTAATCATCCGAAAAGCAATTATAGTGATCATGAATAGGAAATAAAAAATAACGCAATATAAACAATTATTAATCGTCATTTTACCTAAAAATAAACATAACTATATACAATTAATAATTAATATTGAAAGAATAACTATAATGTTCAATAGGTGTAACTATATATTAAGTAAATTTAATATATGTTTAATAGGTGTAATTAATGACTAATTAAAATGTTATTAATAGCTATTTAATGCAAAAAAAGAATTTTAATAAAAAAAATTCAAAAAGGAAAATTCAAAAAAATACTTTGAACTGTTATAACTATATATAATTAATATTTAATATTGAAAAAATAACTATAATGTTCAACTAAAATTTGCTAAGTTTTAAACAAATTAAATAGAGTAAATTTAATATATGTTTAATAGGTGTAATTAATGACTAATTAAAATGTCATTAATAGCTAATTAATGCATGAAAAGAATTTTAATAAAAAAATCAAAAAAAAGAAAATTCAAGAAAAATATCTTGAACTGTTCTGGTGCATTTCCGATCTCCAGGCATTATAATATATATAGATACCCTGTTTCTAAACAAGACACTTCACGTTCTTTACTATTTTTTTTATACATATTTTGTTTCATTTGTATAAATAGTATTTAATATCTAGCAAAACATGTTGACTAATACCATTATTGTGTGTTTTAAGTTTGGCTAAATAAAAAAAAATTATAAACGAAAGGAACAAACATTGAACATAAGTACAAAAATTTGAAAATTGTAACTAGTGAACTCTATCTATTATATAATACAGCAATTAGGGATTATATAAATTACTAAATTATCCGTACTAAATATAAATTATTTTTTAATGTAATATACATGTATTAATTACATTTATTTATAACTACAACCTTGAGAATGTGTATACCTATTCCAGACGAGTACTTATCATTATCAAACAATAGATATGTTTGGTCTCCAGCAAATGATTTTATAAGAGAAAGTCCAACCGTTCCTTAAATGATTTCTAAAAATATAATAAAATAATGATTCTTAGTGATTTAGAAATCTTATTTTGTATATCAACTCCAACAATCATCCTTAAATTCATTCCATACTATTGTTATAATAATAAATTAAAATCTAACTACTTATTTGAATTTCAAACAAGAGAGGAAAAGAAGTGTAAAAAGGAGGGAAAAGATTTTTTTATTGATAAAAAGAAAGTTAGGGATGACTAGACATTCTTTAAAAATAGGGAATGACTAGTGATGAATAGTGATTTAGGGAATTAATAGGAAGCTATTTGAGCAAGTTTTTTGATTAAGTTTCCTATTTTTTAATTTAAGAATTGAAATAAAGAAGTTGTTGGACTTACTGTAAGGTGACACCAGGTTTAGCCAAATAGCCTGTAAGGTGACACCAGGTTTAGCCAAATAGCCAACATCGGTGGAATCCAAATGGTCCCTAAATGTTTTCCACACATAATAACAAACTCTGAGTGAGTAATTTTTTTTTTAATTCCTATTTTTTGTCATATTTTCTTCTTGCAAACCAATTTTCTTGCAGCATTCTTATGAGTAAAAAAATATTATTTTCAGAACAGACAATTCTTTTTTAATGAATGCTAATCTTTTTCTTCCTCCGATGCTACAGGACTACAACATGTCCGTTCAACATTATTAAAAAGCACATATTGATAAATTTATTTTTGTCAAGTTAAAATACGTTAAAATACGGGTTTTCTTGTGTTTTTCCACTGTTCTAGCTAAAAATTTTCGATTCAATCGATTAATTCCCGATTAATTCTTTAAAAGGTGCCCCCAGCCGATTCGATTTTTAAAATCGCAGATTAATCTTTACGAGTATTTTTTGATCGAAGTTTTTATGATAAATAATAAAAATTAAAATGATACATTAATGAAAAATGAATTATTATATAATTTATGATATGATAAACACATATTACTTAATAAATAAGTAATAAAATCATAATGATATACTAAATAATATTATAATATTAAAATACATCCTATTTTTACTTCGATTAATCCCCTATTTAACGATTAATCCTTACTAGCTTATAACCCGTGCGATGCACGAGTTTTTTTTATATAAAATACAATTAATTTATGTTACAATTATATTTTTATATAATTATTTTAATTTTAATTTAAATAATATATATAAATTTAATTAATGATATGCATGGTTTAAAACTTATATTATGAAATTTGAAATTAAATACGTCGTTGAAGAAATTCGAATCTTGAATGTTTTGTAAAGTAACTTAATCATATAAAATATTTAATCATCAGATCTAACGGTTTTAATTTTTTTGCAAGAAATCTAACGGTAATTATTCGTTATATATGAATTTCTATTATATATTTTTATTAGTGATTGAAAGATATGGTGTGATATTTTTGGGTATATATTAATAATTGCAAGATTATGTTTTAAATTAAAAAGCAGCACGTTTTAATTAGAAAAAGAAATATTAATGATTGGAAGATTATGATTGCAAAATTATGTTTTAAATTTAAAGGTAACGTGTTTTAATTATAAAAGAAATATTAATGATTGGAAGATACGTTATTTTAGGTGTGTATAAAGGGTAATATGTTCAATTAAAAGTAAATTCTTTTAAATTAATTGAAAGATACGATATTTTAGGTATTTATTAAATTTTATTTAATATTACGATTATTTTTTTATAAAATTATTTTTTTAATAATTTTTTAATTTTAATTTAATATACTCATATTTACGGATTATTCTAATGTTTCTTTATTATAAACAACGTATAGAGATTTTTAATATATTTTATTAATAATTGAAAATATGGTGTGATATTTTTGGGTATATATTAATGATTGTAAGATTAGTTTTAAACAAAAAAGGTAACGTATTTTAATTTGAAAGGAAATATTAATGATTTGAAGATATGGTACGACTGATGTTTTTATAAAATGTAATATCTTCAATTAAAAGTAAATATGAAAATGACAATGGCTAATTACCATTAATTATATTAATTATATTATGTCATTATTTTTATTTTAATAATTAGGATAACCAAACCGACAAACTTTCAATTTTTCGACTTTAATATAATAGTATAGATAAGGTCTTTTTACCGATCTTGTCCGAAGCCGATTTCTATAACACTGGTTTTTTCTAAAATGTGGGGGTAGACATGAGCTATTAGTATATTCTTTTTCTTTTCAACAGAAAAGAGAAAAAAAAAAAAAAGAATGTGCAGTACTCTTGTTTCCTGTTTTGTCATAGTTTTTACTTGTTTTATTTGTAGTTAAAATGTTTTGTTGCCAAATAGGTCAAAGAGGAAGGAAACCTGGGATCTGATAAGAAGATTGTCGACAATCAATACTTTACCGTGGTGCTTGATTGTCATTATGAATAACGTCCTTTCTCAAAGTGATAAGAGGGGTGGCAGACCCTATCCCTAGTACTTGTTACAGGGCTTTCAGGATGTTCTTAATGACTGCAAATTAACAGACATGGATCTTTGTGGCTACCAGTACACTTGGGAGCGTGGCTCAGGCTTAGAAAACAGTATAGAGGTTCGGTTAGACAGAGCACTAGTAAATCAAGATTTTCTCAGAATGTTCACAAATGCCAGACTTACAAATTTAGAAGTTTCTACTTCTAATCATTGTCCCCTATGGCTGGAAACTCAGATTGTTGCTCACATAAAGTTAACTAAATCTTTTCGTTTCGAAAACGCTTGGTTGAGGGAACGTATTGTTAGTATTGGTGCCCTAGAGTCAATACAATTAATTGTATTTGTGTTTGAGTGATTTTATATATTTGATATATATATTTATTATTGGCTTTATTTACTGCGAAATAAATAAAGTATAATAAATGTCCTTAGAATCTTGATACAAATTATGTAGTTGCAAGTATGTGACTTGAACATGAGATTATATAATGATTGTATCATATTCTTAAATGTCCCTAGCCGAGTATTATTATTACTTAGGACAATAATAATACATTAAGGCTAGTATGTTAATTGACAAGATGACCACATCTCATTGGTCATAAGTATGTAGATACTAAAAGCAATACATAGGTAACCGTACGAGTACAGGGTACTGGACAGACCCACCGTGAGATACATCATGGTAAATAAATTTATAAATGTGTCATATGTATTCTCACAGTGATAATGGTGTAATGATCCTTAGACCTGAAGTCGTTATAATTCTACATGAGAATTAATATATTTTGAATTCGTCAAAAGTTATCTTTAGCCGGATAATGATAAAGGTGAATATCGGATATATTATGAATCATGTGAGAAATATGAACGATGTAGATGGGATTTAAATCTCCTGATAAAGGAGTGATATTATCGGCCTCTTGTTTGAGTGAGACTATGAAATGCATGGCCATGCTCAAATGTTGATTTGATTAAATAGTCTACTCATCGATCAAGAAAATGAAGATTAAATTATGAAGAGGATGACACATTACATGCCTCGAGTTTAATCTGTAATATCATGATTTAAAGGGATTATATTACATGGAACATTAGTCATAAAAGGTTGATTGAATCGTTGATTTAATTATTGTTTTATTGGGTAGCAATAATGTGTTACTAGACGCCGCTTATTGTTTACAATTTTATTAGAGAATAAAATTGTTGCCAATTAAATAATAACCTACAGGGTCACACACAAAGAATGTTTAAAAGGGATATTAATTTATTTCATGAATTTAAATTAATAATAATTTAAATTATGATTTTAAATTAATAATAAATAATAATTCGAATTTTATAAAATTAATTAAGTGAGACTTGATTAGTTAAAGATAAAATTTGAAGATGTATTTTCTTGACTTATTTGATTAATTAAGTATGACTTAATTAATTTATTTAAATAAATAAGATTTGTTTAAATAAAAATGGCCTAATTGTTTAATGGTCCATTTTTCTTTATTTTTCTTTATAAGCCAAGGGTTGGCTAGTCTTCTTGGTGGAACACAACTGAAAATTTCAGTTTATACACAACTTAGAGATAAGGGAGAAATTCAAGATTTGTCAAGAACACATCGGTTTATTTATTTTTGGCTAGTACCTAATTCCGTGGCGAAATCGTTCGACGATTCAAGCAAGCATTCAAGTGTGGATTCCGGTGGAGGAGTTATAATTTTAGCTCTCAAGATCAACAAGCTAGGATCTCCATTTGATATCCATTAGAAAGCTTTAATAGGTAAGATCTTTTTCTTGAGAATTT
This sequence comes from Saposhnikovia divaricata, assembly GCA_036435485.1. Classification (NCBI taxonomy): domain Eukaryota; kingdom Viridiplantae; phylum Streptophyta; class Magnoliopsida; order Apiales; family Apiaceae; genus Saposhnikovia; species Saposhnikovia divaricata. Next base: position 20,572,421 of record CM071599.1, on the reverse strand, counting down.
TTTATACTATGATCATCAATTTATACATGGATCCGGGCTTTGGAATTCGTTTTTAATTGTTATTTTCGTTAATTCCGTTGCGTTATCATGCCCGAATTCCAACAATGGTATCAGAGCTACATGTATAAATGGATGATTTGGTATTGTGTTCTTGAAAATGAATCATACATGAATTTTATGAATTTTGTCATGCTTCATTTTAACATACAAAAGATTTTCCAATAAATGTTATGATTGTTTGTATGATGTTATAAATTGTTATAACATGTTTTGGATTATGTACTATATGTTAGATATGTTAATCACATCATTGGCATAATTTTAGAATTGATCAAAACTGAAAAATAAATTTTCTGCAAGTTTTCTGGTTTTCTGGACATTCTGCAGGTTTCTGGATAAACTGAATGTACAGGTGTTGCGCATTCTGGTAATGCGCAACAACAGTTTACATTCGGGTTGCGCATGTCGGACATGCGCATCAGGGTGTTGACAGATGGCGTACAGTTGTTGTTAACATTGTTTAATTTTACTTTTATTTTTTTCTTTTTGCTTTAGCTTTTGCTTTTTGCTTTAAGAAAATTGTTAGTGACCATTATAAACTTATTGGTTTTAATCATCACACTCCTAATGCTTGTCATGATTAAAGTTTTAATAATTGAATATTTAAATCATGGATTTAAAAATTATTATTAATTCAAAATTATTATTAATTAATTTAATTTTGAATTTTAATAATATATTTAAATTATGAATTTGAATATTATTATTAAATTCGAATTTTGATTAATTAATTTCAATTTAATTTTTTTTATTCGGATTAAAATTTTAATTAGTTTAATTTTATTAATTCAAATTTAATTAATTAAATTTGATTTATTTATTTAATTCCTTTTAAATAATTAGGTATTTATATTAAGGAGTTAAATATTAATCGATATGATCATGTTTAATGTGATGTCTATAAATTGTTATATGAGCATGGTGCATTGGTTATGGCCTAAATACCCGCAGAATAAATGTTTTAATTTTATTTATGGTTTGTAATAATTAAATACGACTTGCATGTCGTTATTCTTGTAATTATTATTTCTCGAATGCAACTCGAGTTCTTTTGTAATTTGTTTCAAAAGGGAAGCTGAAGGCAATCAATGGAAGCTTGGGAAGCAAAGAAGAATTTTGTAATAATTAGTTATTACAACCATAGATTGACCTTGATCTTTTCATTAGCTCGAAAAGATCGCATAGGATCGGGCCATAACCATCGCACGTTTAATTTTGCGTAACTGCACTTTACATATGATGCATGGATATATTAGATATATGTATGGATGCATGGATGTATGGATATTTTAGAATGTATGTATTAGATACGACACATATGCCATGTTTAAACAAGATAAAATCTGTAACGATTTAAGATTTAAACAAACGATCAAGATCGTTAAATTTTTTCTAAAAATCCCTTAAGAAATATTAAGTTAAACAGATGCTTTCCAACAAATAACACTCATTAAATCCTAGATCATTGAGGAGTGGATTTGCCAAAGCAAGGGCTTCTATTTTATCGTGGTGAGATGTGATTAAGTAAACAAGCTTACTTGAAATGTTATTGTTGGGTCCAACTTAAATAAGTCGTCATAATAAGATTATGAACTTATAAGCATAGAGTTTAGTGAAATCTATTAGATAGATCGGAGCAATATGTTGTTCACTAAGCTATCCAAGAGTTATATACGATATAATTGACATAACGGTCTACCTAAATAATCATATTTAAGAGGAAAGCCAAAGCTGACTTAAAATATGACGAAATATGGATCTTGGCTCACTAAGAAAGGTTTTATGGGAACCATTTTCCGAATTGATAGTAAGGGCTATTAATTTGATAAAAATAGTGGGAGGTATATTACGAATATGCTATAAATCAACTTGAACATAATTGGTTTTACGAAACATGCAAACTAACTCATTTTATGCGCTTTTACAAAATTGTAGATAATAAATGGCAAACAACACAAACCACTTTTCGATACGATCAGTCCTAGAAAAGGAAAAGCTGACAGGGACAAACTTCCTAGATTGGTTTAGGAACTTGAGGATTGTCCTCAGGCAGGAACGAAAGCTGTATGCCATTGAAGTTCCTCACCCAAATCCTCTTCCTGCTGGAGCCACACGTGCCGAGCATAATGCTTATCAGAAGCATTTGGATGGCTCAACTGATGTGTCATGCCTTATGCTTGCATGCATGGCTCCTGAGATTCAAAAGCAACATGAGTTGATGAATGCTTATGAAATAATTGAGCACCTCAAAAGCATGTTTGAGGGACAAGCTCGTCAGGAGAGATATGATACGAGCAAGGCATTGTATGCTTGCAAACAGGGAGAGCGAGACCCGGTTGGACCACACGTTCTTAAGATGATTGGGTATATTGAGCAACTAGATACCTTGGGCTTCCCGATTGGTCCGGAGGCTCAAATAGATCTGATCTTACAATCACTCAACAAGAACTTCTCTCAATTCGTCATGAATTACAATATGAATGAAATTGATAAGACACCCACTGAATTGTTGGGCATGTTAAGAACTGCTGAAACCAACATTCAGAAGGAATCCCCTACTCCCATGCTGATGGTGAACAAAGGGGGTGCCAAGGGGAAAAGAAAGTGGAAGGGCAATAAGAAGAGGAATGTGTCCAAATCTGCTGCCAATCCTAATTCTGCTCCCAAGAAGGCTACCAAGCCTAAAGGAGGTGTTGAAAAGGGTGATTGTCACCACTGTGGTAAACCGGGACACTGGAGGAGAAACTGTCATGCATATTTGGAAGAACTTAAGAAGAAGAAGGCTGCTGGCCAGACTTCTGCTTCAGGTATTTATGTAATAGAAGTCAATTTGTCTACTTCTACATCTTGGGTATTGGATACTGGATGTGGTTCTCACATTTGTATAAATGTGCAGGAACTGCAAAGGAGTAGGACACTGGCTATGGGAGAGGTAGACCTACGAGTTGGAAATGGAGCAAAGGTTGCTGCTTTGGCTGTAGGGACTTACCATTTATCATTGCCCACTGGGCTTATATTAGAACTTGAAAACTGTTTGTATGTGCCTTCTATTTGTAGAAACATTATTTCTGTTTCTTGTTTAGACAAGAAAGGTTTTTCATTTACCTTTAAAGACAATGGTTGCTCTTTTGGTTTGAATGACATTACCTATGGTGTTGCACAATTATTTAACAGTTTGTATGTTCTTAATTTAGATACTCCTATCTTGAATGTAAATAACAAACGACTTAAGACTAATGACTCAAATCAAACATACCTTTGGCACTGTCGTCTAGGCCATATAAACGAGAAACGCATTTCCAAGTTACATCAAGATGGTTTCTTGGATCAGTTTGATTTTGAATCATATGATGAATGCGAGGCTTGTTTACTAGGCAAGATGACTAAAGCTCCTTTTACCGGTCAGGGTAAGAGGGCCACCGTACGACTAGAACTAATACATAGTGATGTATGTGGTCCTATGAGATCGATGGCAAGGGGTGGCTATTTCTACTTCATTACGTTTACTGATGATTTCAGTAGATATGGATATGTGTATCTTTTGAAGAACAAGTCCGAAGCATTTGAAAAGTTCAAAGAGTATAAGGCAGAAGCAGAAAAGCAAACTGGCGAAAGCATAAAGACTCTAAGATCTGATCGAGGAGGTGAATACTTAAGCCATGAGTTTAAGAACTATTTGAGGGAGTGTGGTATTGTATCACAACTAACTCCTCCTGGAACACCACAATGGAATGGGGTTTCTGAAAGGAGGAATCGTACCTTGTTGGACATGGTGCGATCTATGATGAGTCAAGCAGATCTTCCAATTAGTTTCTGGGGTTATGCCCTGGAAACGGCTGCATATACACTAAACCGTGTTCCTACTAAAACAGTTCAACAAACTCCATATGAGATATAGACAGAGAAACGGGAAAGCATGTCCTTTATGAAAGTATGGGGATGTGAAGCATTTGTGAAACGCCTAACATCAGACAAGCTTGGACCGAAATCTGAAAAATGTAATTTTGTGGGATACCCAAAGGAAATGAAGGGTTATTCTTTCTATAGTCCCTCGGAGAACAAAGTAATTGTTGCTCGAACTGCTGTATTCTTAGAAAGAGAGCTAGTCTCTAGAAAAGACAGTGGGAGGAAAATAGATCTCGATGAAGATCGAGAACCACTTGATAACGTTGAACCAGAGGTGGAACAAGAGCAAGAAATACAAGATAACATTGCTCAAGAAACACAGGTTGTTCGTAGATCTAGTAGGATTCGCCATGAGTCAAAGAGGAATTATGGATTTCTCTTAACTCAAAATGACGATGTGATGCTCATAGACCAAGATGAGCCTCTCACCTACCAAGATGCTGTGAACTCACCAGACTCTGAGAGATGGCAAGAAGCCATGAATTCTGAGATGGATTCCATGTATGAAAACCAAGTATGGACTTTGGTTGATCCACCTGAAGGGGTAAAACCTATAGAGTGCAAATGGATTTTCAAGAAGAAAATCGACATGGAAGGTAAATTACAGACCTATAAAGCTCGACTGGTTACAAAAGGTTTCAAACAAATTCATGGTATTGACTATGATGAAACCTTTTCACCAGTGGCAATGATAAAATCCATCAGAATTTTGCTTGCAATAGCGGCTTACTATGATTACGAAATATGGCAGATGGATGTCAAAACAGCCTTCCTTAACGGAAGCCTTGAAGAGGATGTGTACATGACACAACCTGAAGGTTTTGGAAATCCAAAGGATGCTGGAAAGGTATGTAAGCTGCATAGATCCATTTATGGATTGAAGCAGGCCTCTCGGAGATGGAACATCCGGTTTGATGAAATAGTCAAAGGTTTTGGCTTTATTCAGAACGAGGATGAACCATGTGTTTACAAAAAGTTTAGTGGGAGCCATGTGGCATTCCTAGTATTATATGTCGATGATATATTAATAATGGGGAATGACATTCCTTCTCTACAGGCTGTAAAGACTTTGTTAGGACAAAGTTTTTCTATGAAAGACTTGGGCGAGGCTACCTACATATTAGGGATTAGGATCTATAGAGATAGATCAAGAAGATTAATCGGCTTAAGCCAGAGTACATATATTGACAAGATTTTGCATCGTTTTGGAATGCAAGATGCAAAAAGGGGATATGTCCCCATATCTCATGGGATAACGATCTCAAAAGAGAATGGTCCTAAATCATTGGATGATAAGGACCGCATGAGTAAGATTCCATATGCTTCGGCAATTGGATCTATCATGTATGCAATGATATGTACTCGTCCGGATGTCTCGTATGCTTTGAGCATGACGAGCAGATACCAGTCTAATCCAGGTGAAGGTCACTGGACGGCGGTCAAGAATATTCTTAAGTACTTGAAAAGGACTAAAGATTCATTCTTGGTGTATGGAGGAGAAGAGAAGCTAACGGTAAAGGGTTACACGGATGCTAGTTTTCAGACTGACAGAGATGACTCTGTTTCTCAGTCTGGATTTGTGTTTTGCCTAAATGGAGGTGCTGTAAGCTGGAAAAGTTCGAAGCAAGAGACAGTAGCTGATTCCACAATGGAATCCGAGTATATTGCGGCATGTGAAGCAGCCAAGGAGGCTGTATGGATACGGAAGTTCATTACAGTACTTGGTGTAGTTCCATCGATCGCAGATCCCATAGATCTTTACTGCGATAATAATGGAGCTATAGCACAAGCCAAGGAGCCGAGAGCTCACAGCAGAACAAAGCATATACTTCGGAGATATCACCTTATTCGAGAGATAAATGATAGAGGATATATTCACATATGTAAAGTGCATACTGATGATAATATTGCAGACCCGCTGACTAAGGCTCTGTCGCAGCAGAAGCATGAATGTCACACTAGTAGCATGGGTATTCGATACATGACTGATTGGCTCTAGTGCAAGTGGGAGATTGTTAGTATTGGTGCCCTAGAGTCAATACAATTAATTGTATTTGTGTTTGAGTGATTTTATATATTTGATATATATATATTTATTATTGGCTTTATTTACTGCGAAATAAATAAAGTATAATAAATGTCCTTAGAATCTTGATACAAATTATGTAGTTGCAAGTATGTGACTTGAACATGAGATTATATAATGATTGTATCATATTCTTAAATGTCCCTAGCCGAGTATTATTATTACTTAGGACAATAATAATACATTAAGGCTAGTATGTTAATTGACAAGATGACCACATCTCATTGGTCATAAGTATGTAGATACTAAAAGCAATACATAGGTAACCGTACGAGTACAGGGTACTGGACAGACCCACCGTGAGATACATCATGGTAAATAAATTTATAAATGTGTCATATGTATTCTCACAGTGATAATGGTGTAATGATCCTTAGACCTGAAGTCGTTATAATTCTACATGAGAATTAATATATTTTGAATTCGTCAAAAGTTATCTTTAGCCGGATAATGATAAAGGTGAATATCGGATATATTATGAATCATGTGAGAAATATGAACGATGTAGATGGGATTTAAATCTCCTGATAAAGGAGTGATATTATCGGCCTCTTGTTTGAGTGAGACTATGAAATGCATGGCCATGCTCAAATGTTGATTTGATTAAATAGTCTACTCATCGATCAAGAAAATGAAGATTAAATTATGAAGAGGATGACACATTACATGCCTCGAGTTTAATCTGTAATATCATGATTTAAAGGGATTATATTACATGGAACATTAGTCATAAAAGGTTGATTGAATCGTTGATTTAATTATTGTTTTATTGGGTAGCAATAATGTGTTACTAGACGCCGCTTATTGTTTACAATTTTATTAGAGAATAAAATTGTTGCCAATTAAATAATAACCTACAGGGTCACAGACAAAGAATGTTTAAAAGGGATATTAATTTATTTCATGAATTTAAATTAATAATAATTTAAATTATGATTTTAAATTAATAATAAATAATAATTCGAATTTTATAAAATTAATTAAGTGAGACTTGATTAGTTAAAGATAAAATTTGAAGATGTATTTTCTTGACTTATTTTATTAATTAAGTATGACTTAATTAATTTATTTTAATAAATAAGATTTGTTTAAATAAAAATGGCCTAATTGTTTAATGGTCCATTTTTCTTTATTTCTCTTTATAAGCCAAGGGTTGGCTAGTCTTCTTGGTGGAACACAACTGAAAATTTCAGTTTATACACAACTTAGAGATAAGGGAGAAATTCAAGATTTGTCAAGAACACATCGGTTTATTTATTTTTGGCTAGTACCTAATTCCGTGGCGAAATCGTTCGACGATTCAAGCAAGCATTCAAGTGTGGATTCCGGTGGAGGAGTTATAATTTTAGCTCTCAAGATCAACAAGCTAGGATCTCCATTTGATATCCATTGGAAAGCTTTAATAGGTAAGATCTTGTTCTTGAGAATTTTTTATACTATGATCATAAATTTATACATGGATCCGGGCTTTGGAATTCGTTTTTAATTGTTATTTTCGTTAATTCCGTTGCGTTATCATGCCCGAATTCCAACACGTATGTGCTACCAGCTTGTAGAAAATGTGTGGAATCATGATTCAGATCGATCTTTATTTGAGAAGCTTTTGCAGTGTTCAGAAGTGCTGTCAGCATGGGGTCAAGAAGTCATAGGAAGCTTCAAAATGCGTATAAATCGGTGCAAAAAAATTCTGAAAACTCTCAAGGGGAGGAGGGATGCAGATTCTTTAAAAGTTGTTTGTAAAGAAAAGAAGAATTTGTCTGAAATTTATGCTCAACAAGAGGTTTTCTGGCGACAAAGGTCTAAGAAACTTTTGCTCCGCAAAGGAGACCAAAATAGCAAGTTCTTTCACCTCGCAACAAAGAAGAGAAGGAAAGCTAATCAAATCAATTTCTTGCATAATAACAATGGTGAAAAAGTGGAGTGGGGCACTGGTTTGGAAGAAACAACGACAAGGTATTTTTCTAATCTCTTCACAGCCACTAACACGGAGTGGGAGAGAGTCATTTCTTGTGTGAGTAACAAAGTGACTACAGAGCAGAACATAATGCTGTTAACTGAGGTCGAAGAAAAGGAGGTCAAAGCTGCGCTTTTTAACATGCATCCGGATAAGTCCCCAGGCCCAGATGGTATGAGCCCGGGTTTTTATCAGAAGTGTTGGCCAATTGTTAAAGATGATGTAGTGAAATTAGTGAAGCAGTGATACTTGTATTATTAATGATCAACTCCAGTCTACTAATATAGCCCTCATTTCTAAGAAGCAGAATCCAGTGGTAATGACTGATCTCAGACCTATATCTCTTTGTAACGTAATATACAAAGTTATATCAAAGGTTTTAGCTAACAGAAGCAAGTTCTAGATGATGTGATTTCAGATACTCAAAGCGCTTTTATTCCTGGAAGGTTGATAATTGATAATATAATTGTAGCTTTTGAGGTCATGCCCTATATGAAACGGAAGACTAGAGGGAAGGAAGCTTGGATGGGTTTAAAACTCGACATGACAAAAGCATATGATCGAGTCGAGTGGAGTTTTTTACAGGCTATTTTGTTGAAATTGGATTTCGATCACAAAGTGGTTGGTCTGTTCATTAGCTGTATCTCTTCAGTAAACTATCATATTTCTCATGCATGACGGAATTTTGGCGAGATTGTTCCCATAAGGGGTCTTAGGCAGGGAGATCCCCTGGCGAGATTGTGTGGAAGGCCTTACAACGCTTATAAAAGATTATGAGGAGAAAACTATGATTAAAGGTATCAAAGTGGCACGCTCTGCACCTCCTATCTCCCATATGTTTTTTTACAGACTATTCATATATCTTTTGTAAAGCTAGTATGGAGAGTGCTAACTATGTTTTGCAGATGCTAAACTTATTTTAGAAGGCTTCAGGTCAATAGATTAACGTGGATAAATCCTTAATTTTTTTCAGCAATAATGCTTCCAACTCTTTAAAGAAGGATTGTGTCACAAGCTAAATTTTCAAGAAGCCAACGATCATAGCTTGTACCTAGGATTACCTAATATTGTAAGGAGAAATAAGTCTTCAATTTTAGGGTACATTAAAGATAAGATGAACGAAAGAATTGAGGGATGGGATAAAAAAACTCTTTCGAAAGGCGGCAAGGAAGTAATGCTAAAAACAATAGCACAATCTTTACCAAACTTTGCTATGATTGTATTTCTTCTCCCTTTACAACTGTGCCAAGATCTTGAAAAGTTGATGTGTAAATTCTGGTAGAGCACAAGTTCGCAAAAAGAGAGAAGTATTCATTGGAAAAGCTGGAATAACATGAGCAAGAAGAAATCAGAGGGGGTATGGGTTTATAAATGTTTGAGATTTCAATGTGGCGTTACTGGGAAACCAGGGGTGGAGGTTGCTGAAATATCCGGATAAGTTGGTTAGTAGAGTCTTCAAAGCCCGATATTACCCTGATGGATCATTTTTGAATGATAAAATTGGATGTAATCCCAGCTACATTTGGCGAAGTGTACTGGAATCATAGTCAATTCTGACGCAAGGCGTTGGTTGTCGAGTTGGCAATGGACAGACTATTAACATTATAAAAGATCCTTGGTTACCAGTAGTAAGTGATCCATATATTCATACCAGAAATGAATCCATCCAGAATCAAAAGGTCTCATCTCTTTTAGAGATCGACTCTAACTGTTGGGATGAGGATTTGGTTAACGATATTTTTGATAGTAGACATGCCAGCGTAATCTTAACTATTCCTCTAAATAACGATGTAGAGGATTGATATGGGCCGAAAATAAGCCTTAAAGACACATTTAATGTGGCATTAATTAGACCAAGAATGGTCCAAACGTGGGGCCCACCAGATGGACCCAAAACCCCAATTATAATATTAATTTCGTAATTAATATTGGGGGAAATAAACAGCTCAGCAATAAGAGTTGGATAAGGATATTATTTCCACCAGACTTAGCCACCAAGGCATCCAATTCAATATGGAAACTGATTCCTACAAGGAATAGATCTAGAACCTTCCTCAAAGACTTGTCCACCAAGTCTCTGACTCCTACCATATTTCTAAGGCTCTTGCAGCCTATTTAAAGGGCCAGAACCCTCATCTCAGAACGACGTTTTTGGCTTGATCTTTGATATTCATCAAAGTACGTAGGCATCTTGTGAAGGCAGATTTAGCCACGAACACAAGAACAGCCATTAAAGCTCGAAGCTCAACCACCCTAGCATTAATTACAAAGCGTAACCTAGTTTTTATTCCACAACATTTGGCACCGTCTGTGGGACTACAACATCAACCATGGTTCAAACACGAAGAATAACATCGACTGAGGCCATACCCCTTAGCTCTGCTCCACCTGTCACCTCTGATCCGCTCATCACGGCTGAAGAAGGACAATTACCCCCATCAACAGGGACGGTCATTCAACCTCTAGCCTCTCAACCCTCAGGGACGATTCCCCATGTTGAGGGAACTTTACCTGTGATTATCCCTCAAAGCCAAGAAACTAACCCTCTTTAGATGGTGGTTTCTCCTCTTGATAGCGTTGATCGTACGCTACCCCCGGGGGTACAGATCCACACTACGGATCTCCCTTTGAATACCAACCCAATGTATGGGCTGCCTAATTATCCCCCTCAACACAGGGAACCTGGACCGAGCGGTCATGCCTTACAGATCCGGGATCGAGAGTACGATGATTACTCTGGCCCCTATACTGATGATTCAACGTCTGAGGATGACGATGATGATCGTGATGAAGCCCTGAGGAGGCGACATGCTAGTAGAGAACCTCAAAGGAGGTCCCAAAGAATCCATGATGGACCTCCACAAACGGCTGAGGAAAGGATTAAGGCTCATGAGGCTGAGATCCAAAGGCTGAAGGATGATATTGCTAGAGAGCAAGCAAGGCGAAGTCTGATTTGACCTCCTCCAGTTACAGGGAGGATTCCCATTATAAATCTGGAGAGGCCCTCAAGGAGACAGCGAAGGGCTGAAGCCCCAACTGAAAAATCGACAAGGGTGGAGACCCCCAAAAGTAAACCCAAGGATCTGATGCCACTTGGGGATCCTGATGATCCCACACCTCCGTTCACTGAAGAGGTAATGAATGCTCACATCTCGAGGAAGTTAAAGATGCCGACGATTAAGGCCTATGATGGGACGGACGACCCCGCAAACCATGTTAGGACATTCTCAAATGCACTGCTGTTGCAGCCTGCGAGCGACGCCTTAAAGTGTAGGGCATTCCCTCAAACCCTGTCTGGCATGGCTCAAAGGTGGTATAGCCGCTTACCTGCAAAATCAATTGGCTCATTCAAAGAGCTGAGTGCCGCCTTTGTCAGCCAGTTCATTAGTGGGAGAGTTCATGAAAAAAGTTCTGCATCCCTTATGTATGTGGTGCAGGGGAAGAACGAGAATTTGAGGGATTACCTCAAGCGATTCACCAAGGAGACGCTGAATATCACTGATTTGGAAAATAAGGTGGCCATGGTAGCCCTGGAACACGGAACCACTGATCTCTTCTTTAAAAGGTCTTTGGCAAAACATCCTCCTGAAAATATGGTCGAGCTCCAACGAAGGGCCGACAAATATATCAAAGCAGAGGACAAGTATCCCCGGACTAGCAAGAGCAAGAGTACGATGCTAGGGACAAGTATCCCCGGACTAGCAAGGATTCCGAGTCACCACCAAAGAAGGGTTTGTGACCGAGGTTTTCTGATTATGCAAGACTGAACGCTCCTAGGAGTCAGATCTTGCTAGATATTGAGAAGGATAAAGACTTTCGATGGCCGAAGCCACTTAGGGGTGATCCCACGAAGAGAAACAAGGATCAATACTGTAGGTACCACCGTGATGTGGGTCATGATACAGATGATTGTAGACAGTTGAAAGATGAGATTGAGTTCTTGATCGGAAAAGGAAAGCTAAGTAGGTTCACAAAGAATGATGATCGTGGAACCCAAAGAACGGACTATGACAGGAGAGACAATGACAGAAGAGATAACGATCGTGATCGTAACCCACAGCCCCGAGGGCCAGTTGTAAATATGATTTGGGGAGGCCCGACAGCGGCCGGCACGACTCGAAACTCTCGAAAAGCTTATGCCAGAGAAGTAATGCACATCGTGGGAGAAGCCCCAAAACGTGCTAGGACTGAAATAGTTATTGGGTTTGATGATTCAGACCTCGAAGGGGTAAAGTTCCCCCATGACGACCCGTTGGTCATAACTCCTGTGATTGGAAACTCGGAGGTGAAACGAGTCTTGATAGACAATGGAGCTTCTGTTGATATCTTGTTTCACGATGCGTTTGTGAAAATGGGGTACACAGATTCTCAGTTAACCCCCACCAACATGCCGATCTACGGATTTAATGGAATTGAGTCCAAGGTTGAAGGGACTATTCAGTTACCCATGACAATTGGACAGGAACCTAAAGAGGCTACCCAGATGCTGAATTTCCTTGTAATCAAGGCATCCTCGACTTATAACGCGATCCTAGGAAGGACTGGACTTCATGCATTCAAGGCTGTGGCCTCCACATATCACATGAAGATTAAGTTTCCAACCAGGAATGGCGTTGGAGAACTAAAGGGTGATCAGAAGATGGCAAGAAGTTGTTATGTATCCGCGTTAAGGGCTGATGGAATCGGGGGGCAGGTACTTCCGATCGAAGACATTGATGTCCGTGGTGATGATGAACACCGAGGAAAGCCAGCAGAGGATTTAATACCTATTCCTCTGGAGCTAGGCGACCCTGAGAAGGTGACTTATATAGGAGCCTCTTTGAAGGAACCCCTGAAGGGCCAGTTGATAGCATTCTTGCAAGAAAATAGTGATGTGTTTGCCTGGACAGCAGCTAATATGCCAGGGATTGATCCCCAACTCATAACTCACAGATTGAATGTCGATCGTAATCGGAAGATAATACAGCAGAAGAAGAGGAACTTTGCACCTGAAAGGCAAGAGGCCATAAAGCAAGAAGTGGAAAAGCTCTTAGAAGCTGGGTTTATTGAAGAGATTCAGTTTCCAGAATGGTTGGCTAACCCTGTGATGGTCAAGAAAGCCAACGGTAAGTGGAGGATGTGTATAGACTTCACCGACTTGAATGACGCATGCCCTAAGGATTGCTTCCCTTTACCAAGGATAGACATGTTAATAGATGCCACAGCTGGACATGAGATGCTGAGCTTCATGGATGGGTTCAACGGCTACAATCAGATTAAGATGCACAAGGATGACGTCCCTAAGGTATCTTTCATAACTGACTTTAGTGTTTTCTGCTATCTTGTTATGGCTTTCGGTCTAAAAAATGCAGGAGCTACTTACCAACAACTGGTGAATAAGATATTCGCCCATCTGATTGGGAAAACCATGGAGGTCTATGTTGATGACATGCTAGTCAAGTGCCTGTTCAAGGAAGATCACATTAAGCACCTCAGAGAGGCATTCGAAGTGCTAAGGCACCACAAAATGATGTTGAATTCAGCCAAGTGTGCCTTTGGCGTTGGATCAGGCAAATTTTTGGGTCTGATGGTTTCAAAGAGAGGCATAGAGGCCAACCCTGACAAGATCAAGGCGATCTTAGACATGGAACTGCCACACTCTATAAGAGATGTGCAGAAGTTGACAGGCCGGGTAGCGGCTTTAGGAAGATTCATTTCCAAGTCTGGAGACAAATGCTTGCCTTTCTTTCAAGCATTGAAGAAGGTGAAAAATTTTGAGTAGACCCCTGAGAGCCAAGAGGCCTTTGAACAACTAAAGAAGTACATGGTTGAAGCCCCGTTGCTGGCCAAACCTAGTCCCGGGGAGACTCTTCGTCTATACCTGGCGGTATCTGAGCAAGCGTTGAGAGCCGTTCTCATTCGAGAAGAGAAGAAGGTCAAGAAACCTATCTATTATGTGAGCAAGGTGTTGCATGGAGCTGAGTTGAATTACTCTCCCATTGAGAAGTTCGCCTTGGCTTTGATAACAGCCTCGAGGAAGTTACGCCCGTACTTCCAGGCACATAAGATTGAAGTCCTGACAGACCAACAGTTGAGAAACATATTGTATAGCCCGAAGGCTAGTGGAAGGCTAATCAAGTGGGCGATCGAACTTGGAGAATTTGATATCACGTATAAGCCTCGAATAGCCACTAAGGCTCAGGCATTGGCTGACTTCGTGGTTGAATGCACCATTAGCAACCAAGAAGTCGGGGGGCAGGAGATAATAACAACCCCTGAGAAGCAAGATAAAGATGAAGAACTTGAACCTGATCAGAAGGAATATTGGGTGCTCTATTTTGATGGAGCATCAAAAACAAAATCTAGTGGCGCAGGCTTAGTATTGCAAAGCCCCGATGGGTTCACAATTGAATATGCTTTGAAGTTGGATTTCCCGACAACCAACAATGAAGCTGAGTATGAGGCCTTAATAGCCGGTTTAGGCTTGTCCAGAATCATGAGAGTCAAGAATCTCAAAGTTTGTGGAGATTCAAGATTAGTAGTCTTTCAAGTAGATGGTGAATTTGAGGCCAAGGATGAAACTATGGCAAAGTATCTGCGAGTTGTGAAAGCTGTCATGACTCAGTTTGACGAGTGCTATGTAGAACACATTCCGAGAGAAGAGAACGTTATGGCCGATGCCCTATCTAAGTTCGCTTCTTCCGAGATAGAAAACAATATTAGTAATCTCTCAAGTAAATGGTGAATTTGAGGCCAAGGATGAAACTATGGCAAAGTATCTGCGAGTTGTGAAAGCTGTCATGACTCAGTTTGACGAGTGCTATGTAGAACACATTCCGAGAGAAGAGAACGTTAAGGCCGATGCCCTATCTAAGTTCGCTTCTTCCGAGATAGAAAACTATGCCGGGAGTGTTTACTTCCAGGTCCTGAAGGCCCCTACTATCGACTCGAAATTAGTGGCACCAATTGATGTGGGAAGCTGTTGGATAGATCCTATCAAAGCTCACCTCGAAACCGGATGGCTCCCCGACAATGCCTCGGAGCCACGAAAGCTGTCAGTGAGAGCATTGAGATATGCCTTGATCGAGGGCGTCCTTTACAAAAGTTCTTTCGTTATCCCGTACTTGAAATGTTTGAGGCCCCAAGAGGCAAGGGAAGCTTTGGAAGAAGTTCATGAAGGTATTTGTGGGCAGCACTTGGGGGGCAGAGCCCTAGCTCACAAAATAACTCGTTTGGGATTCTAGTGGCCAGAAATGTTGGCCGATGCACAGAGCTATGTCAAGCGGTGCGATCGATGCCAGAAGCACGCTCCGATAGTAAGGCAGCCGCCTGAGATGTTAACATCGGTTAGCTCCCCTATTCCATTCGCGATGTGGGGAATGGATATACTTGGTCCCTTCCCCGTAGCTTCAGCACAAAAGAAGTTTCTGATAGTGGCCATTGATTACTTTACTAAGTGGATTGAGGCTAAACCTCTAGCCAAGATAACCACCAAATAAGTTGCCCAGTTCTTTTGGGAGAATATAATTTGCAGGTATGGAATCTCACGAATTTTGGTGACAGACAATGGGACACAGTTCAATAATGAAGAGTTCAAGAAGTATTGTGAGGAGAATGCAATTGAGCTTCGTTTTACCTCAGTGGCTCATCCACAAGCCAATGGGCAAGCTGAGGTAGCTAATCAAATTATCTTTGATGGACTAAAGAAGAGGGTCGAACGTTCTAGAAACACTTGGGTAGATGAGTTGCTGCCCATACTATGGGCATACCGTACCACTTGTAAAGTGACCACTGGAGCAACCCCGTTCCTGCTGGCTTACGGAGCTGAGGCAGTTGTGCCTTTGGAGATCATGCAAGTGTCACCTCGAGTTGAGGCCTTTGAACCAGAAACTAACGAAGAGGGCATGAGACTCGCCCTGGACCTGATTGACGAAGTCAGGGATGAGGCAAACGCTAGAAATCTGGAGCATCAAAAGAAAGCATCCTTTTATTACAACCACAGGGTTAAGGAAAGGTTCTTTCGACAAGGCGACCTGGTTCTAAGGAAGATCGAGGCTTCTGGAGTTGGCCAGAAGGGAAATCTAGCCCCTAATTGGGAAGGGCCGTATCGAGTCAAGAAGACGTTGGGACGAGGATCATATAAGTTGGAGACCTTGGACGGGGTTGAGGTGCCCCGTACTTGGCATGCCTTGAACCTCAAAGTTTATTATGTATAAGCTATCCTTGCATGGATTTAGCTTTTTATCTATTTATTAGGAGAAGTAGAAATAAGGTTCGATGAAACCATTCCAAGGCTTAACGCCCCGAGTAGGACAATAATAAGTTATGTAAGGGTTGAACCCATTTCAAATTATTAATGCAAAGTTTGTTTCCCTTCAATGATTCTATGATTTTGTTTATGTACCAAGCACTTGTTGAGTGTGAGTCTAGAAAGGCCAAGTACCGAAAACAAGTAAACAAACAAATGAGGAAACAAATGCATAAATAAAGACCCCGAAGGGCCAACAGTTAGGTTATATCAACAAGACAGATAAAAGTTTGGTCCCAAAGGACCTTGATTGAAATCTAGACAGATAAAGCCACATACGGCTAACAAGGCCATTGAAGGCTACAAACTAACTCCAGCTACTACTCCCCAGACTCCTCTTCGCCAGACTCCTCTTCGCCACTCTCCTCTTCCTCACTCTCCTCCTCTGAGTCTTCACCGGAGTCATCACCGGGCTCGGCAATCACCATTGGCTGAACTCTAGCAACTTCGGCTCCTTTTTCCTTGGAAGATGAATCAGAAGTAGAACTGCCATCGTTCCGGATTAGTCTCTTGCCAGGGATGGGTTGGTGAACTACTCCAACTTTCTTTGCAGGTGGGGGTTTCTTCCCACGGGAGCCAGAAGAAGATGAGTCTTGGCTAGCAACTTGAACAGCCCCCTTTGAGTTGGATCCAGAGCATCGATGATTGCCTTTGGAGCCGGACCCTGATGCCTGAGGAACAACTTTAGTTCCCGAACCAGAAGCTAGGTTAGCCGGGATGGCACCCCAATTTGGGCAAGGAAAATCAGCCGGGTTGACAACAGATGGATGCCTATGACTCACAGCGTTAATGGCCTTATCCCAACCAACAGACATGTTGAAGGGACGCATCTCATCATCATGATCATCAATGAGCTTAAGAAAATCTTCAGACCTATGGTAGGCCTGGATCACCTTGTCGGCATCAGAGGCCTTCTTTTTTGGCTAGAGAAGCAAGTTGTTTACGGGTAGATGCGGCATTAGCTTCAGCACGAACAACTTGGGAGTGCAGATCGTCAATCTCTACCCTGAACCTTACTGAGTCATTTCTCAAGCTAACATTTTCATCCCTAAAGGCCCGGCCTTGGGTCGAAACAGTTTGAAAATAAGCGTTGGCCTGCAACAAGGAAATGAGTGAGCCACGAGGAATATGCAAAGTTGAAATCAATAACAATATCAAACTTAACAGAGGGAAGTTCATACCTGATACAAGGCTTGGGCGCCCATGAGCTGAGACTCATCCATTTTGTCGCCTGCATGCAGTGTCGCTTGGTCAGGAGGAGTGATTGAAAGCTTGGACCAATCTAGGGCCAGATAAGGACTCCCAAAGACCGAGTCTTGTTCACATATGCCCCAAGGAGGTATGAAAGGAGTCCTGACATCCCCGTCAGCATTTCGGGATCGTTTACCCCCTTGAGAACAACGCTCCAAGAAGTTAGGGATATGAGGCTTAGTTGGATTCAGCTTCTCCTCAGCCCTCTTCTTCATCCTTTTGGTAACAGTTGGCCGGTTCTCGAGGTGATTATCAATCTCCTCAGTAGCTAAAATACAAAGAGAAAAATATCGGGATAAGAACAAACAGAGTTCATAATAAGCTCAAGTAAGAAAGTTACCCTCAATGGAAAGAAAGCTAAGGCCAGCCCCAATAAGATTCTTTTCATTTAGAAAAGTTTTATAGTGTGTACGGTCGTCATCAGCAAGAAGCCTATCTCGATCCAACAATTCTGAATCAGTAAGGTCACACACGAAATGTGAACTGTCCTCCACGGACCCAAATCTCTTCACAAAGAAGTTGCCCCAGTCACCACCTTTCCACTCAAGAACTACAAACTCCCTTTCCCAGAAATGCTGTGAATCTGGAAAGGAGAAGGGATTCACCATGTGTGGAAGTTTGGCTCGGTGCTTGAGGCTGACCCATCCTTTCTTGGAGTTAGAAGAGTTGCTGGCCCCGAAGATACTTCGAAACATTGTGGTTGTCGGATGAATCCCCAGTTCCCGACACCTTATTAAGAAAATAGAAATGTACCTCTAAGCATTGGGATACAACTGACAGGGGTGGATTTGATACTCCGCCAGCAATCTAATGATAAAATTGTCAACTGGGAATCTGAACCCAGCATCTAAGGCACCCTAGTAAACACAGATCCTCTGAGGATGCCAGTTGCATGTCCTATCTGATGGATTTGGGAGACGAACCTTAATGGCACTTGGAAAGTGATAGGACTCCCTTATCATTTGGACATCTCGTTCCGACAACTTACTGGGACTGTTAAAAGAATCTAGGTTGGAACAGTTGGGAAATGTTTCCCTCATAATGTTTAGAAGTTCTAGCAAGGATTCAAATCTATGTTCAACATACGAAGGAGGTTTGATTCTTTCTTTACCTTTGGCGGTCCTCATCTTACTCCTCTTCGACAGAGCTTCCATCATGGAGACAGGGGGAGCCATTGGTTGATCACCTTCCGACATCTTGATATTGAAGCTGAAACTTGATCTTGAATCTGAAACCTGATCTTGAAGCTCGAACTTGATCTTGCAACTTGAACCTAGAGAACTTAATAATTTGAGATCTCAGAAATGAAGAAGTAAATTGAAATGAAGGCTACTTCTCCTCTTTTATAGAAAATGCATGACCAGGTACATCAGGTTGAATCTCAGCTTGGTTCGCGTTTACAGGTCATCTATCGTTTATAGACGAAAAAAGGACAGAAATTATCCGTGTTATACAGAAAGAATCGTTATAATTCATATCTGTCGGAAAAGAAATAGTTGAAATATTTGTTGCATGGATGTTTGCACTTAAGAAGATAAGCAACGAGTTTAGTCTTAAACACAAGGTTAGTAGTGCTAATCATGAATTAAGGTGTAATACCGTTAGAAGTCAAGAATGACTAAATTTACGACCTAAGATCAAGGTCGAGGTTCTGGATCCTTGAAAGTCACGGATGACCAAGATACTAAATTGGAGGTCAAGATCGAGGTTCTTGATCCTCAAGTTCCATGAATAGGTTTTCAGGTCCGGGTTTCTTCGCCAACCACGAAGTGGCCGACCACGAAACTCCAAGGAGCCGTAGCCGACCACGAAGTGGCCGACCATGACACCCGAAGAAGCCACAGCCGACCACCTTGTAGCCGACCACGGCGTTTTGAGGAGCCTCGGTCGACCACGAGCTAGAAGACCACGAACCGGCCGACCAAGGCACGCCAAGGAGCCACGGCCGACCAGCCCGCAGCCGACCAGGTGCCAGCCGACCACCTGGGATCAAGGCCTCTCGGCCGACCAGGTGCCAGCCGACCACCTTGGCTCGAGGCCTCTCGGCCGACCAGGTGCTAGCCGATCGCGGGTTAGTTCGTGTTCCTGAATCTCGATTTTTCAGCGGGTTTCGGGTAATTTCTGGACCTAAATCTCGATTTTTTTGGATGATTTTTAGTGCACCGTTTAGCGCCGTTTATACCGTTTAGCGTCGTTTAACATCGTTTAAACGTCGTTTAAGGCCGTTTAGCACCGTTTAGTGCCGTTTAGCACCGTTTAGTGCCGTTTAGCGCAGTTTATCGCCGTTTAGAGTCGTTTAACATCGTTTAAACGTCGTTTAAGGCTGTTTAGCACCGTTTAGTGCCGTTTAGCGCCGTTTAGCGTCGTTTAACATCGTTTAAACGTCGTTTAAGGCTGTTTAGCACCGTTTAGTGCCGTTCAGCACCGTTTATCGCCGTTTAGCGTCATTTAACATTGTTTAAACACCGTTTAGTGCCGTTTAGCACCGTTCAATGTTGTTGGCATAATCTAACGTTGTTGTAAACGCGTCGGTCGCTCCACGCTTTACGTCAAAACGATACCAAAGGTAAACCCTTACCCGAGTCTCGATAGACAAGTAAAACTTCAAGGAAAGCCTGATCAGTTTTCCTAGAAGTTGGGGGGCAAATTATATGGGCCGAAAATAAGCCCTAAAGACACATTTAATGTGGCATTAATTAGACCAAGAATGGTCCAAACGTGGGGCCCACCAGATGGACCCAAAACCCAAATTATAATATTAATTTCGTAATTAATATTGGGGGAAATAAACAGCTCAGCAATAAGAGTTGGATAAGGATATTATTTCCACCAGACTTAGCCACCAAGGCATCCAATTCAATATGGAAACTGATTCCTACAAGGAATAGATCTAGAACCTTCCTCAAAGACTTGTCCACCAAGTCTCTGACTCCTACCATATTAGAAATATGGTAGGAGTCAGAGGATGTTCATATTATAGTAATGGTTGTAGCTAGTGTTTGACCAACAACGCACAGAGGATGTTCATATTATAGTAATGGTTTGTTGGATGCTATGGAAAAACAGGAATGACTTAGTATGGAATCAACATAGTCTAGGTTCAGTCGAGGTGATTGAGTCAGCAATCTCAGTTCTTAACCAATGGAGAAGTGTTCAAGACAAAACTTTTAACCGTTTGATGGGTTACATGACTCAAGAGGACGGGGATGAACCCTGGAACCCGCCATCATTTAATAGTGTTAATATCAATACTGATGCAGCCATCTTTAAAGAATCTGATAGTTATAGCCATGCTTTTGTCGTTTGAGATCATGAAGGGAGGTTAGTCGAAGCAGGATCAAGGTGAAGAAGAGGCAATCCAAGCCCAGATTTAGCAGAGGCAATGAGTATTAGGGAGGCTTTGAGTTGGTTGAAGGAGAAAGATTACGGTAATGTAGTTCTCGAATCTGACTACTTACAAGTCGTGCAAGCAATACGGAGCTCCTTTGTTTGATTTTCTTATCTAGGAAGAGTAGTGAGTGAGTGCCGTAGTTTACTTGTAAGCTTGAGTAACAAAAACATAAAGTTTAAATTTGTTAAACGTTCAGAGAATAAAGTAGCTCACTACCTAGCGAGGTACAATTATTCCATTGTTGATCGTAGTTGGAGGGTGGGAGATGTCCATCCCGTGTTTCATTATGTTCTTCTGAATGATCTTCAAAACTAATGAAATTTATTTCCTTTGTGACAAAAAAAATGTTTTGGTTATGAATTTTGATATAGAATTTAATTTAATATAAAATGCCTTATCAATGAAATACAATAGTATCAAAGTACGAAAAAATCAAAATTTCGTTATCATTATATAATTTGGCTTCATTCTAAATTTGAGTTCAATTCCATGACTGCAACTACCTAATTATACATAATTTATTTATTTAATTTCACTTCTTAAATTTACCTCGGATTCGTTTTCCTCTGACTAAAATAATATTTGTTTTTACATAATTTCATCCTAATTTTAAGTTCAATTCTCTACAACTACTATTTAAATAATACTTATTATTATATTTTATTCTAACTAATTTAATAAATTTAATATGAATATTTTAATTTCGATCGTGTTTCACTCAAATGAAGAATCAGTGAAAATAGTTAGTATCTCAAATAAGGAAACATGACTGTTATACAACGAAAATATTCTTAGGTTCTCAATTTTTCCAATTTCATGGATGCTTTGGTAGAGAAATGCTAGAGTTCCCGAAAGCGTTCCCGAATGCTAAGTTGTCATCCTCTGATTGGTTATCGTTTCATTAATGAGATGGGCCCCTTGTGTGTTAATATGAATCCTCTGATTGGTAAAGGTTTTGTCACTCATTCATTTCACTTGCATTTCCCCTCCTCATTCTGCTTTCAGTTTATGAAGAACAATCCATGCATGGTAGTGATGAAGAGATTGATGACCCCACCCGACGTGGATATCGATAAGGATCTTACAGATGATGAACACAAAGAGAATCAGGATGAGGTAAGTGCCTACTGCCTAGTTTTTCTGTCTATCTTTTTTTCAATTGTTTCCAATGTTTTTAAGTTAAAAATAAATGGAAAGAAAAGGGCAAGAGGGTGTGAAAGCTTCACTAGCAAAGAAAGAGAGAAGACTAAGCACAAGCAGAAAAATGATTACAATCCCTATTATATGCCCTACCTTAAATAAAAAAATATTTGTTGTGAGTGTCTTGTATGTGTGGAAGTGTTTTTTCTTGCATCTATTTTTCACTTATAGATTCAGTATGAAAATAAAAGATGCATTTGTAAGCCTTGGCTGGATTGCTACACTGCTGGATGGATAATAATTTGTAAAGTGGTGCTTAATATTGAATTACCAAAGCTTTCCTCTCTAAAAGGAATAAATTTAGTGCTATTTCTAGCATGTAATAGAGGTTTTTATTTCCCTGTGCCCTTTACAATTGTTGTTGGTAAATGTTATGTTTTTATTAGACAAACCAATATTTAAATTCGGTTGAAAGTGTTGGACACTTGGTCATTGTTAGTCTTCCAATCATTTCCCACCTCACTTAAAGTTTATATGGTCCTCAGTACACCATAGATCGGCTATGGCAACCAGATTAATTAAAAATCATTGCTATTTCTTGACAAGTTTTTATAAAATTAGATATATTGTAATGCTTTTCAAAATCGTTACAATTGAAATGAAAAATATGGAGGGAATGTAAAATTTGCTATCAATTGCAATGGTTTTTTAAGGCATTGCTATAGACATCATTATTGGGCTAAAATATTGGCGGGCTTATCAAAATGTACTAAAAATATGAGCGGGCTTCTAAAATTCATTTTGCCGGGCTTATGAAAAATAATAAAACAAAAGAAAATAAAAATGAGACACAGATACAAAACACAGAAACAAAAGTAAATCGAGGGAAGAACATCACACGGAAGAAAAATGAAGGAAAAAGTGAAGAAAAAGGTGAAAAAAATTTAACGAGGGAACAATCTGTGGTAACTAGTGGTTCAATTAGACCTAATTGTGAAGGTATATGCTTGCTTGTAACTGGTTCAATTTTTTCAATTAGAACAAATCTTCTCATATTTGGGTCACTCATATATTTCATTTACGAATTTTTATTTACATACTCCTTCTTTTATATATATATATATATATATATATATATATATATATATATATATATATATATATATATACACATTAATTTTGAATAACTTGTTATATATATGTATGTATTTTATGTATGTGTATATTTTTTTATTTAGCTTTTAGGGCTTGTAAGATTTGTTCCCCTAATTTAATTGATATATTGTGAATTCTTTGCTGGCATAATCTTATTAATGCAAGAAATGTAATTGTATTTGAGAATTAGGTTACAATTGGACGTGTGTGGGTGAAAAGGAGGAGGCTATTATGGAGTCTAAACTGGTGTTGCGCTAATTATACTAATGCTCTTCATTTTCACTCATAGGTCATTGTTTTCGTTACTTGCCAATTACGTGGTCTTCTTGTTTTGTTTGTTTGTTCAGGATTACAATTTATTATAGATAAAAAATGTGGATTTAAAATTTGTTGAATGTGAGAGATTCAAATTAGTTTTATCAAATTAGTGTTAACTGTTATGGAAGTATAGAGTTAATGTTGGTGCTAAATTTCAGGAGTTAAAAGGTAAAATATGTTATGATTAATCTTGTGAATGTGGTTATTGTGGTAGTTATTGTTTGATGGGCAATTTTTATTGAGAAGCTTTGTATGAAGATACCTGCCTCCTTGTCTCAGGGGTGGTCCCTTGTTATAAAACATAAAATTGCTTCATTATTCCATACTATGCTTCATTGACACTAGACCTTTCTGATTCCTGTATGATGTTGCTGATAAAAGTATCATATCTCCTTCAAGCTTCTCCCCTATTCGAAGTTCATGAAGAAAAATAACGTTGTCCTAGTTTTTAACTGTGTTTTGTTGCTATTCTTTTATACGTGTTCTCCACATGTTGCAGATGATAGGCTGTACGAGTAGAGGTTTTTCATTTACACGAGCTCTACTAGGACTTCCTACCGACGAACTTCCCCTTTGTGGAGATGCTGCCGTTGTTCCTCTTGTCTAGGAACTACTTAAGGTGACTAGTGACGATATTAAGGTACTGAAACTCTTACAAGTATCTACAAGAAAACAGTGTAAACTATTGTTTTGGAGCATTTTTGTCCTATTTATCTGCACAAATCTATTATGATACAACAATATTGATTATACGTGAGTGTTGCTACCTAGACTTAATATTTTGTGATCGTAGATGCATGGTAGATATGTGAAATGTATTATATCCCTGCTCCTTAGCATGAATGTTTCTTTTTTTGTTGGGAAGGCTCTGCAAGAGGAAATGAAATATAGTGCAGAGAAATAAATTAGATTAATGAGAATGAGGGTAGAGCAGAGATGGGATAAAAGGGAAGAAAATATCTGCCAAAATACGAAGTTGAGACTAACTTAAGAAGCAGAGATCTAGGAAGATGATTAATTAATGATCTTTGATATGTGCTGAAAGTTAAAACCACCCTGGTAATGACTTGAAGCTTATGTAATTAGTACTAAAATACATTTGAATTAAAATATTAATAATTAATCATAATTAACACAGACTGGTTAGTAAGGTAAATTAGGCTAAATGTAGTTGCATAGTTGTTATGATGCATCTATGAATTATTAATTACACTGCGAATATATTATAGATAAATTATATGTTTGGAAAGACAAAAACAAATATCTCAGTATATCGGGTGATATAGAAACAAAATTGGTCAAGCCGATTGTCATTTTAGCGCATTTAAAGTTTGTTATTCACCTACTTGTTTATAAAAACTAACTTAGTGTTCTGAACTGACTTTATGTCAAGTACAGTACAGAGTTTCTTTTATGTTAGAGCTTCTCTAACATAAGAACTGGTGATTGCATTTTAACCTTTTCACCGAAAAAGATATATAATTTAAAGGTTAGGAAACTTTTAATCAAACACCCACCCCACTACACCTTTTTTTCTTGTCTAGACTCTAGAGCATTAGACGACACTCTGTAAAAAGATGTGATACTGGAATGCATGCGAGAGTTGTGAAGATTTTTCTAATCTTGATATTAATGTACTATTGTCAGAAAGTAATTGAAACATAGAGAAAGCACCTTTGCTCTGTAATTTATGGTTCACTCCCGCAGGCAGGTAGAATCTCTTTACTATCTATCTCAACTTCTACTTTTTTTTGTCTTATTTGTTTTGCCTCTTGAACCTTCAAAGTTATTGAGAAGTTGCTCATATCTGCCAGGAAGCCTTTAAGTTGAATTGTACTTGGAAAATATCCTCGGTATCTCCCAGAAATAATTAATGGGCTCTCTAATAGAAGGTCAGGTATACATGAAGGATACACCTGCAATAACGATTGAGAATTGAAATATAATAAGATTATTCAGAATCTGTTCTAAATGAATGTAACTACATAATACTAAGAAATGTTAATTGTTAATCCTGTCTTAAATTATCATATGAAGTGCTTGACAGATTTATTCCTTCTGATATGTTCTTACTCAAACATAGAATTAGAAAGTATGTGCCAGCCTTTTAATATAGTTTCCCCTCGGAGACTCGCATCTACTTTGGCTGGGTTATTGAAATGGTATTGTTAGGTCTGGAATAACGTAGAAGGGGGGTTGAATACGTTATTTAGAAATATTTCCATTTTTAATGTGAATATGAGATCAAAAATACTGAATCGAAATAACACAACTGTTTGGGAAATATCTTTAAATAGATAAAACGCGGAGGTTTGCTACACAATCTAATCCTATGAATCGGCTACAAAATCAAACACTCCTAGGATAGTTTAGGCACGAGGACCTTCTACCCGACACTTCCTGAAAACGGGCTAAGCCGGCTTTCCTACTAGATGGACTGTCTAGCAGCTTACACAGAGAAGATATAAGAGAGAGAAGAGAGAGTTGTGTGTTGAGATGTGTTTTGAAATGAAATACAACATGCCTATTTATAGATTATAGAAAGTCACTATTTGACACTATTCCAACAACCCCCAAATAGTAACCGATCACTATTTCAACAACCCCCAAATAGTAACTAGACACTATTTCACCAATCCCAAATAGTAACCGGGCACTATTACACCAACCCCAAATAGTAACCGTGCATAGTAAATTTGCATAGTAACTGCGCATAGTAATACTATTTTTGTATCTCTTGGGCTTCTGATGTGGATCGCTCCACGAATAAAGAAAACAAGAAGAAAAAGATATTTCAAAAGAACACGATCAATCCAGAAACGTGAACTTTGAATCACAAATAACTTAGATCAATCCAGAAACTAAGTAATTTGAATCTAACCTTCAAAACAATTCAGTAATTGAAGTTTAGAGGAAAGAAAAACTAATCATAGTTTATCTCAAAACAAAAGTTTATATCATCCATTATCTGTCTTAAAACATTACATGAGAGGGGTATATCTAGGCTTAGCCAATAACCTAAACCCAATAGGAATCCAAGAGAAATCCAATACTAGCTTGAAGATTAGCTAATATCTAAATCCATCCAGGAAACACAATTAAAAACCAAATCCAAATAGAAAATAAATAAAATCGAATCCAAATAGGAAAATAAAATCCTAGGTGCTTAAAACAAGAAAAACCCTTTCAAGTGAAAGGTAAAAACTTGCAAGCCAAAATCTACTTAACACTTATAGATAATAATCAGCTTCTTGTTCAAGCTTCATTCATCTCTCCTTTATTCCTTCTTGTCCAAGTAAGCTTCTTGACCCAACTCTCCCACAAATTCTAACTCGAATCCCTTCATGAATAATAATATAAAATATTTACCAATTAACATATTCATTCCCTGATCCTCATCAGCTTCTTTCTTCTGTTTTATTCCGTTGTTTTAATTTATCTCTGAAAATAATTCAAGTAATAGATTAATTTAATTATTTGTTATAAATAATTAATTAATCTGTTACTTATTTAATTTTCAGAGAGTAAATTAATTTTTGACAATACCTTGAAATATTATGTCTGTCCTTGATCGTCAATAGGCTTTGGCATTACTTTCTGTAAATTAATGTGTTGATCCTTCTCGTATGTGCTGACTTAGTGCACTTGTCTGGTTCACAAGTGACTAGCACTGATCTTGATCTTCACACCTTTGTTACATTCCAATTGATTAGCCTGTAGCAGTATCTTCAAATTATGTAAATACATGGAATCTTTTTGGCTCTTCAACTGAATCATCTGTACATCTTATTCTGTCATTGAGGCTAGAACATGTTAATGAACTTCTTTCAGCGATTTGATCCTTGTTGGTGCATGTTCTTCAAATTTCACGATCCCTGTATAGATTTAATATTATTTATCTTTTATCCTAGTTGAGTTATATATATCCTCTATTACATATTACATTGCATTATGCTTTACAATCTCCCCCTATTTGATTGTTAGGGTTTGACAAGCAAATCCCTAGAGGATAACTCAATTTATACAACAAAAATAAAATACAAAGATAAATAATATTAAAGCGCATTCTGGATCATATATATACATTTTCCAGATTTCTAAAATTAACCAAGTGCAAGACAATTGTTCCTTTAGACTGAATAAATCTTCAAGTTTGCCTTTGCTTTCTTTCCACATAGCACTAATACTCCCATTAGCTTTTCCTTTCCCAAAATAAAGTTAATTCCATGCATGGTTATCACGTCGGGCGACTAGTCGCGACTAGTCGACAAGTCGATACAGGTGAAAAAGTCGACACTCGACTTGCTGAAAAAGTCGACCCATGGATAATATCCAGATCCGACCCGGAACCCGGCCCATTACCCGACCCGAATTAACAAAAAAAAAAGGCTTTTAGACCTAAAAACATACGTGTTTTGTATCCAATTGCAAAAAAACAGCCTCACACGCCGAAATTGGCGATCTCCTCTTCACGACAGTCATCTCCACGACGGTCAACTCCGACGGTCAACTCCGACGACTTCATCTTCTCCGGTAAGTCTCTTCCCCTTTCTTCTTCTTCTTCTTCATCTCATCTCTCTCTTCTTCTATCTCTTCTTCATCTCATCTCTCTCTTCTCTGTCGTTCTTTATATCCAGCCTCCAGTCCAGTCTGTATGTATATATTATATATATACACGTTTTTTTTTTACTTTTTTTTAGAAAAATTATATTTGTTGTACTTTTTTTTTTGAAGTAATATATTTGTTGTACTTCATCTCTTCTTCTCGTTATATATACTAAACCAAACATTTTTTCACTCACTTTTTTTTTATTTTGCAACTTTAAATCTTATATTTTTCTGAACTTCAAATAAATTTAATTATTTCTGAACTGTAAATCTTTTATTTTTGTTTTTGTTTTGTAAATCTTTTAATTTTTTTTTACTCAATTTTTTCATTTTTAAACATTTGTTTTATCAGTTGTTTTGTTACTTTTGTAGAACATTTACAAATTTCTAAAATCAAGTTCACAATTTGTATCAAATTTAAAATTTACAAACTTTTACAGATTTCTAAAATCAAGTTCACAATTTTGTAGAACTTTGATAAAAAATTTACAAAATCTCTGCTAGTTGTTTTATACAGTGTTTCATCAATCCCGTTTTAATCCCCCTCAAAGCTTCATTATTACTTCTGAGCTTGCTTCACTACACAGACTTCATTACTGTTGTTGCTCTTGCTACCTGCTGCTGCTTCACTACTTCACACACAGCACAGTAACCTGTTGTTCTGCAGGAAAAATGACTTTAGAATTAATGATTTCAACATGTTTTTTGCAGGGAAAAATGCAGAATGAAACTGAAACCGAAGCTACTCGGAGAGAGTTAGCTAAAGATCCTAAAAGAAAAGCTAAAAGATCAAATGATCCGGGATGGAAATATGCTTATTATCCTAATCCGGTTGGAAATAAAGATGTTATTAAATGTATTCTTTGCGGGAATCAAAACCATGGCGGAATGAATCGATTTAAACAACACTTGATTGGTGGCTATCCGGATATTGTGAAATGTCCGAAAACAACCACTGAAATTGCTCGAGAAATGTATGATTTTGTGCAAAATAAGAAGAAGAGGAGTAGTAAAAAAAATCAGATGCAGCAGATTGAAGAAGAGGACAGCGATGATGTTGAAGAGATCCCGTCCACGGCAGCCTCTAATACTCTACAATCTTCAAAATCAGCTGCTGGGCAGAAATCAAGTGCTAGGCCTGCTGGGCAGAAAGGGAAGGCTGTTGCCCAGCCATTTAGTTTCAAAAAACCAGCAGCTAGCTCAAAATCAGTTGCTTCAATGTATATGAAGAGCCCAGAACAGGTTGTTGAAGATAGACATGCTAAAGGACCAAGTCAGACCACCTTGGAAAATCGCCTAAGGACTCCCGAAGAGAAAGAAAGAGTCCATATGCATATTGCAAACTTTTTTTATGAATGTGGGATTCCTTTCAATGCTGCAAACTCTAGGAGTTATGAGGTGATGATTGAGTCCATAGGCCAATATGGACCAGGTTTGAAGCCTCCAACATTTCATGAATTGCGGGTGCCTCTACTTAAAAAAGCAAAAGAAGAGACGGAAAAGTTAAAGGAGAAGCATGAGAAAGCTTGGAAGATGCATGGCTGCACTCTTATGTCTGATGGATGGACAGATAGACGAGGAAGGAGTCTTATAAACTTCCTTGCTAATAGTCCCGAAGGTACTTTTTTCTTGGGCTCGGTTAATGCTTCAAGTGAATCACATGATGCACAAATGTTGGCAAACTTGCTTGAAAGCAAGATCAAGGAGATTGGTGAGAAAAATGTTGTGCAAGTTGTGACTGATAATGGGGCAAACTACAAGCTAGCTGGTCAGGTTTTGGAGATTAGGATGCCTACTCTGTTTTGGACTCCTTGTGCTGCGCATTGTCTTGATTTGATGTTGGAGGACATCGGCAAAATTCCAAGCTTTAAGAAGGCAATCAATCAAGCAAGAAGATGCACTACATTTATCTATAGGCACGGGCGTGTCCTTGATGCCATGAGGGAGAAAACTAATGGCAGGGACATAGTGAGGACTGGAGCTACAAGGTTTGCCACTGCCTTTCTTACATTGGAGAGTCTGAAATTGAACCAAGAACCATTGCGTTTCATGTTTTGTGGATTGGATTGGAGCAGGTCAAAGTTAGCAAGGACAGAAAATGGAAGGAAAGTTTGTGATACTGTTCTCTCATCAGTCTTTTGGAGTAGTGTAGAGGAATGTGTAAATGCATCATTGCCACTTCTTCAAGTGTTGCGCATTGCTGATGGTGATGAAAGGCCTGCTTTGGCAGAGGTTGCAGCTGCTATTGATTATGCAAAAGTGGAAGTCAAGAAGAAATTTGGAAGTGGAAAAGGGAAACTTGCAATCCGGAATAAAGTGGTAAAGATCATTGAGGACCTTTGGAATAATCAAATGGGAAAACCATTATATGGGGCTGCTTTGTTTCTTAATCCCGGGAAATACTTTGATCTTCTTGAAAAGGATCCTGCCTATGCCTCCCGATTACGAGAAGACTTCAATGATGTGCTTGAGAAGATGGTCAAGGATCGGGAGACAAGGAACAAAATAAGTGATTCTGCTGATGCTTACAAAAATTCTCGAGAAGGATTTGCAAGAGAAATGGCAATTGAGCATAGAAAATCTAAAAGTCCTCGTAAGTCATTCTAAAACTTTGTGAAGTTCATATTAGTGATTACTTTAGTTACTTGGTAAAATAAAAAATGCTTAGTTTGTGTTATTTTTGTATTTATATTAGTTGATTGGTGGGATGCATATGGAGGCCGTGCTACTGAGCTTCAATCATTTGCGAAGCGTATTGTTGGTTTGTGTTGTTCATCTTCCGGTTGTGAACGCAACTGGAGTACTTTTGAGTTTGTAAGTGGCTAGTCTTTCTTAAAGTATTATTTTCTGGTAAGGCCTAATTGCATATTATTGTTGGCCTAATTGCATATTATTCATTTCATTAATTTAGATACATACGAAGAAAAGGAATAGGTTGGAACATCAACGTTTGAATGACTTGGTGTATATCCAATACAACCGGAAGATAGATTCAAGATTCAAAAAGAGGCGTGAGCTTGGAACGAAATTTGATCCACTTGTGCTTGAGGACTTGGCATGGACTAGTGAGTGGACAGGCATTGAGGATAGGTTTTGGGATGCGGTGGATATAGCTTCGGGTGCATCCGAAGCACTTGAGGGACGCAATTTACCGAGGAGATGTAGAGGTGGATCCACGTTTACCTATTCTCGACGCAACACTAGTTCAACACAAGATCCTAGTGATGATCCTAATGATCCTATTGGTGAGGAAGAGGAAGATGAAGACAATATTCCTTTCGATGATGAGGAGGTGGAAGATGATTATGGTGTACCACCCGAGGAGAATATTCAAGGAGGAGATGGAGGGGAAGATGATTTCGAGATGGATGACTAGCTTATCCATGATTGTGTTTGTTACATTGTTTCGTTGATTTCACTCTTTAGTTTATTTTTATTTGATTAGTCTATTAGAGATGTTTGACTTTGGGTACTTGAACTTATTATCTATTTATTTTTATTTGAACTATTAAAATTGTTGTGTGTTACCCGATATTATATATTATAATTACTCTAAATATATGTATGTCGACTATTTGTCGACTTTTTACGACTAGTCGGGCGACTTGTCGACTTATGAGTTTGAAGGTACTCGGGCGTCGCGGCTCGACTTGTCGACTTAATAACCATGATTCCATGTCAACAACCTTTTCCTTGCCTTTACGCCTAGTAGATTTTTCTTGGTCATCCACCTTCTCCCCCTCAGTTGGGTTATCCTCCAGAGTAGTAGGATTTGGAGTTGGTAAATTAGACGAAGTTGTCTTCACCAAGGAATTAATTGCATGACTAAACTGGGCTGCCATGGAACTTAATTGAACCTGGAATGCATCATGTTAAATAAGTTGCAAATTTTTGATTTCTGCAATGGACTTATAGATATTTGAAAACTCTTTCTCCATTGTTTGGACCCGTGTAAGGAGTCTGTTGTATTCCTTTCTGGTTACAGGTGCATGTGGTTGAGTAGGTTGCTTACTCATACGTTCTGCAGGTGTTTCACTCAACACTCTATATTCACTCGGTTTAGTGGTTTGGGTTACACTTACATGTTCTGTTCGTGTTTCCCTCAACTCTCCTCCAGAGCTTCCACCGATATGTATACTGTTGAGTATTGAACACACACGATAATACAGGGGGGTGAATGGATTCTCAAACTATTCTTTTTCTGATAAGTGTTTTAGGTGAAGGTTGTTTTAACTTGGTTTAAATCTGGTTGTGTAACAGAGTGTGTGTTTGTGTTTAACAGATTATGTAAGTGCGGAATATAAACACAAGAACACGATATCACTTTAATCTAATATTGTATTAGATAAAGATCTGCTACAATCTGTGAATACAAATGTTAGTATTCTCAGCTTCTTTCTCAGAGAGATATTACTTGTTAGAAACTCTAGATCACTCTGCTTGATACTTGCTAAAGAAGTAGGGTTGTTCACTTATAATACGTGAACAACTTGCTTAAAACAAATAAGGTAGCATACAAATTTGCTTTATAATGTGTCTATCCTATTTGAGTAAACATCCAAACGGCTAAAGATTTGACTTCTTAGAACTCTGTTCAGATCCACTTCTTTAGCTCTTTGTCTCTTGTACTATCTCTCCAAGCTTCTTTGTAGGCTTTCCAATGTGCTTTACAGTATGTGGTCCATAAAGCGTCTTGGCTTGTTACAGGTCTCTGACTTGTACAATTCTTCAGTACTTTGTCTCCAAGATTGTATTCGAGAAGTAACTCTGTTGGTGATTCGAGAACTAGAATTGGCTTAATCGATAACTCTGAGTTCTCGAATATTGTTGAACTGACATATCGATCGAATCACATCTCGAATAAGTCTTTTCCTCAGGAATCCTTGAGATATCGAATAGAGCATTTTACTTATCGAATCCCTGAGATATCGAATAGCTTCTTTAGTCCTTGAGATATCGAATGTAGCTTT
The DNA here is from genome assembly GCA_036435485.1 of Saposhnikovia divaricata. Taxonomy (NCBI): domain Eukaryota; kingdom Viridiplantae; phylum Streptophyta; class Magnoliopsida; order Apiales; family Apiaceae; genus Saposhnikovia; species Saposhnikovia divaricata. The sequence continues at coordinate 20,539,295 of CM071599.1, read as the reverse complement.
GACTTGTTGACTCTTAGAGAACTCGAATGATGATTTGCTTGTTGACTTCCTGAGTTCTCGAATAGAGTAGTAGACATGTCGAATCTCTGAGATATCGAATGAGATATCGAACAGTGCATTCAGAGATATTGAATAATGTCTTTTGAGATATCGAATCCCTGACTTCTCGAAGGTTAGACTTCTCAAATATAACAAACATACTTCTCGAATTGGTACTTAGGCAAATTCTTCATTTTCTTCAAATCCCAACTGTGATTATTCGACAGTCTTTATCTTCGTGCTTGAGGCATGAACCTTGGAACTTCTTTCAAGCATTATTCTTGACTTTAAAGGTACAGTTACACAACTAGAATTTGATGCCTCTTATAAGTACAAAACAACCAGAAACTCTACAACTAGAGGTTCCCTCAGTTAAGAGGTCATGTAGGTAATGTATAGCATTACACATACTTAGGCTTATTATTATATGAGTACAGGCATGTCTCTGTGACTAACAATCTCCCCCAAATTGTGAGTAAGACCCTTAGTCACAATTTCATGCCTGATAACAAGCCTAACATACATAAAGATAAAACTTTGAAAAGTACAGGTATGTAGATTTGATTAAGAACATGGATAGAACTGCAGGGTGAACAATCTTACACAATATGGTGAAGTACTAGCCATTCTCATTTGATTCCTCCTCCATATGTCTGGCTAGTAGGTCATCATATTCCTTTTGTTTTTTTTCTTTTTCCTTCCTTGCATTCTCATCCATAGCTCTTATGATTTCTGCCATTGCATCCAGTTCTTCAAGCTGAATTGAGTTCTTGAAATCTTCAAATACTGGTTTCAGGATGTTGGCAGGATAGTGACTGAGTAGGTTCATTCTTATATTGACATTATCTCCATTTCTTCTCCTATACTTTACCACATAGGGATTGAATTGAACTCTGCACAATCCTTTTGCCCTTAGCTTTTCTACTTTAACTTCCAGTCTATCAATTTCCTTCTCCCTTTCTTGCCATTTCTCAAAGCTTCCCTTTCTTATTTCTTCAACATGATCTCTCTTCATCTTCACAAAATCAATCAACTCCAGCTTCTATACTCTCTCCACTTTGTCCTCAGAGTCCAACAGTGCAATGATTCTCTCTATCTCATATAACTTGCCCCAATTTTGACAACCCCCTTGTTTGAATATCCTTTGTCTCCATCATTGTACTTGATCTCAAGGCAGTCATTCATAATTGCAGCATAGTAGATTCTTTGAGCTCTTAGAAATTGCAGTTGGTCTTCATCAAAATCTTCATCCATTGGTTGGAGTTTCAATCCTGGAATGATTGTTAGGGCCCTTGACTTAGATGGCTTCACTCTCCTAGCAGCATGCTTGAATTTAATCCTTTTTACTTGATTGCTTGGCTGAAACTTATGACCCTTGCTTGTGGACCATTGTAGTACTCCATTAGGAGTTTGCTTTTGGAAATATACCCCTGGTTTCTTGATTTGAATCTTCTTCTCTTCTTGAGGTGGCAAAATAGTTGTAGAAGCCATAGATGTAGATTTAAATAGGTCATTACTAACAGTATTCACCCTAGACTTGGAGTCTTGTGTTGTGGTGAGATTACTGCTAGCAATGCCTATAGCTTGCTGTTTTCCATTCTTCCTCTCATAGACTTTGCCTTGGTCATCATCTCCTTTCTTATCATTGTTATCCTTCTTCTTTTTGTCATCATCACCCTTATCACTCCTGTGATTACTTCTTCTTCCATCACCTTTGTCTTCATTCTCATCATCCTTATCCCTCCTATTTTTGGTTATTTCTGGAATTGCACCAGTAATAATGAATGTTTGAGAATATGAAGTGCCTCTATCTCTTCAGCAGTTCTTCTCCCCTTCTTCTTCTGCAGTTGATCAACGATATCAATGATGAGTCTGTGGTTCTGAAGAGTAAGATGATTAGGAATGACCAGCTGCTTGACATCTTGAATTTTGGTACCAGACTGGTAAAGAATGGTTCTTGGATTAGTGCACACTTCAGGTAGTCTAGCCTGTTGCTCATTCATTAAGTAATTGTACAGACTTCTGTTATTCTCATTGACATCTGTCTTCTCAATCAGTTTGATTAGGTCATCTACCTCTGTGAACTTTAGAGCTTATAGAGTTTTGTAGTCTAGATGCCATATCTTAGATTTTGAAATCATCAGTATTTCCTTGAGCCATGAGCTGTTGACCTTCTTGGGTATCACAGTGAAATACTAAATCTGATCCTTCAAACTCCTCAGATAGAGTAGAGTGTTACCAGCCTGTTCCTTTAGGGCTTTCAGAAACTCCAAGAATGCTTCATCATGATAGACATTTGAGTTAACAATTTCTTGTAGCTTGGCCTCAGTAATCAGCTTCACTTCTACAGGCTTGGTACTTTCAGGTTTGGAGGATGGAAGTTTATCAGATGGCATACTCCCTGCAACCACTATGGTGGTGATGGATTGCTTCTGGCCACTGGGAGTAGTGATGTGCACAGTTGGTAGAGTGACAACTGGCAGTGAGGATGGAGGATCATCAACTTTGCCTTTCCCTTTTCCTGAAACATGGGTTATAGATTTTGAACTCCTTTGATGACCACCCTCATTTATTGTGATACCTTTCTCCTTGGGTTTCTCCTTTCTAGACTTCTCTTCTTTTGACTCCCCCTTAGGCTTTGAGTCCCTTAGGTTTCTCTTCTCCCCCTTAGGCTTGGTGTCAGGCACTGAGGCTTTAGTAGGGGCCCTTTGGTTGGAAGAGGTGAGATTGGCAGATTCATCTGGAAGAGGGAGACCCATATGCTTCATCATGGCAGACAGCATCAATTGTTGATGCAGAAGAACATCAGCTGTGGTGGTGGCTTGAGTGTTCAACTGCTCAGTGAGAGTAACAACTTGTTCTGTCAGATGAGCATTGGACTGTTTGAGAGAGACCACCTCCTGTTCAAGAGTTTCCACCTTTGTGAACAACTTAGTGGCTTTAAAACCTGATAGTGATTGATCTTTCAATCTCTCCACTTCAAACTTGGTCATCTCATACACAGGGACTTCAGTCACCAGCCTATCTCCATATTGATTTTTAAACAGAGTCCTCAGCATGGCATTGGCATCTGTTGTCTGATCTGATAGAGCTTGAAATTTATGCCCCAGACTTGTGACAACATCTTTCAGTATAGCTAGACCATTATCCATCTTGGTGCAGGTGGAGTTGCAGGATTTGACATCCTTGAAAACACTGTCCAACTGAGGGAATTTTGCATCAAAAGCTCTCTTTGGTGGCTGCCATATTTGGAATGAACATCCCCTATACAAGGAATAATAATTATAGATACCTATTTAAATGGTTAAGTACAGTGTCTTGGATATACTTTGCTGGCTGCTGCACTAAAAGTCTACAGCGGTCTCTGTACTTAACCCACTTCTCTTGTTTGCAGGTAGTCATATTAACTGGCATCGTGTCTGCTGCCATTTTCATGGAAATAATTATATATGCACGACACAAAGGACTCATTGGCAGAAGTGTCATTACGAGGAGAAAAAAAAAATCTTTGGCAAAAAATGACAGCAAGAAATCTAGAGAACTGGCAAGGATACGAGAAGAACTTTCTGCTGATGCAGATGCTTGACGTGGCGCATATTAATTTAATTTATATCTAATCTTTTGGTGAATGTAAACTAGAATTGTACCATGTCTATATCGTCGTTTTTGCATTTAGTCGTTAGATGTTGAATGGTTATGTTGACAATATTGTCTGAATAGTTTTGGTACTATTTTTGGGCAAGTGATAATGATGTACCAAGGTACTCTTTTCGATTGGTGTTTATGAAATACCATGTTAATGGTGGATTTCTCTATAAACAAAAAGGTCATGTCCATTTTTTTTAAAGAAAAGCATTGCTATTGTTTCATAATGTGTTGCCATTTATTGTTAATTCCTTACTAAAAGCATTGCTATTGCCTCATAATGTGTTGCCATTTATTGTTAATTCCTTACTAAAAGCATTGCTATTGAATAGAAATGTGTTGCCATTGCCACCTTAAACGTTGCCATAAATATCCAAAACAGGGTTGCTATAGCCTATTGCAATGAATTTAAAGTGTTGCTATAGACTGGAAAACGTTGCTAACAAACTTTTGCAATGACATTAAAGCATTGCTATATGGTACTATATTCGTTGCTATAGCCTATTGCAACCCAAGCAAAATTCACGCCCAATTTTTGAAAAAGCATTGCCATAGCAACTATGGCAACGGTATTAGGTCCTTTAGCAACAATTTTAAAGAGTTGTTATAGGCAATATATGGTGTAGTGCCTATTAGGTTTATGTTGCCCTTTAATTTTGACATCTATTAAGATCTAAATTTGTGCACTTGATTTTCTTGTTCACGTAGTTCGCTCTTTGATGTCATTTCTCTATTTGATAGATTAATTGAAGGATCAGTGGATGAGGAATCTACAAAATCAGATGAGGAGTACGACGATCTTGCCTTGCAGGATATTGGTGAGAATGCCTGTTGGTCTGGAAATGATGAATTACATGAGAACACACCTGCGCTTTTGATGGCCAACCAGTCAGGCCGCGGGCATAGTAACATCCGTAGAGATAGATACATAAAAAATCTTGATACTTTCTTGAGAACAAAGAGCGATACAATGTCTGTGTCAGCACAGAAGAATGTACGATCAATTGGAAATGTCAAAACTAAAAGACGAACTCGTAGTATCTCCTCAGCCGATAAGGATGGGCGGTGTATTTCAGAATGGTCTGCGTCTTTCAACAGCAATGCAATTTAACAGTAAGCCGACGCAGCTTCAGTCCTTTGTAGTCTACTAATTTTTCATCCTTTGTGCAACTTTTTTGGACCAGCTTGCTAGTCATCTTTTCTATTGAGCTGTTGGTAACTTATTTCGTAACACTTATTAATTAGTAGTTTTCAACTAGTATTTAGTTTACTTTTTTTTTTTTTCCAAAATGACTTGCAAATAAACAATCTATTTACATAAACTGGTTTACCCAATGTCATGAGATATCTGTTAGGTGTACCGGAATTACTAGCTAACCTCCTAAATTCCATGTCTAGCATTTCACGAGTAAAACTGTTTAAAGTTTGATTTGTACAGAACTTGGAGTCCGTAATTCTGATTATTAGGGTTATGGATTACTTAAAGTAGCTCACAACAGCAAATTACTTTATTCTAGTTGATTTAGTATTTAAACTTAGGTGTAGTTTTGTATGTATATCAATAGTTACTATAAACAGGAGTATAGCTTGTTAGGTGTATGTTGTGGATCAATAATGATATTATTAGGTTGGGAACTATAATTCCCGACTTGAAAGATACAAACAAATAAGAATTATGGATCACTGGGAACCATAATGATCCATAACTCAACACTAAGCTCTTCAAAGGACATCAACTTACAATCGGGGTCTTTTCATTTGATATTCATTTGATATTCAACTTACCCCTAATATTAATTACGAAATTAATATTAAAAATAGGACTTTGGACCCTGTTGGTGGGCCCCACGTTCGGACCATACCGGGTCTAATTAATGCAACACTAAATGTGTCTTTAGGGCTTATTTTTAGCCCATATCATTTGCCCCCCAACTTCTAGGAAAACTGATCAGGTTTTCCTTGAAGTTTTAACGGTCCTTTCCAAGACTCGGGTCAGGGTTCATCTTTATACACTAGTGTTTCACGAGTATTGTCTTTATGTAAAGCGTGGAGCGACCGACGCGTTTACGATAATGTTAATTCGATGCTAATCGGCACTAATCAGCCTTAACGACATTTAAACAATGTTTAAACGACGTTGAACGGCATAAAACGGCACTAAACGGTACTAACTAGCCTTAAACAACACTTAAACAACGTTTAAGTGACGCCAACCGGCATTAAACGACACTGAACGGTGCTTATCGGCACTAACGGTGCTAATCGGCACTTAATCGGTGCTTATCGGCACTAACGGTGCTATCGGCACTTAATCGGTGCTATCGGCACTAACGGTGCTAATCGGCACTTAATCGGTGCTTATCGGCACTAACAAGCCTTGAACGACACTTAAACAATGTTAAGCGATTCTAAACGGCGCTAAACGGTGCTAAACGGCACTAGCGGGGGTCCGGGGGCGGCAGCCCCCGGGCGGGGTCCAAGGGGCGGCAGCCCCTGGCGGTGTCCAAGGGGCGGCAGCCCCTGGCGGTGTCCAAGGGGCAGAGCCCCTGGCTGGGGTCGAGCTCAATTTCTGAATTTTAATCACAAACTTCGAGCTCAATTTCGAGCTCAAACTGCCTCCAGATCGCAGCCATTTTTCTTGTTTCCTAAGTCATTTTCGACCTGGAAATTTCGAGGAGAAATCAGTGTATTTTGGAGCTCAATTTCGAGCTCAAACGGGGGCCAAGTCGTGGCTGTTTTACAGGTTTTTTAGTTCATTTTCGAACTAATTCATACGACCTCATTCGGTATGGAAACGACCTCGATTTTTCACCCAGGTAGTATAAATCCGACCTCAACACCACACATAGACGACCTCAAGTTAGGCCTAGGTCGTGTGGGTTTTTCATATTTTTCAATTCAAATTCGAGCTGGAGTTTGCGATCTCAAACCACGCCTCAAATGGACATGTTTTAGTTGATTTTCTGGTTATGTGAATGAGCTCGAAATCCTATTGCAAAGCGAGGTCGTAGGTGCCGACCTCATACCACCTTGTTGGAACGTTGATTCAGTTACTCATTCTTGAGTTGTTCACGAATCTCTTGATCCAAGGTTGGATCCGATAGCTTTGTTGGCCTTCTAAGGCTTCAACTTAGTTCCTTAGCCCTTGATTTATAACACAAGGCCTGGATTCTAAGGTTGATGTTGGTGTTCTGGATCACCAACACGAGGTTTCAGGTCAATAGGAGGTGTTTGTTATGCCTTAAATGGTTTCGTGAACCTTGACTTGTGACCTTCCGGGCCTTAACTTATTTGCTGAGACCTTGGTTTTAAGGTTATTATCAACCCTTGATTCCCTTGATTCTCATTCTAAGATGTAGGAATGATGAAGTCCCTTAGTTCTTGCCCCCCTTGCTTCATATAGTGGAGGTCTTGCTTCTCGGTTGATCGCTCAAGAAGTTCAATTGCCACTAAGCACTCAACTTTAAGTCTGGTGTGCCTTGGCTGGTTGCCAATCCTCTATCTTACTTCTAGGTTTCCAACCTTCTTCTTATACTTGTAGAACCTTGACTAGGTTTTAAGTAGCCTGATACCTCTTGTCAGGTTCGTTTGGAGGCAGATAACCTTGTTGGCCATCAAGGCTTGAATTTTTAGATTTGAAGTTCAAGACCTCAAGTGTGGAACTGTAAAGGACCTCTTATCTCAACACTCTCATTAACAGTTTCTGTACCTTCAAGGCATTATCAAGGGGCCAACCAGTCTCAAGATGAGCTTTAGGGTCTATCCTTCAGCTTACATCAACTGGTGCTACCAATTTCAAATTGATGGTGGGGGTCTTCAGGACTTGGAAGTAGACGCTCCCAGAATGGGTCTCAACCCTTGAATTGAGATAAGGCATCGACCTTTGTATTCTCCTCCCTTGGGATATACCTGGCACTCATCTAACTGGGCTATCGCAGCTTTCACAATCCTCAAGTATTTGGCCATATTCTTTTCTCTAACCTCAAACTCTCCATTGACTTGTGAGACTACCAACTTTGAGTCTCCACAGACTTTCAGGTTCTTGACCCTCAGGGCTCTTGTCAGTCTAGGTCGGCTATCAGAGCTTCATACTCCGCCTCGTTGTAGGTTATTTGGAAGTCCAACTTCAAGGCATACTCGAGTGTGAACCCATCGGGGCTTTGCAGAACTTAACCTGCACCACTGGTTTTTGTTTTAGATGCCCCATGAAAATAGAGCTTTTTGTTTTTGATGCCCCATCAAAATAGAGCATCCAATATTCCTTCTTCTCTTCCAGGGGTTTCTCACCTTGCTGACCTTCCTGGTCTATTACCTCCTGCCCCCCGACTTTTTGGTTGTCAATGGTATATTCAACCATGAAGTCAGCTAGAGCCTGAGCTTTGATGGCTGTCCTAGGCTTGTACTTAACATCGAATTCTCCTAGTTTGATTGCCCACTTGATGAGCCTTCCATTGGCTTTCGGGCTATGCAATATGTTTCTTCAGCGGGTGTTCCATCAGGACTTCAACGTTTGTCTTTATCCAGGGTCCTTCAAGGACTTAAACTCTTATCTGCTGTAACCTAACTCTACCATTCGGGGTATGCATTCGTTTGTTTTCATTCGTGTATTCTTTTATTTTCGGTACTTGGTCTTCTTTGACTCACACATCAGGTGCTTGGCACATAAATAAAATCACAATCAATGAATGGAAAACAAACTTGCATTAATAACTTGGAAATGGGTTCAACCCTTACATAGAGTACTACTGTCCTACTCGGAGCAACATGCTCTGCAATGGTTTTAATGAACCTTATTTCTACTTCTACTATATAAATATAAAGCTAAGTCCTACTAGGATAACTTAAGCCCAATCGAGCCTTTGCAAGACTAGGTCTGCACCACTTGATTTTGTTTTTGGTGCTCCATCAAAATAGGGCACCCACCACTCCTTCTGGTCTCCTCATTCTTATTATGAAGTTCAGTTCCTGCTTGGGGTACTACCTCCTGCCCCCCGACTTCTTGGTTGCCAATGGTACACTCAACCACAAAGTCAGTTAACGCCTTATCCTCAATGGCTGTCCGAGGCTTCTGTATGATGTCCTCTGCTGACCTTTCTTTGTGTTCCTTACCACTGTGGACTTCCATGTCTTCAACCGGAAGGACCTGCCCCCGACTCCATCAGGCCTTAACGAGGCTACATAACATCTTCGTGCCATCTTCTGATCACCTTTATGTTCTCCAACACCATTCCTGGTAGGGAACTTGATCTTCACATGATAGGTTGAGGCAACAGCCTTGAATGCATGAAGTCCAGTCCTTCCAAGGATAGCGTTGTACGTTGAATCCGCCTTGATTACCAGGAAGTTCAACATCTGAGTGGCCTCCTTGGGCTCTTGCCCGATAGTTACAGACAGCTGAATAGTCCCTTCAACTTTGGATTTTACTCCATTAAATCCGTATATAGGCATGTTATTGGGGGTCAACTGAGAATCAGTGTATCCCATCTTCACAAACGCATCATGAAACAGAATGTCAACGGAAGCTCCATTGTCTATCAAGACTCGCTTCACCTCCGAGTTTCCAATCACAGGAGTTATGACCAACGGGTCGTCATGGGGGAACTTTACCCCTTCCAAGTCTGAGTCATCAAAACTAATCGCTACCTCAGTTTTTGCAAGCTTTGGGGCCTCTCCCACGATGTGCAACACCTCTCGGGCATAAGCCTTTCGAGAGTTCCTAGTTGTCCCGGCCGTAGTTGGGCCTCCTGAGATCATGTTGATTACTGGCCCTCGGGGCTGTGGGTTGCGATCTTGATCGTCATCCCTTCTATTATAGTCTCTTCTCTGATTAGCACTGTCTTCACCCTTAGTGAAGTGCCTCAGCTTCCCTCTACGGATCAAAAACTCAATCTCATCTTTGAGTTGCTTACAATCGTCAGTGTCATGCCCCACGTCTCTATGGAATCTGCAATACTGATTCTGGTTTCTCTTTGCGGGATCACCCCTGAGTGGCTTCGGCCATCTGAAATCCTTATCATTCTCAATGTCCAACAAGATTCGACTCCTAGAAGTATTCAACCTTGCATACTCAGTGAACCTTGACCCTTGGTTCTTCTTAGGGGCAGAGTCGGAGTCCTCGCTAGTTCGGGGATACTTGTCCCTAGCATCATACTCTTGATCATCATAGTCCTGGTCTTGCTTTCGCTTCTTGGAGTCATTGTTACCTCCTCCTCCACCTACGGTGGTTTCTTTCTTCAAGCTATCCTCAGCTTTAATATACTTATCAGCCCTTCGTTGGAGCTCAGCCATATTTTCTGGGGGATGCTTCGCTAATGAACTTTTAAAGAAGAGGTCAGTGGTTCCGTGCTCCAGGGCTACCATGGCCACCTTATTCTCCAAGTCAGTGATATTTAGAGTCACTTTAGTGAATCGCTTAAGGTAATCCCTTAGATTTTCATTCTTTCCTTGTACCACATACATAAGAGACGCAGAGCTCTTCTCATGAACTCTTCCACTAATGAATTGGCTGATAAAAGCAGTGCTCAATTCCTTAAAAGATCCAATCGAATTTGCAGGCAAACGGCTGTACCACCTTTGAGCCATACCCGACAGGGTTTGAGGGAACGCCCTACACTTGAGAGCGTCACTAGCAGGCTGCAACAGCAGTGCGTTCGAGAATGTTCTCACATGGTTTGCGGGATCACCCGTTCCATCATAAGCCTTTATTGTAGGCATCTTAAACTTCCTAGAGATGTGAGCATTCATCACTTCCTCGGTGAACGGGGGTGTTGGATCATCAGGATCTCCGAGAGGCATCAGATCTTTGGGGTTTCCCTTGGGAATTTCCATCCTTGTGGTTGTTCTTCCGAATGAGGCATCAGCCCTTCTTCGTCTCCTTGAAGACCTCTCCAAATCAATGATGGGAATCGTTCCTGAGGTTGGAGGAGGTCGAGTTTGATTCTGCCTTGCTTGCTCCATTGCTATGTCATCCTTCAACCTTTGGATCTCTGACTCGTGAGCCTTAATCCTCTCCTCAGCCGTTGGTGGAGGTCCATCATGGATCCCTTGAGTCCTTCCTTGAGGCTCTCTTCTAGCACGTTGCCTCCTCGGGGCTTCATCACGATCATCATCCTCAGACGATGAATCATCAGTATAAGGGCCGGAGTAGTCATCATAATCTCGGTCCCGGATTTGTAAGGCATGACCACTTGGTCCTGAGCCTTGAGTCATCGGGGGGTAGTTGGGCAGACCGTGCCTGGGATTAGTGTACAAGGGGAGATCCGTAGTATGGATCTGTACCCCTGGTGGCGAGTTGTTCGGATCAACAATCTGGAGAGAGTTGGTCGCTTGTCCTGCCTGATTGGACAGAGGCAACGTACTCTCAGCATGGGGGATCACCCCTGGTTGCTGAGAAACTTGAGAGTGGATAATGACAGCTGATGCTGGGGGAGCCTGTTGAATGATCGTCCCTGATGCTGGGGGAGTCTGCTCGGTGAGAGGTGGGGCAGAGCTAATTGGCACGGCCTCAGTTACAACTGGTGTTGTTCTTCGTGTTTCAACCATGGTTGATGTTGTCTTCCCACAGACGGCGCCAAATGCTGTGGAATAAAAACGAGGGTTTGTATGTATTAAATACAAGGGATGGTGAGCTTCGAGCTTTAATGGCTGTTCTTGCATTCGAGACTGATCGGTCCTCACAAGATGCCTACGTATCTTTGTATTGCTAGAGAATCAAGCCAACGTAGTTCTGAGAATGAGGGGTCAGGCCCTTTATATAGGCTGAGAAGCCTTAGAATTAAGGTAGGAGTTGGAGACTTAATAGATAAGTCACCTCCTTGAGGAAAGTTCTAGACTCCTTCCTTGTAGGAGTCTGTTGCCATATCGAATTGGATGCCTTGGAGGCTAAGTCTTGTAGAGATAATGTCCTTATCTGACACTTATTGCTGAGCTGTTTATTACCCCTAATATTAATTACGAAATTAATATTAAAAATAGGACTTTGGACCCTGTTGGTGGGCCCCACGTTCGGACCATACCGGGTCTAATTAATGCAACACTAAATGTGTCTTTAGGGCTTATTTTTAGCCCATATCAGTTAGACATATTACCTTTTCTACTAACTAATAAATTTCCTTATTGAGGTTAAACATATTATCTTTTCACTTTTTCAAAAACTAAATAATTTCCTTTTTCTGATAAAATATAATATCCCTTTATATTTTATCTAACTAAATTTTTCCTTTATTAATCAATTTCCTTTTTCAAGTTAGACATATTACCTTTTCTATTTTTCAATAACTAAACAATTTTCTTTTTCACGTAAAATAGAATATCTTTCACATTTTATTTAACTAAAATATCTATTTTTTTTAAAAATAGTACGAGCAATTTTGTTTAACAAAATAACGTAATTATATTATAATTACTATTAACTAATCAATTACCTTTTTCACCCAAAACACGTTACCTTTTCTTTTTTCTCTAATTAACATCTCTCTTTTTCCAATTATATGATGAACGGTTACCTTTTTCAACCAAAACACGGCACCTTTTTCTTTTCTCTTATTAAAATCTCTCTTTTTCCAATTATATCACAAATGTTTCTATTTAATAAAATAAAATAATAATATTATAATACTAATAATTAACCGATTATCTTTTCAGCTAAAATGTATCATCTTTTTGATTTTTTCTAATTAAACTCCCTTTTTTTCTAGAAATATCACGGACAACATTAATTTCTCATTTACTAAAAACTATGAGCAATTTTATTTAGTAAAATGACATAATTAAATTATAATTATATAAGCTAATCAATTACCTTTTTCACATAAATCATGTCATTTTTTTAATTTTCACGTTACCTTTCTATTTTCTCTAACTAAAATCTCTCTTTTTCCAATTATATCAAGGGAGGTTTTATTTAATAAAATAAACTAATAATATTTTAATATTAATAATTAACCCATTACCATTTTCAACTAAAACGTATCATCTTTCCTATATTTTTTTTAACTAAAATCCTTCTTTTAATAGATATATCACGGACAATATTAATTTCACCTTTTCTAAAAATATTTCGTACAATTGTATTTAGTAAATAAGGTAATTAAATTATAATTGCTATAAACTAATCAATTATATTTTTCACCTATAACATGTTTCCTTTTTAATTTTCTCTAACTAAATCCTATCTTTTTCTAATCATATCACATGCATTCTATTTAATAAAAATAATAATTTTATAATTACCAATAATTAATTCATTACCTTTTTCAACTAAAACCTATATCATCTTTTCTATATTTTCTAACTAAAATCCTTCCATTTCTAGAAATATCACGGATTACATTTGTATAATTATTATCAAATCATCTGATATAAAAATGTAAGTCTCCAAAATTCATCTTTTAAAAAATTAATTTAAATAAATGAAAAAAATTTATATAATATTAAAATAAAAAAAATCCGTGCATCGCACGGGTTTTAAGCTAGTATATATTTAATAATAATTATTATTTATTATATCATTTTATATATTTGAGATACATATCCAACAAATAAACAAAATGATCAGCCACATATATATTTGAGATATCTTAAATAACGTGATATTATTTTTATTTAATCACAATCTTATTTTTTTATTAAAATTCTAATATGTTCATATAAATATATATATATATATATATATATATATATATATATATATATTCTTTATTTTCCTTAATTTTAAATATATTTATACTTTTATGTTTTGCTTAATGTGATTATTTAATTTTTGAATTTTGAATTAAAAACCCGATTTAAACCCGAATCCGATCCGAAACCCGAAGATTTGGATTTGGATTTTGATTTTCAAACCCGGATCCAGACCCGATCCGATCCGAAAACTTTGGATTTGGATTTGGCCAAACCCGATCCGATCCGACCCGTTGCCATCCCTAATTCGCTTGCATGAGGGTGCTGCGGCAAGAGCAGGGAACAAGCGAAAAAACTAAATTTCAATGTTTTATAACAACCTAAAAATCAAACTAAAATTATGAGAATCATAAGTAATTGCTCCATGCCTGCATAATTAAGAATCGGGTAAATAGGCAAATTCATAATCAAACTGACCCTCAACTTGCAACTGGGTAACTGAACTCGAAAACCTTGCAATTACATAACTCAATAAATTAAAACTTGCATTTAGGTAACCGTCGTTAACCTAACTAACATAATAAAAACTAAACTTGCAACTTTTAATTACTTGAGTTATGTAATTGCAAGGTTTTTGAGTTGAATTACCCAATTGTAACTTGAGGGTCAGTTTGATTATGAATTTTCCTATTTACCCATTAAGATTCTCAATCTGTATTTCTGTATAGTTGGCTTCTGTGTTTGTTGCCTTGTAATTTTACTTCTTTTACTTACTTTAGCAAGAGCAGCTCCCTAAATTCAAATGAATTGACCATGTGCAATAAAATCAATTATCACTATTATTTGATATATATATATATATATATATATATATATATATATATATATATATATATATCTGACTCTGTACTTAGGAGAAAGTTGACAAGAACTTGTTTATAGACAACAAAAACTACTGAAATTTTTTATGTTACTGAATTATTGCATACAGTATAAGCCATAAAACACCGTATTATTAACATGCACTACAAGAAAAACGGGTTTTTCCTACCGATCATTTCCTACCGACCGACTAATTCCTACCGATTTTCAAGTCAAACGGCCATTACCAAAGTTAGTAGGAAATGAGTCGAGTGCGATCCGCAAGGCAACGTCAATGTCCGTCCCAAATGAAACGACGTCGTTTCATTCACACCATTTCCTACCGTCTCAATTCGGTAGGAAATGAGTGACTTATTTCCTACCGACATCGGTAGGAAATGAGTGATGTGGGCCCCAAGTGCCATGTGGCAGTGCCATTTTATGTTTAGCATTTCCTACCGCGTGTAGGCGGTAGGAAATGCCTCGCCTATTCACCAGCAAATGTCTACTAGGCGGCTTCTAATTGGTTGACGTGTCAGGTGGACATTTCCTACCGATAAGCGGTAGAAAATGAGCTGTGCCGAAAATTAAAATCTTTTCTACTAAATAAAAATTTGTTAATTACATTAAAAATTTAAATAAAAATAGGAAAAAAGATAAAATTCGAATTAAAATACATAAAAACGCAAATATTAATACTCACTATTTTTGTGATGCATGTCACACTAGATTCACTAATTTTATTTTATTTTTGACTTTAACCCCTAAACTAGTTTTCGTTCCGGATTCTTAATTCGATTATTTTGACAAAGATTTTCGACGATCGAACCGTACGGGAGTCAAGATGAATATTTTTAAATCTTATTCCAAAATTTTTAAAATTTAATAAATTTATTTGATTAAGTAATTTAACGGTTGACTAGTAATTTGAAATTACAAAATAATTTCAATCGTTTTAATTTATTTTTTTAAACTCGTTGTACAATAGTACGCGTAGTTCCAAAACAAAATGATGCACTTACAAATTAATTTTTTTTTTTTAAAAAAAATTATTCACCATCTTTAACAACTTATCTTCCACAACTTATGGTTCTAGTTTAGGGGTTAGATTTAGGGTTACTAGGGTTGGACTTTATTTTTTTTAAAAAAAAAAAAATTTTGAACGATTTAACCATACGGATCTCATTATCACAGTAAATTAGTCATGTGTGAAAAGAATTGTGATTTTTAAAATTCATTTAACGTGATTTTATAAGGAAAAACCCCTACTTTAACAATATTTTGTACTAATTCATTTTCCAAGTTATATTTTTTAACGATCCAACCGTGAGAATTTCAAGATCAATATGAATTAGTGACATTTGCAAAAAATTGTGATTTTTAAAGTTCATTTGTAAGGACTTTTTAAAGAAAAGTTGATAAACAAGGTATTGTGGTTATATAATTCTTGAGTGACATTAAAACACAAGAAACACATTGGCATAGTGGTTGGATGTAGTACAAATTTCGTTGGAGATGGGGGTTCGAATCCTCGCTGTCTCATTTTTCAATTTTTTTCTATTTCCTACCGGTTTACGGTAGGAAAAGGTATCACGCGGTAGTAAATGATATTTCACGAAAATTCAAAATGAGCGCCAGAACCAAAAATTCGAAATTAGCGCCCAAACCAAAATTCAAAAATTGCGCCCAAAGTCATTTCCTACCAATAAGCGGTGGGAAATGTGCTGTGCCAAAAATTAAAATTTATCTACTAAATAAAAATAAAAATTTGTGAATTACATTAAAATTTAAATAAAAATAGGAAAAAAGATAAAATTCGAATTAAAATACATAAAAATGCAAATATTAATACTCACTATTTTTTTGATGCATGTCACACTAGATTCAATAATTTTATTTTATTTTTGACTTTAACCCCTAAACTAGTTTTCATTCCGGGTTCTTGATTTGATTATTTTGAAGTAGAATTTCGACGATCGAACCGTACGGGAGTCAAGATAAATCTTTTTAAATGTCATTCCAAAATTTTAAAAAAATAATAAATTTATTTGATTAGGTCATTTAACGGTCAACTAGTACTTTGACTTTAATCTCTAAACTAGTTTTCGTTCTCGATTCTTGATTCGAATATTTTGAAATAGAATTTCGATGATCGAACCATACTGGAGTGAAGATCAATATTTTTTAATGTTATTCCAAAATTTTAAAAAAATAATAAATTTATTTGATTAGCTAATTTAACGGTCAACTAGTAATTTGACTTTAACCCCTAAACTAGTTTTCGTTCCCGATTCTTGATTCGATTATTTTGGAATAAAATTTGACGATCGAACCGTACGAGAGTCAAGATCTATCTTTTTAAATGTTATTCCACAATTTTAAAAAAATAATAAATTTATTTGATTAGGTCATTTAACGGTCAACTAGTACTTTGACTGTAATCCCTAAACTAGTTTTCGTTTCCGATTCTTTATTCGAATATTTTGAAATAGAATTTCGATGATCGAACCATACAGGAGTCAAGATCAATCTTTTTTAATGTTATTCCAAAATTTTTAAAAAATAATATATTTATTTGATTAGCTAATTTAACGGTCAACTAATAATTTGATTTTAATCCCTAAACTAGTTTTCGTTCCCGTTTCTTGATTCGATTATTTTGAAATAGAATTTCAACGATCGAACCGTACGGGAGTCAAGATCAATATTTTTAAATGTCATTCCAAAATTTAAAAAAAATAATAAATTTATTTGATTAGGTAATTTAAGGGTAACTAGTACTTTGACTTTAATCCCTAAACTAGTTTTCGTTCCCAATTCTTGATTCAAATATTTTGAAATAGAATTTCGATGATCGAACCATACAGGAGTCAAGATCAATATTTTTTAATGTTATTCCTAAATTTTAAAAAAAATAATAAATTTATTTGATTAGCTAATTTAACGGTCAACTAGTAATTTGACTTTAACCCCTAAACTAGTTTTCGTTCCCGATTCTTGATACGATTATTTTGAAATAAAATTTTGATGATAGAACCGTACGGGAGTCAAGATCAATCTTTTTAAATGTCATTCCAAAATTTTAAAAAAATAATAAATTTATTTGATTAGGTAATTTAAAGGTCAACTAGTAATTTGACTTTAACCCCTAAACTAGTTTTCATTCCCGATTCTTGATTCCGTTATTCTGGAATAGAATTTCGATGATCGAACCGTACGGGAGTCAAGATCAATATTTATAAATCTTATTCCAAAAATTTTAAAATTTAATTAATTTATTTGATTAGGTAATTTAACGGTCAACTAGTAATTTGACTTTAACCCTTATTTATTACAAAATAATTTCAACCTTTTTTTTTATTTTGTTAAACTCGTTGTATATTAGTACACGTAGTTCCAAAACAAAATGATGCATTTACAAATTAATTTTTTTAAAAAATATTATTCACCATCTTTAACAACTTAGCTTCCACAACTTATGGTTGTAGTTTAGGGGTTAGATTTAGGGTTACTAGGATTGGACTTTATTTTTTTTAAAATTGTTTTGAACGATTTAACCGTACGGATCTCAATATCACTGCAAATTAGTCATGTGTGAAAAAAATTGAGATTTTTAAAATTCATTTGACGCGATTTTATAAGGAAAAACCCCTATTTTAACAATAATTTGTACTAATTCATTTTTCTAGTCATATTTTTTAACGATCCAACCATGGGAATTTCAAGATCACTATGAATTAGTGACATTTGCAAAAAAATATGATTTTTAAAGTTCATTTGTAAGGACTTTTTAATGAAAAAGTGATAAATAAGGTATTGTGATTATATAATTCTAGAGTGACATTAAAACACAAGAACACCTTGGCATAGTGGTTGAAGATAGTACAAATTTTGTTGGAGATGAGGGTTCGAATCCTTGCTGTCTCATTTTTCATTTTTTTTCCATTTCCTACTGGTTTACGGTAGGAAATGGTATCATGCGGTAGGAAATGATAATTCACGAAATATTCAAAATGAGCGCCTAAACCAAAAATCCGAAATGAGCGACCAAAGCAAAATTCAAAAATTGCGCCCAAAGTGATTTCCTACCGCTAGATGGTAGGAAATATAAAAATGCGGTAGGAAATTTGTATTTCATATTTATAAAACAATACCTTTCTTCATTCCCCTTCATTTCAACTCTCTTCTCCACCTCTTCATCTTATACCACTGAAAATTTTTAGTTTCAATCTTTAATATATATCATTAGCAATTTCATTTTTCACATCTTGATTATTAGGTAAAATTTATCCCATACTTAGTTTGTTGTTTGATTATTTCACATCCTAGTACTACTTACTTATTTTTGCTTCTTATGTAAATTGTAGGTACTTGATGAGGATAACAAGACTATTATATATAAATCTAACTTCATGGATGAAGGAAAAGACAAATGGGCCAAGAAAATTGGTGTGAAGACAATGATGGTGGGTGGAAATAAATGATCATTGTAGATAAGGATAAAGATGTTGAAGGCAATGGTTAATTAAGTTTGTATAAAATGTTCTTGATTTCTTGTTATTTTAAATAATTTATAACTTTTGAATATTATGATTGTAATAATGGAGAATGATTGTTTATGGTTATGATATATGTTTGAATTTCTTCACATGATGAATGCGTTTTTGTTGTGCTTGCATTTTTATGGTTGCATTTTTGTAGTTTTTATTACGATTTGAGCATTTTGTTGTAAATGAAAATCAACAAGACCAATTTTTTTTTAAAAAAAAACCCAGTATTTCCTACCGTCTTCAAGCCATTTCCTACCGTTTTACCATTCAAAACCCAGTATTTCCTACCGTCTTCAAGCCATTTCCTACCGTTTTACCATTCGAAACCCAGTATTTCCTACCGTCTTCAAGCCATTTCCTACCGCATTCATAAGGACGGTAGGAAATGTCTGGTAGGAAATATTGGAACTCGGTAGGAAATGAACGGTAGGAAATGGCTTTTTATTTGACTTCTGAAATAATTCCTACCAACTTGTTAAAGGATGGTCGGTAGGAAATGGGCTGCCAGCATGTCACAAAAATACACGTGGCGTAAGACGTGGCGTATGACGTGGAAGATGACTTGGAAGCTGACTTGGAAGGCCACGTCAGCATGTGGGACCCACGTTTGACCCGGTCACTATCATTTCCTTCCAAAGTCATTTCCCACTTAAGCATTTCCTACCGAAGAGGTCCGGTAGGAAATGCGGCATTTCCTACCGATTTTGGGCCTTTTCCTACCGATTTGACGGTAGGAAAAGGCCGTTTTTCTTGTAGTGATGGTATTGGAGATCGGAGATTAGAACACTTAAACATCAACCCTCAGCTAAACAAGCTTTAATATATTAATTGTCCAAAAAACTATAAACAATTCCTACCTCTGTATTTAACTGTTCTGTTCACTAATACAAAGTCTTGTCCACTGTTTTTTGAGGTTATATTACAACTTGAAAGTTTATTTACTGTATAATATCGGTGACCTGGAAGATTTACTGGTTGCGTGAACTAAACATGTATTGTACTTATAACATGTCTTGTTACATCGTTGCTATTCATAATAACTCCAGTAAGTCTAGCAATGATTAATACGCTAACTAGGATTCTTTGATACATTACGTAATCAATAGAGCTCACAAAAATTACATCAAAGTTCCTCGAGGAAGTTTCTTCTAGTACAGCAGTTGCAAACATACTGTAGTCCTTGGTATGTCTCGCACCCTTACATACAGTGACGGACCTAGAGCATAATGCGAGGGGGATCCAAAAATTATTAAAAAATTCTAATATGACAAGGGTTGGTCCTAAGTACTGTCGAGCAAGACCTGCACCTAGGGTCCCAAATATTAAGGGTACTAAAATTTCCAAATCCTTAATTATATAAATATAAAATATTCTACATATATATATAGTTTACGATCCCAAAAACTGATTTTGCTTAAGGTCTCGTGAATTTCAAGATTATCCCTACCCCTGACTGGCCCAGTTCTTTATAATTAGAGCGATCAGTTGGTTTTTTTTGATAGAAGAGGGAGAGAAAGGTAATATTTGGTTGAAAGCTTATTCTTTTATTTATCATAAGGCTCTTTATATAGAGCAAATACAAGGTAAACGTGCATGATTAGTGCCACATGAATAGCCTAATCAATTACAAATATTTTTACAATTAATCAACATTAAAACAAAATCATCTAATTAATATTTCATTTACAATTTTGAATCATAATTTCAACACTCCCTCTTGATTCGAAATTGTAAAACTTATTGAAAAATTTCAAACGACAATGTACATTCCATCATCACCCAAACATGGAGCACTTCTCTCCACAACCATGGAGCACTTCTAGCCATACCATTTTTCTTGGTGCACTTCTCACCAAATACATTTGATGCACTTCTCATCAACTTCAAATTTATTAGAGCACATCTCTCCACAAACACTATTCTTGGTGCACTTCTCACCAATTCCATCTTTTTTTTTATTTTTACACATCTCATCAATATTAAATAACTATAATTTTGGAGCACTTCTTTCCATGGTGAAACTTTCACCAGCGATTCTAAAATAAAAATTCTTTCATGGCCACTTGTGCCATATTTTCCTTCTCATCATCATGACACTCATCTTGGCGCCTCTTGGTATTGGATCCTCTTGACCCTCCTTCATGTTCTTCTTTGGGAGCTTTGTTTGACCCTTCTTCGAAATCTCTTATTTGATTAAGTGTTGGATTGTATCCAAGAGGTTGCATCTCCCCCTCGGATTCAATCTTCCACACAATTGAACCTCTCATTCGAGAAGTCATGGCTATACACATATACTTACAGATCCCGTAAGATTAAGGCTCTTGATACCATGTTGGTTTTTTTGATAGAAGAGGGAAAGAAAGATAATATTTGGTTGAAAGCTTATTCTTTTATTTATCATAAGGCTCTTTATATAAAGCAAATACAAGACAAACGTGCATGATTAGTGCCACATAAATAGCCTAATCATTTACAAATATTTTTACAATCAATCAACATTAAAACAAAATCATCTAATTAATATTTCAGTTACAATTTTGAATCATAATTCCAACACGATCAGTCTAGAAAAAAGTTTAGATGCATCAATTCTTTTTCTGCGGATGATGATCATCAACCCTGAGTATCACGGAGTGGCCGAGTGATAGCGAAAGTGTTCCTAGCGAGGGAAAGTGTATAGATTTTGATTCTTGCTTCTCTTCCACATGTAAAAGAAAATTATATATATTTGAAGTGTAAAAAATGTATACAGTTTTGCCTACACTGTCACTACTTTGTTGTCTCTATCTCGTGAGGAGCATTCCTGTCAACAACTCGATCCCTGGCAGAAAAAACTGGCCAACTTGGTTTGAGTATTTTCTTTGTTTTAAAAAACTATTAAATTATCTTTGTTTTTTTTCATTACGTTACCAAAATAGACAGCTTGGCCACAAAAAAGAAAAAGACAAACCCCCCATTCTGGAAACTGGTGAGGAAGTATTATAATGATTTCTTGGTGATGTAGCTCAGATGGCAACTATTCAGTGTCCGTGACTGTGTGAAAACTGAGAACCCAATTATGGGGTTATCCGTTATATCAGTCCGGGTAAGCACTAGTAATGTATAGATACAATTAAAATCAAGAAGGATGAAATCTTACTAAATTGGGATTTATATCTTGTTCCATTTTCCTTGGAAAAATATTTTAATCACTTTCGGTACAAGAAAATGAGAAACTCTTGTAATTTTTTATACTGACATTACCAACTGAATGAACACAGTGCTGGTGGCAAAACCGATGACCTCTTGATCTAAAGGCATCTCCCTCATCTAATTTACGAAAGGTCGACGTTTTCGAATCCATTCAAAAACAAGATGTATGTGAGAGTACTGTGTTAAATATTAAGAAAAATGGGTGCCTTAGTAGGTTGTATATAGATACCAGCTCCAGCATCTGTAAAGCTGTCTTGATTAGTAGAAAAGGAAAAAGTAAAAACTCCCAAGACTCCACCAACAGTTGTGCTACACTATATAGATACATGAATTCTTCTAGCTAGTTCCAGACAGAAATTATAGAACAGCAGACCCGAATTAATCTATTCTTTTCACAGACAATTAAATTAGAACCCTAAGAGCAACTCCAACAAGTGGTGTCAACGCCATGTGTGATGACAAGGCATGACACCCTTGTAAGCACTTTGTTCGAATTGTTGGGAAGTCAACGGTGCCAAGTGAGTTTCTACAAAACTTTATTACAGAAAATTTCTACTTCTCGATCGTGTTTGCTTACTATTGTCTTATTTAGAGAAGATGAAGTTCAACATTCAATTAAGAAAAACAATGAAAAACAAGAAGAAGAACGTGTTTCACATAGTATTTACACACACCAATGTGAGAGCTTTTCTGAATAGCATCTCTACATTACAGAGAAATGAATAATGGAGAATAACAAACTTGTTTCTAGATGTTTCTTATCTGCTATTTATAGTACATAGACTAAGCTTGATTGACTTAATGGAAAACTAACTAACTCATTCATCTGTTAAGCTAGCTGTTAACTTCTAACAGAAAACAATGACATCAGTGTTTGACATCAGCTTCTTTTTCTTTGCTTGTGTACTATGCTTTAACCTTTATACTGGATAATATTCCCCCCTTAGATGGAATGTGGCAAGGTTGTAAAACATTCAATCTGGCAAGAATGAACCAATTTGCTCGACGATTGAGACCCTTTATCAAAATGTCAGCCAATTGACTTGTACTAGGGATATAGACTGGACGAATCTGTTGAAGCTGGACGTGTTCTTGTACAAAATGGCAATCAATGGCAAAATGTTTAGTTCTGGGATGAAACACAGGATCATTAGAAATGTCTAAAGCAGCTTGATTGTCACAATGTATAACTGTAGGTTTTTGTTGAGGGACATGTAGCTCAGACAAAAGTAAGTGCATCCAACTAAGTTCACAAGAAGTATCAGCCAAAGAACGTTGCTCAGATTCTGCAGTGGATCAAGAAACAACCTTTTGTTTCTTTGACTGCCAACTAATAAGTGAGGAACCAAGCAACAAACAATAACCTGACACAGATCTAGCAGTATCAATACATGTACCCCAATCACTATCACAATAAGCCCTGAGTTGAAGGTCTGAATTAGAGGAATAAAATAAACCTTGAGATGAAGTTCCTTTAAGATACCGTAAAACTCTTTGAACAACAAATAAATGAGGAACTCTAAGAGCCTGGAGAAATTGACTTAAATGATGCACAATGTAAGCAATGTCAGGTCTCGAAATAGTGAGGTAAAGTAATTTACCAACAAACTTTCGATACAAAGAAGGATTATCAATCAATTGACCTTCATTCTGAGATAGATGAACAGTATTATCAACTGGTAAAGAAAGAGGCTTAGAATGTTCAAGTCCAGCCTCTATAAGCACGTCATGAACGAATTTATGTTGATGTACAAAAATTCCAGCAGGACTTCTACTAACCTCCAAACCTAAATAGTACTTTAGCAATCCTAAATCTTTGATAGTGAATTTAGAATCCAGAATTGCTTTAACATGCATGATTGTGGGAAGATGATTACCAGTCAAAAGTATGTCATCAACATAGACAAGAGCAACAGTACAGTTTTCACTAGAAGTCAGTGTAAAGAGTGAATAATCTGCATTAGTTTGAACAAAACCAAGATCAAATAGGACAGAACCTAATTTTTCAAACCATTGTCTTGAGGACTGGTGTAAACCATATATACTCTTGATGAGTTTTCAAACAAGATTAGGAATTCCATGTAATGGATGACCTTTAGGAATTTCCATATAAACATCTTCATAAAGATCTCCATGTAAGAAAGCGTTATTAACGTCTAATTGGTGAATTTACAACCCTTTTATTGTAGAAATTGCAAATAAAGTTCTGACAGTTGCCATCCTAGCAACCGGAGCAAAAGTATTATGGTAGTCCTCTCCTTGTGTTTGAGTATAGCCCTTGGCTACAAGACGAGCCTTAAACTTATCGAGTGCACCATCAGCATGATACTTTACCCTATACACCCATTTATAACCCACTATTTTCTTACCAGGTGGTAATGATAGAATAGACCAAGTATGATTAGTTTCCAATGCTTGGAATTCTTTATGCATAACATCTATCCAACTTTGATCAGTGATGGCATGATTATAAGTGTTAGGCTCTTTGTAATGTAAATCAGTGGATACAACACAAGAAAAAATTGAAGTAGGTGTATTGAAATGATTGAGATTGAATTTAGAACCATCAATTGGACAATCAAGAAGAACAGCACTACTAACAGTAGGAGTAAGAGTAATTGCAGATGAAGACAATTGAAGTTGTGGTGAAGCAAAATTAGAAAGATGATAGTCTTTCATCCATGAAGGTTGTATTTTATGTCTAGTATATGTTCTAAGAGGTAAGCCTGTGACTGAGAAATTTGTCCCTCAGGTACAGTAGTAAAGGGATGAGGTTCAAGAACAGATTCAACATCATCTAGTGTATCAAAATCAGAAGAATATGCATTATTATCAAAAGAAGATGTGATCTGATTATTAGAAGGACAACAGACATCACTGTCACTGTTATCATCTATAGGTAAATCAAGTGGACTTAAAAACACATCATCAATAAAACCAGGGGTAAAAGGATGGTAAGGTAAAGGCTGTGAATTTAGTTTATCAGATGGAAAAACACTTTCGTGAAAGACAACATGTCTTGATACCAGAAATGTATGAGTAGAAGGATCATATAACTTGTACCTTTTTGATTAGCAGGATAACCAACGAAAATTGTAGGAATAGCTCGAGTATCAAACTTATCTGAAGGATGTTGTGACATATAAGCCAGACATCCAAGAGTATGCAGATGAGAATAAGATGGTGAGCTGTGAAATAATTTTTCATATGGAGTGATATTTCCCAAAACAGAAGTAGGAATTCTGTTAATAAGATATGTCGAAGTTAAGATGCACTCCCCCCAGAAAGAGATAGGTAACTTTGATTGAAAAAGTAAAGCACGAGCCATTTCTAACAAGTTTCTATGTCATCTTTCTACTCTCCCATTTTGTTGGGGAGTATATGGACATGTAGTCTGATGAATAACACCATTATTAGCAAGAAAAGCAGTCAAATCATGTCCAAGGAATTCCCTCCATTGTCAGTCCTTATGCATTTGATGAGAGTTTTAAATTGTGTAGAGACATAAGCATGAAAATCCTTTAATGTTTGAGAAACGTGTTGTTTAGTGGGAAGCAAAACAGTCCAGAGGGCTCGAGTATGATCATCAAGTATGGTCAAAAAATATTTGCAACCATTATGAGTAGCCGAGTTGTAAGGGCCCCAGACATCGCAATGAATTAAATCAAAAGGATTATTAGCATATGATGAATTGTTAGGAAAAGGAAGTTTACACTGTGTTGCTTTAGGACAGACTGGAAAATTTGAAATATTATCCTGTTTGAATGCCTTGAAGTCAGGAATATGAGAAAGAACTGCGGATGGTATATGTCCTAAACGTTGATGCCACAAAGAAGTAGAAATACTATGGACATGCAAAGAACAATGTGTATCTGATATAAGTTGGTATAATCCTTCAATGAGATTACCTATAACAATATCTTTGTTCTGATTGTAATCATGCATAATGCATTTGGTAGGAGTAAAGTAAACATGAGAATTAAATTGAATTGACAATTTATTGATTGATAGTAAATTGACTTTCAAAGAAGGAATTAGAAGCACCTCATTAACAACTAGTGATACTGCAGAAAGGTTAACAGAACCCGTGTGTGACTAAAGCTGTCTCACCATTTAGAAATTTAACAGTAAAGGACAAGTCAAGATAGTAATATTATGCATCAATGATGGATTACAACACATATGGTTTGTTGCCCAGTGTCTAAATCCCAAATAGCATGAGAATTATCAGAAATGGTACTGCAAGATAGGACAGTACCTGCAATGTTAGAATTCCCAATAGCAAATTGATTTGGATGATTTGTAGGTGATCCTTTATTCAAGCACTGCATTAGTGTATTTATCTGGAGTTGTAAGGCCTCCATTTGTAGTGTGAAACCAGTAGAATTAGAACCACAAAGAACATTAGATTCATTTGTTGGGTTGTAAGATCCACCAACAGAAGAATCAGTGGCTTGAAAAGCATGACCAGATTTTTGAGTTGTATAAGATGGTGCTGACTGTTGTGATGACTGTTGAGATGAATTACGAGACTTAGTGAATGGCCTTCTTTTCCCTCTATTGTTTGGGTGAAAAGGATGATCAATTGGATATCCAACTAGCTTATAACACTTGTCTTTGGTGTGATTCTTGCCATGACAGTAAGTACACTCTTGGACTTGTTTTTCAGAATTCTTGAATGTCTGAGCAAACTGTGAGCCAGATTTTGGTAAGTTTACCATCATTGCAATAGGACTAGTAGAGTTATGACTGTGATTTTGTCGTTGTCTCTCTTCTTGTTTGAGCAACATAAAAGCCTGATTAACTGTAGGCCGTGGACTCATCATCAATAATTGTCCTCTTGCAGTAGTATAACTATTATGTAACCCCATAAGAAACTGAATCAACTTAGTTTTCTCCAGTTGTAAATCCCATTCCTTATCAACACCACAAGTACACTTGATTATCGGTTGCAAAGCCTTAATTTCATCCCAAAGACCTTTCAATTTGTGGAAATACATTTCAATTGATTCATTTCTGTAAAGCATAATGTAATGTAATATGTAATAGAGGACATATATAACTCAACTAGGATAAAAGACAAATAATATTAACTCTATACAGGGATCGTGAAA
The DNA here is from genome assembly GCA_036435485.1 of Saposhnikovia divaricata. Taxonomy (NCBI): domain Eukaryota; kingdom Viridiplantae; phylum Streptophyta; class Magnoliopsida; order Apiales; family Apiaceae; genus Saposhnikovia; species Saposhnikovia divaricata. Next base: position 20,512,273 of record CM071599.1, on the reverse strand, counting down.
TTCGAAGAACAGGCACCGACAAGGATCAAATCGCTGAAAGAAGTTCATTAACATGATCAAGCCTCAGTGACAAAATAAGATGTACAGATGATTTAGTTGAAGGGCCAAAAGATTCCATGTATTTATATTATTTGAAGATCTGCAGGCTAATCAATTGGAATGTAACGAAGGTGTGAAGATCAAGATCAGTGCTAGTCACTTGTGAACCAGACCAGTGCACTAAGTGTCAGCACATACGAGAAGGATCAACACATTAATTCACAAAAAGAATTGCCAAAGCCTATTGACGATCAAGGACAGACATAATATCTCAAGGTATTGTCAAAAATTAATTTACTCTGAAAATTAACTAAGTAACATATTAATTATTTATTTATAATAAATAATTAAATTAATCTGGCACTTGAACTATTTTCTGAGATGAATTAATTCAGCAGAATATTTGAAACAGAAGAGAGAAGCCTAAAAGAAGCAGCCAAAAATAGTAATACTATGCAAAGTTACTATGCACGATTACTATGCAAAGGTTACTATGCAAGATTACTATGCGCGGTTACTATGCACGGTTACTATGCAGGTACTGTGCAAATAGTGGTACTGTGCAAATAGTGGTTACTGTGCAAATAGTGGTTACTGTTCAAATAGTGGTACTGTGCAAATAGTGGTACTGTGCAAATAGTGGCTGGTGGGGCCCACGGAAGAAAATTTTCTTAGCAGACACGGTTTGGTTGGTGTAATAGTGGTTACTATGCAGGCGGGGCCCACGTGAATAGTACAGCATAGTACATCATAGTGACTTTCTAAAACCTATAAATAGGCATGTTGTATTTCATTTCAAAACACACCTCAACACACAACTCTCTCTTCTCTCTCTTATATCTTCTCTGTGTAAGCTGCTAGACAGTCCATCTAGTAGTAAATTCGGCTTAGCCCGCTTTCAGGAAGTGTCGGGTAGAAGGTCCTCGTGCCTAAACTATCCTTAGGAGTGTAAGCTGCTAGACAGTCCATCTAGTAGGAAAGCCGGCTTAGCCCGCTTTCAGGTAGTGTCGGGTAGAAGGTCCTCGTGCCTAAACTATCCTTAGGAGTGTTCAGGTTTTGAAGCTAATCCATTGGATTAGAAGTTGTAACACCCCTTCGAGTTTATTATCAATAAAGATATATTCTCGGAATTAAATTTTTTTTGGTAGTATCGTATTCAACCCCCCTTCTACGATACTTCGGGACCTAACAATTTCCTTGTTCAAGCTTAAAAAGCTCTTCCTGAGTCTCATAAAACTTGTGTCCAGTAACAGCAGAGAAAAGTTCATTTAATTCCTCCCAAACATCACGAGCACTATCCAAATAGTTCATACTATTGCTAATTTCCTCAGAAACAGTATTCAATATCCATGTAATTATCATGTCATTAACACGCTTCCATTGAGCATACAAAGGAGACTTATCATCAGGTGCAAAAAATTCACCAGTAACTACAACTAATTTTTTCTTAGCAGATAAAGCTATTTACATAGAACGTTTCCAGGATACGTAATTTTCAGAACCGATCAACTTATTAGAAATCAATATCATGCCTGGTTGATCATTATTGTGTAGATACAAAGGATGCAAATTGTTATCTTTACTCATAGAAGATGTAGATATACTATCATCATGTAAAACAGTGTTAACGAGCGGTGTTGAATGAGTATTACCAGTATTGTTCACCATTAAACCTGACTGTGCAGCAGCTAGAACATGAGCATAGGTTGGACATTGAATCGTAGACATTCAATCAATAGATTCACCACAAAAACCTAGCTTTTCTTGATTAATTTGAAGAGATTCACGGAAAAAATAAATCGAAAACAATCGATATAATCACGAAATGAACCAGAACAAATCAAATTATAAAACGAACTCGTAATCGAAGCTGGATCGCCATTAGGGCTCTGATACCATTTAGAGAAGATGAAATTCAACATTCAATTAATAAAAACAATGAAAAACAAGAAGAATAACGTGTTTCACATAGTATTTACACACACCAATGTGAGAGCTTTTCTGGATAGCATCTCTACATTACAGAGAAATGAATCATGGAGAATAACAAACTTGTTTCTAGATGTTTCTCTTATGCTATTTACAGTACATAGACTAAGTTTGATTTACTTAACAGAAAACTAACTAACTCATTCATCTGTTAAGCTAGCTGTTAACTTCTAACAGAAAACAATGACATTAGTCTTTGACATCAGCTTCTTTTTCTTTGTTTGTGTACTCTAATTTAGCCTTTATACTGGATAATATCTTATACATCCTTTCTTTCTACTTCAATTTTATTTATAAATTTTCAGTTCAATCCATGCTCTCTAATTGAACATAACCTAGTGGTATGATTCCTAACAATAACTATAAGACTTGTAGTTAAAGAACAACATTAGTTTTATTGGCATTGTAGTTGAATTAATTGTGAATCGAAAATTCTCAAATTTGCAGTTAAACATAAATGCATAAAGTACTAACCATTAAAGATAGAAAAGGAGCTATACGTACAAGTCTCTAGATATATGGTTGTAAACTTGCAACGATACAATTCTGAGGCAGGCCAGTTGCTTATTTGGGCTGGTACTCCTGCATTATTGGAATGGTGAGATCCTGGTTCATGCACCCAACAATCAAAATGTATTATAATACAGTAAAGTTCATTCAGTTCGTACACGTTACCCATAAGGGGACCAGGCACTACAAGAAAACAAGGCTAAATCTGACCAAATAAATTCGACCGCGACTAAATATGACCGAATTCGGTCGACCAATTTCGACCCAGCTAAATATGACCGAATTCGGTCGAATTTAGCCGCGGTCGAATTTAGTACTAAATTCGACCGAATTTTTTTTCGGTCGAATTTAGTAGCTACTAAATTCGACCGATTTTCTTTCGGTCGAATTTAGTGGCTACTAAATTTGAATGTTATTTTTGTTCGGTCGAATTTAGTACATTGGACCGAATATGGTCGAATTTAGTAGGTGAGCGAAAAAATTGCCGCCCAAATTTTTTTCCAAATGTGGCCGAAATTTGGTCGAATTTATAAATATGACCGAATTCGGTAAAATATTAAATTCGACCAAATTTGGTTGAATTTACCCGCATTAAATTCGACCAAATTTGATCGAATTTAATAAATGTGACCAAATTCGGTTGAATTTATTATTTTCAGAAATTGAAAAAATATTATTAAATATTTAAATGTTTGTACACATCATGAAAAAATATTGATAAATACAAGGATAACATTATTCATATGTATAAATTTAGTTTGTGCGTAAAAAATATTCATATGATTGGAGAAAGTTAAGTTTTTATTTAGTAGATTGGTTATATAAATTAAATAAGTATCTAATTAGTTTGAAAAAATATTATTAAATATTTAAATGTTTGTACACATCATTAAAAAATATTTATAAATACAAGGATAACATTATTCATATGTATAAATTTAGTTGTGTGTAAAAAATATTCATATGATAAGAGAAAGTTGAATTTTTATTTAGTAGATTGTCTAAATAAATTAAATAAGTATCCACTTAGTTTGAAAAAATACAAAAAAATTATGAGGGTATTGGAAATACATACGGTATATAACCTAATTTTTTTAAAAAAAAATAAAGAGCAAATTCGACCAAAATTGGTCGAATGTAATAAATGTGACCAAATTCGGTTGAATTTATTATTTTCAGAAATTGAAAAACTATTATTAAATATTTAAATGTTTGTACACATCATGAAAAAATATTTATAAATAGAAGGTTGACATTAATCACATGTACAAATTCAGTTTGTACAAAAAATATATTCATATGATAAGAGAATGTTGAATTTTTACACATTAGATATTTTCAATTTTTTTGAAAAATATCTAGTTAGCTGTAAAAAATACAAAAAATAATATGTGAGTATCCAGAAGACATACTACATTCTATAACTAAAAATTAGAAAATAATAATGAGGGGAAAGAAAAATTTAACGATCAACTAGTATTTTGACTAGAACCCCTAAACAGGGTTTCGTCAGAGTTTAGTGTTACGATTTTTTTAAAAATATTTTTCGACGACCCAACCATACTGTGGTCAAGATACATCCTTTTTAATGTTATTGCCAAATTTTTAGAAAAAAATAAATTAATTTTGTTTGGTAATTTAACGGTCAACTAGTAATTTGACTAGAACACCTAAACAGGGTTTCGTCACGGTTTAGTGTTTCGATTTCTTTAAACTCGACGACCCAACCATATTGTGGTCAAGATACATCCTTTTTTATGTTATTGCCCAATTTTCAGAAAAAAATAAATTAATTTGGTCTGGTAATTTAACAGTCAACTAGTACTTTGACTAGAACCCCTAAACAGGGTTTCGTCATGGTTTAGTGTTTCAATTTTTTTAAAAATATTTTTCGACGACCCAACCGCACGGTGGTCAAGATCCATCCTTTCTTATGTTATTGCCAAAATTTTAGAAAAAAATAAATTAATTTGGTTTGGTAATTTAACGGTCAACTAGTACTTTGACTAGAACCCCTAAACATGGCATTGTCAGGGTTTAGTGTTTTGATTTTTTTAAAAATATTTCTTGAAGACCCAACCATACGGTGGTCAAGATACATCCTTTTTAATGTTATTGCCAAAATTTCAGGGAAAAAAAATTAATTTGGTTTGCTAATTTAACGGTCAATTAGTAATTTGACTAGAACCCCTAAACATGGTTTCGTCAAGATTTAGTGTTTTGATTTTTTTTAAAAAAAATCTCGATGACCAAACCGTACGGTGGTCAAGATACATCCTTTTTAATGTTATTGCCAAAATTTCAGGAAAAAAAATTTAATTTGGTTTGCTAATTTAACGGTGAATTAGTAATTTGACTAGAACCCCTAAACATGGTTTCGTCAAGGTTTAGTGTTTTGTTTTTTTCAAAAAAAATTCTCGACGACCCAACCGTACGGTGGTCAAGATACATCATTTTTAATGTTATTGCCAAAATTTCAGAAAAAAAATAATTTGGTTTGCTAATTTAACGGTCAACTAGTAATTTGACTAGAACCCCTAAACAGGGTTTCGTCAGGGTTTAGTGTTTCGATTTTTTTAAATATATTTCTCGATGACCCAACCGTACGGTGGTCAAGATACATCATTTTTAATGTTATTGCCAAAATTTCAGAAAAATAATAATAATTTGGTTTGCTAATTTAACGATCAACTATTTCGGAAAATAAATTAAAAAATTAGCTAAAAATAGAAAAAAAAACCAAATTTTACTTTATAAGTCATACACACCAAAGTATTCGTACTCACTATTTGTGTGATGAATCTTACCCTACTTTCATTAATTTTCCATTTTTTTTAATTTTTTCCCCACTTTTAACTAGTTTGTAAAATAAATTAAAAAACTAAATAAAAATAGGAAGATGCCTATTTTTGAACATAAAATTTTTGTGGTATGACTATGTGGGTGATTATAAATTCTAAATAAAAATTTGGCTTTTTTCTATTTTATTTATTTTTTTGCTCTTTATTCCTATTTTTTAAATAATAAATTCAACCAAATTTCGACCAAATATTACATTCGACCGAATTCGGTCGAATTTAGCCGAGCTCCTAATTTCAACCATATTTGGTCGAATTTAGCATCTGTGTGACTATTTCTCATTGGTCCATTTAGTGTCACACGGATTGATGAATCAGCAACTAATCTAACCCTTAAAAAAACAAATCTTAATCCTAACCCTTTATTTAAAGTACATACATATATGATATTTATATATATAAACACCCACATAAACCCCTTCCCCCCCCACCATTTCCCACTGCGTCCCCCCCCCTCCCTCCTGCCCCCCCGCCCCCGCCCCCGCCCCCGCCCCCGCCCCCGCCCCCGCCCCCGCCACTCTTACCCCCAACCCCACTGCCTTTCTCCCACCACCCAAAAAAATCTAAGCTTAAAATTTTTTGTAAATTAATGTTAAAAAATTCATATCTCTCAATCTACTCATTCAAAATTAATAATTTATATATGCTGTGTTCTACAAATCGAGCTCTATACATTGATATAAATATTTTATGATTTCGAACAAATTTTTTTCTGGGTAATATTTGGAGTTTAATTTAATTCGAAGTTTTGATGGAATTTTTGATGATATTTTTTTTTTGCTAAACGATTTTTTTTTCGTACAAGGTTGTATATTGATGCTTGTTTATGCTTAGATATTATTTTCTTAATTTTTTGTGCACTTTTTATTTCGACGGAAAATTCTTGAGTTAACCGGATTTTGGTTTCGGTGGTCGTGTTCTTGGTATATATGCAGGAGAACCAAAATGTAAATTTTGTTGTAGTGCTAGTTTTTTAGCATCAGATTTTAGTTCTCTTCAGGCGCCAAATTCTATAATTTTGAATTTTTCACCAAAATTTCAAATTTTCAAAATTTTTGGTCGAATTTATAATTCGATCGATTAATTCGGTCGAATTTATAAATTTGACCGAATTAATCGGTCGAATTTATCCTAAATTTGACCGAATTAATCGTTCGAATTTATCCTAAATTCGATCGAATGACTAAATTTGACCAGTTAAATATGACCAACAGAAATTCGGTCGAATTTAGTTAAATATGACCGAATTTTTTCGGTCATATTTAGCCATTTTTCTTGTAGTGAGGAAAGGGTTAAGCGAGCAATTTGATCATTGTACTACTTAAAAACTTTCGATTGGATCACCAACCAAAAAAAATTTGTAATCGCATACTAAAACACTTAAAACATTTCAACTGGATTTCTGCCGTTACTTCCGTTAAAACAATAGACGGAATGCTTACGTGTCAATTTATAGCAATTTTCAATTAGGTCATCGGTATCAAATTTAACTACTAATGTATCACTGAACTTTATATCAATTTTCAATTAGGTTATTGGTATTTTTTTTTAATTTTTGAATGAATTTTTAAATTTTCAATGAAGTTTAATTTTTTTTGTAAATTTTTAAAATGTTCAGTTATGAACATACCCATTCATTTTATATGAATATAAATTGATACATGCGAACAAATATTTTAAGATATCACGCTTTTTCAATGCAAAGTGAATTCTTAAATTTTTTTCAAATGATTGGAATTTAATTAAATTTAAAAATAAACATACCTTTAGAGATACTCTAAAAATAAGTGTATGGGTTTCCATTTAATTTTCTGAAATTCTCACGTTATTAATTTATCTGCTAGGAGTTGTTATAAGTTTACAAATATTAAATGTAAATATTTAGATATTTTTTTGAATATCAAAATAATTATACCTTTGAAGATGACAGCAAGGGTATATATCTAAGGGATACGGCTGTTTAGTTTTTCAAGATATTTCAATATATGCATATAAATATTTTCGAATAAAAAAATTTCAATTTTTTTCAAATTAGTGCATATAATTTTTTTCGAATAAAAAAATTAATTTTTTTTCGAATTAATGCGTATAAATTTTTCGAACGAAAAAATTTCAATTTTTTTATTTAAAAAATTTCAAATTTTTCAAATTTTTTAAAGATATGAGTATATTTTAATTTTTTCAATATAAAGTTTATTTTTTTAATTTCTAAACAAATATTTTTAATTTTTTTTCAAGCTACAGTTTAATTTTTTTACCGTCTATGGACTTAATTGAAAATTGATAAAGAGTTTAACGTCTCTCCGTCAAAGTTAACGGCAATTGAAAATTAATTTTTTGTGATCCACGTGCCCAAAATGCCGATATGCGCTGAGGTCCGCCCTTTTTGCCCACGGTGTACGCATGTTGGGCATGCGTACACGAAGATAAGCATTCCTTGCGCATCTGGGGTTACGCATTCCCCAGATGCGCAATGACGTCAGCATTCGTCATTTCTTCAATTGAGTCGCAGGCGTTCTCTGAGGCGAAACGCCTCTCCGGTTCCTCTCCCCCGTCCATGGCATTCTGACAACCTGCACTTCTGTTGATGGCATCAAAATGAAGCCCAGAGCTTCCTCTTCATTTTGATCCGTTTGTTTATTGATTTTCGATCCCGCAGGGGCGTGCACAGACGAACCGAAAGACAGATCGGAAAAATAATGTTCGATTTGGGGCTTTCAAATCCGGAATTCAAAATGTAAAACGAATGATACTATGTTGTAGAGGGTGAAAAACCGAGTAATTTGGTATATGGTATTGTAGTGAGAAGTTGCTGGAAAGGGACGAACAAACTCGTCGAAGTTTCGACCAAAATTCGTCTCCGGCGACGATTGGGACGAAGGTGAACAGTGCTTGGCATACGCATGTTGGACATGCGTATCTACAACCACGCATGCTCAACATGCGTATCCTCTGTTACTGTTCACGAGCACAGAAACTAATTTAACAAAGTCCACGCCATGGCAAAATGCGTGGTTCAAAGCCACGCAATTTTGGAATGCGTATACCCTATACGCATGTCCAAAATGCGTGGCCCGTGGGTAAAAAAGGCGGAACATTCTCCGGATCGGTATTTTGGTTAATTGGAAATAAAAATATGGGTAGTTTGATATCTGCTTAACTGAATTTGTTTTCCGAATTACTTATGGAAGAAAATTTCTTCCTCGAAATCCATATTTATGACTCACTCATATTCTAGTAATATTCAAACCAATCTTTGGTGGTAATTTATTAAAAGCACATTCAATTCATTTGAATTAACTGCCAGGTTTTCCCATTCCCCTACTATCGTCATTAAATATTTTTAAACATGTAATCATAATTAATATTTCTTTTTTATAATTGTATACTGTATGATTGCATCTCTACATATTTTATATAATATATTAATATTGTGTGTATATATATAACAGTTCATAGTTAGTAAATTCTTGATTATAAATTTTAATTTCCGTACTAGGTTCTTTTTTGTTTTTTATTAGTTACTTATTTTATGTTTAATTCTATGTTAAATTTAATTTATGTTATATATTTAGGATCGAGGGGCCCAAAATTTTTTTTCACACTGGACCTAGAAATACTCAGGACCGGCCCTGAACATTAGACACGGACATATACTCATGTAACCCGTACGATGCACGGATTCTTTTTAATATTATATGAAAAATTTTCAATAATTTAAATTATTTTTTTTAAAACATGAATTTTGGAGGCTTAAATTTTTTTATAAGATGATTTGATAATAAATATATATATGTTATCCGTGATATTTATAGAAAATGAGGGATTTTAGTTAGAAAATATAGAAAAGATGACAAGTTTTAGTTGAAAATGGTAATCAGTTAATTGTTAATAATTATAAAATTATTATTTTATTTTATTAAATAAAATGCCCATGATATGATTGGAAAAAGAAAGGATTTAGTTAGAGAAAATTAAAAAGGTAACATGTTCTAGGTGAAAAAGGTAATTGATTAGTTCGTAGTAATTATAATTTAATTACGTTATTTTACTAAATACAATTACTCGTAATATTTTTAGAAAAGGAGAAATTAATATTGTCCGTGATATTTTTATTAAAAAAAGGATTTTAGTTAAAAAAATATTAAAAAATGATATGTTTTAGCTGAAAAAGGTAATCGGTTAATTATTAATATTATAATATTATTAGTTTATTGTATTAAATAGATACGCTTGTGATATAATTGAAAAAATAGATATTTTTGTTAGAGAAAACAGAAAGGTACCATGAAAATAAAAAAAGTTACATGATTTATGTGAAAAAAGGTAATTGATTAGTTTATAGTAATTATTATTTAATTATGTTATTTTACTAAATAAAATTGCTCATAGTGTTTTTAGAAAATGAGATATTCATGTTGTATGTGATATTTTTAGAAAAAAAAGGAATTTAATTTGGAAAAAATAGAAAAGATGATATGTTTTAGCTGAAAAGGTAATCGGTTAATAATTAGTATTATGATATTATTATTTTGTTTTTATTAAATAGAAACGCTCGTAATATAATTGGAAAAAGAGATGTTTTAGTAAGAGCAAATAAAAAAGGTAATATGTTTTGACTGAAAAAGTTAATCGTCCATGATATAATTAGAAAAAGAGAGATTTTAGTTAGAGAAAATATAAAAGGAAACGCTGAAAAGGGTAATTGAACACAATTGCTCGTAGTATTTCTAAAAAAGGTGAAATTTTAGTTAGATAAAATGTAAAAGATATTGTATTTTACAATATAAAAAGGAATTTGTTTTTTTTTTTGGAAAATAGAAAAGGTAATATGTTTAATCTGAAAAAGGAAATTGATTAATAAAGGAGAAATTTTAGTTAGATAAAATATATAAGATATTATATTTTAACTGAAAAAGAATATTATTTATTTATTGAAAAATAGAAAAGATAATATGTTTAATCTAAAAAAAATTGATTAATTATTAGGATGAGTAAGTATTAATTATTAGGATGAGATCTATCTTAGGATCCTTTTTCATTTATATTCTTATATATTAGTACTAGCTTATAACCTGTGCGAAGCACGGGTTTCTTTTGATGGATTATAAAATTTATTTAACTTTATAATTATGTTTTTATATAATTCTTATTTTTAATAATTTTTTAATTTTAATTTAACATAAATTTATATAATGATATGCATGATTTAAAATTTATTTTGTAAAATTCTAAATTAAAAATGTCGTTGACGGGTTCGAACTTTGAATTTTTAGTAAATTAATTTAATCATATAATATATCTTATTATTAGATCTAACGATTCTTATTTATTACTAAAAATAATGATTTGAATATATGGTGAGATATTTTTGGGTGTATATTAGTGATCGCAAGATTAATTTTAAATGGAAAAAATAACATGTTTTAATTACAAAAATTACTACTAAAAATAATTATGGAAAGATATGGTGTGATATTTTGGATATATATTAATTATTGTAATATTAGTTTTAAATTAAATGGTAAAGTGTTTTAATTAGAAGTAAAATCTTTAGAAAAAATGGGTAATTGAGTTGTTGGAGCAGAAAGAAGAGTCCAAGTAGAAGCTCAATGTGGATGAAGGAATTTTAATCGGAATATAATTACGTTAACATTAGTAATTAGCTTTTTGAGTTGTTTTTGTAATTTAATTATTTATTTTAATAATTAGGATAACCAAACAGAAAACCAAAACTTTCAAAACTTTGAGCTTTAATATAATAGTATTGATATATTTATTTATTACAGCAACAGTTAAAGTTTGAATATAAAGCTCCCTTATTTATAGATCAACCTCTTAAGTACATTACAAGCACAACAATGCTTATATCTTTATTCAAAACCGGAAAAGAACTGTCATCTCCCCTTGACACAATAATATTATTATTGTGACTTATTTATTATTGTAGATATGCATCCTATTTATTATTTTCCACTCACTTCTGACTTAAAGAACGTTTTGAAATGCACGAGAGAATCTTTCTCCCTGAGAACGTTGGTGTGGGGAGAACATAATTGTCTCGTCGTTGTTATATTTGAGCCTAGATGCTTGTTCTTCCGGCATTTGGAGAATATTGGCTATAATACTGTTTGGTAATCCCCCGAACACTGAAGCCCTGCCTGCAATAGGTGTTATCATGGCATTGTCATTCGTCTTAAACGCCACCCACTGGAATCCCTGGTTTCCTGCTTGGATCATCACTGCGAAATTCTGTGGTATTAGCACTAATTCTCCTTGCTGTAGCCGATCGTCAAACACCTGTTTCCCTTGGTTGTTTACAATCTGGATTCTTGCTTCTCCATCTGTTGGGTACATGATGCTGTGGGCGTTCATTACCCAGAAAGGTCCCATAATTGCATTCTGATCATTGAGAGGTTGTTGCGATTATCAGTAGATGAATTTATGAGAAAATGTATACGAGGTGTTGTGATCAGTTACCTTTTTAAGTTGACCTCTTTCGGCACTGAGTCTGACATCTTTTAAGATGGATAGATGGTGGCTGTTGAGAGAGGTTAAATGTCCAGCTTGTGGGTTGAAGATATCAGCTTGATCTATCTTGTCAATGTTAACCCTGATTCTTTGTGAGCAGCTGGTTTCTTCCAACCCGTTGTCTTGCCCATATCCTTGTTGGCTTTCTTCTTCTTGCTGCTGCTGTTGTTGTTTTTCGGGTCTTGTTACTTGAAGCCCCTTTTCAATTGTGATAATGTGGCCTTCTTTGACGTTCTCGCCCTTGAGCTTACTTCCCATCTCTCTGTTCATCTTGAATGCAGCTGCCAACATCTTGTCTTCAAATCCTTTGAGAACACTGTCCCCTTGGAATTGTTGGAGTAATGGTGGTTGTTGCTGTCCTTGTTGTCGTCCTTGCGGATTTCCTAATACGAAAAATCTCTGTAACATGGGGTACAGATATCAGTTAGTACGGTTTTTTAGTTTTAATTCGATGAAAATGTTGAAGTATTGATTTGACAAAAATATGTACCTGAGGAATGCTGTCAAGCTGATTCACTCTGTTGGCGGTGTCGAACATAACAACTACTTTGAGGTCTTGATCACCGTTGTTGTACAACCAATGTGTAACTCCGGCTTGGAAAATAAGTATATCTCCCTTTTTGAAGTTTTCGATCTTCTGATGCCTGTCTCTCATTCGCTCGCCACTTTGTTGGTCCTGAGGTGATTGGAAAGTCTCAGGACAACCAGGCAACACAACTCCATAAAATCCCCTGCCTGCCCACAGAACAAACTAATTTGTCATCTGATCCTGTATGACTTGTTATAAATCAGACAAATATAACAATAATACCTTGTTCAACGAAGACCATTAGTACAGAATTTACGTAAGAAGGCACAAGGAGTCCTTTACGTCGAATAGTGTGTCTGAGGAAAGCCACACCAGAGCATCTGAACTGCTTCGTATCCGGGTTCCAGAATTCGGTTTTACCCCCTTCTGCTTCAACAGTGGAGGTAGGTTGTAAAGCATTTAAGCGATCGAAGTTGCACTCTTGTTGCTCCTGCAAGTTATTCCTCCCAGCAATGCTGCTATGGAGAAGCAGAAGAGAAGTAAAGAATATCAAAGACAACTTAAAAGCCATTGTTACTATAAGAAGCCAACAAATTTGTTACTTCTGTATTGAGATGAAGTGCCAAGACGAAGATGATGGTATTTATAGCCGAAAATGGTGAGCTGTGGCTGGACACGTAAAAGGCTGCATGCAAGCCAGGTTGCACTCGGCATGCAAATAAACCACAATTTGCTTTACACATAGTTAGTGTTGACGAAGGCATCCCTCCGTGCTTATCTTTCTCTTTTTTCCATTTTCTAAGCCTTATCCTTTTGCGCCCATGGAAAATACAAAACTGCATGCAAGCTTCATAATGTTGCTTGCATCAGTATTAAACGTGGAGCTAGATGGGGAAATAGGTACAAATGTGGAAGGCAAAAAGAAATTGACTAGGATGAGGTGTGACTTTTTTGAGATGGGCTTGAATTATTCGACTTGTGTATACTAATACAATCAATAACATTTAAAAACATTCGAACTTTTAAAATTTTAAATTGTGATTCAGTTTATGTGATTTAAAATTATTATTTAATAGTAATTTTTTTGTTTAAAAAAAGAGTATTGTACATATATATACTAGATTAATAACTCTGTGCTCAGCTCGTCGTCTCTTTAATAAATATAGGAGCATTTTCCACATATGTCTCTACTAGCAAAAATATATATTTGGCATATAATACAAGGGTAGGGCTGTAAATGAATCGATACACTCACGAACTGTTCGGTGTTCGATTCGAAAAAAGTTCGGTTCGATTCACAAACGAGCCGATCATGAACTAATTCTAAGGATCGATTTATAAACAAGCTGAACTTGATCATGGTAAAATTCGACTCGATAGCTCGCGAACAAGTTCGATTAACGTGCTCGTGAACAGACTCGTGAACATCGTGAACATAGCTCATGAACATGTTCGTGAATAAGTTCGATAATTGAGATCGTTAACATGCTCGGTATACGAGTTCATTAGCGGTTCAAAAACAAATTCGATAAATAATCTCCTATATATAATATATGTTTGATTATTATAAAGCTGGTGCAAGTTTCAGATTTTTAAATAATTAAACTTTAATAATTTAAGTTTATTTATATCATTCGTGAGCATAATTACATGAACAAGCTCGTGAACCAGCTTAATGAGTTGTTCGAAAGCAAAAATTCGTGAGTAAGCTCATGAGACATGTTCGTGAGCTATTCGTGAACTGTTCGCGAATAACATTTTATCTTAACGAACCGAGCTCAAACATATTTTTTGGCTCGATTCAAGTTCGAGCTCGAGTTCGATAATTTTTTAACAAACGATACATGAACAGTTTAGAGTTCGGCTCGTCTCGACTCATTTACACCCCTAGATATATATACCTTCCATTTTCTTAGGTTAGGTAAAATTTTATAAAACAACATTTACGGTGCTACACTTGGAAGATCACAACTCACCTTTTAAAAAAAGAAATTGATTTTTAAATCAATTCTTACCCATTCATTATGCTATATATAATTTTTTTTAAAATTTACGTAATCATTAGAACATTTCTGATAATATTAATTAAAATAGTTAGTTAAAATAATATAAAATTAAAATTATATAAAACTAGCTTATAACCCGTGCGATGCACGGATTTTTTTTGATATGTAACAAATTTTATTTTATGTTATAAATATATTTTTATATAATCATTATTTATAATATTTTATTTTAATTTGAATATTAATAATTTAATATAAATTTAATTAATGATATGCATGGTTTAAAATTTATATTATAAAATTTTAAAATAAATATGTCGTTGATAGGATTCAAACGTTGAATATAATATATTTAATCATTAGGTCTAACGATTTTGATTTTTTACTAATAATCTAATGATCATTATTCGTAGTATACAGCTTTTTATTATATTTTGTTAATGATTAGAAGATATGATGTGAAATTTTTTGGTATATATTAATTATTGCTAGATATGATATGATTGGAAGATATGATATGATTGATGTTTTTAGGTGTTTATAAAAGGTAATATTTTCAACTAAAAGTAAATGTGAAAAACATAATCGACTAATTACCTTAATTATATTATGTTATTATTTATTTTAGGTGTTTTAATAGTATAGATATTGTATATATTTTTCTTTATAATAAAGGTTAAATAAGTAAATTCACGATATACTAAGAAACATATACCAAAAAATAAGTTTCAAAATTTTTAATGTTTCGGCTAATGGTTTCTTATTATAAACAGCGTATACATATTTTTAATATATTTATTAATAATTGAAAAATATGATATTATATTAATCTATACATATACACAACATCTTTATAAGCACCAATCTATGCATATATGTAATCAAAACCATCAAAAACCCACTCGAAGTCAAACTTTTAATATATTAATGATTATAAGATTAATTATTATTATTAATTGAAAATTATGATATTATATTAATCTATACATATACACAACATCTTTATATGCACCAATCTATGCATATATGTAATCAAAACCATCAAAAACCCACTCGAAGTCAGACTTTTTATATATTAATGATTATAAGATTAGTTTTAAATTAAAAGGGTAACGTATTTTAATTTGGAAGAAAATATTAAGATTGGAATATATGATATGATTGATGTTTTTAGGAGTTAATAAAAGGTAATATTTTCAATTAAAAGTAAATGTGAAAAAAGGCAATTGACTACTTACCATTAATTTATATTATCTTTATTATTTATTTTAGAAGTTTTAATAGTATAGATATCATATATATTTTTTTATAATGAAGGGTAAATAAGTAAATTCACTTAATACCAAAAAACAGGTACCAAAACTTTCAATGTTTCGAAATTTATATAATAGTATAGATTTGCTAATGATTTGCTATAACTTTAGACAATCCTATATTTGTTGAACACATGTAATTCCACTTTTTTTTAACTTCTTTCAATCTTAGCCATAATATTTTTTAAATATATATTTTCTCTTCCACCCATATGAGTACCTCATATCTCCATAATTTATTGTAAATCACCTACCTTCTCACTTTGATTTCTTTACGATCACTCTACAACCATCTTCTCACTACCTCTCAATATTCCTCTCATTCCAACCAGTACATTCATCTTCTCCACCCTCCTTCTTTCATATTTTACAACCTCAAATTTGCTAGTTCTTTCTCTCTTTGATCATTTCATATTCATCCTTCATAAACTCTCATTAACTTTATTTTCAATATTTATATAAAATTATTATTGTTGTGGTTACGAGCTGATTAAGTATTAAAACAATAAAATCGTAAATTGTCATACCTCTCATGCATGAAATTTTAAAAAAAATTCAAAATTTTAACACCATATTTTTTTTGAATTTTAATTAAACTCAACTAACATTTATCAACGAATTAAATAACATATTATTGTCAACTATTAAGTTAATTTTTTTTTATCTAAAGTTAATAAAAAAATTGATGTAACTATTTTTTTGTACTTAATTGACACACAAGTTGATAGGCCATAAACAGCCAAGGCCCAACAAGGAGCCCAAAACAATGAGTAAATCATCTCATGAGAATAAGAGCGGCCCAGCCCAGAGTAGCGGACCCCGGGCCCGGGGCCACTACCACGTGGCGTAGTCTCCACCCCAGACTAGGGGACCCCAGATGGGTGACACTCGACACACGTGGCACCCCACCTCAGCTGACATTCCGACATATGGCGCTGACCAACACTAAAAGACAAGGGAAGGCACGTGCCAAATCATTTCTGCAACAACATGGCCACACTCCAGTCAACGGTCACCCCAGACTGGTCCACGTGTCCTACATCCCGAATATTCAGCGGTTTGTCCCCCAGATCCAACGGTCGGGGGTGAAGGTAACCTACCCCTAAACCCTAGGCCTAGGGCTATAAATACCCCTAGTAAATAGGGTTTAGGGGTTGAACACTATTACACATCCACACACTCTTATTACTTTGTGGTACTCTACTTGATTATTACCTTCCAGAGCCAACTCTTATTCTCACGCCGGAGGCACCTCGGGGCCAAACCCCCCCTCCGGTGTTGTTTTGCAGACACCCCACAGCAACTACACTACTTCCGAGACAGGAGTTGGCGAGGAAGGACCCGATCAAGATTTGGAGTTATCATTGGCGCTAGAAGGAGGGCGCTGAACCTCCGAACCCCAAAACCCCGAACCAACAACCAAACTGAAGCAACTCGAACTACCTAAAACCTCGAACCATGCCCCGAAGAACCACCTCTACCCAGCGCCAAGCACCCAGCGCAACTAGAGACGAACCCTTAATAACTATCCCGGAGCAAGTCCCACCTGTCCAGATCCCAATCCAAGAGAGGCTCGGAATTGGGCCAAACGACGCTCGGGTAACCGTCGAGGTGAACCGGTATAAGTATACAGATGTGCCCCTGGACTCCGCTCAAATGGAAAACCTGACACCCGAGGAGCTAGCCCAGGCAATCCGAAATTATAGGAACCGTCCCCTCCCGGAACCTGAACCTGTGCAAGCGGAAAATTCCGGGGAATCAGCCAACTCCCATCATTCCCGGGCCTCGGTCTTTGACCGCCTTGGAAACCGGGGCAAGGGAAACAGAAAGGACCAGGAGGTTCGGAGTAGGGACAAAAATGATGAAGCCGATAAAATCAAGAGACTAGAAATGCTCCGGGAAAGAATAAGGCAGGAGGAACAGGCTAAGTTGGAGCTCAGAATCCAGAAGAGGCTCCAAGAGGAAGAAAGAATGAGGAAATCCAAATCCAAAAGAACCCGGAGGGAGGTAAGCCCGGAGATTATCTCAGATGATGAAGAAAATCCAAACCACCTGGTGCAAATGATCCATGAGCTACAGAGGAAAGTCAATAGTGACTCCGGGTTCGAGATCCAGGACACACTCACCCCTTTCAGCCATTCCCTTGAAGCCATACCCCGGCAAAAGAACCTCAAGCACTACAACTTTGACTCCTTTAATGGGCTAGAGGACCCAGAAGAACACCTCAACTACTTTGAGCAAATAGCCCAGATATACTTCTACAATGACCTAACCAAATGTAGGTTCTTCGCTTCCACCCTAAAGGGAGCAGCTCAGAGATGGTTCAGCCGGATCCCTTCCCGGAGCATACACAGCTGGAAGGAGTTCCGGGAAGCCTTTCTCCGGAGATTCCGAGCCAACAAACCCCCGGAATATCACATGTGCCACCTTGAAACAATAAGGCAACATGACAACGAGACGCTTGCCGCATTTATGAAACGTTTCCAAGAAGCCATAAACCAAGTCACCAACCTAGAGGAAAGAGAAGCCTTGAGCATATTCCGGAAGAACCTAGACCCGGAGCGTAGTGAGCGCTATGTTATTGAATTGGTAAACAAAGAGCCCCAAAGTCTAGCTGCAGCCTACTCTATGGCCGCCAAGTTCATCAAAGAAACTGATGTCCTACAAGCAATGAGAATGACCCGGCAGGGCACCTCCTCGGGAAGAGGTAAAGATGATCGCTCTAGAAATGATCACAACTCGGATAAGAAGTTTAAGCCCAACAAACAGTACAACTATATCCCGAGTCATCAACTGACGGTCCCGGACAAAGGCCACTCCTCCGGGGCCAAGTCCGAAGCCAGACCCCCGAGACCGGGGAGGGCCGAACCAAGGCCGGAGCCAGAATGGACACCTTTGAACCGGCCACGCGCCGATATATTAAAAGAAGTTCGGAGCAAGCCCTTCTTTTATCCTCCCAAACCCTTGGTTTCGGCCCCAGAGAATAGGCCCCGTGACAAACATTGCGATTACCATGCAACCCATGGCCACGAGACGGAAAGCTGTGTCTCCCTTAAGTTCTTCATCGAAGACCAAGTCAAGAAAGGAAATATGGGCCAATATCTAGCTCGGAGAACCACGGAAAGGGGCGAAGGACCCGGGGCCCAGAAGACCAAGAATGTGGTGCACGTTGTATTGGGAGGATCCAATTCCCCTCCGGGAAGCCCGGACTCCGGAGATGAAGTAATGATGATAAGCTCGGCCCCAGAGCAAGTCATATCTTTCAGTAACGCCGACTTTGAGGGAGTAGATCCTAACCACAATGAAGCCCTAGTCGTAACCCTGGACATCGCCGAAAATGAGGTAAAAAGAATTCTTGTTGACAACGGATCCTCCGTCAACATACTATTCAAACATACCATGGACAGGATGCAACTTGGAAGCATCAGGATGAATGAGTGCCGGGAAGACCCGCTATATGGCTTCGGCCACAACTTGGTTCCGATCCAAGGAACCCTTTACTTGCCCGTCCAATTTGGCACCGCCCCGAAACAGATAGTTCATATGGTCAAATTCTATGTAATCAATAGCCCTTCCTCTTACAATGTAATCCTGGGGCGCCCAGCCCTGACCAAGCTCCGAGCCGTAACCTCAACCCCACATCTCAAGTTTAAGTTTCCCACACCCTCCGGGGTCGGAGAAGTTAGGGGCGACACAGAAACAGCCAGCCGGTGCTATGGCCAAGCCTTAGTCATGGCGGAGGCCGACCCGGAGAACAAGAGGAAAGCTTCCTCTTACCACAAGAATCTAAGTAGAAAGAAGCACAGAGTTTCAACTTACAAGAACCCCGGAAAAGAGGTACAAAACATTGAAGTCTCCGGAGCCATGTCCCAGGGACCAAATATGACTGAGGCCCGGGAATATCAGATCTCCAACTCCTAGGCCCGAGTGCAAAAATCGTCCCTGCTTCAAGACCAAGCTAAGGTGGAACCTGCAGTAGAAACCGAAACAATCGAACTCATACCGGGAAACTCAGAAAGAAAAATTAAGATCGGAGCTGGTCTAGAAACCGCCTTCAGAGAAGAATTAATCCATCTACTCCGGGAATATGCTGATGTTTTTGCTTGGAGCCCATCTGATATGCCCGGGCTCCGGGAGTCCCTCGCCATGCATAGCCTGGATGTTGATCCCCGGAGGAAGCCTGTGAAACAGAAAAGGAGGAACTTCGCCCCGGAGAGGCAGAAAGCCATAGACGAGGAAGTGGACAAACTGCTCAAGGCAGATATCATCTGCGAGGTCAAATACCCGGAGTGGTTAGCCAATGTAGTTCTGGTCAAGAAGCCTAGTGGGAAATGGAGGATGTGTGTTGATTACACGGACCTAAATGAAGCCTACCCCAAAGATCCATATCCACTGCCAAGTATAGACCAGCTCATCGATGCCACCTCCGGACATGTGATGCTTAGCTTCATGGACGCATTCTCCGGATATAACCAAATCAAGATGAACCCGGCAGACATAGCCAAAACCGCATTTATCACTCACAGAGCTGTCTATGCTTATAAGTTCATGCCCTTTGGACTCCGGAATGCTGGAGCTACATACCAAAGAGCCATGGTGGAGGTCTTCAAGAATCAAATCGGCCGGAATTTGGAATCCTATGTCGATGATATCATTGCCAAGTCTGAAACGGTTAGGGAGCATGTCCCCGACCTGCGGGAATGTTTTGAAAATCTTAGAAAAAATGAGATGAAGTTGAATCCGGAGAAGTGCACCTTTGGGGTAGCAGCAGGAAAGTTCCTAGGCTTCATGATCAGCCAGAGAGGGATTGAGGCTAATCCGGAAAAGATAAAAGCCATCTTGGATATGCAATCACCCCGGACTCAGAAAGACATTCAGAAGTTAGCCGGATCATTGGCAGCCTTAAGAAGATTCATACCCAATTTGGCAGAAAAGTGCTTACCATTCTTCACTTTGCTCAGGGGGGCGAGCAACAAAAAAGAAATTACCTGGAGCCCGGACTGCCAGCAAGCTCTTGAAACCATCAAGCAATATCTCTCATCACAACCGCTTCTAACAAAGCCAGAGCCCGGGGAACCCCTACATCTATACCTCTCCGCCGGGCCCCTGACCGTGGCCGCGGCCTTGGTCCGGGAAGTCGAGGGAAACCAACGGCCGGTGTACTACATCAGCCAGGTTCTAAAAGATGCAGAAACCAGATACCCCAATCTAGAGAAATTTGCCTTCGCCTTAGTCACGGCCTCAAGGAAACTCAGACACTACTTCCAAGACAGAGAAATCAAAGTGATAACAGACTAGCCGTTAAGGCGAATAATCCACAAGCCAGATGCGTCCGGAAGATTAATAAACTGGGCAATTGAGCTAAGCCAATTTCACTTAACGTTCGTGCCCCGGACCGCCATCAAGGCACAGGCTTTGGCAGATTTCATAGTAGAATGCTCCTTCCCGGAACCGAAGCAAGCTACGACAGTAGCTGGACATTTGGTATATCAGGACCGAGCCCCGGGGTCATGGACTCTCCATGTGGATGGATCCTCAACAGCCGACAGGTCCGGGGCAGGAATAATCATGAAAAGCCCGGAAGGCTTCCAAATCAAACAAGCCATAACATTCAAATTCCCAGCAACGAACAACCAAGCCGAATATGAAGCTCTTCTAGCCGGGCTAAGGTTAGCACGAACTTTGAGAATCAACAGCCTGAACATCTATAGTGACTCCCAAATCGTGGTGCGGCAAACCAAAGGGGAATACCTAGCTAAAGACCAAAAACTGGCCCAATACCAAGCCCTTGTCAAAAGTTACCTAGCCACCATTCCGGAGTATCAAATCAGCCAAATCAACAGGGAAGAAAACTCCGAAGCTGATGAATTATCCAAGCTGGTTCAGAACTCAGCCGAACTAGACAGTTCGGTCTACTTTGAAGAACTTGAAACCCCGGCCATCGATCAGAAAGAGGTAACGGAGATAGAGGGAACCCCGAACTGGATGACCCCTTTCATCCTCTACTTGGAGAAAGGAGAGTTGCCTAAAGACAAGAACGAAGCCAGAAGATTGAAAAACAAGGCTTCGAAATACTTCATAGAAGAAGACCAACTCTATCGCCGAACCTTCTCATCTCCGACACTGAAGTGTATAGGCCCGGAGGAATCCAATTACTGTTTACAAGAGGTACACGAAGGGATTTGTGGGGATCATATGTCCGCAAAGTCCCTCGCATACAAAATCATAAGGCAAGGTTACTACTGGCCAACAATCCACTCAGATGCAGTAGAATTCGTCAAGAAGTGCAGAAATTGCCAACTGTTCAGCAATGTACCAAGACAAAGCCCGGTGTTACCATCCTCAGTCTTATCCCCTATCCCATTTGCTGTATGGGGCATCGATATAGTAGGGCCTTTCCCCCGGGCCAAGGGTGATCTGAGGTACCTCCTTGTAGCCATTGACTACATGACTAAATGGGCCGAAGCAAAGGCGATGCGAACCATAAACCAGCAAGACTGCATCAAATTCATGGACAACATATTAATGCGGTTTGGCCTGCCCAGGGTCCTGGTTTCGGATAATGGTCCCCAGTTCATCGGCTCAGACTTCGAAAACTATTTGAGGGAAAGGGGAATCAAACACAAGAAATCTTCAGTAGCCTATCCCCAGGGCAACGGGCAAGTGGAAGTGACAAACAGAATTCTGCTAAGGGGAATTGAGAAGAGGCTGAAGGAAAGCAAGAACAAGTGGCCCGAAGAGCTGCCACATGTACTATGGGCATACAGAACTAGTCCACGATCCGGGACAGGGGAAACTCCGTTCAAGCTAGCATACGGAACCGAAGCAATGTTGCCAATCGAAGTGGGTTCTCCTTCCCACAGGGTAATCAACTTTGATGAAATTGCAAATGAAGAAGGGCTACGAGTCAATCTAGAGCTAGTTGATGAGGCCCGGGACAAAGCAGTACAAAGAATGGAGAAGTATAAAGAGAAAACAAGAGAATACTTCGGAAAGAAGTCAAGAGTCAAAAACTTCCAAATCGGGGATCTAGTACTCCGGGATACCGAGGCTTCAGACCCCACTAACACAGGGAAACTTATGCCTAAGTGGGAAGGTCCCTACAGAGTTAAAGAGGTACTCCGCCCCGGAACCTACAAGCTCAGTCACATGGACAACTCCGAAGTCCCCAACACCTGGCATGGCCTCAGACTCAGAAAGTACTACCAGTAAAGGGAAATAGATTCAGCTCATACACGGGCGTTTTCTTTTTTTGGGAATTGTATTCGGAAATCATGTAATCATTCTGTTATCAATGAAAAAAAAAAAAAAAAAACTCTATTTCCTACTTGGCGGTTCAATTTTATAATTATCATCAACATTCCTACTTGGAAAAGTTTTCATCCTTTCCAAGTAGGCCAAAGCCCGGGACCTTAGCAATGCTTCGGCCCGGGAAGCCATAGGCATCAAAATTCCTACTTGGAAAAGTTTTCATCCTTTCCAAGTAGGCCAGAGCCCGGGACCTTAGCAATGCTTCGGCCCGGGAAGCCATAGGCATCCAAATTCCCACTTGGAAAAGTTTTCATCCTTTCCAAGTAGGCCAAAGCCCGGGACCTTAGCAATGCTTCGGCCCGGGAAGCCATAGGCATCCAAATTCCTACTTGGAAAAGTTTTCATCCTTTCCAAGTAGGCCAGAGCCCGGGACCTTAGCAATGCTTCGGCCCGGGAAGCCATAGGCATCCAAATTCCCACTTGGAAAAGTTTTCATCCTTTCCAAGTAGGCCACAGCCCGGGACCTTAGCAATGCTTTGGCCCGGGAAGCCATAGGCATCCAAATTCCTACTTGGAAAAGTTTTCATCCTTTCCAAGTAGGCCAAAGCCCGGGAGAAACAACCACTCCCCAATCCGGAATACCCGAATTAAGGAGTGGGGGGCAATACAAGCTAACAAGAAACCAACAACAAAAGAACAAGGCAAAACTTGCGGAATAAAAGTAGATATAAGAAGAAAAGAGCGGACAGGCCGGGCTGACCGACAGCCCGAAACACCTGACAGTTAAAGTTACACACGGCAGCAGAATTTAAAGTTATAAAACCAAGTTAAGATTACATCAAAATGAAAGAAATTACAAGGGCACAGCCCGGGCACTGGACGCAGCCACATAACGAGGTTAAGCCGGAGGAGGACGGGAGGAGCTGAGAGCAGCGTAAGGAGTCGGTTCCCCTTCACCCCGGGCAAGAGCATCCTCGGCCTCCATGTACTCTTTAATGAAGTTTTCCCAAGTGGCAGACCCAGGATCGCTCTTACACATCTTCTCGGCAACAACCCAGCAGCGGCTGATTTTCCGGGCTGCGACCAAGGAAAGGTCATCGTCGTAAGCATCCGAAGCCCGGAACTCAGCAATGACATCCTCTTCGGACTTCTTGGCTTTCAGTTCATCCCGGAGCTTCTTCACTTCTTCTTTGTAATCCTTGACCTTAGCCCGGTACGCATCCCTCTCATCAGCAACTTGATTAGCCCCGGCCTTGAGCTTCTCAACCCGGGACTCCATGCGCTCCTCCAGCTCGGTGACTTGCTGCTTCAGGCCAGAAATCTCCTGATCTTTCCCAGATGCCCCAGCCAACGCAGCCTGGCCCTCCTTGATCTCTCGGCATGCAGAAGCCGCAGCCCCGGCCATCCGGACCCCGAGCTGTCAATATAAACGCAATTAGAAGCCTAACAAGAAAAACAAGTGTGGGAAATTCGGGGAGATGCATACCTGACCGTAAACCCCCATCATTTCCTGCAAGAGCGAAGTGGCCGAAGTTTTACCCATATCCTCCCACTCCGTCTTGCTGGGAAGATCAGCCAGGAAACCGATGAAGTTTCTTTCTTCCGGAGACACGGGGGCGGCCTCGTGAGGACGGAAGTTAGCCTTCTTCGGGCTACCACCAGCAGAGCTCTCCTGCACAAGCTCGCAGTCCGAGAGCATGGTCCCAAACTTCTCAGCTTGAACAGAAGAAACCCTGGGCCTCTTTATCGGAACCAGTCCGGATTCGTCCACCACAGCTTCGGGGATCACTGGCCCCGAACCCCCCGTTCTCCCCTCGGCTTGGGAGTCACCAGCTTCCCCGGGGGCCTTAGTGTTATCACGAACATGCCCAATGCTCTTAAGAGCCGCGGCCAAAGCTCTGTTGGATTTGTTCATCTCAGCAACTTTCTCAAACTCCGGGTTATAACCGGGAAGACCTGGAAATAAAAAACACAACACAACAAAGGAAATTTTTACATTAGCCCGGCGTAAAACCAAAACAACAGATATGAGTACGATGAAAATATAGCCCGGACTTACATCCTATCCGGTAAAGGTAGGCATGACTCATGAGATCCTCCCGAGTCACCAGCCTCCCAAGACCTCGGCAGAAGGCATGTACCCGGTCCAACGCCGCATCCTGGAGATCAAACACCTCGAAGTGCATAGCCAAAGGATTCTCCTTGAAGGTGGGCATGAACCGGATATCAACACCCCGGAGAAAGACGAACTCTCCGTTCCAGCCTTTCAAAGATGGAAGCATAACTAGTGGCTTCGAATCCGAAGAAGGATAGCCACAGGCTTTAGCCCGGAATCTAAACTCAAACAAAGGAACATTGTTGGACCGGACCATCTGGAAAAGATGGTGGAAAAGCTTGAAAGTAGGTAACACTCCGGCGGCCTCACAACACCCCAGAAAATACGAAATCCACTTGACCGCGTTTGGAGTCAATTGGGTAATGGGGATCCCATACTCAAACAGGCACAAGGACTTAACAAACTGATGACACCTGGGCCCATATCCCGACCTTAAGTGCTCCAACCATACCCCGACCCAACCGCCATCGGGCCTGTGGTAAATCTTTTCCCCGGGCTCCGGCCATCTCCACTCCACGTCACCATCTATATGGAAAGTAGCCCGGAATATAGTGTCCCACTCAACCGGAGTCTCCAAATACTCCGCCCTGAAGGGACCAACATCCATTCCGGACCCTGGCTTAGCCCCGAACTTAGAGTCAAGAAAAGCCCTATTGTATCGGGTCATCTCTGCTACATCCGGACTCTCCCCAAACTCCGCACTGAGATCCCTGAAGAAGTAAGCTTGAGGAATCCCCGGGTCCCTCTTCACAAAATAATACTTAGAGTGGCCCCAGCTACCGTCCGGCTCACTCAGACTGTACCCCGGACCCATGTCCTTGGTCGCAATACTCGTTAATACGGGAAGGCGGCTCTTCTTCTTACCCATTATACCCCAATCTAGGTCTATCAATTCTAGACTACTATCCGGGGAATTAACACTACTTGAAGAAGTACTTGGGTCGGAGAGAGGAATTAAAACTCGTCTAGCAGTTACTTTCCTAACCATACAAAGGGACTACCCCGGGCTACCCAACAAAAAGATAAAGCCTACAATTAGTCTCTACTCAGTCCGGGCCAAGAAAGTAAAATAAAATTGAAGACAAAAAGGAATACAAAGACCGGAGCAAGAAAACTTACAGTGAAGTCCGGAGGTCTGGGTGCGACAATGAACTTGGATCAGATCACGCTTATAGCCCGGAGTGCAGGTCTTCAGAGTAGCAGAATCACAACAGCAAATCAAAAACTCGTAAAAGACAAATGAAGGGAGGGAGCCGCTATTTATAGGCAAGACCAGAATCCAGACCGCCCAAGACACGTGGCGGCCCAAAAAGACCGGCCCACTATCTCCAAAGCCCGGGGATAGTGGATGACAGCTGTTATTTTTCCAAAAAAAAAAAAAGAAAAGAAACAAAAACAAAATCCAAAAATGCACTCAAAATATTACCTATATTCCTTAATAGACGTGCATTTTTGTGTACGCGCAAACCCAACGCCCCGGGATGTACACTTCAATCCCGACCCCGGGCCTGGGGGCAACCGAGGCCAAAGCCCAACCCACAAAGAAGACGCACTCACAGAACCACAAAACGTCCAGCCCCGAGGACATATGTCTCGCACCCCGGAGTATCCACAAATCCACTCCCCAAGGCAGAAACACCCCTTACTACTCCCCCATCCGGAAAATCCGCATTAGGGAGTGGGGGGCAAATGATAGGCCATAAACAGCCAAGGCCCAACAAGGAGCCCAAAACAATGAGTAAATCATCTCATGAGAATAAGAGCGGCCCAGCCCAGAGTAGCGGACCCCGGGCCCGGGGCCACTACCACGTGGCGTAGTCTCCACCCCAGACTAGGGGACCCCAGATGGGTGACACTCGACACACGTGGCACCCCACCTCAGCTGACATTCCGACATATGGCGCTGACCAACACTAAAAGACAAGGGAAGGCACGTGCCAAATCATTTCTGCAACAACATGGCCACACTCCAGTCAACGGTCACCCCAGACTGGTCCACGTGTCCTACATCCCGAATATTCAGCGGTTTGTCCCCCAGATCCAACGGTCGGGGGTGAAGGTAACCTACCCCTAAACCCTAGGCCTAGGGCTATAAATACCCCTAGTAAATAGGGTTTAGGGGTTGAACACTATTACACATCCACACACTCTTATTACTTTGTGGTACTCTACTTGATTATTACCTTCCAGAGCCAACTCTTATTCTCACGCCGGAGGCACCTCGGGGCCAAACCCCCCTCCGGTGTTGTTTTGCAGACACCCCACAGCAGCTACACTACTTCCGAGACAGGAGTTGGCGAGGAAGGACCCGATCAAGATTTGGAGTTATCACAAGTGATTCCAATAAGTGTATTATATATATATATATATATATAGATGTCCAAACTCAATTGCATTCGCCGAACTTGTCTTGATCCCCCAACATGGATCATTGGATCATTTTTCTTTCCGATCGTCACCTTGAACAGGGAATGAGTATCATGAGTCATGCCAATGTTCGAAATTTTAAGAAAATTTTAGTATTTATCTAAAGAACAAATTGCATTTTGATGGGCTTTAGTTTAATTCACATTATGTGATGTCTAATTCTAGATTTTCTAGATTTTCATGCATTTTTAAGGATTCCAGGTGTCTGCCGTAAATTTGTTCGTCAAACAGTAACCTGAACAAGGGTTCATTGAGTAATCTCAATCCTCCATCAATTCAGAAACTCTACTGTTTCACCATTTAGCATATATACATTTCACATAAACCAAAATCTCCAACATTTTCATATGCAAAATCGAGTTGGCTTTCACTGGGAATTTCCATTATTTATGAAACCGTTGCCTCGTCCCAGGGATTTGTACTTTTTATCAACACGACCCGTAAAACATGTCCAATAGTAATGCTAAAATACGGGTAACTATTCTCATATTATAAAATTAAAAAGTGATTTTCGATGTTAAATAGAACTTGTGCTATATATAAAATGTAGGGTTATAACACCAAACTTGAAAGTAAACTGAAAATTAATATGGAAGACCCTGAAATGGAACTACTTTAATCTCAGTAATCACTACAACTGCTGGAGAATGCATATAGTTTTATTCAAAACTGGAAATATCATGTCTCACATGATCTTTTCAAGTAATTTATTTATGCCCAATCATCAAGCATTATATGAGCATTCTAACGAATTTATCAGCTTGAGAACGTTGTTGTGGGGCGAACATGATTGTCTCAGCATTGCTATACTTGAGGTTGGATGCTTCCTCCTCTGAAATTTGGAGAATATTGGCCATGATACTCGCTGGTAATCCCCCGAACACCGAAGCCCTGCCTGCAATAGGAGTAATCATGGCATTGTCATTCGTCTTAAACGCCACCCAGCGGAATCCCTGGTTTCCTGCTTGGATCAACACCGCGAAATTCTGTGGCACGAGGATCAACTGTCCTTGCTGTACCCGCCCGTCAAACACCGCTTTCCCTTGGTTGTTTACAATCTGTATTCTTGCTTCTCCATCGGTCGGGTACAAGATGCTGTGCGCGTTCAACACCCAGAACGGTCCCATTATAGCATTCTGATCATTAACAAGTGGTTGGCATTATTAGTACATGTATTTTAAGATATGAAGTAAAAGAAATTTGCATGAAAGTGGTTGAGGGTTAAAGCCTATTCGGAGTCAAAAGTGCTGTGCGTGAGTTCAACTATTAAAAAAAAAAAAAAAAACGAGGCGTTCAGATTAAATCACCTTGCGAAGATGACCTCTTTCAGCGCTAAGTCGGACGTCTCTTAGGATGGGTAGATGGTGACTGTTGAGGGAGATTAGAGATCCAGCTTGTGGATTGAAGATATCAGCTCGATCTAAGTTGTCAAGGTTCACCCTGATTCTCACGGAGCAGCTGGTTTCTTCCAAGCCGTTGCCATGCTCTTTCCGATGTTCTTGTCCTTCTCCTTCTTGTTGGCTTTGCTCTTCTTGCTGTTGTCTTTCTGGCCTTTCTACTTGAAGCTCCTTTTCGACTGTGATAATGTGACCTTGTTTGACGTTCTCGCCCTTAAGCTTCCTTCCCATGTCTCGGTTCATATTGAATGCTTCTGCCAAAGTCTCTTCATCAAAGGCTTTGAGAACACTGTCCCCTTGGAATTTTTGGATTAATGGCTGTTCTTGGTGTCCCTGTTGTTTTCCTTGTGGATTTCCTAATATAAAGAATCTCTGGAACAGGGTACCACATCAATTGGTATGGTTTACTATATAGTTATAAGTCAACAGATAGGTACTGATTTCACATATATATATATACCTGGGGAATGCTGTCAAGCTGATTTGCCCTGTTGGTGGTGTCAAACATAACAACAAGTTGGAGGTCCTGATCTCCATTGTTGTACAACCAATGTGTCACTCCGGCTGGGATAACAAGCAAATCACCCTTTTTGAAGTTGTGCACCCTCTGATGCCTGTCTCTCGGTCTATCGCCACTTTGTTCCTGATCCTGAGGTGATTGGAATGTCTCAGGACAACCGGGCACCACAGCTCCATAAAATCCCCTGCCTGCCAACAGCACATTCAAATTTGTAATCTAATAGTACAGAATAAATTTATACTTAACAAAAATTAGGCAAACATTTTATAATAATAGTACCTTGTTCAACGAAGACCATTTGTACAGAATTTGTGTAGGAGGGCACAAAGAGGCCCTTACGACGAATAGTGTGTTTGGAGAAAGCCACACCAGCGCACCGGAACTCCTTAGTATCGGGGTTCCAGAATTCGGTTCTACCTCCTTCTGCTTCAACACTGGAGGTAGGTTGTAGGGCACTGAGGCGGTTGAAGTTGCACTCTTGTTGCTCCTGCAAGTTATTTCTCCTAGCAATGCAGCTATGGAGAAGGAGAAAAGAAGTAAAGAGTATCAAAGACAACTTGAAAGCCATTGCTGATATAAGAAGCTAACTGTATTTGTTAGTGTTGTTTTGAGGTGAAGTGGCGAAGGGAAATCGCTTGGTATTTATAGGACAATAGGAGTGCATGGACATGACAGATCATAATTTGCATGCTGGACAGGTTGCACTCTGCATGCAGATAAACCACAGACTCTTTACACATAGCTACTGCTGATGAAACTATCATTAATTATAGTCCTTATCAGTTCAATTCCAAAGGAAGCCTACAAAAATGCATGCAAGTTTGTTAAAAAAGAAGGAAAATGTCACTAGGTCTAGGTACAGTCCTTATCCTTTTACTCCAAAAGGAAGAATACAAAATGCATGCAATTTTGTTAAGAGAATATGCTTAGAATAATGGTACAAGTGTAAAAGGAATATGCTTTAAATTTGGTGACTATTATTTTAATATATTAAATATGTCATAAATAGTTCATTTTATTTTAACTTTTTAAGACTAAATTGCAAATTGTATCCTTTGGTTCGGACGGATTAGTTTGGTATTTATATATTGGATAATTGTAGTTTGCATTTCTAAACATATTTTGGTGTTGCAATATATATGTATCCTTTTCATCAATTTAATAAATTAACAATAGTTAATTACATTTTAATTCTTTAAGTATGAAATGTTATACATATAAATATTTTTGAACAAATATGTCTTACATTTTTTCCTGGACCAGATAAACTGCACAATTTAATCCTTTTATTATAATTATTTTCCTATATTATTTTAGATTATTAGAATTTTAAAATATAATAAAATTAAACAAAAAATACAGATTATTATATAAAAAATTAGCATGATTCTCTAAATGTTTAAAATAAAAGTAAGAGATTGAAAAAATTTAGATAACTTTTGAAAATTTAGCAATTTTGTAAATTTCTTAGTAATTCAATTCATTACAATTTTTTATGATTCAGACTATATTTTCAATTGTTCATAAATTTCGTTTCCCGGCCCGTGTTACTTCATATTATATTTCGAACTATTTTTGAAATAATAAAATTGTTCATAACATTTCATTCAACATATGTTTTAACAAATTCCCAAATCGTTATAACTAGTTTGTGATGAGCCTTATAATTTCGAAAAAGTCATTTCGTTCTCTACAGTTTTGTTTTTTATAATTTTTAAGAAAATATCGTTTAGAGTGTCAAATATTTTAATAAAGGTATGAATTTTAATTAAAAAAATGTTAAATTGTACAATTTTTATAATCTAGGGATAAAAATATATGACCTTTTTGTTCAAGATTCATGTATACAACATTTCATACTTTAAACATTTCATAAAGATTAAAATATAGTTTTGATATGGGCTAAAAGTAAGCCTTAAAGACACCTTTAATATGATATTAATTATACCCGGAATAGTCCAAACGTGGGGCCCACCAGTTGGGCCCAAACCCTATTTATAATATTAATTTCGTAATTAATATTAAGGGTAATAAACAGCTCAGCAAATAAGAGTTGGATAAGGATAATATCTCCTTCAGACTTATCCTATAAAGCATCCAATTCTATATGGAAACTGATTCCTATAAGGAATAGATCAAGAACTTTCCTCAAGGAGGTGACTTATCTATTAAGTCTCCAACTCCTACCTTAATTCTAAGGCTTCTCAGCCTATATAAAGGGTCAGACCCCTCACCTCAGAACTACGTTTTATTGGCTTGATTCTCTAATTACAGAGATACGTAGGCATTCTGTGAGGACCGTTTAAGTCTCGAACGCAGAAGCAGCCATTAAAGCACGAAGCTCACATACCCTTACATTAAATACATAAACCCTAGCCGCAATACTAGTAGCCTAGTTTTTATTCCACAACATTTGGCGCCGTCTGTGGGAAGACAACATCAACCATGGTTCAAACACGAAGGACAACGTCAACCGAGGCCGTGCCCCTTAACTCTGCTCAACCAGCCACTTCAGATTCGCTCATCGTCACTGAGGAAGGACAAATACTCCCATCAACAGGGACGGTCGTTCAACCTCTGCCCACTCAACCCCCAGGGACGACTCCCCATGTGGAGGGGACTCACTCGGTGATCGTCCCTCAAGGCCAAGAAACCAACCCTCTCCAGATGGTGGTTTCTCCTCTTGGTAACATTGATCGCACGGGGGTACAGATCCACACTACGGATCTCCCTTTGAACACCAACCCTATGTATGGATTGCCTAACTATCCCCCTCGACGAAGGGAACCTAGACCGAGCGGACACGCCTTACAGATCCGGGATCGAGAATATGATGACTACTCGGGTCCCTATACTGATGATTCATCATCATCTGAGGATGATGATCGAGATGAAGCCCCGAGGAGGCGACGTGCTAGCAAGGAACCCCTAAGAAGAACACGGAGGAGAATCCATGATGGGCCTCCACAAACGATTGAGGAGAGGATTAAGGCTCATGAGGCTGAGATCCAAAGGTTGAAGGATGATATAACAAGGGAACAGGCAAGACAGAGTCTGATTCGACCCCCTCCAATCTCAGAAAGGATTCCTGTTATAGATTTGGAGAGATCTTCAAGAAGACAGAAGAGGGCTGATGTCCCAACAAGAGAAGTTATGAGGGTGGAAACCCCCAGGAGTAACCCCAAAGATCTGATGCCACTTGGGGACCCTGACGATCCCACACCTCCGTTTACTGAGGAGGTGATGAATGCCCACATCTCAAGGAAGTTTAAGATGCCAACTATTAAGGCCTATGATGGAACGGGCGATCCCGCAAATCATGTTAGAACTTTCTCGAACGCACTGCTGCTGCAGCCTGCTAGTGATGCCTTAAAGTGTAGGGCGTTCCCTCAAACTCTGTCAGGCATGGCTCAAAGATGGTATAGCCGTCTACCTGCAAATTCGATTGGCTCTTTTAAGGAGTTAAGCGCTGCTTTCGTCAGCCAATTCATCAGTGGGAGAATTCATGAGAAGAGTTCGGCATCCCTTATGTATGTGGTGCAAGGGAAGAATGAGAACTTAAGGGATTATCTCAAGCGATTCACCAAGGAGACGCTGAATATCACCGATCTGGAAAATAAGGTGGCCATGGTAGCCCTGGAACACGGAACCACTGACCTCTTCTTCAAAAGGTCTTTGGCAAAACATCCTCCTGAAAACATGGCCGAACTCCAAAGAAGAGCCGATAAATATATCAAGGCTGAGGACAGCATTAAGAAGGAAACCACAGTAGGTAATGGCAAGGGCTCTAATGATTCGAAGAAAAGAAAATCAGAACAAGAGTACGACGCTAGGGACAAGTATCCCCGGACTGGCAAGGACTCTGATTCATCACCTAAGAAGGGTTTTGGGTCAAGGTTTTCTGATTACGCGAGGTTGAACGCTCCTAGGAGCCAAATTTTATTGGACATTGAGAAGGATAAGGACTTTCGCTGGCCTAAACCGCTCAGGGGTGATCCCGAAAAGAGAAACAAAGATTTGTATTGTAGATTCCATAAGGATGTGGGGCATGACACAGATGACTGCAGACAGTTGAAGGATGAAATTGAGTTTTTAATCCGGAAGGGAAAGTTAAACAAGTTCACCAAAGGTGAAGACCGTGGAACCCAGAAGAGGGATTATGAAAGAAGAGACAATGACAGGAGGGATAACGATCGCAATCGTAACCCGCAGCCTCGAGGGCCAGTAATTAATATGATTTGGGGAGGACCAACAGCGGCCGGCACTACCCGAAACTCTCGAAAGGCTTATGCCAGGGAAGTGATGCACATCACAGGAGAAGCCCCGAAGCGTGCTAAGACTGAGGCAGTGATTGGTTTTGATGATTCGGACCTTGAAGGGGTGAAATTCCCCCATGACGACCCGTTGGTCATAACTCCAGTAATTGGAAACTCGGAAGTGAAGCGAGTCCTGATAGACAATGGAGCTTCCGTCGATATCTTGTTTCATGATGCTTTTATGAGGATGGGGTATACTGACTCTCAACTAACCCCGACTAACATGCCAATCTACGGATTTAATGGAGTTGAATCCAAGGTTGAAGGAACCATTCAGCTGCCCATGACAATAGGGCAAGAACCTAAGGAGGCCACCCAGATGCTAAACTTTCTAGTAATTAAGGCTGCCTCAACGTACAATGCAATCTTAGGGAGGACCGGACTTCATGCATTCAAGGCTGTTGCCTCTACTTATCACATGAAGGTCAAATTTCCAACCAGGAATGGTGTTGGGGAACAAAAAGGAGATCAGAAAATGGCCAGGAGTTGCTATGTGGCTGCTTTGAGAGCTGACGGAACCGGGGGGCAGGTACTCCCAATTGAAGACATGGATGTCCGTGATGATGATGAACACCGGGGAAAGCCAGCGGAGGACTTAATACCTATCCCTCTGGAGTTAGGCGACCCTGAGAAGGTGACTTATATTGGAGCCTCTTTGAAAGAACCCCTGAAGGGCAAATTAATAGAGTTCTTACAAAGGAATAGCGACGTTTTTGCTTGGACAGCAGCTGACATGCCAGGGATTGATCCTCAACTCATAACTCATAGATTGAATGTTGACCCTAATCGGAAGATAGTACAGCAGAAGAAGAGAAATTTTGCTCCGGAAAGGCAAGAAGCCATTAAGCAAGAAGTGGATAAGCTCTTGGAGGCTGGTTTTATTGAGGAAATTCAGTTTCCCGAATGGTTAGCAAACCCAGTGATGGTCAAGAAAGCGAATGGGAAGTGGAGGATGTGTATAGACTTCACTGACCTGAATGATGCATGCCCAAAGGATTGTTTCCCTCTGCCAAGGATAGATATGTTGATAGATGCCACAGCTGGACATGAGATGCTGAGCTTCATGGATGGGTTCAGCGGCTATAATCAGATTAAGATGCATAAGGACGACATCCCTAAGGTATCTTTCATAACCGACTTTGGTGTTTTTTGCTATCTTGTTATGGCGTTTGGCTTAAAGAATGCGGGAGCTACTTACCAACGATTGGTGAATAAGATATTTGCCCATCTGATTGGAAAAACCATGGAGGTCTATGTCGATGATATGCTGGTTAAAAGTCTGGTCAAAACAGACCATATCAAGCACCTCAGAGAAGCATTTGAAGTGCTGAGGCACCACAAGATGATGTTGAATCCAGCCAAATGTGCCTTTGGTGTTGGATCAGGCAAATTTTTGGGTCTGATGGTTTCTAAAAGAGGCATAGAGGCCAACCCCGACAAGATCAAGGCGATCTTAGACATGGAACCACCGCGCTCTATAAGAGATGTGCAAAAGTTGACAGGCCGGGTAGCGGCTTTAGGAAGATTCATCTCCAAGTCTGGTGACAAGTGCTTGCCTTTCTTTCAAGCATTGAAGAAAGTGAAAAATTTTGAGTGGACTCCTGAGAGCCAAGAGGCCTTCGAGCAATTGAAGAAATACATGGTTGAAGCCCCGTTATTGACCAAACCAAGCCCTGGAGAGACTCTTTATCTATACCTGGCGGTATCTGAGCAAGCCCTGAGTGCTGTCCTTATTCGGGAAGAGGAGAAAGTCCAGAAACCTATCTACTATGTAAGCAAAGTGTTGCATGGGGCTGAGTTGAATTACTCACCCATAGAAAAGTTTGCTTTGGCTTTAGTAACTGCCTCAAGGAAATTGCGACCTTACTTTCAGGCACACAAGATTCAAGTTCTGACGAACCAACAGTTGAGGAACATATTGCATAGCCCTAAGGCCAGTGGAAGGCTAATTAAATGGGCGATTGAGTTAGGAGAATTCGATATCACATACAAGCCTCGGACAGCCATCAAGGCTCAGGCATTGGCTGACTTCGTGGTTGAATGTACTATTAACAACCAAGAAGTCGGGGGGCAAGAGATAATGACTACCCCTGGGCAAGAGAAAAAAGAAGGGGAACTTACACCCGATCTAAAGGAATATTGGGTGCTCTATTTTGATGGAGCATCAAAAACAAATTCTAGTGGTGCAGGTTTGGTTTTGCAAAGCCCTGATGGGTTCACAGTTGAGTATGCTTTAAAGCTGGATTTTCCTACTACTAACAATGAGGCAGAGTATGAGGCATTAATAGCTGGTTTGGGTTTAGCTAGAATCATGCGGGTCAAAAACCTTAAAGTTTGTGGAGATTCACGACTTGTGATATCCCAAGTAAACGGCGAATTCGAAGCTAAGGATGAGACTATGGCGAAATACCTGAGAGTGGTGAAGGCTGTTATGTCTCAGTTTGAGGAATGTCATGTTGAGCACATCCCGAGAGAAGAAAACGTTAAGGCCGATGCCCTATCTAAGTTTGCTTCTTCTGAAATAGAAAATTATGCTGGGAGTGTCTACTTTCAGGTCCTGAAGGCCCCAACCATTAATGCAAAGTTAATGGCACCGATTGATATAGGAGGCTCTTGGATAGATCCTATCAAGGCACACCTGGAGACCGGTTGGCTCCCAGACAATGCCATGGAGGCACGAAAACTCTCAGTAAGAGCGTTGAGATATACTTTGATTGAGGGTATTCTGTACAAAAGGTCGTTTGTCATCCCGTACTTGAAATGTCTTAGGCCTTTAGAGGCAAGGGAAGCATTAGAGGAAGTTCATGAAGGGATCTGTGGGCAACATTTGGGGGGCAGAGCCCTAGCTCACAAGATAATTCGTTTAGGGTTTTATTGGCCGGAGATGTTGGCTGATGCACAAAACTATGTCAAGAGATGTGAGAGATGCCAGAAGCATGCCCCAATTGTGAGGCAACCGCCTGAGATGTTGACCTCTATCAACTCTCCCATTCCGTTTGCAATGTGGGGGATGGACATACTTGGACCCTTTCCCATGGCTTCAGCACAGAGGAAATTCCTGATAGTGGCCATTGATTACTTCACTAAGTGGATTGAGGCTAAACCCCTGGCCAAGATAACCACCAAGCAAGTTTCCCAGTTCTTCTGGGAGAACATCATTTGCAGATACGGAATCCCACGAATCCTTGTGACAGATAATGGGACACAGTTCAATAATGAGGAGTTTAAGAAGTATTGTGAAGAGAATGCGATTGAGCTCCGCTTTACCTCAGTGGCACATCCACAAGCCAATGGGCAAGCTGAGGTAGCTAATCGAATTATCCTTGATGGACTGAAGAAGAGGGTCGAGCGCTCTAGGAACACTTGGGTAGATGAACTGCTGCCCATACTCTGGGCGTATCGTACCACTTACAAGGTAACAACTGGAGCAACCCCATTTTTGCTGGCTTATGGAGCCGAGGCTGTTGTGCCCTTGGAGATCATGCAGGCATCACCTCGAATCGAGGCATATGAGCCAGAAACTAATGAAGAAGGGATGAGACTAGCCCTGGATTTAATTGACGAGGTCAGAGATGAAGCTAATGCTAGGAATGCTGAGTATCAGAAGAGAGCCTCTTTTCATTACAACCAGAGAGTTAAAGAAAGATTTTTTCGACAAGGCGACATGGTCCTAAGGAAGATTGAAGCCTCAGGAGTTGGCCAAAAAGGAAAGTTAGCACCAAACTGGGAAGGACCGTATCTGGTCAGGAAGGTGTTAGGACGAGGATCTTACAAGTTAGAAACCTTGGATGGGGTTGAGGTGCCCCGGACTTGGCATGCTGTGAACCTCAAAGTTTATTATGTTTGAGGTCTTTTGATAAAGGCTTGAACTTTTATCTATTTATTAGGAATAAGGTTCGAATGAAACCATTATAGAGCATGTTGCTCCCAGTAGTTGATAAAGTATCTATGTAAGGGTTGAACCCATTTTATTAATGTCCTTTGACAGCATAATGGGATTTATTCTGTTTTCTCTATTGGTTATCTTTCCTTGCTAAAATAAACGAAAGACGAATGTTGGACCGACTTATAAGTTTAAGTACCAGCCAGGAGGCCAAGTACTCAAAAATTCTAAAGTATTAACAAACTATGAGCAAAGGCAAGAAAAATGAGCGGAAATAAACTGCATAAATAGTTAAGTTAGAAATTACAAAGGCCCGAAGGCTATTAAGTCAAATGGTTGAAACCCAAAGTTCAGAAAGGCAAATGATAAATAAATAAAGTCTAAGGGGCCTTAGGGGCCTCCTTAGCAGGAGAAGCATCCTCAGAGCTAGTCTCAGTAGTAGACCCCTCGTCGGCAGAGATAGCAGCACCAGGCTGAGCTAGAGTAGGCTCGGGATCCAAAGCTGAAGAAGTGGCAGTAGCATGCTCCTTAACCAAAGTGTCATCCTCCCCAAACAGCTCTTCACTGGAACCAGGCCCCTGTGTCAAGGCATGGGGAAGGTGAGGGCTAGGAAAAGCAGAAGGCAAGAATAACCCTGGATGCTGCCTCAGAACTGCTTCAAGGGCCTTGGTCCACCCATCAGAAAACTGACTAGGAAAGAGCATCTCATCATGCTGATCCATGAGGGTCTTGTACTCCTCCGAATCCAGATATTCATCAATATGCTTCTCCTTGTCATCTCTCAGGGCGACCAGCTCCGCATGCATCCCTACCATCTCTTCATCTTTCTTCTTTATTTGCTCTTCCAGACGGTTAATATGGAGAGTCTTCTTCTGAGACTCAGACTCAAAAGCTTTAGACTTCTCTTTCCAAGCTTTGGCTTTATGAACCAAGCTTTGGAAATGGACGTTAGCCTGCATAAAAGGTTAGCATTGAAATCAAGTATTGAACTTAAAAGCCGTTAAGGTATTGAAAGATAAAAGTTTGAGACTTACCACAGCGAGAGCCTGAGCACCAAGTGCCTCTGACTCCCCAATACCTCCACCAAGGACCATGTCCTTATAATCAGAGGTGGTGATCGAGTTTAAAGACCAATCCATGGAGTGCTTCGTAGAGCCCACCACAGAATCCTGCTTCCTAAAGCCCCAAGGAGGCCTGAAAACCGTCGACTGGACATTAACCTGGGAGCTCCCCTCCAGTCCAGCTATGTCACCATATCTCAACTCCCCTTTATGGACCTTGTGGGGGCGCAAGAAAGGAGGCTCCGTGTTTTTCCCTCGAGGGTCAGCAACCCTCTTAGCCCGAACCATCCTGGCCGTCTCTTCATCAGGAGAGGGTGCAGCCTCCACAATCAATTTCGCAACTGCAAGAACGACCAAAAAGAGAGTTGGAATAAATTCAGTATTAAAAAGTAAATGGCAAAGACCGGTAAGAAAATTACCCCGCTCAGAAACTCTGGAAAGGCCTACTCCCCTTAGAGACTCCTCATTTAAAAGACTTAGGCAGGTAATAGAACTACCGTCTGCCTCGGTCAAAGTATTATAAGCGGCCTGTTCCTCGGTACTAAGGACGATTCCCTTAGCACTTCCATCTGAGACTCTCGAGAATGTCTGCCTAAAGAGAGTGCCCCAATCACCTCCATCCCATTCTAAGTATGCGAACTCATTTTTCCAGCCCGCATTATTATCAGGAATTGACTTGCCATTAAAGATTGGGGGGACTCTAGGACGGAGCTTAACATATACCCAGCCAGGGTTCGTGGCAGGACTATTGTAAAATTGAAAAAGTTTGCGAAAAAGAGCAACTGATAAAGGGAGTTGTTGTCGAAGACACAAAACCATAAAACATAATATAATTCTCCACGCGTTTGGCGGGAGTTGACATGGACTAATTTGCACATCAGCTAAGAGTCTAGGAATGAATTCATGAAATGGAAAACGAAGGCCAGCCACTAGACTCTCCCTATAAACACACAAAGAATTGGGTTTCCAGTGACAAGGTCTGTCACCTGGCTCGGCTGGGACAAGTTTATAAGGTGATTTAATTTTGAAAAGCTTGTTATACCTAGTGATTTCATCAACATCATGATAAGAGCTACAACAGTCATATGCATCTAATTCTGACAAAGAGGGGTAATCATCTCCACGTTGATTTAACATATCTACTAGAGATGTGTAAGAAGAGCGAATGGTGATTGTACCTTTGGAGGAGGCAGAATTCATCTTTGCAAGGCGAGACTTAGCTTTGTCTTCCATTGATGCTCTTGAAGAAAGGTTCGAAGCTCTTGAAAAACCCAGAAAGTTTGAAGATTTGAAGAAAATCTTCAAAGAAAACCCAGAAAATATGAAGGAATGAAGGTATCTTCAAGAAGTAAACCCAGAAACCACCGTGAAGGGGAGGAGCTTAAAGAAAACTTTCGCCGGAAATCGCCTTGAAATAGAGATAACTACAAAGAGAATTTCTAGTGAAGTGTTTGAGTAGAAGTAAGAATGAGAAAGTGAACACTTCACTCTCACTCTTATATACAATCTTTTAGCCGGTTAAAATTCCTCCAAACGGTCAAGAAACCTATAGTAACAGGTCAGAAAAGCCCACGAAACCGGCCCAAATTAAGGCCCAATTCTAGGACATTCTTAGGAAAATATCTTTGAAAAATATCTTAGATATTTTGAAGAAAATTATGGGTATTTTTTTAAAAAAAAATATCATAAATCCTGGATTTGGATCCAAATAGCCCGGTTGGGCCCAATAACAACTATGAGGATAAGCCCATTTTGAAAAGAAAAGTACCAAGCCCCATAAGAATAGGCCCAAAGCCAAAGTGGCCCTTAATTCGACCAGAATCCTGGTCGAAACGACCAAGAATCCTGGTCGAAAAACCCTTCGACCAAAGCGTTGGAAACGCCCTTAATTCGACCAGAATCCTGGTCGAAACGACCAAGAATCCTGGTCGAAAAACCCTTCGACCAAAGCGTTGGAAACGCCCTTAATTCGACCAGAATCCTGGTCGAAACGACCAAGAATCCTGGTCGAAAAACCCTTCGACCAAAGCGTTGGAAACGCCCTTAATTCGACCAGAATCCTGGTCGAAAAACCCTTCGACCAAAGCGTTGGAAACGCCCTTAATTCGACCAGAATCCTGGTCGAAACGACCAGGAATCCTGGTCGAAAAACCTTTCGACCAAAACCATTCTGAGACCCTTATTTCGACCAGAATCCTGGTCGAAACGACCAGGAATCCTGGTCGAAAATCTCTTCGATCAGGAAGAAAAAGAAGGCCTTAATTCGACCAGAATCCTGGTCGAATTCCTGGTCGAATTCCTGGTCGAATTCCTGGTCGAATTTCTGATCGAAAATACTCAGTTCTGGTCGAAATTTGCTATAAAAATTGATTTTCTGACAGCTAATCTTCACATACATGGAATTTTGATACCTGTAGGTACCATAATAGGATAAAAATGGAAATACAAGGAATTTCATAGATAATTCCTTGAAGAAAAAAGACTCTGTAACTAAAGTTATGGAAATTGCTTAGCCTCGAATAAGGCATATCGTCGTAAACGTGTCGGTCGCTCCACACTTTGCATCAAGACGACATTCGTGAAACACTAGTGTACA
The DNA here is from genome assembly GCA_036435485.1 of Saposhnikovia divaricata. Taxonomy (NCBI): domain Eukaryota; kingdom Viridiplantae; phylum Streptophyta; class Magnoliopsida; order Apiales; family Apiaceae; genus Saposhnikovia; species Saposhnikovia divaricata. Next base: position 20,470,931 of record CM071599.1, on the reverse strand, counting down.
AAGCCCTAACCCAAGTCTCACGAAAGACAGATAAAACTTCAAGGAAAACTTGATCAGTTTTCCTAGAAGTTGGGGGGCAAATGATATGGGCTAAAAGTAAGCCTTAAAGACACCTTTAATATGGTATTAATTATACCCGGAATAGTCCAAACGTGGGGCCCACCAGTTGGGCCCAAACCCTATTCATAATATTAATTTCGTAATTAATATTAAGGGTAATAAACAACTCAGCAAATAAGAGTTGGATAAGGATAATATCTCCTTCAGACTTATCCTATAAAGCATCCAATTCTATATGGAAACTGATTCCTATAAGGAATAGATCAAGAACTTTCCTCAAGGAGGTGACTTATCTATTAAGTCTCCAACTCCTACCTTAATTCTAAGGCTTCTCAGCCTATATAAAGGGTCAGACCCCTCACCTCAGAACTACGTTTTATTGGCTTGATTCTCTAATTACAGAGATACGTAGGCATTCTGTGAGGACCGTTTAAGTCTCGAACGCAGAAGCAGCCATTAAAGCACGAAGCTCACATACCCTTACATTAAATACATAAACCCTAGCCGCAATACTAGTAGCCTAGTTTTTATTCCACAACAAGTTTAAATATAATTAATTTACTAAATTACCCCTGAAATTTTTTAACAACAACGGTAAAAAGATGAAATGGGTGTCAAAACATATTCGAAGATATAATATATAATTATCAAAAACATGAATACTAAAATGATTTTAATTTAAATTAAAGAGATGTGTTTTACAATTTAGTCTTGTTTTAACATTTGATTGAACTTTAAAATGTTATGTGAAAACTGCAATTCAGTATATATATTCTACCTGCAGGGCAGGTAATTCTTTCTGTTAATATTATGTAGAAATGTAAACAGGGTGGTCGCCGGATGAAATGAGGAGACGGCCAAACAAATTTATTTAGTGAAATATTTTGTAACATACTTGAGCACTCTATTGTACTACCTTTGTTCCAAAAAAAATTAAATTATTATATTTTGCACACATTTAAATGTGTTCAATAAAGGTATTTATAAATAATATTTTTTGGATTCTTTTGTTTTATCTATATTTTTATATAAATTAAATAAATTTGATAAATATTATTTACAAATATCTTTTCCAATCATATTTAAATTGAAGTATTGGTTTACATTAGACAGATTTGAACTCTTGAATTGAAGCTGTGAATTCAAGGGGTACATTGTGCTTCATATAAAAAGTAAAAACATATGCACGCACTACATTAACACTAGAGATTGGAGGGACTAACCATATAATTTTTTGTTCTAAACTTATTCAAGTATTATATCAACGATTCATCAGTTAATACACTTTGTAAATTTAGTCTTTTCTAAAAGCAATGAATGACATGCACCAGGATATAGACATTAATGGCAAAGTGATTTGCATCATTTCTCATAAGTATTTACAACATTCTCATGATCAGCAAACGAAACTAATGAACATCTGTCCCCGATAAAAACTACTAATACAACTTGAAATAAAAATGGGAGCATAATTTCTAACTATGAAAAATTGGTCACTGGCTCACTGTGGATTGAATCCAATGCTTGCAGAAAACCTGCTTGTTCTTGTATGTTGCATTCTCAATGCGTAAAACTATCTTCCCGGGTTCTCTTACATAAAAAGAATTTCTAATAACTTTTTCCAGTCTATTTTCTTTTCGAATCAGAATCCGGTAAGAGCAATCATCGTCCGGGATAAACTCTTCCTTGTAGCTCACCTCAAATCCAACCACAGTCAAGTTCCAAAATACAGTCACCCCTGCCTGCTCATTGCTCAATTATGTTAGACAAAAGTATGTAGTTAATATAACAATACACTGGAAAGAATATATAACCATCAACGTAAAGTAAGTTACTAGAATTCAACGACACATCTCATGTACGCCTCACTCGAAATTAAGGTACCAGGAGAATAAGACATTTGACAAAATTTAATCATTCAAATAAATTGGAAGGATGTTTCAGAATTTAGATAACTATTACAAATTTACTACTACACTAACATCGAAATACCTGAGGAACTGGAATTTGGATACGTTCCACAGCACCAGGTCTTAATTTACGATGCACAATGTTTCCACTACCCTGAGATAATTCACCAGTCTCTTGTTGAAGGCCACCGTATTGAATTGGTAAGTCTGGTGCTATAAACCTTTCATGCACATGGAAAATTTAATATATAGAATTAAAATATTTTGCAATAATATTAGATATTGATTGTAAAAAATACAACTGCAAATATGTTTCCTTACTTGAGAAGGGTCTTGGTAACTCTAAATGGCCTCACAAAGATGAACTTGTCAGCCCTTTTTGTTAATGGCAGAAGTTCTAATGCAGTCAAAAGCCAAAGGGGAACATTTATAATGATCTGTTATTTCAGTCAGAGATTATATGTTATGTTTCTGCATTGATGTTCGAGATTTTAAATGAAATGTAAACCAATGCTCTGGCCCGTAATTTAGAATCCACTTACGTGTCTGTATACGATTCCAGGATAATAATTTCGCAAAAGAGTCAACACTTTTCTTGTCAAAAATGGGTAGTTCCTTAATCAATGGAACCGGTGCATCCTTCACATCAATAATGAAAATTATAGAATTTGTGCCGCCAGGTCTGAAATCTAGTGTTTGAACACACCGTTCCATGAATTGTATGTTCCATCTTTGAAAATCCTCATATTTGTTGAAAATCCTCATATTTGTCAAATGACTCAAATCTTTCCTTGTATGTATCTTTGTTTTTGTAAATTCCATATACATTGTAACACAATGAGTGGCCTCTGATCCCTTTTTTGCAGCCAATGCATCCAACTTCCTCAAGATCAGAATCAAATTTTTCGTTAAGAATTCCTTCAATGCCCTTCTTCATTCGCCATTTTAATGTTCTTTGGAGCAGAGTGAAGGACTCAGAGACTTTGAAATGTGTAGCTCCTAAGTATTTTGTAAGAACAATATCTGTTGCCTCATGACCTTTGCTAGGCAATAAAGGAACACCCCAAAGGCTTAAGTTCCATAAGATATTCCTGATCCTTTGCAGCTTGTATGAAAGGAGACGAGCCTTCTTCAAAGACATAATTTTTCTGAATTGCATCTTCCAGTTTGCACCTGAATTCTGACAAAGCCTTCCTTTTTGAAATTGTCATAACCAGAGGTACCTGGTCTTCAGCATTCATGTTAATTTCGGGAGTTTTCCAATGTTTTTCCCCGTGTTTTCTCCTCATGTCGAATGGAACCAAAAAGAGTTGTCATGTGGTGATCGTTTTAGGGGGAGCTTGTACTTTAAAATTGCAACCACTAATTTAGTTGGCAATATATTTAGGCTCTTGGATTGAACTTTTCTTAGAAAAATCGGAAACATGTTACCCAATTATAGTAAATTGTAAATGTGAAACTAGTGGCTCTGAAACTCTTTTAATCAAACACGGCAGGAAGATTTGGTTTTTGCCATATCTACAGCGAGAACTTAAAAAAGAACAAAAGCATGATAGTTTGTAGCTAGTAGCAACACACATTATCATCGATTCACTGTCACATAACCGAGGTGATGATAAGAACGAAATGCATGCCAGATCAATGATCATAATAGATCCATCCCACTAATCGAACAAATACAATTCTATAGCAAGTAGTTTAAAATATTACTTCACATAATTTATTGTGCAACAATAATTACAATAACTAGACAATCCAGCCCCCTCCTGCAGCATACACAAAAACTAATACAATATGTTCACTGTCACATGATTTATTCAAGTATTCCTCATAGGCTACAGCATATATAACAAAACACTGAAAACACATTGAACTTCTTTACCAGCTGGCTACAAACACCTAATTACATCCTTTCTAGGGACTTCATTTATCCATGCTAGTTTTCAAGCTTCTCTTCCTGTGCAGAACTGGCCTTTTTGAAGTCACTGATTGGCTCGGTTGTCTCTGCATTTGGGGGAGCTGATTTTTTAGTTTCGCTGCTGTGACTGGAAACATGCACAGCTGAATCAGCTTTTGTAGCATCAGCATTGAGGTGATCTATCTTTGTGCCATCACTGTGGTTCCTCATGTGCATAGATGAATCAGCTTCGGTAGCTTCTAAAGTGGCTTTCTTGGCATCTCCATTTGGTGAAGCTTCCCCCTTTACTTTGTTAAAACTCCCCACATGCATAGGTGAATCAACTTCTGGGGTACCATCTGAGACTTTTGTTAGTTGCCCTCCGGACACTAGAGAAGCTTCAAGTTCATCGCATCTCGAAATGACTTGCCTAAGCTCATCATGGAGATTTAAAGCCTCAAAAAGCATTGCCTCATCATCGTTCGTGCTCTCCGCAATCCTCTGAACTACAGGAAGTGACTGCTTGCACTTCTCCAACATGCTCACTGTCAGATCTTCCTGCAAGCACGCATTAGTTTGTAAACACTTTATTATCACAATCCTTATGCTCCATGCATAAATATATCCACTATTAGCAATTGATTTAGTATAAATGATACATGATCCGTTTGGTTGAAAGAAAATGAAACTAGGTGAAGATTGAATAAAATGTGTAGTACTCTGTGCACAATTATTACAGTCTAAAATTCATTCCTTGCTGCATTCCATTCCTACTAATTTAAACTAGAGCATGAAACCAAACCTCATCACAGAAAATCTGAATTTAACATTCTTTTCAAGCTTCCCTCTTTTTGTTCATCATTTTTCATTCTATTCCTTTCAATCAAACAGGACAATAAGTTAAAAACACACCACCATTTCCAGCTTGACTGTGAACTCGAATTGGTGCTAGAGAATTATATGCAAGATTTGACAGCCTCATGTTAATTTTCTGATGTACAAAAGTTTTGATCCCATTCCATCTTGTCTTTAGTTTCATTTGCCAAAAAGATGTTCACATCAACAAGTACCATGTTCGATGGCTCATGCAAATAATTAAGTGCACAACAGAAAAGTGGTGTGAATCACAAAAACAACAATTGCTTTACCTTGACAAGTGCTGGTTCAGTTCCAGAGTCCAAAATGCTTGAAAGAAGGTCTAGGCTGTTTCTTGTTACTACAAGAAATTCTTTATTATCTTCCACAGACAGACTACCAAAATTATATTGAATTGTCTGATCATTTGCATTGGGAATAGGGTATTGTCCAGGGGGTGACGTCATCTGTTCATTGCCAATATATGACTCCAAGGTGTATTGTTCAGGCTGGACATCCCCAGCTTGAGCACCTCCACTTAAAATTCCTCTTGCCTTCAATGCCTAACATTTGATCACCAAAACATGGTGAATGAAATATTGTGAAAATAGATAAACAAACATACCACATCATAAGTAACATACCAAATGATAGCCTGCGAAACATTAGCATAGATAAAACATGGTTACTGCCTAAACTGAATGCTTAAGGAGGAACACAAAAGAAATTGCATGCAACACAATAGTCAGTACACATTTTTAGGTGCTCACTGTTCCTTGAAAAACTAAATCAAGCCTCAGCAACAAAAAGTCAAGTCTTAAAGGTTCTCATGTTTTCATTTAAAGATAGAAAGATAATGAAAATCAATACCATTAAAAAAAAAAAACCTTCAGGCATAAAAACTGAGACTGAACGGTGTTCCAGGGCAGAGCCATGTTAGGCAGGCCTATGCTTCCGCCCATGCTGAACTTGTGCAAGTAATACCAACATTAAAATCCAGCTATCAACTACATTGTAGATAAGTATGTATTTTTATTAAAATATGAATTACTAAATATTCGATGCCAAGATGACTTGCTCTAGAAATTATGCTTAATTTGTGCTTTGTTTGACTATTTATATCTACATCTGTTTAACATCTTATTTCTTAATTAGAGAAGTAAAGATTTTAACATAATTAATGACTTAAATTAATAATAAATATTTACTGATTTCAAAAAATTATTTTAACTGAATTAAAATATATTTATATATATTCAATTCACTTTGGCCTGCCCTTACTTTGATCGCTAGCTCCGTCCCTGGTATTCTCCCTTCCTCACATTATTAATCAAAGAGAACATAGGCAACTCCTTGCACATTACAAGCTAACGTTCTCTCAGTTCAGAGAAACATAATATGAAAGATGCTACGGGTCTACAACTCGTATTTGATGCTTCTAATGGAGGAGATGATCATCTTTTAATTGATTCAAATGGATGGCAAATTCTTTGGACAGAAATCATGTATTTAGTTTATTGTTTTCAAAAAAAAAAAATTTTAAGCTACCTTATTTCTTATCAATGTAAACTACAGGTAAACGCCTTTAACTTTCTTTCCCTGTCATATTATCCTCTTTGATAGCGTGCATTAAATTGTGATTCTTCTTTAATTGCATCTCATCTAGGTACTCACACTAAGCATGCAGCTATTTGCTCTGTGTCTCTCTAAGGTGAATGAGTTCCGATAAAACCTTCAAATAGTGTAATACAGTTTTTTATTCATGATAAGCATTTTGATATCACTTATACACAAATTTTTTAAAAACAATTCCTATAATAAAATAAAAATGTTATAAGAGGAATACAATCCTACGACTGAGAAGCAGAGATCATCTTCACAATCTCCACCCCCCCCCCCAAAAAAAATCCCATAATAAAAGAATAGCGGCCCAAGTTCCTCTCCCCCTTCACCAATCAACCACTCCATTCAAATAAATGAAAAACACGCAAGACAATCATCCATCATATACGACAAACAAGAGAAACAATCCAAATTTACTTGATTCACACATTAACCTATATCCGTCTAGATTTTTCTCCCAGCAATTCTCATATTTCAGATAACCCTAATTTTCCTCCCCGTCTCTCATAGCCAATCAACCACTCAATTCATTTTCACATAAAGCAAACGGACAATTATATATACCCATTATATACAACAAACAAACAATCAAAATTAACCGAACTACGTATAACATAACATATATCCGACAACATCGATAAACAATCCAAAAAAAACTCAATAAGTCGACAAACAATGCAAACAAACTCAATTACCTATAACACATCACATATCCGACAAACCAGAAACACAATTCCTATAAACACACATACGAAAAAGAGTCTCGAAGAAACAAACCATATAAGTCTGATGAAAAACCGGAAGATACATAAGATCATCATTTTGGCCCCAAGCTCTAACCATCTCAAAGCCTCTCCTTCCCACTTCCTCATCCGTCTTGGGATCCTCAATAAGCTTAACCATCTCCTCCAACACCTTCTCCGACGCAACTTCGGAAAACACCTTTTCGCAATTAGAAGTAAGAGTCTCCAACAACTCAAGACACAGCCTCTGAGTCCCAACATTCTTGCTACTCATCTTCTTTTTAATAGACTTAACTACCTCAGTTCCGCTAATCTCTTCGGAATTAATCATGGAACATATGCGAAGATTCAATCCCCAGTTTGGGTCGGAGAGAGTGTCGGAGGTGGCGTCGTCGACGAGTTTGGACTCGGCGGTCGGAGATTGGAGGATCTCTTTCATTTTTGCGGTGCCGGATTTGAATCGCTCGGTTAGGGATGATGAAGCGAGCTTTAATTTGTCCATTTGGGTTTGGTTTGATTGTGTTTGTGGGGGGATAGAAAACCTAGGTTTTGTGCTTGGTTGTGGAATGGTTGATTAGTGAAATGTGTGTGTATGTTTGTTTGAGTGTGTGTCGGTATTAAACTAGTGAGTTTATGTTGCGTAAAGTAAAGTGGCGTGTGTATTTGTGGGGTAGTTTATTTTTGGTTATAATATCTACAAAAACTCTGTCTATTCCATCAAATAAGCCTTTCCCTAAGTTTAAAATTATTATTTATAATTTAAAATTGCTTAAATGATAAGTAAAAAGTAAAAATTTTAAGTCAATATCTGTTTGGATAATTTTGCATTATGAGTAACTTATGAATTATTTTTTTTTTTTTGAAAAGAGGTGGTAATTCAATACATAAAAGTCATACGACATATACAAGAATGATCGAAACGATCAAACATAGAACAGGATAACACACTCGTCTTCATAATCAAAATGAGACAAATAAGCATATGTCTGAATAAAATGATATATCTATAAATACTTGCTCTGCGCTCAATATCTTCTCCAAAATTCGTTTGAGCTAACGATCACAAATGAAGTTCCGCACAAGCTCTTATCGTTGAATCGAACCAACTCTCACAAAAGGAGAGAAAATCACACCTCTCACCAAGGAGAGAACAACAAAACTCTCACCAAGGAGAGAAATCAAACTGAACTTACAAAAAATTGAAATTACACAACAACCCAAACTAAAACAAATCTTAGATCTAGAAAACAGATCCTCAAAAACTAGAGAAACCAGACCCCTCTTGAGATCGAAGATCCACCAAGAATCTGCGAAGAAACCGAGGATCCACCACAAATCGGAGAAGAAAAATTCTGGAACTCCGAGGAATCAGATCTAAGCACAAGAAGAACTAATTATTGAAGAAAACAAGAACAAAAAGGAAGGAAATTGGGCCTCCGGTCGGTGGAGGAGCCATCGCCGGAGGAAAAAGGAGACAGAGCCGGTTGTTTTAGAGGAGAGAGAAGAGAGAGACTTAGTAAAGGAGAGAGAATTTCTTGTACGTTAGTCGAACCCAACTTGAGACATGTTTTAATTTTTTAGTAACTTATGAATTATTAAAAATGCTAACATAAAAACAAATTTAATAAATTATTTATTTGAATGATATTAATTTCTATCAAATAAAATTTTCAAAACAAAACAAGTTATTTAAAAAGGTATCTCCTACTAACTTTTGACTTTAAACTATTTTTTTAAATTTAAGTCAATATCTGATTTATTACACAAATAGATATTTTGTAACTTAAAATAGAAAATGGCTTTAAATCCCACTTAAAGTGGTTTGCGGAACGGATTCTAAGTTTCTTAACTAAATACAATTGTGAAAATAACTGATAAATTAACCCGATTTGACGAATGTTTCATCCTAAATTCATATTAATTCAAATTTTGAAATTCAAATTTGCATATGAATCTAATTTTTATATTTGAAAACTTTTGAATTTAGATTCTGATATGGGCTAAAAATAAGCCCTAAAGACACATTTAGTGTTGCATTAATTAGACCCGGTATGGTCCGAACGTGGGGCCCACCAACAGGGTCCAAAGTCCTATTTTTAATATTAATTTCGTAATTAATATTAGGGGTAATAAACAGCTCAGCAATAAGTGTCAGATAAGGACATTATCTCTACAAGACTTAGCCTCCAAGGCATCCAATTCGATATGGCAACAGACTCCTACAAGGAAGGAGTCTAGAACTTTCCTCAAGGAGGTGACTTATCTATTAAGTCTCCAACTCCTACCTTAATTCTAAGGCTTCTCAGCCTATATAAAGGGCCTGACCCCTCATTCTCAGAACTACGTTGGCTTGATTCTCTAGCAATACAGAGATACGTAGGCATCTTGTGAGGACCGATTAGTCTCGAACACAAGAACAACCATTAAAGCTCGAAGCTCACCATCCCTTGTATTTAATACATACAAACCCTCGTTTTTATTCCACAACATTTGGCGCCGTCTGTGGGAAGACAACATCAACCATGGTTCAAACACGAAGAACAACACCAGTTGTAACTGAGGCCGTGCCACTCAACTCTGCTCCACCCCTGACCGAACAGGCTCCCCCAGCATCAGGGGCGATCATCCAACAGGCTCCCCCAGCATCAGGGGCGATCATCCAACAGACACCCCCAGCATCAGGGACGATCATTCAACAGGCCCCCCCAGCATCAGCTGTCATCATCCACTCTCAAGTTTCTCAGCAACCAGGGGTGATCCCCCATGTTGAGAGTACGTTGCCTCTGTCCAATCAGGCAGGACAAGCGACCAACTCTCTCCAGATTGTTGATCCGAACAACCCGCCACCAGGGGTACAGATCCATACTACGGATCTCCCCTTGTACACTAATCCCAGGCACGGTCTGCCCAACTACCCCCCGATGACTCAAGGCTCAGGACCAAGTGGTCATGCCTTACAAATCCGGGACCGAGATTATGATGACTACTCCGGCCCTTATACTGATGATTCATCGTCTGAGGATGATGATCGTGATGAAGCCCCGAGGAGGCAACGTGCTAGAAGAGAGCCTCAAGGAAGGACTCAAGGGATCCATGATGGACCTCCACCAACGGCTGAGGAGAGGATTAAGGCTCACGAGGCTGAGATCCAAAGGCTGAAGGATGACATAGCAATGGAGCAAGCAAGACAGAATCAAACTCGACCTCCTCCAACCTCAGGAACGATTCCCATCATTGATTTGGAGAGGTCTTCAAGGAGACGAAGAAGGGCTGATGCCTCATTCGGAAGAACAACCACAAGGATGGAAATTCCCAAGGGAAACCCCAAAGATCTGATGCCTCTCGGAGATCCTGATGATCCAACACCCCCGTTCACCGAGGAAGTGATGAATGCTCACATCTCTAGGAAGTTTAAGATGCCTACAATAAAGGCTTATGATGGAACGGGTGATCCCGCAAACCATGTGAGAACATTCTCGAACGCACTGCTGTTGCAGCCTGCTAGTGACGCTCTCAAGTGTAGGGCGTTCCCTCAAACCCTGTCGGGTATGGCTCAAAGGTGGTACAGCCGTTTGCCTGCAAATTCGATTGGATCTTTTAAGGAATTGAGCACTGCTTTTATCAGCCAATTCATTAGTGGAAGAGTTCATGAGAAGAGCTCTGCGTCTCTTATGTATGTGGTACAAGGAAAGAATGAAAATCTAAGGGATTACCTTAAGCGATTCACTAAGGAGACTCTAAATATCACTGACTTGGAGAATAAGGTGGCCATGGTAGCCCTGGAGCACGGAACCACTGACCTCTTCTTTAAAAGGTCATTAGCGAAGCATCCCCCAGAAAATATGGCTGAGCTCCAACAAAGGGCTGATAAGTATATTAAAGCCGAGGATAGCTTGAAGAAAGAAACCACCGTAGGTGGAGGAGGAGGTAACAATGACTCCAAGAAGCGAAAGCAAGACCAGGACTATGATGATCAAGAGTATGATGCTAGGGACAAGTATCCCCGAACTAGCGAGGACTCCGACTCTGCCCCTAAGAAGAACCAAGGGTCAAGGTTCACTGAGTATGCAAGGTTGAATACTCCTAGGAGTCGAATCTTGTTGGACATTGAGAATGATAAGGATTTCAGATGGCCGAAGCCACTCAGGGGTGATCCCGCAAAGAGAAACCAGAATCAGTATTGCAGATTCCACAGAGACGTGGGGCATGACACTGACGATTTTAAGCAACTCAAAGATGAGATTGAGTTTTTGATCCGTAGAGGGAAGCTGAGGCACTTCACTAAGGGTGAAGACCGTGCTAATCAGAGAAGAGACTATAATAGAAGGGATGACGATCAAGATCGCAACCCACAGCCCCGAGGGCCAGTAATCAACATGATCTCAGGAGGCCCAACTGCGGCCGGGACAACTAGGAACTCTAGAAAGGCTTATGCCCGAGAGGTGTTGCACATCGTGGGAGAGGCCCCGAAGCGTGCAAAAACTGAGGTAGCGATTAGCTTTGATGACTCAGACTTGGAAGGGGTGAAGTTCCCCCATGATGACCCGTTGGTCATAACTCCTGTGATTGGAAACTCGGAGGTGAAGCGAGTCTTGATAGACAATGGAGCTTCCGTTGACATTCTGTTTCATGATGCGTTTGTGAAGATGGGATACACTGATTCTCAGTTGACCCCCAATAACATGCCTATATACGGATTTAATGGAGTAAAATCCAAAGTTGAAGGGACTATTCAGCTGCCTGTAACTATTGGGCAAGAGCCCAAGGAGGCCACTCAGATGTTGAACTTCCTGGTAATCAAGGCGGCTTCAACGTACAACGCTATCCTTGGAAGGACTGGACTTCATGCATTCAAGGCTGTTGCCTCAACCTATCATGTGAAGATCAAGTTCCCTACCAGGAATGGTGTTGGAGAACATAATGGTGATCAGAAGATGGCACGAAGCTGTTATGTAGCCTCGTTAAGGCCTGATGGAGTCGGGGGGCAGGTCCTTCCGATTGAAGACATAGATGTCCACATTGGTAAGGAACACAAAGAAAGGTCAGCAGGGGACATCACACAGAAGCCTCGGACAGCAATTGAGGCTAAGGCGTTAACTGACTTTGTGGTTGAGTGTACCATTGGCAACCAAGAAGTCGGGGGGGGCAGGAGGTAGTACCCCAAGCAGGAAGTGAACTTCAGAATAAGAATGAGGAGACCAGAAGGAGTGGTGGGTGCTCTATTTTGATGGAGCATCAAAAACAAAATCAAGTGGTGTAGGCCTAGTCTTGCAAAACCCCAATTGGGCTTAAGTTATTCTAGTAGGACTTAGCTTCATATTTATATAGTAGAAGTAGAAATAAGGTTCATTAAAACCATTGCAGAGCATGTTGCTCCAAGTAGGACAGTAGTACTCTATGTAAGGGTTGAACCCATTTCAAGTTATTAATGCAAGTTTGTTTTCCATTCATTGATTGTGATTTTATTTATGTGTCAAGCACCTGATGTGTGAGTCAAAGAAGACCAAGTACCGAAAATAAAAGAATACACGAATGAAAACAAACGAATGCATACCCCGAATGGTAGAGTTAGGATACAGCAGATAAGAGTTTAAGTCCTTGAAGGACCCGGGATAAAGACAAACGTTGAAGTCCTGATGGAACACCAGCTGAAGAAACATATTGCATAGCATGAAAGCCAATGGAAGGCTCATCAAGTGGGCAATCTAACTAAAAGAATTCGATGTTAAGCCTAGTACGGCCATCAAAGCTCAGGCTCTAGCTGACTTCGTGGTTGAATATACCATTGACAACCAAGAAGTCGGGGGGCAGGAGGTAATAGACCAGGAAGGTCAGCAAGGTGAGAAACCCCTGGAAGAGAAGAAGGAATATTGGATGCTCTATTTTGATGGGGCATCAAAAACAAAAAGCTCTATTTTCATGGGGCATCTAAAACAAAAACCAGTGGTGCAGGTTAAGTTCTGCAAAGCCCCTATGGGTTCACACTCGAGTATGCCTTGAAGATTGGACTTCCAAACAACCTGCAACGAGGCGGAGTATGAAGCTCTGATGGCCAGCCTTGGATTGACGAGAGCCCTGAGGGTGAAGAACCTGAAAGTTTGTGGAGACTCAAATCTGGTAGTCTCACAAGTCAATGGAGAGTTTGAGGCTAGAGAAAAGAATATGGCCAAACACTTGAGGATTGTGAAAGCCGTGATAGCCCCGCTCGATAAATGCCATGTTGAGTATATCCCAAGAGAGAAAGGAACATTAAGGCCGAAGCCCAGTCTAAGTATGGCTCTTCTGAGATAAAGAATTATGCAGAGAGCTTTTGCTTCCAGGTCCTGAAGACCCCACCATCGAATCAAAATTGGTAGCACCAGTTGATGTAAGCTGAAGGATAGACCCTCTTCGAGCTCATCTCGAGACTAGTTGGCTCCCTGATAATGCCTTGAAGGCACAGAAACAGTTAGTGAGAGTGTTGAGATGAGAGGTCCTTTGTCATTCCTTACTTAAAATCTTGAATCTCAAATCCCGACACAAAATTTTAGCCTTGATGGCCAAAAAGGCTGTCTGCCTCCAATCAAATTTGTCATTTGAAGTTTAAGGACTTGAATCAAGAGCCTTCAATCGAATATAAACCAAAGCAAGGTCCTTTGAGCATAAGAAGAAGGTTGGAAACCTAGAATCAAGAAAAGAAGGTTAACAACCAGCCAAGACACACCGGACTTGAAGTCAAACGCTGAGGAGCAAGTGAACTCCCTGAACGATCAACTGAAAAGTAAGACCTCCTCCGTATGAAGCAAGGGGGCAAGAACTAAGGGCTAAGGAACTAAGTTGAAGCCTTAGAAGGCCAACAAAGCTATCAGATCCAACCCTGGATCAAGAGATTCGTGAACAACTCAAGAATGAGTAACTGAATCAACATTCCAACAAGGTGGATGAAAGGTTCAAAGTAATTCTATGTAAGATTAGGCAAGCATGAAACCTTTGAAAGGATTTTGAAGCTTTCTCGTGGAAGGTTTGGAAACCCATTTACTATGTCACCAAGGTGCTTCATGAAGCTGACCTGAATCACTCCGCTATAGAGAAGTTTGCTTTAGGCATGGTCATGGGCTCAAGAAAATTGAGACCTTACTTTTTAGTCACGTAAAATCGAGGTCTTGACAGACCAAGCCATTAAAAGGCCATTAATTCGACCAGAATCCTGGTCGAAATGACCAAGAATCCTGGTCGAAAAATTGTTCGACTGAGCCACGAAAAAGGCCATTAATTCGACCAGAATCCTGGTCGAAATGACCAAGAATCCTGGTCGAAAAACTCTTCGACGAGGCCACGAATTTGGCCCTTATTTCGACCAGAATCCTGGTCGAAACGACCAGGAATTTTGATCGAAAATTCGTTCGACCAGGAGAAAAATTGAGGCCTTATTTCGACCAGAATCCTGGTCGAAACGACCAGGAATCCTGGTCGAAAATCCGTTCGACCAGGAGAAAATTGAGGCCTTATTTCGACCAGAATCCTGGTCGAAACGACCAGGAATCCTGGTCGAAAATCCGTTCGACCAGGAGAAAATTGAGGCCTTATTTCGACCAGAATCCTGGTCGAAACGACCAAGAATCCTGGTCGAAAATCCGTTCGACCAGGAGAAAATTGAGGCCTTATTTCGACCAGAATCCTGGTCGAAACGACCAAGAATCCTGGTCGAAAATCCGTTCGACCAGGAGAAAATTGAGGCCTTATTTCGACCAGAATCCTGGTCGAAACGACCAAGAATCCTGGTCGAAAATCCGTTCGACCAGGAGAAAATTGAGGCCTTATTTCGACCAGAATCCTGGTCGAAACGACCAGGAATCCTGGTCGAAAATCCGTTCGACCAGGAGAAAATTGAGGCCTTAGGGGCTCTGCCCCTTGGACCCCGCCCGGGGCTGCCGCCCCTTGGACCCCGCCCGGGGGCTGCTGCCCCCGGACCCCCGCTAGTGCCGTTTAGCACCGTTTAGAATCGCTTAACATTGTTTAAGTGTCGTTCAAGGCTCGTTACTGCCCATAAGCACCGATTAAGTGCCGATAGCACCGTTAGTGCCGATAAGCACCGATTAAGTGTCGATTAGCACCGTTAGTGCCGATAGCACCGTTAGTGCCGATAAGCACCGTTCAGTGTCGTTTAATGCCGGTTGGCGTCACTTAAACGTTGTTTAAGTGTCGTTTAAGGCTAGTTAGTACCGTTTAGTGCCGTTTTATGCCGTTCAACGTCGTTTAAACATTGTTTAAATGTCGTTAAGGCTGATTAGTGCCGATTAGCATCGAATTAACATTGTCGTAAATGCGTCGGTCGCTCCACGCTTTACATAAAGACAATACTCGTGAAACACTAGTGTATAAAGATGAACCCTGACCCGAGTCTTGGAAAGGACCGTTAAAACTTCAAGGAAAACCTGATCAGTTTTCCTAGAAGTTGGGGGGCAAATGATATGGGCTAAAAATAAGCCCTAAAGACACATTTAGTGTTGCATTAATTAGACCCGGTATGGTCCGAACGTGGGGCCCACCAACAGGGTCCAAAGTCCTATTTTTAATATTAATTTCGTAACTAATATTAGGGGTAATAAACAGCTCAGCAATAAGTGTCAGATAAGGACATTATCTCTACAAGACTTAGCCTCCAAGGCATCCAATTCGATATGGCAACAGACTCCTACAAGGAAGGAGTCTAGAACTTTCCTCAAGGAGGTGACTTATCTATTAAGTCTCCAACTCCTACCTTAATTCTAAGGCTTCTCAGCCTATATAAAGGGCCTGACCCCTCATTCTCAGAACTACGTTGGCTTGATTCTCTAGCAATACAGAGATACGTAGGCATCTTGTGAGGACCGATTAGTCTCGAACACAAGAACAGCCATTAAAGCTCGAAGCTCACCATCCCTTGTATTTAATACATACAAACCCTCGTTTTTATTCCACAACAGATTCGAAGTTTATATTTAACGATTCAAAATTCAATTCGAAATCTGAAATTTGAAATCTAATTTCTTGAATCTTATCTTGGTTGTGATTCACTCTTTAACGCTGTGCTCCCGAGTTAGATTAACAAGAGAAGAGAAAAGAAGAGGAGAGAAATTTTTAAAATTTTCTTTCCAAGTCGTGTTCCCGAGTTTTTTCAGGAAAGAAGAGAATGGATCCGGAAAGAAAATTCTAACAACTTTCTCTCCATAATCTTCTTTCCAAAAATGGAATGATCTGGAGAGAAGCTCTAATTTAACTTTAAAATTTCCCTCCATATCATTTTTTCAAAATTTTCTCTTCTTTTCACATAAACTTGGGAACACATGAGAGATTATTTTTTTTTTATTTCTCTTCTTTCATCTTCTCTTCTCTTCTTTTCTCTTCTTTACCAAAAAATCTCTGGAGCACAGCGTAAAAGAAAATAATTATGTGTGTAAATCTAATTGTGAAAATGTTGGATTGGTTTAATTGTACCCGTATTTTCTAGTTATATTGAATTATTTTAAAATTGAATTTTAATTTTTGAATTTCAATATTCCATAAGTTCAATTCAAAAAAAAAATTGGATTTTAAATATGTCCAAACTCAATCAAAAATTTATTGAATCAAGTTTGAATTTTAGTTTTTATGTATTTTTGAAATCAAATTCAATTATAATAATAATCGAATTTGGATTTATATTATGCCAACTCGATCCAGTTACCATACATAAAAATCGCCAAACCTTGTAAAACATAGATTTTTTTTTAGATAAGAATATTTTTTTTAATAAAATTTGATTCATTAATTATAAGTCATGCGACATCTACAAGCATAGTCGAGTCGAATTAAACGTAAAAAGAAACAATGCTAGACCCTTAAATTGATATAAAAATTATCACTTGTGATTATAATGAATCATATTTATTCATGAGGAAAAGGATTATGTCAGAGAACTTTTCCTGAGAAACTTAAAAAATACGTTTTAAATTTAATTGGGCTCGGAGGGTTAATTAAAAAATTATGATTTTACAAAAATGTTCATCGCATGCATATAAATTCTATGTATCTCATGGATAAGTAGGGGTGTAAATGAGCCGAGCCGAGCCGAACTCTAAAATGTTCATGTATCGTTTGTTAAGAAATTATCGAACTCGAACTTGAATCGAGCCAAAAAATATGTTTGAGCTCGGTTCGTTAAGATAAAATGTTGTTCGCGAACAGTTCACGAACAGTTCACGAACAGCTCACGAACATGTCTCATGAGCGTACTCACGAACTTTTAGTTTCGAACAACTCATTAAGTTTGTTCACGAGCTTGTTGATTTAATTATGCTCAAAATAATATTTGTAAATTTTGGCATAGATTATATGTTTATAGTACTTTCTCATCATATAAATTTAAATTATTAAAAAAATATTATTGTATTTGTAGTGTTTAATTAACTTATTTTGTTCTTTAAATTACATATTTGCAAGTATTTCAAGTTCTTCTATTTTCAAATTTTACACAGTCATAAACATTTATTAATATCTGTTTATATATGTAAGTAATATAAATAAATTTATACACCAGTAATATTTAATACTAAAATTTAGCACTTAAAATGATGAAATATTTAATTCAATACAAATTTTGACAAATATATAATACATATACTAAATGTAAGACTGAGTTATTATTATTATTATTATTATTATTATTATTATTATTATTATTATTATTATTATTATTATTATTGTTGTTGTTGTTATTATTATTATTGTTGTTGTTGTTGTTGTTGTTGTTGTTGTTGTTCTTATTATTCTTATTATTATTATTATTATTATTATTATTATAATCATAAAATAAACACTTGTAATAACTAGCATAACATATAAGATATTCTAATTAATGGTGTACATTAATAAAAGTTTTGATAATATATTCTAATAATCAAACATATATTATATAAAGGAGATTATTTATCTAATTTGTTTATGAACTGCTAATGAACTCGTATACCGAGCATGTATACCGAGCATGTTAACGAACTGAGTTATCGAATTTATTCACGAACATGTTCATGAGCTATGTTCACGAGCCTGTTCACGAGCATGTTAATCGAACTTGTTCGCGAGCTATCGAATCGAACTTTACCGTGATCAAGTTCAGCTCGTTTCTAAATCGATCCTTAAAATCATATTCAAGATCGACTCGTTTGTGAATCGAAGCGAGCCCGAACCAAACTTTTTTCGAACCGAACACCGAGCCGTTCGCGAGTGTATCGGTTCATTTACAGCCCTATGGATAAGCTCCCTAATCTCTTTATTCATATAAAAATTGTCCATACATTCTTAATTGTTACACTTACACACATTTTCAGTCAGATTACATTGCACAGTAATTAAATAAATAGCTTAAAAATTAGAAATTAATTACTCGTATCAATTAAAAAAAGGTACTGTAATTCCCTCTGGTTTGAACGACGGCGAAGAACAGCTGATTTGCGATGGTGCCTCTCTCGAAATGGGTCCGCTACATGGCCAATAAGTTCGAGTATTCTCTATCTCTCAGCTGGAAGGTCCTTTCCCTTCCATCCCTCTAATTTCCTCTCCCTATATACACACACAAATATTATTATATATACCATTGTGTTATGTGTAAAATGGGCTTTTCTTGATTGTTCTTGTTCATTTCAAGATCGCATCTTTTTAATCAGATTAGTATGTATATTAATTACATTAATAAGGGGATTAATGGGTTTTGTTGGGTTTGTATAAAATGATAAGATTCTTGCTGCTGATTTATGTTTTAAATTGCTTGTTTTATGTGCCTAAATTGCTAGTATAGAGAGAAGATTTTTGTGTTTGTATCAGAAATATATTCAGGTTTCTCCTGGCTTCGGTTATCTATTTTCGTTTGTTTTATTTCGAGAAGCAAGAAATGAATCTGTATAAACGTATATTTACAAAAGAACAGAGTTCTACACAATGCTCATCATAATGAGCTCATTGTTTTTGTTTACAAAATGAGAGAATGAAAAACCTTACAACTGACTTGATTCACACAGTATTTATAGAATGTAACTAACTAATCTTCACACTCTAACAAACTCAGCTGGCATGGCAGTACAGCTGTAGCCTCACTCGAGAATCTCTATTTTACTTAGCTGGCATAGCTGATGTGGAAACTATACTAGTAGTTTCATTAGCCCCCCTCAAGTTGGGAGTGGGAAACAAACCCAACTTGGAAAGCAAAGAATTGAAATGAGGCGAAGGTGCCACCTTAGTAAACACTTCTGCTAACTGAGAATGAGTAGGCAAATAGGTCAACTGAATCAAGCCTTCTAACACTTTATCTCGTGTGAAATGACAATCCAATTCGATATGTTTAGTACGCTCATGGAAAACAGGATTCTGAGCAATATATAATGCAGATTGATTATCACAATGCAAGGTCACTGGTTTGAGATCATGAACATCAAGATCATCCAAAAGTCGAACAATCCAAGTAATTTCAGAAGCTGCACTAGCCATAGCTCTATATTCAGCTTCGGACGATGATTTAGAAACTGTTGGCTGTTTCTTAGACTTCCAGGAAATAGGAGAACTACCAAATAACAAAATATAACCAGTAATTGATCTTCGTGAATCAAGACAAGATGCCCAATCAGCATATGAAAAGGCCTGAAGCTTAAGAGTATATGATGTTTTAAGGAGAATACATTTATCAGGAGTAGCTGCAATGTACCTTAAAGTATGATGCAAAGCTGACCAATGAGAAGTTATTAGTGCATTCATAAATTGACTAAGAGATTGAACAGTGAATGCAAGATCTGGACGAGTATTAGTGAGGTAATTAAGTTTACCTACAACAGTCCTATAATCTGCAGGATTCGAAATTAATTCACCATCTGTTGTGGATAGCTTAAGATTCAAAGGGAGAGGAGTAGAGGCTGGTTTAGAAACATCAAAAGTACTGGAAGAAATCAGCTCCTTTACAAACTTTCTGTGACTCAAGAAAATGCCAGTATGCAAATAATCCACTTCTATGCCTAGAAAATAACGAAGTTTACCTAAATCCTTTATACTGAATAGTTGATGCAAATGAGATTTTAATGACTGCATACCATCTAGATCAGTCTCAGTAAGAATAATGTCATGGACATATACTGCAGCAATACAAATTTTCTGATCATGCTTCTTAATGAATAAGCTATAATCATTCTTGGATTGTCTGAAACCTTGACTAATCAACTCAGAAACCAACTTAGCATTCCACACTCTCGAAGCTTGCTTGAGACCATATATTGACTTTTTCAGCAAACAAACAAGATTATTAGGATTAGGTATACCTTCTGGTACCTTCATGTATACTTCTTCAACCAAATCACCATGCAAGAAAGCGTTATTGACATCCAACTGATACAAAGGCTAACCTTTACTAGCCACAGCAATGAGGGTTCTAACAGTTGCCATTTTCACAACAGGTGAAAATGTTTCTTTATAATCAATACCAAATTTCTGATTGAACCCTTTAGCAACCAAACGTGCTTTACAACGATCAAGACTTCCATCTGGCTTCAATTTAAGCTTGAAAACCCATTTACTGCCTATAGCCTTTTTTCCTGGTGGAAGTGGAACCAAATCCCAGGTATGGTTATCATTTAAGGCTTTAATTTCAGCCTCCATTGCAGCAACCCATAAAGGATCTGCAGCAGCTTGAGTATAGGAACTTGGCTCAACAATATCACAAGCAGAGGTTTGTGGTGTATGATGAACAAGGTTACACCAATGAGAAGTGGTGCTAGCATTACACCGATAAGAATTAAGATATTTAGGCTTTGTGTGTGTTCTCTGAGACCTTCTTAAAGTAGTATGATCACTTACTGTGTCATTAACAAGAGTTTCAGAATTCACAGAATGTGCAGAATTGTCAGAATTGACATGAATTTCAGAATTTTCAGAATTCTCATGAATTTCATGAGATTCAGAATTCTCAGGGATTTCAGAATTGACAAAATTGTCAGAAATATTAGTACTAATGTCTATAACATCAGTGTTACCAGCAGAAAGAATACCAGAATCATAAGTAGTATTTGATGGCAAATAGATGTCATTAGAAAAATCAGTAGAGTTTTCTGTGAAATGAAAAGGAAAACTGTTTTCATGAAAAACATCCCTTGAGATGGAAATTTTATGAGTAGAAAGATGTAACACTTTATAACCTTTCTTAAAAGGTGAATAACCTAGAAACACACATTCACTAGCTCTAGGATCAAATTTGTGCCTATTAACAGAAGAAGTGGACACAAAGCAGAGACAACCAAAAGTTTTTAGGTGTTGTAAATCAGGTGCTTCCTTATACAATCTGAAATATGGTGTCAGATTACCAATACTCTGTAAAGGAAGTCTATTTATCAAATATGTAGCACAAAGAATGCAATCACCCCAATACTGAGATGGAACTTTAGATTGAAGATATAAAGATCTAGCAGTTTGCCCGCAAGGGTTGTCTCAATTGGTTAAAGAGAGGCCATCTCACCTCTTGGTCACAGGTTCGACTCCCATGGGAGGCGGATTTGTGGTTATGCCATCCTGGGGCAGAGCCTGTCGCACTTGTGCGGTTTGCCTTGGATCACGTGGTTTGCAGGCTATTGTGTGAGCCTATGGGTTTACCCAGAGCGTACCCGAAGGGTAGCGGCTGCGGGTTCCCATGTTAAAAAAAAAAAGATCTAGCAGTTTCAAGAAGAAACCTGTGCTTCCTCTCCACAACACCATTATGTTGTGGAGTGTAGCTGCAACTGGTTTGATGATTAATTCCTTTTTGTTGAAAAAGAACAGCCATAGAACCAGCAGTGAATTCTTTTGCATTATCAGATCTGACAGTAAGAACTTTAACTTTGAATTGAGTTTCAATGTATTGAAGAAAATCAGCAAGAATCTTAGTACAATCAGACTTATGCTTAAGTAAATGGACCCAAGTGAAACGGCTAAAATCATCAACAATAGTCAAGAATTGATTACAACCAGATGGTGTTTTCACTTGATAGGGACCCAGACATCAATGTGAATCATTTCAAAAGCACAAGTAATCTTAATTGAACTAACAGGAAAACTAGCTTTAGTCTGTCTAGCCATTGGACAAATTTTACAGACTATGTCCTTAGTTGAATCTTGGATAGAACTGTGAGGCAAAGCTAACTTTAATCTTTGAAAAGGGATGTGGCCTAATCTGAGATGCCACACATCAACTGAAACAGCAGCATGACAAGCTTTAACTGAAGCATTTGAAGAATCTTTATGAATGTTGTACAATCCACCTTGTATCTCACCAAGAAGCATCTGTGACTCTTTCTGAGAAAGGTCCTGTAATGTACATTTATTAGCAGAGAAAATGACCTCACAATTAAAATCATTGCATAGCTTCTGAACAGATAACAGGTTGAACTGAAAATCTAGCACATGTAGAACATTGTGCAAAATCAAACCTCTAGACAGTTCAACACCAATATGCTTCACTGCAACTTTTTTACCATTTGGAATAGTAATAAATTCAACAAGATTTACCACTGTGTATTGAGTAAAACAATCCAAATCTGAACACATGTGATCAGTGGCTCCACTATCAATAAGCCAATTATTTGCATTATTATGGTCTGTTAAGAAACAAAACTTACCAGCCAACTAAGCATGTTCATTATTATCTTTTGTCTGTGGGACAGTAGAAGCAGATGCTGATTATTGAGAAGAGACAATAGCTGTGCAACAGAAATAGTGCCACTCTGATCAACATTTGCATTAGACAATGCTGCAACCTTCTTATCCTTATTGTTCTTAAAGCCAGGTGGATAGCCATGCACTTTGAAACACCTTTCAAGACTGTGATCACTCATTTTTCAATGAGTACAATAGAATTTAGATACTCTCTTAGCTCCATCACTTGATTTATTTGCTCCTGAAACATTAGCTGTTTGTCTCTGAAAACTATTACTTGCAGCAGCTTTGTTGTCATAGGACTTCTTAGCACCTGCTAAGAAAGCTAAAGATTCTGTGTTAGCACTGTTCTGGAAAATTTGGAAAATTTCTTGATGTCTTTCTTCCTGAGAAAACATTCTGAAAGCTGTAGATATGTTAGGCAATGGCAACTGCATCAAGATATTGCCTCTGACAACTGAGAATCTGTCACTAAGTTTCATCATGAACTGAATAAGCCTATGATCCTGTTCTCTTTGATAAACCTTCTGAGTAAGATTACAAGTACAGTGTTTGCAAGTGCAAGATAGCAAAGGACTTGCATCATTCATTGCATCCCAAAGTGTCTTAATCTCAGTGAAAAACTCAGAAACTGATTTAGGACCTTGATTTACTTCTGTTAGCTGTTGTTCTAAAGCATAAATCTGTGCAACTGATGCATAACCAAAACGATCCTCCAAATCACACCAAATCTCTCTTGCAGTTTTGTAGAACAGAACACTTTTAGCAATATTCTCATCAAGATTCGTTAGTAACCAAGAACAGACTAGATCGTTACATCTTTTCCAAGCTTTCACATCAAGAGAAGAAGCTAACACAAAAGTGACTGTAGGCTTTGGAATTGATCCATCCACAAATCCTAACTTGTTTTTGGCAGATAAACTCAACACCATAGCACGTTTCCAATTAGCAAAACCAACACCATTAAATTTCACAGTTACTAGTTGAGATGAACTTGCATCCAAAGGATGTATGTAATACACACTATTAGCGTCATTATTAGACTGTGTATTAGTACGATTATTGATGTTCCAAGCACTCGATTCAGCCAATTTGTTATAGATCGTGAAATTTATAACAGATTGCAATCAACAGATTCAGATTTGAACAGAAGTTCACAATAACACCGTACAGAAATCAAGAAACTCAGATCTAAACAAGAATTTGCTGAGAAATTGAACAAAAGAAAACTGAGAACGAGGAACAAACAGCAATAACGAAGAAGATAAAACCTCTCGTATGAAGCTTTAATGGCGGAAATGATCGGAAATCGAAAATGAACAGCAGAACACGCCAGAAATCGCAAAACGAACGATCAAACGATAAAGAATCGTCACCGGAAGCTCTGATACCATGATAATCTTCGTGAAACGAAGCAAGAAATGAATCTGTATAAACGTATATTTACAAAAGAACAGAGTTCTACACAATGCTCATCATAATGAGCTCATTGTTTTTGTTTACAAAATGAGAGAATGAAAAAGCTTACAACTGACTTGATTCACACAGTATTTATAGAATGTAACTAACTAATCTTCACACTCTAACAAACTCAGCTGACAAGGCAGTACAGCTGTAGCCTCGCTCGAGAATCTCTATTTTACTTAGCTGGCATAGCTGACGTGGAAACTATACTAGTAGTTTCATTAGAGAATGCTTTAGGTATGAGAGTACTTGTCATATTGAGTTACATTGTCTTCTTAATGTTAATCGCGTAACTAGATAGTCTTCGAATGCATATTTAACTGTAATACTAGGCAATAGTACACTGCATTTTGGAAACATTATTGCCTATGTAAAAATACAGTCATCGGTACACTGCATTTCAGAAACGTTATTGCCTCAGGTGTCATAGACTGACATTTTTATAACTATCATATAGTAAAACTCTTAATTGATGATTCATATAGGGGATTAAAGAGCCAGGTCATAAAGTAAGATATTAAGGTTAAAATTTTACCTATTAGTACTTATGCAAGGATTGGTATTAGACTGACTTACATTGTCAACACTAAGCTGAAAAGTTCCTGGTTGATTCGGATAAATGCACATATGGTATCATGGGTAACAACAAAGTTATCTTGAGTTCAAAATGTAGAGTCCTTTGAATTCTAGATGCATAGAACACGAAGAAGCTGGAACGTTAAACCCACGGCATAATTCAGTAACTTATTCCAGTCCAGACTTGCATGCTTTAGTTTTTGACTATAAGTGATGGATTTTGATGAGCATCATTTCAGTTAATTGGGATTCTGATTAGCCACTGAATTGCTAGTTCTTTGGGATCATTGACATTTTGCTGCGGAGATTTTAGTCTTACAAGAGACGTTTATAGTTGAGCTTGTCAAAATAATTATATCTACTTAGAGTTCTTGCAGCAGAATATAATGGTTTAGCCAAAGAGCTGTAAGTTGCTCGCAAACATAAACAGCCAGGCTTGTACAGCAAGCTTGAAGCAGCTAGCACACGAAAATCTTGGGCCTTGGCCTTGCATCACGTTTTCCCACCTCCATATGACATAAGCCATCTTGAGCCTAATTTGGGATGCGTTTGAATCTGTTGTGAGCAATGTGCTGCCATGAACAGCTCATTTTTTGTGTTCAATCCCATCCTGTACTGAATGTTAGAAAAAAGCTTTAATTTGAGCATGTAAAACCACTGCTAAGTACTTGCAAGTTGTCAATCTGTTGACATTTAGGTGGATAACATACTGACATGTAATAACCATATTCATGATTGAGGTGGAGGTTTAATCTTGTATATGCTAATAGCCAATCATAAATGGATGAAGAGCAAGGATTAGTGGACGTAGAAGTATTGTAATCATTTATTATAATGCTTATATATGATCAGTTACCATACAGGGCTATAAAGGTGGACATATCACAGACACTGAAGCTGGTGATGCCGTATGGAAAAACTTCTTTCAGGGGAAGTTAACATATTTGCATTATAGCAAAGGGCAAGAGATGGCCCCGACAATAGCAGAGGAGGGCGGAACTCTTCTTGTACGGAAACTGCCTTTACCCGATTCAACGTAAGTTTTTTATGAAGATAAAACTGACAAGTGACACCTATGTATATATTTTTTCTGCATAATTTTCGCTTTCTTGAATTTGAGGTCCAATGTATGCAATTGACTCTTATCTTCATGTTGAATTAAGGCTCTGTGGAGTTTATTTAGGTTTCACATATCTTTTCTTGGTTGATAAAGAGAGTTGGTTTGTTATGTTATGGTGCATATAAGTCTCGTTATTTATGCATAGTGTGATATGTAGCAAGTTAGAGCTAAAGAAGACGTGGGACATCTATCTGTGGTACCGGTTGCCACCTATGTCCTAGGCTGCAGGTACTAACACATTTGAATGAAATGATTATGCTTCTAGGAGTCTACCCCCCAAATCTCAATTTTAGTGTGTCTCTGGCTCTGGGTGATAAAATTCAATGATTACGGGTTTGGTAATAATACTCAGCTGGTCTCTATGTGATGAATCGAATGAGTATAGTTATATGCCTTTAATTTCGGAGATAGGATTAGTCTTTCATTTCCGCATGAAGTACAGTTTTAGAACTATTTTTTTGGGAAATCGAGCTCTGGCACAACGCACAATATTTCCTCAGCATCAGTTTAAAAGATATTGGTGCCGACTACCAAAACATGTTTATTAAATGTAAGGAATTTAATGCACCTTTAATGCCGAAATTTGGCATGCATCTGTTGCTTTAGGACAAGCCAGAAGATTTCTCTAACTTGTAACAGTGAGGCAGCATTTAACTCCAAGTCATCCCTATTTCTAGCACCTTTTAATATGTTTGATGTACAGTCCACTTGTCTTTCTGGAATTAAAAACGGCTTTTGGTGGTTTGATGTAATCATACGTGCTCATGCAGCACTACCTTCAGCTTTCGTGTCTGTATATTTGACAGGTTTGTTTTTGTGGGAGACGTTGTGGTTGTGAAGGACCCTGAAAAGTCGGAGAATCTTCTGGTTCGTAGATTGGCTGCTGTTGAAGGTTATGAAATGGTGTCGAAAGATGAAAAGGATAAGCCTTTTGTTCTTGAAAAGGATCAGTGCTGGGTGTTGGCAGACAATGACAATTTAAAGCCCAAGGTATCTGCTAATTATTCCTGTTTGAAGATCGTATGAGAAGCAATGTAGAAAGATTTAATTCAATTATTTTTAAGTTCATTTGTATGTCTTTATTTCCATATGTTCTACAAAATGTAGCGTGTTTGGGTGTCACTGTGGAAGTTTCAACCCATTAACTAATTTTCGTAATGGAGCAGACATGAGGACAACACACATAAACTCAAAAAACTTAGAAGAAAACCTTAGGATAGAATACTATTCCGACAAGCCTCCATAATGATTGTGGTTATACCGTTCACATCCTTTTTAGGAGATTCAAAAATACGCCATCTTTCGAAGTTATGAATACTTTTTGTAATAAAATTTCCAATAGCAACCTTAACGCGAATGAAATGATTGTTATGTCCTAGGCAGTGTTGTTAAAATCGCGATTAATCGCGCTTCGCGATTAGGCGCAAGTTGTGCGAGCTGCGTATTAGCGATTTAGGGCGATTATCAAATTGGCTAAAAATCGAGCTTGACTCGCGATTACTCGCAAAAAAGCGCAAAAAATCGCTAAAAACCGCAAACTGTACAGAAAGACAAAAATACCCTTTATGTTAAAAAAACCCTACTTATCTTTATAACCCTTTTACAGCCTCACAATTTTCACATCAACCGTCACTTATCTCTATAAAGTGGTATGTCTTATATTCTTAAAAAGCTTAGCACAAGACGCTTGATAAGAAATATGACCACCTCAAAATCAAGTGAAATAGCTTATTCAAATCTCATAGACGAAAATGATGACGAGGAAGAGAGAGAATTGAGGAAACTGAGATCGAGCTAAACGATTTGGAAGCCTTTGACTTACTAAATGTTATCGATTGATAGTTTGATACTTTTGTGTGTGATCCACTATGTTTAAGACTTTTATTTATTTTTGAAACTATTTCAAGCACTATTCTATTGTTTAATATTAGAACAAACATCCTCAAAAGTGTATAAGTATAAATATAGATAATTATGTAAATATTTTCATTTTTGACTAAAAATCGCGCAATAAATCGCGCTTCGCGCTTTAAAATTAGAGTTTGCGCTTTTTATGATTTTGCGTGTTTCACAACACTGGTCCTAGGCATTTGTGCAATCAAATCAGTTATCATAAATCCGTCATTTTTAAGTTTGCAAGGAATGGACAAGAATGATTCTGTTAAGTAACTTTAGGGGTTATTGAATTTCAACTGACAAAAGCACTGCATTCTGGGAAAAAGTTGGGTTAACTTGGTGGCGTGTTTCTATTAAATCTGGGATTGTCCAATCGGCTGGGGCTGGGAGTTTCATGTAATTATAATTTGATGAGAATGAGCAAGACGCAAAAAGTGATGCTGCTGGATGCAAATAGAGAAATAAAAAACCTTAAATTTGAGAACTTATTTTATTTGAAGTAGAAGGTTCAGTTTCATGACCTCTTTCCGCAACTTTTGGTATAACAAAAATCAATTTTTTGATGCAATTTCAACCTCATTTTAGATGTCATTTTTTTATACATTAGAACAATATCTTTCCAGTTTTTGTAGCTTTTAGTTCCAATCAGAATGGTTAAATGATGGCAGGTGGCCCAGCTGATAGTCATCTATATATTTTTACTCACTCTTTTCTTTTGCAGGAAGCCAAAGACAGCCGAATGTTTGGCCCTGTTCCAATGACAGACATAGTAGGCAGAGTTATATACTCCCTGCGAACTGCGGTTGATCATGGCCCTGTACAGAACAGGTGATCCGTTTAATGTTAGCAATTTATCTCTTGAAATATTGTTTATATAACAAAGCATTTACAATGATAAAGATTTGTGTTGCTAATTGCAGTATTTTCAGCATGAGAAGTGATTCATCTGTATTGGAAGTTGAACTGGACGTCAATGAGATGGCTAAAAATCAAAAAGCTGATTAAAGTTGCTAGGACAAAGTTTTAACTTTAAAGCCATTTTTTACTTTAAGTCAAAAAATGTCTGTCTGAAATGACTTAAAGTTAAAAAAACAGCTTAAAGTCAAAAGTTGGTAGGAGATACTTTTTTGAATGACTTATTTTGTTTTGAGGATTTTATTTGATTAAAGTTAATATTATCATTCAAATAGATAATTTATCAAATTTATTTTTATGTTTACATTTTAAATTATTCATAAGTCGCTCATAATATAAAATTAGCCAAACATATATTAACTTAAATTTTTATTTATCAGTTTAAACAACTTTAAGCCATAAATAATAAATTTAAGTTTAGCCAAACGGCCTCTTAATTGGCACGGCTAATATTTGTCATTGGACCTTTACCATATGGGTGAAGAAATTAGTGGAACGAAAGGTTAGGGCTTAGTTAATGCAAGTGGAATCGTAGTGTTGGCAAATGCTATCATTTTATTTACTTGCCTTGCCTGCTATATGTCAATATCCCATGCTTAAATACCTAAATAGACTTGTTTTCCTTTTTGTTTTTACTACTATTATTTTATGTTTAGCTGTGTTCAACATTTTCCCACAATAGTTTTACAGAGAACTAGTACCAGAATCGTTGCATCCTTTGTATGGTTCAATTGGAATTTTGGCTTGTCAAATTCAACCAAGGCAATCTCTTTTTGCTGATATGGCTCATACTCGTGAGATACTACCACCGGACAGGTCTCTGTTCCAAGTGAACCCGCAAAGTTTATTCATTGTCGTGCTACTTCTAACGTCAGTAAATTGAAATATGCATTTATTTTTACCAAGGCAACCTTGGCTTTCTTGGATCAAACTAGCTCTTAAATTGATGACCAACTTACCGGCCATTCTTGCAGAATACCCGCGGGGGGGGGTCCGTAGCGACTAGCGACAGTAGGTCCATCGTTTTTTATATAAGAAAACGTTAAACCATAATACGGACACCTTACAAGTGCAAACATGCAAAATTACAGCAAGACTTAACGCTCTACAACCAAAATCCTCACAACAAAACTGCACAAATACTATTAGAAAAAAGTAGTTGGCCATTAAACATCCCAGTAAAACTGCAACTGATAGTCATTACTAACAATTAACTCAACTTTTCTACTACACTTGGTGAAACATACAATCTCTCAAGTCTCAACCAATGCAAATCATAAACATATTAATAACTTAAAACACAATTAGATTCCTACAAATCACCATATTATTACATTTAGCTTTGGGGCTAACTAACTTAGTTCCCGGCAATTTTATTTATCAGGCTCTTGTACTTGGCAAAGAGACCGTACTTTTCTTTAATAATCTCTAGTCGCTCTAAAATCTTAAGATGCAGAGCTCAGGTACGCAGAGCTCTCAGCTTCAATTCTCTAAGACTCTCAATATTTTCATAATTATTATGGACCCCAAAGATGGGATCCTGGTAAGTCCTTCCTATAACACCTTGAAGTTCTAAAGTGTTCAGGTTCGATTCTCTAAGACTCTCAATATTTTCATAATTATTATGGACCCCAAAGATGGGATCCTGGTAAGTCCTTTCTATAACACCTTGAAGTTCTAAAGTGTAACATGATATCAGAGCTATCAAGAACGAAACTTAACTTAAAAAAAAACGCATCAAAGGTCAGAAACGTAGCCAATGATTTGATACATATGATATTATGATGTGAATGAAACTTGGAAGTATTAAAAAAGCTTCAGGATTTATATATCCTATTGTGAATTTGTAATACCCATCCGAAACCCGACGACGGCCTTGTCGCAGAATCCTTGATCATTCTATCTGCAATCTACAATAGCCTCGACATCATTTTTTCTCTGGGCTTTTTTGAAGGGGATAATTAGGGTTTTTTCGTTACTTCTTTTCCTGCTCAAGACAAGATATGTCTTATTTAAAATAATGTCATAGGAAAACATTTCTTGTTACTGAATAAATCTTTTATAAAAATTATGATACAATCTGAGTTACAAATTAATATTAGTTTAAATAAATTTATGTAATAATTTTTGTAGTAATATATAATGTGTACTGTATAAAATTAAAATATAACTCAACAATATAAGATAACTCAACTCTATCTCTTGTCTCATATAAAAGTATAAGTCAAATATTTTTATAACTATAAAACTACTTAATTTTAGTAGATGGCTTTAGGAAATTAATTAGGAAAATAAATGCGAATCAGCAACTCTCTGAGGCACCTCACCAACAACACCTCCATTGAATATCTTGTTAATGCCAAAATTTTCTAAAATCGGAAATGGTTGTAAAGATCCTAATGAAAATTGTTCAACATATGTAGATAGTTCAATATTTTGTTAAATTATTATTGATATTGATATAATATACTACTAGAAAGTAAATTGAACATTAAAATAAATATTTGCTCCAATGTCTAAAGTTTATTTTTAAAAATCTAACTAATTTTCATGATTATTTGACTTGCTCTTTTTGTTAAAAGAAATGAGAAGAAAGGTGAATAATTGATTTGTTTAACTTGTTCTCAAATTTTCTTCTTCGCGAAAGAAAGGAAGTGATCACTAATGATTTGTAAAGAAATTTTTTTTATATAATTGTTTCTAAAATATTCATTCCATTTATGAAAAACTATTTTTAAAAAAAAAGAAAATAAATTACTTTTTTTCTTTTATTGATTCGTGGTCGAACTTTGTGATATAAGTTATCAATTTTTCTATTCACAAATAAATTTAATTTCAACTATCATACATTATCCTTGGTGATTATGCATATATCTCGCCTGTTATTTAAGATTTGACGGAATGGAAAGTTTTAATATGAGAATTCATATAAATTACATATATCATTTTTGGCACTTTTTTGAAAATTTTGTTTGTTCCCTATAGGGTTGCATAACATTTCGGTATGGATCGGTAAATTAGACTGTATCGGGTCTATCGGTCCACGATCCGGACCGGATCGTATGTAGCCGGTACGATCCGGTCTCCGATCCGTAAAATCAAAAAAATTCGATCTTCGATCCGGTCAGGTCCAAACCCTGAAAAAACCTGACCGGACCGGAATTTATATATATAGCTATTTTTATATTACTTTGCTTCTTAAAATATAAAATATAGAGATTAAGCATTTAAATACATCATAATTTGAAAAGTCAATTGAGTAGAAAATAAATTGATGAAATAGTTACGATCAACATTACAATCTAAATGATTAAATATCATACTATATACGATAAATACTTGACACTCACATATTTAGAAATCACGATTACTTCACAAAAAATAAGATATGGACTTCATTTTTGAACTTATATTAACTTGCAAAGTAATTTATTTATTTTATGTAATTAAACTTTAAAAAAATAAATATTAAAATTATAAAAAATTATTTTTTTATATAGAAATTAACTAACCGGCCCATAGCGGTCCGATCCAGGTTTTCCGATCCGGTCCGGTCCCAAGACCGAATATAACAGGTCCGGTCCCCCGATCCAAGAAATTGAAAAAATTCGGTCTTCGGTCCAGTCCGGGTCGGTCCGATCCGATCCGATTTTGGACTTTTGTGCAGTCCTAGTTCCCTAAAAGCATCTTCAAGAGGATCTCTATTCAAGTTTTTAACTCAAAAAATGAGGAGAGAGAGTAAAAATATTGCTCCAATAGACTCTTAGTGGCTATTAAAAACATTAAGAGACTCTTCTCTCTCTTCATTTCTAAGTTCCATTACTAGCTCTTAACTTGTATTTTAATAATAAAAATATTCATGTCCACTTATTCTTGCACAACTTTTGATTATAGTGGGGTTTATGAATAAATTATAAATAAAGAGCAAATATAAAGAACATTGTTGGAATTTGACAGGTTATATTATTTTGAAGAATGAATGTAGGAGTCTCTTAGAGATGCTCTAACATCTTTTTTAACATAATATAGTACATAGAAGTACTCCCTCCGTCACAAAATGATCTTCCCCTTTACAATGTCGGCACTGTTCATAACATGAGACAAATTACTAATTTACGCATAATCTATAAGATCAAATATAGTCATGAGTGATCTTGTTGGATTCGTATTTATGAGTACTTTAATACAGTGAAGTTTTTATATTTAATACTAATACGAAATTGAACATATTAACAATCAAAAATGTGTATTGGCAAACGTGTTTTTTGAAATGGGAAGAATTTTTTGAGACGGAGGGAGTAGCTTTCATTATCTAATTAGTAATCATCAATATGAACTTTAATGGTCTTTGATCAGTCTTTGACGTTGTCTCGACAAAAGGGGAGTGTATGTCTCGACTAAAGGGAGTTAGCGATTGGATTTTTAGATAAAATCAAAATTGGAAAAACACATTTCCGATTTTAAAAAATTACTACTGCACCTAAAACAGTTCAACTTTTTTAGTTTTTTTGTTTGATCTGGTTTAAACTTTATTTCGACTTTTTATTGGTTTTAGACAAATCTGATCCAAAAATTCAAATTTGGGACAGATTACTCCAAATGCTCCTTCAACAATTCAAGTGGTGATCCAAATTTGGATTACTTGATTTAATATTAAAATAATGATTTTGTTATTTATATATTTTTAATTTATTAGATTCAAAATTGATTTATAATTTTCTAATTATTTAATTAGTAATAGTATGTAATCAATAAAATGAATGTGTTTTCGTTAACTAAAAACACAATTTTAATGTTATTTACGTATATTAAAAATTTATATCTTTAATTTAATTAATTTATTAAATATAATATAATGAGTTAATAACGATTAAATATTAAATTTAAGATTAAACAATTTGATATAATATTTATGTAATATAATATGTAAATTGTAATTTGGATCATGTTGTTCAAATTGATCAAAAATTTGGATATCCATTGATGATCCAAATTTTAATTTTTGGATCACAACGCTGGAGATGACCTTAGTCTCCAGTGTTGTTTTTGCTAAGAATTTAATTGTTGGAAAACATTAAAAAAAATAAGAAAATATTAATTGCATTAAATTTCAACAATTGTGGAGGAAACAGTGACGGATCTAGCAGGAATTGGATTGACATCTGCCCTCTTTGCCTTGAACGGTGATCTTGGATTATTGGGTGTGTTTGGAGAACTTATTTTCCAGAATAAGTCAACTTATTTTAAGTTGAAAGTTAAGATTCCTAACTTTTCAATTTATTTTCCAACTTATTTTTGCAACTTATTGAATATCAAACATACATTAAATACTTGTATAAAAAAAAATTATAAAAATATAAAATTTTTACCCGAAAATAAGTCCAGAAGTGCTTAAAATAAGCTATGCCAAACATGCATTATTAAATTTTGAAAGATTTAATTCGATAGCCTCTTTTGAGTCTCGTGCATGTTTGTAATTTAAGCTTTATATTGGCTTTGTACATGATAAATGTGAGTGAAAGTGTTTAATGCTTGCTTGTGTGTGTGATATATAACTAATATGTGTGTTAGTATATTAGCAGAGCAAGTACGGGAGAAGTAAAAACAATGTAAGAGAAAACAAAAACTCTTGTATTGCTTGTATTTTCTTGATATTACAATGGCGATAACGATTCAATATATAGGAAATTATACACTAAGTCAGCTAGCTACAGTAATTACTATGAGGTCATGGATAATGTCATAGTAGGTGAAATATTTAACACCCCCCCTCAAACTTAAGATGTTTGAAAAACCAACTTGAGTTTGCAATCACGAAAGTCGCCATTAAGGAAAGCATTTTTGACATCCATTTGCCACATATCCCACTGTTTTGATGCTCCAACAGCTTGGTAAACTTCGAACCGATGTAAGACGAGCAACTGGTGCAAAAGTCTCCTCATAATCAATGCCATATTCCTGGGTAAAGCCTCTAGCAACTAGACGAGCTTTATATCTCTCAATAGAGCCATCAGCATTTGTCTTAATTTTATAGACCCATCGACAACCCACAGCTGTTTTGTTAGTTGGTAGGAAGTCTGATCTACCTTACTGTCACTCGTCCTGACATTGCTCATGCCGTTAACATTGTTAGTCAATTTATGGCAGCTCCTCGCACTCCTCACTATACAGCTGTCCTTCACATACTTCGTTATGTCAAAGGCACCATCTTTCATGGATTACATTATGCATACAACTCATCACTTGAGTTACATGCCTATTCTGATGCTGATTGGGGTGGTGATCCCAGTACTAAATGTTCCATTACAGGATTTTGCTTCTTTCTGGGTGACTCTCTTATCTCTTGGCGTAGTAAGAAACAATCCATTGCCTCAAAATCCAGTGCCGAGTCAGAATATCGAGCTCTGGCTGACACCACACAGGAATTAATTTGGCTACGATGGTTACTTGAAGAAATGACTGTAACTCATTCTCCAGCCACTATTATCTACTGTGATAACAAAAGTGCTAGGGACATTGCTCACAATGATGTCTTTCATGAACGCACTAAACATATTGAGATCGATTGTCATTTCACCCGTCAACAGGTTGAAAAAGGAACGGTTCGTCTTCATGCTATCTTTAGTGCAGATAATGTTGCAGATATTTTCACGAAATCTCTTCCTCCTGGTTCATTTCGTGATTGCAAACTCAAGTTGGTTTTTCAAACATCTTAAGTTTGAGGGGGGGTGTTAAATATTTCACCTACTATGACATTATCCATGACCTCATAGTAATTACTGTAGCTAGCTGACTTAGTGTATAATTTCCTATATATTGAATCGTTATCTCCATTGTAATATCAAGCAAATACAAACAATACAAGAGTTTTTGTTTGCTCAGAGAACTCATGATCTGATATTGATGAGCAAGATCAGATGTAGTGTACCGAGATGCCAATAAATCCCATATTTCCTTTGCAGTCTCAAAATTTCCGAACTGAAGATTAATCTTAGAAACTGAAGAGTTTCTAAAAAATGTGATAGCCTGATGATTTTTGACATCCCACTCTTCAATGCGATCTTTAAACTTTGACTCAGCTTCCTCCTTCTCTTTTGTTGGAATTGTAATATCACCACTTACATAACGCCAAATTCTTTTACCTTTAAGAAAACTACGCATGGCTTGAGACCAAGCCAAGTAGTTGGAGCCATTCAAAATTGTTTGAATTGGCGAACTACTTTCTTTTTCCATGATAGAATTTGGGTTCAAGGATAAAAGATGTAATTTGTGGGTTTAATTTGTTAGAATCTGAAACTGTAAGGACTGGACTGTGTATATTTAACAAATCAAGGCTTTATTTAGAAGACAAGTAAAAACTGGGATACTAAAAAGTAATATAATCAAATGTTTAAAGTACGTGGTGAGTATGATTTTGATAAGGTCTAACCCAAATATAAAATATTTGGCCCAAATATAAAAATATTATGAGGATTAAAATAAGACCCAAATATATGTTATTGGACCTTAGGTATATAAATCATAAGTGGGCTTCAACAGGACATAAACATCTGCAGGCTTTGTTAAAACAAGTATAAGAGTACCTCACTCGCGTGATTTCTCATCCACAAGCTTTGTCTCAATGCGAAAACACATTAACAAAGCTCGGACTCACTGTCGTGCGTGAAGCCGTTGATGATACCGCAGGAGCTGCTGAGTTTATTGCGACAAACAATCTTCGTGACACCGTTGAAATTGCCTCCGCACGCGCTGCTGATCTGTACGGTCTCCAAATCCTCGCTAACGGTATTCAAGACCTTCGAGCCGGTGATTGTTACAGAGAGTTGCTGAATAATGGTTATGGTAACGAAACAACAATCTCTGGTTGTAATCTTGTTTTAGATGCGAAACCACCAACTGTTTGGTAAAATGTCTCAAAGACAAAGTTGGCCGGAAAATTATTTTGACGACCGGAAAAGACGAAGGCAGTGGAGGAAAGAAGCCTAAAGCTCTGATACCATGATAAAATGTGAGTGAAAGTGTTTAATGCTTGCTTGTGTGTGTGATATATAACTAATATGTGTGTTAGTATATTAGCAGAGCAAGTACGGGAGAAGTAAAAACAATGTAAGAGAAAACAAAAACTCTTGTATTGCTTGTATTTGCTTGATATTACAATGGAGATAACGATTCAATATATAGGAAATTATACACTAAGTCAGCTAGCTACAGTAATTACTATGAGGTCATGGATAATGTCATAGTAGGTGAAATATTTAACAGTACATGCCGAGTACATACACACTTCTGTCATGCATTAAAACTACCCATTTCATATGGTTAGCTCATCACTTGAATGTTACTTTGAAGCAGCAGTTGCTTCATGAGTATACCATTTCTATCATAATCAATTCTGCACTAAAATGTAGTATATATTTATAAACCAAATTAGCCATGAACCTATAGACTCATGACTAGATCGTTAATTTGTTAATTTATATGCATCCACGTAATCGTTTATTATACTAAGATATTGGAGAAAACTATGCATGTAGCACTCCGAGAGAGATGGTGTAATCTTTTACACAGAGGTACAAACAATTCTTTAAACTTTTGCATATTTTTTCAAAGTTCATTGGATGAATTGAGTAGGTTGCAGTTGTTACCATTATTTACGGTATAATCTAAAGAAGACAAAATGATATGTACCTTGTTTGCAGAATTTCCAAGGAATTATCCTGGGTTTGAGAAACTCCTTTATCTGTTGTCTTGTGAACTAGTTAAGGATAATTCCATACACACGGTAAGAACTTATCTCACTACATGTTCCTTAGAAATTACAGTTGCCATCATTTCACCCAATTTAGTATTAATAATACAATATTTCATGAATGGGACTGACTTGGAGGATGAAGCAAAGTTGAAGGAAGTACTCAAATTTGCATGTAAACGCGGAGCCATCACAAGCAATCCTTTTTCGCCTACACACAAGTTCTGAAGTCCATGAAATCATCTGTATTGGTCAAAGTTAATTACGAACCCAGAAACACAGAAACAAGACCTAATAAATAAGATATGCCCAATAATTTGTTGGCTGTTTTGCGTCAGACTTAATGACATGGTGATGTTTATTCCAAAAGATAAAATATGAAGTTGGTTGATTTATCATTTGTGTATTTAAATAAGATATCAGGAATACATCGTTTTAAATTTAATGATATATTAGTATATAGAATTCAGTTACTAAAAAAAGAGAAGTTACTAAAACATTGATTATTTAAAAAAAAAAAAAAAAAAAAGAGAAGTTACTAAAATATGATTAGTACTGGTAGGAAAGGTTAAAACAAGTTTGAGTTTTTTAGCTACTACTAACTGTAACTTACACATTTATATTATCGTTAAATTTTCATAAAAATTCTCACGATTTAGTAAATTTTGTTGCATTAGTATGGTGTATATTTTTTAGACCCGGGATAAGTTCTCGAATTCAATAGTTTCAGGTAGGAACAGAGGAACAGAGGATAGTGGTTTTGTTTATCTATCGTTAAACAGAACAATGATACATGGGTGTTCATTGTTTATACATGCACTACGAAGATCGTCTATCCATAACTCAATGGTGATTTTATTACGTATCAGGTATGAGGTCAACCATGTCACGATGTAACCTGGGGCTTAATGCTGCATTCAACCTAGTTATCTGGATGAAGATACTGTCAGTTTATCTCGCCCACAAATCTACAAGGAGAAAAAGGATTCTTCTTACCTTCACCATGAAGTTGAGCATATGCCTAAACTTAAATTGAAGGTTGACCCCATAGTCACTTCCAAATCCCAGGAGTCGTCGGAGTCTGGTTCCTACAGAAGATATGTTTGTTGAGATGTCTGATGGTGGTGCTAATGAAACTGATGACAGCAATACTGACAAGGGCATAGACGAGCATAATATGATCAAGCACATGGACTTAAGCGGAGTGAGGTTCTTGAGATGAGGGTATCAAGTTCTTCACACATTTTTTTGAAAAGTCTCATTTCAACTCATTTTCAAACCAGCAACATTGTAAATCCAACATAGTTTTTAGAGGCAAGAATTATTTTGTTGCTAAATATACATAATCTACTTTAAAATGTATTTTTCAGTTTCTCGAAATTGTAAAAGATTAATTTTTAGTCAAAAATCGGTAACTCAACCACAAAAAAGTCTAACAAGACAGTAATTTAGCAGAGGGAATAATTCTTATCAACCGAGATTTAGTAATCATTCAATATACATTCACTTTAAAACTAATAAAAGATGGTGAAGAGACGCAATTCCTAACTTACCTAGCTCCATTTTAACTTCACAAAACATAGAAATATCTGAAGATATATACTCTGTCCTGCCGACAGGCGACACAGGATGGGGTGTTGGACCCCCTAGATCCGTCTATGTAGCGTTCATAATTTAATATTTTTTTTTTATATAAGAGGAAACTGAAAACTACAAGACAGAGGGTTAGGAAGTTTATTCTATCATCTACTCTTCATCATCACTGAGAACAATAATGTTGTTGGCCGGATAGGGTGATGAAGATTGTTCTGCTCCCTTTTTGTTCACAAATATTTGGCTCAATGGAGTTTGTGCCGAACTTGTTTTGGGATTCTTGGCAAAATTTAGTTCTTTGTCAGGGTGATGTTGATGATCCACTAATGAGGTAAAAATGCGCCGTTCTTTGCCATTAGAAGAAACTTTAGGATCTGCTGTTGTTGAGGCAGGCACCACGCTAGATTTGTTTAATGAAGCAGTCGATGATAGTGGTTGCGGTTGCTGTAGAGGATTCATTGCATCTCTTGAAGCCAATGTGTGTGTAGTTCTATTTACTACATCTTTCAGCTTAACTGAGGCTGGTCCTGCAGATGGATTATGGGCTTGAGGTTCTATGAGCTTTACTTTTTCAGATTTGTCAAGCACTGGAGCCC
Organism: Saposhnikovia divaricata; assembly: GCA_036435485.1. Taxonomy (NCBI): domain Eukaryota; kingdom Viridiplantae; phylum Streptophyta; class Magnoliopsida; order Apiales; family Apiaceae; genus Saposhnikovia; species Saposhnikovia divaricata. The sequence goes on along the minus strand of CM071599.1, from coordinate 20,431,274 downwards.
TTGGCGAGACATAATTTGGAACATTGAAATTGACACTCATTTCCAGATTTCCTCTAGCCCATTTATAAACTGCACTGGATCTTCCTTCCAAAGCTTCAACAAGAAGGTTTAAGTCACCAATCTTATACCGGTAATGAAAAACTCGATCACTCCAAGCACAAGAACAAAGCTGCTTTGCATGTTGCAGACAAGAATACCTGCCTGGGGAACATGGGCAACTTGCTGCAGAGAGGTGTAAATCATACAGACATATGAAGCATTCCCTTTTAATGGTGGAATCAAAATCCTCCTCCATCTCCTGCAATTGTGAGGAATTGCAAAGATACTCCCTTCTCCTGCGCTCCTGCCTAAAACGTGACTACGCAAGAAAAACATGTCAAGATTTTGGAATTTTGTGGAGACATGATTAATTGTCTTTACACACTAATGTCTATGTAGAAAAAGATTAATTGTCAGTAGATTTGAGAACTTAAAGAACAGCCAGTCAACCTTACATAAACCAAATGCAGCAATAGCAGGGATCGACGAAGAAAGAAAAGAAAACTAGGCAGGCTGCAGCAGGAATAATTATAGATAAGAATAACAAGACAAAACTTGTAATATAAAAATTCGCGAGTTTTTAATTGTAGTTGTACACCTTTTAGAGGGATCTGGACGTGTGCTTCGAGTTGATTCGTAATTTTGTATAGAGACAAGTTAAGCTAATATCCAAAATAAGTTTTGCTAATACAAGATAATATTAAGTGGAAGAAAGGAAAGATAGGAGTGTTAACAAAATCTCTGGTTCTTTGAAAAAGTTGCACCCTCCAACATTTCCCGTCATAATAATAATAGAAAAAACACTATCCCATCATCATAATGAAAAATGATATGCTGCGGTTAGAAATCCATCAAACAGTGCCAAAGTTACACATGTGCAATTGCTTGTGGATAATCTATGCAGATTACTCAATCAATGGCTGGTGGTTTTTACTGCTTGGCAACTATGGGTATTTTACTATTTGTCTTAAAAGTTCTAAAGCTGGTCCAGTATTCATAGCCTGATGGTGACTCACATGGTCAGAACTTGAAAAACAACAAAATATCAAAAAAGATAACAAATACCGCCATAGACTTTTGTAATAACAATGTAAAAAAGCTTGCAGTAGTACAGAGTTGATAGGAATCTACCTCGAGTGCTTTTGCAAGTATCCCATCCTTTCCGCAGACACTAGTCCATCGTAGAATATGTGCTGAGTTATTTTTATTCTTCATAGTGAGCTCCCACAGAGCCTTCACGGCTTCAATGGCAGCATGCAGCAACAATTTATCATGGGAAACTGATGTCTTTCTACTCCTTTCACTGTACAATTCCACAACATTTTGCCCATGAGGCAACCAGTCGAAAGGAGCAAAGTTCACTGCCTCGGAACAATTAAAGCCACAATCGATTCCTGAATAGTATGCCCCGGGAAAGATGAGGAGAAATTCCCCTTGTAGCTGCACACAACGATACACAGGTATACCCTCAGATTCCAATAAAGAGAGGGACAGCTGAGTGGCCTGCATGAAGGATCTAAAGATGCATTACTGATCTCAAAATATGGCAAATAGAGATGACAAATTCTACCATCGAAGTTCGATAATGATATTCATTACTGATCTCAAAATATGGCAATAGAGAACTTCAGCTATGATTTGATAAATTCTACAATCTAAGTTCGATACTGTTATTAATAGGACATACCCACTACCCATACTTGTTTAACTACACAAGCTTATATGACCATGTGCAATTTGTCAGTGCTTCATGGTTAACCATACATAGAAAGATCCTAACAGAACATTTCATTGTGTTTATTTATTTTTTAAATTGTATTTCGTATAGAAGGACTAGGAAAAATTAGGCTATGAAGATTTTAAAGCAACGAAGTGTAAAAATTCAGTCCACCTAATTAATGTAGCTGAAGAAGGTATGTCTTGGAATTATGACCTGGTCAACATATTAAATGCGAAGAAGGAAAAGAGGTAGCAGCAGTTTTAGTATGTGATTAAAAACTTAAATCAGAAAAATGCTGCCTGGTTTTGAACCTATCCAAATGCACAAACACACGGACAAGCTAACTGAAACAAATTACCACAGGTTTTAGCAACTGAAACATCTCTTGCTTGGAAATTTAGTAAAGAAGCACACATATCATCACTCACCAGCTCATAGATTAACTCAGGATGTTCCGATAAATTTGGATATTTCCTTTTCAGAACTGCCTCAAACTTAAATAAATATCTCCCTGGGATTCCGTACCATATTTTTGGGGCACCAAAATGCATGTAACATAGTGAGTATAGGTGATGCTCTTCAACTTTCTGCTCTTCAGAAGTAGACAAATAGATCATCAGATAAATACTACACCATCACTAACATCAGTTTGATGACTAAATTAAGAGGGTAAATATACAAATGTGACTAATCATGAAAAAAGTCATATATAATACAAAACTTTGTATTCCCATGCCCAAAATAGAATAGACTGTTTTACTTTATAAATTTTGCATCTTACCCAACAATGAGATGAGAAACACATTCCAACATGTAGTCGAGGGATGGAAGCAGCAGATGTAATGTGATTTTCAAAAGCTAGAAGGGAACCAGGCAGCTTTGCAGTATTATTCAAATTCCAGCCTGATTTAATATATTTACGATAGTTTTGTGTCTCGAGGGGATTGGATGACAACGGAAACCCACTGCCGAATGTTCTACTATCCAAATCAGCACCGCAAAGCACCTAACAAAATAGACAAGCTTAAAAAGTGCATTGGTACAAAAGTATATCTCATTCACACACACGTACATATGTATGTATAGTCTGTGACAGTCATTCAAAATCCAAAAATCATTACATTGTGCTTTCTTGCATACCTCAATTTTGGCAGTTGGATTTTCAATTATCCGCCAATATTCACCTTCAATATCCTTCACCTCTAGTGTAAGTTCCTCTGGTAATACACTTAAATTAGCATCCACATTCACTGCCTCGTGTTTCTTGCAAAAATAATGCTCTTTAAAATGATCTGCATATTTCTTGAAAGTGTCCAGAGTAAAATTCGGACCACATTCAAATTCAAAGCCTTCATGAGAATATTCAACTTCATCACTGTCAGCGTTACATCCGCCGACAGGCCCATATTCCATACCCATCCTCGGAGCTGTTCTTCTTTTACCTTTTATGTTCGCAGTAATTTCGTGAAGTTTTCTCTTGGAACATCGATCCTTAAGTTCATCAACTTCTTGAACATAGGTTCTGAATTTTACAGTTCCCCACTTATTTTTTCCTTTAAGAAGTTCTGGTGGTTTCCATGATGGTGGAGGAACAATACGGCAGATCCCAAATCTCTCAGCTTTGGGACGTATGTTAGCTACATAGTGCAGCGTATCTTTAAACTCCTGAGATTGAATGCAAAAATAAAGATACATACCAGCTAGGTAAATACAAAACCTGAATATCAGATGGAAATGAGTGATATACAGTTGGTGCAATTACCTCTTCAGTTGGATAAAAGACAGGAGCCTCCTCAAGCACAGGTATCTGTGCTGCTTCTGGCTGCCAACTGGCAATGACCTATTTCAATTTTCACTAAGCAATTACAGACATACAGAACTAAACAAAATATAATGTACAGGGAAACGTCCCGTCTTGAAAATAGTCTTGAAAAATATGAAAGTTTTATTAAAAAATTATGAAGTGCAGGAAACATAAGAAACTTCCTATAATACAAATTACCTTCAAGCAATCACCACAACGTAGTAACCCTTTAGGGAGAGAAGTTTTAGAATCATGGTTCTGCAACCAAATAAAGGCTGTAGTGAAAACCCTGTAGTTTAGTTAAAAAGTAGAATGGTTCACACATCTTACCCAATATTTTGCTGAACAAATAAGCTTATTCTTTTCCCAATTGGGCACATATAATGATCCATCATTTCCAACAAACATATGGTAGAGACATCATACTTCTTGTTATTGGATAGGTTTTGTTACTAACAAACAGGTAAAGATTTATAACTTGCTTAGCTTGTATTAAATAACTCCTAGATATAGTTACTTTAAAACCCCGAGTAAGGGGCTTGCAGACAGCACTCTTAAGGTTAAATCATGAAGCTTCTATTTTTCTCCACTCTATGCATTATTCAGCCCTAGTTAATTTTTTCCAATAAAAAAACAATAAGGTGAAAAGAAACTATAAATCTAGGCCAGAACCTTAGATCTGAAGACAAGCAGATAAGTATGTAGTGCATGAACTCTTCAAAATAAGTATGACGAAAAATGATAAAGATTTATGACCTGAACTTTCTACAACATAGAATAATAATTTATCTATCACTAGACCGCTAGGCTCTAGCATCCAATAAGAAGACATGAACAAACATAATTTTTACTTCACATTTAACTAGTAAGAACTAAGCATTCAATAACAATGCAGATGATAGATTAACACATTTGAGGAAACAAACACAAAGAAAGGACTCACAGTCAGAATTCGTTCTGATTCAATTTCATCAGTATCGTGACTAGGTTGATTATAAACTATCCATGGTCTAGCCCCAGGCGATTTCTTATACTTTGGAGTTTCTATGATATCCGAGGAAGTGCCACTTGATGCAGGTTTCTGATGGCATTGAATCCCACTACGTTTAGGACTACAAGAGTCTCGATTTGCTCTTGATCTCTTAAGCGTAAAGGATGTAAGTGATACAAATCCTGGTGGAACAGATAGTTTTTCTACAGTGTCATTTACACTAGGATTTTCCATGGGTTCTATACCTGTAAGTATCATAAAAGGTAAAGTATCATGAGTAAAGGACTAAATTCAATGAAGTCGGTGATTAACAAAAGCCTTAAACACAATTACACACATACGTTTGTCATTATTACTAGTTTTCGGGCAATTGGTAGTAATATGAACAAGATTTCCCCAAACCTACCAGAATATTCAGTTAATTAATACTGCTTACTGATCAGGGACAAAAACAACTTGTTATATATCTAAAAGCAAGCACTGTAATATTGAACATGCAGCAAACTTATCAAGTATATGAAGACATAAACTCAGTTGTTTTAACCTTAAAAAGACAGCTTAATCTTCTAGACCCTTTCCAAGCCAGGATAAGGTTTATTTTTATTTACTTAAATGCTTCAACAAAAAAGGCCTCTTTACCGAAACAGCTTCTCTACTACTACGATTTGAGGTACGGCCTGCATACATAAGCGGGATAGAGTATCTTTGGTTTGGAGTACCTAAACAAAAAGTTCCAGTGGTGAATAATTATGTGACAAGAGCAAGGAGGGAAGCTACTGCATTTAAGCCACTGAATTATCATACAGCCAAGATGTTTTCTAAAGGAGCAACGGGGGCTGGCACTGAGCATGCCGGTTGTTTAGCACTTCGGCACTTTTGTTTAAAAACAATCTTACCTAAGCAAGTTCTTGAGGGTAATTAAATGATCACTTGTGCCACTTAAGGTAAATGGTAAGAGATATCCAAGACAACATTCTTAGCTTCAATTCAAGCCCTAAAAAATATATGCAAATTTAAAACTAGGCAAATATAACATGCAAAAACAGACTCAAGAAATTATATGAAAAATTACCCAACTAAGCATATGTCCTTACCTCTGGAAAAAAGCAAAAAATCAAAATCATAACACCTTAATCATCTTGGTGTAAGATAGATACAGAAACATACATAAATCAACTACATCAAGAAATAAAAACTAATACAATTCAAGGTATAAGAGAAAATGGTAAAGATCACAACTTTAAGGTATAAAAGTTGAGAAATGATGAATTACACAATACCCATTTAGATTTGTGAAAAAAGATAGTAGTATCAGCCTTGCTTTTTGTCAAAAATGAAAGAAATGATCTTCAATTTGAGCCAAAAAAAAAAAACCTCAAACTTGCAAGCAATTCTATACCTTGAACACTATATATATGTGTGTACATACATATTGGGTAACTTACAATCTTACATACAGTAATTGGAGTGGAGTGAGCAAATGTCGAGCTCTCAAACGTCGGCTTTAGTTCTGTCTTGTGAGTTGTCTCCAGTTCCAACAGTCAAAATGGGCGAGTACTAATAATATACTTTATGTTATAATATGAATGAGATTTATGATGGTCAAAGTTACGTTGCAGCCTTTTGTGAGTGCGCCGTGTAACTCTTTTACTTTACGATACACAGAGTCCAAGTAATTAGATTTTGTTGTTGTGTACTCGATGTGGAGTTAACTTACACCATAGTGTTAACGGACTAAAAGGATATCATAGAAACATTAAAAACCCAAATTGTTTAATAAAATGTCAAAGCAATTATTTTTCTTAGGCACCACATTCATGAAAACTTAAAATTTGAATTCCTCACAGTCAAAAATCCACTCATTCTTTGAACAAATCTCAAAGATAGGTTTAACCACAAAAAACTTATCCTTCTGCCACATGCTCATCACGACTGGATCAATTTAAGGTTACAAGATTTTAAATCTGTTGCTTAATATAATTCTGCCTTGTTCAAAATAAGCTCAAAGCTAATCCTGTGTGGTGAGAAAGTTACTGATGCTGAGATGATTGAAAAGACCATTTCGACCTTTCATCCCAACACTATAATCTTGGCACAACAATACAGGGAACGCAATTTTCAGAAATATAGTGAGCTGATATCTCTCCTTCTTGTAGCTGAGAAAAATAATGAGTTGTTGAAAAATCATCAGATACGTCCCACAGGCTCTGCCCAGTTACCTGAAGTACATAACACGTCATTCCGGAAGAATGAGCGTTGGAAAGGGCATAGAGGAGGACGACGTTATGGACGAAATCATGGACGTGAAAATTTTCGTGGGCGATTTCGAAAGCAGTATAACTCTGGCAACCTGAAGTGGCAACGTGATGGCTACAACAACTCTAGTCACCAGAAGTGGCAAAATGAGGTGTCAAATAAAAGGAAGACGCCAAAGGAAGGAGATACTAGAGATATATGTTTTAGATGTGGGGCTCATGGGCATTGGACTCGTACTTGTCACACACCTAGACATCTTGTAGATCTTTACGAGTCATCTAAAAAGCAGAACGGGAAAATGGTGGAAACAAATTTGGCTAGTTTTAATGATGAATCAATCAACAAGACTGCAAATGGACTAAATGATGGTGCTAATCTTTACTACAGCTTAGATGACTTGTTTTCATATGTATCTCTTTGAATTCATGTTCCTTATGTATCTGCTTCAATTTCATGTTTTCATATACTTGTTTTATGTTCTTGCTTTAAGTACCTGGTTTGCTTTAATAAAATTGTTCACTTATATATGTGCACAGCATAAAATATGGGAGATTTATGCATTGCTGATTGTGCCACTACTCACACAATTCTACAAAATCAGAAATACTTCTTACAGTTAACTAAAACCAACTCACATGTTTAGACGATTTCGGGTACATCAGATATAATAGAGGGTTTTGGGAAAGCCAGTTTTATCCTACCAAACGAGACACAAATTCACGTACATAATGCTCTATATTCCAGTAAATCCACTAGAAATCTTTTGAGTTTTAAAGACATTCGTCTTAATGCTTTCCACGTAGAAACTACTAGTGAGAATGAAAAAGAATATCTCCTTATCACTTCAACCTTTCCAAGTCAAAAGAAAATCTTAGAAAAATTACAGTCAATATCTTCTGGATTATATGCTACCCAAATTAGAGTCATTGCGTCTCATAGTATCACCATTCCGAAAATCATAGACCCAAAATCATTCACCCTTTGGCATGAAAGACTTGGTCATCCAGGAGTATCTATGATGCGTCGTATTACAGAAAATTCTATTGGACATCCCCTTAAAGATCAAAAGGTCATACCACATAATGAACTTCCTTGTTCAGCATGTTCCTTAGGAAAACTAATTGTTCGACCATCTCCAGTTAAACTTCAAACCGAGTCTCCAAATTTCTTGGAAATAATCCAAGGTGACATTTGTGGTCCTATTCATCCATCATCCGGCCCATTCAGATATTTCATGGTTCTAATCGATGCATCAACTAGATGGTCTCATGTCTGTCTACTCTCTACACGAAATACAGCCTTTGCTAAATTACTTGCTCAAATAATCAAACTGCGAGCCCAATTTCCTGACCATCCTATTAAATTTATTCGACTAGATAACGCTGCTGAATTTACATCTACAACTTTCAATGATTATTGTTTATCAGTAGGAATCTCAGTCGAACACCCTGTAGCTCACGTGCATACACAAAATGGCTTAACAGAATCTATAATTAAAAGACTTCAACTCATTGCACGTCCCTTACTTTTAAGAGCCAAATTGCCTACAGCCGTTTGGGGTCATGCAATACTTTATGCATCAAACATAATTAAGATAATACCATCTGCTTACCATAAACAATCTCCCCATGAGTTAATTCTTGGCCAAGTCCCTGATATTTCTCACTTTAAGATTTTTGGTTGTGCCGTATATGTTCCCATTGCACCCCCATAGAGATCCAAAATGGGTCCACAAAGAAGAGTAAGCATATATGTTGCTTTTGACTCACCATCTATCATAAGATATCTTGAACCGTTAACTGCTGATGTGTTTACTGCTCGTTATGCTGATTGTCATTTTGAGGAGTCTGTGTTCCCTCCATTAGGGGGAGATAATGTTTTGCATAAATTAAATTTTGTACTATCATGGAATGCATCAGGATTAAAGGCTATTGATCCACGAACTAAACAATGTGAATCTGAGGTTTTAAGAATCATCCATATGCAAAATATTGCTAATCAAATGCCTGATGCTTTTAATGATTCTAGACTTATTATAAAATCGCATATACCCGTTGTTAATGCTCCCGCCGGGGTTGAAATCCCTATTCAAAGATCAGTTCCTGAAGAATTGATTGGTAATTCAAAGTCACGCCATAAGCGTAGTAGACCTGTTGGTGCGAAAGATGTTGTACCACGAAAACGGAAATTGAATGGACCTGCCCCTGAAGTGGCAAATGTTCTTGAAAATACCCCAGAAGCGGTATCACCTCCTGAAGAGGTTCAAGCCCCTGAAGTGGCTATGACAAAACCACCCGAAGTGGTATTACCTCCAGAAGAGGATATTGTCCCTGAAGTGGCACATGCTTCCATAGAAGCAAAGGTACCTGAAAATTATTAGATCTCAATGAGTTATGTATATAACGGAAAATTATTTGATCGTGGGAGTAGTGAGGTTGATGATGTGTATGTTTTTTCCGTGGCATGTGATATTATTATGAACTCCGATCCCGAACCACAAATTATGGAAGAATGTCGACAAAGAGATGATTAGCCAAAATGGAAAATTACAATTCAGGAAGAATTGCAATCCTTGCGCAAGAGAAATGTATTTGGACCTACAGTCCGAGCACCAGCTGGTATGGTTCCCATTGGAAATAGATGGGTGTTTGTACGAAAATGAAATGAGAGAAATGAAATTATGATATATAAGGCTCGGCTGGTAGCCCAGGGATTCTCTCAAAGGCCTGGATTTGATTACTAGAAAACTTACTCTCCCGTGATGGATGGAGTCACTTTTCGTTTTCTAATGGGTATGGCTTGTATGGAAAGATTGGAAACACGTCTTATGGACGTTGTGACAGCCTACCTTTACGGATCACTTGATAGTGATATTTATATGAAAATCCCTGAAGGATTAAAGTTAGAGGAAACTAAGCCTGAACATTTATACTCAGTTAAACTACAACGATCATTATATGGCTTGAAACAATCTGGTCGTATGTGGTGTAACAAGCTTAGTGAATATTTATTGAATGATGGGTATATAAATAATCAAGTATGTCTGTGTGTGTTTATTAAAAGGTCACAATCTGGTTTTTTTTATTATTGCAGTATATGTGGATGATTTGAATATTGTAGGTACTTATGAAGATATTACTAATGCTGCTAACTATTTGAAAAATGAGTTTGAAATGAAAGATCTTGGAAAGACAAGATTCTGTTTAGGTATACAGGTGGAGCACTTATCTTCAGGCATATTTATTCATCAGTCAACCTACACAGAATGGGTTCTTGATCGATTCTACATGGACAAAGCTCATCCATTAACTACACCAATGGTTGTTCGATCGCTAGAAGTTGAGAATGACCTTTTCCATCCTAGAAAAGAAGATGAAGATTCACTTGGGCCTGAAGTTCCACATCTTAGTGCAATAGGAGCTCTTATGTATCTTACAAATAACACACGACCTGATATTGCATTTGCTGTGAACCTGTTGGCGAGATTCAGTTCTGATCCAATTAAAAGGCATTGGGATGGGATCAAACATATACTCAGATATCTTCGTGGGACAATTGATCTTGGACTATTCTTTCTAAATAGTTCAAAATCGCAACTGATTGGATATGCGGATGTGGGGTACATGTCAGACCCTCATTTTGGGCGATCTCAAACAGGTTATCTATTTACATATTGTGGCACTGCTATATCTTGGAAGTCTAAAAAATAGACTATGGCGGCAACTTCATCTAACCATGCAGAGTTACTTGCAATTCATGAAGCAAGTAGAGAATGTATTTGGTTACGGTCTATCATACAACATATTCGAGAATCATGCAGTTTATCAAGTATTTCAGACAGTCCAACAGTTTTGTTCGAAGACAACTCAGCTTACATTAAACAACTAAAGGAAGGCTATATCAAAGGAGATCGAACGAAGCACATCTTACCAAAATTCTTCTACACCCATGAACTACAAGAGAATGGTGACATTGATGTACAACAAATTCGGTCATGTGATAATCTAGCGGATTTACTTACAAAATCACTACCTACATCAACATTTGAAAAGCTGCGAAGTAATATTGGCATGGGAAGATTAAGGAAAATGTTACACCAAGATGGCAAATTGTGAGATGCTTTATTCAGGGGGAGACTGTACTCTTTTTCCTTCGTCAAAGTTTTTATCCCAATGGGTTCTTCCTTGCAAGGTTTTAACGAGGCAGTCAATCTTTGTAATAACTCACATTTGACAATCAAGAGGGAGTGTTATAATATGAATGAGATTTATGATTGTCAAAGTTACGTGCAGCCTTTTGTGAGTGTGTCGTGCAGCCCTTTTACTTTACAATAAACGGAGCCAGCTTTGTTTCTATCATGTACACATGTGAAGAATTTGCTCAACTTGAGCCTATAAATAGATGCCCTGGTTCATGTAAAAAGAACATACACACACATACACAAATAAGAATATAGCTTTCAACTTCCTTGTATTACTTACGTTATTTATTTACTTTAGTCTATAAATTATTAATTTATTTACAACACTTTAAAAAATAATTCTGCAAACTTTGCTTATAAACCCATTTATAATTTATATACTTTTTCTAATATTTATTTTACTTTTACTTCACAAAAGAAAGAATGCCCAAAATATCCATTCTGGAATGTGTGTATTTGCCCAAAATACCTATTTTCAGAAACAATTGCCCAAAATACCTACACATGTTAGATACTCCTTACCCAGTGGAGTATCAGTTGTGATACTCCTTACCCAGTGGAGAGTATCAGGGGTGATACTCTTTACCCAGTGGAGTATCACCCTGATACTCCACTGATGGTGACGTATCATCATGATATTCCTATGACATTGGCGTATCATCCTGATACTCCTCTAATAGTGGAGTATCTGGTGGGTATTTATGGCACTGTTTATTCAATATGGGTATTTTGGTCAAATGTTATTGAAAAATGGGTATTTTGGGCACTCACCCGTGTAAAAAATATTATAATATTATTAATTCTAAATTTTTATGATTGTAATATTATTTTCTTACAAGTAACAATTTAAAATTCTAAAAAAATTCTATGACGTAATCGGGCGAAGATTATTCAAAATATTTATTTAAATAAAAGAACTAGTATTTCTATGGAAATTAAAATCGTATGATAAGAAAATTAATAAATTGATTTTTTAGTAAAGATTATTAAGTTAAGATAGAAGAGCCATTATTTGGGTCAAAAAGTGGATTACTAGGTTGTTCATGCCTTTTTGGTCCTAGCGTTTGGTCGGTCCGATTTTCAATACTAGGTGTGGATCTCGTCTATTTTTTGGCCAATCATAGTACACAATTTCAATAAATGAGAATAATGGGGGGTAGGAGGGACTCGAACCTGAGACCTCCCACATCCAGAGCTCTAATACCATGTCAAGTTCTCCTAAAACCTCAATGTGTTAGGAATTTGGCTTACCAGGATCATATATTTATCTCAACAATATATACACTATATGTTCCATTCTTTTGTCATTACATTTACAAACCCTAACTAAACTACCGTACAACATGAACACATCATCGTCTTCTTCAGAGTTGCTTTGTTCAAACAAGTTGAACCCATCAAGGTCAGAGGGTCCTTTTTTGTACCTATTTAATCATATTATGGGTAGTGATAAGTGGAGTTTATATCCACTTGGATCGCTTCATTTCGGCTTAAATTGATTGACTTGGTCTCAAGTATGTGGTGTTTTTGATGTGTTTTCGTTAGTTGTGCAGGTTTAGTTATTACGACTAGGATTGGTGATTACCGTTGGTTTTGATGTCGATTTCGAGTTTGGAATGAAGAACGGAACATTACCTTACATGTTTTGGAAGATTGCTAACTTAAGAAATGAAGGACGGAAGCTATCGAAAAAAAAATGGAAGAAAAAGGAGCAAGAACGAGGAAATTAGCATAAAAATCAGACCTGGCAGGAGGCTGCGCGCAGGCAGCGCGCGTGCGAGTGCAGGCAGTGCGTGAGGCAGGAAACTGGGCGCTGGCAGTGCGTGGTGGGCGCAGGAAGTGCTTGGGATTCTGGAAATTCCTGTTTTTCTTATTCTATTCCGAATTTAAGATTTAATTTAGGTAGTTTCTTGCTGGAACAGACTTCTAGGGTCTATATAAACACATCTTATCATTGTAATTCATACCAGTACTTAGAAAAAACACGGAGAGCGCCGAGAGAGAGATCCATCTCCTACCCCCCGACTTCTTGGTTGCCAATGGTACATTCAACCATGAAGTCAGCTAATGCCTGAGCCTTGATGGCTGTCCGGGGCTTGTACGTGATGTCAAACTCCCTTAGTTCAATCGCCCACTTGATTAGCCTCCTACTGGCCTTTGGGCTGTGCAATATGTTTCTCAGCTGCTAGTCCGTCAGGTTTTCAATTTTATGGGCATGGAATTACGGTCATAGCTTCCTCGAGGCTGTTACCAATGCCAAAGCGAACTTCTCGATGAGAGAGTAATTCAACTCGGCTCCATGCAATACCTTGCTCACGTAGTAGATAGGCTTCTGAATCTTGCTCTCCTTTCGAATGAGGACGACACTCAATGCTTGTTCAGACACCGCCAAGTATAGATAAAGGCTCTCCCCAGGACTAGGTTTAGCCAACAACGGGGCTTCCGCCATATATTTCTTCAATTGTTCAAAGGCCTCTTGGTTTTCTATAGTCCATTCAAAATTTTTCACTTTCTTCAAAGCCTGAAAGAAAGGCAGACATTTGTCACCAGATTTAGAGATGAATCACCCCAAGGCAGCCACTCTACCTGTTAACTTCTGCACATCCCTTACAGAACGAGGTGGTTCCATATCTAAAATCGCCTTGATCTTATCAGGGTTGGCTTCTATGCCTCGCTTTGAAACCATCAGTCCTAAAAATTTTCCTGATCCAACGCCAAAAGCACACTTGGCTGGATTCAACATCATCTTGTGGTGCCTCAGCACTTCAAATGCCTCTCTGAGGTGCTTAATATGGTCTGCCTTGGATAGGCTCCTGACGAACATATCATCAACATAGACCTCCATGGTCTTCCCAATCAGATGGGCGAATATCTTATTCACCAATCGTTGGTAAGTAGCTCTTGCATTCTTTAGTCCAAAAGCCATGACAAGATAACAAAAAACACCAAAGTCAGTATGAAAGAAACCTTTGGGATGTCATCCTTGTGCATCTTAATCTGGTTATAACCACTGAAACCATCCATGAAGCTCAACATCTCATGCCCAGCTGTGGCATCTATCAGCTTATCAATCCTTGGTAGGGGAAAATAATCCTTGGGACATGCATCATTCAAGTCAGTGAAGTCTATGCACATCTTCCACTTTCCATTGGCTTTCCTGACCATCACAGGGTTAGCCAACCATTCGGGGAACTGAATCTCTTCAATGAAACCAGCTTCCAAGAGCTTGTCAACTTCTTGCTTGATGGCCTCTTGCCTTTCAGGAGCAAAATTACTCTTCTTCTGCTTTATTGTCTTCCGCTTAGGATCCACGTTCAATTTATGTGTGATGAGTTGGGGATCAATCTCTGGCATGTCGGCTGCTATCCAAGCAAACACATCACTGTTCTCTTGTATGAACGCTGTCAATCAGCCCTTCATGGGTTCTTTCAAAGAAGCTCCAATATAAGTAACTTTTTCGAGGTCTCCTAGCTCTAGAGGTATAGGGATTAAATCCTCCGCTGGCTTCCCTCGGTGTTCATCATCACTGATAGGTCCATAATTAATCATATTTTTAATACCTATTTTATGTCCGTTTTCGTAATTTTATTAATTAATAAATTGTTTTATTTTGTTTTGTAGGAAAATAAATAAAAACAAATTTCAAGCAAGAAAAGGTGCAAAAAGGGAAAGGAGGTGGAAAATACTTGAAGTCAAGGAAACTGGAGGGAAAATCGATTACTTATCGGAGAAGAAAAGGAAATTGAACAAATTATATTCAAGATTGGATTGAAATCAAAGGGGTCAAACCAAATATTTTCCCCTATATATATGGCCTTCTCCCTTGAAATTTAGACACCTATTTTAGATTCGATAATTAGGAGTAGGACTAGAGTTTTATTTTTCTTTCAATTCAAACAAATTTTATCTCGTTCAAACACTTTTTCTTTAATTTAATTTAGAAATTTTAGTTCGATCTTTATTTCCGGCGTGCAATTTCTTTTCGTCCAATAGCTTTGCTTGTTTTCCATTCGCCGATTTGTTATTGTCTAGGAAGTTATATCTTTGTTAGTTTTATAATAATACGTTTGTTTCATCATAGGTTGGTTTGTTTTATACTAGGTTTACAATAAAATATTAACTTTGTGTTAGTTAACGTAAGTTAAATTGCAATTCATTATTGTTATGCTTTTAATATATATTTGTTTTGTTTATATAATTATGAGTAGCTAAATTCTTGCCCTAGGATGAAGATGAAGTTAATTTAATTGCTCTTGATTTCTTCTCGTTCCTATTAATTGTTTCTCATGATTTTTCTTGGTGCTTAATTGATCAATTGACAAAGTGATTTTGATATATTATTGTTACCGGATTAATTTTTCATAGTCTATGCTTGCTCTTTGAAGTTTTGATAGGTTATTGTTAGATAACAAGTTTCATAGTATATGCTTGTCTCGTTAATTGATGTATATTATTTGTGAAGAAAAGAGGATTAATTTTAGGGCGAGTTGATATTAATTGTGATTGATTAATGGATTCGGATTCCTAGGTTTTCCATATTATTTGATAATCTTTGCTAATTAGGTTAATTAGGTTAATTAAATCTCATCTCAAATCTTATTGTCTAGTTCGCCTGAGTTAATTATTAGGGTTTTGAAAGTTCATAGTCTCTGAGGATCGATCTGTGATTGCTACAATTAAACACTGTGCGCTTGCAGTTATTTTACACATCAAGTTTTTGGCGCCGCTGCCGGGGACTATTGGTAATTTTCTTTCTTTGATATTAATTCTTCGAATTAGTTTCTTGTTTTCTTTTGTTTGTTTTTTTAGGGAATAGTGAAGCGGAGAAAAGCTTGGACAAGAAGATCGCTAGAAGGCCTCGTTGTCTCTTTTGAAATTTTTGGAAGCGCTTTTCGGTATTCCGTATCACCTCTCTATTTTTCTTTTCTTTATTATTATTGAAAAAACACAAAAAAAAATTAAATATTCAAAAAACCCAAAAATATTAGTTAGTTAATTGTTTGTTAAAAACCAATTTGTTGCATCATTCATTCTCTCACATAGGATCACATCATCTAGATTTCTTTATTGTATTTATTGCTTTCCATCCTATATAACTGTGGTGATTGCTGGAGGAAAGAGGTACGTACAATTTAGAATAGAACACGTAGTGTAGTGCATCCATAAGTGTTTACTTTCTTGTTCTTTGTGTGTTGCATTATTCAATCAATCTTAAGGGTGCCACCCAATTACAAGATAAGGTGAGGGATTTCATCACCCTTTCCTTGGCCCACAAATCACTAATTCCTTCATCTTGCATTCCCCTTTCCTTAATAAAATTAAGTAGACGTTAGCCCCTAGGATCTCACGCTCAATTAGGAAGAGAATCGAGGAGGAAGAAATCACTAAGTATTCTTTCGTTTGGTGTCTAGGCAAGCGTGACGCTTACCTGGCTAATTTGGATTGGTGTCTAGAAAGGTGTTTAGCCTCTTGGCAATGCTTGCACCTGCCTGGCCAGTCAGGATGAATGCTTTTTGAGTTGTGACTTTTAGTAGTATCTTATTGTTAGGAGCAAGGTCTAGATTTTTCTTAGGATAATACAGATTTTTCTTTTTAATTTTCCACTTTTTTTTTTGGTGTTTACTTATAGCTCTTGTCTGCTACGTGATTAATTGTTTACTTCTCTTGTATGCAAGCTTGGGTTCGAGACACTTCATCTAGATTAGTTAGACAAACCAATCTTTCATCTCCTAAAGTAGTAAGGCAACTTGAGTTTTCTTCACCCACTAGAATTGAGTCAAAAGAATTAGAAGTTCAACCCGTAGTCATGGTTGTTTCACTCAAAGACCGTTGTTACCCTGCTCGTACCGCTCAACCCTCATGCATAGTCTTACCCGCAGTAACCGTGAATAACTTTGAAATCAAACATCACAACATTAGCATGTTACCTAGGTTTGTTGGGGTAGAGGGAGAGGATCCATATCTTTTCATTCGAGAGTTTGAGGAAGTGTGTGCATTACAGAAACTTCAACAATTAAGTGAGGATTCCATTAGGCTCAGGCTTATTAACTTTGCTTTGAAAGAAGATGCTAAACAGTGGTTGTATAGTTTACCCGTTAATTCTATTTCCACATGGGAGGGATTTGTTGCTATCTTTCTTAAAAAATATTTTCCAAACCATAAGGCAAACAGACTTAGGAATGAAATCAACCAATTTCAACAAAATCGGAATGAGTCTTTTTGGAAATATTTTGATAGATTTAAAAAGTTGTTGTCTAAATGTTCTCAGCATGGTATAGAAAAATGGAGACTTTGCAAAATTCTTTATGAAGCCTTATATAGTCTAACCACTGCTTTGTTAGAGTCTATGTGTAATGGTAAGTTTATGGACAAAGATGAGGATGAAGCTTGGCAATTTTTTGAGGAGTTAGCTGAAAGAACAATGTTGTGGGAGTCAACTAGGGAACCTAATCAAGAAGCTGAAAATTCTAACTCATCTAAGGGCTTACGTGTAGTTGGTAATTCTATTGCAACCGAAGCTAAGTTAGCTACACTCACTAGACGTCTAGAAGCCTTAGAAACCAACAATGTGTCCTCTCAAATGTCTCTCTGTGCAAACTGTAGTTCTCCTAATCATGTGGTAGAGAATTGCCCTGAAATTGAACAAGTCAATGCCATGTTTCAACCTAGAGTTAAGAATGATCCTTATGCACCCACATATAATCCTGGTGGTTAGAAGAATCACCCAAATTTCTCATGGAATCAAGGTCAGTACAATCAGTATAATCAAAACCCTCAACCTACTTTTCAAAAGCCCAATCCTGGTCCATACCCAACTCAAAATCCTAATTCATATCCACCTCAAAATCTTGGTCATTATCCAAACTCAGTCCCCATGAATCCTCCTGGTTTTGCTGAATCTGATAAGAGATTCAATTCTTTAGAAAAGAGTATTGATGCGTTATTAAAATCTCAAGCTAATTTAACTCAATCTCAACAATCTTTCATGCAAGTTATGACCCAAGATAGGCAGTTGCTAAATTCCAACACTCAAGCCATATCTAAGTTAGAGGTCCAAGTCAGTCAATTGGCAAACACAATCAGTGAGAGAGAGAAAAATCGATTTCCTAGTCAACCCGAGACTAATCCTAAATTTCATCCAAATCAAAAGTCTCATGAAAACGTGAATTCTGTTATCTCTCTAAGGTCTGGTAATCAATTCAACAATCATGCTGGTGTCAATACTCAAGAAGAAGATAAGCTAACATTTGAACCAAATCCTTTGCTCTTGAATCCTAGTCTTAAACAATCTTCAAATCAAGAGAGTTCTGAAGTAGATAAAGCTGATGAGTCATCACCATCCAATGAACCACCACCTTCGAAACCCCACTCTGATGTGTCTAATGAAAAAGTCTTTAAACCGAAAGCCCCGTTTCCTCAAAGACTTACTTCAAACAAACAATCTGCTCAGTTAGATAAGATTTTTGAAGTCTTTAAGCAAGTCAAGATTAACATTCCTCTTTTAAATGCGATTCAACAAGTTCCCTCTTATGCTAAGTGTCTAAAAGATTTGTGTACTCATAAAAGAACACTCATGTTCCTAAGAAAGCTTTCCTAACATCTCATGTTAGTTCTATTTTGTCAAATCAAATCCCTGTGAAGTATAAGGATCCCGGTTGTCCTACCATCTCTTGTGTCATAGGTGATACTTTCATTAATAAAGCTTTACTCGATCTAGGAGCTAGTGTGAACCTTCTTCCATTATCTGTCTATCAAGCCTTGGTTTTAGGTGAACTTAAGAAGACTAGTGTCACTCTTCAGTTAGCTGATCGTTCTGTTAAAACTCCAAAAGGTATAGTGGAAGATGTGTTGATTAAGGTTGGTGATTTTGTCTTCCCTGTTGATTTTGTTGTCTTAGAAACCGAACTAGTCAAAAATCTCAAAAATCAAATTCCTATCATTTTAGGAAGGCCTTTTCTTGCTACCTCTAATGCTTTGATTAACTGTAGGAATGGTTCGATGAAACTCACTTTTGGTAACATGACGATAGATCTTAATGTCTTCAATGTAGGAAATCAACCTAATGAGCTTTTTGAACAACCTGTAGGAGTTAATTTGATAGATGAGGTTGTTTCGTGGTCGAATCTTGAGAATAGTGCAATTGAGTCTTTTCTTGAGGAAGATGTTTTGTTAGAGTATGAGAGTAATAAAGAACTTCATGAGCTTTATAGAAATTTTTCTTCTGATGAGATGTTAGATGAATTGAATGCCATTTGTTCTAAGCATGAAACCCAACTTGAGGATAGTTCTTTTGATTCTAGGTCCATTGTTAAGACTTCTTTTGGTGAGCCACCCACTTTCATTCCTAATCTGTCTATTTCCACTCTTGATCAGTCTTTGGTAGTTGATAATGAAACTTATCATGTTCTTTCTAGTAACATAGTTCATAACCAAGGATTTCAAGTAATCAATTTGCTTAAACATAAAGAAGCGTTTAATTGGTCTATGAATGATGTTAGGTGTACGAGTTTCATTTTGGTGTGTGATCATACTTCTTTAGTGGATAATGATGTTTTTGTGGGTGAGTTTCACATGTGTGTTGATTGTGTTACGAATGTTATTTTCCCTCGATCTGGTATTGGTTAATATATATGTTCATAATGTATCTCCCATATAGTCAAGTTTAGGTATGGGGGAGTGTGTGTGAGTGTTTCTTTTATATGTGTCTGTGTTTTATGTGTGTGTGAGTGTTATAGGTAATAATGTTTCTCCGTCATGCCTTTATCAGGTATTCTCGTCCTTTTACTTTGTCATTTTTCTCTCATTTGCATACATTGAGGACAATGCATGATTTAGGTATGGGGAGGGATTTAGTAGTATTATTTTTATTAAAAAAAACCAAAAAAATACAAAAATAATTCTAGCCTTGTAAAATGATTACTTGTTAAAAGTTGGCCTGATGCACCCTTACATGCTATAGTACTCTTGTGTTTCTGACGCTTTTGATTGAGAAGTGATTTGCTAAGTTCTTGTGCACACACATACACTAGCGAGTTGAAACTAGTAGACTTATAGAATGTTGTAAGTAATTAAAAGGACATGAATATGTGCAGAATGATTTGGTTTCCATTATTTGATTACAAGTAGGTGCATTAAAGAGATTTTTTCTTGGGATTGATTATGTTTTTCCACCAAGTGAGATTTTGAGCCTATATGCATATCTTTTGCATTTTATATTCGTTTGCTTGAGTGTCCACATGTTGTTTGCATTGCTGGCACTTGTTTGAGACCTTTCTTGAAATGCATGACATTATTTGATGATAAGATGATAAAGGCATTTAGGAATAACCAATTATTATCCAAATTACCACACCCTTTACATGTGATCAATTAGTTACCCCTTTGAGCTTAATCCTATTTTTTCGGTGATACACCACATTACTTGCCTAGACCTTTTTGTTGTGTAGCCTTACGTATATACTTGTTCCCAATTGTCAAAGGCTAGTAGGAAGTTATGGGAATAATAAGATGTGTGAGATGGGGTTTACTTTTGTTCATTAATTTTGGGGAAATATTGGGTTTTGTTGCTTACTTGTCGGTCGTTATTCAATAAATTCTTGAAGAAGGATTGTGGTTTCTTATATATTTATATTATCTATCTTATCTCTCGTTTAAAAAAAAAAGAAGAAAAAAAAAGAAAAAAAAATTGAAAAAAAAAATCATATGAGAGCATAATTATGTTTCTGTGTTTTTGTGATCCTTCTTCATTCGACTAGTCAAGAATTTTGTTGAAAATTTTTAGAAATCCATGTATGGGGAGGATGTATGGTGTTGTGTATGATTTATTATGGTTTCTACTAGCTTTTGACACTTCACCTTATTTGACCTTACTTGACATACCTTGTCCCTAGCCCCATTACAACCCAAATAAAAGACCTTTTGATTATCGTCATTAATGTATGTTGTGTTAAAGTTAGATTGATACCAAATGTCAAACATGCTTATGATTTTGTTGGAATGGAGTGATACACTTACCCTTGTTCTTGAGTGAATATTCTTTTTTGAGTGAAAGGTGAGTTATTGCTTGTTTTGTGCATATGAGATCCCAAGTTTTGACTCTAAGATGTACTTTTGTGGGCTTAGCATGGTTACCAACTTATATTTACACTTGACATGGACTTTTGAGGACCTATGCATATTTCTTTGAGTAGACTATGTGAATACTTGCACCTTACACACCAAGACATTGCAAATTCACTTTGATTTCTTAAATTGATGTAGCATGAGATGACTTGTATGTGTGGTGTTGCATTGAGCAATCTTTTACATGAGCTAGATGGATTTTGTGGGTACATTCTCTATAGGCCCTCACGAGACCTCACTCGTCCACTAGGACTGCCTAGGGGTTTAAAGGGCTTGTTGCATATGCCAAATGCAACCGTGATCACCTACGGAAGTGGTATTATATATTAGATAGTATTTTATTATATATTTTTCTCGAGGACGAGCAAAAGATAGGTATGGGGGCATTTGATAGGTCCATAATTAATCATATTTTTAATACCTATTTTATGTCCGTTTTCGTAATTTTATTAATTAATAAATTGTTTTATTTTGTTTTGTAGGAAAATAAATAATGACAAATTTCAAGCAGGAAAAGGTGCAAAAAGGGAAAGGAGGTGGAAAATACTTGAAGTCAAGGAAACTGGAGGGAAAATCAATTACTTATCGGAGAAGAAAAGGAAATTGAACAAATTATATTCAAGATTGGATTGAAATCAAAGGGGTCAAACCAAATATTTTCCCCTATATATATGGCCTTCTCCCATGAAATTTAGACACCTATTTTAGATTCGATAATTAGGAGTAGGACTAGAGTTTTATTTTTCTTTCAATTCAAACAAATTTTATCTCGTTCAAACACTTTTTCTTTTATTTAATTTAGAAATTTTAGTCCGATCTTTATTTCCGGCGTGCAATTTCTTTTCGTCCAATAGCTTTGCTTGTTTTCCATTCGCCGATTTGTTATTGTCCAGGAAGTTATATCTTTGTTAGTTTTATAATAATACGTTTGTTTCATCCTAGGTTGGTTTGTTTTATACTAGGTTTACAATAAAATATTAACTTTGTGTTAGTTAACGTAAGTTAAATTGCAATTCATTATTGTTATGCTTTTAATATATATTTGTTTTGTTTATATAATTATGAGTAGCTAAATCTCTTGCCCTAGGATGAAGATGAAGTTAATTTAATTGCTCTTGATTTCTTCTCGTTCCTATTAATTGTTTCTCATGATTTTTCTTGGTGCTTAATTGATCAATTGACAAAGTGATTTTGATATATTATTGTTACCGGATTAATTTTTCATAGCCTATGCTTGCTCTTTGAAGTTTTGATAGGTTATTGTTAGATAACAAGTTTCATAGTATATGCTTGTCTCGTTAATTGATATATCTTATTTGTGAAGAAAAGAGGATTAATTTTAGGGCGAGTTGATATTAATTGTGATTGATTAATGGATTCGGATTCCTAGGTTTTCAATATTATTTGATAATCTTTGCTAATTAGGTTAATTAGGTTAATTAAATCTCATCTCAAATCTTATTGTCTAGTTCGCCTGAGTTAATTATTAGGGTTTTAAAAGTTCATAGTCTCTGAGGATCGATCTGTGATTGCTACAATTAAACACTTTGCGCTTGCAGTTATTTTACACATCAATCACCACGGACATCCATGTCTTCAATTGGAAGGACCTGTCCCCCGACTCCATCAGCTCTTAGTGCGGCCACATAACAACTTTTGGCTATCTTCTGATCACCTTTTTGTTCTCCAACACCGTTTCTGGTCTAAAACTTAACCTTCATATGATAAGTAGAGGCAACAGCCTTAAATGCATGAAGTCCAGTCCTTCCTAGGATAGCATTATACGTGGAAGCTGCCTTGATTACCAGGAAATTCAACATCTGAGTGGCCTCCTTGGGCTCCTATCCGATAGTTACGGGCAACTGAATAATCCCTTCAACATTGGATTCGACTCCATTAAACCCATAAATGGGCATGTTAGTGGGAGTCAACTGAGAATCATTGTACCCCATCTTCACAATCGCATCATAAAACAAAATGTCGACGGAAGCTCCATTGTCTATCAAGACTCGCTTCACCTCTGAGTTTCCAATCAAGGGGTTATGACCAACGGATCATCATGGGGAAACTTCACCCCTTCTGATAAGTGGATTCCATATCCACTTAGAATGCTTCGTATCGGCTTAAATTGATTACTTGACCTCAAGTATGTCGTGTTTTTGACGTGTTTTCATTGAGTTGTGCAGAACTTCTAAACTGGAAGCAGGATGGTAGTTTTCTATGATTATATGGTGGATTTGAACTCAGGAACGAAGGGACAGGAATTGCAAGAGAAGCGGAGCAGAAATGAAGAAAGACAAGAAAAATCAGGAATTTTCCAGCAGTCAGGGCACGGGCACGCTACACTAAGGCGCGGGCGCGCGTGGTTCAAATCTGTGGAGCGCGGGCGCGCCATATCAAGCGCGGGAGCGCTCGTGTGGGCAGTCAGAATCCTGTTTGAACTCTGTTTTTGAAATTCTTGTTGGCCAAGGCAATGGGGGCTATAAAAACACATGCTATTGACATAAGAAAGACGGTTTTTGAGAAGAGAGCCAGGAGAACAAGACTTGGAAAAGGATTCATCGAAGAACGTGACATTTAACGGAGATCTAGATCTACATCTTTTGTATTCTTCTAATTAGGCGATACTTTTGGATGCACGTTTTGGATTTATTTTCTAAACTCTATTACTCTAGTACTATCGTTATTATTCAGATCTTGTTTTATATCATGTTATCACTAGATCCCATGATGACGAGCCGTTCGATTATGAACTAATCGTTGTCATGTGATTCTAACGGATTTATTTACAGAATTTAGTAGTTTGATTGCTTTAAAGATTTGTGTGTGATGAGTTATTGATTTCCTCGTATGGTTGTGCTAATTCTTCTTAGATGCATACCTAACATCTAAGTTGTTTTGTTAATCTCTATTGAATGCGAAAGTGGATATAGAGATTTAGAACTTGCCATGCTAGCATAGTTTATGGATGTTTTGACATGCATGATTCGTAGTGTTATTTTAACCATCTTACACTACCCTATGTAATCTCAATGGATAACTTGTACTTAAACCGTTATGTTTTCAAATCTTATAGACATATAGGGTCTAAACATAATTGGTGTATGCCCAGCTTCTATCGATTTTGTTGATGTTGAGTAGTTTGGTATACGTATGCTGAAAGGTATCGTGTACTAACTTCGTGTTGCCCGATTAGTTGTCATAACCATCACATACATTGATTAAAGGCATCAACTCTAAACAAACTATTTAATGAAGTTAGGATCCCATGTTTATCTCTCATAAGTAATTCGGTTTAAATCACATTAGTTAACTAATTCTTAGTATTGTTAAATTACTTGTTAGTTAATTTAGTTAACCAAAACACAATTTTGATATTTGTCTTAGCAGTGAATAATAATCATACATTGTTGCATAAGTGCATATTCTAAATTAAACCAGTCTCTGTGGGAATGAAATTAACTTAACCTTATATTACTTGTGACCGCGTACGCTTGCGTGATTTAGTGCGAACAAGTTTTCGGCGCCGCTGCCGGGGACTCGGTGTTTATTATAGTTTATGTGCTTGTCATCAGTAGTCGTTAAAGTTCACTGACTCAGATTATTTTCTTACTTAGTTTGATTTGTTCTGTATGTTTCAGGTACTTGAGCGTGTATGTGAACACGTTCTCAATCTCGTAAACTGGCAGAAAAAGAACTTGAAGCAGCAATAAATATGGGAGAACCAGCAGCAGTAACGAAAGCATTGAAGGATTATTCTCAACCGAAAATCAATGACATTCAGTCTAGTATTGTCAGACCAGCCATTGCAGCTAATACCTTTGAAATCAAGCCTGGCACGATTCAAATGGTACAGAATTCAGTTCAGTTTGGGGGTGCTCCAACAGAAGATCCTAATATGCACATCCGGAACTTCATCGAGATTTGTGACACTTTCAAGTTCAACGGTGTGTCGGAAGATGATGTGAAATTGAGACTTTTCCCATTTTCTCTGAGGGATAAAGCTAAGAGCTGGTTACATTCTCTACCAGCAGGTTCTATCGTGACATGGGAGGATCTTGCTCAGAAATTTCTCACTAAATTCTTCCCTATGGCAAAAACAGCAGCAATCAATAACTCTCTTACTCAATTTGCACAGCAGTTGGGAGAATCTTTATGTGAAGCTTGGGAGCGCTACAAGGAGATGCTTAGGAAGTGTCCTCATCATGGAATGCCCGACTGGATGGTGATCAATTGTTTCTATAATGGGCTGGGAGCACAATCAAGACAAATGCTAGATGCAGCATCAGGTGGAGTGTAAGAACCCGAATTTTTGATAGAATTAAAACTTTCCTTATTATGATTAAGTGCATCAGTGAATAGTGATTTTTGGGAACCAAGAAATTTTTCATGCCACCCTATGTACGAGACATGGTATGGATATTCCGAAGTCATATTAGTGATCTACGGAGTAAATAAGTGTATGTAAAGACTATCGGAATTCAAAAATTCCAATTTCTATTTTGGTGTGATATTTGACCGGGTGGTGAATTATATATCAGTATTGTCAAGAAATGAGATATTAAATTTGAGGAATTGAGGATTTAATATTTTGGAATGTTATTATAATTGATTTGAGAATTTAGAACGAAAACCACTGAGACAGTGAAACGAACGTTCTAGAAACTGCTGAAACTTTATAACGAGATTAAACGATAAAGCGAACGAATTATGGATTTTGGATTGAGTTCATTACAAGATTAAATATCAAGAGAATTATATCAAGTGGATCGAATAATTTAATCAAAGATTAAATCAAGAACAATTAGGATTTAATTGATTAAAACACTTAAATCATTTCTAAAAACAAAACAATTAGAAAAGCTTATCCAATACTCTTTGCACAAGCCCCAAGGGGATCAACACAGCCACACACATCTGATAGTATCAAGATATTATGTCCATAAAGTGGTTTGACAAGTCAAGATGGGTGTGAAGGAAAGAAAAGATCAAGAACAACCAAGTTCTCCAAAACTGCCCAACAGGAATAGCACGGGAAGAAAAATTCATATCTCCACTTCTACCGATTCTTAAATCACCAAATTTTAACCAAAGCTTCCTCAATGTATGTAGAACATTCGTTCAAAATTTCATGGCTAACAAAGGAGTGCAGCCTAGTCAAATCTCTCCTCCAAGTTGGAGAACCAAATCTGTCCAGCGGAAAGATGGGGCTCAAAACCCTAGCTAGGAAGCTTCAGATCTGATGATCTATAGCTCAAAAGAAATCTTATGAGGAGCACAAGTTGTGGTAAAAAGTTGAGCACCCAACTCTTATCTTTCGATTTGTTATGAATTTTACAAGATGGGGATGAATAGTAACTTCCATTGTATTCTTATTTTTGATCTTAAGGATTAGCACTTTAAGGACCATCTAAAGCTTGTTAAAGGTTTATAAACACTTGATAGTATTGTTAGAGCATCCAAGGAGGTAAAACCCTAACCCACCCTTTGAGTTCATATGAGTTTTGACGATTGTTTTGATGTTATATGCTTAAGAGATCATGTTTAAGTGTTTAAGTGGTTATTTAACCTTGTAAAATATGAAAAATGGTGGGTGTTAGATTGTAGCCACAACACTGACCTTAAAGAATTAAAAAGGTTTTTTGTTGAGGTGGTGGATGTATGGTATGCCCGGTGTGGCTTGGTTATGTTGTGACAAAATGGAAACGTTCGATTTATAGCCGTTATAATGGCGAAATTTCATTAACCCTTAAAAAATAGTTAATGTCCGAGACCATAAGTCATTTTTAGCATCACCACTGCCTATGGTTACAAAGATATGGTTGTCTAGTTTACATGGCCGCAAGAATCGCATTAAAAGAGTTTACGGTTTAAGAGTTATGCTAGTTTTAGTGAAAGCGGTTCGAAAGATTTTATCGCAGAAATGTAACCACTTTGATGCTATCTTCGAGACCCTTAATTGTCGAATTAAGATGTGAAATTTGGTGATAAAATGTTAAAGACAGTTGGCAAGGTGTGTGTGAAGGTTTCAAGTTAAAAAGATTATTTTTCGATTTTATAAAAATGCATAAGCCGGGTTGCGCAAGTGAAAATCCCTAAGAACACGACTTAGAAACCAAACTTATAAGTGCTTACATATGACTTGAGTCGAGGACCGTTTTCGAACCAAACTTACGACTTAAGTATTTGATGAGTAACTTGGACTTAGTATGAGTCTAGATTAAGCCACTAAGTGCTTTTATTGTGATTTGCTTACGTGTTTAAGCATTGAGTTATAAGTGGATCGTCTAAGGGATTAACCATATGTTTTTGACTTTGTCTAGATTGTCCGACATCGTCACGAGCCCCTATCACTTCTCGAGCATCAAACAAGTTTTCTAAACTTGTACTTTTGAAGTATTGTTGCTTTTTGCCATAAATAGTATTATACTGTTTTGTGATAAATGTTATATCGTATTGACTTTGAATTTGATTTTGGTTTATATACTAGCTTTGAGATAAGTAGTTATAAACCGGTATACCTTGTAGCTCTAGAGATAAGAGCATATTCATTGTTTTCGACTTTAAACCGGGAGTCGGTATTTTGAGATAAAGAGATAGTCGTGGAAATCCGGAGGGATAGGCTCAACTATTATATATAAGATATAAAATAATAAAATAGTTAACTTGGGTTAGTTGATTGGTAAGGGGTTGTTTAGAAATTTAAAGAAGGAAATAGTTTAAGAATCCTGATTGGTCCTAAAATAATTTCTCAATTTTAATTGGTTAACCGAGGAATGGTAGACTCAGGTATTATATATAGGTATTTTGAGGAATGTTATTTATAAACATTAATTATATTTCCGTAAAGTATTAATTACTTGGAAACCATTCGAGGACTGTTATTTGAATATGATATCCTTCGAGGAATGATATTTGCTCACTATATCTTTCAAGGAATGTTATTTGAGTATTATCTCAATCGAGAAATACTATTTGAATATTATTTCTGTTATATATGCTAATGGAAGGCATAACTATTTTCGAAAGTATAAGTATATTGTGATACTGGTTTTATGATTTGATATTGGCTTATAAGCTAGATATGTGATATATTAGTTATAAGCTGGATATTGCTAAGACCATTAGTGAAGGGCATATGATCTTCATTCTTCAATTATAGATCGGGAGTCGGTATTTCTGTATATACTGTGATTATTTTCTGAGGAAAATATTAGATAAATGCTTTTCCATTATTTCTTTAATGAATATTATTTTTAATATTCATTTGAGTTTTTTATTTATTTAATGAATATTATTTTTTAATATTCATTTGAGTTTTATTTATTAAATGAATATTTTTTTGAATATTCATTTAAGGTTTATTTATTTAATGAATATTATTTCGAATATTCATTTAAGGTTTGAATTATTTATTGAATATTATTTCGAGTATTCATTTAAGAAATTATTATTTAGTGAATATTTTTATATATTCATTCGAGGGTTATTTATGAGCAATATCTTGATCAATATATATTCTTTAAATATTTATGAGTAATAAATATTATTGGAATATTTATTTAATACTTTTAAATTGGTTTTCAAAATAAATTATATTATTCAAAAAATCATCTTTGATCTTCAAATATTATGTAAAATATTTCTGAGCCTTATTATAATTATTTTATCAAGGAAAGGTTCTCAAAACCCTATTTTCCATTTAAATCTATCTTATAGGAAGATTTAAATGCTCGCTCAAAAACTTTCAAAATATAAGGGAACCTTACTTGAGATCTGTTATTTATTTTGTTTGACTGTCTGGTCATAAATCTTTGAAACTATTCTTTTCATTCGCAACTTGGTTGTTATTCATCAAATTGAATCTTTTGTTACTTCCTCATTGTTCGAGTGGTAAGATTGATGGAACAAGTCGATATCCACTAACAAGCAACAGCTTGGGAAATATTGGTGAATTTTCCTTTCCAATTAGATACGACTACTTTGTGGAGTCTTATCAACAAGTATTATACTTGGGGAAAGGAGGATGAGCTTTACATTTCAGAGTCATTGATTATATTCGAACTAGGAGTCGTGTAAGAGGCCGAGTAGTGCCGGTCCATCCCAAAGGCCCAACCGTTGGCCAGGGAGATCTAAAAGGGCGGTAGACAAGTAAATTCATCAATTCTTCCTTCTACCGGTAGTAAAACTAATTTAAGTTGTACAATCTGCGACTGATCATCGTAAGGATTGGAATAGCGGGCGCGGTGAATACTCCAGTATTAGTTCATCATCAAATTTGGATATTTCCTACAACACGTATCGAAGAGACTTCTTTCAGGTTGACGGGTAGCTCCCGCAACACGTATCGAAGAGACTTCTTTCAGATTAGCAGGGGTTTGAAAAGTGTTCAAAACTAAAGTTGCAATATATTACATTGCAACATCCTCTTTTGAGATACATGTTGATACTTGCGTATATTTTGCATAGCAGATATTTCTACGGAAGTTATATATTAAATTACCTTGTAACTTCATCTTTTATATTATACTAGAACTTGGTTCATAGTATGAATAATGAAAGTTTGCAGAGATATTATGAAAATGATATTTGAAGTACTAAAATGGTACTGTTTTTGAATATATTCCGATAAGGAAATACTTTCGATAAAAAGATATTTTGACAATTATTGTCTTATACCCGCTATATATTCTGGGTTTGAATTAAAGGCAGAATTATGCCATACTTTCATTACCTTGCTGAGCTATCGCTCACTCTTGCTATTGTTATATATATATATATATTATATAGCAGCGAAGCAGTATTCCAATGGGACGACACACACCCCGCAAGGCATTTCCATAAACAGTTTCTAGCAGTGATCCCGAGAATAGTACGAACCAGTCAAATCAAGCTGCAGCTTTTGGTATTCATCTTATGTATAGATATGAATGGTATGAGAGGATTGTGAGCATCAGAGGGCTAAGTTGGTAATGTAACATTACTTAGAAGTTGTATCAGTGACAGATTCAAAAGACATTTGGGTATTGTAATAAAAACTATTTATTCCGCAGTTGTTATATTGTGTCGTTTCTGAGACTCTAACTGTGTGTTTGAGATATATATTGTGGGGTCGCAAGTAGTTGAATTGTGTACATTATAAGTAATATAGGTAAGGCAAGGAGTAAATGGATCGTGACTACTCCAAATCCCTGATCCCGGATTTGGGGCTGTTACATGGAGCTTTATGGGCTAAGAGCTACGAGGAAGCGTACGATCTAATTGAGATGATGGCTCCAACTCAGAGACTACCACAAGGCAAAGTAGCAGGAATTCTGGAAGTTGATACAGCTACAGCTATATCAGCTCAGTTAAAGGCTTTGACTATGAAGGTGAATTCATTGACTAACTATGGAGTTCAACAAGTGGCCAGTGTTTGCGAGCTTTGTGTGGGTGCACATGAGACGAATCAATGTGCCATATCTAGTGAATCAACGCAGTTTGTGAGCAATTTTCAGAGACCACATCAACCAGCTCCAACCACCTATCATCCTAATAACAGAAACCATCCTAATTTCAGCCGGAGCAACAATCAAGGTGGAATTCAACAATCACAACATCCTTATCAACAGTTTCAAGGATAGCAATACGGAGCTAAGCCATTCAATCCTTCAGGTTATCAGCAGTAGTATGCTCCAAGGCAACTCGAACCTCTGGGGTTTCAACAACAGTCTCATGGAAATGCGGGGCAGTCTTCTACTGAAAAATCTGAATTGGAAGAATTGAGGTTGATGTGTAAAAGCCAAGCGGTTTCGATCAAAACCTTGGAGAATCAGATAGGTCAAATCGCTAACGCATTGCTAAATAGGCCACAAAGAACTCTTCCTAGTGATACAGAGGCTAATCCAGGCAAGAGGGAAGTCAAAGAACAGGTGAAAGTAGTTACTCTGAAATCTGGAAAAGTCACAAACGATCAAAAATCAGCAGTGCAGGAAGACGAAGGACTTCAGGAACAGAAGGTGGAGCGTGCCCGCGCCTTCACTAGAAACAGAAAAAGAGATTCTTGATTTGACGGCTGATCATTTGGTCGGTGAAGCGGAAAAGAGCAAAAATTCTGCTGAAAACTCTGCTTCGGAGTAGAATACCAAGAGCAGTCAGATCTACCCACCTCCGCCATATCCAAAAAGACTCCAGAAGTAGAAGTTAGACAAGCAGTTTGCCAAGTTTCTTGAGGTTTTCAAGAAGTTACATATTAACATACCTTTTGCGGAAGCTCTAGAACAGATGTCGAGCTATGCTAGGTTCATGAAGGGTATTCTATCACGGAAATTAAAACTCGAAGAATTGGAAACTGTTGCTTTGATAGAATAGTGCAGTGCGGTGTTACAACAAAAACTGCCTCCGAAACTTAAGGATCCTGGAAGTTTCACAATACCGTGCACCATCGGCAACTTATCTTTCGACATGTGTTTATGTGACTTGGGAGCTAGCATTAATCTGATGCCATTGTCTATCTTTAAGCAACTTGGGTTGCCTGATTCGAAATCGGTTAATATGACCTTGCAGTTGGCAGATCGGTCGATCACGTATCCGAGGGGTATAGTGGATGATATATTAGTGAAGGTGGATAAGCTGATTTTTTCAGTTGATTTTGTTATACTGGACTTTGAGGAGGATAAGAGGATTCCCATTATCTTGGGAAGGCAATTTCTAGCTACGGGCCAAACTCTGATCGATGTGCAAAAAGGAGAGCTTACCATGAGAGTGCATGATCAGAAAGTCACTTTCAATGTGTTCAAGGCAACAAAATATCCGTCAGATTCAGCGGAGTGTTTCAAGGTGGACGTTGTTGATAAGATTGTGAAGAAGGAGATGAAACAGCTACAAAAATCAAATTCCGTGGAAAAAGCTTCAAGAGGGATTTCTAGCATTGAGAACGAAGAAAGAAAGGGGAAAGAAGAGTTGACATTCTACATAAGTCTCGTGGGCTAGCTGATTCAAATAATTTTCAGGTGCTACGTAAGTTGTCAAGTGAGGAAGCTTTTGCACTTGAACTCAAGCCATTACCACCCGAGGAGCCACCACCTGATTCACCACCCGAGGAGGGTGGCCCTGCCGACAGTTATGTAAGTTCTCTAATATCCTTTTTATTGCCTTCAATGAGGACATTGAATATTTTAAGTTTGGGGGTGATTTGAGGATTAGTAGAAGTAGGAGTCTTTGTTCATGTAGAAATCATATTGCATGTGTAGTAGTAGTTTCATTCATATTATTATATGACTATTTCATGTAGAGCATATTCGTTTGCATATTTATTTATGTATTCCATGTGAGTCCATTTAGTTGCATTTGCATAGCATATTTCATGATCCAGTAGAACTTGGCTATTTCCGTTTGGTAGGTCGATGTTGATTTGGGTGTGGTAATGATGAATAGAGGGTTGATTTAAGTTCTTATGAATTGACTTGCATGTTTCAGAAACAAAATCTTTCCACAGTCTCATTATTTGCTTTTGGACTAGATCAGGTCATATCTTGTTTGGTTGTTGAGATTTAATCACTTGTTTATATTTAGAATGTTCTTTATTCCCTTAATGGCGTATGAGCACTAAAGTATAAGTTTGGAGAAAACCAGGGATTTCGTGTTAGTGTTAATAAAGGTTAGGCGTCAAAAGGCTAGTAGCCGCTCATATTTTATGAGTAGTCTAGGGTTGGATGAGATGGAGCGAAACGCACTCATTCCAAAGTATTAGTGTGTTAAAAGAAGAAAAAAAATCATAGAAAAAAAAAAGAAAAAAAAGTTATGTGAATGTGTAAATGCAGAATTGACCACGGGTGAGCTCTTTAATACTCGAGCAATTAAGTTCTAGGGGACTTTGTGCCTAGTGACCTAAGGCTTTTCCGGTCTGGGATCCACTAACCTAACGCTCGCTACATGGGTATTATTGTATAAGTCTTTAGGGGTCTCATCCATTGCACGGTCAAATAATCATGTGTGTTGTGTTATGTGTCGTTGTTTGTTTAGTAATTTAGCATGAATCCTTGTCTAACTCAAATGATGATGGAGGTGTCTCTGAGTTATGAAGTGTTTAGCGTTCATTATATTTATAAACATGCGATTGTTTTGGCGAAGAATAGGTTATGACTTTGATCTAGTGATAAGAGTATATCTGATGAGCGTCACACACACTCACGTACATGTAATGTTAGTATACGGGGATTTAGTCGAGCTCTCTTTGGAGTTATTGCATTGTCTGAGATATTGGTTTACTGAATTGGTTATGGTTAATCCGAGGGGATCTTTGCATTTTCATATTAGTTGCATTCATGCATTGCATTTGTATGTGTAGAGTCTGTTTATGCTTGAGGATAAGCATCGGTTTAAGTTTGGGGGTGTGATAAGTGGATTCCATATCGCTTAGAATGCTTCGTATCGGCTTAAATTGATTACTTGACCTTAAGTATGTCGTGTTTTTGACGTGTTTTCATTGAGTTGTGCAAAACTTCTAAGCTGAAAGCAGGATGGTAGTTTTCTATGATTATGTGGTGGATTTGAACTCAGGAACAGAAGGACAGGAATTACAAGAGAAGCGGAGCAGAAATGAAGAAAGACAAGAAAAATCAGGAATTTTCCAGCAATCAGGGCGCGGGCGCACTACACTAAGGCACGGGCGCGCGTGGTTCAAATATGTGGAGCACGGGGGCGCTCGTACGGGCTGTCAGAATCCTGTTTGAACTCTGTTCTGGAAATTCTTATTGGCCAAGGCAATGGGGGCTATAAAAACACATGCTATTGACATAAGAAGAACGGTTTTTGAGAAGAGAGCCAGGAGAACAAGACTTAGAGAAGGATTCACATAAGAACGTGACATCTAACAGAGATCTAGATCTACATCTTTTGTATTCTTCTAATTAGGCGATACTTTTGGATGCTCGTTTTGGATTTGTTTTTTAAACTCTATTACTCTAGTACTATCGTTATTATTCAGATCTTTTTTTATATTATGTTATCACTAGATCCCATGATGACGAGCCGTTCGATTATGAACAAATCGTTGTCATGGGATTCTAACGGATTTATTTACGGAATTTAGTAGTTTGATTGCTTTAAAGATTTGTGTGTGATGACTTAATTATTTCTTCGTATGGTTGTGCTAATTCTTCTTGGATGCATAGCTAACATCTAAGTTGTTTTTTTAATCTCTATTGAATGCGAAAGTGGATATAGAGATTTAGAACTTGCCATGCTAGCATAGGTTTATGGATGTTTTGACATGCATGATTCGTAGTGTAATTTTAACCATCTTACACTACCCTATGTAATCTCAATGGATAACTTGTACTTAAACCATTATGTTTTCAAATCTTATAGACATATATGGTCTAAACATAATTGGTGTCTGCCCAGCTTCTATCTATTTTGTGGATGTTGAGTAGTTTGGTATACGTATGCCGAAAGGTAGTGTGTACTAACTTCGTGTTGTCCGATTAGTTGTCATAACCGTCACATACATTGATTAAAGGCATCAACTCTAAACGAAGTATTTAATGAAGTTAGGATCCCATGTTTATCTCTCATAAGTAATTCAGTTTAAATCACATTAGTTAACTAATTCTTAGTATTGTTAAATTACTTGTTAGTTAATTTAGTTAACCAAAACACGCTTTTGATATTTGTCTTAGCAGTGAATAATAATCATACATTGTTACATAAGTGCATATTCTGAATTATACCAGTCTCTGTGGGAACGAACTTTATTTAACCTTATATTACTTGTGACCACGTACGCTTGCGTGATTTAGTTCGAACACCTTCCAAGTCGGAATCATCGAAATTGATTGCCACTTCAGTCTTTGCGTGCTTCGGGACCTCTCCAACGATGTGAATCACTTCTCTGGCATAAGCCTTCCGAGAGTTTTTTGTTGCGCCGGCCACTGTCGGGCCTCCCCAAATCATATTGATAACTGACCCTCGGGGCTGTGAGTTGCGATCACGGTCGTTATCTCTCCTATCATAATCTCTTCTCTGGTTTCCACGATCTTCACCTTTCGTGAACTTGCTTAGTTTCCCCCTTCGAATCAGGAATTCAATCTCGTCCTTGAGTTGCCTTCAATCATCAGTGCCGTGTCCCACATCCTTGTGGAACCTATATTACTGATCCTTGTTTCTCTTGGCGGGATCACCCCGTAGTGGCTTCGGCCATCGGAGATCTTTATCCTTCTCGATATCCAACAAAATTTGACTCATAGGAGCATTCAACCTTGCATACTCGGAAAACCTTGGTCCCAAATTCTTCTTAGGGGAAGAATCAGAATCCTTGCTAGTTCGGGGATACTTATCCCTAGCATCGTAATCCTGCTCTTGCTTTCGCTTCCTAGAATTCCCGTTTCCTCCACTCAAGGTTGAGGCCTCTGTCTTCCTCATGCTTTCTTCAGCCTTTATGTACTTACTCGCCCTTCTTTGGAGCTCAGTCATGCTCTCAAGGGGATGCTTTGCCAACGACATCTGAACGAAGGTATTGGTTGTGCCGTTCTCCAAGGCTATTATAGCTACTTTGTTCTCCAGATCAGGGACATTCAATGTCTCCTTGGTAAAGCGCTTAAGGTAATCCCTCAGGTTCTCATTCTTTCCTTGCACCACTTGTATAAGGGATGCAGAGCTCTTCTCATGGATTCTTCCAATAACAAATTGATTAATGAAGGCCATGCTTAACTCCTTGAATGTGCCGATCGAGTTTGCAGGCAAACGACTATACCATCTTTGAGGTATACCCGCCAAAGTTTGAGGGAACGCCCTACACTTGAGAGCGTCACTAGCAGGCTGCAATAATAGCGTGTTCGAAAATGTTCTCACATGATTTGCGGGATCGCCCGTTCCATCATATGCCTTAATCATAGGCATCTTAAACTTCCTAGAGACATGAGCATTCATCACCTCCTCAGTGAACAGGGGTGTGAGATCATCAGTGTCTCCAAGCGGCATCAAATCTTTGGGATCACTTTTAGGGGCCTCTGCCCTTGTAGCTCCTCCTGTTGGGGCATCTGCCCTTCTTTGCCTCCTTAAAGGCCTTTCCAATCAACAAAGGCAATCCCTCCTAAAGTTGAGGAGGTCTATTCTGATTCTGTCTTGCTTGCTCTCTTGCAATGTCATCCTTTAGCCTTTGGATCTCAGCCTCATGAGCCTTGATTCTCTCAGCAGTTGTTGGAGGGGGTCCATCATGGATTCTTCGGGACCTTGTTCGTGCTTCCTTGCTTGCATGTCGCCTCCTCGAAGCTTCATCACGATCGTCATCCTCAGATGATGAATCATCAGTATAGGGACCAAAGTAATCATAATATCCTTGATCAGGGCCCAAGCCTCTAATATAGGGAGGATGATACGGCTCATGTATCTGAAGGGCATGGCCGCTCGGCCGAACACCTCAAGTATTCGGAGGGTAGTTAGGCAAGCCATACATCGGGTTTGTATTTACGGGGAGATCTGTGGTGTGGATCTGTACTCCCGGAGGTAATGGACGATTAACA
This sequence comes from Saposhnikovia divaricata, assembly GCA_036435485.1. NCBI lineage: Eukaryota > Viridiplantae > Streptophyta > Magnoliopsida > Apiales > Apiaceae > Saposhnikovia > Saposhnikovia divaricata. Next base: position 20,394,638 of record CM071599.1, on the reverse strand, counting down.
TCAACAAGGGGGGAGACCACCATCTGAAGAGGGTTGGTCTTCAGGTTTAGATGGAGAACCACAGGTAGAGTTCTCTCATCTCATCGTGGGGAGTCGTCCCTGTAGGTTGAGAAACTTGAGTTTGAGTGATCGTCCCTGTTGATGGAGGTACATACCCTTGTTCAGTGACGACGGGTGGAGCAGAGGTGACGGTGGTAGCCTTAGTTGAGACTGATGTTGTTCTTCGTGTGTTAACCATGGTTGATGTTGTTTTCCCACAGACGGTGCCAAATGTTGTGGAATAAAAACTAGCCGATAGAATCATTGTTGTTCACTATGAAGGAATTTTCGGTTGGGCTTTTAATTATGAGTCCACTATCCTTTAAAATTAGCAGCCCCTCTTTATCCTTTTATATTATATATATATATATATATATATATATATATATATATATATTATATAATAACAGATTATAATTATTAATTTCAAATTTCTTTAAAAATCCATAATTAATAATCTATTTATTTAAAAAATATAATAAAAATATCCTGATTCTCTACAACACTTGTAGAATCTAAATCCTGAGTCAATTTATTTTAAAAAATAATTTCGAATTAATTCATAATTAATTTGATTATAGCTTCCATGAACTTTAAAAATTCATAATAAATCCATACATGCTTTAAAAATTCTCAAATTTTTTCTGTGATCTATATGCATCAAACCTAGGCTTTGATACCATTGAAGAAATTTCTACACATGCGGAAGTATTTATAACATTTATTTGCATAGAAATCCTAATTAATCATGCATATAATTCAAGAAAATAAGAAAATTACCTTGAGAGCTTCAAAAATTAACAAGACCAGTTCTTGTTCTTCACCTTGCAATTACTCCTCAGTGTGTGGAGTGCTCTAATGGTATCAACCAAGAGAATTGAATGAAGAAAAGAAATAGAAAGAATTTGGCTAATCTTTTATTTTACAAGATTCTAAATCTTGCAAATGTTTTGTACGTTCTTTGCTCTTCAAAACTTCAATTCTTATAGCCATACTCCAGATGAGAATATGCCATTCAAAGTGATTGTCATGATGAGCTTTAATTAATTAATCTTTATTAATTAATCATTTACTGATTAAAACATCTTTTAATCATTAATTCATTTTTAAACTCTTTAAAAAATTATTCTCTCTATATATTTAATTTCGCAAATTAAATATATAATTTATAATATTAAGAACTCATTCTTAATATATATTTATATATTTATAAATAATTAAATCATATTTAATTAATTATATATTTATTTATTTATTTATTTCTTAAATAAATAATCATTAACCAATATAAATTATTTCCTTCATCTTCAAACTTAATCTCTTTTATGGTGTGACCCTTTAGGTTCATAATTATGTTGCTTTCAAAAAAAAAAGGTTCATAATTATGTCGGTAGTAGAAATAAATAATAATAAACTATTTATTATTATTTATACGAATTACAATTAATTCGTTAAAAAATAATTATCGCTATAATTAAATTCATTCTACATCGTGAGTGATACTTTTGAAGGTATATCGCGACTATCCGAATAATATGAATTCATCGCTAGGAATATAGAACCTATTCAGTGACCGGTTACCGTACAATAAATTCCTTCAACCCTAACAATATCCCGATTAAATACAAGGCATAGATCTCGTGTCAAGCCTATCTAATTTAATCATATGATTTCTTATTCCTTATGTATAGTTCATGTTAATGTAAATTAGAAACTACTTTCTAATTTCATTCACTCTGGCCAGAGATTCCTGAACTACCGTATTAAGAATAGCATAGGATATTCACTTCCTTTATTGGAAGGGGTAGATCCTTTATCGATCGTTAACTATCTCCATATATAAATTCCAATGCCCATAATAGAACTTATTAATTGCCCTTGAGACTAAGGACTTAACCAAAGCATTGTTCATTATATACAAGATGACTCTAACAATCTAAAGTCTAAGGATACTTGTTGATAAGTGGATTTTATATCCACTTATTTTCCGCTAATTGGACCTAGATTGGTTGTTTTTCTTTAAGTATGTTTTGTCTTTTAATTCATTTTTGTTAATTAAGTTTTTGTTGTGCAGAACTCGCAACTTGAGGTATTGTGGCGATAAAAGGCTAAAAACGGTGGATTTCTATCTCAATTTTATCAAGTGGACGGGCTATGAGGAAAAAGAATTATCATAAAGAAATTCTTAGTGATATATTCTTAAAGAGAAAATCCCGGTTGGAATTGATATATTTTTTTCCAAGCAAAAAGAGTCTGGTTTCAGATCCTCAAGAGACCGTAATTCACACCTGGACGAGCAATGAGAAAACAGAATTATCACAAAAAGATGGAAAGTGATATATTTTTAATGAGAAAATCCCGGTTGGAATTGATATATTTTTTGTTAAGCAAAAGGAGTCCGGTTCCAGGACCTCAATAGACCGCATCTTAGGACTTAAAGATATATTTATATTAATAAATATTTTATTTAATTAGGAAATTATATTTTTAAATATCTAATAATATTAGATATTTATTTTTATGATTTCTGGATTAATTTAATTATTTATTAATATAAATAATACGCTATGCAGTTTAAAAGCAATTTCTTTTCGGAATCGTACATATAAATGAAGCCAGAGTTAATGCATTTGTTTGGAATTTGGAATGATGTGCTGTCGGCAAATAATAAAAAAAAAAAAAGAAATCAAATGTCATACACGCGCAGAGTGGCCGAGCAGTAGTGGAAATGGTTGGTGTTATTTACTTTCGGCTAGCTTTTAATTATTTTGTGCTGTGTTATTTCTTTTGCTTCCTTTTTAATTCTTTTTAGTTTTATTTTATTATTTGGTGTGCTAAAATTTTGCTATAAATAGCCTAGTTCTCAAGCTTGTAAAACACACCAATTTGGAGAAAAACATTTCTCTCTTGTATTCTCTCTAGCTTCTTTGTAATTTTAAGTTTTGTTTTTATACACTTTAATTTTTGCAAATTTAGTATAATTGTTATTTCGGTTGAAGAAATTACGGGGATTATTCGGAGTGCACTTTTCGTTCATTGGAAGCTATTTCGATCCTACTTTCTAACTCTTGTAATTTTCATATTTAATTTATCGTAATTTTTAATTTAGTTTTATTATTTTTGTTGTTGTTATTATTATTATTATTATTATTATTATTATTATTATTATTATTATTATTATTATTATTATTATTATGATTTCAATTAATCCCATGATGACGATTCGTTTAATTATGAACTAATCGCCGTCATGGGATTCTAATGGATTTATATACGTAATTTAGTAATTCGATGCCTTAATAATTTGTATTATGATAAAAATTCAGATTGCCTAATGTGGTTGCGCTTAATTTATTAGATGCGTAGCTAACGTCTAAATTATTAATTCCTAATGAATGCGAAAGTGGATTTAGGAATTTAGAATTTGCCATGTTAGCATAGGTTCGTAATTGTCATGTACATTTACGATAAGTGGTAGGATTTTTTCACATCACCCTATGTAGTCATAATAAAGGAATTCATTCGTAAACCAATTACGTTTTCAAATCTTATAGACATATAGGGTCTAAACGTAAAAGGTGTCCTCGCGACTTCTATCTTTTTAAGTGGATGTTTGTGTGGTTTGATATAATTTAAGACTGAACGGCGCTTATGTTATTTTCGTGTTCCCGACTAGCTTTCGTAAATTATCAAAATTACTTTGAAATTAAGGCATCAATTCTAAATGAAATAAATAATGAAATTAGAATCCCATGTTTTTCTCACATATAAATTTTCATTTAATTAAATTAATTAGTTCGAATTATTTAATATTACTAATTTAATTAATCAATTAGAAAAATACAAAAATACCCCCTTTTGATATTTATTCAAGCAGTTTGTTGTTTAATCATACGTCGTTGCTTAAATATTATTTCTGAACAAACACCAAGTCTCTGTGGGAACGAATTTATTATATTACTTGTGACCGCGTACACTTGCGCAGTTAGTTTTCGAACCAACAAGTTTTTGGCGCCGCTGCCGGGGACTTCGGTGTTATTTTCAGAAATTGTGTTTACATCAACGGAGGTTAAACTTAACTGACTTGAATTTTTTGTTTATTTTTTCTAAACGTCGTGTTTTCTCGCTCTTCCAGTATAAGGATCTTGAGTTGTTTATGCTAACACGTGCCCAAGCCCTTAAATCAAGAACCGTAATAAAGCTGGAAGAAGAGTTAGACATGGCGGAAGATGTGCCCAAGACGTTGATGGACTATTCTCAACCAAAAATCAATGACATTCAGTCAAGCATCGTCAGGCCAGCCATTGCAGCCAACACATTTGAAATCAAACCTGGCACAATCCAGATGGTACAAAACTCTATCCAGTTCGGGGGAACGCCAACGGAAGATCCAAATATGCATATCCGAAACTTCATAGAGATTTGTGACACATTCAAATTCAACAACGTGTCAGATGATGCTGTAAGGTTGAGACTCTTTCCATTTTCTCTGCGGGACAAATCTAAAGGATGGTTGCACTCTCTCCCAGCTGGCTCGATAACAACATGGGAGGAACTCGCTCAAAAATTCCTCACTAAATTCTATCCCATGGCAAAAACAGCTGCCATAAGGAATGCTATTGCTCAGTTCACACAACAGGCGGGGGAATCTTTATGTGAAGCTTGGGAACGCTACAAGGAGATGCTAAGAAAATGCCCTCATCATGGCATGCCCAACTGGATGGTCATAAATTGTTTCTTTAATGGATTGGGATGACAATCAAGACCTATTGTGGATGCAGCTTCAGGAGGAGCATTATGGGCTAAAAGTTATGAAGCTGCCTACGAACTAATTGAAATGATGGCGGCTAATGAGTATCAGAATCCGACACAGAGGATGCCTCAACACAAGGTGGCAGGAATCCTCGAGGTTGATGCAGTCACATCCCTATCAGCTAAGCTTGAAGCGCTAAACATGAAGGTGGATTCTTTGACAAACTATGGGGTACAACAAGTAGCAAGTGTTTGTGAGCTATGTGCCGGTAAACATGAAACGAATCAATGTGCAATTTCCAATGAATCAGTGCACTTTGTGAGCAATTTTCAAAAGCAGCAGCATCCGGTCCCAAACACTTACCAAACTAACAACAGAAACCATCCTAACTTCAGCTGGAGCAACAATAACAATGGATTGCAACCACCACCGCAACCATATCAAGCCCAACCACCATATCAACCACACCCATATCAACAACAACCATACCATCAAACCCAAAATCAGCAATATGGGGCCAGACCATACAATCCCTCAGGACTATATCAACAGCAGGGGCATCAGCTTTAGAATCAGTACGCCCCGAAACAATCTCAACCTCCGGGATTTAATCAGCAATATTTTGCAGGTCCAGGCCAATAATCTGCTGAGAAATCAGAATTGGAAGAACTCAGATTGATGTGTAAGAGCCAGGCTGTATCTCTTAAAACTCTGGAAAACCAAATTGGCCAAATAGCAAATGCCTTACTCAACAGGCCACAAGGAGTTCTCCCTAGTGACACAGAAACAAACCCTGGAAAAAGGGATGGCAAAGAACAAGTCAAAGCTATCACCTTAAGATCTGGAAAAATCACAAAGGACCAAGAAGTTGAAGAGGTAGAGGCACAGGGCAACCACTCCGCGACTGAGGAGCAAACGAAGATCTTGAAGCCGGACATCAGCATCAGCGAACCGGAAGAGGTCAACAGGCCATCTGAGAAAGCATCCCAGGAGCATAAAACTGCAAACACAGAAATCTACCCACCTCCACCATATCCGCAGAGACTCCAAAAGCAGAAATTGGATAAGCAGTTTGCTAAATTCTTAGAGGTATTCAAGAAGCTACATATTAATATACCTTTTGCAGAAGCATTGGAGCAGATGCCGAGTTATGCTAAGTTTATGAAGGGTATTCTACCAAGGAAGCTGAAACTTGAGGAATTAGAAACTGTTGCCTTAACAGAAGAATGCAGCGCCATCCTCCAACAGAAACTACCTCCGAAGCTCAAAGATCCTGAAAGCTTCACCATACCATGTACTATTGGTAATCTGTCTTTTGAAAAGTGCTTGTGTGACTTGGGAGCTAGCATCAATCTGATGCCATTGTCGGTTTTCATGCAACTTGGTCTACCTGATCCAAAACCCACAAATATCTCCTTACAGCTAGCAGACCGGTCAGTTACGTATCCAAGAGGAATAGTGGAAGATGTCTTGGTAAAAGTGGATAAGTTCATCTTCCCAGCTGACTTTGTTATTCTAGATTTCGAGGAGGATAAGAAGATTCCCATTATCTTGGGGAGACCATTCTTAGCTACAAGTCGGACGTTGATTGATGTCCAGAAAGGTGAACTCACAATGAGGGTGCAAGACCAAAACATCACTTTTAATGTGTTCAAAGCAATGAAGCTTCCATCTGAAGAGGAGTGTTTCAAAGTTGACTTGGTAGATTCTACAGTTAGAACGGAGCTTGAGCAGATGTTATTAACAGACCCCTTGGAGAGAGCATTGATAGGGAATTCTGAAGTGGAAGATGAAGAAGGAGCAGAACAACTTCAGCAATTAAATTCAGCTCCGTGGACGAGAAGAGTTGATATGCAATTTGAGTCTCTTGGAGTAGCAGAATTGAAAAATTCTCAGGAGCGTCTAAAGCCATCTATTGAAGAAGCTCCTATACTTGAACTCAAACCATTGCCGGACCACTTGAGGTATGCATTTCTGGGTGATACATCTACATTACCTGTTATTATTGCTTCTGATCTGTCTGGGAGCGAGGAAGATAAGCTTTTGCGAATTCTGAGAGAAGTCAAATCAGCCATTGGATGGACCATAGCAGATATCAAGGGAATCAGCCCTTCGTATTGCATGCACAAAATTCTGCTAGAGGAAGGAAGTAAACCTACTGTTGAGCATCAGCGAAGACTTAATCCTATTATGAAGGAGGTGGTGAGAAAAGAGATTCTTAAGTGGTTGGATGCTGGTATCATCTATCCTATTTCAGACAGTTCTTGGGTGAGTCCAGTTCAGTGTGTACCCAAGAAAGGAGGCATGACAGTTGTAGCCAATGAGAAGAATGAGCTCATCCCTACTCGGACAGTCACAGGTTGGAGAATTTGCATGGACTATCGCAAGTTGAACAAGGCCACCAGAAAAGATCATTATCCTCATCCATTCATCGATCAAATGCTGGATAGGTTGGTTGGCCATGAGTATTACTGCCTTCTCGATGGTTATTCAGGCTACAATCAGATTTGTATCGCCCCCGAAGATCAGGAGAAGACCACATTCACTTGTCCTTTTGGCACTTTTGCTTTTCGACGAGTTTCTTTCGGGCTCTGTGGTGCACCTGCGACCTTTCAGAGATGCATGATGGCCATATTCTCTGACATGATTGGAATAAATGTGGAGGTTTTCATGGATGACTTTTCAGTTTTTGGAACTTCGTACGATGAGTGCTTGCACAACCTGAGCCTAGTGCTGAAAAGATGTGTTGAGACTAATCTGGTGCTCAATTGGGAGAAATGTCATTTCATGGTGCAAGAAGGAATCATTCTTGGGCACAAGGTATCTAGTAAAGGGCTCGAGGTGGATAAGGCAAAAGTAGAGACTATTGAACGACTGCCTCCTCCAATCTCAGTTAAAGGAATCCGTAGCTTTCTTGGACATGCAGGTTTCTATCGACGATTCATACAAGACTTCTCCAAAATTTCTAAGCCATTGTGCAATTTGCTGGAGAAAGACAAACCTTTCAATTTCGATGATTATTGCTTGGCTGCTTTCGACCTATTGAAGAAGAAGTTGACATCAGCCCCGATTATTACAGCACCTAATTGGGAAGAGCCATTCGAGCTAATGTGCGACGCTAGCATTTTGCCGTGGGAGCTGTGCTTGGTCAGCGAAAAAAAAATGTTTTTCATGTGGTTTACTATTCTAGTAAAACCCTTAACGATGCACAGCTAAATTACACCACTACGGAGAAAGAGCTTTTGGCAGTTGTCTATGGTTTTGAGAAATTCAGGTCCTATTTGCTTGGGACGAAGGTGACAGTCTACACTGATCATGCAGCCATTAGGTATCTATTTTCAAAAAAGGAGTCTAAATCGCGATTGATTCGTTGGGTTCTTCTGCTGCAAGAATTTGACCTTGAAATAAAAGACAGGAAGGGAACAGAAAATCATGTAGGCGATCATCTATCACGGTTGGAGGAGCATGGTAAGGATAAGACGCTAATCAATGAATCATTCCCAGATGAGCAGTTGTTCGTAGTGCACGGAGAAGTGCCATGGTTTGCAGATATTGTGAATTATCTGGTGAGCAACGTCATTCCTTCAGAATTCTCTTATGCCCAAAAGAAGAAGTTTTTGCATGATGTGAAGTGGTATCGATGGGATGAACCATTCTTGTTCAGGCAGGGAGCATATCAGATTATCAGGAGATGCATTCCTTACAATGAAACGGAGGAGATTTTGCGAGATTGCCACTGTACCACATACGGTGGTCATTATGGTGGAGAGAAGACCGCGGCTCGAGTACTTCACGCAGGATTCTTCTGGCCAACCTTGTTTAAAGATTCTCATCAATTTGTATTGGGATGTGACCGCTGTCAACGGGTTGGAAATATCTCCAAGAGGAATGAGATGCCTCTCAACATGCTTCTTGAAATTGAGATTTTCGATGTCTGGGGGATAGATTTCATGGGACCATTTGTCTCATCGTGCAACAACCAGTACATCCTGCTAGCGGTAGACTATGTGTCCAAATGGGTAGAAGTCAAAGCTCTTCCTACAAACGATGCTAAAGTGGTGATAAACTTTCTGCACAAGAACATATTTACCCGTTTCGGAACTCCACGAGCAATAATCAGTGACGAGGGGACACATTTTTGCAATCAGAAATTCACTGGATTAATGGCAAGGTACTGTAAGAACCCCAAATTTTGGATATAATTAAAACTTTTTATTAAGTAATGATAAAATGAGGAACAATGATTCCGACAACAAGGTCACCAGCTCTAATGAATGGTGGTTTCAAAGAAAAATGATTGTAATGAATGGATATTGCTTTGGACAATGATCCTGATGCATTGGTATATTGTCAGAATAGAGTAATTCGATGGATGAGGACCTAGATAAGAATAATCTACCATCGAGGAAGGAGCTAATGGATCCTTGAAGGGAAATGAGTACGTGCATAGTGTTTCCCATACGTGCATAGTGTTTCTCGTACGTGCATAGTGTTTCCCATACGTGCATAGTATTTCCCGTACGTGCATAGTGTTTCCCGTACGTGCATAGTGTTTCCTGTACGTGCATAGTAATTTGGTGGATGAATAGTGATTTTGTAAGTTGGAAAACTTTTCACGCCACCCTATGTACGGGACGTGATATGGATGTTTCGAAGTCATATTAGTAATACGCGGAGGAAATAAGTGAATGCAGAGACGATCGGAATTCAGAAATTCCAAATTTTTTTTTCGGTATAATATTGACCGGACAGTGGATTAAATATTATTATAATCCAAGAATTGAGATATTAACTTTGAGGATTTAATATTTTGGGATGTTATTATATTTGATTTAAGAATGAAGGTAGGAAACCACTGAGGCAGTGAAACAAGCGTTCTAGAAACCGCAAAAACGTTATAACGAGATTAATCAATAAAGCGAACGAATCCTAGATTACGGATTAAGTTCGTATCGAGATTAAATATCCTACATGGTCATCACGAGGATTATATTAAGGATTGGGGAAGGTATTATGAATATCGAGAAATTTCCCGGTAAACCCTAGAGGTGAAATTACTTAGTTATTCGTCCGAACGATCAATGAATTGAGCAATAAACGGACAAAGAAACGAGCAGAGAACCAAGATGCAAGTATGTGCAAGTGGATGAGATCAAGTAAATAAGTTAATTGCAAGAGTAACTAGCACACTAAGAATCAAACCAAGGATAGAAGATATTAGTACATGACACACCACTTGGCCACTTGGTTCTTGCATCATCCATGACCTCATACCTTTATTAAAGCTACTTTATGATCAAGATATTATCTTAACATATCAATAATTCATTTGTGCAAGAGAAACCAAGCAAGAGAAGCAAGCAACCAAGTCATTCTCTCCATTCCTTTTCCATTCGGCTTTATGCCTAGTTCAAAAACCAAAATCCCACTTCCAACCATTGTTTGATCTTGTAATTTTTAGGGTGAGTCCTATATTTCAAGAAAGTAACCTCCTCAAAATCTTAGCTTCAAACTCCTTTGTTTCCATTTTCAAAAAAATCAAGAAAGTGGAGGATGAATAGTAACATCAAGAACAAAATTCTTGGTTTTCTTGATTTTTGGATGATCTAAGCTTGGTTAAGGATGTTCATGGACTATACAAGGCTTAGCAATGTCTTTATCTACTCCAAGGAAGGTATAAACTTCAAGAACCCTAGTCTTTGATTTGAGTTTTAATGGAGTTTTGGATAAGTTTTGGTGATAATGTTGTTATAAGCATGTTTACATGATTATGTAGTTAGTTTGTTTGATTTAAGAGATGTGATGAATAAGATGATATAATATGATGTTCCTGGACTTATGAGATTAGTATTATGAATGTAAGATGATTGGTATGCCCGGTGTGGCTTGGGTTGTTGATTACGATTTATGGAACGTCCGATTTATAGCCGTCGTAATGCCCGATTTTTGTTAACCTTAAGAAATCGTGTTTGACAGTAGCCATAAGTCACTGTCCAGTATCATGTTCTGCCATGGCAAGATAGATCATGTTATAAGCTTCGTTTTGATATAAAGATCATGTGAAACGGACTTACGGTTTAGGAATTATGGCCGATTCACTAAAAGACGTTCGAAACCGTAAGTACGAGTTCGTTATTAAAATTGAACCCTCGTAAAATACGTAAGTCAGTGGCGAATCTTGGTACTTAAATACTAGAAGTAAAAAGGAAGGTGTGAGAGAAAACCTCATGTGAAACGGATCGTTTTCCGATTCTATAAAAATGTTCGAATCAAAGTTAATCGCGAACGAACCCCTAAAAACCCGCTTGATTATAACTTCGGTAAAACACTTAGAAAACGGGCGATAAAACTCGGAGCATAATATTGATTCGTAGCGATCGACTTTAGAACTTGTATGACTTAAGTATGTCCCAAGTGTAAGTACAGTGACATGTCGTATTAACGAACGAATGTCGGGTCGGATCGATGATAAAAGGAATCCACTAAAAGGGGTATAACGAGATAACTCGAGAACGTGTTTCGATTTAAGTATAACTTAACTTTTAAGATGTTAAGTGATTAATCCCGAATGCCTTGGCTATTTATAGATCACCAAGCTGACCCGGGACCCGCTACCACTACCCCTTACCGTACTCGACTACCAGGCAAGTTTCAATTCCCTTCTTTTAAGCTGTTGTTGTGATTGAATATATATATATATATATATATATATATATATATATATATATATATATATATATGTTTTCTGTTGTACATATGCCATAACATGCATGCCTAGTTTCAAGTTATATCATTATGCTTGTTCCCTGATTGTTTATTGGCTTATAAACTAGACAACTAACGTATCAATTATAAGCCGGTTATTGTAAGACCCTCAGAGAAGGGTGAATATATCTTATTCATCAACTATAGACCGGGAGTCAATATTTCTTGATATATCAAGGTTACCTCGAAGGAAAATATTTAAGTAAATATTTTCCCTTATTCGGGCGACGAATATTATTTGAATATTCGTTCGAGATTATTTATTTAACGATCCTTACTTCAAATAATTATTTGAACGTAACCATTCGACGAATAATATTTTTCAATATTCATTCAGAGTCGAATTGATTATCGATTATTATTTCGAATATTCTTCTAAAGGTTGGACTACTAAATGAATATTATTTGGATACTCATTTAGAATATTATTCATTAAATGAATATTACTTTTGAATATTCATTTAAGATAGTAATTACCTGATGAATATTATTTTAATGTTCATCTGAAGCTGGATTTATTTATCGAGTCTTATCTCGAATATTCCTTTAAAGCTTGGATTACTAAATGAATATTACTTGATATTCATTTAGAATATTATTCATTAAATGAATATTACTTTTTCAATATTCATTGAAATTCCTAATTAATTATGAATATTATTTTGAATATTCATCCAGGGTTCTATTTAATCATCGAATATTATTTTAAATATTTTAAATATTCCTTTTAGGTCTTATTAATTAATGAATATTATTTTGAATATTCATTTGAATATTTGATTATGCAATAAATATTCTCTCGATATTTCTTCAAGGATTATTTGAGAAATACTCTGATTAAAGATATTCTTTCATATTCCTAAATATTCTGTAAAATATTTTAATTCAATAAATATTCTCTGAATATTTATTCCATACTTAGAATAACCTCGATAAGGTTTATCTTCTTCGATTATTACGGAAAATAGTTCGGAGTCATATTATTATTAATCTTATAGCAAGAAAGGTTCTCAGACATCATTCTTCTTTGAGTCTATCTCCCTAATAATAAGGGAACCTTACTAGGAAAATGTTATTTATCTGGTCGACTTCCCGGTCAATAAAGTATTCTCTTCACTCGCAACTCGGGTGCTATTGGCTTATTAAGTCATTGTGTACCTTCTCATCTTTCGAGGGGTAAGATTGTTGGAACAAGTTGATATTCGTTACCAAGCAATAGCTTGGAAGTTATTGGTGAAATTTTCCTTTCCAACTAGATACGACTACTTTGTGGAGCCTTATCAACAAGTATTATACTTGGGGAAAGGGGGACGAACGTTACATTCAGAATCATGAAATATATTTGAACTAGGAGTCGTGTAAGAGGCCGAGTAGCGCCGGTCCATCCCCTTTGGCCCAACCGTTGGCCGGGGAGAACTAGTAAGGCGGTAGACAAGTAAAGCCGTCAGTTCTTCCTTCTACCGGTAGTAAATCTAATTTGAGCTGTACGATCTCGACTGATCATCAAGATTGGAACAGCGGGCGCGGTGAATACTCCATCATTGGTTCATCATCCAAACTTATTTATTTCCTGCAACATGATTACTGTTGGCAGAGCTGGAAAAGTGTCCATAACTGGAATTGCAATCTTTTCGTGCAAGTTCCTCTTTTTAATGACAATGAGAATATCACGGTTACTTTTGATGTAGCAGATATTTCTACAAACAAATACTTTAAGTTACCTTGTAACTTCATCGTTCATATTATACTGGCATCATTTCCGTAAATGCATGGCATATGGTTTGAAAGATACTTTTGAACTGTTATATATTATCGTTCAGTTATATATTATTGTTGGTGGGCTATTGCTCACCCTTGCTTTATTATTATATCACAACAACAGCTAGACCAGATGACTCGCACAAGGCGCACTCGACGCGGGCGAGGACGATGAGACTACCAGAGCTGAAGAAGAAGCTATTGGTGGGATATATTTATTCTTTCAGTACCAAGAATATGGTCTAGTATGACTTATGTAAATGGATGGCAAAGAGTATGTATTTATATTGAAATTCTTTTGGATTGTAAGAACTCATAATGTGATTAATAAAAATTTGATTGTTACTCTGATTTCATCTCTGGGACTATAACGGGTGTGTTTTATATTGTTGTGTTGGGTCATAGAGACGTAATTTATTTTATGTTAAGGAAAGTTCAATTGTTGTGGACAGAATTGGAAACCGTAACCACCGGATCCCGGACCCCGGATCTGGGGGTGTTACAGAAGTGGTATCAGAGCGTTACGTTATAAATCCCAGAGATGAGGCGACGTTAAAACCATAAACTTACTAAGATAATAAGAACTCTTGCCAAGTTCATAGTCGGACTACTTAATGTAGTGCTGACATATAAAACCCTTATGGGAACTCTTAATTATCATGATAGTAACTTAGCTCGTTCTCGTATCGACTAGTAAGGCGACAGACCTTGAGGCGTACGAGCAGCAGCATGATGATGTTGTATTATATGCTGATGATCGGATTGTGAATTCGATAGAGTACCCTATTGAGGACTCGAAAGAGGTTCCAGCAGAGGAAAATTCTATTGAGGATGAGGAGATTACTCCAAGGAAATGAGGGCTGTAGCCAGAGGGATAGCGAGAGTTAAGATTATAGTGCTCAGAGAAGTGAGCACAAAGAACTGAGATATTATTAAGAGAATTGAAATTTTATGTTGGATTTATAGCCGGACTACGAGAGGTAGTACCAGCAATTAAGATAGATTGGAAGGATTACTTGAGGTCTTATATGGGGATGGATAAAGATCATTAGAGTCTTTCAGATTAATGAGAAAGGAGTTAGAATGATGCATGATTATCAAAGACGTCGATGTAGGACGGGGAGCACCCAGGAGCAGTTGAGATAGAGGCAACAAGTGCCATATTATCGGATATATGGATTAGTGTGAATATTGTCAATGGTAATTCGCCATGAGAAGGGGGATTTCATGGGTTATATTTTATGAAACCAAATTGAGATTTTGAGGTGGTTTTATTCAGCGAAATGTCCATATTATGAATGAACCAGCTTCGAAAGTAAAGATAGTGGAAAGTGATGGCCTGATTGGATAAAGTTATATAAAGTAGTAAGCGAGACGATGATCTCAGAAACTACCAGAGGAAAAGACCAGTGGGTCTATGATGAACTCGTAATATGACTACTATCAGGTACTAAGTATAAGTTTATTTTAACTCAGTAAAATGGTGAATCAGGAACATTAGATGCATGTGATTCAGAAGAATATTAAATTCTTTCTTTTCCCCGAATAGATTATAGTAGTTACCTTAAGTTTATTCTGACACTGAATTGCAAATGGATCAAGTAATGCGATTAGTGGTTAAGAGGTAATAAAGAATGTTTTAAGATGAAATTGGTAACGACCCGGCGTTGGTGTTGCCTAACGGGAGAAGGAAGACTTTATGATACACTATGATGCATCTCATACAGGTTTAGGTGGTGTGCTTATGCAGCACGGCAGAGTAATTGCGGATGCATTCGAACAACACGGTACACCAGACTAGGATGGCCTTAGTAGTGCCAATTTTTATGAAACGACTAACTCCGACGGTAGTGTTCCTTCTGAAACCTGTGGTTAGGAAGACTGACATTTGATATTATCGACAACTAAGATGTATATGTATCAGGAAGAGGTGGCATGTTTCAGTTTGAAACTTTTGATTTCCCTTCTATGGGATATATATATTTGGTTCCTTTCTAGTGGTTAAACTTCCAACTTTATGTCAATAATTCCGTTATTATGACTGTTTATGGTTCTACCTGCTTGGTGATTCATAGGATTATTCTTCAGGTTTCGAAACTGGTCTCCTTAAATGTTACCAGTAGATGGATAGATTGACTAGAATTTCCCTGAGTCTGGAAAGGAATTCGGTGAATTTTGGCAAACCTTGTCTTTCTGATTATCAGAGAATGTCATGGAAGAGAGTAGAAACTGGAGCAAACCCTGTGATTTGGGTAAGGATGCTGTAAAATGGGTTAGTAAACGGACCCTGAGCATTACAATCGACGGTAGTGATAAAATGATGAAGTGAGATTGGACGAAAACAGGAAATGTAAGTAAGAAATTAGCCGGACGGAGAAACTCCGGGATTGACTTAAGTGAAAAGGCTGTTATGCCAGGAATGGTAAGCTTGCGTGGCACGCGGGATTGATAAGAATAGTTGAAAAGATAAAAATAGAGGAAAGGCGACCGGAGACGGCGCTGAGTAACCGATTAAGACTTATAGGAAGTAAAGTTTTGGAAAGGTAGAAAGGTATCAAAGAAGAAGGCACTATGCCGGTAATTGCTAGAAAAGTAATGCTATTAGCCAACCCCTAAAATCAAATATATATTTTTTTTTTTTTGTGGCCAGTTGAGGCCAAGTCACAAAGGATTATCAAGTGACTAGACCAGCAATGAAAGGACAAAGCAGGGTTGCTTCTAAGAAAGCGCCGACTACAAGGGCTTCTGATATAAAGAAAACATTAATGAGATCGTAGGAATCTTCTACTGAACCCTTTGCAACCCATGTTTTGATTGGGAATTTGCTAGATTTTTTTTTTGTTTGTATAGGGTCACCCGTACTAAAGTGATTCATGTATATATGATTATCCAAGATTACGAGTAAAAATAGAAGTATAATGACTTGAGATGTTTGATGTTAGGGTATTATAAATACCATGAATATATTATGACTAAGGAAAGTAAACAACGAAGTTTGTGAAGAGAGTATGGAAATGGTCAGAGATGGATCAGTATGCTGTAGAAATTTTGTCTAAGGCAAGTACATTTGAGAAGAACGATAAGTACTAAGAGATTCACGTTGAACTCGACCAATATCTTCCAAAACATCCTTGCTACCATTACCAAGTTCTGTAAGAGAGCAGATAGGCATAAGTTGCCTTTTGGAAGGCCAAATAGGCTGACAACTATCTGAAAGAAGAGGGTGGCATTAAGCCACCGATCGATTATCAAATGAGAATGATTGAAAAGAGACCTTTATTAAGGATACATGATCTGATTGCCAATTATAATATGCAAGAATTCCTTGGCAGTTGAATTAAGGATAGGATATCCATAAATTAAGACAAACCCTGGGGAATGCACAAGGGATGGCATTAACCCTAATAACGACATTATGACTTCAGATGATATGAGTTGGACTTGCTAAGGCAACAATGACCGGTAAGGATTATTAAAAAGAGTTCTGGAAAGAACATAGATAGAATTATTAGAGTATTGATCAATGACATTTTGATATACCCTGTACCCAGAAAATACAGGAGGAAGGATGAGGATGACCTATGAAACCTTACAAGGAAAAAGGTAATATTCCGAACTTCAAAATGGAAGTTTGGTAAGGAATGTATGACATAATAACAATAATGCCAGATGAGGCATGTATGAAACCCCGAGGAAGTATGGATTGAACCTATAAAGGTTGAGATTATCCTAAGATAAGGAAAGAACTAAGAAAAGAAGTATCCTAATTAGGATTGGGAATAAACGTGATAAAGTTCCCACGGGTAGGTGGAAGTAATGACTTATGGAGAAAGACTGATAAATATATTTTTCTCCATCAGCAGAGCTTAAGGGAGAATGCTTTCACCCAACAATGATGGGAATGAGGTAGAAATGTTTGAATTGGAATATATCCAGAGAACAAGGATTACCAGAAATTATTATTATCAGGAAAGGCCAATGAGGTGGCCGACAGTCTAAGTATAAAGGAATAATTACAAATGTTCATACCGAAGAAACAAAATGATATTTGGAAAGACCTTGAAGGTCATATTGGAGTGGAGGAAGTTACATTCCTTTTGATGATTGTGCAAGAATCGAAGGTAATAATAGTTTAAGTAAAGATTCGATTCCTGATGGAGTCTTAAGCATATTACGTACCTTAGAAGGTCCCGTTTTGAGGCAGACCAGGACCATGATACAAAATTAACGAAGTAAACCGTTAAGTTTCCAGTCATTTATGGAAGCTGCATGAGTGATAGTTTCATCAACCTGACATAGCTGCGATGCTTGAAACTCTTCTGCAATTGTATCTACTTCATGTAATATCTACATCAAGTTCAGGAAGTGTTCCTTATGGATAAGGAATAGTGATTACTTTGTCTCCCTAAAGGATTTGAAACCCGTAGGATTAGCTATTAATGCACTACGTAAACAACAAGCGATGGTGATTCTTCTAAGAAAGTAGATGACAATGTAAAGATAAAGAAAGTGCTGCCATTGATTAACTAAATGGCATGTTGATGAATGACAAACAAGTTTATGTTAGTGTACTTCTGCGCAAACAAGATAGAGAATATGAGGTTGATGATTCATGATGTTAAAGATATTCCCATGGAAAGAATTAATGAGACTTGGAGGGAAGGGCGGTTGAGCCCGAGACTTATTGGGCCACCTGAGAGTTTAAAAGTGTTCGGACGGCGGTATTCGAGCCAGCCTTACCCCCAAAACTTATAGCACGGTCATAACGGGTTTTCATGTGGCCAGGCTACGCCAGTAAAATGCAGATGCTCGATAGATGATAAGAGCATGAGCCGGTAGATATACGACCTGGTCTGACTTACGAAAGACAACCTGTGGAAAACCACGGATAGAAAAGAACAAGTGATGAGAAACAAGGTTGGCAGAAGTAGATTATATGAATCTAAGTTAAAGGGAACGGGCCAGATTCATTTCGGAAAGTTTAAATTGGAATAACGTGATGATTATAGAATAAATGTGACGGAATACCGATAAGGAGGTACCAAGTGCAAAAAGGTGTCTCAATAAAGAGGTGAAGGTGAAAGTAAATAATAGAAATGAGTAAGAATCAGATAATAAGAAGGATGTGATTGATAAAGAAAAGGCTGGGAAAGCAACTATGGAATGAGAAGCAAGGAATGTTATGAATGGGTTTTCTAATGAATTCTCAGGATGACAACCTGATAGTGTCAATATTATAGTTATGAAAAAGCTAGTAACATGATATGGGATGTCAGTAATAATGATGTCAAGTGAGAAATCTAAGATTTAACCTGAAAGGTTGAAGGATTTCCCGAATGTGAGTATCGCTAAGATTGAACAAGAGTATTTGTCCATAGAATAATGGACAAAGCAGCAAGATATGTTGACATGTGAGATTGTGATCAAATAGTATTGGATATAATTATGATTAATTTCTTCTTTGATAAACCTCTATAGTTCAGAGGTAAATTCGGAGTATGATATTCTACAATCATGAAAGCTTTCTATAATCCTTTAGAACTCTTTTCTCTTCTTCTCTCTTATTCATCTTCTTTATGAATTGAGAAGAACAACCCTTTTAGGAGGGGAGGTACTGCTACGTGACTATCTGTCTATGTGATAGAAGTCTAAGTGGAATACCATAACTTGTTTAATTGCTTGTCAAGTACTAAAGGCTGGCCCCCTTCTGTACTAACTATGCAATATAACAAATGTTCAATTGATCATAGTGATCTCTCAATAAATCTTTCCACTTCTCTATATTGATCGAGATTGCGAAGATTAAAACGATCAGGAAATGCACAGTACGAGCGAGGTTACCTCCGAATTCGTAGGGTGATAGTGATACCAATGTTACTGCAGGTATCAATAAGGATAAGACTGAGTAAGAGTATAACCCGGATAGTGAGTTGTACGAAAAGTAGCAACGTTGATGGAAAAAGGATACAGTATGGATTGTAGCACTAGATGATGTGCTGAGGAAGGGTAGAACGACTAAGAATTGACCGGGAAGCTAAAAAGGGAACGACAGGCAAACGACTCTTTGCTTCCTACCTGATTCCGGGACGGAATCCTTTTAAGGAGGGGAGACTGTAAGAACCCCAAATTTTGGATATAATTAAAACTTTTTATTAAGTAATGATAAAATGAGGAACAATGATTACGACAACAAGGTCACCAGCTCTAATGAATGGTGGTTTCAAAGAAC
This sequence comes from Saposhnikovia divaricata, assembly GCA_036435485.1. Taxonomy (NCBI): domain Eukaryota; kingdom Viridiplantae; phylum Streptophyta; class Magnoliopsida; order Apiales; family Apiaceae; genus Saposhnikovia; species Saposhnikovia divaricata. The sequence continues at coordinate 20,375,094 of CM071599.1, read as the reverse complement.
AATGATTGTAATGAATGGATATTGCTTTGGACAATGATCCTGATGCATTGGTATATTGTCAGAATAGAGTAATTCGATGGATGAGGACCTAGATAAGAATAATCTACCATCGAGGAAGGAGCTAATGGATCCTTGAAGGGAAATGAGTACGTGCATAGTGTTTCCCATACGTGCATAGTGTTTCCCGTACGTGCATAGTGTTTCCCATACGTGCATAGTATTTCCCGTACGTGCATAGTGTTTCCCGTACGTGCATAGTGTTTCCTGTACGTGCATAGTAATTTGGTGGATGAATAGTGATTTTGTAAGTTGGAAAACTTTTCACGCCACCCTATGTACGGGACGTGATATAAATGTTTCGAAGTCATATTAGTAATACGCGGAGGAAATAAGTGAATGCAGAGACGATCGGAATTCAGAAATTCCAAATTTTTTTTTCGGTATAATATTGACCGGACAGTGGATTAAATATTATTATAATCCAAGAATTGAGATATTAACTTTGAGGATTTAATATTTTGGGATGTTATTATATTTGATTTAAGAATGAAGGTAGGAAACCACTGAGGCAGTGAAACAAGCGTTCTAGAAACCGCAAAAACGTTATAACGAGATTAATCAATAAAGCGAACGAATCCTAGATTACGGATTAAGTTCGTATCGAGATTAAATATCCTACATGGTCATCACGAGGATTATATTAAGGATTGGGGAAGGTATTATGAATATCGAGAAATTTCCGGTAAACCCTAGAGGTGAAATTACTTAGTTATTCGTCCGAACGATCAATGAATTGAGCAATAAACGGACAAAGAAACGAGCAGAGAACCAAGATGCAAGTATGTGCAAGTGGATGAGATCAAGTAACTAAGTTAATTGCAAGAGTAACTAGCACACTAAGAATCAAACCAAGGATAGAAGATATTAGTACATGACACACCACTTGGCCACTTGGTTCTTGCATCATCCATGACCTCATACCTTTATTAAAGCTACTTTATGATCAAGATATTATCTTAACATATCAATAATTCATTTGTGCAAGAGAAACCAAGCAAGAGAAGCAAGCAACCAAGTCATTCTCTCCATTCCTTTTCCATTCGGCTTTATGCCTAATTCAAAAACCAAAATCCCACTTCCAACCATTGTTTGATCTTGTAATTTTTAGGGTGAGTCCTATATTTCAAGAAAGTAACCTCCTCAAAATCTTAGCTTCAAACTCCTTTGTTTCCATTTTCAAAAAAATCAAGAAAGTGGAGGATGAATAGTAACATCAAGAACAAAATTCTTGGTTTTCTTGATTTTTGGATGATCTAAGCTTGGTTAAGGATGTTCATGGACTATACAAGGCTTAGCAATGTCTTTATCTACTCCAAGGAAGGTATAAACTTCAAGAACCCTAGTCTTTGATTTGAGTTTTAATGGAGTTTTGGATAAGTTTTGGTGATAATGTTGTTATAAGCATGTTTACATGATTATGTAGTTAGTTTATTTGATTTAAGAGATGTGATGAATAAGATGATATAATATGATGTTCCTGGACTTATGAGATTAGTATTATGAATGTAAGATGATTGGTATGCCCGGTGTGGCTTGGGTTGTTGATTACGATTTATGGAACGTCCGATTTATAGCCGTCGTAATGCCCGATTTTTGTTAACCTTAAGAAATCGTGTTTGACAGTAGCCATAAGTCACTGTCCAGGATCATGTTCTGCCATGGCAAGATAGATCATGTTATAAGCTTCGTTTTGATATAAAGATCATGTGAAACGGACTTACGGTTTAGGAATTATGGCCGATTCACTAAAAGACGTTCGAAACCGTAAGTACGAGTTCGTTATTAAAATTGAACCCTCGTAAAATACGTAAGTCAGTGGCGAATCTTGGTACTTAAATACTAGAAGTAAAAAGGAAGGTGTGAGAGAAAACCTCATGTGAAACGGATCGTTTTCCGATTCTATAAAAATGTTCGAATCAAAGTTAATCGCGAACGAACCCCTAAAAACCCGCTTGATTATAACTTCGGTAAAACACTTAGAAAACGGGCGATAAAACTCGGAGCATAATATTGATTCATAGCGATCGACTTTAGAACTTGTATGACTTAAGTATGTCCCAAGTGTAAGTACAGTGACATGTCGTATTAACGAACGAATGTCGGGTCGGATCGATGATAAAAGGAATCCACTAAAAGGGGTATAACGAGATAACTCGAGAACGTGTTTCGATTTAAGTATAACTTAACTTTTAAGATGTTAAGTGATTAATCCCGAATGCCTTGGCTATTTATAGATCACCAAGCTGACCCGGGACCCGCTACCACTACCCCTTACCGTACTCGACTACCAGGCAAGTTTCAATTCCCTTCTTTTAAGCTGTTGTTGTGATTGAATATATATATATATATATATATATATATATATATATATATATATATATGTTTTATGTTGTACATATGCCATAACATGCATGCCTACTTTCAAGTTATATCATTATGCTTGTTCCCTGATTGTTTATTGGCTTATAAATTAGACAGCTAACGTATCAATTATAAGCCGGTTATTGTAAGACCCTCAGAGAAGGGTGTATATATCTTATTCATCAACTATAGACCGGGAGTCAATATTTCTTGATATATCAAGGTTACCTCGAAGGAAAATATTTAAGTAAATATTTTCCCTTATTCGGGCGACGAATATTATTTGAATATTCGTTCGAGATTATTTATTTAACGATCCTTACTTCAAATAATTATTTGAACGTAACCATTCGACGAATAATATTTTTCAATATTCATTCAGAGTCGAATTGATTATCGATTATTATTTCGAATATTCTTCTAAAGGTTGGACTACTAAATGAATATTATTTGGATACTCATTTAGAATATTATTCATTAAATGAATATTACTTTTGAATATTAATTTAAGATAGTAATTACCTGATGAATATTATTTTAATGTTCATCTGAAGCTGGATTTATTTATCGAGTCTTATCTCGAATATTCCTTTAAAGCTTGGATTACTAAATGAATATTACTTGATATTCATTTAGAATATTATTCATTAAATGAATATTACTTTTTCAATATTCATTTAAATTCCTAATTAATTATGAATATTATTTTGAATATTCATCCAGGGTTCTATTTAATCATCGAATATTATTTTAAATATTTTAAATATTCCTTTTAGGTCTTATTAATTAATGAATATTATTTTGAATATTCATTTGAATATTTGATTATGCAATAAATATTCTCTCGATATTTCTTCAAGGATTATTTGAGAAATACTCTGATTAAAGATATTCTTTCATATTCCTAAATATTCTGTAAAATATTTTAATTCAATAAATATTCTCTGAATATTTATTCCATACTTAGAATAACCTCGATAAGGTTTATCTTCTTCGATTATTACGGAAAATAGTTCGGAGTCATATTATTATTAATCTTATATCAAGAAAGGTTCTCAGACATCATTCTTCTTTGAGTCTATCTCCCTAATAATAAGGGAACCTTACTTGGAAAATGTTATTTATCTGGTCGACTTCCCGGTCAATAAAGTATTCTCTTCACTCGCAACTCGGGTGCTATTGGCTTATTAAGTCATTGTGTACCTTCTCATCTTTCGAGGGGTAAGATTGTTGGAACAAGTTGATATTCGTTACCAAGCAATAGCTTGGAAGTTATTGGTGAAATTTTCCTTTCCAACTAGATACGACTACTTTGTGGAGCCTTATCAACAAGTATTATACTTGGGGAAAGGGGGACGAACGTTACATTCAGAATCATGAATTATATTTGAACTAGGAGTCGTGTAAGAGGCCGAGTAGCGCCGGTCCATCCCCTTTGGCCCAACCATTGGCCGGGGAGAACTAGTAAGGCGGTAGACAAGTAAAGCCGTCAGTTCTTCCTTCTACCGGTAGTAAATCTAATTTGAGCTGTACGATCTCGACTGATCATCAAGATTGGAACAGCGGGCGCGGTGAATACTCCATCATTGGTTCATCATCCAAACTTATTTATTTCCTGCAACATGATTACTGTTGGCAGAGCTGGAAAAGTGTCCATAACTGGAATTGCAATCTTTTCGTGCAAGTTCCTCTTTTTAATGACAATGAGAATATCACGGTTACTTTTGATGTAGCAGATATTTCTACAAACAAATACTTTAAGTTACCTTGTAACTTCATCGTTCATATTATACTGGCATCATTTCCGTAAATGCATGGCATATGGTTTGAAAGATACTTTTGAACTGTTATATATTATCGTTCAGTTATATATTATTGTTGGTGGGCTATTGCTCACCCTTGCTTTATTATTATATCACAACAACAGCTAGACCAGATGACTCGCACAAGGCGCACTCGACGCGGGCGAGGACGATGAGACTACCAGAGCTGAAGAAGAAGCTATTGGTAGGATATATTTATTCTTTCAGTACCAAGAATATGGTCTAGTATGACTTATGTAAATGGATGGCAAAGAGTATGTATTTATATTGAAATTCTTTTGGATTGTAAGAACTCATAATGTGATTAATAAAAATTTGATTGTTACTCTGATTTCATCTCTGGGACTATAACGGGTGTGTTTTATATTGTTGTGTTGGGTCATAGAGACGTAATTTATTTTATGTTAAGGAAAGTTCAATTATTGTGGACAGAATTGGAAACCGTAACCACCGGATCCCGGACCCCGGATCTGGGGGTGTTACAGGTACCGTGTGACGCATCGGGTTGCAACAGCGTATCATCCTCAAACTAATGGTCAGGCAGAAGTCTCCAACAGGGAAATCAAGCGGATTTTGGAAAAGGTGGTGAATCCTTCAAGGAAAGATTGGTCCTTGAAGCTAGACGAAGCTGTTTGGGCATACAGAACCGTGTATAAAACACCTCTGGGTATGTCTCCTTTTCAGTTGGTGTATGGTAAGGCTTGTCATTTGCCTGCCGAGCTTGAGCACAAGGCATACTGGGCTTTGAAGAAATTGAACTTCGACATGAAATTTGCTGGTGAAAAGAGGATGCTTCAACTGAATGAGCTTGATGAGCTTCGTCTACAGGCTTATGAGAATAACAAGCTGTACAAGGAAAAGGTCAAGAGATGGCATGATAGAAGGTTGGTACATAAGACATTTGTACCGGGTCAAATGGTTCTGCTTTTCAACTCTCGGCTAAGACTTTTTCCTGGAAAGCTCAAGTCAAGGTGGTCAGGTCCGTTCAAGGTTAAAACAGTGTTTTCGCATGGGGCAGTGGAAATTTTTGATAAGTCACCTGATCAGTCTTTTAAGGTGAATGGGCAGAGGCTTAAGCATTATCTTGGGGGTACGGTGAACCGTGATGAATTCACCGCTTTTCTTGCCCTAGCATGATCGAGTTACAGAAGGAACGTCCGGCTAAATGACGTTAACGACAGCGCTTCATGGGAGGCAACCCATAGGTTTGGTGTTTTATGTGTGGTTTGATTTTGCGTGATTTTGTTCAGTTTGCAGGCCATTGGCGAGTTGCAGGATTAGCCTCAGGTTGGAGCTCATTTCCACCTCCTTATTCACTGCCCGAGGAGGGCAGCGATGCCGATAGTTAGGGGAGTTCTCTTTTATCCTTTATCTATACCTTCAATGAGGACATTGAATATTTCAAGTTTGGGGGTGATTTAGGATATTTCATTAATCGAGTCATAATATTGCATATAGTTTCATGTAGTTCATAATATACCATGCTAGTTTTATTTCATTTAATTCATATTGTGCAAAAAAAAAAATTGCATATTCATGATAGTTGCATATCATATTTTCCTTGATCCCGTAGCGCTTGGCGGTTCCGTTTAGTAGTCAATGATGAATTTGAGTGTGATAATGATGGATAGAAGGCTAATTTAAATACTCATGAATTGACGTGCATGTTGCAGAAACACAATCTTACACAACTCATCATTTGCTTTTGGGGCTAGGTTAAGATCATGCTTGTTTGGTTGTTGAAATTTAATCACCTGATTATATTTGGAATTTTCTTTATTCCCTTGACAGCGTAGAATCACTAAATATAAGTTTGGGGGAAACCAGGGTTCATGCTAGTTTGTGTGAAATTGTTAATAATGGATAGGTGTCAATTGGCTAGTAGCCAGCTCATATTTATATGAGTAGTCTAGGGTTGGAATTGAGAATTCTCATTCCAAATTGCATAAAAAAAATGGAAAAAAAAATTAAGAAAAAATGAAAAAAAATGAAAAAAAATAAAATAAAATAAAAAAAGAGTGTTTATGAGTATGTGTGTGTATGCAAAGTTGATCAGGGTGAGCTCTTTAATACTCGAGCAATTAAGTTCTAGGGGACTCAAGCCTAGTGACCTAAGACTTTTCCGGTCTGGGATCCACTAACCTAACGCTCGCTACATGGGTATTATTGTATAAGCCTTTTGAGGTCTCATCCATTGCACGATCAAATAAGCATGTGTGTTGTGTATAGTATTATGCGTCAATAGTTGTTAATAAAGCATGAATTCCTCTCTAACTCAAACGATGATAGAGGTGTTTCTAGGTTATGAAGTGTCTAGCGTTCATTCTATTTATAAACTTGTGATTGTCTTGGCGAAGAATAGGTATGGTTTTGATCTAGTGCTAAGAGTATTTCTGATGAGCATTGCACACACGCACGTTTCTGTACTTGTAAATGTTAATATGCTGATATTTAGTCGATCTCTATTTGGAGTTATCACATTCTCTGAGACACTATGCTAAATTGGTTATTGCTTTGCTTATGGGATCCTTGCATCAGTTGCATTCATGCATTAGAGGTAGTCGAGTCTGTTTTCGCTTGAGGACAAGCATCAGTTTAAGTTTGGGGGTGTGATAAGTGGATTTTATATCCACTTATTTTCCGCTAATTGGACCTAGATTGGTTGTTTTTCCTTAAGTATGTTGTGTCTTTTAATTCATTTTTGTTAATTAAGTTTTTGTTGTGCAGAACTCGCAACTTGAGGTATTGTGGCGATAAAAGGCTAAAAACGGTGGATTTCTATCTCAATTTTATCAAGTGGACGGGCTATGAGGAAAAAGAATTATCATAAAGAAATTCTTAGTGATATATTCTTAAAGAGAAAATCCCGGTTGGAATTGATATATTTTTTTCCAAGCAAAAAGAGTCTGGTTTCAGATCCTCAAGAGACCGTAATTCAAACCTGGACGAGCAATGAGAAAATAGAATTATCACAAAAAGATGGAAAGTGATATATTCTTAAAGAGAAAATCCCGGTTGGAATTGATATATTTTTTGTTAAGCAAAAGGAGTCCGGTTCCAGGCCCTCAATAGACCGCATCTTAGGACTTAAAGATATATTTATATTAATAAATATTTTATTTAATTAGGAAATTATATTTTTAAATATCTAATAATATTAGATATTTATTTTTATGATTTCTGGATTAATTTAACTATTTATTAATATAAATAATACGCTATGCAGTTTAAAAGCAATTTCTTTTCGGAATCGTACATATAAATGAAGCCAGAGTTAATGCATTTGTTTGGAATTTGGAATTATGTGCTGTCGGCAAATAATAAAAAAAAGAAGAAGAAGAAATCAAATGTCATACACGCGCAGAGTGGCCGAGCAGTAGTGGAAATGGTTGGTGTTATTTACTTTCGGCTAGCTTTTAATTATTTTGTGCTGTGTTATTTCTTTTGCTTTCTTTTTAATTCTTTTTAGTTTTATTTTATTATTTGGTGTGCTAAAATTTTTCTATAAATAGCCTAGTTCTCAAGCTTGTAAAACACACCAATTTGGAGAAAAACATTTCTCTCTTGTATTCTCTCTAGCTTCTTTGTAATTTTAAGTTTTGTTTTTATACACTTTAATTTTTGCAAATTTAGTATAATTGTTATTTCGGTTGAAGAAATTACGGGGATTATTCGGAGTGCTCTTTTCGTTCATTGGAAGCTATTTCGGTCCTACTTTCTAACTCTTGTAATTTTCATATTTAATTTATCGTAATTTTTAATTTAGTTTTATTATTGTTGTTGTTGTTATTATTATTATTATTATTATTATTATTATTATTATTATTATTATTATTATTTCAATTAATCCCATGATGACGATTCGTTTAATTATGAACTAATCACCGTCATGGGATTCTAATGGATTTATTTACGTAATTTAGTAATTCGATGCCTTAATAATTTGTATTATGATAAAAATTCAGATTGCCTAATGTGGTTGCGCTTAATTTATTAGATGCGTAGCTAACGTCTAAATTATTAATTCCTAATGAATGCGAAAGTGGATTTAGGAATTTAGAATTTGCCATGTTAGCATAGGTTCGTAATTGTCATGTACATTTACGATAAGTGGTAGGATTTTTTCACATCACCCTATGTAGTCATAATAAAGGAATTCATTCGTAAACCAATTATGTTTTCAAATCTTATAGACATATAGGGTCTAAACGTAAAAGGTGTCCTCGCGACTTCTATCTTTTTAAGTGGATGTTTGTGTGGTTTGATATAAGTTAAGACTGAAAGGCGCTTATGTTATTTTCGTGTTCCCGACTAGCTTTCGTAAATTATCAAAATTACTTTGAAATTAAGGCATCAATTCTAAATGAAATAAATAATGAAATTAGAATCCCATGTTTTTCTCACATATAAATTTTCATTTAAATAAATTAATTAGTTCGAATTATTTAATATTACTAATTTAATTAATCAATTAGAAAAATACAAAAATACCCCCTTTTGATATTTATTCAAGCAGTTTGTTGTTTAATCATACGTCGTTGATTAAATATTATTTCTGAACAAACACCAAGTCTCTGTGGGAATGAATTTATTATATTACTTGTGACCGCGTACACTTGCGCAGTTAGTTTTCGAACCAACACTTGTACAACCATCACTATATGAACAATTACTGACACGTGAGTAAACTCTATTAATTGTTCAAGTGATCGAGTCATGTTCAGTGAACTCATTCCCCAATGAGCACCTACATACTAACTATAGTGTCACCACACAAATGCCTATGAGAACAGATATCCTTCGTAGGAAGCAAGTATAGTATGTACCGATCTTTACGGATTGACTAACTCCCAATTAGTTATCCTATGATCAGGAACAGTTTAAGTTTAGTGTTATCATCTTCTAGATCTCACTATTATAATCTCATTATAATTCTAGAAGCTTTATTCTAAACTATGGAACATCTTATTTAAAACACTTTAAATAGATAAAGCCCGTAATAAAAACAAACAAGTCTTTTATTAATATAAACAAAATCAAATATGATTACATGAAAGTTCTTCCTAACTCATCTTACATGATTGGATTTAGGACAAAACCTTTCAATCTCCCACTTGTACTAAAGCCAATCACTCTGGTATCTAATACCCATCTTATCCTTATGTCGATCAAAGTGATTCTGAGACAATGGCTTTGTTAGCGGGTCTGCTATGTTGTTATGTGTGTCAACTCTCTCGATATTGACATCTCCTCTTTCAATGATCTCCCTAATCAGATGAAATCGCCGCAATACATGTTTGGAGCTCTTATGAGATCTAGGTTCCTTAGCCTGCGCTATTACCGGGTTGTTATCACAATACAACACAATAGGCTTCTCAATGCTAGGAACAACTCCCAACTCAGAAACAAATTTCCTCATCCAAACGGCTTCTTTTGCAGCCTCACTTGCAGCTATATATTCTGCTTCCGCTGTGGAGTCAGCCGTTGTAGACTGTTTGGAACCCTTCCAACTAATCGCTCCATCATTGAGACATGGATTTGCTATCATCACTTTCTGATTGAAAACTAGACTCAGTATAACCCTCTATTTTCAACTCAGATCCACCAAAAACAAGAAAAATATTATTAGTCCTTCGCAAGTATTTAAGGATGTTCTTCACTGCTTTCCAGTGGTCTTCACCTGGATCGGACTGATATCTGCTTGTCACACTAATTGAAAGAGCAACATCAGGCCTAGTACATAACATCGCGTACATGATAGATCCTATTGCTGAAGCATAAGGAATCTTACTCAACTCAACTCAACTTAAATTAGTATGTAACAGTAAATAATAAGTATGAATTGTCCAGGAATCTCAGAATGTTTACTCTGTCAGAGGAAAAAGATTAAAGTCAATCTACTGACTTGAAGAATTACTACATTGAAAGAAGCTCAGACATCTGATCAAGCCTCAATGAAGTATTCAACAAATAAGTGGATTTATTTAGAAGACAGAGATTTGTCAAGTGACAGTTGAAGAACAGTCAGAGTACAGAATAGTTGAAGGGAGAAGAGAAAAAAAAAAAGGGAACCACATTTTAAAGTCAGAAATGAAGAATCATCATTGAAGTTAGTCGTTCATGAACCAGACAGTACATCGATTGTCAACAGAAAATTCAGTGGTATTTCTTTGTTAATTTCAGTGGTTCAAGAATACATTAAGACAGTTAAAGAACTTATGATTATTCTCCTTTGATTAATTAAATCAACTATTTGATTTAATTAATAAATTAATTCGTCAAGAATTAATTTTTTATTAAATTAATTAATAGATTAATTAATTCTGAATAATTATTATAGTTTAAATAATTCAATTAAAGTTAAATGATTTTGATTAAATCATTTATTCTGAAAAATATTAAGACAATCCAGATTGTCTTAACGATTGTCTTAATAGACTTGAGCAGTTGGGATTAACGACTGTCTTATTGGAAATCAGCTGTTGGTCTTAATAGAACAAAATTTGTCTTAACGACAATCTTAATGGTAAGCTGTTGGTCTTAGTGGAACAAAAGTGGTCTTAACGATTATCTTAACCAATGATATTTCAACAGAAAAGAGACAGAAGACTTTATGAGTTTAAATAGATCAACAGAGGCGGCCAAAAAGAAAACATACAGAAACATTACATTCAAGAAAAAAAAAGAAACAGAACAGACCAGAAAACTCTCTCATCTTTAAAGCTTCTACAAAAGCCTTTAATTTTTACAGAAAATTCAGTTCATCACCTTTGTAATATTTTATCCAGTGGAACTTGATTACTTGCTACTCTTGTACTACTAGCGAGTTTTTACTCCTAGTTCATATCTCGATTTTTATTAACAAATTAAGAAAATTTTATGTCGAATTTTCTAATTTGTTTTTATTAACTTGATATCATTCTGTACTGATTTTGTAACAACCCTCAAGTTTAATATATCATTATATTTAACTTGAACTTTGTTTCATTTAATTCCGCACAAATTTGTCTAAATTGAATTTAAATCTTAAGGACAAATTTCGATAAAAAGGTATAGATTGTATTCAACCCCCCTTCTACAATCTTATTGTACCTAACAATTTCGTTTACCAAGTGTTTCCTGTGTAACCCCATTTAGAAACACAGAGTATCAGCCTTTTAACGACAAGAAAAACATCTAACCAAATTAAGAACACCCACAAATATTCTTCCTTAAAAACACAAGAACGATGAATAGTATTCATTCCATAATCAAGAAAAACAAGAACAGGGAGTACATCTTACAGGCATGAAAAAACATGTGTTTAAGACATAAAGAAGCAATCTTTTTTTTACAGAAAAACAACATATCAAAACCCCAGAAATGATTCTTGGGGTTTGAACACAAAGAAACAAAAACATGAAATTCAACAGTTTCTTCGGTAAAAACGTAAAGTTATGATACACGCTTGTACAATAACATTATATATATATATATATATATATATATATATATATATATATATATATATATATATATGAATGAATGATATAAATAAAATCAGCTTGCGAATGACATTATAAAGTATAAATATATAATAGTTTTTTATTTTTATTTTTTTATAGTACTGTGTACTGTCTCCAAGTTTAAGCACAATATTTCAAAATATATCTATAATTGTTTAGTTAGTTGGTGGTATTTCATATCATTTTCGTATATACTAAAAATTTTCTGATTTGATTAAACTATCATTGAGCTTAAAATTTTATTATTGATAAGTGCATATTTTTGCATATTTTTATTACCTATTTATTGTTTGAACTCGTATTTTAATAAATTATTTCGTTGCATTTCAGGAAATTCCAGAAAAAAAATGAAGAAATGGCAAAATAAAGAAATAAAGGTCAAGGAAGAGAAAAAGAAAAGAAGAAGGACCAAAATAGAAGAAAAGGAAAGAGAAGGGGGTGTGGTGCAAAACCAATTTTAGAAAAATGGATGGCTAGGATTGAACCACACCAAACAAAATGAATGGTGGGGATGAATCCACACCAACCAAAATCCCAAATTATTTCCTATAAATAGCCTCATTTTCTCTTGTAAGAAACACAACCCATTAGGATGAACAACCCCTTAGTATGAGAACAAGCCTTAGAATTAGTACACTCCTAAATTTATAATTGTAATTTTTATTTGCATCTCTTATAAACAATTATATATATATATATATATGTATGTATTTTTCTCCTGCTGAAATTTATTTGTTTTGTAGCAGTTCATCTCCCTTGTTTTGTTTTATTCATTTTTAGCATAAACAAACCACAAACCCATTCTCTTTTATTTACAAAACAGATATCTCTCCCCTGTCTCTCCTCCTTTGACTCTCTCTCTCTCTCTCTCTCTCTCTCTCTCTCTCTCTCTCTCTCTCTCTCTCTCTCGTTCTATCTCCCCTCTCCTCTTTCCCTCTTTCTTTCTTCCCTCAAAACCCACGCCCCTCCTCTACTTCTCTTGCTACAATCTAAACTTATCAACCCCTGTTTTAGCTTTTTCGAACCAACACCCACCAACTCATCCCCCTCTTCTTTTCTTTTCGTTACAAACACCACAACACTTTTTTTTCTTTGTTCTTCATTTCTTTTTCTCGAGTTCGCTATGTGTAGTTCGATTTTTGAGTTGCTGCTGAATCGTTTATAGTTTTGGTTGGGCGTTTTTGCGAGTCTACTTGTTGTTTCTGTTCGTTAATACTGCAGGGTTTATTGAATCACTGACATTGTGTTTGTGTTACTGAGTTCTGTATTTGATGAAGTGCTGAGTTTCTTGCTGAGTTTTGATGTCGAGTTCATTAAGTTGCCGAGTTTTGTTGTTAATTGTTAGACCGAGTCCGAGTTTTTCTGGTTTCTGTTTTTACCGCGAGTCTAGGAGTCTGAATTGGGTTTCTTGCTGCGTTTTCGGTGAGTTAACTCGCTGGTAACCGAGTTGTTGAGGACCGAGTTCTGTGTGCTTATTTTGTGTTGCTCGTGGTGTAGTTTGTACCGAGAAAGTGAATTATACTGAGTTGTCTGAGTTGATTATTTCCCTGGTTTAAATTGGTTCGTTAATGTTGGTTTATTGTTTGTTAGTCGAATTTACGATTAATTCATGTCCAATTTTAGTTAGAATTTTTTGTAAATAAAATTAGTTAAATTTAAATTTCTACTTTTAATAATTATTGGAATAATTTTGCTCATTTTATTTTTAATTAATTAGTTTAGAATTAGAATAAAATTTAGTTTTCTTTTCAAATTAGATTAAATTTTCTTTTCAGAATTAATTAGTATAAAATCCAATCACAATCTCAAAAACCCAAATTGTCTAGTTTGATTAAATTAATTTTTAAGGATTGCGAAAATTACATAGTCTCTGTGGATCGAATCTAAAATACTAAAATGAAATCGTGCGCTTGCGATATTAAAATGTTTATTTTTAGCACATTAAGTTTTTGGCGCCGCTGCCGGGGAGCTAATTATTTTTCGCACATTAATTTTTAATTTTTCGGATTAGTTTTACTTCTTGCCTTATTTTTATTTCATTTTTTTGGGAAAGTTTGAAATTTCGGGAATCTTCTCACGAAGCTTGGAATAAATCCGAATTTTTGGAAGCGTGCTTCGGTAACCTGTATCACACTCTTTTCGCATTTTTTATTTTTAGAAAATCAAAAAAAAAATTAAAAAATCAAAAAAAAAAATTCACAAAAAAAAATTGAAAATTTAAAATCCAAAAAAATTTAACCAGTAAATACATAATTGTTGCATCATGCATTTAATCACTTAGGGCACATCATCTAGATTTTTTATTTTCTTGTTTTTAATTTTTGTACCTTATAAATTGTGGTGATCGTTGGAGGACCCAAAGGTACGTTAAATTTCTTCTTTCTTTGAGTTAAAACGCGTAGTGTAAGCATCCATAATTGTTTATAGTTTTGTATATATATTGTTGTTTGTTGCATTCGTTCATAAATAAATCTTAAAGGGCAAAACCATTTACAAGATAAGAGAAGGGATTTCATCACTCTTTCCTTGGCCCGAAAATAATTCATCCCTCATTTTGCATACCCTAGCCTTTAATAAAATTAATTAGACGTTTGCCCTTAGGAATTTCGCGCTCAATTAGGAAGGTACCTAAGAAACGAAGTAATCTTTAATTATTCCGACTTTTTGGTGTCTAGGCTAGCGAAAGCTTACCTGGCCAGATTCAGATTTGGTGTCTAGGCTGGTGTTTAGCCTCTTGGCAATGCTTGCACCTACCTGGCCAAATCTGTCCGAATAAATTCTGATTTACCGAGTTTTTGGTGGTCCTTAAAGTTAGGAGCAAGGTCTAGTTTATTAAGAAACCCTAGGTCTAGATCTTTTGGTTTGTTTAATTATCACACTTATTTGCTACGTGTTACTTTCGTGGTTTATGCGAACTACTTGGATTAGGGATAATTCTGCTAGGTTAGTGAGATCAATCGAGATTGCGTCCTCTTCTGAATCCGAGTCTATAGAAATTCTTGACCCCGTAGTGACCATGGCAGTTTCGTTAAAAGACCGTTGTTACCCCACCCGATCGTCCCAACCTTCTTATCACCATACCTCCCGTAAATGCTAATAATTTCGAAATCAAAGGTCATCAAATTAGCATGTTACCTAATTTTTGCGGGAGTGACGGCGAGGATCCTTATCTTTTTCTACATGAATTCGAGGAGGTTTGTGCTTTGTAAAAACTCCAACAACTTTCCGAGGACGCCATACGGCTTAGACTAATCACTTCGCTTTAAAAGATAATGCTAAAAAATGGTTGTATAGTCTACCCGTCAATTCGATTTCCACGTGGGAGGGTTTCGTAGTCATCTTTCTTAAAAAAATTCTTTCCAAGCCACAAGACTACGAAACTCACTAATGAGATTAATCAATTTCGTCAAAAACACAACGAACCATTTTGGACGTGCTTTGACCGTTTTAAAAATCTTCTTTCTCAACGTCTGAAGGTAATGTTTTTTGTAAGTTCGTTCACAGGGAAGGACTATCAATATTGATTTCAAGTAGATTGTCTCTTACAATTTACAATTATGGAAAATGGGGGGTTTTGATTTGGTTGTGGTGTTTTATCAAACACCTTGCATACGATAAATAAATTGCTACAAAAATACAACTATGTTAATGACAAACATCCAAATTTACCAACACAACACAATGAGTGAATTAGCAAGATATAGAGATATTTGACCCAAGGATAATGGAAAATCAAGCACTTCAACCCAACAACAAGCAAATATATCCAACTCTACCTAACCAAGATAATTGGTGAAGCACACAATCACTTATTTCTCTTCTAAAAACACTAATTTAGTGAAGCACATAAATTAGCTCTCTTGACAATAGCAACCAATAATGAAGCACTATCAATTTAACCAAGTCAAGGAATTAAACAAAGAGAGGCTAGGACAAACCCAAGGATGAGAAGCTCAACCTAGGTATTTGCACTTGAATCTTGAGGATTTAGGTACTCTAAATCTTGTGCTACTATAATGAATGCACTAACGATTACGTATTAGCACAAACAATTAGCAATTGACATTACAAGAAGAGCAAATTGAAGCAACTTACAAATCTCCAAGCAAAATCATAAACAATACATCACAAGCATTCAAGATAGAGTTAAATAAATCTTACTTAAATTGAAGTGGGTTTAGTACAAGAATTCCTCCTTGAGCCAAATATATGGAGTTAGTTACTCATAATCAATGCTAGATTATGAGTAATTGATGTTTCTCTCTCTACTCTACTAACCCTAGTTTATGTTCTTCAAGAGGCCAAGATGTTAGATATGTTAGAAATGATATTAGGTTAAGAGATGTTTTGTTCTTTCAATACACAGCAGCTCTGTACGGCCTATTGAACGGCCGTACAGCTGCCCATACAGAAAATCTGCTCCTTTAAACGGCCTGTCGAACGGCCGTACATCAGCCCGTACGAGATAAAATCTTCAAGATAATACATTAAACACCTCCCGACATCGCGAGCTTTCATCTTCTAACTTCCCTCTTGAATAATCTTCGCTTTCATGCCCAAATGAAGCCATCTTTTCAACAATTAAGCACGAGGCACTGAAAGATGAAAAACATAACTAATATTAATAAAACAACATTCGAAACTAACAAAAATGCAGAAGAATAAAAGACAAAACGTGTATAATATACATGTTATCAAATCTTCCCTCACTTAAACTTTGCTAGTCCCGAGCAAACTAAAATTAACATAACCATATACTCCTAACTAGTACCACTTCCGTAGGTGATCATGGTTGCATTTGGCATATGCAACAAGCCCTTGGAACCCCTAGGTAGCCCTAGTGGACGAGTGAGGTCTCGTGAGGGTTTATAGATGATGTACCCACAAAATCACAAAAACCACTACTAAACAAGAAACTAACAATACCTACTAATTAAACTAACAACTACACTCACATATCCGAGTCGTCTACTTGTAACTAAAATCAAACATATAGAGCTATTCACCTTGTCATCCACTATAACGAGCTAACCAATTCAAAAATCAAGATAACACACCTTGTGCAAGATGTAACAAAGACATTAAAGATAGAATGAATGCACTTCAATCGTGAACATTAGACAAGATTATCACAAAGCATACATGGCTTCGCATTAAGAAGATGAAATTTTATGGGGAAAAATCTCACACCTCTCAATTATGTATCACACAAGTATGGGCTAGAGATTTCACTCAACTCCAAGTCTAAATGCATGCGCTCCACTTGACCTTGCATGTTCACCTAAATTCCGGATTGCACCAAAAACAAGGAATTCATAAAATGGGTTGTATTGAGGCTTGGGTGAAGGTGTGAAAATTTAAGTTCAAGGAAGGTGTAAAAGTCTTGCTAGTTGAGTGAAATGATGCTTGCTTTCTTTGTACACCAAATTCTCAAACAAAAGAAGCTCTCCACTCATTTACAAATACA
Source organism: Saposhnikovia divaricata (assembly GCA_036435485.1). Lineage (NCBI taxonomy): Eukaryota > Viridiplantae > Streptophyta > Magnoliopsida > Apiales > Apiaceae > Saposhnikovia > Saposhnikovia divaricata. The sequence goes on along the minus strand of CM071599.1, from coordinate 20,357,878 downwards.
AAACACAACCACATTTACCAAGAAAATTGAATCAAAATAATGTACAAAGATTTATTGCTTTTTTTTCTTTTTTCTTTTTCTTTTTTTTTTTACATCCCCTTTGTTATTATTTTTTTACCAAAGGGAATGCATAACATAAATAAATACTACAAAGAACTTTGAACCACATCTAGATATACATCAAACTAGTTCCCACTTACAATAATTAGAATCCTTCCTCTTCACAATTTCTCCAAATTCACATGCTCATCAATCAATTCTTTCCAAGACTCAACTAGGTCGAGAGTGAAGTATTTGGCTATGACTCATGTATAAAAGGGGGAAAGTGACGAAGAGAAATATGGATATAAGCTTCAAAGGGGTAACTATGGATTATTTTCATGGTTCACAAGCTAAAAAGGTCAAAAATGTTATCCTAAATAGAATTTCCTTATTATGGTGCATCCATGAATGAAGGTTTAATGCAAGCCCTAGAGCAACAAACATACATAAAGACGGAGAAACACACAAGCAAAAGAAATCATCGTTCAAGACCTCACAAGGTTTAAGTTTTAATAACATCTTCTCGATTTGATTTCATGCATGCTAAGAGATAATCGTCATGCTCACAATTTAATTACAAACATCTAGACTTTTCATGCCATTTTAATTGTGTGTGTGCAATAAGGTGCATCAAACTTATAGATTCGCATCAAATTGGTAATGCTAGGCACGAAATAGGAGAAAACAAGACTACAAGCTCACAATGTCATAAATTTCACAAACAAGTAAACACGCTCACGACTAAACTTATTTCCCAACTGCAAACAAAACGGACATCAAATGAAACAAAAAAGATTACTAATACTAGCTACGCATATTATACAAGGATGAACATAAACAATCCTTCCCCCACTTAAAAAATGGCATGTCCTCATGCATGACAAATAAAAATGAGGGAGAAACAAAGTGAAAGAAAACTCCCCTAAAAATAAGCAACGAGGATCGGGAGCACCATCATATTTGCCCAAATCCAACTCCGAAATTGCAAGCCGAGAATTGGATTAATGCCACCAATCACAATCATCCCAACGAAAATAACCAACAAGCCAAATCCACACCCTACAAAGCCACTAAAAAACTAATTATGGATTTATAAATAAGTAATATATATGTTTTTGTTTTTTTTAAATAAAAAATAAAAACAAAATAAAATAACTAACCTATTAATAATAAAATATAATAAAAATCAAATCAAATTTAAAACCGAAATAATAATAAAATCAAAAATCAAATTTAAAACTAAAATAAAATAAAATAATTACCTAGTTTTACAAAATTTAAAACTAAATTCAAAAATAAAAAGAATTAAATTTTGTTTTTTGTTTTTTTTTAAAAAAAAAATAAAATAAAATGAAATAAAAATAAAATAAAAAAATAAAAAAAAATACAGTAAGAATAATAATAATAATAATAATAATAATAATAATAATAATAATAATAATAAACTAACAAATTAATAATAAATCAAAATCAAATTTTAAAATTAAAATAAAATAAAATAAAATAACTAAGAAATTACTAATAAAATCAAAAATCAAATTTAAAACTAAAATAAAATCAAATAAAAATCAAATTTAAAATTAAAATAAAATAAAATAACTATGAAATTATTAATAAAATCAAAAATTTCAAAAATCAAATTCAAAGTGAATTTGAATTGATTTCTGAATTTATAAAATATGTTTAGAATAAAATAAAATAAATTAATAATAAAATCAAACATACTAAAAAAATAAACAAATAATAAAATAAATCAAAATAAAATAAAATAAAATAAATAACTAATTATTAATAAAATCACAAATCAAATTTTAAAATTAAATTTAAACAAAATAAATTAAAATAACTAAGCAATTAATAATAAAATTCAAAATTCAAAATTCAAATTTAAAGTAAATTTAAATTGATTTCTGAATTTATAACATTTATTTAGTTTAGAAAATTAAAATTAAAAATCAAAATCAAATTTAAATAAATGTATAAAAAGAGAAATAAATCAAAAACAAAATAAAAACAAAAACAAAAAAAACAAAAACAAAAAAAAACAAACAAAACTAAAAGGGAGGGGGTCGTGTATTGAAACAGGGGGGGAATTGCAAATGGAGGGATGAAGGAATGAATTGGGAAGGGGAGTTGCAGGAGGCGAGGTGGTGGTATGGGTGAGAAAATAACGGATGAGAAGGCTCAGGCGGTTGAATGAGGAGAACGGAGGTGGGTGTGAAGAGGAAGGGTGGAGTGAAAGGTGAGGTGGCCGGATTGGACGAACGTAATTGGCGGTGAAGGCAGTTTGCAGGAGTTCGGTGGTGACGCGGTATAATTGAGATTGCTGTTGTGAGGTAGATGGAGGCACTGCGGGTTGGAATGGAAGAGATGGGAGGGGGTAACGGAGGAGTGCAGGTGGTGATTGGAATGAAACGGAGTGGCGGCGGTTTTAGTGAATGTCGAAGGGAAGGAAGAATTGGTAATGTGGCAGGTGGAGGTTGAATGAAAGGGAAGGGATGGGGAAGGTTGGTGGCAGGTGAATTGGACGGAGTTGGGGTGAACGGAGGAAGAACAGTTGCGGTGTTAACGGAGGAGAAGGAGGTTGCAGGCGAGGAGAGTAGAGATTTTGAGTGTTGGTAGCGCGGATCTGTGAAGTGATGTGAAAAGGGGCTGGGGTTATGCTCTGTTTTGTGTTTTGTTTTTTTTAAGAGAGCTGCACAGCATGTACCACAAATGGGTAGTTATTTTGAGAGCCCCTTATTTTGCAGTATGTTTTGGACAGACGCTGAAAAATCTTGCACACCCTGCTGCACGGCTTGTTGCACGGTTTGAACCCCGTACGACAGCCCGTGTAGCTCTAAAATTTTATAAAAACTGTTTTTTTTAGAGAAAATTCACACAAATCCTTGAATGCTTGAATAAATTAGTAAATCCTGAAAACATGAAACAAACACATCAAAGCAAGTGTGGAATAAATATAAAAATCATAAAAATTAGAATTAACGATACTCAATATTATTGAACGGGGAATTATTATTACCAATATTTTTTTTTGAAAATCTATTATAAAATTCATTAATCACACCATAAAAATACATAATAATTAATTAACATTTTTTTTGGTTATTCTCTTATGAAATAAATAGATGAAAAAGAAAATACCACTCACTAATATTTAGATCAATATGCAAAACACCATACATAAATGCAAGCGAGGAATAAAATCTAACACACACATAAAAATATAAATACATGCGTACCTTGGGTTGCCTCCCAAAAAGCGCTTTGTTTATTGTCGCTGGCTCGACTTATTTATAGAAGTATTATAACTAATGAGGTGAAAAAGCAAATAAATGCACATACCTACGAATCAATAATAAAAATAAGGTGTGCAAATATACATTTGATCCATAAAAATATAAAAATATTTTTATGATCTTCACATCTTCAAGAGACTTTGAAAAAGAAAAGTAGTTAGAAAAATCGTCAGAGTAATCATTATAACTACGACTCAAAAATTGTTCGCAAATTAGATCCTTATATACCCAAACAAAAATTTCAACCTCATCAATCTCAAGCTCAAATTCCTTCTCAATTTTAATAGGACATTCATCAATTTTTATCTCATCTACCAATTCATTAAGCACAAAAGTATTTTCTAAATTTGGTAGATCCTCAACTACATCCAATTTATCATTGTCAAGCTTAGGGCAATTGTCAACTAAACAAGCAAATTCATCATGCACAACATTTTCATCAATTACAAAACAAGAATTGTGATTAGTAGGAGAATTGACCTCCTCTAATCGATTCACGGTTTCGGCTAGTTGGCTCATTTGCTTTTCTAAGTTGGATATGCTTTGAGAAGTGTTCTTTTCCATTTGAGAAGTTATCTTTTCCAAGTTGGATATACTTTGAAAAGTGGTGTTTTGAAATTGGAGGTTGTTTGCCGCCATTTGCTTCATCATTTCTTCAAGTGATGACAATGTAGATGAAGAAGACCCTTGATGGTCTTGGGAATTATATTACGGATCATAGCATCGATTTTCAAAAGCAAGTTGGAGGTTGTTTGCCGCCATTTGGTTTATCATCTCCTCTAATGATGATAAGGAAGATGAAGAAGACCCTTGATGGTCTTGGGAATTATATTGCGGATCATAACATTGATTTTCACAAGCATATGAATAATCGATGCTAGGAGGGTAAGGAGCATAGCATGAGTTTGTAGAATATAAAGAATTCACCTGATACACATTAAAATTCTGAAAAGAATTAAAATCTTGATATCGTTCTTGATCATAGGTGAAATCTTGAGCGTTATTCCAACCAAAATAGTTATCCATCGTCTCTTGAAGGAGTTAGTTCATGTCTATATCCAATAAACATGAAGACACACCAATAACAAAGAAAGAACAAAAAAAACTATATACAAATATACAATCTAAAATATAAGAAACAATTAACTCAAAATTAATATTGTTGCCTTCCCCGGCAGCGGCGCCAATTTGAAGGTAGTGTTTTTCGTAAGTTCGTTCACAGGGAATGACTATCAATATTGATTTCAAGTAGATTGTCTCTTACAATTTACAATTATGGAAAATGGGGGGTTTTGATTTGGTTGTGGTGTTTTATCAAACACCTTGCATACGATAAATAAATTGCTACAAAAATACAACTATGTTAATGACAAACATCCAAATTTACCAACACAACACAATGAGTAAATTAGCAAGATATAGAGATATTTGACCCATGGATAATGGAAAATCAAGCACTTCAACCCAACAACAAGCAAATATATCCAACTCTACCTAACCAAGATAATTGGTGAAGCACACAATCACTTATTTCTCTTCTAAAAACGCTAATTTAGTGAAGCACATAAATTAGCTCTTTTGACAATAGCAACCAATAATGAAGCACTATCAATTTAACCAAGTCAAGGAATTAAACAAAGAGAGGCTAGGACAAACCCAAGGATGAGAAGCTCAACCTAGGTATTTGCACTTGAATCTTGAGGATTTAGGTACACTAAATCTTGTGCTACTATAATGAATGCACTAACGATTACGTATTAGCACAAACAATTAGCAATTGACATTACAAGAAGAGCAAATTGAAGCAACTTACGAATCTCCAAGCAAAATCATAAACAATACATCACAAGCATTCAAGATAGAGTTAAATAAATCTTACTTAAATTGAAGTGGGTTTAGTACAAAAATTCCTCCTTGAGCCAAATATATGGAGTTAGTTACTCATAATCAATGCTAGATTATGAGTAATTGATGTTTCTCTCTCTACTCTACTAACCCTAGCTTATGTTCTTCAAGAGGCCAAGATGTTAGATATGTTAGAAATGATATTAGGTTAAGAGATGTTTTGTTCTTTTAATACACAGCAGCTCTGTACGGCCTGTTGAACGGCCGTACAGCTGCCCGTACAGAAAATTTGCTCCTTTGAACGGCCTGTCAAACGGCCGTACATCAGCCCGTACGAGATAAAATCTTCAAGATAATACATTAAACACCTCCCGACATCGCGAGCTTTCATCTTCTAACTTCCCTCTTGAATAATCTTCGCTTTCATGCCCAAATTAAGCCATCTTTTCAACAATTAAGCACGAGGCACTGAAAGATGAAAAACATAACTAATATTAATTAAACAACATTCGAAACTAACAAAAATGCAGAAGAATAAAAGACAAAATGTGTATAAAATACACGTTATCAATGTCCCCACCACGGAATCGAAAAATGGAGACTCTGTAAGCTTGTTTACGAGGCCATATATATTTCAACAACCGCGTTGTTGGAATCTATGTGCCAAGGAAAATTCATGGAGAAAGACGAGGATGAAGGATAGGCATTTTTCGAAGAGTTCGCGGAAAAGACTATGTTGTGGGAATCAACTAGGGAGCCCACTCGAGAACCCGAGAAATCGAACGATTCAATAACTACCATGCATCAAAAGGGGTTACATCAAGTTGGTAACTCTATCGCGACCGAGGATAAATTAGCCACTCTTACTAGACGTTTAGAAGCCTTAGAAACCAACGGGCCCCCCTCCAAAGTATCACTGTGCTCAAATTTTAACTCAACCAATCCAGGGATACAAAATCCTCAAGATTTTCAACAAGTCAATGCGATGTTCCAACCGGGTCCTCGAAATGATCCCTATGCTCCTACCTATAACCCTGGCTGGAAAAATCACCCGAATTTTTCTTGGAATCAAGGTCAAGGTCAACAAACTCACCCCGCACAATTCCAAAATAACCTCCTATTTTTCATAAACCTCACGCGAATTCCTTTTCCCCTCAAAATCATGCTCCTTATCCGACTCAAGCTCCTGCCCACCCTCCCGGTTTTTCTTAGTCGGATAAGCGATTTACGTCATTGGAGAAAAGTTTCGATGTGCTTCTCAAATCCACCACTAATTTATCTCAGTCGCAACAAACTTTCATGCAAACCATGACTCAAGATAGGCAAATCTTAAATGCTAGCACCCAATCCATATCTAAGTTAGAGGTTCAAGTGAGCCAATTAGCTAATGCCATCCATGAACCTGAAAAGAATAAGTTCACGAGTCAACCCTAAATTTCCCCTCAATCAAAGACCTCACGAAAATGTTAATGCCGTCATTTCTTTAAGGTCGGGAAACCAAATTGATAATCGAGTAGGAGTCGAGTCCCCCGAAGAGGAAGAAGAAGAATCAAACGTTGCACCGACACATATTCTCGATCCTTCTGATCGAACTCCGATTCCTGTCTCTTCACCTCTTTCTAGTCAGCCATCTTTTTCGAGTGGAACAACCTCGGACCCCGTTTCTGAAGAACAAGTCTATAAACCAAAGGCTCCTTACCCACAACGCCTCGTCTCTCCCAAACAAACGGCCCAAATGGAGCAAATTCTAGAAGTATTCAAACAAGTCAAGATAAACATTCCTCTTTTAGACGTGATTCAACAAGTTCCCTCCTATGCGAAATGTCTTAAAGAGTTGTGTACTCATAAACGAACCACCCAAGTCCCTAAGAAAGCCTTCTTGACGTCCCAAGTGAGCTCAATTCTTTCTAACCAAATTCTCGTGAAGTACAAGGACCCCGGTTGTCCAACTATTTCATGTGTCATAGGTAATACTTTCGTGGACAAGGCTTTACTTGACTTAGATGCCAATGTCAACTTGCTTCCATTTTCCGTTTATCAAGCCCTAGGTTTAGGCGAGCTCAAAAAGACCAATATGACTCTTCAACTTGCCGATCGTTCTATAAAAATGCCCAGGGGATTAATTGAAAATGTCTTGATTAAAATTGGTGATTTTATCTTCTCGGTTGACTTTGTTGTCCTAGAAACTCAACCCGTCACGTATCCCAAGAACCAAATTCCTATCATCTTAGGAAGACCTTTTCTTGCTACATCTAATGCCTTAATCAATTGTAGGAATGGTTCGATGAAACTCACCTTTGGTAACATGACCATAGACCTTAACATTTTCAATGTAGGGAAAGAACCCAATGAGCTTTATGAACCATCAATAGGGGTTAACGTGGTCAACAAGTTTTCCACATGGTCTAGTTTTGAGGATAGTGAGATTGAGTCTCTTCTCAAAGAAAATTTCAAAGTCAACTATGCGTCTAATCAAGGGTATAATGAGTCGTTAAAGGATATAACCTCGGAAGAGATGTTGAGAGAATTGGATGACATTTGTTCCAAGTGGGATACCAAACCCGAGTTTGTTAGTGTTGAACCCGTTGTTAAGAGTTCTGTGGGAACACCTCCTGCATTTAAATTGACTTTGTATCATCCCGAGTTTGATCAACAACCTTTAGGAGAAAATGAACTCTCATCTTATGTCATTCCTAGTGATTCAATCCATGACCCAACCTTCATTGTCTCTAATCTGCTTAAACAAAATAAAGAAGCCTTAAGTTGGTTTAGGATAAACACTAGCGATTCTTGTACTAATAGATTGAATGATCCCATGTTGTTGGAGAAAGTCTGTTCTAATCAAAATTTTCAAAAATGTCTTGAATTTTTCTCACAGCTTCACCCCAATTTTCCCACCGGCATCGGCTAATTCGGTTTTATTTTTTGCCCCCTCGTGAAGATAGGAATGGGGGAGGAATTGTGTGCGTGAGTCGTGTTAATTAGTTGTTTTCATATTCTTTCGTCTTCGTCACCCCTTGTCAGGTATTATCTCCTCATTCTCTTTTGTCATTTATCTTGATTTTGCATACATTGCGAATAATGCATGATTTAGGTATGGGGGAGGGTTTTTAGTGTAAATACATAAAATTGAAAAATCCAAAAAAATTGAAAAAAATTAAAAATCCAAAAATAGAGATAATTTAGCTTAGTTATCCTTCCCACTCTTGAACTTTAGAACAAGTTGGTGTTAACTGTTTTTAAAAATTATATGTATAATGCCTTTAGAAAATTTAAACGTAATCAAGTAAGGTTTTCCTCATGAAACTTGTGTCGAACAAATTTTTGCTTAAAAGTCCAAGACGACACATTTGCACAAGACTTTTGATGGAAAAATTGTATAGGAATGTTATTCGATACCTGAGAGAGAACCCACATGTTAGAACAATGTCGCGAAATTTGGTTCCTATAGTGTCAATCGAAAAAAAAAAATCAATCGAAAAAAAAGAAAGAAAGAAAAGAAAAAGATTCAATATATGAATGAAATATATAAATAAAATCAGCTTGCGAATGAAATTATAAAGTATAAATATATAATAGTTTTTTATTTTTATTTTTTTATAGTACTGTGTACTGTCTCCAAGTTTAAGCACAATATTTAAAAATAAATCTATAATTGTTTAGTTAGTTGGTGGTATTTCATATCATTTTCGTAAATACTAAAAATTTTCTGATTTGATTAAACTATCATTGAGCTTAAAATTTTATTATTGATAAGTGCATATTTCTGCATATTTTTATTACCTATTTATTGTTTGAACTCGTATTTTAATAAATTATTTCGTTGCATTTCAGGAAATTCCAGAAAAAAAAATGAAGAAATGGCAAAATAAAGAAATAAAGGTCAAGGAAGAGAAAAAGAAAAGAAAAATGACCAAAATAGAAGAAAAGGAAAGAGAAGGGGGTGTGGTGCAAAACTAATTTTAGAAAAATGCATGGCTAGGATTGAACCACACCAAACAAAATGAATGGTGGGGATTAATCCACACCAACCAAAATCTCAAATTATTTCCTATAAATAGCCTCATTTTCTCTTGTAAGAAACACAACCTATTAGGATGAACAACTCCTTAGTATGAGAACAAGCCTTAGAATTAGTACACTCCTAAATTTATAATTGTAATTTTTTTTTGCATCTCTTATAAATAATTTAATTTTATATATATATATATATATATATATGTGTGTGTGTGTGTGTGTATGTATGTATGTATGTATATATGTATTTTTCTCCTGCTGAAATTTATTTGTTTTGTAGCAGTTCATCTCCCTTGTTTCGTTTTATTCATTTTTAGCATAAACAAACCACAAACCCATTCTCTTTTATTTACAAAACAGATATCTCTCCCCTGTCTCTCCTCCTTCGACTCTCTCTCTCTCTCTCTCTCTCTCTCTCTCTCTCTCTCTCTCTCTCCCTCGTTCTATCTCCCCTCTCCTCTTTCCCTCTTTCTTTCTTCCCTCAAAACCCACGCCTCTCCTCTACTTCTCTTGCTACAATCTAAACTTATCAACCCCTGTTTTAGCTTTTTCGAACCAACACCCACCAACTCATCCCCCTCTTCTTTTCTTTTCGTTACAAACACCACAACACTTTTTTTTCTTTGTTCTTCATTTCTTTTTCTCGAGTTCGCTATGTGTAGTTTGATTTCTGAGTTGCTGCTGAATCGTTTATAGTTTTGGTTGGGCGTTTTTTTGAGTCTACTTGTTGTTTCTGTTCGCTACTACCGCTGGGTTTATTCAATCACTTACATTGTGTTTGTGTTACTGAGTTTTGTATTTGATGAAGTGCTGAGTTTCTTGCTGAGTTTTGATGTCGAGTTCATTAAGTTACCGAGTTTTGTTGTTAATTGTTAGACTGTGTCCGAGTTTTTCTGGTTTCTGTTTTTACCGCGAGTCTAGGAGTCTGAATTGGGTTTCTTGCTGAGTTTTTGGCGAGTTAACTCGCTGGTAACCGAGTTGTTGAGTACCGAATTCTGTGTGCTTATTTTGTGTTGCTCGTGGTGTAGTTTGTACCGAGACAGTGAATTATACTGAGTTGTCTGAGTTGATTGTTTCCCTGGTTTAAATTGGTTCGTTAATGTTGGTTTATTGTTTGGTTAGTCGAATTTACGATTAATTCATGTCCAATTTTAGTTAGAATTTTGTGTAAATAAAATTAGTTAAATTTAAATTTCTACTTTTAATAATTGTTGGAATAATTTTGCTCATTTTATTTTTAATTGATTAGTTTAGAATTAGAATAAAATTTAGTTTTCTTTTAAAATTAGATTAAATTTTCTTTTCAGAATTAATTAGTATAAAATCCAATCACAATCTCAAAAACCCAAATTGTCTAGTTCAATTAAATTAATTTTTAAGGATTGCGAAAATTACATAATCTCTGTGGATCGAATCTAAAATACTAAAACGAGATCGTGCGCTTGCGATATTAAAATGTTTATTTTAGCACATCAATTATGTAGTTCGCAAAATGTCTCATTGATTTTTATTGGACATATGCAAATGGAATTACCCATATTATTGCGAGAGCTTCTCATGATATAGCTGATCGTAATCTCAGGACCAATATTTAAGGTGTCATTTTGAAAGATTTTGAAATTTAACGAGATTACATTTTTGTACCAATAATAAAAAAAATTAGTTTGATTTTCTGTCTTAAGTTTATTGTATTACTCATAAACATAAAGTGGGTGAGTTTTTCAAACCTCCCAAATTTCCAAAATTAAATTTTTATAATTTTCTCCAACGATGACGATACTGATTCACATTTAAATGACATAAACTGAATCACAATAAACACCACATGCATGATGAATTATAGCTAATGATGCACACTCGTTTTATATTTCAAGACCGCCCTTATGATGTAAATATGAAATTTATGTTAATTGTTTTTAATTAATAGCTGAAAATTTTAAGTTATCAAATCGTAATCAATTCCTTATCCATGTTTTTTCGTAAGATTCAGGACTATATATATATATATATATATATATATATATATATATATATATATATATATATTCTCAAAATTAATTAATTCACATGCAAAATAGTCACTCATTATAGAAAATTAATATATTAGATAATCTACAACAACTTTGGTTAATCAGTGTTAGAATCTAAAACACTTTCAAATTAAAATAACAATATGTTCATATATGTTTATAAGATAAGACTTAACAAATAATTTGCATTCACCGGTTTCTTATTTTTTGCTTAAATTCTAACAGTTTGTATTGAAATTTAGCATAGCTATTGCAATAAAAGTTACAAATAGGTGGCAACAACCTGCAAAATTGGAAAATAGTTGCAGTAGGTCATTTATGATTCAGCGTCACCTCACAGGTGCAAGGTTATAGTTCGCATCAAGAAACACTCGAAAACTACATTGTTCACTCTTTAATTTGTTCATTTGTTGAGAAAGTCTTCTTAGTACTAAAGCACGTTGTGTAACCATTCTTTCCTAAGCGAAGAACTAGAGTCTAGACTGATTCCCCTTTTAATTCATATGGTTTACTAAAATTAATGAAGAACAACCCTGTGTTTGAGATCCCAACGATGCTTGACAATATGGTTGGGAAAATATGTGTCTTTGATTTTATGATTAATGCCTACAACAATAATCTTTGGATATGAAGTATGAACAATATACTATTATGAGTTTTCAGAAAGCATATCAGTAGACAATGAGGCTGGCGCAGAAAACAACAAAAATGCAGGAAGAGGTATGTTAGGTCCCGTAAGAGGGCTATATTAAGCTAGAAGGGGGGTTGAATAGCTTAATTACCAATTTAAAAATTATTATAGCATTTTAAAAATATTTATCCCTTTTTAAATATTTTACCGAGTCGCTAGCAGTTTATAGGTGCAGAAATAAAAGACAAGGGAAGAAAACCACATAGGAATTTTTTTATCCTGGTTCGCGATGGCGTAACCTCTAATAGATTCGCTCACCCCTACTCCAGTCCCCGAGCTCCTCTCCGAATTCGAGATTTCTTTAAAAAATAAACCGGTTCCTTTAGTAGGCGGAGAAGCCTTTACAACCTTACAAATATTTATCTTGGTGCGTAACTACCCATCACCACCTCAAAATAAATTAAACAAATACAAGACTCGTCTTGGTGCGTAACTACCCGTCACCACCTCAAAATCGTTGTAAAACCTACACAACTTATCTTAGACAGCAACTCCCCGCTACTTCTTCAAAGTTGATGTAGAACCTTGGTGTAGACTATTGATCCTTGGCTTTTGTCGGTCTTGGGTCTTTCCTCTTCTTCACGGTGCAAAGACTACTAACTCCCCGCTAGTACGTCTAGGACTTGGGTCTTAGAACGAGAATCACCTCACTTCAACTTCACCTCACTACAAAAGTTAGATAACAATATCTACGAAACAAATATGGTTGAGAATATTTAAGTTGGACTAGTATGTTACGGTACTAGGCCAAAGAGGTAACTTTAATATTCGTATAGGAATATTAAGTTATATTGTAAGTATACTTTCTTTGATATTAAATTACGATCAAAGTATACTTTTGATTACTCCCGATAGATATAAATATTGGTGGAGTAATATTAGAAGACCTTGTTTAAAAGCTATAGTGATTTAAGGCTTCGAATTGTATTACTTTGTTTGACTAATACAATGTCAAGGTATAATTATGACTTCTAGCACGAAATAAACTTTTTAGCCACACTAACAATTAAAGTAAGTGCAATAAAAACAAGTGGCTAACTTGTGCTTTTAGAAGTAGTATTCTTTCTTTTGATAGATCGTTTAAATCCAAGAATACTTTTAATCACATTACTCCGTTAAGATGAGATTAAATATAAATAACTCGGGGTTTGTCGTATATAAAGTCCTTTAAGCTAATAGGCTTAAGGCTTTTAAGATGTATACTTCTGTTTGACTAAATACAATGTCAAAGTATACTCTTCTTTTAACTTCTTGCAATTAATAAGTTTATAGCCATGATAAATAAAGTAAGTGCGATAAAATAAGTGGCTAAGCTTGTGCTTTTAAGAAGTATTAAGTATTTCTTTATCGAATATCCCACGGAACACTAAAGATGTTAGTAAGGACTTCGAATAAATACTTTCTTGTTTACAACTTTGACGTATGTCAAATATAATCTCACAACTTTTGAGATTAAGTACTTTCTTTTGATCTTTCTTGCAATATAAAGTTTCTTGTCAAAGATCAAGTACTATGTTCAACTCTTTGCTTTTATATATATATATATTGCAATAGAGATATGAGTTGAACTATGCTTATATTGTCGTTCTCTTTTTATATTGAGACTTTTGGTATCTTATATAGATCCAAGAATAGAGATTAAGATGAAGTATAGAAGTTAAGAACAAATCTCAAATATAAACACAAAGACGAAGCTAAGAATTACTACTTTTAAAAGACGATCAGAAAAGTTCACCGGAAAAATTCGTCGGAGGTTCGGCCGGATTTTGGACGGTGGTCGAACTTTGGCAGCCCTTCGGGAGGCCGGAAAGTGGTGGTAGATGAGCTAGCTTGGGTAAACAAATCTTGGTTGGGTGGAACTAAGCTTGTTGAATCAAAAACCTTGAATATATGGATATATATTGAAAAGAGAGAAGGTTTTTTAGATGAAGTAGATGAAGAGAATACTTGTATATATTGAAAGAGTGTTTAATTCAAAAATCCCAGAAATTCTTTGTATCTTAGCTTGTATTTGAATGGGTGTGTGAAGGAGTTGGGTGGAAGGAATGGTGGAGATTTAGTTAAAAGGAGTGGTTGAGATTGAAAATGTGTGGATTGATGAGGTGGAAAGTGGTTTGTGTTAGTTGGGAGAGGTTTTGTGTTTCTTTGGAGTGGTTTGTGGTAAAAGAATCCCAGCAACTATTTGAGCTCTAATATTGGTACAGATATTTAATTAAATACGTAACACGTATCGTTAATCAAATAATCAATAATATTCATAAATACCCAATAAATAAATCCAAAATTATGGGACACTTAGAAATATAATAAAATGAAGTTCTGGAAAGTTTGGTCAATTTTGGTCGATATTGACTTGATCAAACGTGGTCAAACGTGGAATCGACTGCCTCGATTTTCGTGCCGGACCAAAATTATCGAAACATTCCGAAACTTTTACCATGCATAGAAAATAGTAATTAAATGATCAATCTCAAGTTTCAAGTCATTCTATCGAGTGTAAATATTTTATTTGGATTTAAAACGATTAAATCAGCTTTCGGTTCATAATAAAATACAATTGGTCTTTTCTGGAAATCTTTTGACCAATGTTTTGACTAGAATAGATACTTAGAATATATTTCCTAAAATGTAAAATATTTTGAGAGTGTAGGAAATATTTTTGAGTGGTTAAAATAATTTTCTCCGAAATATGATATAATTATGAAGCGATGGAAAAATTACCTTAAATATTTCTTGCACGAGATAAAAATAAGTATTAATATTCTATCAATGAATATTAATATAAAAAAGTCTTTTCTAGGATGTGAAAATATTTTGAGTGCGAAGACAGAATATTTTTTGGATAAAAACAGATTATTTTTGAATGTAGCACGAGTTCTTTAAAGAATATTAAAACTCAAATATTCCTTGTTCGAGCTTGTCGCCTTATCAATATTGCAACGAAGATCTTAAAAAATCAGATTACGATATTTCTTTTTCGATCTTATTGCCTTGGTGTAGAGATATATCCCATAAAATATAATTTGATTTTTCAGCAAAGTGGAATATCTCTTATATTTAAAACAGGATGATAAATTTTGCTAGAGTTGACCATTTGACTTTTGACCGAAACAATTAAATAAATGACTTAGTGGAGAGGATTCTACGTGTATTTAAATTTTATGTTAAATTTTACAAATACCAAAATAAATATTATATCGAAGATATCCTTTCAAGGTAGAGGGGTGCTTAAGCTATAGAACAAAGATTTTTAGGAGTTTGTTTTTATGTTTTGATGCCTGCTGCATTATATTTAACTGGTCCATTTTTTTTTTACTTCTTCATACTTGGTACTATTCAAATAATTGAAAACTAAATGATGATATTTTTCTTTTTTCCATTTAAAGACTTTTTAGTTCAGGTATTGCTTCAAAGTATAATATGATTAATTTTTTATAAAATAAGTTCACATTTTTATAAAAGAAAAGCTCACATATTATCCAACCCAATTCATTGTTAGAACTCTGTTAACAATACAATAAAAAGTAATAAACTCTGGATGATGGAAATAAAGAACTTAAAATTTAGAAAAATATTAATGGTACATGTAAACATGACTCAGATTTGCTCGTAACCAAATTAGTTGTTAAATGTGCATTGCAGTAACTTCAAATAATGATGCAACAAACACTATCTTAAAGTACAACGATGGCCAGTCGGACACCAAATTAAAACATATATTCAGAATACAATATCTTAAATTGCAGCTGAGTAGAAAGTTGAACAAAAGTAGTTAGGCATATTAAAAGCCCTCAGAAAGACATGTTTTAAATCGCCCACAAGTACGAAGATTGGTATATTAGGGGACTACACAATCCGAGATTCACAAACCACCAATGCAAAGTACACACAATCAATCGATTAGTTGAGAAGATCCACCAAATCACGGTCACATGCTATTCAAGTATTACTTCTACTTTTATCAACAATAAGTAAACAAGAACACCTAATAATATTTGACGGGGAAGCACCCACGTCCCAACTCGTATTATTAATTCAAACAACTATCAATAATACACCAATACAATAACACCTCAACGGTGTCCCTAACTCGATACTTGAGCCAACAATGCTCAAGTATCTCTCAAACAATACATAAGACTACATCTCTTAAATATTCTCTTATAAAACAAATACAATATGACTATGTATATATAGCTATCCAAAAATTAGCAACTACAAGTCTAACCATACTTGTTATATAAGACTTCCAATTCTTGGCACCTAATTACCCAAATTAGTGATCAAGACATACCATATATAATAATTGTCTACACATAAAATTATTATCTTATCTATACATATCTTGGACCACCCAAGTCCATAACATCATATTGGGTTGAAACCCAACAATCTTCCCCTTCAACCAAATACTCATATCGGATTGAACGTTAACCATCAAAACATCGACGTCCATTCGCCAATGCCTCCCCTCGAATAAGAAATCCCTCTTGCTCTTCCAATCTTTGAGTTGTCATTAAAACACGTATAGTGACCCTCCAAACTACCGCTCTTTATCATAACGACATTTCCATCAACAAAATCCCGTACATCAAACACCACGAGTGCTCTTCCACATGTTGAGTCACCCGATCCTTGCTTTCACGTTCCTTCGATCTACTGAGGAAAATCACTAGTATCATCCAAATAGTTCACCTGGTTGATCAAGCCATTGAAACAATTGCGATGGCCTCTTCCATCTTCTTCCATCTCGAGTTCGAACACAGGATTGATCCATGGTGCAAGCCTACCGCCAAACCGCATGTAACATTTTCTCTTCCCGCTTTAGTAGTCTCCTTGTCAGCAAATCCTTCATTGTACTCTACCATACCGATTGAACCTTAAATTTTCCATCAACCTCATCCATCACGAACCTGAACCCTGGCTCTAGATACCACTTGTTAGGGGACTACACAATCTGAGATTCACAAACCACCAATGCAAAGCACATACAACCAATCGATTAGTTGAGAAGATCCACTAAACTGCAGTCACATGCTATTCAAGTATTACTTCTACTTTTAGCAACAATAAGTAAAAGCAAAACAAGAACACCAAACAATATTTGACGTGGAAACACCCATGTCCCAACTTGTATTATGATTCAAATAATTATCAATAATACACTAAAACAATAACACATCAACGGTGTCCCAAACCCAATACTTGAGCCAACAATAGTCAAGTATCTCCCAAACAATACCTAAGACTACATCTCTTAAGTATTCAAACAAATACAATATGACTATGTATATATAGCTATCCAAAACTTATCCACCAAGACTTACCATACTTGTTCTACAAGTCTAACCATACTTGTTATACAAGACTTCCAATTCCTAGCACCTAATTACCCAACTTAGTGATCAAGACATACCATATATAATAATTATCTACACATACAATTATTATCTTACCTATATATATATCTTGGACCACCTAAGTCCAAAACATCATATTGCGTTGAAACCCAACATGGTAGTCTTGATAGTTGTTAAGTAACCAACTCATCTAAAACCTTAAGGTGTTAGAGGGAGGCCTTATATGGATCTTATATTACATTCTAACACTCCCCATCACTCGAAAGCCCATTTTTGGGTCGAAGAGTCAATCACGGGCCCTTTTCTTTGGAGCATAAATTGCCTTTCGTGTCCATAATAATATTGAGAATATTGGGGATCGCCAAAAGTCGAACCTGGGACCTCAACGTGCCTGAGCTCTGATACCATGTTAAGTAACCAACTCATCTAAAATCTTAAGGTGTTAGAGGGAGGCCTTATATGGATCTTATATTATATTCTAACAATAGTAAATTGTGCAGTGTGCAGAAGTTTGGTCTTGAAGCATCTATTGACTACATAATTTCCATCAACCTTGTCATTTGCATAACCATTATTAGATGCGCTGCCTCTACTAGGGGTAATCTCAAAAAATGTCAGAGTAATATAACTTGTGTAGGGATCAACAATCGGCCAATCATCCTTAGGTACAAGGCCACTGCCATAAGATATAACACATAGCACTTGGCCACCATCCAAAGCAACAATGTAGTCTGAGAAGTACTCATAATATTTATTAGTCACGTGTAGACATCGTTTATTATTAAGCGCATCCATTAATTTTATCATCGAGAGGTATAGAAGGTTGCATGAATTCATGGCTCAGAAAGTTTCCATTGTAGGGGCGTGTAGCTGCACATATATTCAATGAATCATCCCTGTCATTATCTATACCATCATTGTCATCATACACACAACCAAAGGCCATTCCTCCTGTAACCACGAGTGGATGCCTGGATGCGAAGGAATATGTTGGAAAAACAGGGGGCTATGTTCATGTATTGTCACTACACTCCACTTTTGTTTTTTAAGTGAAAAGATAACACGGCCTCCCCATACATGCTACAATAGACAATTTTGTCAACAAGAACATAACATATCACTATACCCTCATAACCATCAGGTTGTGGAGGCAAAACTCTCCAAGCACCGACAAGAGGATAAAAAACTTCAAATTGAGTATCCAAGGGTAAACAAGAGAGCACATAAAGCTTGTTTTCCGCCACAAAATAGTGGCAAGATTTTTACTACTATGCATATAAGCACTTGTTATCAGATACCTTTTCCCATCGGTGTTACGTTGACTGGGAACAATATCCATTAGATCTGATTCTCTCAGCATATAAACATTTTTACCTTGAGTATATTTACCCCCGAAACTCGGTTGGCCTCCGAAGAAGTAAAAATTGGATCCCAATTTGGCACAAAACACATTGTTCGGGAAAAATAGGCTCGGGATAAAAAAGGAGGGGACGCAAATTATAAGGTCGTTGAGTATTGGTAGAAGATGGTTTGTTGTCGAGATGTTCAAGTGCATCAATCCTATACAAAATATAATCATACTACCTGTTTGCACTAATTCACGCAAGCGTACGTGGTCACAAGTAATATAGATATAAGTCAAGTTCGTTCCCACAAAGATCTGGTTTAGGTTTTAAATCAGTTAATGCACCTATGCAAAAATGTATGGTTTTTACTCACTGCTAAGACAATTAACAAGATTGGGTTTTGATTAACTAAATTTAACTAAGAAGTAAATTAACAAAACTAAGAATTACTTAACTAATGAGAATTTGAATCGAGTTACTTATGCTAGAGAAAACATGGGATCCTAACTTCATTAAATACTTTACTTAGATCTGACGCCTTTAATCACTATATGCAATGGTTATGATATCTGATCGGACAACACGAAACAAGTACACGCTACCTGTCAGTATACGTATACCAAACTACTCATACATCCATAAAAGAGATAGAAGATGAATAGACATCAATTATGCTTAGACCCTATATGTCTATAGAATTTGAAAACATAACGGTTGCAGAGCAAGTCATCCATTAAGATCACACAGGGCAGAGTAAGATAGTTCAAATTACCTTACGAATCATGTTGATAAACAATCATGAACCTATGCTAGCATGGCAAGTTCTAAATCTCAAGATCCACTTTCACTTCACAAGAGATTAACGGATTAGATGTTAGCTACGCATCTAATAATTAAGCATAACCATACGAGGATATCAAAATACATCACACACAGATCTTTAAAGCGTCAAAATACTAAAGCTCCATAAATAAATCCGTTAGAATCCCATGACAACGATTAGTTCATAATCGAACCGCTCGTCATCATGGGATTTGATGAAACCATGATGTTGTAAAACAAAGTCTGAATAAATATAATAATACTAGAGTAAAGAGTTAAGAAAACAAATCCAAAATCCAGAGTATCGCCTAATAGAAGAATACAAAAGAAAAGTAGATCTAGAACTCTTTTGCTTGTCACGAGATTAAGAATCCTTCTCTTCTTCTAAATACCTGACCAAAGAAGTGATAATAAGGATGAAGAACTTTTACCTGATCAGAAGGAATGTTTGGTGCTCTATTTTGATGGAGCATCAAAAACAAAATCTAGTGGTGTAGGATTAGTCTTGAAAAGCCCTGATGGGTTCACAGTTGAGTATGATTTGAAGCTGGACTTTCCGACAACCAACAACGAAGCCTTGATAGCCAGATTGGGCTTGGCCAGAATAATGAGGGTCAAGAACCTCAAAGTTTGTGGAGATTCAAGACTTGTAGTCTAGCAAGTGAATGGTGAATTTGAAGCCAAGGATGAAACTATGGCAAAGTACATGAGAGTCGTGAAAGCTGTTATGACTCAGTTTGATGAGTGCTATGTGGAGCACGTTCCGAGGGAGGAGAACGTCAAGGTCGATGCCTTATCAAAGTCTGCCTCCTCTGAGATAGAGAATTATGCAGGGAGTGTTTACTTCCAAGTCTTAAAGGCCCCAACCATCAATTCGAAATTGGTGGCTCCGATTGACATAGGAAGCTGTTGGATAGAACCCATCAAAGCTCACTTGGAAACTGGATGGTTCCCTAACAATGCCTTGGAGACACGAAAACTGTCAGTGAGGGCATTGAGATATGCCTTGATTGAAGGCATCCTTTATAAGAGATCGTTTGTCATTCCATACTTGAAGTGTTTGAGGACCCGAGAGGCAGAAGAAGCATTGAAAGAAGTTCATGAAGGAATCTGTGGGCTGAAACTTGGGAGGCAGAGTCCTAGCCCATAAGATTACCCGCTTAGGATTCTACTGGCCAGAGATGTTAGCCGATGTACATAACTATGTCAAGAAGTGTGACAGATGCCAGAAGCACGCTCCGATTGTAAGGCAACCTCCAGAGATGTTAACATCGATTAACTCTCCTATCCCGTTTGCCATGTTGGGGATGGACATACTTGGTCCTTTCCCCGTGGCTTCAGCTCAGAGAAAATTCCTGATAGTGGCCATCGATTACTTCACCAAGTGGATTGAGGCTAATCCCTTAGCCAAGATAACCACCAAGCAAGTTGTCCAGTTCTTTTGGGAGAACATAATCTACAGGTATGGTATCCCATGAATCCTTGTGACGGATAATGGGCAATAGTTCAACAATGAGGAATTCAAGAAGTATTGTGATGAGAACACCATCGAGCTTCGCTTTACTTCGGTAGCTCATCCTCAGGCTAATGGACAAGCTGATGTAGCAAATCGGATTATACTAGATGGACTGAAAAAGAGGGTTGAGCGCTCAAGAAACACTTGGGTGGACGAACTGCTGCCTATACTATGGGCATATCGCACCACCTACAAAGTGACAACTGGAGCTACCCCGTTCTTGTTAGCTTATGGAGCAGAGGCAGTTATGCCCTTGGAAATTTATCATGTGTCACCAAGGTTTGAAGCATATGAACAAGAAACTAATGAGGAAGGCATGAGGCTCGCCCTTGATTTAATTGATGAAGTCAGGGATGAAGCAAATGCCCGTAATGCGGAGCATCAAAAGAGAGCGTCTTTTCATTATAACCAGAGGGTTAAGGAAATGTTCTTTAATCAAGGTGACTTGGTTCTGAGGAAGATAGAAGCATCTGGAGTTAGATAGAGAGGGAAGTTAGCCCCTAACTGGGAAGGGCCGTATAGGGTCAGCAAGACATTGGGAAGAGGATCCTTCAAACTGGAAACCTTAGATGGAACGAGGTGCCTCACACTTAGCATGCCTTGAATCTCAAGGTTTATTATGTTTAAGCTGTCCTGATAAGGACTTAGCTTTTTATCTATCTAGTAGAAGTAGAAATAAGGTTCGATGAAACCAGTCAGAGCCATCGAGTTCTAATTAGAAAGTAAAGTATCTATGTGAGGGTTGAACCCATTTTATCGACATTCTTTGTCAGCTTATTAGTAAAGTTTGTTTTCACTTTCTACTGAGTTACTTCTTTTGTTTTGTTATTTTAAACACGAAAGACAAAGGTTATACCAATACGTAAGTTTGGTACAAGCCAAGAGGCCAAGTACCCGTAAAACTTTAAAGCATAACAAATTATAAACAAAAGACAAGAATATGGAAATGAAGGAAACTAACTAAATAAATAGTTAAGTTAGGTTACATCATAACCCCGAAGGGTAAAAATTCAGAATAAATATTACAAAATCAAGCCATGCGAGGCCATCTAAAGGTCTAGATTATCAATAAACTCATCCCCAATCTTTTTAGGAGATGAATCATTCTCATTGGGGGATGCATCTAATTCCTCCACTATAGGAGAAGAAGGTGGATCCTGGGTAGGCTGGGAGTCCTCCATGGCAATAGTCTCTGCAATTGCCTTCTGAGTGACGGCAGGAAGTCCAGGAATGGGAGGAACAGGGAACCTTTCCAAGGAAACTCCTTTAATCTTTCCGCTCAGCTCTACTATAATCTCTTCCCAGCAATCCTTAAAGGTGGCAGGAAAGTTAGCATCATGCTTTGCATTCAAGAGCTCTTCAAACTCCTTCGATGCTCTGTAGTCAGCTATTATGTGCTCTCTATTTTGCTGAGCCTCCAGTTGCAGCCTCCTGCACTTCTCCTTCTCCTCATCCAACTCCTTCTCCACCTCTCTAACACGAGCAAATTTTGCCTCTGAGAGGCAAAATACCTATCCCTGTCCCTTTCCGCAACGGTCAAATTAGCACGCGTCGTCTGAAGATTGTGGACGGCGGCCTGAAGATAGGCATTCATCTGCAAAACAAATGTTGGAGTTAACTAAAAAAGTAAAAGGAAATACGATCAAAGTGAAAGTAAAAGAAAAAGGGAAGAATATACCGAAGCAACAACTTGAGCCCTTAGAAGCTCAATCTGCAGGTCATTAGAGGATTCAACAATATGAGCCCTATCTCTCGGAGTGATGACACTCATAGATTACTCAGCTGCAGCTCGAGAATCACCCACACATGTGTCTCTATTACATAACCCCCACCCCACGGTAAAAGGGGTGATGTCTTCATCTACAGGAACAGGCCTTTCCTGGAGAAAGGCAGGAACACGCTCCACCACGGGAATAGAGTCTTCAGTTCTGGCCTTTTTGACCCTCTGTTTATCTACTACTGACCCAGTAGCAACAACAGCTTCTCTCCTCTTAAAAATGGCCCCCAAGGCAGCCTTGGCGGCAAAATGAAAATCAAGAAGTTAGAAATCAAAAATGACATGAAGAAAAAGATAAATAAAGATAGGGGATTTCAAGTTAATTACCCTCAGGGCCCAAATCACTAAGCCCATGGGATTAAAGTGAATCCTCAGAAATTAAATTTCCACAATGATGCAAATTATCAGATGTTAACAGAGCTATGGCAGCCTCTTCGTCCACACCCAATTTCAAACGCTTGACAGGCCCATCAATGGCTTTGTAGAAATTAGGTCGAAAATAGTTGTCCCAATTATCCCCCTCCATAAAAATGAAAAACCATTCTTTCTTCCAATCAGGAAGGGAATCAGGAGCAGAGTCAGAAATGAAACAGGAACAGGCCAGGGATCGATGTTGGATTTTGATCCAACCCGAATTATCAGGAGTGTTGAAAAATTTGAATAAGTAATGGAAAACAGAAACATTGAGTTCGAGCCCATGCTTTCTACATTGGACCATGAAACAGTATATGAAACGCCATGCGTTTGGCATAACTTGGGTTGGGGAAACCCTAGCTTCAGCTAAAAGACGGAAAACAAAAGGAAGAGGAAGAAGACGAAAACCAGCATAAAAGTTTCTTTATAAATACTAATAGCCCCGGGCTTTGGGTGGCAGGCCCTTTCGTTTAGGGCCGGAACAACGGACCTATAAGGCCCATTAATATGAAAAAGCTGAGTTAAAATATCTAACCTATGTTGTTTATATTTCGATTTATGTTCGTAAACATCTAAGTGAATGAAGTTAGGAAAAGTTTGGCCAAATTCATTTATAAGATCTCTAAGAGGGAAAAACATTGGCATGAACAAGAGTTTTAGGGTTCTTACCCCTTGAAGCCCTAGGAGTGACGGTGGAAGCAGTTTGAGCTAGCTGAGATTGGCCCGATAAGCTTGAATCCTCCATTAATGCTCTTCTTTGAAAGCTTAAACCCAAAAAAAGCTTTAAGTACTAGCTGAAGAACATGAAGATTTAAAGGATCTTCAAACGGAAAATGGAAACGCGGTGGTGGTAAGGACGCCGGAAATTGCCTCACGACAGAACCCTAGCAGAACATTTTAGAAAGTGTTTTGGAGAATTTTGAGAGAGAATTTTTGCAGAGTAACTTTGAGAAAGTGAAGTGTGAAGAAATGAAAAACATTCTCACTCTTTTATAGAGTTCACGACCGGTCACCCAACCGGTTATAGAAGGTGGATGGGCTGTCAACAGGTGACTGGGCCTTCAAATAGGCGGGAAGCCCATAAAATTTGAAATTTGAATAAAATTCTACCAGGTTCTAGAGAATTCTACAACATTCCTAGAAAATAAATGACGAATTACGAAAATAACTTAGAGGAATTCAAAATGAGGCTGGAATCCCAATAAACCAAAAAGGTGGCCCAAGGATTGGCCCAAAAAATTGAGGCTTAAGGAACCCACGCCCAGGAAGCTAAATCTCCTAGGCGTTGGTTCATAAAGTACCTCCTTGGCGGGGATACCCACGCCAAGGCTGGAGTAACGAATGAAGGGTGTTAAAGAACCCACGCCCAGGAAGCTAAATCTCCTAGGCGTTGGTTCATTAAGTACCTCCTTGGCGGGGATACTCACGCCAAGACTGGAGTAACGAATGAAGGGTGTTAAAGAACCCACGTCCAGGAAGCCAAATCTCCGTTCATAAAGTACCTCCTCGGCGGGGATACCCACGCCAAGGCTGGAGTAACGGATGAAAGGCATGAAAGAACCCACGCCCAGGAAACTAAATCTCCTAGGCGTTGGTTCACAAAGTACCTCCTTGGCGGGGATACCCACGCCGAGGCTGTACCAACAAATCACAGGCATGAAAGTACCCACGCCTAGGAGACCAAATTTCATTAGTGTGGCTAAGGATAGGGTCTCCTAGGCGGGGGTACCCACGCCCAGACTACATCTAACAAATTGAGGGCATGGAACACCCACGCCCAAGAAGCCAAATCTCCTTGGCGTACTTGGAGAAAAGGCCTCCTAGGCGGGGGTACCCACGCTCAGGGCACCTTTACAGTTGACAAGCCATTTTTGGGAATTATTTAGGGAATAAAATCCTTAAAAATTCTGAAAATAGGTTGATAATTATGGAAAAATAGGGAAAATTGGATGTTAATTTCCAAAAAATCCCAGATGATAGATAAATAATTTTTAAATTATTTTATGCTGGAAATCACCATTAAATCTTTTTGATGTACAAGAAAAATGCAAGAAAATTATTTATAATTTTTTGTGAGACATAAATACTTTCAATTAGCCTTGAATAAGGCAAATCGTCGTAAATGTGTAGGTCGCTCCACACTTTGCATTAATACGATACTCGTGAAACACTAGTGTACAAAATAGGCCCGAGTCTCGAAAAAGGCATTTATAACTTCAATGAAAACCTGATCAGTTTCCTAGAAGTTAGGTGGCAAATGATATGGGCTAAAAGTAAGCCTTAAAGACACATTTAATGTGACATTAATTAAACCTAGTATGGTCCAAATACGAAGCCCATTAATGAGGCCCAAAACCCTAATTTAATATTAATTTCGTAATTAATATTGAGGGTGATTAACAGCTCAGCAATAAGAGTCAAACAATGATATTTACTCCTACAAAAAGTAGCCTCCAAGGCACCCAATTCAACATGGAAACAGACTCCTACAAGGAAGGAGTCTAGAACCTTCCTCAAGGCGGTGACTTGCCCACCAAGTCACCTAACCCTGCTACGATTCTAAGATTTCTCAGCCTATATAAGGGCCTGACCCCTCATTCTCAGAACCACGTTTTTGGCTTGATTCTCAACTTTGAGATACGTAGGCATTCTGTGAGGACCGATCAGTCTCGAACGCGGAAACAACCATTAAAGCTCGAAGCTCACCAACCCTTTGCATTAAATATACACAAACCCTAGCCGCAATTCGATAACCTAGTTTTTATTCCACAACACTATCAATTAAATAAAGTTTTTAATATCAGATCTAACGGTTCACATCTATCTTTTTCAAGATCCAACGGTCTGTACTATTTTGGTTGACGATCGTAATACAAAAAAAAGGGATAAAATCTCCCTTACGCTTATTATATATACTAGCTTATAACCCGTGCGATACACGAAAGATTTTAAATTATTTATCTTAATATTTAATTCTTTTATCTTATTATTCATAATTTTAATATTTATTTTTTAATTAGTAAGAAAATAAATTATAGAAGATAATAAAATATAATAATACGTATTTGATAGTATTCTAAATGATAGTTTTTTGCTTGTATATTGAAAATAGATAAATAACTTTTTAAATTTAATATGTTGTTGACGAGAATTGAATCTTGAAATTCTTGGAGTAGTTTATAATATAATAATATAATTTTTAAACTAAAATATGTTGTTGATTGGAATCGAACCTTGAACTTTTAGGAGTATTTTATAATATGATATAAATGTTTAATAATAATATGTTGTCGATGAGATTCAAACCTTGAACCTATAAGAGTATTTTATATATTATAAAAAGAATATTTGTTTAACATTACATCCAACGGTTCTCATTAATATGTCTCAAAATTCAACGGTTGCTATTGATTGTACCAAATAAAATGACAAAACTACCAAACAACCAAATATACCATATTTTATAATAGTATAGTATAGAAGGATATAATGGTATAGATTTTGATAATAATTAGATACAAATACGTGTTTAAAATAATATATCTATATATTTCAATTTAAATATATTGATAATATAATTAGATTTACTAAAATATATTATTTTATAATTTGAGATACTATAATTTTAATTAAATTTGTTTTAACATACTCTATTTGATATTTCAAATCATAGGGGCACATGGTGATACCAGGCAGGGATGGCAAAAAAAACCGATCCGATGGATACCCGATCCAATTCGACCCGATTGGATCTTACCGAACCCGATTTTTTGGATTTGGATTTGGATTTGGATTTGATTTTTAAACCCGAAAGAGTTTGGATTTGGATTTGGATATTAACTATATCCAACCCGATCCAAACCCGAAACCCGAAAACCCGATCCAAACCCGATCCAAACCCGAAACCCGAAAAAAACCGAATATATATATATATATATATATATATATATATATATATATATATATATATATATATATATATATATATATATATAACTTAGTGTAACTAAGTAATATGTATTTTTTTAAAGATTATACTCTAAATATCACTATCCAGGGACATATTACTTAGTGTAACTAAGTAATATGTATTTTTTTAAAGATTATATATGTATATATAAATATAAATATATATATATATATATATATATATATATATATATATTTATATTTATATATACATATATAATCTTTAAAAAAATACATATTACTTAGTGTAACTAAGTAATATGTCCCTGGATAGTGATATTTAGAGTGGTGTAACTTGGACATATTTATTTTTATGTTTTTGGAATCTGAATATTTATTTGTAATTGTAATTTTATTTTTTATGAAATTTTTATGTAATTCGGGTTTGGATAAATCCGAACCCGATCCAAACCCGATGGATCGGGTTTGGATTTTGAATTTCCAGATCCGATTGGATTTGGATCGGGTTTGGATTTGGATTTCAGATTCGGGTTTGGATTTGGATATCACAGGTATCCAACCCGATCCAACCCGTTGCCATCCCTAATACCAGGTGAAAAAAAGGTGATATAAGATAGGGCCCACCAATTTCCCTCCCTTTTTCAGTACAATAATTCCTCTTTTTTAAATAGTCTCTACTCTCTAGTCTCCTCCAAGTCTTCTTTCTTGCTTTATTTTCCTTTTTATTTTCCATGCGATCACGGATCCATTAACAGCAGCATTTATATGATCATCAAACCAAGTTGCTACAAGTTAAATCCATGTGAAAACAAGTATGCGTGAGTATTTAAATTTTTGTAATCGACTATAACCAAAAAAGTATTTTTGGAATCTCCCATCTCTCTCTGTTTTTCACCTGTAAGTTTTTCTCTTCTGATCTTTCATATATTTCTCCCCTTTGAATACATGTAAACTCCGACATATATCAGTCAGTCTTTTTGAAATCTTGATTATTTTTGTTACACAACTGCGAAAATGCTGTCCTTTTTGCGCTTTGTGCTTTGTTGTGATGATGAACTAAACACCGGACAGTCTAACTCTGATGATGAAAGTCCATACCAGTCCGACAATTATCATGTAATTCCAAATGATTACAATACATTTTCAAGAACCATTTTACCTATTTCAATCCCAAGTACACAAACTGCTACAAGAGCTCAGTCTCAAAATTATTCCACTTTTTTAAATTTTCCACAAAAATCAAGCACCGCGTCTGTTTACAATCAACCAAAACAAACCCTGCCAAGGATTAGTGTCAAAGTTACTTCGGGAGTTGATGGGGAAAAAACACCAGATATATACACTGCAACACATACTAATGTCTTTCCAAAATCAACCAGTTCCTCGTCCTGTCTTCTGTTGCCACCCCCGCCATCTCCTAAATTAGGTTCATCATTTTCCTCATCATCTTCTTCCCCATTTAGTGCGTACCTGGGTTCCCCAAAATCTCCAGTGTCCACGAAGCCTATTCTGGCTCCATCCGTGTCGACCCAAACATCAAAACAGACAAAGACTCAATGTAATGCAGTACTGGAGAAGGGTTCCACCCCTCTTTATGTTCTGGAAGACATCAAAGGTTTGATCAGGAAAGATATTGTGCCGGGAGTTTCGAAGAAACCTTTGTCTCCAAAAACTTACAAGGATTACTTTGCGGCACTGCGTTCTTCTGAGGACTGCTACCTCGAGGTACTTTCTTTAAAGTGTAACTAGAGTGTGCTCCTTACAAATACATAATAAAATGGACACAGATATAAATTTTGAGTCATATTGCTACTAGTGTTGCTCAAGGAAATCACTAAAAGTAAGTAATTTTTTTTTTTTTTAGTTCAGTGGGTTCAAAACATTGCAATTGGTAGCTCATTTTTAGTGTTGGACTAGTATGCGATCAGTGATGACGTTAGTTGTGATCATCAAGTGACAAGTTTTCGTTTGCCAGGAGTATTATTACATTAACATAAGAATTATATTTTGGTAAAGTGTAGTTACTGGAAATTACTTTCTAGTATGGTGTATCTATAATTGTCGTGTACCTTTGTAGTATTTAGGGGTAGTCTTCTGCAACCTCGAAAGTAATCTCCGCATGATTTGCGTGCACAAATAATTCTAACTAACGGTTTCTCTTTGAGTTGTTGTCAATTACAACTAATTCTAGTAAAACCTCAAATAGGCAATCAATCATCATCCTAGTAACTAAGAAGTCATATTATACTGTTTCTACTTGGGGAGAATTTCTATACCTGGCATTCCTCTTCCTGCAAATACGCTGTTAAGATCTTAATCAACATAGTATGTTTGAAGAGGTCTTACCAAGCAATTGCAGCAGCATCATATATGTTGTTGTTTTAGACAATCTGCGATAAAACCAGGCATATAACAAGTAATAACAATCATGTTCGTACGTGAGTAACAGGAGAAGTGTATGTGAGTAAAGAGACTGTTTGTGTGCACACGCACATGCATTATCACCTAATTATAATTTGATCTTTTACATAAAAAATCGCAGGTTCCTGCTAAAAGAAGTTTGGCAGACTATCTGACTGAGTCCGGACCAAGACTTGTTAGTCTTTATGGTAGTACAGAACTGTACCCCATAGACGAAGCAAGATGCATAATCCAGGGTATGGTTACAGCTATCCTAAACCTCAAAAAAGACAAAAGGAAGCATAATTATCTTAGACATCCAGAAAACCTCATATTAGAGGACAAGAAATGTCATCCTTATTCCAATTATGTCCGGGATTTAGCAACTGGACATGTTTTAATAAACAGGAAGATGTTAGAGCAGGCTGGGAAAGACTTTGCTACCACGACAGAAGTTACTTTAGAAAAAAACAAGATGAATTTGAAGGGTGATGACCTTGCAGCGCTTAAGCATTTAATTTTTGATGTTATTCTGGTTTTGGATGATGACAAGAAGCCACTACTGCCTGCTGAGTGGAAATCTTTTAAAAAGTTGTTTTCGAATACTAAACTTGATTATGCTGTGCTGTCCTCCCATCCATGCCTTTGGGGGTATACAAAGCGATTAGGGTTCTATTTGGCTCTTGATAAGTGGTGTAATCCTTCCAAGTCTGAGAAAGGGGTTAGGGATATAGTAGATAATAGTCTGAGTTCGATGCAGATATTCAAGATAGACTGGGTGAAGAGAATTAAAAGAGACAGCCATTTACTGAAGTTTACAGGCAAGATGAGACGTTCTAGACAACGTAAAGTCTATGGGTTGATCAGGTTTTTTCGCAACCTAGTGGAACATTGTCCTGATAGAGCTGAAGCATCGAGTCCATACAAAGAAGAACGCTATCTGGATTACAAGCTAAGGATAATATATCCTAATCTGCTGGAAGAATTACACCAGAGATTGCTACTTGCAGGCTTTACTTATTAATTTACTAATTGTGCATGGATGATTCTCAGGGGTTGACAGATTTTTCTTGTTTGATTCTACACAAACTTTTGTACTCTGGATTAATTTTTTTCCCTCATTATAAATGATGATTTCTGTTTTGTATATAGATAAATCCATGCTTGTAAACTAGTATTCCAATAAATTAAAACATCGATTTAACAAGAGAATCACACTGACAAAACCATTAATAACCATGTAAAACGAAAATCCTCATTCCCCCTACATGTCTATATGTAATGTAAGGTATAATATTTTGTTTTTAATTAATGTACCAGCCTTGATTGCAAGAGGCACCTCCTCCGCAACCAAATTTCACCTCAGTGGCGTCTTTATTAACACTAATAGCATTTCCATCTCTATTGATTGTCCCTGGCTACACATTTTTCTGTTTTTGGTTTCTTTAGCTATTTACCACATCACTGGCTCTGTCTTTTAAGCAGTCACTCATGTCTCCTTCATACATAGTAGAGAACAATACATCAAATCATTATTAGATTTTTTTTATCATACTACTCTTCATCATCATCGTTACCAAGAACGATTATATGTGTCAGATGGGAAGAAGTTTTTTCTCCTACCTGTTTGTTCCAGAATATATTGCTTACGGAAGTATATGCCAGCCAACCTGACTTTATGATTCCTGCTTGAGGTTTGCTCCTTTGGAATATTTGAACACCTCCGCAAAGCTGGATATTTCCGATGACTGAGAAAGCAATAATATTTGAGAACATGCCTTTTTTAGGCACTTCACCTTCAAGTTTATTGTGTGACAGATTGAGGAATTGAATTGGGTTAAATGGCGTTTTGGTCACTCAACTGACTGAAAATTTTCAATTGGGTCATTAAACTCAAAAAGTTTTCAATCACATCATTATACTCTTAAAAATTTTCATTCAGGTCACTGGCCGTTAAACTCCGTTAAAAATTAGACGGAAAGCTGACTAAGTTTGGTGAGTTGGCTTGAACAAATCCACCGTGGCATGTACAGTCAGCTGAAGCGGCATTTTGGTCACTCAACTCACTAAAAACTTGCAATCAGGTCATCAAACTCGAAGAAATTTTCATTCAGGTCACTAAACTAAAGATTAGTGGTTTCACTCACAAAAAATTAATCGCTATTAATCTTTTGCCATTTTATATATATATCTTTAGGCCATTTTGGAAAAGCAGAATTTGATGGGTTTTTCCACAATGACCAAAAGATATATATATAACAAGTCGAATATGTGTGAATAGTAGTATGATCAGTTTCGGCTCGAATTTATAATTACTCGTTCGTATTAGGTCCGGATTCGAATTAATATGTTTATATTTTGCTCAAATTCGGCTTGAATTCGAATATGAATGTTTGTATTTGATTTGGTTCGACTATTATTCTGAGATTGAGATTATTCTGAACGAATTTGAATATCCAAAATAAGTTGCAAGATATATTTATAAAATGACAAGAGATTAATAGCGATTAATTTTTTGTGAGTGAAACCACTAATCTTTAGTTTAGTGACCTGAATGAAAATTTCTTCGAGTTTGATGACCCGATTGCAAGTTTTTAGTCAGTTGAATGACCAAAATGCCGCTTCAGCTGACTGTACATGCCACGGTGGATTTGTTCAAGCCAACTCACCAAGCTTAGTCAGCTTTCCGTCTAATTTTTAACGGAGTTTAACGGCCAGTGACCTGAATGAAAATTTTTAAGAGTATAATGATGTGATTGAAAACTTTTTGAGTTTAATGACCTAATTGAAAGTTTCCAGTCAGTTGAGTGACCAAAACGCCATTTAACCCGAATTGATTTAGATGATATTCTCCAAGAAAGCCATCAGGGGGCTGATTATGTCCGAGTTGATTGTAGCCCAGGTTTAGCAATTAGCACAGAAATACTGAAAAGCCTTCCCAATTTCATTGGTAGAGGACCACTCATATTGTTAGATGACAGGTCAAGATATGAAATATGTGAAGCATTTGCAATCGATGGTGGAAACGGCCCTGAAAAATTGTTTCCACCAACAAGGAATGTTATTAGATTAGGAAGGGTGAAGCCCAGATCAGCTGGAAGCCTTCCTTCCAACTCATTGTGAGCCAGGCTTATCAAATAAATAAATGAGATGTTGTAAAGTGCCAAAGGAACTGGACCTAACAAATTGTTTTCTAACAACTGGAGATACTCTAATTTCCAAATGTGAGCAACTTGCAAAGGTATGCTCCCTGGTAAATGGTTTCTAGATATATCAAGTGCACAAAGAGATGACACATTCCCGATTGAAGATGGGATTGATCCGATAAAACTATTTCTCCTTGCATTAAACACATCAAGTTTAGACCAAGCTGTGAAGTCAATCGGCAACTTTCCTTCCAGAATGTTTTCATCAACACTGATATGTCTAATATCTGAACATTGTCTTAACTTTACTGGAAAAATACCTTGGAAAAAAATTGCTTCCAAGGTAAAAATATCGTAGGCGAAACAGTTGACCAACTTCTGGTGGGATGGATCCACGAAAATCGTTTATATTGAGGTTAATTGCTCTGAGAAAGGAAAGATTTCCTATGTGGGGAGTGTTGGAGGTCCATCTATCAAGTCCATATATAAGGATGAAGGCCCATCACTGTAGAAGCCCAAGATAAGTATGGTCCAATCATCTTCAACGGTCATCTGACCATGTCTCTCCAGTAGTGGGATAATAATGATACACACTCCCCACTTTTGTGCAACGGTCAGACACTTCATTTCACCTTTTCCACCTCCCAATGATTCACAACCACACTATAAATAAGAGAGGAAGCTATTCAAGGAGGGGATTACAAGCCAAGTATTCTCAAAAACAAAATCTCTTTACGTTTACCTATTTTCTATCTAAAGAACCGGAATACTTATTCTTACGCCGGAGGTGAATCGGGGGTTAACACCCTCGCATTCTTCTTCTTTTGCAGGTCCAAACAAAGGATCCACCTGGCAGAAATCTGGTTCCAACATTTTGGCCGAAGCAAAGTGATTTGGCCGAAGAAAAGTGATTTGGCCGAAGCGAAGGAATTTGGCCGATGCAAAGGAATTTGGCCGAAGGGAAGGAATTTGGCCGAACGAAGGAATTTGGCCGAAGGGAAAGTGATTTGGCCGAACGAAGGGATTTGGCAAAAAAAAAAAAATTAGACAAAGATGAAAATAAGTCCAGAGGCTCCGAATCACACCCCCGAAAAGCTAGGACGAGAACTACTGCCACGTCCGACTTCAAAGATAAGGAGTATGAAGCATCCAAAGGGGAGAAAAGAAAGAGTCTCCTAGCGAATCAAGCTAGCTGGGGACATACGAGCTTCGGCGACCCTACCGGTAAGCGTACTGAACGCCCCCAATTTCATATTTAAATGTGTTTTCAGTTCGCCCAAAGAACAATTAAATGTTCACGATCTAGTACGAGGCTTAAACAGACCCATATTAGGGGCCGATCGAACAAAATATGTCCTTTTTAAGCATTTAGCATTCAAGGCACTCATAATTTAAAATAGGTGAACCACTTAGATTAATTCATCCCTTAAATACTGGGGGAAATATGCTAGGTATCAAATACCAAAGACGCATAGTCATGCTAGGCTACGGTCGAAGACGCATAATCATGCTAGGCTACGGCCGAAGACGCATAATCATGCTAGGCTACGGCCGAAGACGCATAATCATGCTAGGCTACGGCCGAAGACGCATAATCATGCTAGGCTACGGCCGAAGACGCATAATCATGCTAGGCTACGGCCGAAGACGCATAATCATGCTAGGCTACGGCCGAAGATGCATAAAATTAAAATTAACATGCTAGGCTACAGCCGAAGATGCATAATCATGCTAGGCTACGGCCGAAGACGCATAATCATGCTAGGCTACGGCCGAAGATGCATAAAATTAAAAATAATCATGCTAGGCTACGGCCGAAGACGCATAATCATGCTAAGCTACGGCGAAGACGCATACTCATGCTAGGCTACGGCCGAAGATGCATAAAATTAAGAAGAACGATGCATAGGCAAGCTGAAGCCGAAGATGCATTACTATACAGAAATTATGCTAATGGAGCCTCCCGAAGATGGACCAAAAAAGGTGGCCTTCATTCTAGCAAAGCCCGATTGAAGCCCGGGGACATGTTGGAGGTCCATCTATCAAGTCCATATATAAGGATGAAGGCCCATCACTGTAGAAGCCCAAGATAAGTATGGTCCAATCATCTTCAACGGTCATCTGACCATGTCTCTCCAGTAGTGGGATAATAATGATACACACTCCCCACTTTTGTGCAACGGTCAGACACTTCATTTCACCTTTTCCACCTCCCAATGATTCACAACCACACTATAAATAAGAGAGGAAGCTATTCAAGGAGGGGATTACAAGCCAAGTATTCTCAAAAACACAATCTCTTTACGTTTACCTATTTTCTATCTAAAGAACCGGAATACTTATTCTTACGCCGGAGGTGAATCGGGGGTTAACACCCTCGCATTCTTCTTCTTTTGCAGGTCCAAACAAAGGATCCACTTGGCAGAAATCTGGTTCCAACATTTGGCGCCGTCTGTGGGAACGTAGAGATACTTTTGTGTTGAAAATCAAAGCCTGCCAACAGCTATGGCTAATGAAGAAAAATATGGAAAGTGATTTGGCCGAAACGAAGGAATTTGGCCAAAACGAAGGAATTTGGCCGAAGCGAAGGAATTTGGCCGAAACGAAGGAATTTGGCCGAAACGAAGGAGTTTGACCGAACGAAGGGATTTGGCCGAAGCAAAGTGATTTGGCCGAAGCGAAGGAATTTGGCCGAAACGAAGGAATTTTGCCCAAGCGAAGGAATTTGGCCGAACGAAGGAATTTGGCCGAAGCGAAGGAATTTGGCCGAATGAAGGAATTTGGCCGAAGCAAAGTGATTTGGCCGAAGCAAAGTGATTTGGCCGAAGCGAAGGAATTTGGCCGAAGCA
This sequence comes from Saposhnikovia divaricata, assembly GCA_036435485.1. Taxonomy (NCBI): domain Eukaryota; kingdom Viridiplantae; phylum Streptophyta; class Magnoliopsida; order Apiales; family Apiaceae; genus Saposhnikovia; species Saposhnikovia divaricata. Next base: position 20,322,394 of record CM071599.1, on the reverse strand, counting down.
AAGGAATTTGGCCGAAGCAAAGGAATTTGGCCGAACGAAGGAATTTGGCCGAAGGCAAAGTGATTTGGCCGAACGAAGGGATTTGGCAAAAAAAAAAAAATTACACAAAGATGAAAATAAGTCCAGAGGCTCCGAATCACACCCCCGAAAAGCTAGGACGAGAACTACTGCCACGTCCGACTTCAAAGATAAGGAGTATGAAGCATCCAAAGGGGAGAAAAGAAAGAGTCTCCTAGCGAATCAAGCTAGCTGGGGACATACGAGCTTCGGTGACCCTACCGGTAAGCGTACTGAACGCCCCCAATTTCATATTTAAATGTGTTTTCAGTTCGCCCAAAGAACAATTAAATGTTCACGATCTAGTACGAGGCTTAAACAGACCCATATTAGGGGCCGATCGAACAAAATATGTGTCCTTTTTAAGCATTTAGCATTCAAGGCACTCATAATTTAAAATAGGTGAACCACTTAGATTAATTCATCCCTTAAATACTGGGGGAAATATGCTAGGTATCAAATACCAAAGACGCATAGTCATGCTAGGCTACGGCCGAAGACGCATAATCATGCTAGGCTACGGCCGAAGACGCATAATCATGCTAGGCTACGGCCGAAGACGCATAATCATGCTAGGCTACGGCCGAAGATGCATAAAATTAAAATTAACATGCTAGGCTACGGCCGAAGATGCATAATCATGCTAGGCTACGGCCGAAGACGCATAATCATGCTAGGCTACGGCCGAAGATGCATAAAATTAAAAATAATCATGCTAGGCTACGGCCGAAGACGCATAATCATGCTAAGCTACGGCCGAAGACGCATACTCATGCTAGGCTACGGCCGAAAATGCATAAAATTAAGAAGAACGATGCATAGGCAAGCTGAAGCCGAAGATGCATTACTATACAGAAATTATGCTAATGGAGCCTCCCGAAGATGGACCAAAAAAGGTGGCCTTCATTCTAGCAAAGCCCGATTGAAGCCCGGGGACATGTTGGAGGTCCATCTATCAAGTCCATATATAAGGATGAAGGCCCATCACTGTAGAAGCCCAAGATAAGTATGGTCCAATCATCTTCAACGGTCATCTGACCATGTCTCTCCAGTAGTGGGATAATAATGATACACACTCCCCACTTTTGTGCAACGGTCAGACACTTCATTTCACCTTTTCCACCTCCCAATGATTCACAACCACACTATAAATAAGAGAGGAAGCTATTCAAGGAGGGGATTACAAGCCAAGTATTCTCAAAAACACAATCTCTTTACGTTTACCTATTTTCTATGTAAAGAACCGGAATACTTATTCTTACGTCGGAGGTGAATCGGGGGTTAACACCCTCGCATTCTTCTTCTTTTGCAGGTCCAAACAAAGGATCCACCTGGCAGAAATCTGGTTCCAACAGGGAGACAAAGTACCGTCAATTGAGATGAGAGGTCACGGCTGCATGTAATGCCTTTCCACTGACAGAAGTAGATAGAATGGTTCCATGAGCTCAGCACACCGAATGGATCACCTGTATGTAAGTCCTGATAGAAAGCAAAGCCTGTTGGTCGGTTAAGTTACTTGAGCATGCATGCACTGTATTGTTCATAGGTTTTGTTGAGATTGATAATTAGATCAAAATGGAGAATTTGAGAAAGCTGAGTCATAATTTCACAACCGTAAGAGGAAGGAGTGCAGGGTATGAATTTAATGTAGGGAGTGTTTTTAATATTTATAGGCTTATTATGTCTGCTATCAATTCTACTCGGAGCTAGCTATAAAAATGTAATAATAACATTTTGATTTTGATCTATGTTTAAAAAATTGCATTGTAACTTAATATTGAAAATGAGGGTAGGCGTATGATTGTATGAAAAGTTGAACTTAAAATTTTGAATTCGGATAACAATAATGTTAGGTATTCCAATTATTTTTTCAAATAAAAATCTACATATTTGGATTAATGACTACATATGTATATATGAGGTATCTAGCATTTTTATTAATAATATTAAAAATCAAAAATTTGATATATATGCTGGTCTTAGCTTCTTCATTGAAAATCTAAAGACATAATTAGCAAAAAAAAAAAAAAAAAAAAATCTAAAGACATGGATGGTTGGGAACTCTATCAAAATGGCCAAAGATATGCTGGTCTTAGCTTCCTAATTGAAAATCATAAGATATGGAAATGATCGACAACTACATGGAAATAGCTCAAATATTCATTATCAGCATATTCGACAACTTTATTGTAGTTCACCAGATATCATTCTTCCTTTAATAACAAAAGTTCGACAGTCTGAATCTCAATTGTGGTGGTGAGTGCAAGTTTTAGTTGATCATTTTTCACGACAAAAACAAGAAATACATCATGATCGGAAGGTTTAGCTAATGACTGTCTAATGCATTTTGGTCTGGGATTAATAAGGAGCAGAATTTAGTCATATTAATATCAAGGCATTACCAGATTTACACAAAACCCTCGTCAAATTGATGTAATACAAGATTACAGACCCTTTTTCATTAGAAATGATGAACATAAGCATCTTCAATGGTAAAACCTGTTAGTTAAATTCATCTATGTGTCACCTACATGGCATCTATGTGGCACATTTTAGATATTAGGTAAAAATTCAATACTCCAACCATTATCCAGTAGCAAAAAAAATATAGATAACTAAAATTGGGCTACCTACATTTGTAAAACCTCTAAATCTATTAGGTATAATTTTAGATAATATAATTATACATAATACCATTGGAGTAAACCTAGAACCTCTTAGCTATAGTTTTAGATAATTATCAATATATTATATTATAGCTAACCAATATACATAACACCTTTGGACTCACATCTCCAACACTGATATGTCTAATATCCGAACATTGTCTTAACTTTACTAGAAAAATACCTTGAAAAAATATCCCTGAGAATGTTACAACCTAAAGTTCTGAAACCGCACACTCTTCATACACATACAATTATCATTTTTTTCTATTAAAAAGAAAAACATGTTCCATTCTTGGCAAGGGTAATGCAAAGGACACAAGGAGCTTTCTGGGACCATATATATTAAAATGCATGCTAGAATTGATAGGTTTAATATATTAAAATGTAAAAGATGAACCAGCAAGCCTTTCAACTTTTACAAATCCAGCACTGCAGTTCATAATTTGGCCAGTGGCCCAGATACAACTAAAGCAAAGGCAGAATGGCTACAGACGCATTGTTACACTTTACTGAACAATCACAAATGCAAAGCAAGTAAGATTCTTAGTATTTCGGTGCAGGCTTTTGGGTCGGCAACAATCCAAATCTCTTCTTCAAAAGAACTCTTTGTCTTGAGTACTTGTCATCAGGGGAAAAGCGAGCTGAAAAACAGACAAGAAATGCTCAATACAACAGCTAAATTTTAGAATGCACTACAATTGTATATTAATAATTACTTCAATATTACAGAATTCAAACAGTTCAATTATTCAGTGGCTAAGATGCATTTCCACCATGCTTTTGAACAGGACAGTGCCTTTTCTCAGTGCTACTGTACACAAGGAGAAAGCAGTACATGTACCAGACAGTACTCAAATACAGACCTGTTGGTATATAACTTGTCTCAGCAACCCAAGTACAAGCTTGGTTACCATTAGACAATAGTAACTCTAATAATCTTATTTTGAACCATATTGTAAGTGAAATATTCTTGTAAACAAACTCACTGCACAAAGGTTCCAGAGTTGGCTAAGATACCATGTCTAAAGACCTATTAGTATATAAAACCAAGTAAACTTTAAGTATTCCAATTTTTAAAGATTTAAATTAATTAATTCTTATCAAATAATTTGAGCAAGTAAAGTTTTTTTAAAGTTTCTGCTTTTATGCTAGCATAGTAGCATGTGATAAGAAAATATAATATAACTAGAAAATAACAGTGTATAACAGTAACACTTCTAGTTTCATACTATTTTTAAAAAAATACACAAGATTTTTTGCAGTTGTTAAAACTCATATTGTAACTTCTAACTTGTAGTAGACATACTTTCCCTTTTTGGCCTTTTTCTTTCTTTTCAAATGTTGAATCATTTACTGAACCTTCAGCCACCAAATATAACAGAGGTTCACCCAAGAACGATTCACAGGTCACTTTTCCTGAATTTAACGAATGTCCCATTCACAAAGGTAATGGACCACTGCTTTTTTTATCAGGTTATACTTTTATAAACAAGTACTCGAGAAAATACTTCAGCATGGTGAAATAATAAACTTGTTTATAGAAACAGCAATTATTTGGTTCAGCTACTTTAAACAAACATTTTGTATTTTGTCCAACCTGTATTCAACAATTATATTAATACTCCCATTTGTTTCTTTTTAATGTTCACAGGTCAGCCACAGTACTAGTTTACTACCCTTGTCTCTTACACTCTCTGTTCTAGCACCCTACATGAACTGAGTAATTGATTATCTCTCCCTCTCTTATCCCTTCTATTAAAAAGTCGCATTTACTAGATCCAATTTTCATGGTACCTTGTCCTAACTCCTAATGGCACACCGATATTATATTTATGTAAAGTATCAACAACTATCATGGTTGTCACAGCGTTCGACTTGCTATTTGGTGTATTTTGTCCGACCAAGTTCTTTAATTCCATTCTACAATGGATAATGTAAATTTCCACATAAGTTGATTCAATTTAAATTTCCACATAAACCCCCCCCCCCACCCCTACCCCCAAAAAAAAAAACTCTCATAACATTAAATACGACATATACACTTAAGTTTTGTAACATATTACCTGGATGAGCAGATTCCGTGGCCAACCCAAGTGGTGTTTCTTTCTGCATTATTTAATTGACAAAGAAAATCAAACGGTGGAAAAACATAAATAAAGAGTAAAACATAACTTAAATTATCATAAAGCTCATTTTTATTTACTAAATTAAACTTCATACCCATCAATCCTGAAGTCTATGCGAATGCTCACCTCACACGACAAATCAAGATAATCTTCCAAAGTGCATTAAACCACACACAAAAACATAATTTCCAACATACAATATCCCCGTATAATTTCTAAAGCAATTATATTTATCAAATTTCACCATATCAAATGAATACGAAATCTTTGAATACCCAGCTCACATAAACTAATATACAAGAATCAAATATAAACTATAAATAAAACCAAAAAAAAAGATAAAAATAACTACCCAGATAGTAAATAGAATTCAAGAACTGGGGAAATAAAGGAGAGAGCAAGGAAGAAACCTTGGTGGTGTAAACTTTGTCACCATTGTCGTTGATATAAAACTGAAGATACATCCTTCTTTCACCCCCTATTTACAAACACAACAATTCAACATCAGATTATTATATTACACACACGTATATATATAACATACAATTGCAGTTTTGTTCGGAAATAATTGCGAATAAAGATTTCTTACCGGGACAAATTAAAGCAGCAGCAGCAGCTAGTGAATGGTTGAATGTGTACAAGTTTTAGGGTTTTGGGTAATGGGGTTTTGGTCTTATAGCCCGTTTCTTGTGGGTGTTACTGGGCCTTTTTTATCATTGGGCTTTCTGGGCCTTTTGATCCATGTTGCAATTTGTAATCAATGTGTGATGGACTGGTGAGTGGTGCCTGGTGATCTCATTAGTCCTGACCATATGTATCTTTTTACTTCTCCTTTTTTTTTTTAACTATGTTATGGTACTAAACATACAAAAAGAATTATCTTCAAATTTCCTAGCTTTATTAACATAATAATTATATAATGTTGTAAATGTTTATACAAAAATTAAAAAAATCTAATAAGTTGCATTATTAATGTATCTTAAACTTCATGTAAATTTTCGAATTTATCGATTTTTTTTTTTGCCAAACGAATTTATCGAATTAATGAAATAGAACTTGTATAAAATGATATTTTGATAAAATGTTCTCATTCCAATTTTAGTATAAAGTTATATTTGTCAAAATTTTAAAGAAAAATAATTAATCTATCTATCATAATTTATAATGAACTGAAATTCGCTGTTGGTAAGAAAAATCATGGAATCATTGAAAATTAATTATCTTATAATTATAACTTATTCATCAACAATTTTTAATAATGAAATCAAATTCAAATATTTCCTAATAATTTATTAAATCTAAACCATATCTGCTTCCCTTCCACCTATGACCTAACAGTTGAGGTTCTCACTTGTGCCCTTTGTTACAAGGGAGAATTGAGTAGAAGATGATTAATTATGCGAAAGTTCACCAAACTTTAATTAGATCATTAAAAATGGTACAATTCTCAAAAGTGTTTTCGAAACTGTTTCGAGAATGTTAAATTGTCATCATTTAATTGATTATTTTTTTATTAATAAAATGAATCTCTCATCTCACGAATTAAACCATATTACATGGAAATGAGGAATTCTTTTGATATGTTTTTGTTACTAAAATGATAAATCATTTCATTAATATAAAATTAGATAATACTCCCTCTGTCCCTTAAAACTTTTCCTGTTTACCTTTATCACGTTTGCCAACGCACACTTTTGATCGTTAATATCCTTAATTTCGTATTAGTTTTAAATATAAAAACTTCACTCTATTAAAGTACTCATAAATACGAATCCAATAAGATCACTCATGACTATATTTGGACTTGTAAATTAGACGTAAATTAGTAATTTGTCTCATGTGTATGAACAGTCCCGACATACTAAACGAGAAAAGAATTGTGAGACGGAGGGAGTACATATCAAGAGATAATAAAAGCTCATTATCTAATATGTTTAGCTAATGAATTTGATTACAAGATCCATAAGAAAGAGATTCCCAACAATTTAAATAATAATAAATCCAATAAAATCTCGTTAAAACCTCACAAGAAAATTCATATGATTTTTTTGGGATACGTAACATAGAAATGCACAAAAAGCCCTTCGGGCCGGGTTTTATCCGGGCTTTAAAAAGCCCGGGCTTTTTAACAACCGGGCCGGGCCGGGCTTTTTCAAAAATCGGGCCGGGCCGGGCTTTCTCTAAAATATGAGGCCCGTTTTAGGCCTTCGGGCCGGGCCGGGCCGGGCCGGGCTTTTTTCGGGCTTTTTTAAAAAAAATTATATATATGTAATTTCTATATTTTTAAAAATATTTCTCGATGATCCAACCGTACGGATGATAAGATATATCTAATTAAATGATATAACCAAATTTTCAAAAAATAAAAAATTAATTTGGTTGGAGATCTTAATAGAACATTACTATATTGTCTAGTACTCGTAACTAGTGCTTCATCCCAGATTATTGTTTCTATATTTTTAAAAATATTTCTCGACGATCCAACCGTATGGATGATAAGATATATCTAATTAAATGATATAACCAAATTTTCAAAAAATAAAAAATTAATTTGGTTGGAGATCTTAATAAAACATTACTATATTGTCTAGTACTCCTAACTAGTGCTTCATCCCAGATTATTGTTTCTATATTTTTAAAAATATTTCTCGACGATCCAACCGTACGGATGTCAAGATATATCTAATTAAATGATATTCCCAAATTTTCAAAAAATAAAAAATTAATTTGGTTGAAGATCTTAATAGAACACTACTATATTGTCTAGTACTCCTAACTAGTGCTTCATCCCAGATTATTGTTTCTATATTTTTAAAAATATTTCTCGACGATCCAACCGTATGGATGATAAGATATATCTAATTAAATGATATAACCAAATTTTCAAAAAATAAAAAATTAATTTGGTTGGAGATCTTAATAGAACATTACTATATTGTCCAGTACTCCTAACTAGTGCTTCATCCCAGATTATTGTTTCTATATTTTTAAAAATATTTCTCGACGATCCAATCGTACGGATGTCAAGATATATCTAATTAAATGATATTCCCAAATTTTCAAAAAATAAAAAATTAATTTAGTTGAAGATTATAAGTTAAATTAATAAAATAAAAATTTTATCCGGGCTTTATCCGGGCCGGGCTTTATCCGGGCTTCGAACCGGGCTTTATCCGGGCTTTTTAAAAGCCCGGGCTTTATCCGGGCTTTTTAAAAGCCCGGGCTTTTAACCGGGCTTTTCGGGCTTCGGGCCGGGCCGGGCTTCGTGAAAAATAGAGGGCCCGTTTTAGGCCTCCGGGCCGGGCCGAACCGGGCCGGGCTTTTTTCGGGCCGGGTTTTTCGGGCTTTTTTACGGGCCAGATCGGGCCGGGCTTCGGGCTTCAGGCTTTTTGAACATCTCTAACGTAACAGTATCCATTCATGAAATTCTAAACCACAATAAACAGTAAAACGGTAAAAAAAATCTTTACTCACAGTCATTTCTGAGTAGTTGCACAGTTTTGACATCCAACAGAACACGCTTTCAAACCACGTCTCTCTCCCCCTTCTCTCTCTCTCTCTCTCTCTCTCTCTCTCTCTCTCTCTCTTAAATCTCACTCCACCGCTTCAAAAATCACATCTTTACTAATCTCTCTCCCCAAAGTTTCAATCTTTACCAATCCGATGTCGTTCGAAGAAGACGATGAGTCATTTGAGCACACACTCCTCGTAGTCCGCGAAGTCTCCGTCTTCAAAATCCCCCCTCGCTCCACTTCCGGCGGTTACAAATGCGGCGAGTGGCTCCAATCCGACAAGATCTGGTCGGGTCGTCTCCGGGTCGTCTCTTGCAAAGACCGTTGCGAGATCCGACTCGAGGATCCGAACTCCTCCGATCTTTTCGCCGCCTGTTTTATCGCTCCAGGTCAGCGAGAGAATGCTGTTGAATCAGTGCTTGATTCGTCGAGATACTTCGTGTTGAAGATTGAGGATGGGACTGGGAAGCATGCGTTTATCGGGTTAGGGTTTTCGGAGCGAAATGAGGCGTTTGATTTTAATGTGGCCTTGTCGGATCATGATAAGTATGTTAAGAGAGATGGGGAGAAGGAAGAGGGAGAGAGTAGTAGCGATAATCATATCGATATTCATCCCGCGGTTAATCAGAGATTGAAGGTATCATTATCGGAATTTTGTATATTTTGTGGTTTTACTGATATTTATAAATGCAAGAGTATTTCAAGTTGAGTTTTTTAGTAACTTTGTCGGTAGGATTATAATGTATATTGCTCATTTCTGGATTACCAATGCTACGTGGATTACCGATGCTACGTGCGAGAGTCAATTAGAAATATAATGATGTTGGATGTGTCTTTAAGTGATCTTATAATCTTATTAGATATAAAGGTTTTGAATGTCTGTTATGAATTACATGAAATTTGAAAAGTATTTGAAGCTGAGTTTTTTAGTTTTTTTTTTGTGTTAGGGATAAATATATAGCTGGATTATGATGCCACGTGTTGGTGATGTTCCGTGTTTGTGTAATTTGTATAATGTACGTAGTGTCGGATATATTGAGAATGTTTGTCGGAATGTTAATGATTTTGGAATATAAGTAAACTATTATACAAGAAGATACTTGTTGATGGAAGAAAGAGAGATTATTTGAAGTGTATCTTTGTGGTAATGATAGTGCGACAATTAAGGCAACAGATGTTTATTAAGTGTGACTAGATGATGTAAGATTGAAAGCTTTGGATTCTGTAACTATTATTGTTTTTTTGGTTTTGTGTCTTTGCGTGTGACTTTATACGTGTCAATGAACAATTACCGGTGCTTCAGTTTGCAGCTAGCAGTTAAGTTTAGTTGATTCCAATTTGTTTACTATTTTGTAATTTGTATGCTAGAGAGGGATCAAGTGTGTTTGGCAGCGGGATTCAATTACTAACATCCTATTTTATTTTTCAAGGGAAAAAACAACTCAGATACTGCACATTTGAAATATTTTATTCAACATAGGAATCAAATTAATTTCTTCCACCGATTTGTCGTCTGCTAGAAGAGCATATATTTTTGTAACCGCAAAAGAACATTAACTGGATTTTGGTATGTGTTTGTGACTTGGTGATTTGCTCGTTACTGACTGTATAACTGTATTTGGCAATGTAGGAGGGTGAAACCATCAGGATAAACGTGAAGAACAAACCATCTAGTGGAACTGGCATGCTTTCAGCTGCAGGTTTGTCTGGTGGAGTTTCTGCATCTGGAAAACCAAAAATGCTTGCTCTTGTACCTCCACCAAATGGTGCAGGAAAACTTAGAACCCCATTACCTCCCCCACCAAATGATCCTGCTGCTATTCGTATGACTTCTTCAAGTCATGATGTTGCACTTAAAGGGCCCAAAGATACTACTAGGCGTTCTGCTGATACCTTCGCAGATCTATCTCAACTTGAGGTACCCTTTTTTATTTTATCTCTCTCTGATTTTTATTTGCTGGTTTATTTTACTCGCCCTACAAGACATAAGTTTAAGTCACTTTAATTTATCTGAAATTCTGAATTTTAAATTTACATTACTTTCGTAATCAATTTCTATGATTGAATATGGATGTATCTGCTTTTGCGTTTGCAACAGTTGCATCTCTGCTGTAGTATACCTGCATTTAATCTCTTTGGTTGTCTCAAACATAGGTGGCAGCAAGGGTGCATTAGATTCTACATATATTGTTTAGTTTTCTGATGATTAAATATTTAAATGAGTGTGTTGATAATGCGAGAACTTTTATCAGTTTATTGACAGCTGTGGGTTTAGAAAGGTATTTACATATGTTTATGTTGACCTGTCAGCTTATATAAACTTGATGGCTTTTGTAGAGAAATCTTCCGACCACAACTGGATCTGGATCAACTAAAAGCACTGGGGCTGGATGGGCAGCATTTTGATCCTGCAACTGCAAGCATTTGCTGATTACAGTTGAGAATTGAGATCTTTGTCCAGTATCTTGTTTGGAAAGGTGGAAAATTAAAGTGGTAATTGAAGAGGGAAGAAAACTTAGGCAATTACTCCATTTTTGGAAAATAATTGTAACCTGTGAACATGTTTATCACATCTTTTTCACATGCTTTAAATTGTACGATATATACATGACAAAATAGTTCTCCCTATCTTTCCCGAGTCTATGTTATGATGGATTCTTAAATCTTGTCAGTTAATTTTACAAGTTATTATGATAATTTAGTGCTGATTGTTGTGATTGTATTGTGCTTATATGATATAAAGCCAACATTGACCACCAGAAATAGTTGGTATGATATTTCTACCTTGTGTTTCATGAAAGGAGATGGGTTGTATTACGTGTTCAGGTGAAAAGAACACCTGAAGCATGTTAATGATATTAATACCTCTTACTGGTTACCTAAAATTCTACTCTTTTGTCAAGTTTAAGGTGCAAGAAAAAGTTAAAGAGTATGTGAAACCATGAGTGCAAATGGCAACTAAATTGCATGCAAAATGGCAATCCACGGTATCTAATCTCAATCTGAAGATATAAACCGTGATTGAACCTTTCAATGCTGATTAAAAAGTAGATAACGCCACTTCTAGCTGTGGGAATAGGAATTGGCAACCTCTCCACCTATCTTTACTAGGGGTGAGCAAAAAACCGAAACCGAACCGAAACCGACCAAAACCGAACCGAAAAAACCGAAACCGAAGCCGAACCGACGGTTGCGGTTTTTGATTTTTAAAAACCGAAATTTTCGGTTTCGGTTCCGGTTTTAGGTTAAAACCGAACCGACTAAAACCGAACCGAACCGATTATTAAAATAAATATATAATTTATATAAATTTATAAAACTTTCGACTGCTTCGGCTGGTAACTTCTCATTTTCGTAAACTATATATATATATATATAGGTTTCTACTATCATGTAAATTGTATTAAAACTAAGATTATATTGCAATCAATTTACATATTACATGAGAAAGTTCTAATTTGCTTTTGTATTAGCAACTGAGAGTACATTTTGTCATTTACTCATATACATTGCACATTATCACACATGCATGTATAAAGTTTTTTAAAATATATTTTGAGCCCTGTATAACTTATTAGCTTACTAATGTCATATGATACTGTCATATAACATTACCACTAACATATACAAATAGTGTATTCATTCAAAAACTCAGTTAATTTGTTTAAAAATCGAGAACGTTGTAATTTATAAATTTAAAGTCTTGTAATATATTTATGATTTTTTCGTTCGGTTTTATAACCGAAACCGAACCGTTAAAAACCGAACCGAGCTTTTTAAAACCGAAACCGAAACCGACGGTTCGGTTTCGGTTGCGATTTTCAATTTTAAAAACCGAAGGTATGCGGTTTCGGGTTCGGTTTCGGGGTAAAACCGAACCGAACCGAACCGTGCTCTCCCCTAATCTTTACACAAAAGTGGCACCATTTGGCTGTTAGAGTGACCGAGTCAGAGTGAGCTGTTTTGAAACCCAGTAAACAATTATTTTGTACATTGAGTGACTTAACGTTTGTTCTGAAGCTTTCTTTCTTCCATCCAAATAAAATAAAATAAAATAAAATGGGTAAAGGCAATGGCTCCCGGTCTGGTGCATACGTTTGCTCCAGACCTGTTACACAACATACGGCTCCCTCGCCGTTAGATCAATCATCCAACGGTCCTGATTAAAAAAAAAAAATTTACTGTACCGCAACAAGTTTCTGCGGTACGGGGCAATTACCAAAATACCCCTGCTCCCGTACCGCAACAAGTTTTCGCGGTACTGTTTCCTTTCCACTCTTACTATTCAAGTCAAACTCCGAAAACACTGAACCACCACCTCCACCGCCATGATTGAACAATCCACCAACTGCATTCATAGAACCCTCTACAGTACGTGGAGCTGAACCACTCCTATACAAATTCAGTTCCTTTTCCCCATCATCAGAGTCTTGATTCCTCCGCTGCTCGCATAGCTAACAACCCTAACTCCTTCTCAAAATCATCCCCAAATGATCCTTCATTTCCACTAAGCATTGGTTTCCCACCTATTTCAGACAACATCTTCACAACCTACAATCAATTAACTAATTTTAAGCACCAATTAAACTAAAATCTACAAACCCTCATAATTTAATCCATTCTTGATAACCCAAAAACCCATTTCTTGAATCAATCAAAATGCAATATTTTTTTAACAAACCTTCAAGAAACTCAATTTAAAGAAACCCCATTAAAACTTAAGAGTAAAAAACACAACAAGAAACTAAAATTACTCATATACAATCTCTTGTATCAACAAGAACTGATGATACAGGGAGAATATATATATATAAAAAGGAGCAAACTTTAGCAACATTCTTGTATCTATAAACTGGCAGCAAAACTGTTTGAACGACAAGAGTGAGCTAAAGAGAGAAAGAGTAAATGCAGGAACAATTTACACAAAATTTTAGGGAGCCCGGAAATCAAAGGCAGCTCCAAAGTCTACTCTTTACGGTTACTTTCTGTAATTTAGTTTATGAACATTTTCAGTAATTTTTTTTTAGAAAATCTATTATTCCTCCTGATACTCTGGCTTAAGAACCCAAGAAGATCCGCTAGGATTTTTCTCCAAAGTGGCAATTTCCTTCAAAAGATTCTTGAATAAAGGAAGGTCTTTGGAGGGAATCCTGTCCTTAAAATGCTGTACTATACTTGCTGAAACAGTTCTCCCACCTCTTTGTTGTAAAAATGTGCAGATCTGACGTATTAACACTTCTGGCTGTACCCCTGACAAGTTTGATGATTTCACAGTGCTATTATTTGCAAAATTTGCTCTTCCAGTAGAGCTTGAGGCCAGGCCAAATTGCTGTTCAATCCCATCACCAACTGCTCTTTCTTGGTTTCCTCTAATCCTGGCCAGTAACTCGGATGAAGTCAATGCTTTACCAGTAGCTGCTCCAGCAGCAAGGCTCAACTTTCTCCCTTCACTGTTCGGCAATCCTTCAGAAGGCCTAGAACTACCAACTAACTGAGTATTAACCGTTGAACCAAACTTTTGACGAACAGATGATGGTGCCCCAGCAGCTCCTGATTTCCCAGTCCAGGTTGGGACAGCTATACTCTCTCGACTTCTAATTACCCGTGACTGGCGTAATGCTTCAGCTGCTCTCTGTGCAACTTGAGAAGCTTGTTCCTCTAATTTCAGCTTCTCTCCATCGTTAGCATTCATGATTAGATCATGGTTCACCGCACTCTGAGGTAAAGGTTAATCACCGTTGTAAAAAATATTAATATGCTAAGTAGCATTCAGTTCATCAGGCTTAAAATTAAAATTATAGTATTGGAGAGAGAGGGAGAAGATCAGTTTAAAATAAAACAAAAAGAAGTTATATATACCCCATCGAACTAAATACTGAACAGTACATATTAATTTGGTTTCTACTTTCTTAAGTTCATAAAGAGATCAGGCATATAAAAGGAACATGAATAAGAAATCTCTTCATGTCTGACACATCATCAACGAATAAATTACTTACATGAATCCCATGAGCATCAAAAAGAGACTGTAAGATATTTGATTCCTCGTCAGTTTCCTTGCCACTGTTTTCAGCTTTCTCTTTGCCCTTCTTGGATGATTTGATATTTGAGTCATGTCCATTATCACTATCATCATTACTTGGATTTAATGCTGTTGGTTTGTTCAAATTAGCATCATCTTCGTTGTTTTTATGAGTCCCGACAACATTAACATCTTCAGCTAGCTGGCTAAAAATGCTAGAGGTTTCAGTAAAGCCATGCTCTCCATCGTCAGTAAGTATAAAGAGATCTTTCATGTCACGGGATTTGAAGAACCTTTTCTGTTGCGGATTCTTTAATATTTTGTTAGTGAGAAAATGCTTGTAAATTTGCCGGTGATACACCTTCTCTTCAATTGTTCCACGGGTAATCAATCTAAAAACCGTGACATCTTTTGTCTGACCAATACGCCAAGCACGCTCCCTGGCCTGTCATAAGCAACAGCACACGTGATATTACAGGCTAGAACAGATTGCTAAATGCTAAACAGCTTCAAAAGTAATAATAAAAACGGAAACCACATATTATCTACGAAAAGTAAAGATTCTTTATGCTCCAAATATTCAGAAACAAGATGCTACATGGTCATGACAACAATAAACAATCTAGCATAGTAACAAGGTAATGTTTTCAGTAAATCTGTAATAGGATATAATCATTCAAAGGCCCAACCTGCATATCGGTTGAAGGATTCCAATCAGGGTCAAATATTATCACTCTGTTGGCACCTGTAAGATTTGTTCCCAAGCCACCAACCTTAGTTGTTAAAATGAAGATGAAGACTTCATCTGAATTGTTAAATTCATCTATTAATGTCATTCTCTGTCTTACAGGAGTGATGCCATCCATTCTACGGTATGTATAGGAACAACCAATTAAAAAACTCTCCAAAATGTCAAGCATTTGTTGAGTTTGAGCAAACAGTAGAACACGATGACCTTGCTGCTTCCATACTTTAAGAACTTCAGCAACAACTGTCATTTTTCCACTGCGCTCAGGATTTCCATAGTCAGGGTTCCCGTAGGAATGTTCTCTTTCAAGCAGGTCAGGATGGTTGCAAATCTTTCGCATCACATCTATTCCATAAAGAGAATTCCTGTTCCCATTAAAGATCTGCTCAACCTCAGCGCTAGCAAGAAATGCTCTATACACGGATCGCTGCTCTGAAGTGAGGCTACAGAAGAGGACATGTTCAGTTTTCTTTGTTAGCTGGGCATTGACATCAGCCTTCATACGCCGGAGGAGGTAAGGCACGATTAAATCACGTAAAACAACAGCACATCTGCAAAGCCACAACTTCAGTCATCGGATGCAAGCAAAAATCATATCATCCGTGTCTACCGAAGATATCAACAGTGCTCGACATAAATTGCTGCATTACGTGATGACAGAGTATTCTATTCTAAACCAATAATAATTGACCCTAATTCTAATTAAAAATGTACTTTATTAAGCCATTTGTTAGTTTGCTCAACAAAATAACAGAACCATCTTATCTGTGACTTTCCACACACTTAGGCTTGTTAATGAAGACAATGCTCGGGTAGGCTGCATGTACCATGGTAACACTACTTTTTATTGTTTTATCTCAGTCTTTCCACCTGATTGGAAAAACTGTGTCATCACTTTTTAAGGTCATTTGATGAGGAGCATTATTGATGCATGTGGAGTTCGGACAAAATAATTCTGTCAAATGGCGTGCAAACAATAACAGAAAGTATTGAATAAAATAAACCATTGTAGTGGTTAAATGAGCATATATAGCAACCCCTGAAGCTTTTCTCTTTTAAAAACTTTGCCTAGAAGCAGTGGCAGAGCTAGAAACCACAGCCAGGGTGAGCTAAAGTATACTGAATTTTTTAAAATAAAAAAAAAGTAGCTAACAAATATAATTCAGTTCAAGAAAAAAACTTCAAAGAAAGAATAAAGATTATTATTACAGTAATGTCTTGTTCCAAGGTACACACTAAGAATAAAAGAGATTTTATTTGTATTGTAGTATTAATTTTTGTACATAATAGAGTTACATATACTTTAATAAAATGAAAAATTGACAACAATATAACATGACCAGTTTTGCACATTTTAAAAAATAACCACAAACTTTAAAATATATAGCTAAAGAGTACATGTGAAACAACTATGAATGATAGAATTTGACAACACACAAAGTAAAATTATATAAGCAATTTGTATGTACATATACATTTCACAGTTAAAACAAACTTACATAAAACAGGCAAAGTCAAAATAAGTAAATTAGGAATGATTACTAATGTCACTGCTCAACCTATTTAAAAAGTCAGGGTTTGCAGAGGCAAAGGCTCGTTACTACGTCTCTCTGCCCCTGCCTAGAAGTACCTCTGATTATGATGTATCTAGTACTGCAAGGCAATCTAGAGTGGTAAGAAGCCTATTGTTGCAACATACCTATAAGCAGTTGATACTTGCAAAGGTGAGGCATTGGCATAACCACCAACAGATATGGGAACCGCAAATTCAGCTTCAAATATGGGAAGCACACCCAATTTTCCAGGGAACACAAAATCAAACAGCGACCATAGTTCAGACAACTTATTCTGAATCGGTGCACCAGTCATTATTATACGGTGAACGGTATGTAGCTGTTTGCAAACTAGAGTCACTTCGGCATTCGGATTTCGGATTCTATGGCCTTCATCAAGAACTGCATAACCCCAGCCAATATTAAGAAGTTTTTCCCCTAGCAACCGGAGCTGCTCGTAAGTGGTGATTAATAATCCAGAATCTGATTTCAAAACACGATTTATCAAAGTATCCCATTTTTTGTTGTTCCGCCTAGATGAATTTACCCTGACCTCAGACTCACTTTCATAATCACTCTCATCAGATTCAACTTGCTTCTTCCTGGTAGTAGTGTCATGAGCAGAATCATGTAATATTTCCACATGAAATGCTGGGTACCATTTTTGTGCTTCCCGCTTCCATTGACGCAATAGCGTGACAGGACAAACAATGATGCTTGGTTTGTACAAATTACTAGAATGCAATGCTCCAAGAAAGGCTAGGACTTGAATGGTTTTACCAAGCCCCATCTCGTCTCCAATAATTCCACCTACTTTCTGGCAATGAAGTTCCCAAAGCCATTGTACCCCCACCTTTTGGTAATCAAAAAGTCTGGTGAAAATGTTCTCTGGAATATTTAGCCCACCTTCAAGTGTCACAAATGATGGTTCATCGTCTACAGACTCTTGGTTATCTTCTTCATTACTAGAGGTTCTCAAATCTTCTGCAAGATCATCAACTTGTAATCAGGCCCATTTACACTTCTATCTAGCTATTCAAGTAAGGGAGAGAAGGATGCAAGTTTTTCTTTTCTGAAGATGTTGTATAATTACGGAAAGCATTTGTTTTTATAATAATACACATACTGTACTTACAATAAATATATATTTATTCTCACTTTTCCCTTCCAAAATGAAATTTGATAACACTGCTCATACATCCTTTCGTTTTTGAACTGCAGTGGTTTCTCAAATTGTATAAAAACTAAACCTCCGGATATCATGCATTCCGTAACTGGTTTAAGAGTAACCACTTGATTTTACATTTTACTAGTTTCACTGTAGGAGGGAAAAAAAGTACGAATAACATTCTCCGAAGGAGAAATTATAGCTCTTGCACTTCAATAGTGCGATTACATATTATAATTATACCACAGTGCTGGTATTGCTAAACTGGCCTTTTGGTTTTCTTTTATCAGATATGTAATTTTGTGCCACCTGTAATGTGGGCGCACCCGCAAGCGCGCACATTTGTTAAGATTAGGAAACAAATCAAAATGTCAGTGGTAGATATCAATTAGCTAAAATGTTCATAAAAAATAGAGCGGTTCTTTTTAAGTAAAATTGCTAATTATGCTTTGCCTCTTTTAAACAAAAATTATGTGTAACATCGTTGCTGCTCTTCAAAAGTGAATAAAAAAAGTAAACTATAAGAGACCATACATATAAAACAGACAGAACATACCAATTTCTTCTAGACCTGAAACTTCTCGGGAAGTTATTTTTTTCCATTTCTTTCCGGGTGAAGGCCTTTTCTTTTTCCTTATCAAGTCCTTGTCAATTTCAGGCGCATTTCTAAGAGACTGAGGTATTCTTGGGGGTGCTCTAAGCCTTTGAAAAGGACGAGTTGGGGCATCAAGTTTAGGCAGATATTCCGGATCTAAAAGCTTGGTTGTTGGGCGAGCTTCTGCGGCCTGTGATATTGATCTAGCAGCTCTGGCTATGCTAGAGGAAGCAAAATCATCTGTATTGTCTACGTCCTCAGGCAAGTCTTTCTTACTAGATGGCCCTGTTTCTTGTATACGACGTTCAAAACCCTTAAGCTTATGAAAGGGGGTTAAAATTCCTTTCCGAACCAATTCATCTCTTTCCTACACCATCAAAAATGAATAGTTAACCTTCACAGTCCCAACCATTTGAACAGTGCAGATAAAAGAAGTATCTCTTCTATCCTATTAGAGTCTTATAAAATGAACTCAACAGAGTATATCACACCATTAACTTACAGTTTCAACAAATCCTGCAGATGCTGCATTTAAAACTGCATCAAAGTCCTCATCATCGCCAAATGTAACTGCTTTCCTTCGCTTCTTTTTGTTATCACTTAATTTTGGATCTTCTTTTCGCTTACGCTTTGGCTCCTCCTTAACAACATCTTGTATTACATTCTCATAATCACTACCTTCAGCAGATTTGCCCTTACATTTGATCAGCTCCTCCTCAAGCCGAGTCTTTGTCTTCCTCAGGCTTCTTAATCTATCAGAAGCCAAAGCTTGCTGAATTGGATCGCTGGACCAAGGATTAAAAGAACTTTGTTCCTTTCCAGTGACTTCATCAGAAGCGTGATCTTCACTTTTCGCAAAGTCTACTTGTTCAACAGTTGATGCGACAGCATCTATTTCAATATTTACTGCCCTCAACTTGTTATAGAGTTCCACATGTCTCAAAGATGATATTGGTTCAGTGTTTTCTGTTGTATCAATAGCTTTGCGATCCACAGTCCTCCCAGATTCACTGTTTTCCCCCGCATTGCTTCTTGCCTGTTGTTAGATATATTAACATTAAATAGTGCAAAGTTTGATATATAGGGTCCAAATCACATCTGCAAAGCAAGAGCTGAGGAGTGCTAAAGTTGAAACATATAAGCTATCACTTGTCAGCTATCAAGCAACAGCCGAATTTCAAAATGCCATGCTTCCTCGAATCTTCAAATAATCTTTCATCTTCATATAAATTTTTTAAATAAGTTACCTAAAGCATCTAATCCAAACATTTAGAGACAACTCTAGCAACTACGGATAACAAGGAAGAAAGAGCTCCTAACTACTTTCACAACACATTCGTCAAAACTATAACACATTTTAACTTTTGTCCCAACCAACAATTTCTAAATCAATAGTTGCAATATAGTTATTATACCTTAACCCAGTTTTGCACTAGAGTCTAGAAATGCTACCCTACAGAATACCAAGATCATATGACTACTTCAAAAGCTATAGTATTAAACCACCAAAGCAATAGAAGGAAGATTCCACAAAAATATACACATTCACTTTCAGAAGAAAAAGAAAATATTTCATATATACTGCGGATTAACACCTGTTGTAGTACATCGCGCTCGATATCTTCGGGGTTTGCAGATGTGACACCCAAACTACTCAAGAAGGCATTATCTTCCTCTTCTTGTTTCATTTATCTGCACCGACAAGATCAATAATGTCATGATACAGACAACAACACAGCCACTAAATGACAAGACAGGATTTCTCTAATTTGTCCCCATATAAATCACAATATACATAGAAACACACTAGGCTCAAAGTCACAATTTAGAAACACAGAAAACAGAGAAATCACTTAGATGCAAGTATAAAATAAAGTAAAAGTAAGGCTAGAATCAAGGCAATCATGATTTAAACATATACAATGATAACAAGTTGAGAATCGAACCAAAACGTCAGTCGTGATTCAAACTCGCTGACTCTGTCTAAAATCTACAAAAATCAAAAGTGAAATTAGGGAAAATAATCAGATGTGATTAAAAAGCCTCCTAATATTGAGATTAAACGCAGATGATGTTTCGAGTTTTTGCAGTTGTTGTCTAGTTCCAATTTGGATGGGTGTCTAGAGTTAACAGGGTGTGTGGAGCGCTTTAACCTACGCACCCCTTGGCTTGTGGTTAGGTAAAAGTGAAATTACGTTTTTAGTCATGTGACTGTATCTATCTGTATGGCGGTGTTGGCACTTTTATTGTAACGTTGCCTTTAATGGTCGTTCCTTCGGTTTTAGACTTCAAAGGGGCCCAACTACTTTCGCGCCCTTTTCTTAAGCCTTAATTGCATTTTACTTTTACTTTTCTTGAAATTCTTTTTAACTTATTTTTTTCCCCTTCGTTTTATATGTTTTTTTTTCACAAAAAAGAGTGTCTTAGCAAATTTCATTTGTGATTCAAAAAAAATAAACCAAATTTCAATTGAATTATTTATTTAGATTTTTAAAAATTAAATTGATTTGTTTATGTACGTCAAATATTGCAAATTATACAATAAATGTAATATTTGAAAAGCGAGTTGTTTTCAAATAAGACAATGTTGTTTGGATATAGATCTTTTAAATTAAATTAAAAAAAAAAGTAATTAAACTAGTAATCGACTAATCGATTGACACCTAAGAATCGATCAAAAAATTAAGAGAAATTGTCAAATATACTGCGTTTTTTTTTTCACTTTTACGTTCTTATCACATCTATTGCATTTATACATTCTTATCTGAACATTTTGAAAACCTACGTGCTCCACCCCTCTCTTTCTCCACCCACGTCCCCCGCCCCCGTCCCCGTCGGTCCACCCTTCCCCCGCCGATCGTCGATCCACACCCACACCACCACGACCTTCTTCGACTCCGATAACTTCATCACCATCACCATGTTAGTGTAGGTGCCCTAGAGGCAATACATTGTTTCTTTTAATAAACCTTTATGTCATTTGATCATTCAATAAATGTATTTATTATGACTTTAATTACTGCGATATATTTGTTAGCATAATAAATGTCCTTAGAATCATGATACACATTGTATAGTTTAAGTACATGACTTGAACTTGAGATTATATAATATATCATATTCTTAAAGGTCCCTAGTCGAGTATTATTATATAGGACAATAATAATACATAAATAGACTAGTATGTTGTTTGACAGAAAATCACATCTCATTGGTTATAAGTATGGAGATACTAAAGTCAATACATAGGTACATGTAGGAGTACATGGTACTGGACAGACCCACAGTAAGATTCTTCATGTTTAATAAAGTCATAAGAAAGACTCACAGTGATAATGGTGTAATGATCCTTTGACTTGAGATCATTATATTTCTATACGAGGATTAATATACTTTGACTACATCAAAAGTTACCTTTGACCGGGTGATGATAAAAGTGGACATCGGGTATATCATGAGTCGTATGAGAAATATGAATGATAGATAAAGGATTTAACCTTCCTATAATTAGGAGAGATATTATTGGCCTCTTGATTGAGTGAGACTATAAAATGCATGGCCGTGCTCAAATAATGATTTATTTTTTTAATAGTCTACTCATGGATCAAGTAAATCCGGATTAAATGTTGAAGAGGATGACTAAATACATGCCTCGAGTTTAATCTATAATATATATATGGTTAAAGGGATTATATTACACGGAAACATTAATCACGAAAGGTTTTATCGAATCACGATTTAATTATTGTTTAATTGGGTAGCAATGATGTATTACTCGATACCGCTCATTGTTTATAATTTTATTGGAGAATAAAATTATTGCCAATTAAATAATAGCCTATAGGGTCACACACATGGAGCACTTAAAGGAATAGTTAATTTAAATTATGGATTTAAATTAATTGATGATTATTTGAATTTTATTATATTAATTAAGTGGGATTTAATTAATTGAGATAATATAAATTCGAATTAGAGGAGTATTTCTGCTCATAATAATTAAGTATGACTTAATTATTAATTAAATAATAGAAATTCGTTTTATTATTTAATCCTATACCTACAAGGGTTGGGTTTTGCTGTTATGGGCCTATTAATCAGTCATTATAAATAGATAATGATAGGTAAAGAGGCCATTACGTTTTTGAGAAAAAAAACCCTAGAGGATGTAGCAGCAAAAGAGGTAGAAACAAATAACTCGAATCATCAAGAGGGAGGCTAGTACGTCCATTCCGCAGTCAAGTTCGTGAGACGCTCTTGAAGGTGCTCGTGTGGATACCATAGAGGTGTTTTCCGAGAGGTAGACACAAGTCGTGAAAGCTAGGATCTCTGTTGAGTTCGTGAAAGTCAAGATCTTAATAGGTATAATTCCGTTTCACCATAATCTGTCCAATATTATACATGTATCCTTAGTTTGGGTTCCGAATTTTTTTTGTTATATTTACGTTTACCCGCTGCGTTTTATGCCTCGGAACCCAACACACCACCATACCACCTCCAACTCCGATCGATTTCTTATCCAGCCGACGCAACGAACCACCGACATTCCGTCTCCGGTCTGTTGGAGATCGGGGCCACAGGCCGGTGAGAGAGAGTTTCGAAGGATTCCGATGAACTTCTAAGGAATTCCGGCGAGCTTCGACTGTTAGTTTTTTGGGTTGATTTCAAGAATTTAATAAGGGGTTATTTTAAAAAGTGGTTTGATTGATTAGGTGTTCTTGAAATTATGATTGGGTTGGGGATTGAGATTGATGTTGAAAGTTGTGAGAGTAGAGGATTGTATGTGTTTGTGTCTGTTGGAATAAACAAAGCTAGAAGTGAAAGGCACGAATATGCTTGTGGATAACCTGGTGTTATTTTTTAAATTAAGAAATTATCATTTTTGCAATAAAAAAGGTGTTTTTACAATTAAGATAGTTAATTTGCAAATAACTATTTTTAACAAAAGTAAAATTGCAAAAATTTACATTTTTGTATATATTTATCGAAAAAGCTCAAAAATTAATTAATATAGTAATTGACTAATCGTGAATTCGTGATATTATGGGGGTGTTTGGGAGAACTTATTTTCAGAATAAGTCAACTTATTTTAAGACAAAGTTAGAGATTCCTAACTTTTTTCTGAAAAAAGTTAACTTTTTTTTGCAACTTATAGAATCTCAAACATACATTAAACATTTGTATAAAAAATTATCAAAATACAAAATTTTTACCCGAAAATAAGTCCTTATCTTATTTTAAGTTTTGGCAAACAGACCCTATATATTGTGAGCATAAAATACACTAGGATAATACATAGGGGATTTAATGCATTATCCGCCTTTTTCTGATTTTTCTTTGTGTTGTTTAAGTGTTTGAATCTATTTAATCATGTAGCTTGAGTATGTATATTTGAACAAAAATAATATGGATTTTAAACAACACACAAATCCATTTTAAATATAATTTTTTATTAGATTCAAAGGTTCCTACAATCTGTGAATACTAGAATGTATTTTCAGCTTCAGTTTTCTCATAGATATATTCTTGATAATACAATGAAAAACTTAACAACTAATTAATTTATAATCTTTCTCTTCATCTCAAAAACCTTCTCTCTCCTAAATATATATATCCATATATACAAGGTTTTTGTTCACCAAGCTTAGTTCCACCCAACCAAGCTTATTTCTCTCAAGCTAGCTCATCTACCACCACTTTCCGGCCTCCCGAAGGGCTGCCCAAATTCGACCACCGTCCAAAATTCGGCCGAACCTCTGGTGAATTTTTCCGGCGAACTTTTTCGATTGTCTTTTAAAAGTGGTAATTCTTAGCTTCGTCTTTGTGTGTTTATATTTGAGATTTGTTCTTAACTTTTATACTTCATCTTAATCTCTATTCTTGGATCTATATAAGATACCAAAAGTCTTTTTATAAAAGAGAACGACAATATAAACATAGTTCAACTCATATCTCTATTGCAATATATTAGCAAAGAGTTGAACCAAGTACTTGATCTTTGAAAAGAAACTTTATATTATAAGAAAGATCAAAAGAAAGTACTTAATCTCAAAAGTTGTGAGATTATATTTGACATACGCCAAAGTTGTACACAAGAAAGTATTTATTCGAAGTCCTTACTAACATCTTTAGTGTTCCGTGGGATATTCGATAAAGAAATACTTAATACAACATATACTTCTTAAAAGCACAAGTTTAGTCACTTGTTTTATCGCACTTACTTTAATTATCGTGGCCATAAACTTATTTAGTGCAAGAAGTTAATAGAAGAGTATACTTTGACATTGCATTTAGTCAAACAGAAGTATACATCTTAAAGCCTTAAGCCTATTAGCTTAAAGGACTTTATACATCAACAAACTCCGAGCTATATATATTTAATTCTATCTTAACGGAGTATTGTGATAAAAGTATTCTTGGATTTAAACGATCTATCAAAAGAAAGAATACTACTTCTAAAAGCACAAGTTAGCCACTTGTTTTTATTGCACTTACTTTTATTGTTTAGTGTGGCTAAAAAGTTTGTATCGTGCTAGAAGTTATAATTATACCTTGACATTGTATTAGTCAAACAAAGGTATACAATTCGAAGCCTTAAAGCACTATAGCTTTTAAACAAGGTCTTCTAATATTACTCCATCAATATTTATATCTATCGGGAGTAATCACAAGTATACTTTGATCATAATTTAAATATCAAAGAAAGTATACTTACAATATAACTTAATATTCTTATACGAATATTAAAGTTAACTTTTGGACTTAGTACCGTAACATACTAGTCCAACTTATATATTCTTAACCATATTTGTTTTGTAGATATTGTTGTCTAACTTTTGTAGTGAGGTAAAGTTGAAATGAGTTGATTCTCGTTCTAAGACCCAAGTCCTAGACGTACTAGCGGGGAGTTAGTCGTCATTGCACCGTGAAGAAGAGGAAAGACCCAAGACCTATCATCTAAGACCCAAGACCGACAAAAGCCAAGAATCAGTAGTCTACACCAAGGTTCTACATCAACTTTGAAGAAGTAGCGGGGAGTTGCTGTCTAAGATAAGTCGTGTAGCTTTTACAACGACTTTGAGGTGGTGACGGGTAGTTACGCACCAAGATGAGTCTTGTATTTGTTGCATTTATTTTGAGGTGGTGGCGGGTAGTTACGCACCAAGACAAATATTTGTAAGTTCTAAAGGCTTCTACCCTATTAAAGGAGCGAGTTTATTTTATAAGGAAATCTCGAGTCCGGAGAGGAGCTCGGGGATTGGAGTAGGGGTGAGCGAATCTATTAGAGGTTGCTGTTATTCCCAGATTACACACTTGTATAATTGTAGAAGGGGGGTTGAATACAATTCTTGATATTTATAAATTTCTGATAAGAACTCCAGAAATCTATACTTAGATAATTGCTGTATAACGATTAATGCACAAATACATCTAAAATCAGGTGGTTAAATGCACCACCTGAAGCTTTTATTTGAAGAAAACTCTATGATACAAATGTACACAGCTGCCGTTTTACAACTCTTTGCTTTCTAAGAATATTCAAGAAAACCCTAAGCAAATGTATCTGTTTCTTAGCTTCTAAAGAGTTGCTACACTTGGTTATATAAAACCCAAGTTTACAAGTACTACAGGAATAAGATAATACTAATCTAATTCAAGTTGACTTGCTACTTCACTCCAAATACACATGTAGCCGAAAGGTTGTCCTTGTGAACAGACATGTCCCCTGCACCTTTCTTGTATTCATAGTGTAAACGGAATGCTTCTTTCTTCTGTGTTTCCAAGGTATGGCTGCCATACTGATTTTTGTATCTACTATCAACCTATGTGATCTGTCAGTCAAACCTGTCTTTATCAACTGCTAATCCCCAGCTTAGCATAGAAGTAAGTGTTAACGATTATCCGTTGACATTGTACACTGTCATCCGTTGATAATAGGTTGAGCTGTATCCGTTGATATTGTAGATTTGAGCTGTATCGTTGATAGAGTTCTGTCTTCATCCGTTGATACACTTTCACTTAAACAGAATTACATAGCATAGCTTATTTACAATTGGCTACCCTATTCTGCCTATCCATTGATGGTCAACATGACTGTGGATAAAAACACTATCAATTGATAACATAGAGATACTGCAGTATGCTACAAAACCTCATCCGTTGATGAGCTACCTGTCAACGGATAGAGTTATAAATCCTCATCCGTTGACAGCTACAATACTTATACAATTTGATTGTTTGTGAAGTTATCATCAAGTACAACATATTCCTAACAATCTCCCCCAATTTATACTTGATGGCAATAAAGCATAAATTCAGGACCTTGATGATAACAAAACAATCCTAAAGATATATATAGAACAATGCACAAATTGTATTAAGCTGCTAAAATCAAAAACAGAAAGTTTGAGAATCTTACAGAGAAGTGCTCCTCTAGACTGAGCAGATTAATACTATTTATTCTCTCTGGTTGGCATCACCCTTGATTTTCCTTCTTTGGCAGAGTTGGACTCATTCTAGATTTGGAGTTGCCTATAGAAGGCATCTTCTTCAACAACTTTTGGATTTAGCTTTTGCTGTAACCATCTCAGGTATTGAGAACTAGCCTTTGATGGTTGGTCTTCTAACCTGAAGAATCTCCTGTTACCATCTTCATCCCTGAACTCTAACATCCAGAAGGGTTGAATGTGGATTTTCTGTCCATTGTAGGGGATCTTCATCTTCTTTGGTAGACTTGATGGTGAGTTCCATTCTCTCCTTATCTGTTCTATTCTGTCCAGTATCTCCCCTTTTGTTATCTTGGAGAACCCTGTGTATCTCTTAATTGCAGAGAACACCTTGGTTAAGGTCAAATAATTTTCTCCAAGAACCCTCTGTAGTGGCCATGTCCTTTCCTTTCCTCCCTTGTATACGAAGACCAATCTCTCAGGCAAATGCTTGTATTTGTCAATTCCTCTTACTTCTGACAATTCATCTAGTTACAGATTCATGTCAGAGCATTCTTCAATATCTGCCTGATGGATAAAATCATCCTTGTTTTCCAAGATTGGCTGCTTGACAATAGCAGGCACCCTAGCAACTTGAATTGGTTCCTTTGAAGGTTGCTTCCTTGGTATCCTTTTCTTCTGTTTAGGCTTCTGTTGAGGCTTCAGCAAGAATGAAGGAACCTCAATGGAGTCAAGATTCATTGGTTCCTCTTTAGGTATTATAGGGTCACCATGGAAATTTACAGCTGGGTTGAATACCTGTGCAGAAATAGATTTTGATGAGCCAATAGTTTCCTTACTTACATTTTCTGGAGAGACAGGCCTCTTTGCCTTTGTTTTCACTCTCCTTTTGGGTTTGGGTTTGGATTTGGGGACTTCCTCAGGTTCCCTCATTTGATCCTCTACCTCATCCAATAACTCCTGAGCCAGCCTGACTTGCTTCTCGTCTGAGTTTTCATATTGATTTTCTTCACTTGGATGAGCTTCCCTAAGAAGTCTGGAGGTCTCCTCTCTTTTTGATTCAACAAATCTAGGATGGTTGTTGGATATATTTAAGACTTTTCCATTCCTTATGATTACAGCCATCCATTCTCTTACACTCCTATTAGCATTTTCTTTGAACTCCTTAATTTGCTTTCCCATTAGCTTCCCTTCATCATCCTTGGGAAATGGAAAGTCCAGTTGTAACTTGTTCTTCCCATTTTCTTTAGGTGGAGAGTAAGCTCTGGTTTTTATGCAGGGTTCAAATTATTTGACAAAGGAAGGTTCAGCATCATAAAATGTAGGAGCCACAATTTCTGGAGTGAGCACCTTCAGAATTGTAGTTGATATTGTTGGAGCAGAAGACTGAGTAGAGAACAGAGTTGATACAATTGATTCATTGATCATTCTCTCTGTCCTCATAATTCTTTCATTTGCCTCCTTGTTAATCTTTTCTAAGGCTTCTATTCTGGCTTGCCTTTCACCATCTGAGATTTCTGATAGATTCTGAATCTCAGGCAAAACCATTTGTTTCTTCACAGGGGAAGCCTCTATAGAAAAATTTGTTGGATTGACCACTATAGTTGGGTGTTGCTCCCCCTCAATTTGTGCTATCTTTCTACTGGAAGCTTGAAATTGACTAGAAGTAACTGCAATTGCAACCTCTTCTACCTTTTTCTCCCCCTTTTTGTTAGCATCAAGGGCTGGAGGAGAGGCTGCAAGTAGCCTTTCCAGTAGCTCAGTCTGTTTTGCTTGGTTGGCAATGATTATCTGCATTTGAGATTCCATACTATCCACTCTGGAGGAAAGGTGCTGAACAGATTTGGCCAGGCTATCTTCTTTTAACAATTTGCTAGTCATCATCTTCTGAGTGGTAGTAGGGGCTAGTGCCTCAATCCTGGCATCTAGTTCTACTTTCATTTCTCTGATTGCAGTTTGGACCTCCTCCTGTTGTGTTCTTTGAATAACCATTTGCATCTTGTGAAGTTTCAGGGAGGCCATTATTTGCTGAAGGACAGCCTTCCTCTGTGGATCTGCATTCTGGTGCTCAGCCCTAGCAGATTGATATTGCTTCATAATCTCCACATTGAAGTCACCAGCCACAGTGGCAGTAGAAAATAGCCATTCTGGAGTATCCTCCACATTGACTTCTTCATCATCTTCTGTGCTATCAATGTCATCATTGCCAAACTCTTCACTTTCAGCTTCTGAAGGCAGAGCTGTCAAAGCTTCCTTTGCTCTTTGTAGAGATTGTGAGGTGTGCACTAGGTGCATTGCCTCCTCTGCCTCCACATTGCCCTATTGTGCCATGACTTGATAGGCAGAAATAGGATGAGTAAAGGTTTCAGGATCCAAAGAGATGGAGTCAATGATTGACTGATATTCTTGTTGAAATTCCATCTCTTTAGAAGCTTCATTAACCTCCATTAACTCACTTGCAATGGTTGTATCTTCCTGCCTTATTTCTCCTGTAGTCCCTTCTCTCCTCTCATCTCTCTTTTCTTGCATCAGGGGCTCCCCCTGGCTCACACCTCTCACACCCTCACCTTCACCTACTAAGGTGGAACTATCTTGCTCTCCTTTTGCCTGACCTGAAGAAATGGTCAGCCTCTCAGTATTTACCTCTCCTTTTGCCTGCTCACAAGGCAGCCTCTCACTCCCTTCCCTCAATCCTAAAAGTGTTTCAACTACTGAGAACTCCTCCACACTTGACACAGGAATGTCAGATATAGCAGTGGTAGAGTGAGTTATCAACGGATAAGGGATATCCGTTGATGGAGTAGTTATAGCTGTCAACGGATGGCTAGACATAGGCGCATCCGTTGATGGAGAAACACTTGTCAACGGATGAAGGATATCCGTTGATGAAGGAAAGATAGCATCCGTTGAAGTGAAAACCAACACTGAATCTATGGAGATTGATTTTAAAGATGAGGCCACAGATTTTGTTGTGAATTCAGAAATGGAAGATTGATGGCCTAACAAATCATCTAGAAGATGATGACCACCAATTGCAGAGTGGGGCTTCTCCAAGAATTTTAAAGATGGAGAATCAGGAATTGATGTAGATATCATATCCACATCCAGAGATGGAGTTGGTGATGGTGGATTGTAATGTGTATCGATTTGAAGGTTAAGATCAAGGGGCTGTGACTCCACATTTATTGAAGTCACATTAAACTGAATTTGAGAAGGTACAGTTTGC
Organism: Saposhnikovia divaricata; assembly: GCA_036435485.1. Classification (NCBI taxonomy): domain Eukaryota; kingdom Viridiplantae; phylum Streptophyta; class Magnoliopsida; order Apiales; family Apiaceae; genus Saposhnikovia; species Saposhnikovia divaricata. Next base: position 20,292,271 of record CM071599.1, on the reverse strand, counting down.
TGTACTGTGTGTACACCCTGTGATTCCCCTATGGTTTTAGATTTTACTCTTCTTTCATAGGTTTTTGAGAGAGGGCTAGTGACCCTTACCCTTTTGTGCAGAGTTTCTGTGGAACTAGTAGTCACACCCTGTTGAGAGGATGTAACCTGGGCTTGGCTATTTGGTGCACTCTCCTCACCTACCTTATTCTTAGGGCTTGCACCCTGTCCCTCACCACTCACTACCTCCTTCACACTCCCCTCAAGAGTTGTGGTAGTTTTTGCAGCAGGTGCTTTTTGAGAAGCACCTGAGGTTTGTCTTTTAGATTTTGGTTTGGAAACTTTTGTTTTAGTCACTTGGGTAGGAGCCTGTTTGGTCACTACTACAGACTCCATTGTAACAGTGGAAGACAAAGAAATTTGGGGGTTAGAGATAGGAGTTTCAAGGTTAGAAATAGTTACCTGAACAATTGGTAGATATACCAATTGTACTTCTGCATTGGAGTTCATTCGAATTAAATCACTTAGGACTCTCTTCTCCTGAACAAAACATGTGAACTTGCTATCCGGGTTAGCAATGGATAGCTTATTCTCAGATACATGCAGTGCTAAGAGCATAAAAAATCTAGCAAAATAGATATTCTTGCTCCTAGTTTCCTTTTTACCTAATTTTGCTGCTATCTCATACATGACTAGTGTGCCAAAGTTATAGAATTTATCAGTCAGAAGCATATACAACATAACTAGCATGGAATGGGTAACAGCATCAAAATTACTAATTTTGCCTGAAAAAGTTTTAATGAAGGCATCACAAAAATAACTCCATTCTTTAACCATTCCTTTCCTAACAATTTTCCCTAAATTCTCAGTACTAAGGGCATAATTTATGGAATTAATCATGGTAACAATTTCAGCATCACTGGGTACTTTTAGACAGTTATTCTCAGGCAATTTTAAACAAGCAGTTATCACATCAGAATTAACTACATAGTTTTTACCCTTTAAGGAAAAAGCAATTGTACCGTCTATGCCGTTGTACTCAACAGATGTCCACACCTCTTCAATTACCTCGTGGATTAGAGGAGTGGTGGCAGTCATAGCATACGACAGTTTACATTTCTTCACAAAATTCATCAAGGTGTGATAAGGTTCTGGGGCATTCACTGTATCAACATAGGCCGCGAAGTTGTTCTTCTCATAGGTGAACCCAGTGGAAGACATCATCTTAACAATAGGCGCCATTAAAGTGTTTGAACTTTTGTTGCAGAGAGTTTTAGTGAAGAAGATGCAGTTTACTTGAGAGAATCTTGAAAGTCGATAAAAGTGAGATGTGAGAGCACAAGACAGACTTTTATATTTTTCAAGAGTTGAAAATGAAATAATTAAAAGTAATTATCCGTTGGTCAAAAGTAACTGTCAGTTAATAAAAGAAAATAAATATAGCCATGCCTATATATATACACGTTTACCAATGGTTATATTTAAAAGAAAATATGTATATCAACGGATATGAAATGAACGGTTAAAAAACAGTTTATCCATCGATGATGTGGATGACCTGTTATCCGTTGATATACGAAAATCTAGGAATGTGTTTATACTACCAACGGGTAAAAGGATATCCGTTGATAAGATAATTTTGCCTTGGACAAAATTTCTGCAGAAAATTTTTCTGAGAGTTTTTAATTCTCAAGTAAATCAAAACACATTTCTAGCTGCAATGCAGTAAGATCAAATATCACCAGGAATTATGACAAATTAAGCATACCTAGTTCACCTACCAATCTTGTGAATGTGGATTCATCAAGAGGCTTAGTGAAGATATCTGCAAGTTGCATTTCACTTGGCACAAAGTGCATTTCTACTGTACCATTCATCACATGTTCTCTAATGAAGTGGTATTTGATGTCAATATGCTTGATTCTCGAATGTTGCACTGGATTCCCTGTGATAGCAATAGCACTTGTGTTGTCACAGAAAATTGGAATCTTCTCAACTTTTAGACCATAGTCAATAAGTTGATTTTTCATCAATAGAATCTGTGCACAGCAGCTTCCAGCAGCAATGTACTCAGCTTCAGCTCTAGAAGTGGAGACTGAGTTCTGTTTCTTACTGAACCATGAAACAAGCCTGTTTCCTAGAAATTGACAGGAGCCTATAGTACTTTTCCTATCAATTCTGCAACCTGCATAATCTGCATCTGAGTAGCCAGTTAGATCAAAACCATATTATCTTGGATACCAAATGCCAAGGTTTGGTGTTCCCTTGAGATACCTGAAAATTCTCTTAATAGCTATCAAGTGAGACTCTCTAGGGTCAGCTTGAAATCTAGCACAAAGACAAGTAGAAAACATTATATCAAGTCTACCAGCTGTTAGGTATAGAAGTGAACCTACCATGCCTCTATAGCTTGAGATGTCCACAGACTTTTCCTTAGTATTCAACTCAAGCTTAGTTGCAGTGGCCATAGGTGTTTTTGCAGAGGTACAATCCATTAAGTCAAATTTCTTTAAAAGGTCATAAATATATTTTGTTTGACTTATGAAAATGCCCTCATTAACTTGCATTACTTGTAGGCCAAGAAAGTAAGTTAATTCACCCATCATGCTCATTTCATACCTACTTTGCATAAGTTTGGCAAACCTTTTGCAAAGCTTCTCATCTGTAGACCCAAAAATAATATCATCTACATAGATTTGAGCAAGTATTGAAGAGCCATTGATATTTCTATGAAATAAGGTTTTATCTACTGTACCTCTAGTGAAGTGATTCTCCAAAATAAATTGAGATAAAGTGTCATACCAGGTTCTTGGTGCTTGCTTCAAACCATAAAGTGCTTTCATGAGAAGATATATATATTCTGGAAATTCTGGATCTTCAAATCCAGGAGGTTGATGGACATAGACCTCTTCTTCCAGTTCCCCATTTAGAAAGGCACTTTTGACATCCATCTGATAGACTTTAAAAATGGCATGTGCTGCATAGGCTAGGAAGATTCTGATTGCCTCAAGTCTTGCCACTGGAGCAAAAGTTTCATCAAAATCTATCCCTTCTTCTTGAGAATAGCCCTTTGCCACTAATCTAGCTTTATTCCTCACAATTATGCCATTTTCATCTATCTTATTCTTGAGAACCCATTTAGTACCTATGACACTTCTATCATCAGGTTTGGGCACAAGCTTCCATACTTTATTTCTTTCAAATTGGTTTAGCTCTTCTTGCATTGCTAAGACCCAATCTGGATCTAGAAGGGCATCTTCCACTTTCTTAGGTTCCTCTTGAGACAGGAAGCTACTGTATAGGCATTCTGCTTGAGTGGCCCTCCTAGTTTGGACTCTTGAATTTGATTCACCAATGATTAACTCAAATGGATGATCTCTAGTCCATTTTCTTGCAGGTGGAAGGTTTGATCTTGATGAGGTTGATTCATTTTCATGAGCATGATCATGTTGATTTAGCATTGAATTTTGACCCTGAGAAACTCCCCCTGAGTTTGTTATCCTTGCAGAATTATAAGTTGACTGTCAACGGATGCATCATTTTGCCTGTCGATGGATGCTTGAGAATTTCTGTCAACGGATGCATCTCTAATATTGTCAACGGATGCTCCAGAATGACTGTCAACGGATGCTTCATTTCCAGTGTGAGCATTACTTCTAGTTGGTACATCAACTCTTGGTGGATCTCTGTGGCCATGATCTTCATCTTCCTCATCATCATCATAGTACATTCTTCCTTCACCTTCATTCTCAAATTCCAACTTTTCATGAGATCCTCCATCATTTAGACCTAGAATCTTTTGATCATCAAACACAACATGTACAGATTCCATAACAATGTTGGTTCTTAGATTGTAGACTTTATAGGCTTTCCCTGTTGCATATCCAACAAAAATAGCTTCATCTGCCTTTGCTTCAAATTTGCCCAAGTTATCTCCATGATTCCTTAGTACAAAACACTTACATCCAAAGACATGAAGGAAAGCTAAAGTTGGTTTCTTGTTGGTTAACAACTGATAAGGAGTCATTCCTCTAGCTTGATTGACCAAGGAAATATTCTGAGTAAAGCATGCAGTGTTGACAGCCTCAGCCCAGAAATATGTTGGTAATCTTGATTCACTTAACATTGTTCTAGCTGCTTCAATGAGAGTTCTGTTTTTCCTTTCAACAACCCCATTTTGTTGAGGTGTTCTGGCAGCAGAAAACTCATGGACAATTCCATTTTCTTCACAGAAAATCTTCATTGTGGAATTCTTGAATTCAGTACCATTGTCACTCCTGATTCTTTGTACTTTGTCTTCAGAACCATTGTTTAGTATTCTGAGGTGATTGATGATGATTTCACTTGCACAATCCTTGGAGTGCAGGAAGAAGGTCCATGTAAACTTAGAAAAATCATCTACAATCGCCAGACAGTATTTTTTCTTTAAAATAGACATGACATTAACTGGACCAAACAAGTCCATATGCAGCAGTTGAAGTGGCTTAACAATGGATGACTCTGTCTTGCTCTTGAAGGATGATTTCTTTTGTTTCCCTAATTGGCAGGCATCACACAGTCCATCTTTGATAAATTCCAATTGAGGGATTCCTCTAGCAAGATCCTTTCTTACCAAGTCATTCATAACTTTAAAATTCAAATGTGATATCTTCTTATGCCATAGCCAACTCTCATCCTTACTTGCTTTACTGAAGAGACAAGTAATGGATTTTGAGCATGCTGAATTGAAGTCAGCTATGTAAACATTTCCTTTTCTAAAGCCTGTCAATACCACATTGTTGTCTTCCTTGGTAGAAACAACACAGGCTTCTTTTGTGAACCTTACTTCATAGTCTTTGTCAAAAATCTGACTGACACTCAGCAGATTGTGCTTCAAACCTTCAACTAAGGCCGCTTCTTCAATGATGACATTGTCTTTTGAAATCAGGTCATATCCCTTAGTATATCCTTTGTTGTCATCTCCAAAGGTAATTCTAGGGCCAGCTCCTTCCTTGAACTCTATGAGCAGGGTTGAATCTCCTGTCATGTGCCTAGAGCATCCACTGTCTAGGTACCATAGATTCCTCTTGTTTCCCTACACACATCCAAAAGCAAATCAAGTTGATTTTGGTACCCAAGCTTCCTTGGGTCCTTTCTTGTTAGCCTTTGACTTTACAATCTTGGCATTCTTCACCTTAGATGTAGATGCCTGATTGATGGGGTTTGACAAATGCTTATTTGCATGAATATTTAATGCATGCATTTGTGTAAAATTGGCATACATATTATTCATGCTAGGAATGTTCCATGACATTTGTGGCATATTCACAAATTGAAAATAAGGATTAGACACATATGGCATGTTCACATATGGATTAGAAAAACTAGCATTTTGATACAAACCAGGCATTGCAGGCATACATGGTATAGTTTGAGGTACATGAACAGGAGCCTTGTTGACAATCTTGCAATTAGAAGATAGGTGATTGACACTATTACAATTACTACAAGTTTTCCTAGGGGCAAACTTGTCAGGAGAATAATTGTTTTTCTTGTTGATGCCTATCTTACCATTTCTGTTCCTTTTCTTTTTACCCTCAATTTCTACCTTTTCATTATCTGATTTACCAACAGCCTTTTTGTTGTGTAAGTCACATGCCTTAGCCTTCCCACTAGATTTGGTTTGGCTACACTCACCAGTAACAAAGTTTTTGTTGACTGGACCATACTTAATATCCAGTTTCTTGAGTTCCTTCTTACTAACAAACTTTTTGTTAGTCGACGGATACCTCTCATCCGTTGATGGTTCATCTGTCAACGGATGATCACTATCCGTTGATTCACAAAGTCTCTAGATCCTCAAGGCAAGGTTCTAGCTCCTTTTTCTTTTGAGTCCAAGTCTCCTTCACAAACGATTCTATTCCCTGGACTTCTATTATGTTTTGTGAAATATTCCTACAGCTTTGAAATTTAGCAATTATCCCTTGTTCTTTTTCAAGCTGGTCTCTTAAAATCAGTTCTCTTTTTAACACAGCTTTAAGTTCACTTTTAGCATTATTGCAATCAACTCTCATTTTCTCAAATTCTAGAAATTGAGCTTCTAGAGCAGCATTTCTATCACTTAAAAACAGATTAGTCTCTTTAATCCTATTGTTCTCTTTAGTAAGTGATTTAAGAGTAACACTCAAGTGATATAGTTCAGTAGACATTTCATCTATAACACTATTGCATTCCTCTTTGGTGAGCTCAGAGAGATTAGTAGAAAATACCTGATTGTTAGCTGAACTTGCTTCCTGCTCTCCAGAATCAGCCATCAATGCAAGGTTGACATACTCAACATCATCATCAGAATGATTTCCATCAGCAGCCCAGTCATACTCTTGGGTCATGAATGCCTTTCCTTTCTGCATGAGAAGATCAAAATATTTCTTCTTGTAGTCAACAGCTTCAGTTGGCTTTCCTTTGTTCTCAGATCTAGGCTTCCTGCATTCACTTATCATGTGACCAGCACTTCCACAATTGTAGCATTTAATTTTGGATTTATCCACAAAGTTGCTTGTGGAATAATCCTTGTTAAATGGCTTGGCCACCCCAGAGTTTCTCTTGAATTTCAGCTTAGAGAATCTCCTAAATAGAAAGGCTAAGTGCTCATCCAATTCATCCTGCTGAAGGACATTCAATTCTTCAGACACCTTTTCCTTGCTCCTGCTTGACTCTGCTCTATCTTTACAAACCTCCTTATTTGGTGTAGAACAAGCAACTTCTGTCCTTTCCTCCTTCTTCTCCATGTTGGCAACAAGTGCAACTGACCCACTTTTCTTTTGGGACTTCTCAATCTCTTCATCCTGCTCCATTTCTAGCTCATATGTCTTTAAAGTTCCATAGAGCCTTTCAAGAGTAAATGTCTTGTACTCTTGAGTGTTTCTTAGAGAAACAGTCATTGGCTTCCATTCCTTGGGCAGTGATCTCAGAAATTTGAGATTAGAATCTTTAACTTGATAGATTCTTCCATACAGTTTCAAACCATTTAGTAGCTTTTGAAATCTACTAAATGTATCATTCAATGTTTCTCCACTCTTGAAATGGAAGTGTTCATACTGTTGGATTAGTAGTTGCATCTTGTTTTCCCTCACCTATTCTGTTCCTTCACAAAGGGTTTGAACAGTGTCCCATACTTCCTTGGAGGTAGTACAGCTAATAACATTGTCAACCATGTCTGTTTCTAGACCATTAAACAGTATATTAATGGTCTTTTTGTCTTTGTGGACTTCTGCCATATCTTCAAGACTCCATTCAGAAACAGGTTTGGGAATGAGAGTGTCAGGCACATCTTCAGCAAGGCCAACTCTTGCTGCAGTCTTCATTGGAACATGAAGACCCTTGTCAATGCAATCCACAAAACCCTCATCAATGGACATGAGATGTAGACGCATTTTTACTTTCCAGTGAAAGTAATTCTCTCTATCAAGAACTGGTATCTTTACTCCATAATCCTTCTTAGACATGTTGGAAGTGTGTTGATCTTTAAACTTCAAATATGATAGAAGCTTGCTCTGGTACCAATTGTTATTCCCAGATTACACACTTGTATAATTGTAGAAGGGGGGGGTTGAATACAATTCTTGATATTTATAAATTTTTGATAAGAACTCCAGAAATATATACTTAGATAATTACTGTATAACGATTAATGCACAGATACATATAAAATCAGGTGGTTAAATGCACCACCTGAAGCTTTTATTTGAAGAAAACTCTATGATACAAATGTACACAGCTGGCGTTTTACAACTCTTTGCTTTCTAAGAATATTCAAGAAAACCCTAAGCAAATGTATCTTTTTTCTTAGCTTCTAAAGAGTTGCTACACTTGGTTATATAAAACCCAAGTTTACAAGTACTACAGGAATAAGATAATACTAATCTAATTCAAGTTGACTTGCTACTTCACTCCAAATACACATGTAGACGAAAGGTTGCCCTTGTGAACAGACATGTCCCCTGCACCTTTCTTGTATTCATAGTGTAAACGGAATGCTTCTTTCTTCCGTGTTTTCAAGGTATGGCTGCCATACTGATCGAATTCGACCAGGATTCCTGGTCGAAAAGCTCACGACCAGGATGGAAAAATGGGCCTTAATTCGACCAGAATCCTGCTTGAATTCGACCAGGATTCCTGGTCGAAAAGCTCGCGACCAGGATGGAAAAACATGCCTTAATTCGATCAGGATCCTGATCGAATTCTATCAGGAATCCTGGTCGAAAATATTCAGCCTTTATTTTGATTTTTTCATAAAAATATGAAATTTTTTATAAAAGTGATAATTCTTGAGGAAAGTTGGGAAGAAAAATTCCTAAAAATTCCAGAAAAATGGAGAAAAGCTACAATGTTATTTCCAAAGGCAAATGAGCCCAAAATATTTTTGATAAAATTAATCAAAAATAAGGAAAATGCCTGTGAGCACTAGGAAAAATCCCGAAACATGCAAGAAAATTATTAATAAATTTTCTATGAGACATGGAAATTGTTGTTTAGCCTCGAATAAGGCAAATCGTCGTAAATGTGTAGGTCGCTCCACACTTTACAATCAAGGCGATACCCGTGAAACACTAGTGTACGAAAATCCTCGATTTAGGGTTTGTAGCCCCAGGTAAGGGATAAATTGGACCTCGAGTCTTGATAAGGACCAATTATAACTTCAATGAAAACCTGATCAGTTTTCCTAGAAGTTGGGGGGCAAATGATATGGGCTGGAAATAAGCCCTAGAGGCACATTTAATGTGATATTAATTAAACTTAGATTGGTCCAAGGTTAAAGCCCATTAACGAGGCCCAAACCCCTAATTAAATAATAAATTCGTGGCTAATAAACCAGCCGAATAAAAGACTCCGTTATTGAGTCCAAAAGGAAACCAAGTCATCTTTGGAGTAGCCCCCAAGGCATACGACTTCAATACTTATCCACCTTCCATCCGGAAGGATCTAGAATTGGGCTTATGCTGTGACTTGCCCGCCAAGACATCTAATTCTACTTTGATTCTAGGGTTCCCAACACCTATATAAGGACCTGATCCAGAACTACGTTTTATTGGCTTGATTCTTGATATTTGCAAGATACGTAGGCATCTTGTGAGGACCCGAGTTAAGTCACGAAACACTTGATCAGCCGTTGAAGTTCGAAGCTCTCCCTAACCCTAGCATTTAATACGCAATAAATACACCCTAATTTTTATTTCACACTCTCGATATTCTAATGTACTTAGTAGTTTAGAAACCCATGTAAAAATCAATATCCATCCACCGCTTTTCTACTTGAAATGCTTCAGCTTTACTATTTTTCTTTATTTATTTATTTTTTTGAAAATACTATTTTTCTTTATTAATTGAGTTCAACAACCTTTTTGCATAACCAACGTGGCCAGTTACAGAACAACCACGTGTCAACTAGTGAAGCATCCACGTAGGCCTTAAAAACGTATAAATAAGGACCAATTAGAAGGCTAGAAAATTGTACCCATTGAAATGGCAAAAGAACAAGAGGAAAGTAATGGAATTCGGGTCAATGGAATGCAATTCGGGTATGATTTTCAAAACCCGTTATTCGTTGACTTCACCCTTAACATCTCTCCCGGATCTCGATGTCTCCTCGTCGGTGCCAATGGATCTGGTACTCTCTCTCTCTCTCTCTCTCTCTCTCTCTCTCTCTCTCTCTCTCTCTCTCTCTCTCTCTCTCTCTCTGCATATCTATAATGTATGTATCTGTGATTCATTTTGGTTGTGTTAGTTGTAAAAATTATTGTTTTTTTGCTCAATTAGGATTCATTTTGATCATAATGTTATATCTGTGGCTGTAATAGTTTGTGTTCTTCGATGATTATGGAGGAATTAACTGTAAATTAGGGGTGATAAGTTTAATTGATTTAGGGTTTAGTTATTGATTGCAAGAGACAAGTATTTGATTAACCTAGTGTGTTACAAGGAAGCATTTGTATTTGGTAGAGCTGTTGTTTTGTTTAAACTTAGTTCAATAGTAACATTTTGGGGTTTGGCTATATCAAGTGTTATGAGGGTTGTCATAATGTCATATTTTTTCAAGATTATATTTTTTCCAAATAGTCGAGGTATTCGCGGAAATGTCTCTGTAGGTAACATCAGGGTCCTTATAATGGGTATGTTTGGTTTGCTTTGGTTTTAACTGTATTGTGGATCTCAAAATATATTTAAATCTTCCTTGTTGAAAAGTAAAAACACTTTTGTTGTACAGAATGGTGCCTTGGATTTTTGTACTAATTTGAACTTGTTTGATATTTAGGTGAGTGAATATATTCTGAGGAAAACAAATTAAGGCAATGACATAGGCTTTTTGAATACACGGTGACGGTTATCTGAATACACATTATTACCATCTGAGAAACTGTTTCTTTTCTTTAAAGGGTCCTACTATTTACTAACTAGGGCAAAGAACAGCTTTTTTAGCTTCATATTGACTTGTGATGGACCGGTGCCCAGTCTCAAAATTATTGGTACGAAAAATCTAAATACCGCTACTTACTCTGTGCATTTTAATGTTTTCGCAGGGAAGACGACTTTGCTGAAGATTTTGGCTGGAAAACATATGGTTGGTGGAAGAGATGTAGTGCAGGTCTTGAATTGTTCTGCTTTTCATGACACACACCTGGTTTGTAGCGGTGACTTGTCCTATTTGGGAGGATCCTGGACTAAAACAGTGGGCTCTGCAGTAAGTTCTTTATCCATGTAATCTGCATTATCTAGCTTTTAATTACTATTCAAAGTTCTTTATCTATGTAGTCTGCATTATCTAGCCTTTAATTACCATTCAGTCCTGATATATCCTTGATCAGTTGCTGTATTTTATCAGTATGATTCTTGGTATTAGGGTTTTACTGTCACTTATACCACGACAGCGTGTATTCATGTATCATGATTTTGCCAATGATTAATGTGATGCAAACTTTACCTAAAGGTAGATAGTTACCAAACTGATTTTTTTTTTACAACATTCATATGTAACATATATTCTATGCATCTCTTTTCTGGACAATAGTAGTCTGTGTAAGTGTGAGTATGAGTGTGAGTCAATAATCAATATAACGAGCCATGATGTACATGCAGGGTGAAATCCCACTTCAAGGAGACTTCTCTGCTGAGCATATGATATTTGGAGGTGAAATACATTTACTAATTATAAATTAACTTGCACATCTGATATTGTGGATTTATATTAATCTCACTGGCATAATCAAGTTAAAAAGATTGACTTATAAGTTTAGAGAATTTTTATTTGTTATTATATTTTGCCATCTCATTGCACGATGCAGTTGAAGGGATTGATCCTATAAGGCGTGAGAAGTTGATTGAATTGCTTGATATTGATTTAAGATGGCGTATGCACAAGGTTTCTGACGGTCAGCGGCGCCGAGTCCAAATCTGTATGGGGCTACTCCATCCTTTTCAGGTAAATTTGCTGCACTTGTGTTGCGAACCTAGATAACTTAATAGTTGCATGTATTTATTCATGGTACACGATTATGGTGATGATATATTAGCTTGTCAAATATGGTGGTGGAATATATGCGTAAGGTTGAACCCAATAAACAAGAGTACATAGATATAGAAAATATTGTAAAATTGTTTATTGTGGATGTTCTCAAAATTTGCAGAAAGTGAAGGAAATATATTTGAGGACCCAGGGAGCCTTTCTTCCTTTCAAAAATTTAACATAGCTGTAATGGTAAAAGGATCAGAGTTTTGCTCGTTTGGTAGAATGCATGGCTTTTATTGATAGTCCATTTAAAGTCGTGAAAAGTCATCTTTAAAGATGTATACATGCTTTGCTGTGTGAGTGCTTGCATACATAAGGTTGATGCTGTTAAAATGTGTATTGTTTATGCACCAGGTTATCTTCCACTGTTTAGATTAACCTGTATTGAAGTTGGTGTCTCAATTTTGATCTATTATTGACTGAAACCATACTTGCTCAGGTTCTTTTGTTAGACGAGGTAACAGTTGACCTAGATGTTGTTGCAAGGATGGATTTGCTTGATTTCTTTAAGGAAGAGTGCGAGGAGGTACAAACATCAATAACTTTTGTTTACATTGAATTGGGATTTAGGTTTCGTTAAAACACCTTAAATAATATTGTATCATATATCCATTTAAGATAAACAAACCATTTGCATTACTGCATGTGGCATGCCACCTATAATGAGTTTTTGCCAAGGGATGATTAAATTTTGAGTTGATTGTAAGTGCACTTCTTTCTTATTAAAAGCTTCGACTAATACAGATATTTGTTGCAGGTCATGTTATAAAAATAAGGTTGCACCATTCGTTACAACTGTTAATATCATGCTGATACTGGGATGTCTAATTTATCATATTATTATTTGATTAAATTACAGAGAGGAGCTACAATTGTGTATGCAACACATATTTTTGATGGATTGGAGACGTGGGCCACAGATCTGGCTTACATACAAGACGGAGAATTGAGACGGACAGAGAAATTATCTGAGCTTAGTGAGTTAAAAAACGCTGCTAATCTGCTTTCAGTGGTTGAGTGCTGGCTGCGTTCTGAAACCAAGGTAGAGAAAAAGAAACCTGCCAATAATTTGTCCGAAGTCAAGAAATCATCTCCTTTCGATTCTTCTCCTTTTAGATCAACCAGACACATGGCTTACTACCGCTGATAATACTTGGTAGTACTTTCTGGTGGAACTTAAACTGCATAGCTGCAAAAAGGAAAAATATTATGTTGATTTCATCAGCCAGGTACGAGTAAACCTCTGTCAAGAAAGAACCTTCTCCCATCAACTCCGTGCTTGTAAAGTCACGCTATTCCAACCTAAAGCATTGCACAACTTTTCTACATCGATATAGGGTTGTACTTTCCTAAGATTTTGGATATGTTGAAGTGTTAAGGCTCCCTAAAAATTTTCGTGGAGTATAGATATAGAGTATTTTACTTCGTTTTATCTGAAGTTATTTCTAGAGCAAGTGTGTATGTTGCAAAGTTTGTTGGTGAAAAATTGTATGATCTTCCATTGAGTTTGTTTACATATCATAAACGCATTTCTTTCAAGGGTGATGGCCATGTGTATACATTATTGCTGCGTACATTTCATATAATCACAAACCTTCATATTTTTATGCAACATCTGAAATTCTTAAAAGCTCAGTTATCCTATTGATATTCAAATAGGGTCCGAACTGATGGTTGTAGCATACCTTGGCGTTGAGCGGTGAAGAGAAAGACTTTGCTTTTTATTTGAGCATGAAGAGCTTACTCATCCTTATATGTCAAGATTTTAAATTTTAATCTTATCATGTTCATTATCCGCAAAAATTATATTGTAACAATAATTTGCGATGAACATGAGCCAACCAATATATACATGAATGTATATAATCATGTACTCCGAATTTTTATTTCTTGACGTTTGATTTTTTTTATTTGCGATGAACATGAGCCAACTAATATATACATGAATTTTTATTTCTTGACGTTTGATTTTTTTTAGCAATGCAAAGCATGGCATCATTTCCTTGGCTAGCTAACTTTTACATGTAAAGGATGATGAACAGCAGTTAGTTGACATATCTCTGTTAAAGTTGTACCATTAAAGCAAATAAAACCAACGGTTTTTCTTACAAAAGTGAAAAGAGAAGCACTCACAAGTCACAACGTGGGAGTCTAGATTCAGTCAACTTGTGCACAAAATAATCTTTAAAAAGGAAATAAAACAAAATAAAATAAAATATTATTTTAATCAGAAATAGTAGTATTTAAAAGACCAAATAATACTATCATATACTCCCTCCGTCCCATTTTATATGAACCTTATTCCTTTATGGGACGTCCCAAAAAGAATGAACCTATTATACTTACTATTTTTGAACACTACTTTTCACTATTACACCCACTACTTCTTCATTTCATACTCTTTTTTATATTAAATAAACACTATTACACCCACTACTTTTCTCCACTATCTCAAATATATTATTAAATATTGATAGGTCCCACCACTTTACCAACTTTTCAACTAACTTTACTCTATTTCTACTATCTTTTCTTAATCTCCGTGAAAGTCAAACCAGTTCATATATTATGGGACGGAGGTAGTATTATATTAACATCAAGTCTGTTCTTCAGTTCATCCCCTGTGATCTGTTAATACATACATACAATAACAATGATATACATACACATCTACACACACGCTTTTTGATACCTATATCTATAAAATACATTCACCCACACCGCTTTGTTCATAATTCATATACACACACATTAATAATATTGTCATTTTCAAGATATAAACGGATCCAAATACTGTATCTATCTCCTACAAGCCCTTTTTCTTGCCGGTAATCCGATCTCTATTGCTCCCATTTCAAGATTCATCTTTTCTTTTTCATTATATATTTTTTTATTTTAAATTAAATAAAAGTTTGTGAATTTATGATTCCATGTTTTATGTTCTTGCATGCTTTGATAATCTTGTGGGGTCTGTCTGAACAGTGAATGGATCTCATTTGCATTTGAGAAAATTATTTGTAAGATATGATTTTGGTTTTTGGGTTGAATTGTTTTGTTTTTGATTAAAGATTACATCTTTTGGCATTTAGGTAATGGGCTTCATTGGTTTTTTTGAAATTTCAACTTTTTTTTTTTACTATATGAATGGTTGCTTTGTGATCTTTATGTAGAGTTGGTATGTTTTCATTTGTATGTGTATAATATTGTTGGCATCAAAGAGTTTTTTTTTTTTTAATAGTTTTCACTTTGCTTCTATGTTTAAGGGGAGGAGGAGGGAGTGATGATTTCGAACACCCTGACATTGTGTCATCGTAGGGGTGCGATGAGGCTTTGGAATTAGACTATCGTAAAATATTAAGAAATCGTAAATTAAGTTGACATGGATATGGTTTTTGGTTATTTTCAATTTGTTTTTATGAATGAGTGTAGATTGAGTGACCTGGTTGACATTAAATGTGTTGTGATATATATTTATTTTTGTAGTTTTCTTTTCTTGCTGCAGAGTGAATTTGTTAGGCGAATCCGGGTTCGAAGGACAGTATTAATCAAAGCTATATCTTGAGAAATGATTGTTAGTTGTTGAAGAGTTTTTGTGACAGCGGAAACAAAATGGATTCGGCTAGGGGTTGGCTTCAGAAGCTTCAGCCACGAGATCGGGCAAAGTCTTCAGCAAAGAAAAAGGGATCTGAGGAATCTGAGGAGGATGACACCAAAGAATCAAGACCACTAACAGACGAAGAAGCATCAAATGTTACAAAACAAAAGGTTTCAGCTGCAAAGCAATATATTGAGAATCATTATAAGGAACAGATGAAGAATTTGCAGGGGAGGAAGGAACGGTAAGTCACGTGTGCAGGAACTCTTGCCTGGTTGCATATAGACTCATATGTTGGATATTTATCTTATCCAATTTTTTTTTTTTTTTTTAAAACAAAGATAACATTTTCTTGAGTTCCTTGCTATTTTTGGCCCATTCATTGTACCACAGGCAGGAGTATATTTAGGAGTTCAAAAATATTTGTAACTTTTCTAAATTTCTTAGATTGTTTGACATTCCTATTGGTGAGGGTAAAAGATTTTACTTTAACTTGTATCATAGAAATTACTTGACGGCACAAATAAATGCGTTATAGTTTAACATAGTTCACTTATTTTTTTCATTCAATTTGGTTAGTACTTGTGATCTCAAGACCTATTTTCCCACCTCTCAGAGTGAGAGATGGCCAGTAGCCTTAGAAAGCAAGAATTAACATATCCGTTTCCTGTTCAAATGTGGGGGAATAGCAAGTTTCTAACAAACTTGGGCATAGCAATTACTTTATGACAAGTTTCTTGGGTCAAAAAAGACCTCAAATTCAAGATATATGTGTCAGATTAATCGAGCTAGTCTTCATGTCACCCTTTTTTCTTTTCTAGCACTTCTTCCGTGATTAATAGAAGTCATAAGTTCTAGTGAACTTTTAGGCCACAAAACATGTGATTACTCACCCCTTCATTGTATTCTCCAAACAGACGAAATTTACTGGAGCAGAAGTTGGCTGATGCTGATGTCTCGGAGGAAGACCAAAATAACCTAATAAAGTTCCTAGAGAAGAAGGAAACTGAATATATGCGTCTTCAGAGACACAAAATGGGAGCTGACGATTTTGAGTTGCTCACAATGATCGGAAAAGGTGCTTTTGGAGAGGTAAACATTCTTAAATTTTGGTGCTAGTATTGCACAGATGGTTAGTGGATACATGGTATACTTTAGTGGTAATTCAGATTTAGGAAATTCTGTAGTTTATTTAAGAAGTCATTTGTTGTGAGCTAACATCCTGCATTGCATAGTGTACCACAATCTTAAGGTACAATTTGCAATGAATGGGGTACATATACAACATAGAATGCACAGAATTTGAAAGAAACCAATAGAGTTTATCATATTTTTGTACTTCTATTGTTATACACTAGTACTGCATGCAATCTACGTCATATTACTTTCAGTCTCGTCGCTTGAATGGAATATCTCACAAGTTTATAGTTGCCACTTGTTGTGCAATTGTCAGTGGAGACAGAATAACGTTTACTTTCTGAAACTTGAAAGCTTGAGACTTCATCATATGATGCTGTTGATTAACTTGAAGCTATCTTTCAAAGTGATGTGTCTATATTGAAATGTGAATTCTGGATGTAACTAGAGACATGCATTGATTTATCTTGTTCAGGTTCGAGTCTGTAGGGAAAAGGCAACAGGTCATGTCTACGCAATGAAAAAGCTTAAGAAATCCGAAATGCTTCGTAGAGGCCAGGTATGTGTGTGTTTTTGTGGTCTTCAGAAGCTATTCTTGCTTCTTTTAATTTTTTTAGCTAGCTTTTACACTCTTATAGGTTGAGCATGTTAAAGCTGAAAGGAATCTGCTCGCAGAGGTGGACAGCAATTGTATTGTAAAACTTTATTGCTCTTTCCAAGATAGTGATTATCTATATCTTATCATGGAATATTTACCTGGTGGAGATATGATGACACTACTTATGAGAAAGGATACCTTGACTGAAGAAGAAGCTAGATTTTATATTGGTGAAACAGTCTTGGCCGTTGAGTCTATTCACAAACATAATTATATTCATAGGTTTGTGACTGCTTTGAACCTTTGATGCATCGCCTTAATACTGTGTACTTTTTGAAGTGCAACTGTTGGATCACCAGGTGTCTTGACATTTGATGTTTACTTTTCAGAGACATTAAGCCCGACAACTTGCTACTTGACAAACATGGTCATCTGAGATTATCAGATTTTGGACTTTGTAAACCTTTAGATTGCAGTACTATAGAAGAGAAGGACTTATCTTCAGCAGTTAGTCCAACTGGCAGTTCAAAAAATACTGTACGGTCTCCACCTCTAAAACGAACACAACAGGAGCAACTACAACACTGGCAGAAAAACAGGCGGACTCTTGTAAGCATTTTGTAACTTTTTCTGACTAATTTTTCTCATTTGCATTGCTTATCATTGCCTATTTGATGACACTATCTGCTGACTGCCAAGTAGTATCTTCTCTTGTGGGAAGATGATGGGGTTTAGACAAAATATTTGTAGGTTGCATTGTTCTGTAGATATCTTTAATAATGTAAAATCTGCTTCCATGAAAAGTTCAGCCGCTTCCCTGAAGTGCAATTTTTATATTTCTAGAAAACAAATCTCGACGTGGTTTTTTTTCTCAATTCTCATCTTTCGTGTAAATTATTTTCTGGATATTGCAGGCATATTCGACTGTTGGTACACCAGATTATATTGCTCCTGAAGTTCTTTTGAAGAAAGGATACTCATTGGAATGTGATTGGTTAGTTCTTGCATGTAAAATAAAAGAGCCTGAATCCCTTGAGGAAATATATGTTTATATATATTCATAAGCATCTCTCTTAGAAGCTAAAAGAAGAGTTTGCAAAATGTGTTTAAAGTTTTAGGGCATAAGTTGATAAAGTCTGTCCTCAAAATTTGCATCTGCCAGGAGTCCCAGGACTAATGGTCTTATTGGTCTGCAGGTGGTCACTTGGTGCTATTATGTTTGAAATGCTCGTGGGTTACCCGCCTTTCTATTCTGATGATCCCATGACAACTTGTAGAAAGGTAGGTCGTTTATGCCTGGGCCTGTTGCTTAAGTAGTTTTAGCAAATTTGTCGCTTGTTAAAACCGATAAATATAGAATGAAAAGTTGATTTAAGAACATCACAATTTCTATGGACCAAGTTTGAATCTTAGAATCTCAGTGCCTAAAATTATTTAAGGTCAATATGTCTACATTGGGCAATTGCCAGTCAAGAGCCAACTGTTTAGTGGCAACTTGTGCAGTGCATGCTATCCCTCCTTCTTTGAGTATTTGCATGGAAGTACAAACTTTACAAGAAACACCAAAGTATTTATTGTTTGTTACAATTACTCGAACTCTTGCAGATAGTTAACTGGAGAACACACCTGAAGTTTCCTGAAGAAGCACAGTTGAATTCCGAAGCGAAAGACCTAATCAGCAAACTACTTTGTAATGTAAATCAAAGGCTGGGTTCAAAAGGTGCAGACGAAATTAAGGTGTTGTATGGTGTGTCCTGTTCTATGTTCTTGGACTTGTTCTGGAAGTGCTTTAGAAATAGAGTAAATTACCTGTTTGCTCTATTATTTCAGGCCCATCCTTGGTTCAAAGGTGTTGAATGGGACAGATTATATGATATGGAAGCTGCTTTCATTCCTGAAGTCAATGATGAATTGGACACCCAAAATTTTGAAAAGTTTGATGAGGTAAATATGTTTTTTATTCATTTTTATTTGAGTTCCCTACAGGCGTGTAAGTTTTTTTGCAGTCTATGCTTATTTTTTTCCTCTATATTGCTACACAGTCTGAACACCAAGCTCAGGCTTCAGCAAGATCTGGTCCGTGGAGAAAGGTACTTGTTCATATACCAATGTCATAACTTAAAATGATAATGTTTAAGAAGCATTCCCACTTTAATTTCTGCACTTTCAGTACATCTGTTGCATGTCAGTGTACGTTTGGCTCCAAATTATTCATTACCAGGTTCCTTTGAATTTCTTTCAAGCCACGTGGGAGTTGAAATGGTAGAAAATGGTAGGGGGCTTATAGTGAGCTGCCATTGTTGACCACCCTGCATAACAGGACTAGTGGAGAAAAACCTTGGATTCCAAATTTGTCAAAAGGGGATATTGTATTGTACAATCATGAATGTGAATTGTTTTCTACACTAGAATAGTTTACTTTCAGAAGTGTTACGATTTACAAAGCATAGTATACAAGCATGTATATTGTTGGTTCTAATTTCTTCGTTTCAAATATACAGATGCTTTCGTCGAAGGACGTTAACTTTGTTGGTTACACTTACAAGAACTTTGAGATCGTCAATGACTATCAAGTCCCTGGAATGGGTATCTCTCTCACTCTCTTTATGTGTGTGTTTGCGCGCATGTGTCTATTCGCCTGATTTCTTTCACAATATTATAATGTACAAACTTCACTCATCTGAGGGTTTTGATTGATCGGTTGTCATTTTTGGTACTTTCTTGCAGCTGAATTGAAGAAGAAAAACAACAAACCAAAAAGACCAACCATCAAATCACTCTTTGGTAATGCTAAACTCACAGTAATACAGTATCTTGCTTTTAAGTTCAATATGTTGGCAATCCTAGTGTATAATATCTAATCTTATGTACCATAATCATCTTGTGATAGTCGGAGTTACTGGACCCACAAGTGTAAACGACCAAAGCAATTCTTGAGTTGTTTGATCTCGGCTCGTAAACTACTTTGATTTGACTCGATAAAAATAATTACTCCGAGCTCGAGCTGTTCGAATACTTATCAAGCAGAGACTGAGCTTTAAATTACTCGACTTGCAGGGCTGACGAGCTTAAACAGGCTTTTATTTAATTAGTCTAAATTATAAATGTACACTAAAATATATTGAAGATGATATATCTTTTACATGTTTAATCGAGTCAAACTTATCATATTCAAGCTTCTGAGCCGAACTCGAGCGTAGCGAATTTCCGTTGAGCCAAGTTTTAAGCTTGGGATTTGTGGCTCAGACGAGCTCGACCCTGAAAGCGTTCAGCTCAGTTCGACTTAATTACATGCGCCAATTAATTATGACATCGTTTTTACTTTTTAGGGACTTCGCAGATAATTAGGTTGTAGGTCTAACAATAGGATATATTGTGTATATTTTGCACACGGTTTTGTAGTTTACATAACTGGAAGTTTTTATTATTTAATTTTTCCCATGCAGGCAAAAAATACTAACAAGTTGATTGAAAGTTTAGCATGCATATAAAACTTTTACATTCTCATCGAAGTGGTTATTTTCTTACAGAGGAAGAGTCCGAAACATCCGATACAAGTGAAGAACGCAAGCCTCAAGGAGGAAGCTTCCTGAATCTCTTGCCTCCTGAATTAGAAGTCTCTGACAAGCAGAGTAGCAAGTCTGCTTAACCTGCTGATCTATGTCTAACACTTGATGGCTAGATATCCGGGACCCATGATTGAAGTGGTAATTTCAGCTCCTGGTGTCAAATAGTCATGGTGCAAGTAAGTCTGCATCACGGGGAGTTGATACTTGGTTGTAGTACAATTGTCATATATTCCAAGATAGGTTGAAACTCCAGATCAGCTGGAAGCCCCCCCCCCCCCCCCCCTCCCTTCCCTAAAAAAAATTATGTGCCTTTGATGCTGTCCAAACTCCATAAATAGGTGGAGATTTGAGAGGCAACCCTACTAACTTCTTTGTTATGTATAATCTATGGATTTAAATGCCTAGGACATGTGAAATACAGATGACATTATTGACTTGCCACTTATATAGTTGTACTCATACCATGACATTCTTGTAATTCTGCAAGAGAACATTTTGAATTTCTTTACTTCCTTGGAATTTTGTATGCGAGTTATTTTGTTGATTAAGGTTGGGGAGATGTTGGTCCGTTAGTGTCATTGTTTTGTGTACCCACTTATGAAAAGCATGCTTGATGCTTCTGCTCTCCTAAGTAGGAACTAATCCTTTCAATCATAAACGATCCTTTTTACTCAACTTTTATACTCTATATATAGGACAAATATAGACATGCATGGCTGCTTCTTTCTTTCTGAAAACTATTATACTTGTGTGTTTAGGGGTGTTTTCGTTGCGGAAGGAAATAAAAATAGTAATGAGGACGAAGCGAATTGAATGAGAATTAAGAGTAAAATGATAGTTAGAATGATATATGAAATTTAAAGGGATCGGATATATTTAGAAGGAAGGGATAAATGGATAATACGAATTTATCATATTTATAGACATAATATATTTTCTTTGAACTCGCTGGCCCTCTGCCAATTGTCCAAGGATTAAGTGGAGGTTTGATTTATAGGGTGATGGCCCAAAATATTCATATGGGAGCCATGCTGGCCCTTTTTACTGATTGAAAATGCTACACCGTCTACCGTGATATGAGGGGTGTTGTGGAACACCGTGTTCCGTATCATGGGATGTTGCGGAACACCGTGTTCCGTATCATGGGGTGTTGCGGAACACCATGTTCCGTATCATGCACGGATACGGAACACCGTGTTCCGTATCATGCTAACACGGAAGATGGTGTTCCGTATCATGCATAATACGGAACACGGTGTTCCGTATTATGCTAACACGGAGGACGATTCTCCGTATCCCGTCGGTATTTCGGGCCATTTTTTTCAAAATCAGTATTTTGGGCAAAAACTTATGAAAAATAGGCATTTTGGTAATTCTCTCTGATTTATAAGAGTAAAAATAAATAAGAGTAAAAATAAATAGTTTCAACAGTGAGAAACCAGTCTTATAAAATAACTAGTTGATAAAGCCGCGCTTCGCAGCGGCGTTACAATTTTTATTTTTAAAAAAATTCAGTACATTTACGTTATATTATAATATTAATATTAAATTTTAATAATTAAATAATCTTCTCTAATGAATAAATTTCTTGTTAAATACGATTCTTTCGATTGAGCAGCTCTCTCGTTAAAACCGAAATCCCAACTTTTTAACATATATTATAAAGACTTATATAATATTTTTTATTCATAAAATCGAACCGTAAAAATAAAAAAAATTTATGACTACACTATCAAATTCTAATAGCTAATACAATCTTTTCTAGCGAGCCGTCTTCCCGTTAAATACGTTTCGAGCCGCTCTTATTTGAAACCGAAATTCTAACTTCACTATATAAAGAGAGTAAATTCCAATTTTTATATTCTTTAAACTTTCTAATATTTATGGAGTTTTAAAAGATGAAAATACATCTTATATTTTCTGTATATTATAGATAAACTTGTATAAAAAAGTTAAAATAAATGATTTTTAGGAAAAAAGATGTATAGTTTTAAAAAAATCGTATATGACGTCTCCACCGTCCTCGTATTCTACTTCCAATAAAACATTTTATTTTATGTATTATATATTTAAACACTTTTTATATAGTCTTATTTAATGAACCGCTTTCTTGTTAAACACGGTTATTACTATTGATCCGTTCTCTCGTTAAGACCAAAAACCTAACTTTTACATATATTACTTGTATGATAATGTTTATCCATAAAAATCAAATCATAAAAATAAAACAAAATTTATAACATCAATATGGTATTTTAATAGCTAGTACAATCTTTTATAGTGAGCCGTCTTCCCGTTAAACATATTTTGAGCGGCTCTCATTTGGGATCGAAATTCCAACTTCATTACATATTATTGATGATATTTATCTTACACAACAATTTTTTTTCCTTAAAATGAAAACCTAAAAAATAGAGTGAATTCCAATTTATACTTTCTCTAGACTTTCTAAATTTTTTGGAGTTTTAGAAAATGAAAACACATCTTATTTTCTCTTTATATTATAAATACTCCCGTATTTATTTAGGATTCTTGCATGAGATTGTTCTTTTATTATGTTAACACATCAATTCTTTTCTTTTTAAATACGATGATTTTTTTATGACAATAGTATTGGATTTATGAATAAATTTTCCTAATATAAGTATAATTAACTTATATAAAAAATATATAATTTAAGAAAATCGTATTTTCTATAAAATATTTAATTATATGTCTGCTCAATATATTCAAACACCTATTCTACTTCTAGTAGAACGTTTATTTATATATATTTTTTATAAATTCGAACTCCTATTCTACTTCCAATAGAACTTTTAATCATATGCGTTATAAATACTTATTCTGCTTCCAATAGAACTTCTAATTATATGTCTTCCCTATAAATTCAAACTCTTCTCCTCTATAAATTCGAACATCTATTCTACTTCTAATATGTTAAATGATATTTTTACATTTATTAGTGTTTAAAATTCTAAAATTCTACAAAATTAGAAAAATAGATTGAGACGATTTTAGAGCGCCACCTAAGCTCCCGCATATCCTCCTTTATATATATATATATATTGATTTAATAGAATTAAATGATATTTTTACATTTATTAGTGTTTAAAATTCTAAAATTCTAGAAAATTAGAAAAATAGATTGAGACGATTTTAGAGCGCCACCTAAGCTCCCGCATATCCTCCTTTATATACTTTTAATAGAACTTTTATTTATATGTTTTTTCTATAAATTCGAATTCTTATTCTCTATAAATTCGAACCCATATTCTACTTCCAATAGAACTTTTAATCATATGCGTTATAAATACTTATTTTACTTCCAATAGAACTTCTAATCATATGTCTTTCCTATAAATTTGAACTCTTCTCCTCTATAAATTCGAACACTTATTCTATTTCTAATATGTTAAATGATATTTTTCTACTTCTAATAGAACTTTTATTTATACGTTTTTTCTATAAATTCGAACTCTTATTCTCTATAAATTCGAACTCCTATTCTACTTCCAATAGAACTTTTATTCATATGCATTATAAATACTTATTCTACTTCCAATAGAACTTCTAATCATATGTCTTTCCTATAAATTCGAACTCTTCTCCTCTATAAATTCGAACATCTATTCTACTTCTAATATGTTAAATGATATTATTACATTTATTAGTGTTTAAAATTCTAAAATTTTATAAAATTAGAAAAATAGATTGAGACGATCTTAGAGCGCCACCTAAACTCCCGCTATCCTCCTTTATATATATATATATATATATATATATATATATATATATATATATATATATATATATATATTGATTTTAAAAAATAGCCCCAAATATCACAATTCTAGAATAATTGGTCCAAAATGTCATAACTCAAAATATTGATCCCAACTATAATTCTAAAACACATTATCGTTTAGCGTTTTGATTTTTTTTTTTTTTTTTTACTTTTTAACTGCTAAAGCGCATAGTGTTTTTGGGGAGGTGAAATGGTACTTCAAGTGGCGTTGGGGAGAGGATGCCACATGAATTGACGTTGGGGGAAGAACACACATGAATTGGCGTTTGGGGAAACACCACATGAATTGGCGTTTGGGGGAAAAATATTATTATTATTTTGTTTCAATTAATATTTTTCTTTATTTTTATTGGTATTTCCTTTGTGGTTAAATAGTTTACATTTGAGGTTTAATGGATTTCATTTGAGTTTTAGAAATATTCAATTTTTTAATTAATATTTTTAAATTTTTATTTGTATTTTCTTAGGGGTTCAATAATTAAACTTTAGAATTCAACGTTTACATTTTGGATTTTAGAAATATTCAGAAAGACGTCGTATACGAACTTAGAGTTTATGGTTGTTTACAACCCAACCCCAAACCCTAACTCATCCTAATTCCAGCCCTCGATTTTTTAAAAATCTGATCGTCGGACTCAGTAAAAAACATAATTTGAATTGATCATTTGGTTATAAATATTTTAATATTGTTTATAAATACATATTTAGTAAAAAAAAATTGCAAATATATATTTAGCGAAAAAAAAATAATTTAAAACACGTCAAAACACCATTTGAAATGACGTTCTTCCCTTCCCTCCCACAAAGGCTACTAAGTGGAGTCCCCCAACAAACACCAAACCTAGGGGATGTTTTGGGGAATTTTTTTTCAGGATAAGTCACCTTATTCTAAGACAAAGTTAGAGATTCCTAACTTTTCAACTTATTTTCCAACTTTTTTTTTTGCTAAGTCTTATTTTCCAACTTATTTTTGCAATTTATTGAATCTCAAACATACATTAAATACTTGTATAAAAAAAATTATCAAAATATAAAAATTTTATCTGAAAATAAGTTCATAAGTCCTAAAAAAAAGTTTTGCCAAACGGGCACTTAGTATATCATTTTCAACAAAAAATAAAAAGCAAAATATTACACGATATAGCATTTTCATAAATAAATGAAAACGTTACACGAGATATTATTTTAATATAATAATGAATAAATTATAACATTTAAGACCATTTAATTTACAATAAATCAATAATGATGGATTTGACATTTTTATTACTTTTTTATTTTTCGATGGCCAAATGGCAAAACATGTTTTTGCTTGGCTGAATTGATGGGCCAACGGTACCATGACAAACGGAGCACCTGTTCGATTCAAATAATTTTATTTTTTATTTTTGTCTGATTCCCTCGATTCATTTGCAGAAATAGTTAAATTATTAAGCAGCTCCTGTATTTATGTACACGTATTTTGTTATAATAATTCAAAAAATTTACGTAAATTTTTAGGGATTACGTTACTAATTTTCTTATTTGAATTTCACCGATTCGTGAAAACTTTTTGTTAGGATCGTTGTCTTAATAATATATAAAAAAAACAATGCAAGTATATCATAAATTTGATCTATATTTTAAATTGAAGATCATTAAACCATTCAATTCTACGAGGACGCTTTATGAAAGGGTGTTTAAATAAACTAATATTTTTATTAATCAACTTTCTTGCAATTTTTATTAACACACTTATAAAGTGCAGAAACCATGAAATGAAAATCGAGAATAAAAATAAAAAATATATTTTAGAATTATTTGATATTTTAAAATATATAAAGAATAAAAATAAAAAAGTATACACTCTCCGTTTCAAAATAATAATTGTGCACTGAATTTGTGCAATCAAATTTACGAAACTTTTACTCAATTTTACATATATTACATAATTAAAAAAATTTAAAACCCTAATCATTAAAGAGTATCTATGATTTTTTTTTTTCAAAAAAGAAAGTATTCATAATTTATTCTTAAATGTCTTCTTAAACTTTTACAAATTGTAAATATATAATTTGTAATTACAATAAATTTAATTAAATTTAATCATTCAGAATTAACATAGGATTATTATTTTGAAAGAAAATAAATATTTTATTACCAACTTTTAAACAGCTCTCAACTAAACACCAAGACATAAACACAAATGAGTATTGACTGGTGTTAATTGTTTCAATCATTTAGGAGCAGTTGAGTAGTATATCCCATCCCATATTTTGTTAAGGATAAAAAAATACAAAATATTATCTTCCCCACTTTAGCTTTCCCTTAACAAATCAATCCCCCACATTTTCTTTCCTCTTTCTGTTTTCTTTCATTTTTTCTTTCTTTTTCTCTATCAAAATTTCATCTTTAGGCCTTTCCCTTATCAAATTTGTCTTCTTTTTCAATTTTTACATCATGTACATGCACATATAGTTATTACATATATGTTGGTCATATGTATTTGTTCTGATCAATAATGTTGAAAATGATGTTCCAAGAATCAATCTTTTTATTTATTATTGTTTCTTGATTGTCTTTTAAGGTTGAAATAATCAAAGGATGTAGCTGATTGATAAGCTGGTTCTTGATAGAGAATTTTCTTGTTTAATCTTGATCATAAAAATTTGATCTTTTTTTTTGTTGGTGGTAGAATTTTCAGGGTTTGATAGGATGTGGGTATCTCAAATTGGGTGGTTTTTATTGGGCTAAATTATTGGTGGGCTTGGTTGAAATTAGGTATAGATCTGGTTAGGTTGGATAATTGGATTGTGAAATTATGGATCATGTTGTGGGTGGAAAGTTTAAACTGGGCAGGAAAATTGGAAGTGGTTCTTTTGGTGAGCTATATTTAGGTATGTGTGTTTACATTATTTATTTTTTGCATAAATGTAGTTAATATTCCTTTTGATGGGTGATTATTGTGGTTAAGATGTTTTTGTGTGTAATTTGTTTGCTTATTAATGTAGGTATTAATATACAAAGTGGAGAAGAAGTTGCGATCAAGCTGGTACTTTCCTTGATTTTTGATCATTGTTTTCTGTAAACTATGATGCGGTCTATTTGCATTGTGACTGTTTCATAGATTAGTTGCCTGAGTTGTTACACTTAAAATTGTTTTTTCTTCCGGGGAGTTTTTGATTCTGTACAAAATTGAGTTACAGTTGTGAGTACATGTAATTTATATGGGATTAAAAGAAATATTAAGGATTAAGCTGTGCCTGTTTCCTTAAAATAAATATTATGGGTGTAGGAAAATTATCTTCCTTCTTCCTGTGTTGCTTTTACATTTTTCACAAAAACCGTACCCTTTAATGTTCTAACTCTCCTGTGCTCATAAGTTTCACACTCCATTTACGCTAGTGCACACTTCCATATTGTGCTTCTCAGATATGCCACAATGAATAAAATGAAATCTATTTGTTTGTGTGGAGCTTATTACATTGGTAGTCATTAAAAGATGCCATAAAACCTCAGAAAGCTGCCAAGCCTGTCATTAACCTTTTGCAAAATTATATTGATTTACACTACTTGCTTTCATGAGTCAAAAGTAATGTTTTGTGTATTCCTTTGTTGCCACGTCCATGACTGATGACTCCATGGTTGTTGTTTCATTGATTTATTATTTGTTTTTTTGGTGGTATTAGCTCTGATCCTTTTTCTTTTTTATGCATCAGGAATCTGCCAAGACGAAGCACCCTCAACTTCACTATGAATCAAAAATTTATATGCTTCTTCAGGGAGGAAGTACGTCTCTCTCTCTCTCTCTCTCTCTCTCTCTCTCTCTCTCTCTCTCTCTCTCTCTCTCTCTCTCTCTCTCTCTCTCTCTCTCTCCCTCCCTCCCTCCCTCCCTCCCTCCCTCTCCCTCTCCCTCCCTCTCTCTCTCTCTCATACACACACACACACACGAAGGAAGCAGGGATAGCCATATCCCCGTGTCGGATACTTGGACACGCGTATCCCCGTATCCAACATGGGGATAGGATTTACTTCTTTTGCTGAATGAACTATAAGATAAGGATCTTAATTTCTTACAAAAAATCTAGTCTGATCATTTTTATGTTTTTTTTGGTGAAGCGGGAATTCCCAACCTCAAATGGTATGGAGTTGAGGGCGAGTACAATGTTATGGTTATTGACCTTCTTGGCCCAAGCTTAGAAGATCTATTCAACTATTGCAACAGAAAGTTCTCACTGAAAACAGTACTGATGCTTGCAGATCAACTAGTAAGTATACATCACAATTCTTTTTCATTTGTAATGTCCTTGGCATCCATCTGAAGTCTTTGTTATGCTACCCGTGTAGATAAATAGAGTTGAATACATGCATTCAAGAAGTTTCCTTCACCGTGACATAAAACCAGACAACTTTTTAATGGGCTTAGGGAGAAAAGCAAATCAGGTAATGTTTCAGCAACTTGTAATCTTAATGCAGCACACAAAATTTGTCATCTACAATCTTCTTTTTTAATTGTTTGTACATTAGAAGACTTGCTACTTTGAGTAGGATTAAAGAGAAGAGTGTTATTATTTATTGGGTGTCTTTTTCATCTCACCAATGATTTGACCTTTTTTCTCACCTCAACCATCCTGATTTTTAGGCAGTTACCATTAAAAGGAATCTATAGGTGGTAGAGTTGGGGGTTTCAAAGTTGAGGTGGTGTAGTGTAAACTTGGTTAAATGAGAGATGGGAAATGTACTACTTCTGGAAAATTCTTCCATAATTATTTAAACATTAATTAGCAAAAAAAAGAATAAGCTATATATTGGCTGGAATCATCATTTGATGCCACCATGTGTTATATTTGCTGTATATGATAATCTCCATGTACTAATTGTTTTGTAAGTCGTAATTATCAAATTCTGATTTCTTACAAGGTGCACGAAATATCAGCTATTTCATAACAAGGAGACTGATTTAAGTTTACCTGTATTTTATTATAAAATATTACTTTGCTGGACTGTGCTTTTGGTTACTGGACAAGACTAAAGTTTTGTGAACATGTGCTGGCTACCAAATATATTCTTCAATGTCTGTGCAGATTTCCTTAGTTGCATTTGAACAATGAAATGAATTTTTATATATCAACATCACTCCTACAATATGCCATCTCATGACTCCAGTTTGGCTAACACTCATTACAGGTTTACGCCATTGACTTTGGCCTTGCAAAAAAGTATAGGGATCTTCAGACCCATAAGCACATTCCATACAGGTACTAAAGCTAGTTTACCTGCACTGAAGTGTTAAACAGAAAATAGGTGGACAAAAATATACCAGGTGCCTAGGTGGCACACATATCAATTCATGTTCATAGTGCATAGAACTCTATGTATTATGACTTATGAGACGTATATAATATATTCAAAATAATATAGAAGTTATAGCAGATACCATGAGAGGCAGAGATGTATAGAACGCGAACAGTGACAGCTAACAAATTCATTGAACTGTAGAGCTCTAAAGACTTCTTGAAATTAGGCAGTATATAACTATTATGCCTAGAAGGGGGGCTTGATGTCCAGCCAAATTGATCCTCATCTCTTCTCACATTTTTAAAGAATTTTTCTATGCTTCTCTTCAGTATAATTTGTTTGGATGTACTTTAGAATCAGATTTTGAAATTGTTGCATGTACACTGATTACGCCTCTGTTTCAGGGAAAACAAAAACCTTACAGGCACAGCTCGTTATGCTAGTGTAAATACACACCTTGGAGTTGGTGAGTGATTTATGGCATTAGTGTTTGTGCCAGATGTAATTCAGAATAAACTTTTACAGATTCTTGTCGATCGGAAACGAAATTATATAGACTCATGGTTGTTATTTGTATGGCAGAACAAAGCAGAAGGGATGATCTCGAATCTCTTGGTTACGTGCTTATGTATTTCTTGAGAGGAAGGTTAAATATATCCAATTTTTTTTTACCCCCAAAATTGTAATCAGTGTAGTTTAAGTATTTTTTTAACTTATGTTTAATTTTCGTTTGCATTAGCCTTCCCTGGCAGGGACTGAGAGCTGGCAACAAAAAGCAAAAATATGACAGGATTAGTGAAAAGAAAATGTTAACGCCTATAGAGGTACTATTTTGATCTCTGCTTGGTTGCTCTAAATATCAATCCGGTTCTGTCCTGACTGTTACACATCTGACCATCTACTTGCAAGAATTAAGTGTATCATGTACATGTATTGGTCATTTTTTTAAGCAAGATGTTGCGCATCATGTGATCTTTTAGTAAGCTTGGTACTTGATCAAAATAATCACAACTGCCTATTTTGGTACATGTAGTAGGTTATCATATTCGTCATTGAAAAATTAGTGTTCTAATTGAAGGGAAGAGGGATTTTATTTAGAATGTTATTGCTATTTTTACTAGTCATGCCAACCAGTGCAAGGGGATATTGTGGAACTGAAAATATATGTAGGAATAGGAGTGCCTTGTATATCATGTGGTTGGATCTAGTGTCAACTAGCTCTTAGGAGCTGACCTTTTTGTTACCTGAATTCCCAATTAAGCCTACTAACCTCTATTTTCATTCTCTGAGAAGCTCTTTGAATTTTTATACCGTCTGCTGATTTCTTCAACAGGTTCTATGCAAATCTTATCCCTCAGAATTCATATCATACTTTCACTATTGCCGATCGTTACGTTTTGAGGACAAACCAGATTATTCATATTTGAAAAGGCTTTTCAGGGACTTGTTCATTCGTGAAGGTAAATAGAAGATCACAGTTGTAACGCATCTGAATATTCTTCCATCTCAATGCTTCTTTCCGTATAATTTTTGTATCTGCAAATGAACCTTTCATACTACAGGTTATCAATTTGATTATGTTTTTGATTGGACCATATTGAAGTATCCGCAGATTGGGGCAGGTTCTAGAGGAAAGGTTTGTGCTTCTAGAATCCTTTGTTGTGGATATTTTGTCCTCTAGCAACTGTTGCTCAATCTTTTCTACATCTGTCTTCAGAATCCCAATGGGAATGCAGGACCATCTGCAGAAAAGCCTGGAAGGACCTCAGGTATTGATTACAAAACAAGAATTTAAGATTGAATTGTTACGTATGGACACTATATCTTAAACATGGATGACCTTTAGTTGCACAGTGCTCTTTTTCCTCGTATTAAGTAATCTGGTTTTTTTCTTAATAGTCAGTTTCTGTGGTGTTCACATGAACTTGAGACATTACAAGATATCAACACACCATAAGACGCAGAAGAGCAGTAGTTCAATACACAATAAACTTACACCCAAAACTTCGCTCAAGTACAGAGTTGTATATTCCAATGTCCAAGTTCAACTATAACACATGCACTAGTTATACTAGTGAAAACTATTAAATTTACTATTATTTTTAACTATTAAAGTCAACTAGTTACCCCAGGACGACAGTCCCCATTTTCAACTTTCCTTTGCACATTCTTGGCCCCCCTTCCAACTCCTGGCTCAGTTGGTCGATATATTAAAGGTGAGCAAGTACAATTGCTCAAGTATTACCGTCATGATACTAAGAGTATGTCAGGTAGGCTGCAAGGTTTGATGTAAAATTTTGGGAAATATATATAAATATCTATTAATATTTCAAAACTTGAGAACTTAACATAGAAACTTTATTTAGATGAATCACTTAAACTTTTTTTTTTTTTTTAAATTAACTATATGTTTGTTATTATTTTTAGGCTACTACAATTTCCTCGCCTTTGCTAGAACTTAAAATCTAAATGAAAGGTTTGATTTATTTTACTCTAGTAAGATTTAGTTACATGCTTCAGTAAGCTTTCTTTTCTTGATCTAGCAGGTCAAGATATTAAAGAAAAATCATCAGGTGCTGTTGAAGCATTTTCCAGAAGAAATCCTGGCCGGCATGGTGAGCAGTCCAGACACACTCGGTCTGACGAAGTAACTTCTTCCAAGGATGTGGTAATGTTATAAAGAACTTGTTTGTGGATTAGTTGGGTTTTATCTTACATATTTGATAATTGATGCCATAATGATTTGTACCTCTATGAAAACTTCAGTACCCTTCTCTTCAACGAAGAGCTTTTCTTTGTCTGTTTGTGGCCTATGCTCCTTGATACCCATGTTTATAGGATATCAGGAAATAATTCATTGGTTCGCGTAAACAGAGGAAGACTTCATCAGATCAAGTTTTGTTATGCGTAAGATTAGGTTTCACCCTGATTCTCGTAATGAGATTATAAGGGTATATATATTAATGGGGTAAATGGCCATTTTCGTCACTGTACTATACCAAAACTTTCACTTGGGTCACCAGCCCAAAAAAGCTTTCAAACGAATTACTTAACTCAAAATAACTTTCAATTAGATCATTGTACATTAAAAATATTTCACTGCCGTTAAATTTTTGTTGACTTAACGGAAGTCCGTTAATTTCTTACACATCAACTGCCAGCTCAGTGCCATATCATCATCCATGTCATCTATCTAAAATCTAAAATATTTGCTATTTAACAAAAAAGAAGAAAAAAAACCTCCTACCCCCTGCATACCTACATCCTCCATTTCTTTCATCCCACCTCCATTCCACCCCGTAACCATCCCCTCTCCTCCACCAGTCACTACCACTGCTGCCTTCGTCCAATTTCCCAGCCTCCTCCGCTGCTCCCGTTCTTTTCTTCTCCCTTCACACCACAGCCCACTTCCGTTCACTTCACCTCTTTCCCCCATCAACACAGTCCCCCTTCATCTCCACCATTTCCACTCTTCTTCAATTCCGTTCAAACCCATATCATCTCACCAGCATTCATCTCCATTCATCTCCTCTGTTCGACACCACCACTGCTCCGCCTATCACCGATGCTACCCTTATCCACCGTCCACTATCTCACCTCCACTACTCTTTCTCGACCACCAACACCATCTGCTCCTCCAAATCTCCACCTTTATCCTCCTTCCATTCCACCGTTGCCATTCAACAACCCACATCTTCCTCACATCATCGCTGCCCACATTCTCCAACACGCTCAACTCTCCTTCTCCACCTTAACCACCAACATTCTCAATTGCGCAAACAAAATCTCCCACCCATCTCCTTCTCCTCCCCTCAACCCCCATCCCACCACGTAAAAACCACCATCACTTCCTCTCCTCTATCCACCACAACCACGCCATCATCTCTCCACCCATTTCCCACTTCCAGCCTCCACCCATCTTTTTCCCCAACCTCATCATCACCATCACAACCTCCCTTTTCCTCCTATATTCCTTCTCCCCACCACCTCTCAACCATCCTCCCCATCCACCCCTCCACTATTATTCCATCCCTCTTTGTCTACTTCATCAACAGCTCCACTCACCACTACACCGCCTCCGTTTCACCCCTGCAATTCACCATCACCGCTCTTCTCCCTCACCACCACTTCCAGCCCTCCCTTTTCTTCACCTACGACCAACACCACAACGCCGTCCGCCCTTCCGCCACCAAAGATCGAACGCGAACAAAACCCCAAAATTTGAAATCGTATAAAACTTGAATTAAAGACCATGGGCATGTAGATAATCGATTCCTCGTTAATTTGGTTATTTAAACTTTGATTTTGGACAACAAAATCATTGAGAAGCAAAGGTTTTTAATTTTGAAAAAGAAGAAGAAGAAAGAAAGAGAGTTGAGAGAGATATACAGGAGAGATCGAGAGAGAAAATGTAAGAAAATGAAAATGAAAAGGAATTTTAAAAACTATTTAACATTATAGTTTATAAGATTAAAATGGTGGAAAATATAAATTTTGAAAATTATAATTTAAAATATAAATTTAAAATGAAAATAATAATTTAGGAAATTATAAATTTAAATTTAAAATTAATCGATGACCTAATTGAAAACTTATACAAAGTTCAGTGATTAATTAGCTATTGAATCATATTCGTTGTGCCACGTCAGAATCCACCTCATTATTCCGTTAGTTTTTTTAACGGAACTAACGGCAGAAACCCAATTGAAATGTTTTAGTTGTACAAGTGTTTGACTGAAAGCTTTTTTTGGCTGGTGACCCAAGTGAAAGTTTTGGTATAGTACAGTGACCAAAATGGCCATTTACCCTATATTAATGTAAGCACCGCCGAAAGCCCGTGTGATATATCTATAATATATAAAAATTTCAAATCAGAATTAACAAGTACATAGAATATTATAACGTGTCAGAAATATTTTGTAACAAAAATTTATACAGTATTATAATTCATCTTAAATAGTGGTTGTATATATAATTAATGCTTAAATCGGACACAAATTAGATTTGAATCAACGTTCTTTGTATTTTGACCTGACCTGAAAGATTAGATGATCGATATTATTTTATTCAAATCTGGTACCGACCTACCAATCGTTTAGTGTTCAGATTTAATAATATTGTATATGTACAATGTATGTTAGAATGTCTTTTTGGCTTCTCCTTTTGTAAAGAAGAACGAAAATAAAAAGAGGTCTGACAAGAGCTTCCCCTAATTTATCTAATTGATGCATGTCTATTACAGCATAATTAGATGTCTATGTACACTTTACGTACTAACTTGTAATTATGTCTGTTCTTATTGATTCTATTAATTCTACAGCTAGCTGACTCTGAAAAAGGACAAACTTCTCGAAATGGCAGCTCGTCAAAAAGAGCTGTGATCACAAGCAACAATAGACTTAGCTCTTCTGGTGAATTTGCCGAGGGGCGCTCAAACCGGTTGGTAACAAGCCTAGGTCGATTGTCTTCTTCACAGAGGATTCATTCTGGATCAGAGTCTAAACCTCCTGCATTTTCCCGCCACACGACTACCAAGGGTTCTCGAGATGACCCTCTACGCAGCTTTGAATTCCTTTCAATCAGAAAGTAAAGATGAATTCAATTTTTGCGGTCTGTGAAAATGTACAAATAGCGTTCTTGTCTGGTGACATTGTAGAATGTTTGAGTTTTGTAAATAGGACAAGTTTCATGTTGGAAGTAAAAGTTGCCTGATCTGACAACACCATGTTTTGTTTTTGTGGCAGATCTTTTGGCAAGATGTTACACCCTTTAGATTCATCAAAGAAAGGTGATGCTTTGTAATTGAAATTGCATATTTATCGTAACTATTCTATCAATAATAACGAAATCTTTGTTACATTAATATGGAGGCAACTGAACAATAAACTACATTGCCAGTACTTTAGAATGTCAAAATGAAGAAATGCTTAACAGAATTGTGCCAGTGCTCGTAACCTGGAAGCTTTCTAACCTGAACTGCTGCTCCCGAAAACTTGCTTAAGATAATTTTTCGGTTATATGTAAATACCTAAACATTTTAGCAAGCTGTTGATAAGCCCTTAGCTTCTAGATTCAATGACAATATGTAACAGTAAGAACCTCAATTACAATTCACTCACCCAAAATAGGCCATGGACTTGGATCTACCAAATGATCGCACGAGTCTAGTTGCGAAGGCTGAGATATCTGTGTACGATATGTCACATAGTCTAGTTGCAAAGGCTAAAATATTTGTGTGCAATATGTCACAAGTTATGTCACATAGTCTAGTTGCAAAGGCTAAAATATTGTGTGCAATATGTCACAAGGTCGCTTCTTCCATATTTTTTGTAATTTGTACAACTATTGTACCTTATATATATCAAAAAAAGTATCGAAAAACATCAATTTTCGGGTCATAAATAAATAAAAAGTTTAGCAAGATGTTGATAAGCCCTAAGCTTCTAGATTGAAAGACACAAAACATAACCGTAAAAACCCCAATTACAATCCACTTAGCAACTCCTAAGAATAGTGGCAAAGGCTTACGATAAGTCACAAGTCACAAGTTCGATTGCCCTCTCTTTTATTATGGTCCGGGAAATAGATTGGTGTTTGGTAAATTTTAGTTCTCTATCAAATTTGGACAAAGTACAAAATTTTAGAATTCTTCCTGTAGCACATAAGATTTTATTATAATTTTGAAATGTTAATTAATTGAAATCACTTTAATTATAAACTCCAAAAACGAAAATTTCATACTCTAAATTGAATACAGCTTCCAAATTGTTTGTTTTTTATTCCAATTCCAATAGCATGGCCAAATTCCGAAAAGTAATATAAGGGTATTATAAAGGAAGGAGAATAACATTGTTCATCACATAATATTATATCCATATATATAATAAGCGTAATGGAGATTTTATCCATAATTAGTTAATAACCCGTGCAACGCATGGATCCTTTTTTAATATCTACAATTATACTTTTTTTATTATTTTTATATGTTATTAATTTACATATCAAACTGCTGTTAAAAAATTGATATGATATATAAAGAACAATAAAGAACCCTTATATCAATCTAAACCATTGATTCTATTATGATCTAAAGGCCCCGCCAGTAGCACCCACACAATTAAAATGCACCCTCACATACTAGATTTTTTTTTAAAAAAAAATTCGGGTGAACAGTGTCTGCCACGTCGGCACTGCCACGTCGGCATCTGCCACATGGCACTGCCACGTTAGCAGGGGGCCCCTATTTGATGACGTGGCATGTCACGTCAGCATCTGTCACGTGCATACCGCGTGGCACTGCCACATCAGCAAAGACGTGGCAGTGCCACGTCAGCATTTTCCATGTGTCATGTCGCGTGGCACTACCACGTCAGCAAATGGGGGTCCACCTGCTGACGTGGCAGTGCCACGTGGTAGATGCAGCCGCTGTTCACCCGAATTTTTTTTTGAAAGTGTTCTTTATTTTTCTTTATATAAGGTGTTCTTCATGGAGTGCAACTCTCTCTCTCTCTCTCTCTCTCTCTCTATATATATATATATATATATATATATATATATATATATATATATATATATATATATATATATATATACTATTATAAGCGAAATAGGGTATATTTGGTTGGTAGTTTGGTACACTTTTTTTGGTACACTCAATAACAACCGTTAGATTTTGAGATAGATTAATGAGAACCGTCAGATGTAATGCTAAAATAATATTCTCTTTATAATATATAAATTACTCTTATATATTTATGATTCGAATCCTGTCAACAACATATTATTATTAAACATTTATATCATCTTATAAACTACTCCTAGAAATTTAAGGTTCGATTGCCCTCAACAACTTATTTTAGTTAAAAATTTAAATTATCTATTTTCACCATATTGTTATTAAACATATATATTACTACCTCCGTCCCACTTATTGTGTCCCATTTTGATTTTTCAAAGTCAAATTCATCGAAATTTAACTGTAAATTATAATTTATTGTTTTATAGTTTTAAAAATTTAAAAATCAATTTTAATAATACTTCACATAAATTTTTTTATTATCATTATTTTGTAATTTATATGTTAAATATTTATTGATTATTACTCAAAACACGATCAGTTTGACTTTTTGTATATATATGCACGTTGAATTTAATATTTTTGCTCTATCTTGAATTCTTAAAATTTGATTTGGGCGATTTTACGGTCCACATGAAATTAACAAAATAATCTTAAATTTAGTGATGGTTTAACAATTATTTTCCAATTAAAACTATGCAGAAATAAAAGAGAAAAAAAGTGACGA
Organism: Saposhnikovia divaricata; assembly: GCA_036435485.1. Lineage (NCBI taxonomy): Eukaryota > Viridiplantae > Streptophyta > Magnoliopsida > Apiales > Apiaceae > Saposhnikovia > Saposhnikovia divaricata. Next base: position 20,254,467 of record CM071599.1, on the reverse strand, counting down.
TTTTTTACGTTGAAAAATTTATTCGATTTATGAAATCAACTTATATTTCGTTTTGATAATCAAAATACCCTTTTATTATTTGAATAGTTCTGCTAACAACCAAATATAGTTTTAATAATAAGTGTAAAAGTGATTTTCTCCAAAACTTTGGTAGTCGGTAATCTGGTCTTCAGTACGACAAAATAAATAAGAACCGTTAGATCATAAAATAAATAGATGAAAAACGTTGGATCTAGCATAATAAACATTTTATATTTTAAAATGTAAACTAAAAAGTGTATTTATATTGAAAACAAAAGTGTATGTCAATAATTTGAATCATGTATAATTTGGTTTTCTACATGGAATAGGATTATAAATGTAGGTCTTCTACACTGAATATGATTAATGTAAAAATTCATAGTTATATTTTTCTTGAGACTTTAATTGTTTCCATTTCGATAATAATTATCACTAAATTAAAGATAATTTTATGACTTTCGCGTGGGCTGTAAAATTATCCAAATATGATTTATGGATCTCAAGATATAGGGAAAATAGTAAATATGATTTATAGTATTTTAGTTATTATCAATTTTTTTTTATCATAATTAACTTTTAAAAACATATTATAATAATGAAATACAAGTTGAGTTAAATGAAAAATAATTTATTCTTTCAAAAAATTTTGTATTTTAGAAAATAAATTATTATGTACTGCATAAGTACACCATACACTCTAATTATATATGTGTGCTGCAACAAAACTAAAATATCATGTACTGCAATAGAACGAATAAATCTCTATGGTTGATTAAACAAAACCTACGATCTACAATATAAATTAGTCCTAAATTCTAATTTAATATAAGGTTTCAATTTGAACCTAACCCTAAAAGAATATTCATAAAATAAAGAAAAATTACGGTATGTAATCGATCTAGATTCTATATTTTTTTTTTGAATTTTAAAAATTTAGGGTACTCAATCAAGAATTAAAAAAAATTTCATTAGAATCTGAATGTATTCAACAAAGAATAGTATTTTATTTAGATTTTATAAAATTTGGTTATTTAATCTGGATTTCAAACAATCTCTTAAAATTGTAGAAATATTAAATAGGAATATGTTAGAAACCCCAAAACTTTCCCCAAATGCTGATGTTTTACATCCGTACATAGCAATTTTTTAATAACAAAATAAGACCCCGCGTACAATTCATATGCGCCCAAAAATCATAATTTGACATCTGTAATATTACATCATTCGATAAAAATTTCAATATGGATTACAAACAATAACAATATATTAAAATTTAATGATATTCAAACATTTATTTATTCTGAAGGATTTGAAAATTAAGTGGATTACATTGAATTTCACAATGTTTTTTTTTTATTTTCTGAAATATTTTCATGATCCAAAAGTGTTGTTTCCCAACAATACAACCTAAGATTGTAGAAGGGGGGTTGGATAGAATATTAACAAATTTTTTGAACTCCTTGAAAACTAACCGTTTGTAAATGAACAGAACTATAAAAACCAAAAAATAAATACTCAACAATATTTAAAATTTCAGGTATATATATATATATATATATATAGGCTATGCCCAAATCTGGCATAGATCCTAAAACAGGCCCATTGAGCCATAATTTCGATTTGCGTCTATAATGGACCTAAAGATGATAATTGGGTCACTAAAGACCACTACTAGGAATCAGGCCAACACATTCTTAAAGCTATCTTCGTTATCTACATGAGATTATCGACCCATATCTACAGTATCGCTTCGCATATGACTTCCAGCGAGAGGTCGCACCATCTTTACTCCTTAAACAGGTCCAATGTGGCCTAGAATATTCTTATTTGTGAAGGCTCATAGCTAAGCCCAGTGAGGTCGAATGAGTATTTTTATACTTGGGCCTGCATCGCATGACTAAGCCAAGTGGGGTCGCATGCGAGGCACTTATGAGCTCTCCATCAATCTCGCTAGAGGGGCCTTACGATTCTAGCATCATGTTAGCCATAGGTAACCTTTATTGGGCCATGGGTCATGAGCAAAATTGATGGACTATTTACATATCAGCCCTAAAGTGAATGGACTTGGGCCATAATTTATGTCCAAAAACCCTAGCGCAAGAACTACGTATGGCTTGATCCCTATAAATAGGGTACGTAGCCACCTTATTATGGATGAGAAATAGTTAATCCTGAAAACGCCATACAAGATCAGCCACACACAAACACCAAAATGCTTTTCCTTGTTCTTCGTGTTCTTAGCAAAATATCCGTATTTTGCTCCGTAAATCTAGCAAACCTCCAACACATTGTTATACCAAATTCTTTCTATAACAATATATATATATATATATATATATATATATATATATATATATATATATATATATATAGGGGGCTATACCAATACAAGCCTCCTTAGAATACAAACCTAAAAACCAAATTTCAATCCAACATTTAAGCTAATCTAATGACCAAAATAGGGGTACCCCAATACGAAAAAGTCTTATAATTCTACCCTCTATCCATTCATCGAAAAAAAATTTGAAAAAAATATATTTTTTTTTAAAAAAAATGATGACGTGGCAGAAGTTTTTTTTATATTTTTTTTATAGAGGGTTAAATTATAAGAATTTTTTGTGAAGGTGCCCCTGGCGGGGCCCTTAGAATATATGAAATATAATATATTTTGTGTTGGTTTGTAGTTCTTATTTTAAGAGTGGTTTGTATTTGAGCGAAAACCTATATATATAAGAAGTAATCTGTGTTTGAAAACACAGTTGCAGTTTTAGTACTTTGTTTTACAAGAAACCCTAACTGTTCTAGGAAATTAATGCACTTGTGTTTCTTAGTTTTAAAGCAACTTTTACACTTGGTTATATAGCCAAGTTTTATAGCACCTACTAGAGACAAAATATAACAATAATCTAGGTCCAGCAGGCATGCTTCATCACTCCTTGTCTTCATGTGAGTAAACTAAATAATTGTCTTTCACAGAATTTACTTTGAAAATATCATCCAATTTGCTTGTATAGAAAAAGAATATTGCTCTTGTATTTAACTCCAAGTGCCTCCATATATATACACTCCACAAGCTATGTATCTGTTTGTATCAAGTGTTTAGTTATGGAATACACAATATTTACATATATAATACAAACAGTAAAGTTGTTGTGTTGGATTGTGGTTTTGGTTTTAATATCTAAAATTACAGGCTTAAACAAGTTTCCCAGGCCCTGGAACCAACAAAAGAATCGCAACATGTTGATAATGCAAGCTTGTATGCAACCGAAATCGTAAAGTTCGTCAACCAAGAAAAGGTCAGTTAGTTTTCGAATGTTATTTTTGCTTTTTCCTTAAATTAAATCATAAATCACCAATTTTTTTGGATTCTTCTGATTTTTCTTTGTGTTCTATTTGCCTTGACCGAAAATTCATAGAATAAAAACTACGAAGTGGTGAAACCAGGGTTCGCTACACGTGTGATCCTCGCGAAGGCAAGCTCACTTTTTCATGTGGACTTCAAAGCTAAGGAGACTGACCCAAATGCTTCAGTTAAGTTTTTTTTGCTGAACTGACAATTACCAACGGGGTTTATACGTTTAATTGTTGCTTGGAGTTGGGTCCATGGGATATAAAGTTTGGTTTGTTTTTGACATGTAGAATATGTCATGTGATTTAATTTATCTCTAAGTACTATTCAGTGCATTTATTTAGCTTAATTATTGATTTGTTTGTTTGTCCATCAGTGATCAAGATTACACGCTACTTGTTTTGGTAACTCTATGAATTCGTTTTGCAGGAAACTTAACACGATATAAAACGAATGGCTGCTATTATTGTCACGAGTTTAACAAAGTTTGGCATCCTATGGATGGTGTATTTGTACGTGGCGGTGATTCATTATACAAACCTGAAAAAGAGTTCTGATGTTGAGAAGAGACGCAACTCACTTGAAATTGTTTAGAGCTTGCTTTTGATGTCATATCTATAACTCTTATGACAACTCTGTACTGTTGCTATGGGTCTACTGTTGTTATGGGTCTGAAATAGAACCGTTCATCTATTCTTGATGTGAATTTAATTGACTGTGTACGTACCTTATCTATGGTTTGTATTTGATGTAGTGTGTGTATGTTGACTATGTTACATGTGATACTTATTCTCCGGTTAAGTTTGTTGCATTCTGAAGTGCTTATGAATTGGTGGGAAGTGCTTATGAATTGGTGGTAGCTGGCCTTCTCTAATATTTCTTTTAAATTCTAGTTTCTTTTTTTTTTTTGGCAGTATTTTTACAATGGAAACACACTTTGAATTGTTTTATCCGTTATTTGTAGTTCACTAGTCTGACTACCGAATCATGCCTATTCCAAAAAGGAAAGGAGATGTTGCTAAGGTTTGATAGGGAAATTTTATACTAATCTAAAATTCCTACTAGCTTGTAGATTTTAATATTGGAGGCCCTTCGATTTGTCGTACGGTAAAATAGGTTATTTTGTTTAGTTCCTACAAGCCTTGACATATAGAATGCTAGGACGTCTGTAATGAACTATTTTGTTTTGTACATATGCAAAGTCAAATACTAGAAATACGTTGTTATAGGTGGGAGTGACTAGAGTAGATACACATACACGTATTAATTAACAGATACTAGCTTATAGTCCGTGCACAGATTACTTTTACTTTTTTCTAAATTACTTATAGTGTAGAATAACACTACAACAAAAATGGCCAAAACCTACCACGCGATTAGTAGGTTTTGGCCATAAATTGGTAGGAAATAGGGTCAATTCCTACCAACTGCGTTAGTGAGAATTGCTCCAGTCGGAAATGATGGTTGGTAGGAAATGATGCCTTCCTTCAAAAACGGTCCCACATGGCATGCCACATGGTGATGGACCCGAGCACGTCATTGGCCACGTCAAATGAAACGATTTCATTTAAATGATAAAAATTACACAATCCAAAAAGGAAAGGAAATTTGAGACATTCTTTCATCCATAAAAGCTTATCATCTAACCGAAAGGTATGCTTAACCAATCCATGGGTCGTAACCTGAATTACGACTAACATGAGAAAGAGATTCCTCTGGAAATTTAGACAATAACACCTCTATATCAGAGAAGAAGACTCCATACATAGGTAGGCCTCGTTAAAAACCCCGCAAGAGCAAAACCCTATGGGAAAAAAAACTCAAGGGGGAAAAAAGAGTGCCCCACCCAACAATACATTAATCTACACAAAAGCTATAAGCAAATTGCTAGGGACTTCCTATTGTTTCCACTATAAAACCCAAGATTCTGCCTCCATCCATCTTCTCTTTATACTGCTTTCCACCCAAGTAAAACCGAAAGATAACCAAAAAACTACAACAAATAAAGTTATATCAATGAACCATTTATCGAAAGTACTAAAAATATTTATTTTATACAGTATACATATTAACTTTTAACAGTTTTATATATCTAACCAAAGGGATCCCCTTTGGTTAGGCATAGAAAACTCTAAGTTGTCATAAAAACTAAAAAAATCATCTAAAAGGACAAAAACAGTTCGTCAACTGACAACAGATCACATATAAAATGTCGAGTGCTCATAATAATCATAAAAATCTAAAAAAGCCATCTAAAATGACACAACAGATTCATCAACTGATGACAGATCACAAAACACCAATAAATGGTCCAACAGCCAAAAAATATGGCACACCCTTTACGGGCACTAAAATCCATATAAAATGGCTCAATAAGTATTTATCTTAAAAAGTATAACCATATTTTTTATTCAAAAGATAATTGATATTAAAAATTAAAGAAACAAAATAATAAATATTGACATTTTATTACTAGAGAGTCGATCATCAATTATTAAATATAACCCATAATTTAATATCATTTAAGACTAATGAAAGAAAATAAATGTAAGCATTTGAAAAGTACTAAATTAAATTTAAAAAATAATTAAATAGGAGAGTAAATTAAGGAACTAATTTTAAAGCATTATTAAGCAAATAATAAATCCAATCAAAGCTAAATTAAACAATATAAAAAAGAGCAACTAAATACTTCAATCAAGCAATTAAGGTTTAAATGATACAAGCAGACAACCAAGTAAGATATCACACAGTTTTAAAAAAACAATAAAACTGCAAACTCTGACTATCATCTAGAAATAATGTTGAAATTGAACATATAGGCAACAATATTAAGTGCTAGTGGTCATGATTAATAAGGGACATCACTTTCACACTTAGGTATTAGGAATGCAGATAGATGATCAGATCGTACTAATTAAATAATCATGGAAAATAAACATTGCATAACTGGCATCTTATATTCAAAATATGATTTATGTTAAAACCATAAGCATGTATAATTTCATATAATACATGACCACTGAGTTAGAACCACCGTAATCACAATAAATATATCTCATACACACATAGAAGTGCATCTAATAGTGATATGATAGCCTGGGAATAGATCAAGAGATAATCATGTTATCCCAGATAATCCATAACTAAGAGATACATTTGTAAATTAAGGTGTCCTATAACCATGAAATATAATTTAACAACTTCATCACAGTTTTCACAGATTATCATGCTTTCAATAGTAACCATACTACAGTAAGCACATATTATATATTTCTAGAGACATACAAGTATCATATTACACATAAGTTCACATATGATTCGCAAATGACTGTTAGAATAGACAGGTTATAAAAAAACTAAACTATAAAAAATCACTAAGTGTAAGAGATTGACCAGGAAGCAAAAATCAAGTTGAAATCAAAACACCTATCAAATTAACCATATAATATCAAGTTCATTTGACAAAAAGAAACTATCCCCAGAGCATAATGATTCTTAGCATTGACTAGAAGTACAAATTAATCAAATCACCAGTTTTATCAAGGATTAACTAAGTCTATCATGAATATCACACACAAACTTGGTAACATATTTTTACCTAAGCATTAAAACTTTCAAGATATCAAGTATCAGTCAAGTGTTTACTAAGCGAGAGACGTAACATATTACACAGTGCAATAGTCATATAAGACATACTTATCACCAAAACTCTTAGCAAGCAATGATATATACCAATCTCATTAGATAGATTCACTAACAGTCATCAAAATTTTTTTTGAACTAAACTTAATATTCATCAAAATTACTCACAAAAAGGACTCAAGATATTCATATTATAAGCAATTTATCCTCAATATAACACATCATACACAGATTGTGAGATAAAATTACAAATCGAAAATTCATACCTTGCCCATGGGGTCAATACACATGGGACTTACCTTCCATAGATGCAAACACTCGCATATACTCTGAAATTGACATGACTCGAACAGAATACGCTTGACTCGTTCTGGTCTCGCTGAGTTGACCATGATCTTTCACCGAGTTGAGTGTGTATTTATCATTTGTCTGTCTTGTTTTCTTGAACAGCACCCAGGAGCGATTAATCTTGTTTGAAACTGAGCTTTGAGAGCTTGAACCGCCATTGTTGAGTCACCTAGCACCGCGAGTTGCAATGAGTATCATCTTCGACCACATGTAACCGATATTTTAGGATCTTCTTCATTATTGTATCTTCACGACCAGGGACTGATATTTTTAATTTGTGTATGGATTTTTGTGTATCAATGTGAATCAAAATTATGGTTTCTTCCATTTAAAAATCTGGCATTAGAAAGGATATGATTTTGATGTGGATAGATAGATATCGAAAAGAGAAGTAAGAAAATATGAATTTATAAGTAATTAGAATCAACTGATTACGAGTTTTTTTTATTATTGTCGACATTCAAAAAGAACGTTTTTATTATTATCGTCAATATTCGAGTCATTCTAAACTCCATGACTGATATTAAATATGAATATATGACATTTTACGAAATCAGTGCTATTAAATGACCTCTATTCAGTATTTTATCATTAACTAGCTTCAATACCCGTGCAAGGCACGGGATGCAAGACACGAGATTGCTCTAATTTAAGATTAATATTTTTGTTTTTCTCGTTGCGTATTGACATTAATGTGAGATGATCCTGTTGTGACGATAAATATCTCTTAAGTATGCATAAAAAATTAGAAATATGTATCTAAAGAGGTCGTTATTTTGTGTCCCTATCTCTTCGTCATTGTTTCAAAAGTGTTATGCTTTTCTTGCGATTAGAGTTAGAAAAATACCTAACGATTATAGTTTCAACATTTTTATAAGGTTTTCATGATGTTCATTTCATAATCTATTGAAATGTTTTATTTGTATACAATTATAAATTATGGGATTATATAAATGTGAATTTTGACTTAATACTACTACTATTAAGTATTATTGAAGCTTCAATAATTCATTTAATGGATTTATAAAAAATTAATTCATAAAAATAAAGTTCTTGTTATAGATGTTAAATGTGAAGTTCTTACTTAAGTGATGAAATTTTAAAAAATTTTAGATTTTGATTTCATAAGGCGTCATAGAAAATTAAGGAACATGAAAGTAAAATTTGAAACATTAAAATGTGGCATATTGCCCTATCATAATTTGTTACTCCCTCCGTCCTTTTGATTTGTTATCACTTTTTTTGTCATTTTCTAGCACGCAATTTTAAGGTTGATTTTAGAGATAGTTCCATAACTTATTTTTAAAATTTTCTTTTTTTTTGTGTAAAAATAGGATTGTTATATTTTTATACAAAAAAAGAAAAATTCAAAAATAATTTATGAAACTATCTTTAAAATCCACCTTAAAATGCGTGCCAAACACCCTATTTTAAAATGATAACAAATCAAAAGGACGGAGGGAGTATTTCATATCCGTTACTTACCTCGGGCCTTATATAATATAATTCACAGGTATCTATTAAGTATTTGAATCTCCCAAAAACGCTTGGGACAAAGCGATCCGTTTGTCGTTTTAGAACGGTAGTTTGGGAATATTGTAAAATGCACTTTTCTAAGAAGGCATGCAATAACAAAGAATATGATCATTCGGAAATTAAAAGAGTACTAAGATTCATTTCTCATCTGGATATTATAAATTGTACAATTATATAATATCTATAATACTTTTTACCCCACTTTCATTTTTGGTAAGTCATATTATATATTTGTTTTCAAAATGTGACTTAAATGCAGTGGTGGAGCCAACCGTCAAGGCTAGTGAGAGCAAAAAAAATTGCAAACTTAATAGTATGAAGGATTGACTTGTCACTGTCTTTTGTCTTTGTAAAACTTATGCCTTTAACATTGCACCTTTGAGCATTGGTCTTGCCACCCTAGTAGATGGTAAGAAAACAATACTAAACAAAAAAAATTAAAAGAGAAAAGCAGCATCTCTGGGGGCACAGGAGTAGCATTTATATTTTAATAGTATCATTATATGGATGCCACATACAATTTTTTCTAAAAAAACTTATGGGGGCACGTGGACCCAAAGGCGCCCATGTGTCTCCGCCTTTGCTTAATTGCAACTATTTCTTTCCTGTTATTAGGATTTTGAGTTTTAAAAAACTAAATTTGCCTTGATTAGAGGTTGAAATATGTATATTTTTGACTTGATCTCTATATAAAATTGCCTATTGTTAGAATGTCCAACCTGCAGCAATAGATAAGGAAAATTATTATTAGAAACAGATGTAATATATGTTTTGGAGTTCTGGGTATAAAATGAGCAGGCCATCTCTTCTCTATCTTTTTGAGTGCCTTTTCTAATGGATATGATCCACTATATATTGGCATTCTTTTTACCACCTCCACTCCAAAATGTAACCGCCAATTTACTGCATATTAATTCACATTATTATCCAACATGTAACTTGAAAACTTAAATTACATAATCAATTTGTAACTTATTTATACTAAATGCAATATTCATATATTTATTAATTATATTATATTTGACAAAATAAGTCAAAATATAACATCTCCCACTTGACTTATTTGTCAAATCTTTTCCAACTCCAATCAAACTAACTTGTTTGATAAAAATTTTCTTTTAACTCCTATTTTTCACATAATATCAGATTTCTTTATTCACTCCCACTATTTGTGAGAATAATATTCACTATGTCACAAACTTAATATTTCTTGCACGTATCAAAACAACATGTTTGATAAATTTTAAAAAAATATCCCTTTAATAAGTTTACAATCATATCACTAGTAAAATGTATCACACATTTTCACTTTCACTTTGTGCATTGCAACACATTCATGTCTCATATAACCTTTCCAACTTCAATTCCACATTATTAATTAAATGTGTATCCTGAAGTTGAATTCTCAATTATCAAGATCACCTTCGATACATATATTGCAATAAACAATAACTCCAGGCACGTCTGCCTAATTCACCAATTAATTAAAATACTCTTAAAGTACATGATCATGATCCTCTTAACAGCCTCTCACTAGGCTCAAACAAAATTGCTTCACAATCCACTTACAAAACTAACTAAAAATGTCAAGTCAAGTCAATCGATAACACAACATAAAATATATCGAACTTCTGACTACTTGCACATGATACATTCACTGGTTCCTTTTCTGAATTAATGATATTCCCATTACCAATAGGCTTGGCACCGGACTGCTATTCTACATCCTAAAATGGTTAAACATAATGTATACTTCTCAATTCCATTTAATGTTCATTTATCCCTTACACACCGGATTCTTAGAACAAAAAAAATACCACCAATTTTTTCTTCTCAATATCTAATCGAGTTTCCATAATTTAACATTTCCTTTTCATTTTCGCTAACAACTTATCATTAGGATATTCGATATAATCGTAAACAAACTCCCACTTTCAAAAATGCAGACACAATTGTCTAATTCTTTCTCGATATAAAATTTTCAATTTTTCCGTAAAACATTTTCCAACTAGACATAGCTCAAATTTATAAACAAATTCTAACACAAGACAAGAATACATCTCTATATAATCAACTTTCTGTTTTCATATAATGTCTTCTATAATTTTGTGGGTCTTAAATTTATCTAACAAATCCACCAGACTTATAATTTCATTCCAAATTCCATAATTTCATTCCAAAATCCATGGGAGATGTTATATTTGACTATATTTTGTCAAATATTATCCATGACTCCCACATTTTCTAGAGTCTATATTTCAAATATGAATTTCACTATTCATTAGAATAACATTTCAGATTTAATGACTAAAATATTTCCAAGTCCAATCAAAACTAACATGTTTGACAAATACTTTCACATAAATACCTTCTGTTAAAAATTCACAATCTCTAATTAAACATTGTCACTTTCATTTCTTGCAACACATTCATGTTTCTTACTTTCCAAACTTCGGATCCACCAGAAATCAATAGGTCTTCCGAAGTTGAACTCTCATTATCTTATCACCTTCGAAATCTGCACCAGAACAATCAATAAATTCAGGCACATCTGCCTCATAACCAATTAGTGATGCAATGTACACTTCAAGTACTTTATTATCCTATTCACAACCTCTCACTAGGCTTGATTAGGATTTCTTTCATATCCATTCACTAGAACAAATAAATACGCCAAGTCAATTCAATCGATTACACAACATCGAACTTCCGACTAGCTGCTCACATGATACATCTAGTGCCTTTTCCGCATTAATCGTTTTCCCATTACCAATGGGTTGGCGCCGGACTGCAATTTTGCATCCTAAAATGGTTAAGCATTTCACTCGGATACCTCTGGTTCACACTAAATATTCAAAATATTTAATTCCCTAAACTTATCAGGTTTCACTTGCATTCTCAACCTTCCCACTAAGTTCCAACTTAGTTTTGTTGAGCATTCCTTTATTAATTACTAACAACAATATATCATTAACCTATACTGATAATATTGTAAACAAACTCCTACTTTTTAAAAAACAGACACAATTGTCTAATTCATTCTTGGCAAAATATTCCCAATTTGTGTGTATAACCTTTCGCAATTGAACATACTTCCAATTTAAAATTAAACACATTTTGTATCATCTTTCCCTTTCAAAATCCATATACAACCTATGAATTTTCTATATTGGGATTGATCACACAACTCCCACACTTGATTCTTTTAAATTGACTCAAAATCATTTTACATGATTTCCCTCTGATAATTCAAATTCTTGCGATCTGATCGCTTTTATACAAGTAGTCGGATCATTAGGATCCCCTACATCTAGATGTACCAAAAACAAGATAATGCACTATTATATTCAATGCTAATTATATTCAATGCCAATATTCAATAAAAAAACATCATTGTCATAATCACATAAGTGACAACTAAAGGTCTTGTATCCTCAAATACAGTTTCTTATTTCTCAGAATATTTTTGAAAATAACTTTCCTATTTTTAATCATTTAACAATTTTCCGATACTTCCCACTTAGGCGGGTGTCAATGATCTTTCCCTTTACAAAGCACTTGCCCTTATTTCTTTCTCTTGAGTTCCTCTAACTCAATTAAATAGATTACTTGTCACCAAACCTATGCTATCTATTCTGAGCATCACTAAAAATTGAGCTTCATTCATTCTTTTATATTTTCCAAACCAAAAATATATAACCAACACATTATTATTTTCTATGCTCAATTTTCAAGCATTACTAGGAATTTCCTCTAGTACAGTATCATCTTTTCAATGATAATTCACACCCAATTATTATTACAAATTTTATGCTCTCTTTTCTGAGTATCATATCCTCTAACATAATGCCATTTTATTAAACAATAATTTTCTGATTGTCTTAAAACAATCTATATTTTATTTATTTTTATTGGCTCCAAATAAATAAAAATACAAAACACATTTATTTTGACACGTTTTCCTTTCCTTGCCGCTCTCCATTCTGAGAACCACACAATTTTTCGAACACAGTGTTAGTCACAGAGGCATGCCTGAATACATCTAATAACAAGCCTAAGTATGTGTAATGCTATGCATTACCTACATGACCTCTTAACTGAGGGAACATCTAGTTGTAGAGTTTCTATTTGTTCTGTACTTATAATAGGCATCAAATCCTAGTTGTGTAACTGTAATTATAAAGTCAAGAATAATGCTTGAAAGAAGTTCCAAGGTTCATGCCTCAAGCAAGGAGATAAAGACTGCCAAATAATCACAGTTGGGATTTGAAGAAATGAAGAATTTTCCTAAGTACCAATTCGAGAAGTACATTTGTCTATTCGAGAAGTATAGCATTCGAGAAGTCAGAGATTCGATATCTCAGAAGACACTATTCGATATCTCTGAATACACTGTTCGATATCTCATTCGATATCTCAGAGATTCGATATGTCTATTACTCTATTCAAGAACTCATGGAGTCAACAAGTCAAAGCATCATTCGAGTTCTCTAAGAGTCAACAAGTCAATGCTCTATTCGATATCTCAAGGACTAAAGAAGCTATTCGACATCTCAGGGACTCGATATGTCAAAATGCTCTATTCGATATCTCAAGGAGTCCCAGAGAAAAGAGCTATTCGAGAAGTGATTCGATATGTCAATATAACACTATTCGAGAACTCAGAGTTATCGAGTAAGTCAATTCTAGTTCTCGAATCAATCACTTAGCCACTTCTCGAATACATTCTTGGAGACAAAATACTGAAGAATTGTACAAGTCAGAAACCTGCAACAAGCCAAGATGCTTTATTTGACTATGTACTGTAAAGCACATTGGAAAGCCTACAAAGAAGCTTGGAGAGATAAGACAAAGGGACAAGGAGCTAAAGAAGTGGATCTGAACAGGCTTTACAAAGTCAAATCTGTAGCCGTTTGGACTCTTACTAAAATAAGATAGACAAACTAGAAAGTATTTTGTTTACCTACCTTATTTGTAGTAAGTAGGTGTATCCATGTCTATAAGGATACAGCCTCACTTCCTTAGCAAATAAGTTTTTAAGAGATAAATTTTCATATACATCACAAGAAATATCTCTCTAAGAAAAACGAAGCTGAGAATACTACCATTTGTATTCACAGATTGTAGCAAAATCTTTATCTAATAAAATATTAGATTAAAGTGATATTGTGTTGTGTTTGTCTTTGTTATCCGCACTTACATATCTCACACACTCAACACATATCTTGCTGCAAAGATTCAAGAACGTAGAAAAGTTCAAGAATCCATTCACCCCCCCTCTGTATTCTTTTACTGTATTCAATACTCAACAAGTGGTATCAGAGCAGGCTGTTTAATCTAAACAGAAAACGATCATGAGTTCGAATACACCAAAGACTACAGGTACGGTGAAGGTCCCTAAGTTCGACAAAGAGAATTACAACCTCAGGAAAATAAAAATGTTGTTGTTCATCAAAGATGCCAATCCTCTCTACCCTGACATCCTCAAGAATGATCCATTTGTACCACAACAAGAAATTGCTGAATCTACAGTGGGCACAATAGTCATTCCTAGATCATATGTTGCAAAAGAGCCATCCAAATGGACGGACTCAGAGAAGGAAAAGGTTGCCCTAGACAGTCATCTCATGTTGCTGATCATAGACTCCATGGATATGTCGATGTTTGCCAACATAGCATCATGCACATCAGCCAAGGACATGTGGAACCACATCGAGGTGTTATGTGAAGGGACAGAGGAGGTAAGAGAGAATAGGAAACAGATACTGGTCACACAGTATGAGGCTTTCATGGCACAGTCCAAAGAAAGTATTACTGATATGTTTGAGAGATTTCACAAGCTGGTGACTGAGCTTCAAATGAATGGGAAGGTTTATAGCACTAAGGAATTAAACATGAAGTTTCTACTCTCTGCACCAAACCATCTAGAGCAAATGGTCATATCTCTAAGAGAAAGAGATTTGAACAAAGTCACATATGATGTGCTCTATGGGGTTTTAAAGACTCATGAGCTTGAGTTGCTTCAGAAGAGGGCTATCTAAGCCAACCAAGGCAGAATGATAAACACATCCTGTGCCTTGATTGTCAACAAATCCGTTCAAGACCTGGAAGCATCTACAAGTCAACTGAGAATAGAAGAGATAGTAGATGATGAAGAAACTGAAGAAGAAGTGACTGAACCTATTGATGAAAAGGAAGAAGATGAGTTCTACACTCTTGAAGAGTTGGATGCCATGGAAAACACTTCATATGCTTTTATGGCTAGAAATTCCCAAACATCAGATTTAAGAGGAATCAACCCTTCAAGTCTAGATCTCAAAATCATTCATTCAACAAGAGCAAGGCACCTGTGAAAGCAAACAAAAACAAATTCAAAACCAGCTATGTGGATAGGTCATCTGTGAGATGTTATAGATGCAATGACCTAGGGCATTTTGCCAGTGAATGCAAGAAGCCTAAAAAGAAGGATAAGGAGTTTCTTGAGCTTGAAGCTAAGTATGAGGCTCTGCTAAAGAAGCATACACCAGGTAAGGCCTACATAGCTGAAAGGAAGTGTTGGGATGATTCTGATAGTGATGGAGAAGAACAAGAATTCTGTAACTATGCCTTGATGGCCAACTCCAAGGAAGAACCATCTGAATCAGACTCTCAGGTACCATCCCTCACTACTATAGACATGTCTGTTTCTGAATACAAATCTATGGTTGAACAACTATCTGTTGAGATGTTTAATATTCATACTAGTATGACTGCTGCTAATGAAGAAATTGTTAAACTGTCTACTAAGAATGAACTGTTGAACAAAAGAAATGAGGAACTAGAACTAACTGCTATGCAAGTAGAAAACCTTAAACAAGAAATCGAATATCTAAAGAATAAGGTTCTATGTGCTAGTCAAGTTGAGAAAGCTCTTAGGAATGAACTAGCTGAAAATGAATTTAAATTGAAAACATTTAAGAATTCCTCTAGTCTATTGCAGTCCTACCATGAGAAAAATCTTGCTAGACCTAAGGTTGCCATTGGACTTGATTATGACACTCTCAAACAGAGGAAAGGCTATGCAATCATTGAAGATGACATTGTTGTTCAAAAGGAAGTGCCTCAGGTTTTGGAAAAGGCTGAGACCCCAATATTTAAAACACCAACACTTGAGATTGATGAGGATGCCTTACTCATTAAGCAAATGTTGGATGATGAAGATAAGGCACAATCAAATGAACAACAAGCATCCTCTAAGAGTGATAATGTCAAAACCAAAGCCAAGGAGCCAGTAGGAGGTAGACCTAGACTTGAGAAATTTGTGAAGTTTGTTTCAGTTGGGAATAATGAGTTTGAGAAGAAAGTGGCTAAAAAGAAATAAAACAGGAATGGAAAATTAGGGATTGCCAAGGACAACAATTATGCTTATGTGTCTAATGCCCCTAGGAAAGTTTGTCAAAATTGTTTTAGCACTAATCATTTAACTCATGCATGCAAGAAACCATCTGGTAGTGTTGCTAAACCATTCTATGATTGCTCTGTGCCTTTAAGACACAGAGACTCTCCTTTCTGTGATAAATTTGATTGTATGCCATGTAACATGAATGTAATGACTAGTTGTTTTAATTTGAGAAGACAATTCATGGAAGGTTGCATCAGTCACAATGTTCACACACACTACACAAGAATAAAGTCTTCAAGTCCTCCTAAAGTTAGGAAGGTACCTCTGTCACCTAAGTCTAAGAACCCTGATTCTAAGACTTCTAACAGTGACAAGAAGACTAACATCAAGAAAATTGATAAGCATGCTGTTTATGATAAAACTGTTGCTAAGCCACATGGACCCAAACTTGTTTGGGTACCAAAGGAGAAGTAATACCTTTGTGTTTGCAGGGCAAAAAAAGTGAAAGGAAGGTCATGTGGATTTTGGACAGTGGATGCTCAAATCATATGACTGGTGATATGGCCCTGCTATCACAGTATGAGGAGAAGGCTGGCCCAATGGTTGCTTTTGGAGATGACAGCATTGGCAACACACTGGGATATGGCAAGTTGGAAATTGGAAATGTCATCATTGAAAATGTAGCACTGGTCAAGGGGCTCAAGCACAATCTACTGAGTGTTGGTCAATTTACTAACAGAGGCTTCAAAGTGAATTTTGACAAAGATGAATGTTTGATCACCCACAAGAAGACTGGTGACTTTGCTCTATCTGGAGTAAGGAAAGGAAGCATGTTTGTAGCCAATATGAACTCTGCAAACAAGGACTAAATTTGTTGCTTTTACTCAAAAGCATCAAATGAAGATAGTTGGCTGTGGCACAAGAAGCTATCACACTTAAACTTCAAAGGCATTAATTCTCTAGTCAAAAGGGAGTTAGTGAGAGGCATGCCCACACTTGAATTCTGTCAAGAAGGAGTGTGTGAGGCTTGTCAAAAGGGAAAAATGAAAAGATCAAGCCACAAGTCAAAGACAGTGACATCAATAACCAAGCCCCTACAACTAATTCATATGGACTTGTTTGGGCCTATCAATATTATGTCACTAGGAAGGAAGAAGTATGCTCTAGTGATGGTTGATGATTTCACAAGGTATACATGGGTAGAATTTCTGGCATCAAAGGATGAGGCTCCACAAGTAATCATTGAGCATATAAAGAAAATTGACAAGGAAGCAAAGGCCAACAATGCAAGTCTGATTGCATTAAGAAGTGATAATGGAACAGAGTTCAGAAATGCCATGCTTGAAGCATTCTGCAAAGAGAATGGTATTTCTCAACAATTCTCAGCTCCAAGGACTCCATAACAAAATGGAGTTGTTAAGAGAAAGAATAGAACTCTGATTGAGGCTGCTAGAACAATGTTACTTGATGCAAAGATGCCTACATGTTTTTGGGCTGAGGCTGTGAGCACTGCATGCTATATCCAAAACAGAACCCTCATCAACAAAAACACTGGAAAGACACCTTACAACTTGATGACTGGAAAGAAGCCCACTCTAAAGTATGTCCATACTTTTGGAAGCAAATGCTTTGTGTTAAAAGACAATTCAGAATATGTTGGAAAGTTTGATGCAAAAGCATTTGAAGGAATTTTTCTTGGCTACTCTATGGAAAGAATTGCATATAAAGTTTATGTCATCTGTCAAAAGAAAGTTATGGAAAGCACAGATGTGACATTTGATGACAGCAAACTACCTGGATTAGAAGAAGCCAATGATGAAGATAAAGATCCTTTAAAGTTTGACAATCTAGATGATTCTGATGAGGAGATTGAAACTGAATTTGAGCCCACAATCCAACAAACTCAAGTGAATGAAGAACCTGTGTCAACCAACAATGAAGAAACAAGCATCCAAGACACACCTGTGATTAATGGTAACTTCACAGGGGGAGGAAATGTAAATGATCATGATCTGGATGATGAAGCAACATCAAGGCTGAGAAATCAATCTGAACATACAAGGAAATGGGATAGATCACATACTGCAGATCAGATACTTGGAGATCCAAATACAGGAGTGAGGACAAGGAGAGCAACTCTAAATGAATGTCTCTATGGTTGCTTTCTATCCCAAGTTGAGCCTAAGAAACTTGATGATGCATTGTTGGATCCTGATTGGATAATTGCTATGCAAGAGGAGCTAAATCAATTTGAAAGAAGCAAAGTATGGAAACTTGTGCCTGCACCAAAGGATAGAACCATTGTTGGAACAAAATGGGTTCTAAGGAATAAGATGGATGAAAATGGTGTAGTCATAAGAAACAAAGCAAGGTTGGTTGCAAAAGGATACTCTCAACAGGAAGGCATTGACTATGATGAGACTTTTGCCCCTGTTGCTAGACTAGAGGCCATCAGAATTTTCTTGGCATTTGCTGCACATTCTAATTTCAAGGTTTATCAAATGGATGTTAAGAGTGTATTTCTGAATGGGGAGTTGGAAGAAGAAGTATATGTGCAACAACCACCTGGCTTTGAGGATCCACAATTCCCTCACTTTGTCTACAGATTGCTTAAAGCACTGTATGGACTTAAGCAAGCTCCTAGGGCATGGTATGACACATTATCACAATTTCTACTGGAGAATCAATTCACTAGAGGCACACTGGACAAGACACTGTTTTACAAGAAACATGATGATGATATTATCTTAGTTCAAATCTATGTGGATGATATCATATTTGGCTCTACAAATGAGAAGATGTGTGAGAAATTCTCTAAGCTCATGCAGAGCAGATATGAGATGAGTGTGATGGGAGAATTAACATTTTTTCTTGGGCTGCAAGTGAGTCAAAGGAAGGATGGCATTTTTATAAGTCAAACCAAATACATCAAGGATCTATTGAAGAAATTTGACTTAGAAGAATGCTCACCTGCAAAGACACCCACGGCCACCAAGTTAGATGAAGATGTTAAGGGCAAGAAGGTAGATATCTCAATATACAGAGGCATGGTTGGTTCTCTACTCTACCTCACTGCTAGTAGGCCAGACATCATGTTTGCAACAGGCTTGTGTGCAAGGTTTCAATCAAATCCAAAGGAATCACATATGATAGCAATAAAGAGGATTTTCAAATATATGAAGGGCACACCAAACTTGGGGTTATAGTATCCTAAGGACACAGGGTTCAATCTGGTTGGTTATTCTGATGCTGATTATGCTGGATGCAGAGTGGATAGGAAAAGCACCTCAGGTAGCTGCCAGTTTCTTGGACAAAGGTTAGTCTCTTGGTACAGCAAGAAACAACAATTTGTGTCAACTTCCACAGCTGAAGCTGAGTACATAGCTGCTGGAAGTTGCTGTGCTCAAGTGCTTTGGATCAGAAATCAACTTAGAGATTATGGACTTGTGTTGGAAAGAATTCCAATCATGTGTGACAACACAAGTGCAATCTCTATAGTTTCCAATCCTGTCAATCATTCTAGGACAAAGCACATTGACATCAGATATCACTTCATAAGGGAGCATGCAACTAATGGAACCATTGAGTTACATTATGTTCCCACAGAGAAACAACTAGCTGACATATTCACTAAGCCATTAGATGAAGCCACCTTCACAAGGTTGGTTAGTGAGATTGGAATGCTGAATTCTTCAAATTCTGGCTAAGTGAATATATCAACTAGATTGTTGCAGCAGTAAATACTTACTTTATCAAATGCTCAATATTTTTGAAGTAAGTATTGGCTGGAGTATGATTTATAAATATTCCACAATGCTGCATATGTTGAAAATCATACATCTTTAGCTTGAAATTTCTGTGAAATTTTGAGAGAATCACTATTTAATTTGGTAGAATATTCTTCAGTGAATATTTCTGGTAAATTTTAAAAGATAGTGAAAATTGAATTTTATGAGTGAAAAGTATAGTTCGATAAGTCAGACTTCTCGAATGGTTCATTGTTTTGTCATGGCTCGAGTTCTCGAATAGGCCTATCTAGAACCCTCTTGAGTTCTCGAATAGTGTCTTTTGGAGAAATCGAATAGCACTCTCTGAGTTCTCGAATAGAGTATTTTAGTTCTCTAGTGATAGAGTTCTCGAATACTGTATTTGAGTTATCGAATCATTTGAAAAGGCTGATTTTTCGCTGACACTTAATCGCTTTTTGGATTTATATTCAAAATTTCATTTCGCTCATAAAAACATATTTTATTTAGCTTAGAATTATTTTCTGAGTTAAATAACTGCCAGCTGTGAGTTACAAACTGCTTGAGATATCGAATAAGCCTTTCTTGACTTATCGAATTGTTTTTTTATACTTCTCGAATGACTGACTTGTCGATACAAAACTTATACGACAACTCAAGTCACTCACATATATACAATTCCACAACTGTTCAAATCATTTCATTCGATTTCTTAGGCAGCTAAAGTTCCAAAACCTCTGAAAATCCTAACGTCAAAAGCTAAATTTCTTCTTCAACCTTCATTCTCTTCTCATCTCTCTGTGTAACAATGGCAAATACCCAACTCACAATTCCTACCCACACCAATTTCATAGCAATAACCAATGATATTGAAGCACCCAATGCAAACTTTAAGTGCTTCGTTCGATGGATGGCTGAATCATACATCAAGGATGCACTCTCAGCCAACCCAACTCCGTATCTAGACTTACTAGAACAGTTTTGGAGAACTGCTACTGTGGAGGTCGTGGCCCTAGAGAATGCAATAACTTCATACGTAATCTATTGCAAGATTCAGGACAAGGAAATCACCATCACTACTGAAGACATGAATCAAGCACTGGGGTTACAACAAGGAGTGTATGACAGTCAAGCTACTGATCAGGAATTGGAAGACTTCTTTGATTTTATCAACTACTCAGATAGAATCAAGCTTGGAAATTTGAATAGGAAGTACTTGAGGAAAGAATGGAGCTATGTCTTTGCCACTCTTCTTCAAGTCTTCACAGCAAGGAAGTCCAGCTTTGATCAAATCAGCACACCTGTTCAACAAATAGGATATGCTCTAGCATATGGGAGAAAGATTGATGTTGGTTTGATCATAATGCAAGAATTGTATGGGAGACTTGGTAAGAATTCAACCAAGAGAGGTAATGAAATTTTCTTCCCTCGCTTTATTCAATCTGTACTTAATTTCATAGATGCCAAATTGATTGAATTGCCTGGGTTAGACAAAAATAGAATAGGCTATCCGAAATCCATGACCAAACTCATTTTTGGTAGCTTGGAGACTAGGAATGATGTGGATGTAAGACTCAAAATAACTCCCGTTATGGAGAGTTTATTTAGGACTTACCCCCACAACAAGCCAATATGTGCCTCAAAATCTGAGTTAACTAGGCCCAAGCAAGTAGAGCAAAATGCTAACCCAGGGCCTGCTAACCAACCCTCTCAGCCAAACACTTTACCAAACACAGAGCCAACTGCATCATCCTCTCAAAAGGGTGATGTTAGTAAAAAGAAGAGAAAATAGGTTGCTTCTGAACCTCTAAAAATCTTAACTGAAGTAGCCTTGGCTGTAGAATTAGGCATAGAAAGTGAGGAACCTGAGTCACCCTTACCAAGGCCAAAGAAGAAAAAGAAGAAGTCTAAAACCACCTCTTTAGTCACCCAAATGACTAAAGTTGTAAAATCAGGGGCAAATAGCTCACTAGATGTATCCTCTCAATAGGGTGCATCTATAGAATCAAGCATCCTCCCCAATGCACCTATTTGTAAAGAGTCAGCACATGGGAGTGATAAGGCTGGCACAACACTGAGTGGAGAGCACATCACAATTGAAACTCCCTCTATCTCTCAGGGGGAGTTGCCAAAATCTAATCTATAACACACTTCTCTTCCAGAATCTACCACTCATATTTCTTTGGAGCCTGCAACTCAAGAAATTGAGGAGCAAGGCATTGATCATCAAGAATTCCTTTCTCTTGATGAGCCAATGGATTCAAGTGACTTGGTGCATGACACCTTGCTCACCACCCAGGTACCACATTTAGATGGTCAGGGAATGCATGCTGGGGCATCTCCTAATGACACCATCACAAACACAGAGGATTCACCAGTTTTAACTAGAGACTCTGTGCCTGTGTCAACTACTGTTGTAACTCATCCCACTCCTATGGAGACAATAGTAGTAGAGTCTTTCCATTCGGTTACAGAAGTTGAATCTGTAACTGAGGAGTCTAGCTTGCCTAGCTCTAGCTCTGACTTTCTGTCACAATGGCTGAAGCCTGTGCAACATGACAGTGCTTCAGGATCAGGATCTGTTCCACCACAATTGACGGTTGAAGCACTTCAAAGCTTAGTTGTGGATCAGATTCCTGAGTTTGTAAAGATAGCCCAGAACTTGGTCACCTCCAATGTGCCAAATCCAGATTATGAAGCAATATTGCTCTGCCATAGAGATGATGTGGTTGCTGAGAGAGATGGCAATGTAGATGCCTGGATGCAAGGAACTTATGATATCACTCTCAATGAAGCCTTACAGTATCTGAGGGAAGAGTACATCACTTCACTAGGCTCCAATGCTAAATCCTTAACTCCTGGTGAAGTGTATGAAGCCATCAATGATTCATACAAGGGATTCCTCAAGGCTGCACACTACCTGGGTAAAGGTGTCAAATCAGAAATCAACAAGGTAAGTGATGCAACAGACAAGTCTGTGGGAGAGATAAAGAGGACTTTTGATTCTAAATTCCCTCAATTGGAGACTGTAGTCAAGGACATTCTAGCCTGTAAGTCTACCTGCACCAAGATGGAAAATGGTTTGGCTATTCTCAAGGATGCTGTCACAGGACTGGAACACAAATTCCAAAATCTCACTGATCAGACAACTGAGGCCAATGCCATGCTTAGGACACTCTTTGCAAATCAATATGGAGACAAGCTGGTCACTGAGGTCCCTGTGCATGAGATGTCTAGGTTTGAAGTGCAGAGACTTAAAGAACAATCCCTGTCTGGCTTCAAATATACTGCATTGTTCAGAAAGGTAGATGCACTTGAAAAGGAGGTAGCTAATCTCACTCAGTCTAATGCTCATCTTACAGACAAGGTTCAAACTCTGACTGAGCAGTTGAACACTCAAGCCACCACCACAGCTGATGTTCTTCTGCATCAACAATCAATGTTGTCTGCAATGATGAAGCACATGGGTCTCCCTCTACCTGAAGAATCTTCAACCCCAAAGGTCACTCCTACAGCCTCTGTGCCTGACAACAAGCCTAAGGGGGAGAAGAGGACATCAAGGAACTCAAATACAAAGGGGGAGAAACCACCAGTAAAGGGCATCAAAATCATTGAAGGTGGTCATCAAAGAACTTCAAAATCTTTAACTCATATGCCTGGCAAAGGAAAAGACAAAGTTGATGAGCCTCCTACTTCTCTGCCAGTTGTCACTCTACCAACTGTGCACATCACTACTTCCAGTGGTCAAAAGCAATCTATCACAACCACAGTGGTTGCAGGGAGTATGCCATCTGACAAACCTCCACTCTCCATATCTAAGAATGCCAAGCCTGTAGAAGTGAAGGTGGTCACTGAGGCCAAGCTACAAGAAATTGCAAACTCAAATGTCTATCATGATGATGCATTCTTGGAGTTTCTGAAAGTCTCAAGAGAACAGGCTGGTGACACTCAATTGTATCTAAGGAGCTTGAAGGATCAGATCGATTACTTTACTGTGATACCTAGAAAAATTGATAGCTCATGGCTGAAGGAAGTAATGATGGTAGCAAAATCCAGAATCTGGCATCTAACCTACAAAACTCTACAAGCCTTAAAACATTCAGAGATAGATGCGCTGATTGAGCTCATAGAGAAGAGGAATGTAAATGAAAACAATAATAGTCTGTATGATGACTTGAGGAATGGCCAACCTTCAAGGCTGCCAGAAGTGATTAAGAAGCCATGGACAATCATCTATCAGTCTGGAACCAGAGTTGAAGAGATTAAACAATTGGTCATTCCCAATGATCTCACTTCTCGAAATCACAGACTCATTATTGCCATCATTGAACTACTATAAAAGAAGAAGGGGATAAGTACCGCTGAAGAGATAGAGGCACTGCACATTCTCAGATCATACATTGCAACTGGTGTAATTCCAGAAATGGCCAAGCCAAGGAGGAATAAGGATGATGAAGATGAAGACAAGAGTGATGGGAGGCGAAGTCATCACAGGAGTGATAAGGGGGATGAGGATAAGAAGAAGAAGAAAGACAACAAGGATTAGAAGGATGATGACCAAGGAAAAGTCTATGAGAGGAAGAATGGAAAACAGCAAGCCTTAGGCATTGCTAGCAGTAATCTCACCACAACACAAGACTCTAAGTCTAGGGTGAATGCTGTCAGTAATGACCTACCAAAATCTAATCCCTTGGCTTCTGCAACTGTTTTACCACCTCAAGAAGAGAAGAAGATTCAAGTCAAGAAACCATCTGTATATTTCAAAAAGCAAACTGCTAATGGAATACTACAATGGTCTACAAACAAAGGTCACATGCTACTGCTAGGCAACCATGTAAAAAGAATCAAATTCAAACAAGCTGCAAGGAAACCAAAGCTATCCAAATCAAGGACTCTGACAATCTATCCAATCTTAAAACTCCAACCACTAGATGAAGATTTTAATGAAGACCAACTGCAATTCTTACAAGCTCAAAGAATCTACCATGTTGCCATTGTTGATAACTGCCTTGAGATCAAATATACTGATGGAAGGGAGGAGAATTTCAAACAAGGAGGATGTCAACACTGGGGCAAGCTACATGACATAGAAAGAATCATTGCAATGTTGAGCTCAGAAGATAAAGTGGAAAGAGTATGGAAGCTGGAGCTAATTGATTTTGTGAAGATGAAGAGAGATCATGAGGAGAGAATCAGAAAAGAGTGTCTTGAGAAATGGCTAGCAAGGGAGAAAGAAATTGAGAGACTGGAGATTGAAGCAGAAAAGCTAAGGGCAAAGGGATTGTGTAGAGTTCAGTTTAACCCCTATGTGGTGAAGTATAGGAGGAGAAATGGGGATCAGGTCCACATCAGAATGAATCTACTCAACCACTATCCTGCAAACATTCTGAAACCAGTACTTGAAAATTTCAAAGGCTCAATTTTGCTTGAAGAGTTGGATGCTATGGCAGAAATAATAAAAGCTATGGATGAGAATACAAGGAAGGAGAAAGAAAGAAGACAGAAAGCATATGATGATTTGCAATCCAAAGCTATGGAAAGGGAAACAAATGACAATGGCTAGTACTTCATCATAGGCTGTAAGATTACTCACCCTGTAGTTCTATCCACATTGCTAATCAAAATTCATACATGTACTGTCAAGTTTTATCTTTATGTATGTTAGGCTTGTTATCAGACATGAAATTGTGACTAAGGGTCTTACTCACAATTTGGGGGAGATTGTGACTAAGGGTCTTACTTACATCTAATAACAAGCCTAAGTATGTGTAATGCTATGCATTACCTACCTAATCTCTTAACTGAGGGAACCTCTAGTTGTAGAGTTTCTATTTGTTCTGTACTTATAATAGGCATCAAATCCTAGTTGTGTAACTGTACTTATAAAGTCAAGAATAATGCTTGAAAGAAGTTCCAAGGTTCATGCCTCAAGCAAGGAGATAAAGACTGCCAAATAATCACAGTTGGGATTTGAAGAAATGAAGAATTTGCCTAAGTACCAATTCGAGAAGTACATTTGTATATTCGAGAAGTCTAGCATTCGAGAAGTCAGAGATTCGATATCTCAGAAGACACTATTCGATATCTCTGAATACACTGTTCGATATCTCATTCGATATCTCAGAGATTCGATATGTCTATTACTCTATTCGAGAACTCATGGAGTCAACAAGTCAAAGCAACATTCGAGTTCTCTAAGAGTCAACAAGTCAATGCTCTATTCGATATCTCAAGGACTAAAGAAGCTATTCGACATCTCAGGGATTCGATATGTCAAAATGCTCTATTCGATATCTCAAGGAGTCCCAGAGAAAAGGGCTATTCGAGAAGTGATTCGATATGTCAATATAACACTATTCGAGAACTCAGAGTTATCGAGTAAGTCAATTCTAGTTCTCGAATCAATCACTTATCCACTTCTCGAATACATTCTTGGAGACAAAATACTGAAGAATTGTACAAGTCAGAAACCTGCAACAAGCCAAGACGCTTTATTTGACTATGTACTGTAAAGCACATTGGAAAGCCTACAAAGAAGCTTGGAGAGATAAGACAAAGGGACAAGGAGCTAAAGAAGTGGATCTGAACAGGCTTTGCAAAGTCAAATCTGTAGCCGTTTGGACTCTTACTAAAATAAGATAGACAGGCTAGAAAGTATTTTGTTTACCTACCTTATTTGTAGTAAGTAGGTGTATCCATGTCTATAAGGATACAGCCTCACTTCCTTAGCAGATTAGTTTTTAAGAGATAAGATTTTCATATACATCATAAGAAATATCTCTCTAAGAAAAATGAAGCTGAGAATACTACCATTTGTATTCACAGATTGTAGCAAAATCTTTATCTAATAAAATATTAGATTAAAGTGATATTGTGTTATGTTTGTCTTTGTTATCCGCACTTACATATCTCACACACTCAACACATATCTTGTTGCAAAGATTCAAGAACGTAGAAAAGTTCAAGAATCCATTCACCCCCCCTCTGTATTCTTTTACTGTATTCAATACTCAACACACAGTGTCGTCTATTTAAACGAAAAATTTCAAATTGTACGCAAATAATTAATTCATTATTTACCGGCTCCATTCAATATATCCTTGGAGCTATTCAAATTAGTTCAGAATGATTTATATTCTATTTTCCTTGACAACATAATTTAATCGATGCCAATTGTTTTCTCAAGTATAAAAAAAATGCTACCAACTCGATAATCAATAATTGCTCTATTACTGATATAAAAAAAATCAAAGCCTGCAAAAATTGAGGCACAAAAATATATACAAAAGATATGGACTAAAGATAAAGAATAAACAAAACACTAGGCAAGCCTGTTGTTCTAACACAAATTAAGTAGACAATCGGGCGGGTTTTAGGGTTTCCAAGAAAAATGGCGAGAGGGAGAGGTGTGAGGAAGAATAGCGAGAAGAATGAACATCGCAGGGCAAATTCAAGAGAAACGTATGGCAGCAGCTACTTTATAGATGAGGAATGGTGGTGTAATCGCTATCCTTCCCTGCAAGAAAGCAAGAAGACTTGGGAGAGAAAGTTTTCAAATTGGGACAAGAAGATTATAAACAACTACGGTCAAGGAGATAAACAGGTCAAAAATCAATTGAAGCATAAAGTGATAGATTATAACTCAAATGGGGAAGTGAGGATAAGGCTAGAAGAAGACTCGCCATGGAATGACAGGAAAGAAGAAGAGCACTTGAGAAATGTGCTGCTCATGTCTAGAAAAATCACTAAAAAAGATATTGGTCAATCCTCCGATGACCAAGAGATTAAGGACTCAAGAATTCGCTCTAGTAGTAACATAGATGATAGGAATGTAGTGCAATTAAAAGATTTCATTCTGAAGCATCAAAGTTTGGTGGAAGAAAAGGTCCTACAAAGTGTTCAACAAAATGATAATGTGGATATTAACAAAGCTCCGGATAAGATTCATATCAACTCCCTCTCAAACTTCATTAGTCATCCCAGTAAAGGAAGCACCAAAGGGAATGACCAAATCAGAATACTGCAGGATTTCATCCTAAGTCATAGCAATCTGATTGAAAAAGGGGTTTTATCAGATGTATTAAAAGAAGAGGATAAAGCAATAAACTTGGCACTGGGAATAATTCACCACAAGACAATTAGTTCTCCAACCACCATCATGACTCACCCCAAGCCCTTCAAAGAGATCCCGACTCACCCCAAGACCTTCAAAGAGATCCTAGTGGAGAAGAGTCCTGCTCCAAGTGCCAAGAACATTGACACTCCACCTCAAAAAGTTACAAGGAATGTGAAACAGAGTGAAGTCAACAACAAGACTTTGTTTATTACCGGTTTCATTGAGGCTACTCATTTGAGGGATTTATGGCAACTGTTCAAGAGGGTGGGCTCAATATAAGACATCATATTGCCAAAAAAGAGAGACAAAAACCATAAGAGATTTGGGTTTGTGAAAACTTCAAATATCGAGACGGCGAGAATTATGATCAACAAGTTAAATGGTACTAATTTTGGGGAGGGGAGAATTTTTGTATCCGCAGCAAGGGAGAAAAAGAATTTGATAAGTAATCCACCCTCGTCTAGTAACCACCCAAAGACTCAATCCAGCACTAAAGCAGGTACCTTCGCTGTTCCACATAGCAAAGTTAAAGTTGATTCAGCTGAGGAGGATGATAAGAAAAAGGATGATTTGATAACTAAGGGGAAAGAAGAAATGAAGAAGATTAGTTTGAAAATTAACAGCGCGTTTGCCGAAGAACTCTCTTCAAGCTATCTGGTAGAGACGGTAAACAGAGAGGAAGTAAGTACAGTGCAAATGATAGTGGAAGGCTTGGGCTTTAAGGAAGCTACCATTAGAGGAATCACTAGCAAACGATTTATCATCTACTTCCCTAATGATGAGCAGCTGACATATGAGGATATGGATTTTTTAGGCCTAGGCTTTGTCTCAATTCGTAAAGCAACCTGGGAACACCTACAACCTTCCCGTAAAATATGGGTGGAATGTAGGGGACTTCCCATGTGCGCATGGACGGAGGATAACTTCAAGCAACTACTAGCAAAATGGGGCAATGTAATGTATATTTCGCCATTCGTGGATGGGGATGACTGCTACGAAATACCCAAAATCTTGTTAGAAATAGAGGTAAATCGTGTTTTGGAGTTTGAAGAAGTGGTAATCATAAAGGGCAAAAGCTTCAACATTTCAATCGTGGAGTCATGGGATCCAAGTTGTGGGTGTCGAAATGCTCAGGGTATATCTGATTCACCAATTGGCCTGAAAGAGAGTAACTACGGAATGAAGGAGGAGGATGGAAAAGGTACTGTTATAGATTCTCAGGGGGTAGCTTTGGCTACTAAAGTTACTCCAATCATTTCACCCCAAGCAGGCGTTAAGGATAACAAATCAGAGTTCTCTACACATGATAGGGATTCCTTTCAGAAACTCATTGAGACTCCCATTCCCGAGGAGAAGTTGCACAAGGTAACATCTTCTCCTGGTATAGAAGTGGATAACCAGGTAGACAATAACTCGGATATCACCTCACGAATATCAAATGACGATCTGCATAGGATATGGAGATCCAAGGACTCTTCGGAAGATGAAATTACCCAATTTCTCTCAGAATCATCTCAGCTAGCATCTCTTCTGGACGACAGTAAGGGATAGGATTTATCGGATAAAGCAGATTCTCAATTCTCTTTATTAAAAGATTTGAAAGAACTTAGAATAAAGAGTAAAAGAGGCAGGCCAAGAAAAGTTTCGAAGAACAAAGTGAACAAAGCTTTTAAGGTGCCACTCAGAAGAAGATGGGTTAAAAATGCTGCTTTAAAAGACCATTCATCGAATGCTCAGCCACACATAGTAGAAGAGGCATGAGCAATTTTGGAAACAGGGATCCTAATGGGACTAATTTTGGATAATAACAAAGTTACTTCCATTTCGGAGATAAAAAAGAGACTTAATGTCTAACTTCTACGGGATACCAAATTTTCCATCTAATTGGTTTTATGGATCATACAACTTTTGTCAATTGGAACATTCGAGGAGCATCGAATGATATAGCAAGGTCAAATATTAGAGCAGTTGTTTTAGAATCCAAAGCTTCTTTTGTTTGTTTACAAGAAACTAAGTGTTTGGATTGGAATGATAGAAAACTTCGGTCTTTAGGTTTGGGAGATTACATTGGTTGGGTGGAGGTACCGCCGACAGGGCTCTCAGGTGGATTAATTTTAGTATGGGACTCATCAGTCTTTTCAATTTCTCATCATGAAAAGGCTAGAAATTGGATTTGGGTGCAAGGCGAGTGCATTGCCTCCAAATTGGCTTTCGCTTGTGTCAACATCTATGCGCCCTTGGGCTTACAAGACAAGATTCAACTTTGGAGGGAATTGTCAGCCATCATGACCTCAATTAATGCAATTCCAACGATGCTTCTTGGAGATTTTAATAGCGTCCTATACCCATGAGAACGACTGAATTGTAGGTATGCAGACCTTGATTCTAGTCTGTTCTTGGACTTCATTACGTCTAACTCACTGATGGAAGCTCCGCTTTTGAACTCCCGTTTCACATGGTACGACCCAAACGGGAAACAAAGTAAACTTGACAGAGTTCTTCTCAATGAGGAATGGGCATTATTGGGTAATTGGTCTTCAATGGCCATGGCTAGAAGGAACTCTGATCATAGGCCTATAGTCACAAAATGCTCTAATCAAA
Organism: Saposhnikovia divaricata; assembly: GCA_036435485.1. Taxonomy (NCBI): domain Eukaryota; kingdom Viridiplantae; phylum Streptophyta; class Magnoliopsida; order Apiales; family Apiaceae; genus Saposhnikovia; species Saposhnikovia divaricata. The sequence goes on along the minus strand of CM071599.1, from coordinate 20,223,721 downwards.
ACTGGGGTCCCCTGCCATTTAAGTTTTTTAATTGTTGGCTTGAAGATGAGGTTCTGGTGGAGAAGCTAAAATCTTCTTGGACAACCTCAACAGACACCAACATTCAATCCAAATTGAAACTCATCATGGTACGGGCGAAGGAATGGAAGCTATCCCATCTTGGAGATCTAGATAATAAAACAAGGGGCTAGAAGAAAAACAAATGGTGGCAGATGAGTTGGGAATGGACTGCAACGTGAAGATTGAGATTAGAGAGAATCTGGATGATCTCTATAGGATTAAGGCAAGCATGTTATTCCAAAAATCCCGTCTTCAATGGCAGCCTAGCGGGGAAAAAAACACGAAATTCTTTCATAAGACCATATTGAGGAGACGAAGGACGAACCAAATCATCGGTTTGCAGATTGAGAATAATTGGTGTGTAAATCCGAGCCTAGTCAAGGAAGAATTTTTTAATCACTTCAACAACTTCTTCAAGAAGGAATCAGGGTTTAGCATATTTCGCTTAGGACCGGATCTGGTGCCTCAATTATCACCCAGAGAAAGGTATTCTTTAGTGGATAGTTTTTCATTGGAGGAAATTGAAATTGCTCTACAAAATACAAAGTCAGGCAAAGCCCCAGGACCGGACGGTCTCAATGCAGGTATCCTAAAAAACCTTTGGCCCTCAATTAAAACAGAGGTACTGCTATTCTTTAATCAATTTCATGTAAATGGTTTTATTTCGAATGGTCTCAATTCATCTTTCATAGCCCTTATTTCGAAAATCAAGGCTCCAATCAGTACCACGGACTTTAGACCCATTAGTCTCATGAATGCCTTAATGAAATTATTAACAAAGGTACTTGCTTTGAGACTCAAAAGGGTTATGTCGGGGCTGGTATTTGAGACTCAAACTGCATTTATACAAGGGCGTCAAATCACAGATTGTATATTGATTGCTAGTGAGGTCTTTGCAGCTCTAAAAGCGAAGAAATCAAAAGGTCTGATAATGAAAATTGATTTTAAGAAGGCCTTTGATTCGGTGAAATGGGACTTCCTCTTCCAAGTCCTATAAGAGATGAATTTTAATGAAAAGTGGATATGGTGGTTGAAATCAATATTCACTACCTCGAGAATCTCAGTCCTGGTTAATGGATGCCCAACAGATGAATTTGTCCCCTCTAGAGGCCTCAGGCAGGGGGACCCTCTATCCCCTCTTCTTTTCAATCTTATTGGGGAATCATTGGCAAGGTTGTTAGTAAAGGCATTAGAAAAAGGAAATTTTAGAGGGGTCTTTCTCCCTAACTCGACTATGGAGCTCTCTCACCTACAATTTGTAGACGACGTAATTCTTTTCATTAACAACGACTCCAAGTCAGTTATAGGGGTAAAACGTGTTCTTCAATGCTTCCAACTCTTATCAGGACTCAAAATAAATTTTCAAAAGAGCAACCTCTTTGGGTTTCATGAAGACCCCGATGTGCTGTCTCACTGGGCTTCTATTCTTGGTTGTCCTTTAGGGAGAGGTACTCTCAAATATCTCGGAGTGGATATAGGCCACTCCCCTAGATCTATTTCATACTAGAATCCCCTTATTTCGAGAGTTAAGAATAAACTTCTCTCCTGGAATTCAGATTCCATTTTGATGGCCGGAAGATTGACCCTTACCAAGGCAGCAATCGACAGCATGCCAGTCTTCTGGTTCTCCCTTTTCTGCATTCCATCGACAAGCATCAACCTCCTTGAAAAAATACGAAGGCAATTCTTATGGGGCCATCATTCAGATGGCAATGTTCATAAAAAAACTGCATCTGATTGGGTGGAACAGAATTTGCCAACCAAAGTCTAAGGGGGGCCTAGTGTTGTTACCTCTGAAAACAAGAAACATGATCATGTTGGCAAAATGGGTCTGGAGAAGCTACTCAGAAAGGAAAAATTGGTGGAATAAAGTGCTAGTTAGCAAATATGGTGCAGTACTCAATTATGATCTGGGTAGTATAGAAAGCAAGAAAGAATTCTCGGATCCTTTTAAAAGTTTCCTACGAGTGAGTTCTTGTTCAGGTTTACTCCCATTGGTGAATAGGTCAAATTATAAATGGGTACTTGAGAAGGGAGATCTTGTATATTTTTGGGAAGATTCCTGGCATGCAGAAGGCCCATTAATGTTCCAACTTCCTAGATTTTATCGTCTCTCAAACCTTAGCCATGCTTCTGTTCAAGATTTTGTGTCTAAGTGGAACTCTGGACCACAAGTTTCAAGCTCTATTTGAAAAAGAAATCTGTTAAGAAAGGAGGAAGATGACCTTAATATTCTTTCATCTATTGTTTCTCGTATTTCTCTATCTTCTAAAAAGGATAAGTTATTGTGGATGCCAAGCAAAGGGTCATTTTCTACTAAAGATTGCAGGATTATTCTACAGAAGGGTTTGTCATTTCCAAGCTTGAGACCAAATGCGGTTTGGAATATCATTTGGACTGCTAAGGTCCCTCCGAAGATTAGGATTTTTCTTTAAAAAATTCAATCAAATAGTTTACCTACATTGCTACTGCTCAATCAAAGAATTCAGAACTTCAGTCGTGACCATCTATGCCCTTGGTGTAGAGTTGAAGAGGAGTCAATTCAACACTTGTTTTAGGACTATTTGCTTGCAAGACGGGTTTGGGAATTCATAGGTAAATGGTGGAGTGTTTCGAACACTCTTAAATCCATCCCTCTTTTCTCACTCATGAGGATGTTCAAACTTATAAGCAATAAACAGTTGGGTAAAATTTGGGTCATTGTAGTGGCTGCCGCGTGTTGGACAATATGGCCGGTGAGAAACGAAAAGGTGTTCAAAGGTTCTAGTTTGGACAAAGCAACCTTGGAATTTCTGATCTTTCATAGGATTAACAAATGGGGAGAAGCTTCTAAATTAATCAATTTCAGTGACGATTCTCTTTGGAAAGTTAATCCTCAAGGGGCTATAGCTATTCACCACTACACTCCCTCAAACTCTTTTTGGAAGTTCAAATTCCTTCAGTTTGATTTAGTCTGTGTAGTAGATGGGGCATTAGGTCATAACTCCTCGGGTTTGTTTGGAGGTGGGATAGGAGGTAACGTAAAAGATTGCTTAGGAGCTCTCTGCTATGTATTCTCAGGTCCTTGTTCAATCTCTAGTAGTATAGACGTGGAGTAATGGCAATATTACATTTAGTGGAGCTATGGTTAGAGGGTCGTTTCTCATCAAAGGGAATGGTGATTTGTTCAGATTCTAGGGAGGCAATAAATCTATGTAAATTAGGTTATTTTAAGGGTTTCCCAATAGTTTTACAAAATCGAACGGTATCCTCTATAATCAGAGATCACATCCAGTTAGCATTTGTTCCCAGGGAACTCAACACTGATGCGGATAGTTTGGCCTCTAATGGCATTTCTAGGCATTCGATGCATTCAATCTGGACTTAGAGGCATTTCATCTCTGCCCAGCTCACAGAGTTGTGGTAGTGGAATTTTTTTAAGAGATTTTCAGGGTATTATTCATAGTACTGGCAGGAGCAGATTCTTTTGCATGTAAGGTAGTAAGCATGGTCTTAGGTTGTGAGGTTCACTGTTATTGTTCAGAAGCTGTAAAAGATTCCATCCTTCTTCTCAGGCTTTTCAGGTCCTTTGGAGTTGCAGATGAGCTTTTTTCCCTAGCTGTAATTCTATAGAATATTCCTCGCCTGTTCATCATCATGCTTGTGTACTAGGTAGAGTACATTTATTCCCCAGTTATTCCCCTCAGCATGATCTTGCCATCTATATATCTCTGCTCTAGATACTCTCCAGATTTCTCTAAGTATCTCTCCCTTTTCTTAAGTTTCCCAGCCTCTTTATGGATTTAGTTTGGCTAACACCAGAAAGCCCTTTCGTTAAGATTAGTGTTCATTGTATCACTACAAGGGAGCCTCTTCCTAATGGCAACCTTAATGGAGTTGGTGTTCTTATAAGAGATCATGTAGGCTCTCTACTTTGGGGGGCTGCGGGTCCTATGCCTGGTCTCTCTAACTTACAAGCTCTTCTATGGGGGGTTCATGTAAGTATGAATGAAGCTCTGACCCTTGGAAAAGAGAAGACCATTATTGAGACAGATAACAGAGATGCTTATGATGTTATCCGAATGCAGGAGCATGTGCACATAGATCCAGACCTGGAGGAAGTTATGGCAAAAATCAACTCCCTGCACCGTAACTTTTACAAACCAGGTTTCACATACAGAGATATCTCCCTTGTTCCACTTAACATGAACTTCCCAGCAGAGTATCTCGCTCAGTATGGTTTGAATCATCTCAGAGCTTTTGACAAAATCCCACGAATGTTCGGTTCTCTTCAAGATCTTTTAAATAGAGACTTGGGTCTGGGCAGACCTTTCCAGGATAGAGACATCCAGGAAAATTTCGGTTTGGGTGAGTTAATGGACCCGAATCCTCTAGACCATGACAATTAACTTTCATCTCAGTTCTGATGCTTTAGTCCATGCCACTGTTTGGAGTAGGATCCTGTCTACATTCTCCAGCGTCTATCAATATTTATTTCCTTTGTTTAGTGCTTCCTAGTTAGTTCTTTTTTCAGTCTTGTTGTTCGTAATGTTGACAGTAGTGAGTGGCTATGGTTGTCTTGCTCTTATGGTTGTATCTTTCCCAGGCTTTGCCTGTTTTTTTTAATATAAATTTGGTTTCTCAAAAAAAAAGTAGACAATCAGGCACAAATAAAAATAAGGCAACCAATCAAGCACCAGTCCAGAATATAAGCACATGATGAGAAAAACAAAAAGCCATGATAAGACAACATACACATGAAAAAAAATACAATAAAATAACACCAACTATTGAATGATTTGATCTACCCAGCACTAACATATGATAATTGAATAAAAAACTCAGCAAACTATGGAACTAACAAACATACAAGGTAGCTAACAAAATATATGACAAGATTAGGCAAAATGAAAATCAGGTTACCAAAAACAAAAAAATAATAAAAATATAGTACACACGAAATACGCAACCATGTGGCAGGGAATAAAAATATGATAGTAATAGTATATGGACAAATGTAAAAACAGAACTGATGCTAGAAAAAAAAAACAAATGAAAGTAGCTGATCTACAACCATACGTTAAGACCTCAGACTTGCATAAAACAAGACACAGAAAAATGGGTTAGAGACATGAAACATGCTATATCACAAAAAGAATTAACAATTAATAAATAGAGGAGAAGATAAAAGAAATCACAACCATGCTTGCAAGATTAGGAGGGAGGGTATTAGGTTCCAAAACAAAAATATAATCCCGTTGTGGAAATTGATGAACTGATGAATGAATCGAACGAATCGTCACTAACGTAACCTCTGATGTTAGAATTGGACCTGAAAAAAAAACATAAGAATAAGATGCACATAAAATATGAAATGGTGTTTTGTATTTTTGGGGATTCTGGTAATATTGTGAACAAGCTTTTCCATTGCTTTTTCTTGATGGATCAAACTACAATATATAGGCTACATCAATACACCTCCATCCCAAATGTAACCGCCCATTTAATAATAAATTAATGTCATTATGTAGATATATTTGTAACCTACACATTCAATATTAACATAATTAATATTTCAGTTTTCAAATGAATTTCTTAATACACTTTATTCTTATATTATATTTGATAAAACAAAGTCAAATATAACATCTCCCACTTGACTTATTTTGTCAAATATTCCTTTTAACTCCCACCTTTCAAAATTAAACATAATTCAAATATTCACTCCCACTATTAGTGGGAATGATAGCTAAACCAACATGTTTAATAAAAAATTATGTAAAAATACTCTACAATCATATCACTAGCGAAATGTATATCACATTGTCATTTACATTTTTTACCATACATACATGTTCCTTATTTTCCCAACTTCAACTTCATAAAATTAAATTGGTCTCCCAAAATTGAATTCTTATTTATTATCAATGTCACACTTGATACCTACACCGTAATAATCAATAACTCCAGGCACGTCTGCCTAATATACCAATTTGTTATACAACGTACTCTTCAAATACTTGATCATGATTCTCTTTATAGTCTCTCACTAGGCTCAACTAAAATTGCTTCACTATCCACTCACAAGGATAACAACATATGCCAAGTGAAGTCAATCGATCACACAACATAAAATAAATCGAACTTCCAACTACTTGCGCATATAATACATTTAATGATTCCATTCCCGCATTAATTATTTCCCCTCTAACAATAGGGTTCGCACTGGACTGCAACTCTGCATCCTAAAATAATTAAACATCATACACACTTCTTAATTCAAACTCAATGTTCCTTTTTATCTCTCACAAACCGGATCCTTGGAACATAAAAAATTTCCCGAATATCGTTCATCACAAATGAGATCCCACAATTTAACATTTCCTTCTCATTTTTCGCTAACAAATTATCATCAAGATATTCGATATAATCGTAAACGAACTCCAACTTTCAAAAAAAAATTACTGACACAACTTTCTAATTCTTTATCGATATAAAATTCCGAATTTTTCCGTAAAAAGTTTCTTCACCAGTCATGTCTCAAATTTATAAACACACCAATAAATTTATTTTCTTTTTCAAAATTCATATACAACCAACGAATTTTCTATATTACGGTGGATCTTACAACTCCGATTTTTTTTTCAATTCCATGAACTAAAGTTCTTTCGATTTCATTTCGAAAATTCTAATTTTATAGTCACCATTCTGAGTGTCACAAAGAAAAAACATCTTTTTCTTTTCACTCTGTGTTCTAAGAGTCACTATAATTTCTTCTATAACAGTGTCGTCTTTTCCAACAACAATTCCAAATTACCTTAATACCACGTATTACAAAGTGTTCCAACCAAACAAATTATTTTAAACAAGAACACGCATTTTTTAATTCACTAGATGTATCAACTTAACCACACCTTAACCACACCTTGTGGGCGTCGTTTTTCAAAATACCTATTAGAGTTCTTTAACTCCTTAGTCCAACAAGACCAACAAATTCTTGTTTGTTAAATTCCGGGCACTTGCCCTAATTTTATTTATTTATTTATTTATTTTAAATTAAATAAATAACTTATTTCAAAAAATTCTCTTTTCATTTCTTTATACTCTCTATTCCGAGTATCATAAAAATATTTCTTACAAAATATTATCTTTTAAATTGATAAATTTTCTGATTGTCTCCAAAAATCTATATTTCCTTTTTTTTTTTGACCCCATTATTAAAATACAAAACACAATCATTTTGTCACATTTTCTAAATAATATATATAATCTATTTAACCTAAAAACAATACACGAATTATGAAAAAGATATACTATCCATTAACATACCATTAGAGAAACAAATTAGGCACTCAAAGAAAAAAAACAACTAGTTGAAGGCAAAACAAGTAAACAAGCAGTGACATGTGGAACAAATTAAAAGAAACTACACCTTCATCCAATCATAAAGTAATGTTGAAATAAGATACGGCCAAAAACTAATACTCAGATTTATAAAAAATTCAACTAAGACATAGGCAAGTAAAATAAGCATATAAAATATCTAATTACAGCTATATATTTATTTTGCTTGCTTACCACCAATTTTTTTCTTCTAAATATCTAATCGAGTTTCCATAATTTAACATTTCCTTTTCATTTTCGCTAACAACTTATCATTAGGATATTCGACATAATCGTAAACAAACTCCCACTTTCAAAAATGCAGACACAATTGTCTAATTCTTTCTCGATATAAAATTTTCAATTTTTCCGTAAAACATTTTCCAACTAGACATAGCTCAAATTTATAAACAAATTCTAACACAAGACAAGAATACATCTCTTTATAATCAACTTTCTGTTTTCATATAATGTCTTCTATAATTTTGTGGGTCTTAAATTTATCTAACAAATCCACCAGACTTATAATTTCATTCCAAATTCCATAATTTCATTCCAAAATCCATACAATCTGTGGGTATTTATCTTCAAATTAATCAAACAGCTCCCACTTTCGATTATTTCTATGGACTCCACTTCCTTAAATATCCATGTCTAAAAAATATTCATTGTATGCCATATCCATAAAATTCAATCACCCACTTTAGTGAAATTCTCAATCTCATACCATACACGATTGGTTCATAACTAATATTCAGATTCGATTTATTATTCTCAATCGGATATAGTTCAATATGTGCATCGACACATCGAAAAATGTTAACCCAACCAATTTTGCTAATTTTATAAAATATCCAAAATGCGATCACAAGTACAAAACATTTAATAATATTCCATTTCCTTAAAGAAATATTCACATGTGTCATATTTTTTATTATTCTCCAGTTTTCTTTTCCAAGCGTCACATAAAATTTCTTTTATTCTCGTGCTCTGTTCTGAACATCATAAAACAAATTCATTTATAATATCGACTTTCACCGATAAAATTTCTGATTGTCTTAAAACAATCCATACTCCATTTTTAATAGTTCTATGTAACAAAAATTGTGCTACATAAAAAAAACACATTTTGCACTCCGACTTTCTTTACAAGGAAATCGGACACTAACAAAATCAACACTCCAATATTCCAAAGAATCACTAGAATTTTCTTCAATATAGTATCATTTTTTTAAACGACAATTTCTATTTCATCTCGAAACAATAAATTTCTTGGTTCTATATAAAACATTGAGTGCCAACCAAATTTCCAAATTTATCAATTTAGATAAAAAAAATTTTGTCATCTCGACTTTTAATAAAAACTAAACAAATCTATCACAAACCACTGCACTACACATGCACTCTAGCGACAAACCACAAACCAATAAACACAAAAATAATAAACTAGCAAAATGAAACAGAATTGACACTAAACATCTAACAGAAAACAAGAACTACATAGGGAGACAAGTCAAAAAAATAAATAAACAATTGACAATGATAGATTAGACAAACAAAAGCAAAACCAAAACCAAGTGTATAACATAAAGTGATGGCTACTAATAATATTCTATACAAGCAATACAAGAATGGTTGATAATTGTAAATGATGGTCCAGGAGAACATAAAATAAAGAAAACAAATAATAAATAACAGAAATCGTTATAAAAAAAACACTAGACAAATACACACAAAAACGAAACATGTACAAGAGTATAACAAATTACTCACCAAATACAAATATGGCACAAAAACAAGCAATAACGAATACTAAACCAAGTACAGAGAGTCCAATCTTGACACCAAGAAAACAATATTTAAACTATTCATGTAATGACGATACGAGGAAAAATGAAACTCGAAAAAAATAAAAACACCACCACAAAAAAATAAGAGCAGCATGTACCAAAAACATAAACCAAACTAGTAAAATAAATCTAACCGAAACATAAGCTAAATAAAATATCTAATGGGTGGATAAAATTCCCGAGACCACCGGTACAAAAGAAAACTGAATAAGTAGAAAGCACGTGACCAAACAGAAATGAAAAGACAACCTGTAATGACATCTATATTGAAAACGGACCCAGCTTGAAAATTGGTAACCGCAAGCAGGAGCAAGTAAGCATTCATGGCAAACTCATATACGGAGACAAGAGAGAAAAACTTATCTAACATCAACCGTGATGATGAGAACAAAAACAAAGGGAGAATGAATGACCGATCACTCCAAGATCACTAATCAATTCAATCTCTGATACCAATGTTAGAATGTCCAACCTGCAGCAATAGATAAGGAAAATTATTATTAGAAAAGATGTAATATATGTTTTGAAGTTCCGGGTATAAAATGAGCAGACCATCTCTTCTCTATCTTTTTGAGTGCCTTTTCTAATGGATATGATCCACTATATATTGGCATTCTGTTTACCACCTCCACTCCAAAATGTAACCGCCAATTTATTGCATATTAATTCACATTATTATCCAACATGTAACTTGCAAACTTAAATTACATAATCAATTTGTAACTTATTTATACTAAATGCAATATTCATATATTTATTAATTATATTATATTTGACAAAATAAGTCAAATACAACACCTATATATATTTAATTTAAGACAAGTGCATGTGTTGGACATGTTCTTTTCATATTAGTACATGCGGACCATTTTCACTTTTTTAAAAAAATATTCTTATATCTTATTTTTGACCTGATCACCATTTTTTTGAAATTTATAAAGTTTATTTGAATCAAAGTATGTACTATAAGTGCTTTCATAAATTAATGAGGATTTTTTTCGCAATATAAATTATCCTTCAAAGATTTTATATAAAATCCAAGCTCTTTTTCCAAATTTCGCATGAAATAAAATATTACAAATTTTACTGAAATAAAGTAGGTTGGGAGATTTTTGAATATATGTAAGTAATAATATGTAAAATTATAAACAAATATTGAACATAATACATATATGATTGATAGGTAAATAATATAGGACAATGGTGCATGTTTCTAGTGAAACATAAAATTTAATTAAATATACATGTATCTCAATAGTCATAGTGGTGAATTTGAATTCAAAAAAGGTGATCAATATGTCAAATGTTCGATTCTCATCCATGTCATAATATTTTTTGACTTAAGTTGATATTTCGGGACATTTTTGTAAAATTAAATGGAATAAAATGTGACATGTTTTTTTTTTGAAACAAATCGTACTTGCATTACTTAAAAATTATCACTTTCGAGTACATGATTAATAAAAATAGGAGGAGTGACAGACCACTCTCCATAGCCTGACATAGAATTTATGCAGCATTTGCAAGCAAAAGAACCACACGATTCGCAGACCGATAATCGAACTACTAGCACTTGATAATTGTGCTTTAGTGATTTTGTCCAAGAAATGGTTTCTTGACAACAGCTCGCTCCAACTTGATGTTCCCTCCAACCCTCGAACAAATTCCGAACCCATTGTTCAGAAGCCTCAGTTGCACATTATGGTTAGAGAAACGACACTCCAACTATCTACATGCCGGATACTTGGTATTATATATATAATAGATAATAGATAACTAGCGTTCAACCCGTGCTATGCACCGAATGATAAAATTAATTAATTAATTGATATAAACATATTATCTAAATCATAATTTAGAAAAAAAAAATATAATTTCATTAAAATTTAAGTATTAAATAATCTTCAATTTATACCAACTGCATTAATTTCAATATTATCAAACAATTATCATAACATTCACATCCCCGCTCAAACATACTAAGCCCCTCTTTATTATTTTTTCTTAATTTTATTTTTCATTTGATTTCTCTCATTTTTGAGAATCTTTCAACCAAGTTCATAAGTTTTTTACCCATATTTTAAGTTTTGTTGTTTGGAAAGTTTGGTATATTTAAATGTGCAGTACAGTGGGTTTCTATAAATTATATTATATTAATACATTCAAAATATTTGCATGGGTCCCGATCAATTTTTCAAATATATATTAGAAATTCAAAAACACTTATTTCTAACGACCGTTATAAATTATTAGATTGTCTCTCAGCGATATGAGAAAGGATCACTACTGTGCAAATCCATTAAACGAACGTAGTTATGATAAAGAAAAACTTTCATCTAATCTAGTTTCCTATGTGTTTGTTCAATATCATTTTTACAAATTTTATGTTCTTTTATTAGTGAAGTAATTAACCAAACATTATCAATTAACCATTATCAATTAACCAAACAAATCCAATATATCTCATTCTTTGAGTAAGATCTGACTGTTAGAGTTTATGGTTATAATTTGAAATTATTTTATGTAATATTTTAGATGTAAGACATATAATTTATTTATTTTTGTTCAAATATTTTATTAGAAATAATCAATACTAATTTAGTAATTAGAACTTCTATTTCTCAATTTCAAATTTTATTGATATATTTAATATGTGATTTTCTTTACTTTACATAGATTTTTCATTTATGTTGTATACAAAGAAATATTTTTGAACATATATTAAATTTTACTTAGCATGTTAAATCGTATAATATGTTATATTTGACTACTTAATTTTATCATTTTAATTTTTAATTATTGTATAAATAATATTAATATTATTTGCGTGTAGCAATTATTTTAATTTTGGCTACATTATTACTAATTTCGGATAAAAAAAAATACCAGATCTAATCCGAAATCCGACGAATTTGGTTTTGGATATTGAGTTTTGGATTTATTTTTAAAACTCAAAAATATTTGGAATGGGTTTGGATTTTACAAAATTCGGATCAAACCCAACCCGTTGTCATCCCTATGCGTAAAATAAGATATTTGAAAATGAGTATCACCTATCTTTTTTCTGTTTGACTAACATGTTAAAATAGAAAACTTTACATGAAACTAAAATCAAATGTGTAATATATAAACATGTAATCACATTATTATATATATGTCCTTGTATTTAATTATCGGGTTAAAAACATGAAATTCATTTTCGTTTAACAGTGAGTATATTTTTTCGACATATATTAAAAGAAAGTGCTTACGTATATCTGGAAAATCGTTTATGTTATGTGCATTCATGCCATGTATCTTTGGGATTTTGCATGAAAATGGCATGAAATTATTTTGTGTACCCAAAGTTCGAACACAAAATGCTACTATAAATTATACAATTTTTTTGGTACACGAAACGAAAATAATATGCGAAAAGAAAAAAATATGACAATTACATGTAATGTCACTCTTTGCCAAAGTTATCTAAGTATTTTACTATGTAATTGAAAACAATATTGAGATGCTACAAAATAAAACAAAGAGTAGCGTACATAAAAATGAAGCCCTCCTGTTTTTTTTTTTTAATTTTGTTTATTGTTAATATATATCTCTGTTTGTTTAAAATCTATCTACCAACTTATTAAATTTTTTTACCTATATTTAAGATTTTGTTGATATTAAAAATAAATATTATTAACCAACCAAGCAAATTCGATATGTCTGCTCTTAGATTAGGATATGAGAATTGAATACTATTACTTGAATTCAAGAATACAAAATTAATTAGTTTGTAATATATAATAGTCCAATTTTGATTGACTTCAGATTAAAAGATTGATCAAGTTAGTAAATATTTAATCACTTTAAAAATATGTAATTTATACATGTTCTAAATAATATAAATTTTGTATTTCAAAAAAAAAATGTTAAATAACCACGATAAGTAAATTAGGATGAGAATGATATGATTAATTTAATTTTAGTGATAAATTCTGATTGGCTCTTATATATATATATTTATGAAAATTAATGCGTAATTTATAATAAGGTAATTATGATTAATTGGAAATCAAAAGAGTGGAAATTATATTGAGAAAATCGCTGAATATTATATATTTGTATAATCCTGATTGATTTTAATTTAAATATGAATTTATTATAATATTTTTTTTCATTAAAAAATATGTAATATATGGATATGTTAAATCAGGTAACTACTATATTTAAATTAGAATTGTTAAATAACCACATTTAGTATAATAGGATGAGAATGATAAATAAGGAAAACTTTTAATATAATATGAATGGTCTAAAATTTAGGAATCACATCTGATTGGTCCTAAAATAATTCATAATTTTCTGATTGGCTAAATGCATTTAATTGGAATAAAAGAATATTTGTTATATTAGTAATCATTGTAGCATTTATATTTTTATATTATGAAGTATGGGTAAGAAATTAGTATATATTCAAGCTGATTTATTAGTAGACAATTAGATAATGGCTAGAAGGCACGATATGTGACTTGATATTTAAAGATGAAATTGGATTGCTGATCTTCAATTTTATAACTGGATTATGATTGAATTGTTATCTAGATTCAAATAAAATAAAATTATCACACATGATGGAATCCCATAAAAATTAATGAGGAGGGGAGCATGATTTTTTTCCCGTTTATTACGACATGATTTGCTATTTAAATATTGGTACCTTACTATTTTCTGTTGATGAGTGGATTTTGTAACAACTTTTGAGAGATTTATGGTGAGTTGTAAAGGCTAATGATCAACTACTCTATGGAGAATGGAGGTTTTTTGTGGTGGTTGAACTGAGCTCGAGAGCGTTTACAAGAATCTCGCGAGTTCCCTTGAGGCAATATTCTAGGTTCTTAATTCGTGGGGAACTCCTTTTCTCCAGATTCAGCCATGAATAGGTGACCTAAGTCGAGTAGAACTCAAGTTCTAGTTCGGCTAGGAGTATCTTTACTATTTTTAGTTCTATTAGAAGTATTCAAGGATCATCTGCACCCAAGGAATACATTCCAATACGGAGTTGATGTTCATGACTTGCTCCTAAAGAATAGGAGGCTTAATCATACCAGAATTCTGCTGGCATAAATCTGTTCTTGTACAGGAAGCTGTCACTCAGGAACCTGTCTGCAGGAACCTGTCTCCCAGGAAGCTGTCTGCAGAAAGCTGTCTCTCGGGAACCTGTCTACAAGAACCTGTCTCTCGGGAACTTGAACCTGTCCAGATCCATTTCACATGCTATTTGGCCCCATTTAACTTAAGGGACCTCAATCATAACCCATATTAATCATACGGATTGGATCCTTAAGCCCAATGGGCCTAAATCTAGCCCATGGAGATTTTTGGCACAACAACTACCCCCCGGTTCCTCGAAGTCATAGGATGCGAGAGGAACCTAAATAACCTAATATTTTAAGGTCCAATCCCTTCAATGTTCCCATGTTTCTTCAGAGTGAACCATACAGGTCTTTATCTTCTTGCTTGAATCATGACACAGGCACAAAGTGAATCCAACTAGGCGTAGAGTGAATCCTTTGACAAGGGCACAAAGCGAATCTAATTGGGCACTGAGTGAACCTTAAGAATGTTAAGGGAACCACGTGAATCCAAATAAGGGCACAAAGTGAACCTAATTGGGTCGTTATGTGAACCTATGCTGAGGGCACAAAACGAATCCAATAGGGCACTAGATGAATCCTTAAAAGGGTTAAGGTGAATCTTAAGATTATCAAGGGAACCACGTGAATTCAAATAAGGGCATCAAGTGAACCTAGTTGGGCGTTATGTGAGCCTACGCTGAGGGCACAAAACGAATCCAATAAGACACTGGATGAATCCTTAAAAAGGGCACGAGGTTAACCTTGAAAATCATAACTTGATTGCTCGAGAGGCTGCTTCATCTTGTAAGCTGCTGTTTGTTTGACTATCTATTTTCTGTCTATTAGAGGTAATCTAGGATCAGCTGCGTCCTAGGAGTACTGTCCAATAGGTCTACTTCTATCTGGCTGGCTTCTAGATCTTTCTGCTATCTATGCTCAGGAACCTACGTTTCAGAACTTATTTCTCAAGAACTTCTCTATAGGAAACTGTACCTGCACAAATAACAAATATATTAGTCTGAGGAACCTTTCTATAGTTCCCATGTACTTCTTGCTGCTTCCATTGCTGTTGCTAGGCTGACTCGGGCTCTTCTGCGGGGAGGAACCTGGTCCATTCATAATCTGCTCAGCTATCAGTTCACCAGGAACCTCTTCATAATCATAATCTCTTGATTGTCTTCTCAACTAGTGCTCATTTCTCCACATTCGGTCTTCATATCTAGTACTGGATCTGTCTCTTGACTCATACAGTACTTGTTGATTGGAACCTACGACTTAATAGGTCTAAATCTAGCCCATGGTTATTTTGGGCACAACACTAAGAAAACTAGAAAAAGTAGATTAGTAATACGAGCTACAGAGCTCACATATAAGTGAAGCATGTATACAAGTATGAATGATTATCTACATTATATGTGTTGCTCCTTCTCAAGTGGCATATCAATTATCTAATAGGTTGTTTCAACTAACATGTTCGAGATCATAAACTAAGCATATATATTGTGTTAGCTATAAATCTATAGGGCATGATAACATTCTAAGTACAAGTTCACATGAATTTCATTTCTAAACATCATGCAATATGCGCATTAAAAGCTATATGTATCTAAGCATGACAAAATATAAACTTTCATTGATAGAAAATGTGGATGATAGTTAAGGATATAAAGACATGAAAGTAGAACTTATTTGTGCTTCATTATGCCGATTTGGACTGAGGTTTCGCTACTGAACCTGGAAGATGTAAGCTCTTCTCTGTGCAAGCTCACAATAATAAGACATAGGGGAATTAAGCTACCCCCCGAGCCGTCATGACGCGTGAACCTCCCATAGCTTGTTGAAGCGGTTGACTGAAAACTGCTTGTTTCGGCTAAATATCACTGAACCTGGAAGCTTTAGCTATAAACTGTGGGTTGGAAACCAGAAGCTGGAAGCTATTAACTGGAAGCTTCTGATGATCATCAAGGATGCTGCAAGCTGCTTTATCAAGAACTTGTTAGCAGTACGGTGCCTATTTCAATCATATACAAGCTTTATAAGTGGGAGTACTCATCTATGTATCGCTTTGATGAGGGCACAAGGCGAATCCAATTGAGCTCTAGGTGAATCCTGGGAAGGGCACTTAGAGAATTCAATTGGGCGCTAAGTGAATCCTTAGTAGGGCATAAGACGAATCCAGTTGAGCTTTAAGTGAATCCTGAGAAGGGCACTTAAAGAATTCGACTGGGCGTCAAATGAATCCTTTTGGCTTTAGGGAGCACGAAGTGAATCCATCCGGGCTCTGGGTGAATCATGGCAAGGTCACGAAGAGAATCTGGTTGGGCACTAAGTGAATTCCTTTGTGGCACCAAGTTAATCCTTATAGGCTCTAAGTGAATCCTGAAGAGGGCACAAAGAGAATCTATAGGGCACGTGATGAATCTTTTCAAATTCTAAGGGCACCAAGTAAATCCGTAAGGGCACAAGGTGAATCCCTTCTGTTGCTAGGGGCACCAAGTGAATCCGTAAGGGCAGAAGGTGAATCCCTTCAAATGCTAGGGGCACCAAGTGAATCCGTAAGGGCACAAGGTGAATCCCTTTGAAGGCTTTTCAAGTACAAGAGAACTCTAGGTTAGGTTACCCATGCTTAGGTTCCCAAAACCTTTAACTAGGTGCACACATGCTTATGGGACTTTTGAATCTGTGCCTACGAATCATAGGGCTTTTCGAGACGAATCTTTCATGATTGTAAGTCTTTTTTGACTATCGAGTGCCTGCAGCTTACAGGGCTTTTCAAAGTGAATCTTTCTGGGCTCTATGCAAATCCTTGTAAGGGCATAAGGTGAATCAAACTGGTCATTATGTGAACCTCTGCTAAGGGAAAAAATCGTAACCAATTGGGCACCAAATGAATCCCTAAAAGGGTACAAAGAGAATCCATTAAGATACCAAACAAATGTGAGTGGATGCATGAAGCACCAAGTGAATCCTTTTGGGCTCTAAGTGAACCTATGCGGGCACATAGAGAATCCATAATCGCACTAAGTGAATACATGGATATGCTTAGGGAACTTAGTGAGTCCTTCTGAGCTCTAAGTGAATCCTTGAATGACGCACAAAGAGAATCCAGAATGGCTCTAGATTAATCCTCCAAAGGCATGGAGCTCTTGCTGTAAGTACACTTTCTATTATTCAGGTATCGGCTGGCTGGGAACTTCATGCAGGAAGCTGCTAATCAGAAACTATTAACATTTGGCTTCTAACAAATGTCAATGAACCTGGAAGCTGTTATATACAAGCTTCAGGTAAATATCAATGAACCTGCAAGATGTCAGTTACAAGAAAATAACGAGTAGTCTACTAGACACATATAAATACAACTAAATTGGGAAGCTTTTACCTATGAGCTTCAGGTGAGTAACACAAAACCTGTTAACTTAAGGTAAATACATGGAACCTGTAAGCTGTAGGTAAATATTAAGGAACCTGCAAGCTACAGATAAATATCAAGGAACTTGCGAGCTGCAGATAAATAACAAGGAACCTGCGAGGTGCAGGTAAATATCAAGGAACCTGCGAGGTGCAGGTAAATATCAAGGAACCTGCGAGGTGCAGGTAAATAACAAGGAACCTGCGAGGTGCATGTAAATATAAAGGAACCTGTGACCTACAGATAAATATCTAGCAACCTACGAGATGCAGGTAAATATCAAGGAACCTATAATCTGCTAGGTACATGTGCATTCTAATATCTAGAACATAATCAAGACATAATCATAGCTTTATCGCAAATAAGACATCAACAACATAAATATTTAAGCATGCTTTATGAATAGTAAGAGTTTGTTACGCGTACGTGGGAGGTTTTCTACGAATATGTAAGCATAAAAGGAGAGGTATCACTTGGTTCTTTCTATAGACTTATGAGATGTGAAGTGGAAGCCTCTGTTAAGATTTGAAAACTCATTGACGTGTTCATGATGCAAGCATACTGCTCTTCAAGAAACTAAACCAAATCAATCCGTAAGGTTCCTGAACCAAATCGTGAGCTTCTTGGACCTGATGGTGAGGTTTCTGGACCTGAATTCTCAAAATTTTAAAACCCTCAATTTTCAAACTACCATGTCCTATAGTAATTATACTACCCCCCAGTTCTTCAAGGAAGCTTGTCTTTGATGAAGAACTAACTCCGGGAAGCTTCACAATTCTTTGATAATCTCTAATAAGTCGTTGAATATTCATCCATGAAGTTGAGTACTGTGTGTTTTCTTCAAGATGCTCATATCATATTCTTGTAGCTACTCTTCATCAAAATCTTCAACTATGTCGAATTTTCCTTAACGCTCGAATAGATACTATAATTTCTTCACATCATTCCTGCTTGTAGCTTTAACATGTCTTCTCTTTTCTTCTTTAATATTTTACGAAACACGCTGGGAATGAACCTCAATATCTAATACAAATATCCCCAATACAGCACCTCTAAGCTTACGCGAGCTAACTCATTGTAAGAAACAAGAGATACTTAAAGAGATTACTTGTGAGGTATTTCTAGCAGCTCTCTGAATTACGTTCCTTGTTTTACAAGCTAAATATAAGCTTATGTATGGCGTAATACAAGGAAAAGAACTACTCATAATTTCGTTGAAAACTACTCGAAAGAAATAAGTTTTCTTGCTATGGAGGTATACATGCACTACCCCCCAGTTCTAAGAAGGAAATACATATATAAATAAAGGTCTCTCAACTTTACTTTAAGGAAGCTCTCAAACTTTCAACTACTGGTCACCTCAAGCTATCCATTCTGCGAGCTTCCCGGCTTTAATCAATTCCTCAATTTGGTCTTTCAATGCTCTACATTCGGAAGTATCATGGCAATTATCCTCATGGAAGTCACTATATTTCTTCAGATCTTTCCTTGCTCCTACAGATAAAGGTGCAGGCTTCACAAATATTCTTTCTTTCCCATAAACCGTGAAGATGTGGTCCACTGGAGTAACCAAAGAGGTATAACTATCGCACTTTGTCTTCAAATTTGCTTTACTTCTTTTGGAGTAAGCTCGATCCCCAATAACATATGCTTGCGGGCTTGGAGACCTCTCTCGTTTGCTTCCTTTGTGACTAGCTTTATCTCCAAGATCTTCTGTTTCTCTCAGCTTCAACAAGGATTCCTCCACACATTTATACAGTTCAGCTTGTTGGTAGAACTCAACTAGTGTACCAGGTTCACGTACTTGTAACTCCTTCCAAAAGTATAAACCAACTCTAATTCCAGCAATTAGGAAGCTCATAATAACCTCGTCATGAGCTTTCTTAACTCTGGGAACCTCTGCATTGAAACGTTTGAGGTATTCTGTCAAGGTCTCATCTACTCTCTACTTGATGTTGGCTAAGGTATTGGTTAGGGGTGCAAAAGCGACGGAAGCTCTAAACTGGGTAACGAAGAGCTTTCCCATATTCTCCCAGGAATCTATAGAATCTGATGGTAATCTCTTAAACCACTGATGAGCTCCACCATGAAGGGTTGCAGCCAGAAATCTACACCTTGTTGGCTCTTTAACTTGATAAACTTCCATCTCGGTATTGAAACGACCCAGATACTCCACGGGATCCGTAGTGCCATCAAATTTGAACTCGTTTGACATACGATAGGATTTAGGTAATGGGGATTTTCTAACCTTCTTAGGGAATGGAGATGAGGTTATTATACATGTTGTTGACTGCTTTTCTTCGTTGAGTTTCACTAGAATCTTCTTGAGGTCTTCATCATTCAACTCACTAGCTCGACCGTCCTTTGTTTCATTATCTTTATCATCGACTTCCTGTGAATCTGCTATGCTCGAATCGTTCGCGGTTTTGTCTGAAACTGAATCATCTTTAATTATCTCGATGGAAGGTTCCCTCGCTTTTTTCTTTTTCTGAGAAGATGCTCCTAATTTCCTAGCCTTCTTACTCTTAAGTCCTGCCAAGATCTGTAACCGAGTTTTCTTAAAAGGAGGCTGTTTATCCTTGGGTTCACCATCTTCTTCACCTTCAGTATCTTTCTTTGGGTCTTCGATCTCTTCCTCATCCTTTTCTTCACGTTCTTCTTCATCAATGTCCAAATGTTTGCGATTAATCTTAACTTTTTTACCCTTCTTGCCTGATGCCAACTTCGAATTCTTTTTCTTCTTTTGTGTTGTATGTTCGAGGGTTGTAAGTCTTTCTCCAATCGACTTGAGATGCTCTAGGGCGTCAGCAGGAGTAATCTTCTTTGCTATTGGGGTTTAATCTTTCTCTACAGATTGTGTTGCTTCGTTATCGAAACTTCCTGCCATCTTTCCACTCTTAAGATGATAACTCTCCCCTCCTTCTAGCGCCAATGTTGATGAGTGGATTCGTAACAACTTTTGAGAGGTTTATGGTGAGTTGTAAAGGATAACGATCAACTAATCTATGGAGAATGGAGGTTTTTTGTGGTGGTTAAACTGAGCTCGAGAGCGTTTACAAGAATCTCGCGAGTTCCCTTGAGGCTTGTCTCGTGTGTTCTCAAGAATCTCGTAGGTGTCTATTGCGAGGTTTGTAACCGTGTATTAGCAAGAATCTCGTAGGTGTCTATTGCGAGGCTTGTAACCGTGTGTTAGCAAGAATCTCGTAGGTGTATCGTGAGGCTTAT
Organism: Saposhnikovia divaricata; assembly: GCA_036435485.1. Taxonomy (NCBI): domain Eukaryota; kingdom Viridiplantae; phylum Streptophyta; class Magnoliopsida; order Apiales; family Apiaceae; genus Saposhnikovia; species Saposhnikovia divaricata. Next base: position 20,202,701 of record CM071599.1, on the reverse strand, counting down.
AAAAACATGTCCTCAAGGTGCCTACGTACCCTGTTTATATAGGGATCAAGTTCACGTAGTTCTTTTTAGACTAGAAGTCTGGTTAGGCAGCAATTTTTAGGTTCCTAATTTGTGGGGAACTCCTTTTTTCCAGATTCAGCCACGAATAGGTGACCTAAGTCGAGTAAAACTCAAGTTCTAGTTCGGCTAGGAGTATCTTTACTAGTTCTAGTTCTATTAGAAGTATTCAAGATCATCTGCGTCCAAGGAATACATTCCAATAAGGAGTTGATGTTCATGACTTGCTCCTAAAGAATAGGAGGCTTAATTATACTAGAATTCCGCTGGCATAAATCTGTTCTCGTAGAGGAAGCTGTCACTCAGGAACCTGTTTGCAGGAACCTGTCTCCCGGGAAGCTGTCTGCAGGAAGCTGTCTCTCGGGAACATGTCTACAGGAACCTGTCTCTCGGGAACTTGAACCTGTCCAGATCCATTTCACATGCTATTTGGCCGCATTTAACTTAAAGGACCTCAATCATAACCCATATTAATCATACGGATTGGATCCTTAAGCCCAGTGGGCCTAAATCTAGCCCATGGAGATTTTGGGCACAACACTTTCTATGCTAATGTTTCCATGTTGCTTGAGTTATTACCATAATTAGCGTAATTCCGTAAATATATAGTTGTTATTTAATAAAAGTGAAAATAAATTATATGAGACATTTATTATAGAATACTTTTTGGTTAAAAGTATATATAATATATAAGGATGTTAAATTAAATAGTTATTATATTTTAATTAGAATTATTAACTAACTATAGTTAGTAAAGTACTAAAGTGGGTATAGAAAGATAAATAAAGAAAACTTTTAATATGATATGATTGATTTAAAATTTAGGAATGAAATCTGATTGGTCCTAAAATAATTCCTCGTTTTTTATTGGTTAATCGCATTGTATGGTAGACTCAGGTATTATAATAAAGGATAGATAATAGATTTCATTTATTACTTTCCAAAATTATGAATTCGTAAATTCAATAATATAAACTTTCTAATTGCATTCTTTTTTATTTTTATTTTTGGTTACGAATTTTTTTTACTTTCTCTTCATATTATAAAAATTTGAAGAATAATTAATAACAAATTTAATATTACCAAAAACATATTTTCTCTGCGATCATTACATTCTTGTGCTAGTTTCTTTTTTTTTTTTTAGGTTTGTGCTAATTTAGTTAGTTGTATAAAATAATGATAATATATTTTAGGACTTTTTTCATAAATACTCAAATTCATTTCTTTTTTGCAAAAGTACTTTTTAAAAAAACATTTTGTAAGAATACCAACTTATTTACAAAAATACGGTTGCAATCAAATCAATCTAATGCAACTATTTGCAACCATATATGCAATTTTGCGCAGCCATATATATACCAGATGCGACCGTATTTTTGCAAGTAAGTTGATATTTTTGCAAAAAAAAATAAATTAAAAAATGATTTTTTGCAAATATTTTGAGAAGATGGTAAATTCACAATTTTTTTTTTAAAAAAAAGTGGTATATTTGGTAAATATTATATATATATATATATATATTTTAATTAATTTTCAATTATAAATGTTATTTTTAATTGTTTAAGATCTGGTATTGAGTTAATCATATTTTTTATGGACATTTTTTTGTTCATTCAACCATTCACGTATTATACACCAAAATCATCATCTTGTCCTCCTCTACAAATCTATGTCGTTACATTTTCGTTTCTTTTGCCGGATTCGAAAGCCTCAAAACCAACGTTATTTTTTCGATTAGCTTTCCGGCATGTCTACGTATGCCCCTACGGGGCCAAAACTCGACAAAGGAACGGGGAAAAATGGAGAGGCAGGTCTGGGAAACATTTTGACGTCCTCAAAAAGACTGGAGGTTGCCGGAGGAGGGAGAATGGGGAGAGGCGATTACGGTGGCGATTTTCCGTTCGACTGAGAGCCGGAGATGAAAGTGTGATAATGACGTCATATGATGTCAATACGCAGTTCACTAATGCGTATCACCATATACGCATTTCACTAATGCGTATATCCATATACGCATTAAATACATGCGCACTCCGTGGGTATTTTGGGCGGACAGTTTTGGATATAGGCATTTCGGGCACCTTCCACAAAAATATGGTGTAGTTTGGGCATTCTTTCTTGATTTTACTTATTTATCCTTACTTAATGGTACATGTTATTTTTACTTAATTATCATTACCTAATTACTTTTAGTTACTGATAACCAATAAATTTCCTTTTTTAATAAAACATCTTACCTTTTTTATTTTTCAATAACTAATCAATTTCATTTTTCACGTAAAATACATTATCTTTTATATTTTATCTAACTAAAATTTTTCCTTTTCTAAAAACACTTTAAGCAATTCTATTGAATAAAATATTATAATAATAATAATAAATAATAATAATTTACCAATTACCTTTTTCAGCTAAAATACGTTACCTTTTCTATTTTTTTAATATTTCCAGTAAAACCCATTCGGGTAGTTTTATTTAAGTAAAATAAAATAATAATATTATAATAACTAACAACTAACCGATTACGTTTTTCAGCTAAAACATATCATCTATTCTATATTTTCAAATTAAAATCTATCATTTTCTAAAAAATATCATGGACAACATATATGTAATTATTATCAGAGCATATCATTTAAAAGCCAAAAAAAATTCATGTCTTAAATTTTTTAATTCAAATAAAAAAAATTCCATTATATTAAGAACATCCGTGCATCGCACGCGTTTTAAGTTAGTCATATATCTAACTCACTGAAAGTCTATCTATCCAATATTATACAAATAATATAAATCAATATTTATTTAGTGAAAAATAAAAAGAAAAGAGGAATAGACAAGAAGAGAAGATATGTGGTTTATCTTATAAGATTTTTAAACAAAACTCAAAATTAGGTGTAGCATAGTTAGTTGTGGCATAAGTTTATCATAAGAAGGTCAGTGGTTCGAATCCGAACACAAACGTAATTTCAATACTTTTTAAACAATTATTAAAGGTTGGTAAAATACTTTTTAAACAATTATTAAAGGTTGGTATTTTTGTAATTTTTGAAAATATAGGAGTAAAATCGTAAATTCATAGCCATTAAATTGAAAATATTTGCCCTTGTATTAAAGTTTAATATATAGTAATAGAAATAACTAGTAATTTACTTATTTAGTTGTTATTTATTTAGTTGCTTTTAATTCTTTTTAATTTACTTATAATATAAGTATATATAATATTATAAATATTACTTTTAATATGTTGGGAGAATTCGACACTTAGACCTTTGTATATAAATAATTTTTAGTATTAAATCTAAATTAATATGTTGTTGGCGGAATCGAACCTTCAACCTTTTTATATAACCTAATCTAGTATTAATTTTATAATAAAAAGTTATTGACAATTTTGGACTTCTGTATATAACAATTTTTTAGTATTGTATCATATGGTTATCATCTATTTCACTTGTAGATCTAACGGTTGTGAATGAAATTGATAACAAAAAATGAGGGTAAACAAAAATAAAGGATTAACCAAACTATAAAATATCAAATAAATTTTTTCAATATTTATAATCATCTTAATTCATAATTTTTTCTTAAATATTCAATATTTTAATAATTTAAATTTTAAATGATATTAATATTTACTTTTATTCTGTTGTTGATAGAGTTTTGAAATTTTGAAAAAGTAATTTCCCTATTAAAATGTATTATATTCTTTATATTAAAATAATAATCAAATTGGAGTTAAAAGAAATAAAAAATTGATTTTTATTAGATTTTAGACACAAACTTTACTCTTTAAACGGTATCTTGAATTTTAAAAATCAGATTTTGACAACTTTTTAGCCCACACGAAACTTACAAAATAATATTTAATTTAATTATAATTTGATAATTATAATCTAATTGGAACTGTCCACAAATTGAAGATAAAAGAATGTTACAAATTTTTACACTAAGAATTTGATTTAATTCAGGAAATCTACTTATATTTATTAGATTTTATACGGTCATTTTACTATTTTAGCTCTATCCTGATATTTGAAAATTAAGTTTAGACGATTTTACAGTTCACACGATGAAAATCACGAAATAATCTTTAATTTAACTATTATTTTAGGAAATATCTACTTATCTATACTATTATATTAAAGCCGAAACATTGAAAGTTTTTAAAGTTTTGATTTTCGGTTTGGTTATCCTATTTATTAAAATAAATAATAACATAATATAATTAATGGTAATTAACTGATTGCCTTTTTCACGTTACTTTTAGTTTAAAATATTATCCTTTATAAACAACTAAAAACATAACTCATACCATATCTTTTAATCATTAATATTTCTATCTAATTAAAACATGTTACCTTTTATCTAATTAAAACACGTTACCTTTTATTTTAAAACTAATCTTGTAATGCAAGATTAGTTTTGTGACGCCCCCAAAATTCACCATCTGTGGACTTGGGTTGCCACTTACCGTCAATACCTGTCTTAATCCAAAATACATTACAATACGTAATTATCATAGAAGTTTTATCGTACAAAAGTGGTTCCATCCCACAAGTCCAAGCATCGACAAGTCTCTGAATAATACAACATAATAATAATAATAATACACGATATCACTAGATACGCCAAACATACGCAGTCTTCGACAGGGTCGTCGCCTTAGAGGAAGCATACTAGTTCGACTTCGTGCCCTGGTGCATTTTCTCCTTCCCTTTGAAACGAGAGGTTTCGCCTTTTTCCGTCTTCATTGAAAAAACAATATTAACAACAAGAGTGAGCAACTATGTGTTCAGCAAGTCCATTGACTCGCTCTCTCACTAACAATGGAAAAGGAAAGAAATCAACTCTGATCAAGAAAGATTCTCGTTTGCAGGCAATGTGCCCTGAATAAAGATAACATCTAATGATAGACCAAAACAATTTATCTCAGAAAGAAGTTGGAAATTAATAGCTTGAAATTCTGGTCTTCCGCCTCTACGATACCCCACAGCGCGATCAACCGTTGTGTCGCAAGTACCGCACACCTGTGATACCCCATAGCACAATCACTACTATGTCGCAAGTATCACTATATCATTTTGCTAGCATAAAGGTGGTTAAAAAGTCAACCTGGCAACATTTGTGCCAAAAATGTTAATATTCTCCTTCGATACCACGAGTTTATTCCTCGTGTTGATCTGAAAGAAAACCCATGGGCCATCTCCCATGTTGACCAGTGGATTATAAGATTATTCCTCCGAATACAAATTGATTGATTTGGATTCCTATTCACTTCTGGCCGATCGCCAGTCTACACTTCGTACGAGACCAACCTGAATAATAGGCCGTCACCATATTTTCAAATGAAACTAATTTATTTTATTGACACAAACAATATGTCAATTGAAGACAATAAAGTAGCAACCTTGAACAAGAAAGGTTCGCGGATCAGAATAAATCTTGTGGAGTCGTCTTGAAATAATAAGAACGACCTGATACAGAATGAAAACTTCTAAATACGTTAGAGTAGGTATTTTAGAGGAATTTCTGATGATATACTATTCATCTATTCACTATTCTGCGTGTATCTATTTTGATTCGTACAATGAATCAAATTTAAATATCGAAACAAAATTTATCGGACCTGAACGATAGATCCGTTTGAAGTCAATAAAATCTAACTACCTCGATATATGAGTGTAGTTATAACCGAATAATATTTAAGGGCCATCTCGAACAATAAGATGCCCTAGATTTCGATCAAATTACGTTCTATGAATTTATCGGGATTTTAAGAGCATCTCTATAATTTTCTAAATCAATATTTTGATAAACAGAATATTTTATAACGAACTGGCAATTTAAACAGATAATTTAATAGCATAATATCTCAGCATATCTCGAAATATTTCAAAAGGAGTGAGGGTCAGAAGGAACTTGCCTCGATCTCGAAGTGTAGAAATTGCAGATAAAATTTATACTCTACCCGTGAGCTCGACTTCGATCTACGGCTCGAGAGTTAACTAACAATGTCAACCAGAAAATACGTGAGCGATTCGCCAGAATAAAATACTCCTCAACCGATAATATAATATTTAATATAATAATAAAATAACTCTCGAAAAATCTCTTTGATAATTAACGAAAAATCATCCCCGTCCAATCTCTCACAATCTCTCTCGCATCAATTCTCTCTCTCTCTCTCTCTCTCTCTCTCTCTCGTACCCATCTCTAATCTCTTCCTCTGCTCTCGCCACAAAAACCACCACAGTTCGACAATTTTCTGCACTCCCCTTACTCCCTCCTGCATCTCCTGAATGACCACAGTCACAAACAATGTTCGACCCTCTACCCTGCTCCTCCTCCAAACTCTCGGTTACTCTCCCTCCTGTCCCTCACAGTCTCTCTCACGCCCCCCTCTCAATCTCTTCCTATTACTCTCATCTCCAACACACAAAACAACAATCAAACTCTCTCTTTCTCATTACCCTTCTCTCCTTCTTTGATTCAAACACAACAACCATACCCATAGTCCAATAGTTTTGCTGCACTCCCTCTAAAACAGTCCACCATCACAACACAACAATCAACGACAAAAACAATAATCCCCCCCGTTACAACTCGGAAAATGACAACTACAAATCGAACAAACAGAACTATGATGAATCGAAGGAACCAAAAAGAAAATAAAGAGGAAACGAAAAGAAAATGATATGAACTACCTGTGTTGGACTTTTGCTTTTCTGTAGAAAAAAAATGAAGAATTTAAGGCTAGCATTTTTGTTTTGAACTGAAAGAAGTAGTAGTCTCTGTTTCTGTTTAAAATAGAAAGAGACAGGAGTTTGTGTATTTTGCAGAAAAGAAATAGAGATCCTGTGTTTTGACTAGTGTACTGTTTTAAATAGGTAAGTTTGGGCCGAACTCTGGATGGAAAAAAAAATGATACGTGGGACTGCAAAAAAAAAAAAGAATGTTTAGAACATTTTGTGTTTTGTAAAAATGAGGTTGTGTTTTGTGAAAGAGAGTGTGGTGTTTTGTGAGAATATTTAAGTTCCGGGAAAACAATATTGTGTTTCGTAAAAAAGAATATGTTGTCTCCTTCTTCGTATTTAACGACCCGATCAGTTAAAACCGTAATATTAATATCGTCGTTTTTCCTGCTGACTAATAATAAACGGGACCCAAAATTCGTTCTCAAAAATAAATTCCGCGCTTTAAAATTAATATCCGTCCAAAATTAAAATCCTATTCTCCTAAATTTTCTAATTTTAATAAATACCTAATAATTATAATTAAATAGATATAATATAATATTTATTTACATACGAATATAAAATTTTAAAATTTTACCGAAACGCGCTAATTAAATATATTAATGCATCGACCTTAAATAAATTTAAATAACGAGTAGAAAAATTTTATTCGAAATTCGCGGTTATTACAAGTTTTAAAGTAAAAGGTAACGTGTTTTAATTAGATAAAAGGTAACATGTTTTATCCAAAATTATGAATTCGTAAATTCAATAATATAAACTTTCTGTTTGCATTCTTTTTTTTTATTATTATTTTTGGTTACGAATTTTTTTATTTTCTCTTCATATTATAAAATTTTGAAGAATAATTAATAGCAAATTTTATATTACAAAAAACATATTTTCTCTGCGGTCATTACATTCTTGTGCTAGTTTAGTTAGTTGTATAAAATAATGATAATATATTTTAGGACTTTTTTCATAAATACATCATTTCAATTTTTTTTGCAAAAGTACTTTTTTAAAAAAAAAATTTGTAAAATACCAACTTATTTACAAAAATACAGTTGCAATCAAATCAATCTAACCACATATGCAACTTCTGCGCCAGATGCGACCGTATTTTTGCAAATAAAATTGGCAAAATATTTTTTTTGAAAAATATTTTTTGCAAATATTTTGAGAAGATGGTAAAATCGCAATTTTTTTTTTTAGAAAAAGTGGTATATTTGGTAAATATTCTATATTTTATTTTATTTTAACTAATTCTTAATTTAAAATGCTATTTTTGAATTGTTTAAGATCTTGGTATTGAGTTAATCATATTTTTTAAGGGCATTTTTTTTTCATTCAACCATTTTCCTAATTTTATTTAATGTCATGTTTAAATTTTATTTAGTTGTTATTTTTGTTGTTGTTGAATATAATTTATAAAATAACTAGTAAGTAGTATTAGATTAAATTTGAAAATGGAACCAGAGATGGTATGTATTATCAATAGATTATCGCAAAATTTATTATTATACTTTTGATTTTATTTTACAAGAGTGCATATTAAAAGTATTTGAATATTCTTATTATATTTAAAAAAATAAAAATTTATATACAAGCATACTTTGAAATTTATGTAAACATTTTATTTGAAATTTTTATCAAATAAAAATCTAAAATAAATTTTTTTATTTAATACAAAGATTAAAATTTTTGTTTTTTTGTTTTTGATTTCCAAACATACATGCCCAAAAGGAAATATTTAGATTCTTTTTAAGACTGCAATAAGACAATAATAAAATTATATTTTTTTTAAATAGCATTAATATGAATTTTAATATTAATTAGTATGTTAATTGAAAGATAGAAAAATTGGAATAAAAAAAAATGAATGTTAGATACACATGATGAATATTAGACTACGTGAATGAGAAAACCTAAAACCCATGATGTGCCTCGTGGCTCACGAGTCATGGCACCAAACATGACACCAAATATTGTTAGTGTTTAAAATCTTACTATCAGCATTTATTATATACACAAGGGTTCATACAGTTTTTACCAAAGGAGATAAACAAGAACTTTGGACAGAAAACGAGTAACCATTTTCTTGATTTACAGCCGAAAAAACCAAGGATGGTGGTTTTGCGTTCCGGAAGGGAATCGAGTAGGGGCGCTTCATCATCTGCATCATCTTCTGTTGAGAAGCCGCCTGTCTTCAAAAGTTTGCGTTCGAGGGATGTGTATGTGTTCAATCCCAAACCTAGGCGTGAAATTATACATAAGATTTTGTTTAGTTACCTGAAAGTTATGATTGCCGGAACAATTGAAGTTTGCTGAAAAAAATTAAGATTCCAGCGAACCTCCATTAGAGATGTCATGAAGTATTCAAGCTTTGAATGCTTGAAGAATGTTGTGAATAGTGCTGTTTGATCCGTTTTTTCAGTAAAACTTTTCAAAAAATTGTTTTTAGGTCAAATTTTTATAAAATTCACTATTCTTTTATGAATAATTATTTTAAATTCTAAAAATTAAATTTAATTAGTTAATTATTTTTAAAATAAAGATTTAGTTGATTTAATTAATTGATTAATTCATTTTAATTGATTAATTAGATTAATTAATTATTATTTAAATATATAATTGATTTATTTAAATTTATGATAAAAGATTTATAATTTTTATGAGTTGATTAAAAATAATTAATTTGAATATTCAATTAATTTAATTATTAATTTAATTGTTCTTATTAATTGCGTATTAATTAAATCATTTATCCATTTTTAACGAGAAAAGTATTTCTGGAATCAGAAAAACGACCTGATTCTTATAAAATTGGTTTTAAGTTAAAATTTTACTTTTAAATTCGAGTGGAATTTTTACCGAATCTTTTTAATAAGTCGATGATATTCGGTGATTAGGATTTTGACCCGTATTCTATTTTAAAAATATCGGATAAAATATTTTCGGGATCTAATTTACGTGCTATGTGATTTATGTGAATTATTTGGTACGACTTAAATGAATTATCTGCTATATGAATTACGTAAAATAGTTACTCGTGAGTCATATATCGAGATTAACTGTGTAAATTCCTTAATTGAGTTTAGACGATTGTGACAAGTGATTAGAATAAGTTGTGACGTTTAATAATTTATTTTAATGTAATTATTATAGAGTCGAGTAAGAGGGACAAAAGGAAGTTTATAGTCGAGTAGTCAGCCAAGTAGTTAAACCAGTTTAGCGTTTATTTGATAGGAAAGTATTTTCCTTCACTTCTTGTTCAAGTGAATCTGTTCTTTAATTATAATGATTATGAAATCTATCACCCCAATTAACCGTATCGATCTCGGCGATACCTATTGATACCATTTTTCTTTATTATTACCGAATTATTGTGTCGATCTCGTCGACAACACATGTTGATATTGTTGTTTCCTTATTTACACCCTGTTTATTGTATCGATCTCGTCGATACTAGATGATATTATTGCTTCCTTATTAATTCTCTAATTATGAGTTGTTATTCTGGAACGTGAGTATTCCAGTTATTTGGTTTGGTAAGGGTTGTCGATTGTTCTGACACCAAATACGTCAGATATAGGATTGGAATGTTTTTAAAATGTGGACCGTTAAGGGTCAGACCAGATTCGTGGTTAGAAGTTAATAAGGCCAATGTGTGTCGTGGATCCATTATATAGGACATTGCTGTGTGCATTGTCCGAGGTTAGTGCGTGACTGATCAACAGCCTAACCTTGTTGTTTTTAATAAAATAAAAGTCCAATTCTAATCGAAACATTGAACTTGAATTGATTTAAAGCCTGATTCCTTTGGAGCATATGATAATTATCTTTATTTATTAGAACTTATACTTGTTCTCGATATTGATGTATATTTATATACTTGCTGAGCACCTTTGGCTCACCCTTCATTTGTTGTAATTTCATTTTCTAGTTATAAGAGAAGATGAGTAAATCTAGTGGTTGAGTGAGCGTTCCCGATCCTGCAGCTATATAGGGGAGGCACTCAAGTTATGTCATTGGACGGGTAGTGGTTGTGAGCTTTGTCAGATGCTGGATGGCTAGTTCTATCGATGAACTTAGTTGTTATTGATTTGTATAACAATTTAATTGTGGAGTTGAATTATAATAATGTAACTAATTGATTTGTTTTATATCGTAACCTGTATGCGATCTTGGATCAGGGGTATTTTATTATTATATTTGACTTATATTCAGGTATGTATTGTATTAGTATGATTCGTGACCCTAAATTTGTACCCCTGATTGTGGGATGTCAATCAGTGAACAATTAAATGCAGCAAAGCATAATACAATTTGTACTTATATAAATTGCATAATACAATTTATTCTCATGTCTACATCAATCACTTTGGAATGTGGGTATTTTGGTTAAGGAATAATAAAAAGTGGTTATTTTGGGCACTCACCCTTAATTTAATGGGTTTTCAGTACAACAATCTTTAGGGAAACTTTAAAAAATAATTTAGTTTAGTAAAACAAAAATTCTAAAGTAGTATTTATGAAGTAATGTGCATTTCAAAATTTTGTTTTGCAATAATTTCAAAAAGTAAATTAAAACAAATTTAATAAATTAGAAATAATATTTATAAAACATTTAATTTTTTTCGTAAATTATGTATTTTTAACTCAACCTCCTCACATTATCATATTATCAAATTTATAAATTTTAATAATCTAAAAATATTATACAAATAAATATAAAAAGACTGATATTACAAGGGAATATAAGCCAAGAATATTTTTTTTGAGACTGGATGACAGGAACATTCGCTTTTAAAAAATTTTGGCCACAATTTCCTGTCTAGTAAAATTCAGTATTACAGAAATTGGATATCGGATAAGATTGATAATAGGACCTTGCAAGGATTTATCATTAAATCGGGGATTAATTGAAGAAAAAATCAAATATATTTAAATATTATAATATTATTTAGTATATTATTCTGGTTATTTAGTTATTTATTAAGTAATGTATATTTATCATATCATAAAATATATATAATATTTTATATTTGATTAATATATAAATTTATTTCTAATAATTTATTATAATTATCCGATCAAGAAGTACTCGTAAAGACTAATAGAAAATTTTAAAAATCGAATTGATCGGATACATTATAGAGAATTAATCGAGGATTAATCATTAAATGGGAATTTTTTTAAAAAGTGGTAAAATCTTATAAAAGATATTACTTAGTAATTTTTATTTACAAGGCATTATATATATTAGCTTATAACCGTGCAACACAGGTTTTTTTTAAAAAATTTATAATTATTTTTACTTTTTAATTTTATATGTTATTAATTTACATATCAAATTGTTGTTAAAAAATTTATATCTATACTATTATATAAAAGCCGAAACATTAAAAGTTTGGTCGGTCGGTCGGTTGGTCGGTACGGTACCAGTTGATTTTACTTATTTACCCTTACTCAATTACAGATAAAATTCATCCTACTAACCAATCAATTTCCATTTTCAGGTTAAACATATTATCTTTTCTATTTTTCAATAACTAAATAATTTCTTTTACTACGAGCAATTTTGTTTAATACAATAACATAATTATATTATAATTACTATTAACTAATCAATTACCTTTTTCATGCAAAACATGTTAGTTTTTCTCTTTTTCCTAACTACAATCTCTTATTTTCCAATTATATCATGTACGGTTACCTTCTTCAACCAAAATACGTTACATTTTTTCTTTTCTCTTACTAAAATCTCTCATTTTCCAATTATATCATGGGTGTTTCTATTTAATAAAAATAAAATAATAATATTATAATACTAATAATTAACGGATTACATTTTCAGCTAAAACGTATCATCTTTTCTATTTTTTTTAATCAAATTCCCTTTTTTCTATAAATATCACGGGCAACATTAATTTCTCATTTTCTAAAAACTACGAGCAATTTTATTTAGTAAAATAACATAATTAAATTATAGTTAATATAACTAATCAATTACCTTTTTCACATAAATCAATTTCTCCTTTTTTAAAAACACTACGAGCAATTTTGTTTAATAAAATAACATAATTATATTTTAATTACTATTAACTAATCAATTACCTTTTCAGTCAAAACACGTTATTTTTTCTCTTTTCTCAAAAATCTCTTTTTTTCCAATTATATCATGGATGGTTACCTTTTCAGCAAAACAAATTACCTTTTTTCTTTTCTCTTATTAAAACCTCTCTTTTTCCAATTATATCACGGACGTTTCTATTAATAAAAATAAAATAATAAAATAATTATACTAATAATTAACCGATTACCTTTTCAGCTAAAACGTATCATCTTTTCTATTTTCTAATTAAATTTCTTTTTTTCCTAGAAATATCAAGGGCAACATTAATTTCTCATTTTCCAAAAACTATGAGCAATTTTATTTATTAAAATAATATAATTAAATTATAATTACTATAAACTAATCAATTACCTTTTTCACATAAATCATGTCATCGTTTTAATTTACACGTTACCTTTATATTTTATCTAAAAAAAATATCTCTTTTTCCAATTATATCGCGAGCGGTTCTATTTAATACAATAAACTAATAATATTATAATATTAATAATTAATCGATTACCTTTTTTAGCTAAAACGTATAATCTTTTAAATATTTTCTAACTAAAATCCCTCTTTTAATAGAAATATCACAAATAATATTAATTTCTCCTTTTCTAAAAATATTACGAGCAATTGTATTTAGAAAAATAACGTAATTAAATTATAATTATTATAAACTAAACAATTACCTTTTTGACCTTGAACATGTTACCTTTTTAATTTTTCCTAACTAAATCCTCTCTTTTTCTAATCATATCACGGGCATTCTATTTAATAAAATAAAATAATAATTTTATAATTACTAATAATTAACCGATTACCTTTTTCAACTAAAACCTATCATCTTTTCTATTATTTCTAACTAAAATCCCTCACTTTCTAGAAATATCACGTATAACAATTATATAATTATTATTAAATCATCTCATATAAAAATTTAAGCCTCCAAAATTCATGTTTTAAAAAATTAATTTAATTAATGAAAAAAATTCATATAATATTAAAAAAATCCGTGCATCGCACGGGTTTTAAGCTAGTATATATATAAAATTTTACACATTCGATTTAATATTTGTACTCTATCTTGAATTCTTAAAATTTGATTTAGACGATTTTATAGTTCACGTGAAAACAATAAAATAATCTTTAATTTAGTGATGGTTTAATAATTACTAGCTTAAAACCCGTGCGATGCACGGATTTTTTAAAATATTATATAAATTTTTTTGTATTAATTTAAATTATTTTTTGAAATATTAATTTTGGATGCTTAAATTTTTATATGAGATGATTTGATAATAGTTGTATAAATGTTATCCATGGTATTTCTAAAAATGGAGAGATTTTAGTCAGAAAATGTAGAAAGATAAGAGGTTTTAGTTGAAAAAAATAATTGTTTAATTATTAGTAATTATAAAATAATTCTTTTATTTTATTAAATATAATGCCCGTGTAATGATTAGAATAAGAGAGGATTTAGTTAAAGAAAATTAAAAAGGTAACATGTTTTAGGTGAAAAAGGTAATTGATTAGTTTATAGTATTTATAATTTAATTACATTATTTTACTAAATACAATTGCTCGTAATAGTTTTTGAAAAGAAGAAATTAATATTGTACGTGATATTTCTATTAAAAGAGGGATTTTAGTTAGAAAATATATAAAAGATGATACGTTTTAGCTGAAAAAGAAAATCAGTTAATTATTAATATTAGAATATTATTAGTTTCTTTTATTAAATAGAACCTCACATGATATAATTGGAAAAAAAATATATTTTAGCTATAGAAATAAAAAGGTAATGTGAAAATTAAAAAGATTTTACGATTTATGTGAAAAAGGTAATTGATTAGTTTATAGTAATTACAATTTAATTAAGGCAATCGACTACTTACCATTATTTTAATTAATGAATTTTAATTTAATATAATTTAATATACTCATGTTTACGGATTATACTAATGTTTCCTTATTATAAACAACGTATGCAGATTTTTAATATATTTTTATTAATAATTGAAAAATATGATGTAATATTTTCGGGTATATATTAATGATTGTAAGATTAGTTTTAAATTGAAAAGGTAACATGTTGTAATTTGAAAGGAAATATTAATGATTGTAAGATATGATACGATTGATGTTTTTATAAACAACGTATACAGATTTTTAATATATTTTATTAATGAAAAATATGATGTGATATTTTCGGGTATATATTAATGATTGTAAGATTAGTAGGTGTTTATAAAAGGTAATATCTTCAATTAAAAGTAAATGTAAAAAAAGACAATCGACTACTTACCATTAATTATATTATGTTATTATTTATTTTAGGAGTTTTAATAGTATAGATATCATATATATTTTTCTTTATAATGAAGGGTAAATAAATAAATTCACTTAGTAACAAAAAACAGATACCAAAACTCTTTTTTTGTTTCGGCTTTTATATAATAGTATAGATATTTGTGATTGTAAGATTAGTAGGTGTTTATAAAAGGTAATATCTTCAATTAAAAGTAATTGTGAAAAAAAGCAATAGACTACTTACCATTAATCATATTATGTTATTATTTATTTTAAGATTTTAATAGTATAGATATCATATATATTTTTCTTTATAATGAAGGGTAAATAAGTAAATTCACTTAGTACCAAAAAACAGGTACCAAAACTTTCAATGTTTCGGAATTTATATAATAGTATAGATTTTCCAATTAAACATACGCAGAAACAAAAGAGAGAAGAAATTGATGATTTTTTACGTTGAAAATTCTATTCTATTCGATTTATGAACTATACTTATAATTCGTTTTGATTACCAGAATACCTTTGTTATTATTTGAAGATAGTTCTACTTCCTTTTCTAATTATATTCTTTTTAGAATATAATTTTCTTTTTTAATATGATATATATAATCTTATCTTGATCGTTTATTTTAAAAAATATTAGATTCTGACGGGTTAGATTATTTTTTAAGCACCAAACCCACGTATGCTTATCATATATAACGATACAATAAAGGAGATAAACAAGAACTTTGGACAGAAAACGAGTAACCATTTTCTTGATTTACAGCCGAAAAAACCAAGGATGGTGGTTTTGCGTTTCGGAAGGGAATCGAGTAGGGGCGCTTCATCATCAGCATCATCTTCTGTTGAGAAGCCGCCTGTCTTCAAAAGTTTGCGTTCGGGGGATGTGTATGTGTCCAATCCCAAACCTAGGCGTAGGTACGGTTTCGTTTCCCGGGTAATGTATTTCACCCCCAACATATGTAAATAATTCATCTGGACTTTGAAACCCCCTTATGTAATTGATTTTTTTTTTATTTTCTGTATTATTTGTTTTTGGTTTTTCTGTCTGCCTGTGTTTATATGTATACAATGGAGGTCTATACGTCTGCGTGTATTAGTTGTATTATTGATCTGCCTGTAATTTCTGGGCTTTATTTAATGTGTCAATTGATCATTATCCACATAGGCTTATGGTTGTTTTTTTGCATCCCCAATGTCATCTGGGTATGTATGGGTAACCCCATGAAAACATATACTACTCATACCCATCTTTCCTCCTCCTTCTATCCCTAACTAGGACTACTTTCTTACTGCCACCGTACTCATTTTTCTTATGGTTGTTTTTTTGCTTTCTGTTAGTTCCGGCCTTGCTCGACGGAAGTGGTTGCCCAGGGACAAGAATCGACCACCCAGTCCAGCAATTGTTGCAGCTTTCAACTATCTTAACCAAAATTCAGTCAGTCTCTTTCTGTCTCTCCCCACTCCCCCCC
Source organism: Saposhnikovia divaricata (assembly GCA_036435485.1). Lineage (NCBI taxonomy): Eukaryota > Viridiplantae > Streptophyta > Magnoliopsida > Apiales > Apiaceae > Saposhnikovia > Saposhnikovia divaricata. The sequence goes on along the minus strand of CM071599.1, from coordinate 20,186,001 downwards.
ACCCCACTCCCCCCCACACACACCCTCTCCCAATCTTAATCTTTCTCTTTTACAGGATTCAAAATATCAACTGCTGAGGCCCTGTTCTATTACACCTGTGCTCCTGCCCAAATGCATCCTCCGCCATGTCGACTTCATAGCTAAGAACACTCATGTTGCTGATGCTCCTGAGGAGATATTTTTTGCTGAGCTCACAGTTGCTGCAGGTACCCTAGATTTTTGTGTCAGGTCCTGCGTTTCCTTGGGGCCTGTAGACTCTCTTTCAGGTTTGTTTTTGACGTGTATATGTGTTCATGTGATTTTATCCATGTCTTACTACTATTATCTGCATTTCTTTTTTGCTTGATTATACATCCATTTGTTTGTCAATTACTCATCATCCAGATGACCGCCTATTTGTTTTAGTTACTCCAGTGAATTCGTCTTGCAGGAGATAAATTGAATGGCTGCTATTACTGTCGTGAGTATAACAATGTTTGGCATCCTAAAGGTGGAGGATTTGTACGTGGCTGTGATAGACTTTACAAAACAGTTGAAACATGTGACACTGACATGGACCAGAACAATGCAATACCCGATCATGAAAACCACTTACCCATGTAAGTGCTTGTTTGGCTCCTGTATTTAACTCCATCTGCCTCCATATATATAGACTCCACAAGTTATGTATCTGTGTGTGTATCAATTGTTTCTTTCTGGAATGCACAATATATACATATATAATACAAACAGCGAAGTTGTAGATTTGGATAGTGGTTTTGGTTTTAATATCTAAAAGAGTTAATTTCATTTTGCATCCCCCAACTTTACTCCAATTTCAATTATGTATATGTAGATTCATAAATGACACTTTACATCCCCAAACTCTATCTAAAATTGCAGGCTTGAACAAGTTTCCCAGGCCCAGGAACCAACAAATGTATCGCAACATGTTGATAATGCAAGCGTGTATGTAACTGAAGTCGTCAAGTTCATCAACCAAAAATATGTCAGTTAGTTTTCGAGTGTTATTTAATTTCTTTTCTTTAAATTAAATCGGAAATCACCATTTTTGTTGGATTCTTCTGATTTTTCTTTGTGCTTTGTTTGCCTTGACCTAAAATTCATAGAATTTCAACTATGAAGTGGTGGAACCGGGGTTCGGTACTCGTGTGATCCTGACAAAGGAATGTTCGCTTTTTCATTTGAACTTCAAAGCTAAGGAGACTGACCCTAATGCTCCAGTGAAGTTGTTTTTCGCTGAACTGACAACTACCAATGGGGTTTATTCGTTTAAGAGTTGCTTGGAGTTGGTTCAATGGGATATAAAGTCAGGTTTGTTTTTGACATGTACAAATGGTCATATGTGATTTAATTTATTTCTTATTGTGCTATTCAGTGCATTATATAGCTGGATTATTTATTTGTTTGTCCATCGGTGATCAAGATTACAGGCTACTTGTTTTGGTAACTCTATGAATTCGTCTTGCAGGAAATTTATCGGGAGATAAAACGAATGGCTGCTATTATTGCCACGATTTTAACAGAGTTCGGCATCCAACATATGGGGGATTTGTACGTGGCGGTAATTCAATATACAAACCTGAAAAAGAGTTCCTATGTTAAGAAGAAACGTAACTCACTTGAAATTAATTACCAATATATTATATATATATATATCGCAATTAAAAGTTGACTAAGAAAAATTACAGAAAGATAAAGTTGTCCAGACAAATACATAAAGAATAGATACTCATTTGTACCCCCGATACAAACTTTACATGAAATTTTATCATTTGATTTATCAAACATATACATAAATCTAACTTTTCAATTATTATCGTCCGACAATACTAAAATTTAAAAATAGAATGAGTGTGCAATATTTTGTTATGGTCTTAGGAGATGTGTTGGCGTCTGGTGAATCTTTAATTTTTTTTTTTTAATTTGGACTAAGTATAGATTTATAAAAATTTTGTTATATATGATGCATAAATTTTTAATGTATTTTTTGAAATCGGTCTTTTAATTAAGAACTCCAAACAAAAAAAAAATTCATACTCTATATTAAATACACCTTCTGAATTGTTTATTTATTCCAAGATCATGTCCAGCATTAAGTAACACTAGCTTCGTTACCCGTGCAAGGCACGGGGATATTCAAGCTTTATTGTAAGATTTTGATTTTTAATAGTTGTGGCCATGAATATTCTTCAATTTGTTGCATTGTTACCTAAATATAGATTAACTTACTCTCTTTTCAAGTGCTCTTACTTTGTAACAGGTTGTGTCCAAAATTTCTAATATCCAATCAATTAGTCATCTAGTTCAATGATTTTAGTTATAAATTTAAATTCATTATACTTAGAAATGGATGTCACAGTTTCGATTCTGGACAATGTCTATAACTAACGTTTTCATAGCATTTGACTTTAGGGGAATTTTAGAGTTAAATCATAGGAAATTGGAAGGCATAAATGTGAAATGATATTAAATAAAATGTGGAATATTGCGATATTTTAGGTTTTAGTAGTTCGACTTTGTAGCCGTGAACACCTTTCAATTTGTAGCGATGTTGCCTAAATATAGATTAGCAAACTCTCTTCTCGAGAACTTCATTTTCAATATGAATTGTCTAAGATTTATAATATCTATTAAGATAGTCATCTAATTCAATGTTTTCAGTTGTGAATTTAAATTCACTTCATTCAGAACTGAGAATTTAAATCTGATTACTCGCTATGAACTTTTAAATAGTATATTTTATTACAAATTAGACTAATACATTAAATACTATTATTACTAAAATATATATGTTTATTATTCTTTTATTATTCTTGTTATTCCCAGGCTTAATTCCTAATCGTGAACCCAATCGTTTACTTCCGATTCTCGAATTTTATGAGTATTTCTATACAATTATTATTCATATATAGGCGTAATTATATAATAATTTACCCAAGAATTTTAATCTAAATATATGCACTAATATAAATTATTAAAAGTTAATGGCTATTATTAGTTTGTTGTATATTAAATATATGAAGGGCTATAATAGTAACTTTGCAAAGAATAAAATGTGACATGTTGTGGTATATATCTAAGTTCACTACATATCATATATCACTAATTTATACTAAACTATAACATATAAAATATCTTAGAAATCAAAATACCAAATATTTTTCATTCATCACCCAACATACATAGCATATTTATGACTTACACAACACATGTGATTGGTTAGCCTAATGGTAAGGTGGTGTGTATATGAGTGGAAAGACCTAGGTTCGAGTCTCAGCAACAACAACTTTTTGAAAAAAAAAGGATTAAAATGAAGGGCTAAAATAGTAACTTTGCAAGGAATAAAATGTGACATGTTGTGGTATTATATATATAATAGATAATAGATTGTTCAAGGGCGGAACACCATCAACAATACACCATGCATTGCATGATCAAGTGTACAAATTACGATATATGTAATATATATAATTGATTTTGCGGAATATACAATTAATCCAAATAGCTACAAATATTGTTCACAATTACTTTTTCTTTTTTTGCTAAATTCAAAAAAAAATTTGCTAAATATATTTTTTCATAATGATGAAGCTAGTACACAGAAGTGAAGCCTATAAGGTCATCCGGGCGCATCATTTATCATTCGGTATTCGGGTTAAATGGCAGTTAGGTCACTCAACTGACTGAAAACTTTCAGTTGGGTCATCCAACTCAAAAAACTTTCAATCAGATCATATAACAAATAAAAACTTTCAATTAACTCATTAAACACGTTAAAAACTTTCAATCAGGTCATTAAACATGATAAAATCATGTCATTAAACACATTAAAATTTTTTGAGTTGGATGACCCGACTGAAAATTTTCACTCAGTTGAGTGACCTAACTGCCATTTAACCCTTCGGTATTCTCTGAAGTAACAATTCATCACATAGAGCATATCAATTTAAAAGGTTTTGGCCAAAATTTCCCGCCTAATGAAATCTAATAAAAATATCACTTAGTTAAAAAAAATAGAATTTTTGACAAATTTTCTATACAAGGTTGTATGGAATTGTTTAGAAAATTTAATTGTTACTTAAAATGAATAACCATCTGATAAGTAAATTGACGAATAGGTGTTTGGATAAATTTACTTATAAATAAGTAAAATATTTGCTACTTAAAATTTATAAGTTAAAAATTTTATTTCTAAAGCATTATATTTAAGTTGCATTAATTTTTGTGCTACTCCAATTTTAAATTTTAAATCTATAATTATAAAATTATATTTTAAAATAAAAATAAGCATGTCCATTTTGCACACACTTTAAATAAATTTTATTATTTTAATAGTTTATATAATATATAAAAACATAGATAATAATTTTTTTTGACATATATATTTAAAGTTATTCAATGCAATATGAAAGTATATAAGCTAGTAGCATGCACTAACGACGTAGACACATACTATAAAAGTTATTCAATGCAATGTGATATGTAGGAGACGGATAGGGCTGTAAATTAATCGATACACTCGCGAACGGCTCGACGTTCGGTTCGAAAAAAGCTCGGTTCGGACTCGATTCGATTCATAAACGAGTCGATCTGGAACATGATTTTAAGGATCGATTTATAAACGAGCTGAACTTGATCACGGTAAAATTCGACTCGATAGCTCGCGAACAAGTTCAATTAACGTGCTCGTGAACATAGTTCGTGAACAGGCTCGTGAACATAGCTCATGAACATGTTCGTGAATAAGTTCGATAATTGAGCTCGTTAACATGCTCGGTATACGAGTACATTCGTTAACATGCTCGGTATACGAGTACATTAGCGATTCATAAACAAATTAGATAAATAATCTCCTTTATATAATATATGTTTGATTATTAGAATATACTATCGAAAGTTTTATTAATGTACACCATTAATTAGAATATCTTATATGTTATGCTAGTTATTACAATTGTTTATTTTATGATAATAACAATAATAATAATAATAATAATAATAATAATAATAAATAATTTCAAAAAAATGTGATCATATTAAAATTTCAATGAATACTCAATAAAATATTAGATATTTAATAAAGGTGGCTTTATCCTCTTATGCAATTTAACTTAATTTATGTTTTTTAAGAAAATTAATATTCTGATTACAATTTACAAAAAAATGAGTCAACTTTTAAGTATATTACAAGTTTTTCGTGAAATGTTAACAAGAATATTTCTTCTCAAATATTAATATATTATAGACTTGACATGTTTTTTATTCCATAAAAATGCATAATTTATTTATTCAAAATTTTGATAAATTGATATAAATTTGTACATGTTAAAATATTTAAAATATAATCCAAAAACTAAAATTAATATTAACAAGTAGATAAGTGGATTATATTAGACAATTTTTATGAATAATAATAAATGTGCATTTTCACAAATAATGTATACTTTGATATAAAATCTATACTATTATATAAAAGCCTAAAGATTAAAAGTTTGGTTGGTCGTTCTATTGGTACGGTACCTGTTGATTTTACTTATTTACCCTTACCCAATTACAAATCTACTAACTAATTAATTTCCTTCTTGAGATTAAATATATTATCTTTTCTATTTTTCAAAAAATAAATAATTTCCTTTTTCAGGTAAAATACAATATCCTTTTATATTGTATCTAACTAAAATTTCTCCTTTATTAATCAATTTCCTTAAACATTTTCAGGTTAGACATATTACCTTTTTTATTTTGCAATAACTAAATAATTTCCTTTTTCAGGTAAAATAAAATATCTTTCACATTTTATTTAATTAAAATTTCTCTTTTTTTAAAAAAAAATAGTACGAGCAGTTTTTTTTTTTTGCTAAGTACGAGCAGTTTTGTTTAACAAAATAACATAATTATATTATAATTACTTTTAACTAATCAATTACCTTTTTCACCCGAAACACGTTACCTTTTATTTTTTCTCTAACTAACATCTGTCTTTTTCCAATTATATCGTGGACGGTTACCTTTTTCAGCCAAAACACATTATCTTTTTTCTTTTCTCTTACTAAAACCTCTCTTTTTCCAATTATATCACAGATGTTTCTATTAAATATAAATAAAATAATAATATTATAATACTAATAATTAACCGGTTACCTTTTCAGCTAAAACGTATCATCTTGTCACTTTGTTGATTCAACTTTGTCCTTGCAAAAGCGCATCTTAAATTTTCTTGATGTCCCTCCACCTCATACCGTGCTTGTAATTTCTAATGTTTTGCACAAGTGTTTAGTTGATTGGGGAATTGAAAAAAAGATACGGATAGTTACAGTTGATAACGCTGCCAATAATGAGGTGGCTACGAAATTTCTGAAAGACACTTTAAAATATGTCGTTGCTCTTCCTCTTGACGGAAAGTTTTTCATGTAAGATGCTGTGCGCATATACTGAATATTCTTGTGCAATATGGTATGACTGAGATTAAATCTATAGTTCATAATGTGCGTGCTAGTGTAAAGTATGTTACAAATTCTCCTTCTCGTCTTCAAGTTTTTGGCGATATTGTTACTCAACTAAATTTGCCCGAAAGGAAACTTATTCTTGATTGTGACACAAGGTGGAATGCTACATATGCTATGTTGGTAGTTGCCATAAGCTATAAGGATGTCTTTACTCGTTACGCTCAAAGAGATTTGAATTATACGTCCTTGCCTTCCGAAGAGGATTGGAGTAAAGCTAGAATTGTATGTGATTTTCTTGAGGAATTTGATATGGTCACTAATCTTATTTCAGGAACTGATTATCCTACTTCTAATTTATTTCTTCCTAAACTTTGGCACATAAAAAAAGTATTGGATGAGGCTCGTTTTAGTGAAGATAGTTGTTTGATGAAATTGGCTTCGAAGATGAAAATGAGGTTTGATAAGTATTGGGGTGATTGTAATTTATTAATTTCACTCGCAGCTATTCTAGACCCTAGAAATAAACTAAAATTCATTGAATTTTCTTTTAGTGAGATATACTTTGGTAACGAGGCAGCTAGGCACTTGAATGAGATTAGGGATTGTCTGTACAAGTTTTATGAAGAATACTTATCCTCTCATAAATCAAAAATTATTGAAGTCCAATCACAAAATGAAAGCCAATCTTCTAGACCAATGGGACATGGAAAAGGAAAGTCCAGAGGAAGGGCTCAATTTGATAGCATGATGAGAACTGTCGACACTCTTCCAACTGAAAAATCTGAATTAGATGTTTATTTGGAAGAAAGAGTTATGCATAACGATGAATTTGATCCTCCATTTGATGCCTTGGATTGGTGGAGAGATCATAGTTTGAAGTTTACAATTTTGTCGAAAATGGATTGTGATATATTAGCAATTCCAATAACAACCGTGGCTTCTGAATCAGCCTTTAGTGCCGGTGGTAGAGTTATCGAGCCTCAACGCGCGTCTTTAGGCACGGATACAGTTCAAGTATTGTTGTGTGGTGCTGATTGGTTTAGAGCATACTATGGTTCAAAGAAGAAGGTTTGCTTTCTTTTATCATAATGTTATATAAATGCTTTAGTGTATCATATTATTAGTTAATATTGGTTTTTTTTTAATCTTGTTTTACATGCAGACGAGAACCGAAACCCACATGACAGAATATTCTATTCATCCAACTAATGGTAGGTAATTTTTATTCATTTAAATTGTAGCACATTACTTCTTGTGATTCATTTTTAGATAATTAGTAGTTAATCTAATTCACTCATTTTTAATAGGCAAAATGGGTGATGACCGTCCCTATTCACCAAGAACAAGTATCAGGAGCGCAGATGTGAGTTGGACAGTTGGTGTTCAATTGTGAAATAAGGCTGGTGCAAGTTTCAAATTTTCAAATGATTAAGCTTTAATAACTTAAATTTATTTATATCAAATAATTAAGTTTCTTTATTATTATTTCAAGTGCTAAGACAAAATTTTAATTATTTAATTTTGAATTTTTTTAATATTAGATTTTTGTATACAAAAATAAGGAAACAAGTTTATGAGTTGATCGTAAATGAGTTCGTGAGCATAAGTTCGTGAACAATGTTTAAAATTTATCCTTGAGCATAATTAAATGAACAAGCTCGTGAACAAACTTAATGAGTTGTTCGAAAGCAAAAGTTCGTGAGCATAATTAAATGAAAAAGCTCATGAGACATGTTCGTGAACTATTCGCGAACAACATTTTATCTTAACGAACCGAGCTCAAACATATTTTTTGGCTCGATTCAAGTTCGAGCTCGGGTTCGAGTTCGATAATTTCTTAACAAACGATACATGAACATTTTAGAGTTCGGCCCGGCTCGGCTCATTTACACCCCTAGAGACGGAGAAAAGGGGGAAAAGATGGAAAAGACAAGGATGGTGGTTCTGCGGGAATCGAGCAAAGGTGCTTCATCATCAGCATCTTGTGTTGAGAAGAAGCCTATCTTTAAAAGTTTGCGTTCGAGGGATGTGTATTTCAACTATGCAATCTCCAAATCTAGAAGTTCAAGTTCGTCTCGCCGGTAATGTAATTCGTTGTATGTTCATTTTACCATATAATTCATCTGGAGGGTTTCCTTAATTAATTAATTAACTTTATAATTTTGTTTGGCTTTTTTCTGGCCTGTTTTCATAAAAACACACACTTCTCAACTGCCTTCCATACGTCCTCCCTCGTTTATCCCCAAACTAGGACTACTTTCTTACTGCCACCCCCTTCTGTTACCCCCTCCCCCCCAAAAATTCGCATTGCAGTCGTTTCGGCCAGAGTCGATTGAAGTGGATGCGCGTGGACAAGAACGAACCACCCAATTCAGCAATTGTTGCAGCTTTCGACTATCTTAACCAAAATTCAGTCAGTCTCCCCCCCCCCCACAAAAAAACCCTCTCCCAATCTTAATCTTTCTCTTTTACAGGATTCAAAATATCAACTGGTGAGGCCCTGTTCTGTTACACCTGTGCTCCTGCCCAAATGCATCCTCTCCCATGTCGACTTCATAGCTAAGAACACTCATGTTGATGATGCTCCAGAGGAGAGATTTTTTGCTGAGCTCACACCGCCTCTAGGTACCCTGACAGATGTAAAATCTGTCAGGCTTTGTGTATCCTTGGGGCCTGTAGACTCTCTTTCAGGTTTGTTTTTGACCTGTATATGTGCTCATGTCATTTATCCATGTCTTACTATACTATTAGCTGCATTTCTTTTTTGCTTGCTTATTCACCCGCTTGTTTGTCAATTGCTATGCAGATTACCGCCTAATTGTTTTAGTAACTCCGGTAAATACGTCTTGCAAGAGATAGATTGAATGGCTGTCGTTATTGCCGCCAATATAACAATGTTTGGCATCTTAAAGGTGGAGGATTTGTTCGTGGCCATGATGGACTTTATAAAACAGTTCAAGACATATGTGCCACTGACATGAACCAGAACAATGCAATATCCGATCACGGAATGCCTTTACCCATGTAAGTGGTTGTTTTGCTTTTGTATTTAACTCCAACTGCCTCCATATATATATATATATATATATATATACTCCACATGCTATGTATCTGTGTGTATCAAGTGTTTATTTCTGGAATACACAATATTTACATATATAATGCAAACAGTGAAGTTGTTGTGTTGGATTCTGGTTTTTGTTTTAATATCTAAAATTGCAGGCTTAAACAAGTTTCCCAGGCCCTGGAACCAACAAAGGAATTGCAACATGTTGATAATGCAAGCCTGTATGCAACTGAAGTCGTGAAGTTCGTCAACCAAGAAAAGGTCAGTTAGTTTTCGAATGTTATTTTTGCTTTTTCCTTAAATTAAATCATAAAATCACCAATTTTTTTGGATTCTTCTGATTTTTCTTTGTGTTCTGTTTGCCTTGACCTAAAATTCATATAATAAAAACTATGTAGTGGTGAAACCAGGGTTCGCTACACGTGTGATCCTCACGGAGGAATGTTCACTTTTTCTTGTGAACTTCAAAGCTAAGGAGACTGACCCAAACGCTCCGGTGAAGTTGTTTTTCGCCGAACTGACAATTACCAACGGGGTTTATACGTTTAACTGTTGCTTGGAGTTGAGTCCATGGGATATAAAGTCAGGTTTGTTTTTGACATGTAGAATATGTCATGTGATTTAATTTATCTATTAGTTCTATTCAGTGCATTTATTTGGCTAAATTATTGATTTGTTTGTTTGTCCATCAGTGATCAAGATTACAGGCTACTTGTTTTGGTAACTCTATGAGTTCGTTTTGTAGGAAACTTAACAGGAGATAAAACGAATGGCTACTATTACTGCCACGAGTTTAACAAAGTTCGGCATCCTATGGATGGTGTATTTGTACGTGGCGGTGATTCATTATACAAACCTGAAAAAGAGTTCCAATGTTGAGAAGAGACGCAACTCACTTGAAATTGTTCAAAGCTTGCTTTTGATATCATATCTATAACTCTTATGACAACTCTGTACTGTTGCTATGGGTCTGAAGTAGAACCGTTCATCTGTTCTTGATGTGAATTTGACTGTGTGCGTACCTTATCTATGGTTTGTATTTGATGTAGTGTGTGTATGTGGACTATGTTACATGTGATGCTTATTCTCCGGTTAAGTTTGTTGCATTTTGAAGTGCTCATGAATTGGTGGTAGCTGGCGGCCTAATTCTTTAATATTCTGAAGTGTTCATAAAAGGAAAGGAGATGTTGTTATGGTTTGATAGGAAAATTTTATACTTAGCTAGAATTCCAACTAGCTTGTAGATTTTAATATTGCAGGCCCTTTGATTTGTCGTACGGTAAAATAGGTTATTTTGTTTAGTTCCTACAAGCCTTGACATTTATAATGCTAGGACGTCTGTAATGAACTATTTTGTTTTGTACATATGCAAAGTCAAATACTAGAGGATTACTTTTAATTTTTCAAGTACGACAAATTGGCCCCGCTCCTCTTTTCTTAAAACCGGGGAGAAATGACAAAAAGATATTGGAACATCGATTTGTTACTAATTTACTTATAGTGTAGTAGATATAATGTTATTAATATTATTTTTAATATGTTATTGGACGGATTCAAACCAAATCAAGCTACTGCAATCAATAGTTGTTTAAGAATTCGTACTCATGTTGTATAGCTAGATCAATTCGAATCCTACTATCTAAGTCACTCATCAGTGATACTCATCCGTTGTGTTGGAAGATATCGAGTTTGTCTAGTAACCGGGTTCCATTACAAAATCATGTCGTCATTGTGATTATGAGAGTGAAGATAAGGACAATCAAGCCATTGCATGACCCAATGATCAAAAACTCTCCTATATGTGGAAGGGAGGAATGATTGGTTCACAGGAGAGAACGTCTTTTGTAGTAGTATCAACAGATAATAAACAATGATCAAAGCCATAGTTGTAGCTTTTCGTCGTATCATGGAACTGTTAGACAACTGTTTGTGAGTTGCGATAGCCAGTGGCTCCAATGCGAGTGATCTGTGTTCTTATAAAATATGGTAATGGTTGTTCCACGACACGATAAAAGGATTTACATACACATTTGCAAGGATTCATCCTTCTGATGAATTTTTCTACTTCACAGAGAATTCATTCTGGATCAGAGTCTAAACCTCCAGCATATTCCCGCCACACGACTACCAAGGGTTCTCGAGATGACCCTCTTCATAGCTTTGAATTCCTTTCAATCGAAAAGCAAAGATGAATTCAATGTTTTCAGTCAACGGGTCGTAATATTGATCGTAAGTACTTTATAAATAATTAAATCATTGTTACACTGTGATGCAGTAATGCTTGTGCAGAAGGGTGAGAATAGTAATAATACAGAAAAGACAGAAAAGACAGTTAAAACACAATTAAAACAGGTGCACCACAACAAGACGAAAGTCGGTTGGCTGATGATTTTGGAAATGATGAGAGAAATGACAAGGGAATCATCATTGAGGGAACTGTTGAAAAGAAGAAAGAATATGTGGGAACAAGGCAAGGGGCCATGGGGGACAACTGGTAGCAGATTTCATTTCATGTTTATTTAGTAGTAATTACATTTCCATTTATGTAGTAGGACGCCAATATATTGGACTGGAGTGTAACAAACCATATCATCTGTTTTTATCCAATTTGAAATGCAATTCTCTCTCTTATCTCCCTAAGATATTTTCTCTAGTTATTCTTAACAGAGTTGCTCTTCTTGTTGGCTAACTCTCTGGGAATATCTTAACAATCTCCATCTCTAACGAGATCAGATTGTTTATCTTTTGTCATTAGTTTGTAGTAGTGTACCACTGGTATCAGAGCCGTCGAATCCTTGGCAAGATGGTACAGGGGCGCACTAGATCGGGCGAGGGGTCTGATGGAGAAGGAGAACGTCCAGATCTACAAAGGATTGAGGTAAATCTTCGTTTTTTACTAGAAACTCAAAACCAGCACTTGATTCAAGCATGTAATAATAGTTTTGTTAATATAGATCAGAATGCTAAGAGTATTGCCGAGTTGAATGAGCTAGTACTAGGTCTATCGGTGCAAGTAGCTAAGTTAGTTTCACATGATGGTAAAGACTCTTCTAATGGTAGCCTTAATACTGGAGGTGAGAAGGATAGTCCTACACCTGGTCATAACCGTAATAATAATAGGTTTCAAATGTTTGCTGCTAGAATGACTAAAGTGGAATTTCCGAAATTTGATGGAACCGAATTAAGATCTTGGCTTTATAAATGTAACAAATTCTTTCAATTGGATGAGATACCTGATCCCCAAAAGGTGAGACTAAGTGCTATACATCTAGAGGGCAAGGCTTTATTATGGCATCAAACTTATATGCACAGATGTAATAATTTTTTACCTACTTGGACTAAGTATACTGACGACATTACTATGAGGTTTGGTGATCTCTACGATGATCCCATGGCTGAATTGAAAACATTAAGACAGCAAGGATCTGTACAGGACTATCATGATTCATTTGATGCTCTCACCAGTAGGCTTACTCTTTCAGAAGAATACCTATTTAGCTGTTACTTGGGAGGGTTGGATGACATTCAGTTAGTTGTAAGGATGTTCACACCCAAATCCATACAACAAGCATTATGCTTAGCCAAACTCCAGGAAGATGCATCTAAAGCCCAGAAAAGCAAATCACACTCTAAACCTCTCTTGCCTACCCCCATTGTTTCAAAAACAACTACACCTTTTTATGCACCTTATACCAAACCTTACCCTGTAACTACCACTAAAAATAACTTTACCAAGCCTAGTGCACCACTTGCTCTCCCACCTACCACCAACAGAAGGACCCTAACACCTGCAGAGCTCAGTGATAAAAGAGCTAAAAACCCTTGCTTCTGGTGTGATGAACGTTATGTGCCTGGGTATAAGTGTAAGGGAAAGAACCCCCAATTTTTTCATATAGAGATGGAGGATGAAGAAGAGGAACAGTTGCATGAGGACACTGTGGTAGAGGAAACCCCAGAAGTGGAGAATCAATGTGCACAAATTTCTTTGAAAGCTATAGAGGGAATTTCAACCTTTCAGACATTGAGGTTGACAGGGCATCATGGCAAAAAGGTTCTGCAAATGCTGCTAGACACGGGTAGTACACATAATTTCATAGATGCAACTAAAGCTCTAAAGATGGATTGCAGAATAGATAACATCACACCTGTAGGAGTGAGAGTTGTTGATGGGGGACAACTAGTGTGACAAGATAATTAGAGGGTTCTGCTGGAAGATGCAAGGAGTTGAGTTCAAGGCAGATATGTTGTTGTTACCACTTAGTGGTAGTGATTTGGTGATGGGAGTACATTGGTTATCACAGTTGGGCCATGTGTTTTGGGACTTCTCTAAACTGACTATGCAATTTACTTATAAGGGATCAAAAGTGAAATTAAGGGGAATAAGTGGCAAGAAACTCAAGGGGATCAACTCTCAGAAACTGGGCAAGTTGTTCCAAGACACAGGTGAACTCTCTATGTTACAGTTGGTGCCCACAGAGGTAGGCCACACACCTAATCTGAATTCCATTGAGACACTCCCTATTGCTCAGGATGCATCTCTAGCAGCTGTGTTAAATGAATATCCTGCAGTATTCTCTGAGCCTCAAGGGTTGCCACCCAATAGAGAGCAATTTGATCATAAGATACCATTGAAACATGGTACTGATGCAATAAATCTCAGACCTTACAGGTATTCATTGGTGCAGAAAAATGTCATTGAAGAATTAATCCAGGAGATGCTGAATCAATGGGTTATTAGGCCAAGTAGCAGTTCTTTTGCAGCTCCCATAATGTTGGTAAAAAAGAAAGATGGGGGGTGGAGGATGTGCACTGACTATAGAAGCTTAAATAAAGCCACAATTAAGGATAAATTCCCTATTCCCTTGATTTAAGACTTGATGGATGAGCTACATGGTACGAAATACTTTTCAGAGATTGACCTTAAATCTGGTTATCACCAGATAAGGGTTAGTTCTGAAGATATTCATAAAACATCCTTTAAAACTCATGTTGGTCACTATGAGTATTTAGTTATGCCTTTTGGTCTAACTAATGCACCCTCCACTTTTCAAGCTTTGATGAACAATGTTTTTAAACCATTGTTAAGGAAGGGAGTATTGGTCTTTTTTGATGACATCCTTATCTACAGCTCAACCTGGGAAGAACATCTGGTTCATTTGTAGCTAGTTTTGCAGATTATGCAAGAAAATTTTCTACATGCCAATTTCAAGAAGTGCTCATTTGGTGTCTCTGAAATACATTACCTTGGTCATGTCATATCTGAGAAGGGAGTGCATACTGAATCTGATAAGATAGAGTCTATCACAAAGTGGCCTATTCCAACTACACTGAAGCAACTAAGGGGGTTCTTAGGTTTAACTGGATATTATAGGAGATTTATACAAGACTATGGAAAAATCTGCAAACCTCTAACCATTCTTCTCAGAAAGGATGCCTTTATATGGAATGAGGCAGCTCAAGAAGCTTTTGATCGGTTGAAAAGAAAGATGAGCAATCCCCCAGTTCTGGCTTTACCTAATTTCAACAAGCCTTTTATCATAGAAACAGATGCTTCTGGAACAGGCATGGGGGTTGTACTTATGCAAGAAGGCCACCCAGTAGCTTACAATAGTAAGGCTTTCTCTAAGAAAAAAGCATTGTTATCTGCATATGAGAGAGAATTACTAGTTGTTGTCTTTGCAGTCCATAAATGGCAACATTACCTATTGTCTCTACCCTTTATAATAAGGACTGACCAGCAGAGCCTTAAGTACTTACTAAAGCACAAACTATCCACTCCTTTCCAACAAAAGTGGCTCTCTAAATTAGCTGGTTTTGAATACATTGTAGAGTACAAGAGTGGAAGAGAAATTAGGGCAGCTGATGCTCTTTCTAGGACTACTGGTTGGCAGCTACTTACTATGGTTGTTTCATCAGTAGATTCTCAGCTTCTGCAAGATTTGGAGCTACATTGGAGTACAGATCCTCATTTGAGTAAGATAATTGCAGAATTGAAGGTTGATGCTAGTTCTCACCATAAATATTCATGGGTTCACAACCAACTCTTTAGGAAATGCAAACTGGTGGTGGGAGATAATGCTGCAATTAAGGGCAGTATTCTAAATTGGATGCATAATTCTGGCCAAGGAGGGCATTCTGGTATACATGCCACATTGAAGAGAATTCAGACCTTATTTTTCTGGCATGATATGAAGAATTCTGTTATTGCATTTATTAAGCATTGTCCAATCTGTCAAAGATGCAAGTATGATCAAAGTGCTTACCCTGGTTTACTATAACCAATTCCTATCCCTACAACTGTGTGGGAGGAGGTAACAATGGACTTTATTGAAGGACTTCCAAAATCAAAGGGGAAGGAGGTGATTTTGGTGGTCATTGTTAGGCTTAGTAAATATGGTCACTTTATTGCTCTAAGTCATCCTTTTACAGCCATGTCTGTAGCACAAGCTTACTTGGATCAGGTATATAAACTTCATGGCTCCCCTAAGTCCATTATCTCTGATAGAGACAAGATTTTCACCAGTCAGTTTTGGATAGAATTCTTGAGGTTACAAGGAGTTCAAGGGAAGCTATCTATAGCATACCACCCCCAAACTGATGGCCAGTCTGAAGTACTCAACAGGTGCTTAGAAACTTACTTAAGGTGCATGTGTTTTGGTTACCTATGGCAGAGTTCTGGTATAACACTAATTTTCATTCTGCAATTCATAAGACACCCTATGAGGTCATCTACAATCAACCCCCACAAATCCACAGACCTTATCTCAAGGGATCTACTGTTGTTGACTGAGTGGACAGAAGCTTCCAGCAAAGAGAAAGGACAATTGAAAGGCTGAAGGAGAATTTACACAAGGCTCAAAACAGGATGAAGCAACTTGCTGACAGGAAGAGAAGTGAAAGAAGTTTCTTAATAGGGGAATGGGTATATCTCAAGCTACACCCTTACAGACAAGTCTCAGTAGCAGCTAGACCTCATCAAAAACTAGCTGCCAAGTACTTTGGCCCATACCAGGTCATTAAGAAGATAGGATCTGCAGCCTACACTCTACAACTACCAGCTTCATCTAAGATACACCCTACCTTTCATGTGTCCTTGATAAAAAAACACCATGGCCCTCCACCATCCACATTGGATCAATCACTTCCTACAGTCTATGACAATGCTAGTGCAGCTCCTCCAAAATGGTCTGCTCCTGTAATAGAAGTCAAAACAGTGAAAAGAAGAAATGCAGCTCAGGTACTATGGTTGGTTCAGTGGGATAAAGCACCAGTTGAAGATTCTTCCTGGGAAGATGCTCAGCAGATTATGAAGAAATATCCTACATTTGATCCTTGGGGTCAAGGATCTTCTAAAGGAGGGAGTATTGATGCAGTAATGCTTATGCAGGAGGGTGAGAATAGTAATAATACAGAAAAGACAGTTAAAACAGGTGTACCACAACAAGACAAAAGTTGGTTGGCTGATGATTGTGGAAATGATGAGAGAAATGACAAGGGAATCATCATTGAGGGAACCGTTAAAAAGAAGAAAGAATAAGTGGGAACAAGGCAAGGGGCCATTTGAAATTCAATTCTCTCTCTTATCTCCCTAAGATATTTTCTCTAGTTATTCTTAAGCTCTTCTTGTAGGCTAACTCTCTAGGAATATCTTAACAATCTCCATCTCTCACGAGATCAGATTGTTTATCTTGTGTCATTGGTTTGTAGTAGTGTACCACAATGCCAGTACTTCTGGATGGCAAAATCAAGAACATGCCTAACAGAGTTATGTCATTTCTTGAAACCTGGAAGCTTCTAAATTGAACTACTGCTCCAGAAAACTTGTTGGTCATAATTAAAAAATAAAAATGTCAGCAAGATGTTGATCTGCCCAAGGCTTCTAGATTGAATGGCAAAATATATGATCGTAAGAACCCAAATTAAAAGTCTAACCCAAGATTGCACGAACCCCATATCTAGATATAATGCACTCATCTTGTACTAATCAACAATGTAGTATTTATACATTTCAATCAAAAATCTTCTAAGAATAATTACCAGAAGAAAAAGTTGTCCAGGAATATGTACTCATTTTGTACCCGAAACAAACTTTACATAAAATTGTATCATTGGATTTATCAAACATATAATCACATAAATCTAACTTTACAACGCCAGTGCTGCGGTTAAAGTTAAAGATTAGACATCAGCATAAGCATTTGGAAGTGCTGCCAACCTTCTCTCCAGGTCATTAATGCCAGAGCTGCGCTTATATATTATAGCAAAAAGATGACTTCTAGTAAAAAAAAAGGTTAATTATCATATGGCTCACTTATTACATGCCAATATATCAAGCGGATCACTGGATTTTTTTCGTTATCTTTTAAATCACTCTTTGAAATGTATTAAGCCGTTAACTTTCGAAAAATAAAAGTAATATTTTGTTGATTCTACACATTGAATGCTACCGCAACCAAATGAATAATTGTTAAATTATAGTATTTCAGATAATATATTTAGAATTTAAAAAGTTCATTTACCATTTATTTTTAATTAAAATAAGGAAAATAACTATAAAATTAAAAATAAATAGTAAATGAATTTTTAAAAATATAAATATATTATCTTACTAGAATTTAACAATTATTCATTTGGTTACAGTAGCATTCAAGAAAAATGTGCAGAATCAACAAAAGATTACTTTTATTTTTCGAAAGTTAACGACCTGATACATTTCATGTATTGAATGATTTAAAAGATATCGAAAAAAATCCAATGATCCGCTTGATATATTGACATGTGTGACTATATGATAATTAACCCAAAAAAAAAGGCTTGGCTGGAAGAACAAAAACAACAGTCCCCTGTTGCTGAGCCTCGTTAGTTTCCTCTACATCAATCATGATCATTATATATTATTATATAGTTATTGTTTTATGTAATTGGGTGCAGTTAGGAGGTTACGCATTACGGGCCGGGTTGATAAATTTTATCGAATAAAAAAGGTTCCTATTTAAAGTGGAAGGATTTTAGAAGTAGGTATAGAAAGACGGGGGGGAGAAGGGGAAAAGACAAAAGACAATGGTGGTTGTACGTTCCAGCAGGGAGATAAGTCCGAGTAGTAGTAGTAGTTCATCATCAATTGCCGACAAATCATATCATATCTCCAAATCCGTTTATGCATCCAGTCGTGAGGAATTGATTGCTAGGTAAACTAAATAATTTACTTCTTTATTTAATTTACATCCTGGTGTTTGGTGCCTTGAATCTGTTGACTAGCCGCCGCCGGCGCCACTGTAGCCGCCGGATTTGACCACACCTAACCCACCTACCCCTTAGATTGTGTCTATAAATAGATATGCATGTAAGGATTGTAAATACATCTGAAAAAACCTCTGTAATCTGTTTATCCTCTCAGATCTATAAACTTATTTCTCTTCTGCATATAATCTTTCTTGCTTCCGTTATAACAAAATGGTATCAGAGCTTTTGGTTGAAGCTGCTGTGTTTTTTTTTTGCGAAATTTTCGCCGGAATTTTTCCAAGCTTACCGAAGAAGACGACACTGTTCAGGCGGAGTTACTGTTCATTGCCGGAGAAGATGACATTGTTCATCGTCGGAGAAGACGACACTGTTCATACAGTACTGTTCACGTATACGGTTCTGGGAGAAAGATGTCTGGTGGTATTAACGTTAAGGTCGACAAATTTACTGGGAGAAATAGTTTCAGTCTATGGCAAATTAAGATGCGTGCCTTGTTAAAGCAACAGGGGCTCTAAGCGCCGTTGAACACAAAAATGGCTGCTTCTGGAAGCGCTGAGATGACCAATCTCGAAGAAAAGGCACACTCAACAATTCTGTTGTGCCTTGCAGATGATATTATTACTGAAATTACGGAGGAGGATACCGCATCTGGTTTATGGTTAAAGCTTGAAAGTCTCTACATGACAAAGTCTTTAACAAATAAGTTGCTTCTGAAGCAACATCTGTTCAGTCTGTGAATGCAGGAAGGTATGCCTCTTCGAGATCACTTAGATCAATTAAACACAATTTTATTAGAATTGCGTAATATTGATGTTAGAGTTGAAGATGAGGATGCTGCTTTGATTCTGTTAGTTTCTTTACCATTATCGTATAAGAACTTTATGAAATCGTTTATTGTTGGTAAAGATACTATTTCTCTAGAGGAGGTTAGATATGCTCTTCATTCTAGAGAGCTGCGCCATAAGGCGGCTGGTATAGGTGCAGATAATCATGCTGCTGGGTTGGTAGCTAGCGGGAGTACCGAACATGGAAGGTCGAGAAAGTATAAATCCAAGAAACCAACTTCTAAGGGTTCGAGAGCTAATGATGTCTGCAATTACTGTAAAGAGAAGGGACACTGGAAATCTGACTGTCCCAAGAAAAGGAAACAACATGATAAATTGGTGGATACAGCTGCAGGAACTGCTGCTGTAGCTGATGCCAATTCCGAAGAAGATATTGCTCTTGTTACTATCAAGGACATGCATCACTCTGATGTGTGGATCCTTGACTCTGGTGCGTCTTACCATATATGTCCGTGCAGGGAGTGGTTCACAACCTACGAAAAAGTAGACGGTGGAAAAATTTCTATGGCTAACAGTTTTGTTTGTGAAACTGTTGGAATACGCTCGATTAAACTTCGGACACATGATGGTAATTTCTGCACATTGAATGATGTTAGGCATGTTCCACTTATGACGAAGAATCTGATATCTCTAAGTATGTTAGACAACAAGGGTTTCAGTTTTAAAGGTGAAGGTGGAGTTTTACATGTCTGCAAGGGTTCTGATGTGGTTCTGAAAGGTGTTAAACGTGGTACCTTGTATCTTCTTCAAGGTTCTAACTTAACAGGTTCTGTTGCTGTTGCGTCTTCGGAAATTGAAAAGGAAAATATGACCAAGTTGTGGCACATGAGGCTTGGTCACATGAGTGAAAGGGGGATGCAGATTCTGTCAAAAGCTGATCTTCTTTGTGGTCATAAGGTCACAGGTCTCGAGTTTTGTGAACATTGTGTTTTTGGAAAGCTACATCGCAGCAAGTTTCCTAAAGCAACCCACAGAATAAAAGGCACACTTGATTACATCCATTCTGATTGTTGGGGTCCTTCCCGGGTGGAGTCTTTAGGGGGTCACAGATATTTTGTGTCAATGATCGATGA
Organism: Saposhnikovia divaricata; assembly: GCA_036435485.1. Classification (NCBI taxonomy): domain Eukaryota; kingdom Viridiplantae; phylum Streptophyta; class Magnoliopsida; order Apiales; family Apiaceae; genus Saposhnikovia; species Saposhnikovia divaricata. The sequence goes on along the minus strand of CM071599.1, from coordinate 20,165,324 downwards.
TTTCTCAAGAATGACTTGGTTGTTCATCATAAAGCACAAAAGTGAAGCCTTTAAGACTTTCAAGCAGTGGAAGACGCTAGTGGAGAATCAAACAGGGAAGAAGATTAAGAGGCTGCGAACAGATAATGGCCAGGAATTTTGTTCGTCCGAGTTTGCAGATTTCTGCAAGAATGAGGGGATTGCTAGGCATCATACAGTCAGGGATACACCACAGCAGAATTGTGTAGCAGAGCGTATGAATCAGACACTTCTGGAGAGAGCTAGGTGTATGCTTTCTAATGCTGGACTAACAAGAAGATTCTGGGCAGAGGCGGTTAGTACAGCATGTTATTTGATTAATCGTGGACCTCACACAGGTATCCATGTAATAACCCGAATTTTGGGTAGAATTAAAACTTTTCTTATTGTGGTTAAAGAGCAATAATGAATGGTGGTTTCAAAGAACAATGATTGTAATGAATGGATATTGCTTTGGACAATAATCCTGATGCATTGGTATATTGTCAGAATAGAGTAATTCGATGGTTGAGGACCTAGATAAGAATAATCTACCGTCCAGAAAGAAGCTAATGGATCCTTGAAGGGAAATGAGTACGTGCATAGTGTTTCCCGTACGTGCATAGTGTTTCCCATACGTGCGTAGTGTTTCCCGTACGTGCATAGTGTTTCCTGTACGTGAATAGTAATTCGGTGGATGAATAGTGGATTTTGTAAGTTGGAAAACTTTTCACGCCACCCTATGTACGGGACGTGATATTGATGTTTCGAAGTCATATTAGTAATACGCGGAGTAAATAAGTGAATGCAGAGACGATCGGACTTCAGAAATTCCAAATTCTTTTTCGGTATAATATTTGACCGGACAGTGGATTATATATTATTATAATCCAATAATTGAGATATTAACATTGAGGATTTGATATTTTGGAATTTTATTATATTTGATTTTAGAAATTAGAACGAAAACCACTGAGACAGTGAATCAAGCGTTCTAGAAACTGCTGAAACTTTACAACGAGATTAAGCAATTAAGCGAACGAATCAGGGATTAAGGATCAAGATTGTGACAAGATTAAATATCCTATATGATCATCAAGAGAATTATATCGAGTGGATTAAATTATTTAATCAAGGATTAAATCAAAACAATTTAGGAGTTAAGTGATTTAAATCACTTAAATCAAACAAGAAACAAAACAAATATCTACCAAGCTTCTCCAAGACTCTTTGCACAATCCCCAAGGTGAGCCACCAGCCACACACATCCAATAATATCTAGATATTATGATCAAAAGGGTGAAGAAAGGAAAAAAGCAAGCAAAAACACATTTCTCCAAAAAAACTGCCCAGCAGAACCAAGCTTAAGAAAAAAATTCATATCTCCATTTCTATCCATGATAAAATCACCGAATTTTAACCATAGCTTCTCTACTCCATGGGCAAGGTTCGTTCCAAATTTCATGGAAATCCAAGTACTATAGCCTAGTCAAATCTATGCTTAAAGTTGGAGGACAAAAACTGTCCAGGTTCTGATCAGTATAAAGATGGGGCTCAAAACCCTAGCTCCCATGGTTGGATTCTTGTGTTCTATAGCTCAAAATAAAGCCCTTGAAGAGTAGAAGGTGTGGTAAAAATTTTAGAACCAAACTCTTAGTTTTTGATTTTATATGATTTTTACAAGATTGACGATGAATAGTGGATCTTAGAAACTAACTTTGTTTTCATGATTTCTTTGGATGATCTAAGGTTTGATTAAGCTAGACAAGGACCATACCAAGCTTATTAAGGTTATATCATACTCCAAGGAAGGTAGATCTCTTGAAACCCTAGCATTTGATTTGAGATTTATGAATGTTTTTGATGGATTTAGCTTGGTATGATTATAGTGATAATTATAAGCATGATTATGTAATTAGTTATATGATTTAAGATGCATGATGATTTTGATGCTAAGATCAGTAGCTTCTGGACTTGTGAGATGATTATTATGTGTATAAGTTGTATTGATGCCCGGTGTGGCTTGGGTTGTTGATTGCGATTTTTGGAACGTTCGTATTATAGCCGTTATAATGCCAAAATTTTGTTAATCATTGAAAACCGTGCATCACAGTAGGTCTAATGGCTGGAACTGGACAAGTATCTAACATGCCCTTGTAGATCTTGAGTCGTAGATCATTTTGGAAAAAGAATCGAATCAAACAGACTTACGGTTTAGGATTTATGACCGATTTACTAAAAGTAGTTCGAATCCGTAAACGAAAGTTCGTAACTGAAATTGAACCCTCGTAAAATATGTAAAGTCATGACGAATCTTGGTAAATAAATACTAGAGGTAAAAAGAAAGGTGTGAAAGAAAACCGTATGTCAAAAGGATCGACTTTAGAACTTGTATGACTTAAGTATGTCCCAAGTGTAAGTACAGTGACATGTCGTATTAACGAACGAATGTCGGGTCGGATCAATGATAAAAGGAATCCACAAAAAGGGGTATAATGAGATAACTCGAGAACGTGTTTTGATTTAAGTATAACTTAACTTTAAGATGTTAAGTGATTAATCCCGAATGCCTTGGCTATTTATAGATCACCAAGCTGACCCGGGACCCGCTACCACTACCCCTTACCGTACTCGACTACCAGGCAAGTTTCAATTCCCTTCTTTTAGGCTGTTGTTGTGATTGAATATATATATATATATATATATATGTGTTTTCTGTTATACATATGCCATAACATGCATGCCTACTTTCAAGTTATATCGTTATGCTTGTTCCCTGATTGTTTATTGGCTTATAAATTAGATAACTAACGTATCAATTATAAGCCGGTTATTGTAAGACCCTCATAGAAGGGCGTATACATCTTATTCGTCAAATATAGACCGGGAGTCAATATTTCTTGATATATCGAGATTACCTCGGAGGAAAATATTTAAGTAAATATTTTCCATTATTTGGGCGACGAATATTATTTACTTTTGAATATTCATTTAAGATATTACTTACTTGATGAATATTATTCTAATATTCATCTGAAGCTTGATTTATTTATCGAATATTATCTCGAATATTCATTTAAAGCTCGGATTACTAAATGAATATTACTTGATATTCATTTTGAATATTATTCATTAAATGAATATTACTTTTTGAATATTCATTTAAATTCCTTATTAATTAATGAATATTATTTTGAATATTCGTGTAAATATTTATTTATTCAATAAATATTCTCCTGATATTTCTTCAAGGATTATTTTGAGAAATACTCTGATTAAAGATATTCTTTCATATTCCTAAATATTCTTTAAATATTTTTAATTCAATAAATATTCTCTGAATATTTATTCCCTACTTAGAATAACCTCAATAAGGTTTATCTTCTTCGATTATTACGGAAAATATTTCGGAGTCATATTATTATTAATCTTATATCAAGAAAGGTTCTCAGACATCATTCTTCTTTGCGTCTATCTCCCTAATAATAAGGGAACCTTACTTGGAAAATGATATTTATCTTGTCGACTTCCCGGTCATAAAGTATTCTCTTCACTCGCAACTCGGGTGCTATTGACTTATTAAGTCGTTGTTTACCTTCTCATCTTTCGAGGGGTAAGATGGTTGGAACAAGTTGATATTCGTTACCAAGCAATAGCTTGGAAGTTATTGGTGAATTTTCCTTTCCAACTAGATACAACTACTTTGTGGAGTCTTATCAACAAGTATTATACTTGGGGAAAGGGGGACGAACGTTACATTCAGAATCATGAATTCTATTTGAACTAGGAGTCGTGTAAGAGGCCGAGTAGCGCCGGTCCATCCCCTTTGGCCCAACCGTTGGCCGGGGAGAGCTAGTAAGGCGGTATACAAGTAAAGCCGTCAGTTCTTCCTTCTACCGGTAGTAAATCTAATTTGAGCTGTACGATCTCGACTGATCATCAAGATTGGAACAGCGGGCGCGGTGAATACTCCATCATTGGTTCATCATCCAAACTTATTTATTTCCTGTAACATGATTACTGTTGGCAGAGCTGGAAAAGTGTTCATAACTGGAATTGCAATCTTTTCATGCAAGTTCCTCCTTTTAATGACAATGAGAATATCACGCTTACTTTTGATGTAGAAGATATTTCTACAAACAAATACTTTAAGTTACCTTGTAACTTCATCGTTCATATTATACTGGCATCATTTCCGTAAATGCATGGCATATGGTTTGAAAGATACTTTTGAACTGTTATATATTATCGTTCAGTTATATATTATTGTTGGTGGGCTATTGCTCACCCTTGCTTTATTATTATATCACAATAACAGCTAGTCCAGATGACTCGCACAAGGCGCACTCGACGCGGGCGAGGACGATGAGACTACCAGAGCTGAAGAAGAAGCTATTGGTAGGATATATTTATTCTTTCAGTACCAAGTATATGGTCTAGTATGACTTATGTAAATGGATGGCAAAGAGTATGTATTTATATTGAAACTCTTTTGGATTGTAAGAACTCATAATGTGATTAATAAAAATTTGATTGTTACTCTGATTTCATCTCTGGGACTATAACGGGTGTGTTTTACATTGTTGTGTAGGGTCATAGAGATGTAATTTATTTTATGTTAAGGAAAGTTCAAGTGTTGTGGACAGAATTGGAAACCGTAACGACCGGATCCCGGACCCCGGATCTGGGGGTGTTACAGAAGTGGTATCAGAGCGTACGTTATAAACCCCAGAGATGATGCGACGTTAAAACAATAAACTCACTAAACTCTTGCCAAGTTCATAGTCGGACTACTTCAAGTAGTACCGACATATAAAACCCTTATGGGAACTCTTAAGTATCATGATAGTAACTTAGCTCGTTCTCGTATCGACTAGTAAGGCGACAGACCTTGAGGCGTACGAGCAGCAGCATGATGATGTTTTATTATATGCTGACGATCGGATTGTGAATTCGATAGAGTACCCTATTGAGGACTCGAAAGAGGTTCCAGCAGAGGAGAATCCTATTGAGGATGAGGAGTTTACTCCAAGGAAATGAGGGCTGTAGCCAGAGGGATAGCGAGAGTTAAGATTATAGTGCTCAGAGAAGTGAGCACAAAGAACTGAGATATTATTAAGAGAATTGAACTTTTATGTTGGATTTATAGCCAGACTACGAGAGGTAATACCAGCAATTAAGACAGATTGGAAGGATTACTTGAGGTCTTATATGGGGATAGATAAAGATCCTTAGAGACTTTCAGATTAATGAGAAAGGAGTTAGAATGAGGCATGATTATCAAAGACGTCGATGTAGGACGGGGAGCACCCAGGAGCAGTCGAGATAGAGGCAACAAGTGCCATATTATCGGATAAATGGATTAGTGTGAATATTGTCAATGGTAATTCGCCATGAGAAGGTGGATTTCATGGGTTATATTTTATGAAAATTGAGATTGTTGAGGTGGTTTTATTCAGCGAAATGTCCATATTATGAATGAACCAGCTTCGAAAGTAAAGATAGTGGAAAGTGATGGCCTGATTGGATAAAGTTATATAAAGTAGTAAGCGAGACGATGATCTCAGAAACTACCAGAGGAAAAGACCAGTAGGTCTATGATAAACTCGTAATATGACTACTATCAGGTACTAAGTATAAGTTTATTTTTAACTCAGTAAAATGGTGAATCAGGAACGTTAGATGCATGTGATTCAGAAAAATATTAAATTCTTTCTTTTCCCCGAATAGATTATAGTAGTTACCTTAAGTTTATTCTGACACTGAATTGCAAATGGATCAAGTAATGCGATTAGTGGTTAAGAGGTAATAGAGAATGTTTTAAGATGAAATTGGTAACGATCCGGCGTTGGTGTTGCCTAACGGGAGAAGGAAGACTGTATGATACACTATGATGCATCTCATACAGGTTTAGGTGGTGTGCTTATGCAGCACGGCAGAGTAATTGCGGGTGCATTCGAACAACACGGTACACCAGACTAGGATGGCCCTAGTAGTGCCAATTTTTATGAAACGACTAACTCCGACGGTAGTGTTCCTTCTGAAACCTGTGGTTAGGAAGACTGACATTTGATATTATCGACAACTAAGATGTATATGTATCAGGAAGAGGTGGCATGTTTCAGTTTGAAACCTTTGATTTCCCTTCTATGGGATATATATATTTGGTTCCTTTCTAGTGGTTAAACTTCCAACTTTATGTCAATAATTCCGTTATTATAACTGCTTATGATTCTACCTGCTTGGATGCTCATAGAACTATTCTCTAGGTTTCGAAATTGATCTTCATAGTGTTACCGGTGGTTGGATAGATTGACCAAAATTTCCTCGATTCTGGAAAGAAATTCAACGAATTTTGGCAAACCTTGTCTTTCTGATTATCAGAGAACATCATGGAAGAGAGTAGAAACTGGGGCGAACCCCGTGAATTGGGTAAAGTAGCCGCTATATGGGTTGGTGGATAGACCCCGGTTATCGCGATTGATTGTAAAAATACAATGATGAAGTGAGATTGGACGAAAACAGGAAATGTAAGTAAGAAACCGGCCGGACTGAGAAAATCCGGGATTGACTTAAGTGAAAAGACTGTTATACCATGAATGGTAAGCTTGCGTGGCACGTGGGATTGATAAGAATAGTTGAAAAGATAAAAGAGGAGGAAAGGTGACCGGAGACGGTGCCGAGAAGTCGATTAAGACCTATATGGAGTAAAGTTTTGGAAAGGTAGAAAGGTATCAAAGTAGAAGGCACTATGCCAACAATTGCTAGAAAGGTAATGCTAATTAGCCAACCCCTAAAACCATATATTTTTATTTTAGTGTGGCCAGTTGAGGCCAAGTCACAAAGGATTATCAAGTGACTAGACCAGCAATGAAAGGACAAAGCAGGGTTGCTTCTAAGTAAGCACCGACTGCAAGGGCTTTTGATATAAAGGAAATATTAATGAGATCGTAGGAATCTTCTACTGAACCCTTTGCAACCCATGTTTGGATTGGGAATTTACTAGACTTTTTGGAATGGGGTCACCCGTACTAAACTGATTCATGTGTATATGATTGCCCAAGATTACGAGTAAAAATGGAAGTATAATGACTTGAGATGTATGATGTTAGGGTATTATAAATACCATGAATATATTATGACCAAGGAAGTAAACAATGAAGGTTTGTGAAGAGAGTATAGAAATGGTCAGAGATGGATCAGTATGCTGTAGAAATTTTGTCTAAGGCAAGTACCTTTGAGAAAAACGATAAGTACTAAGAGATTCACGTTGAACTCGATCAATATCTTCCAGAACATCCTTGCTACCATTACCAAGTTCTGTAAGAGAGCAGATAGACATACGTTGTCTTTTGGAAGGTCAAATAGGCTGACAACTATCTGAAAGAAGAGGTTAGCATTAAGCCACCGATCGATTATCAAATGAGAATGATTGAAAAGAGACCCTTATTAAGGATACATGATTTGATTGCCAAGTATAGGATGCAAGAATTCCTTGGCAGTTGAATTAAGGATAGGATATCAATAAATTAAGACAAACCCTGGGGAATGCACAAGGGATGGCATTAACCCTAATAACGACATTATGAATTCAGATGATATGAGTTGGACTTGCTAAGGCAACAATGACCGGTAAGGATTATTAAAAAGAGTTCTGGAAAAAAACATAGATAGAATTATTAGAGTATTGATCAATGACATTTTGATATACCCTGTACCCAGAAAATACATGAGGAATGATGAGGATGACCTATGAAACCTTACAAGGAAAGAAAAAAAAAGTAATATTCCGAACTTCAAAATGGAAGTTTGGTAAGGAATGTATGACATAGTAACGATAATGCCAGATGAGGCATGTATGAAACCCTGAGGAAGTATGGATTGAACCTATAAAGGCTGAGATTATCCTAAGATAAGGAAAGAACTAAGAAAAGAAGTATCCTAAGTAGGATTGGGAATAAACGTGATAAAGTTCCCACGGGTAGGTGGAAGCAATGACTTATGGAAAAAAAACTGATAAATATATTTTTCTCCATCAGCAGAGCTTAAGGGAGAATGCTTTCACCCAACAGTGATGGGAATGAGGTAGAAAAGTTTGAATTGGAATATATCCAGAGAACAAGGATTACCAGAAATTATTATTATCAGGAAGGGCCAATGAGGTGGCCGACAGTCTAAGTATAAAGGAATAATTACAAATGTTCATACCGAAGAAACAAAATGATATTTGGAAAGACCTTGAAGGTCATATCGGAGTGGAGAGAGTTACATTCCTTTTGATGATTGTGCAAGAATCGAAGGTAATAATAGTTTAAGTAAAGATTCGATTCGTGATGGAGTCTTAAGCATATTACGTACCTTAGAAGGTCCCGTTTTGAGGCAAACCAGGACCATGAAACAAAATTGACGAAGTAAACCGTTAAGTTTCCAGTCTTTTATGGAAGCTGCATGAGTGATAGTTTCATCAACCTGACATAGCTGCGATGCTTGAAACTCTTCTGCAATTTTATCTACTTCATGTAATATCTATATCAAGTTCAGGAAGGGTTCCTTATGGATAAGGAATAGTGATTTCCAGAGAACCTACCCAGGGTACCACTCGATCGAGAGATTTGATTCCTTTCGAATTAGGGAGAAATTGATATTATAATAATGATGGATTAGTTGATACCCAATGGAGCCAAATTTATTATGAGGGAAATAATTTAAGGATAAAGACGGAGTCAGAGATTTTGGAATCTAGTTCAGACTAAGAGATTATGATGCCAGAGATATGAGGCTTGATTAGCTCATATGGTTTACCCCGAGGAAAGAGACACCAAGTATTATTATAATGATTTTGGGAGGTTGTACAAGGTTTTAATAAGCTACCAGATATCGATTTGGATGACATAATAATGAATATCGAGTGTTCAGAGCCTAGTGCTGCATTTCCCGTTAGCCCAGTAGGAATAAAAGAATTATCAACTCAAATGCGAGGATTGTTGAATAAGAGTGCGATGAGACTCAGTGTGCCACCGTGAGGAACCGGTGTGTTGTAAGAAAGAAATATGTTAGCACAAGATTGTGCATCGAACCTCGAGAGTTGAATGAATCAACATTGAGTATAGGTGCTGTTGTAGAAGATTGTCTGAGCAGCACAGGGACGCTGTGTATTTTCCAAACTTATTAGGAAATGGGACATCACCGGTTGGAAGTTAAAAATCGAGGATATACCCAAGATTGTGAATCGCACTAGGTATAGACACTATGAAATTGTAAGTGATGTCATTTTGGGTTGACTATTGCACCCACAACTTTTTGGAACTTAATGAATTGGCTGTGAGTTATCTGAGATAGTTTTGCCCTAAGTATATCGAAACATCGTATATATGAAGGAAAGGTGCGAAATCAAAAAGGATCAAACATGATCGACTTTCAGACCTATCAGATCTGAAAATATGTGTGCTTGTATGTATATGAAGATTATGATTTGTGATAAAAGGATTAAGAGTCCTCGAACCAGACAACATTCCCCGCAAACAAATTCCCCAAGAGATTCGCCTTTCTTTCAGAAAAGAGAAGAGATGAGATAATAGAGAATGATTGAATGAACACAGGAGGTAGATTGGCATTCTGTGAGATGATTAAAGAAGAGGTTGGAACACCGGGGGTGATAGTAGTTAACAATGCGATAGCGAGGCCAAAACAGTGATGGCCGACGAGCTCGTTGCTAGACATCAAGAGTTACTCGAATCGGTTGTTAGAATACTCGAACTAGTTTCAATACGGAGTACCCCGTCGACAATAGAGTTGACATTTATACAATGGAATTGGGAAATATCTAGAATTAATAGAGGATTCTGACAAGCAAGTTTTTGTTGATGTATTTCTGTGCAAACAAGATAGAGAATATGAGGTTCGAGATTTGTAATAAGATAAGGTATCCTCGTGGAAGGAATTAACAAGATTAGAATGAAAGGAAGTTTAGCCCAAGATTCATTGGGCCATCTGAGAGTTTAAACGCGTCACGAAGGTGGCCTATGAGCCAGCCTCACCCAAACCAGTAAAATGGTCATAACATGGTTCATGCGTATGTGCCTCATCAGTATACTATAGATGCTCGGCATATGACAGAGTACGAGCAGATAGATATACATAATCGAATCTGAACTACGAAGGACAACCTGTGGAAATTATGAATAGAAAAGAGCAAGCGCTAAGAGATAAGGTTGTCAAGCTAGTGAGAGATTTGAAGAAAATCAAGAAGTGGAAGAATCCACCTGAGAAATAGAAAGTGCAATGGGATAGAAGTAACCCCAGTTATTCCTAAACTGATTCCGAGGACGGAATCCTTTTAAGGAGGGGAGACTGTAATAACCCGAATTTTGGGTAGAATTAAAACTTTTCTTATTGTGGTTAAAGAGCACTAATGAATGGTGGTTTCAAAGAACAATGATTGTAATGAATGGATATTGCTTTGGACAATAATCCTGATGCATTGGTATATTGTCAGAATAGAGTAATTCGATGGTTGAGGACCTAGATAAGAATAATCTACCGTCCAGGAAGAAGCTAATGGATCCTTGAAGGGAAATGAGTACGTGCATAATGTTTCCCATACGTGCATAGTGTTTCCCGTACGTGCATAGTGTTTCCCATACGTGCATAGTGTTTCCCGTACGTGCATAGTGTTTCCCATACGTGCATAGTGTTTCCTGTACGTGAATAGTAATTCGGTGGATGAATAGTGGATTTTGTAAGTTGGAAAACTTTTCATGCCACCCTATGTACGGGACGTGATATTGATGTTTCGAAGTAATATTAGTAATACGCGGAGTAAATAAGTGAATGCAGAGACGATCGGACTTCAGAAATTCCAAATTCTTTTTCGGTATAATATTTGACCGGACAGTGGATTATATATTATTATAATCCAATAATTGAGATATTCACTTTGAGGATTTGATATTTTGGAATTTTATTATATTTGATTTTAGAAATTAGAACGAAAACCACTGAGACAGTGAATCAAGCGTTCTAGAAACTGCTGAAACTTTACAACGAGATTAAGCAATTAAGCGAACGAATCAGGGATTAAGGATCAAGATTGTGACAAGATTAAATATCCTATATGATCATCAAGAGAATTATATCGAGTGGATTAAATTATTTAATCAAGGATTAAATCAAAACAATTTAGGAGTTAAGTGATTTAAATCACTTAAATCAAACAAGAAACAAAACAAATATCTACCAAGCTTCTCCAAGACTCTTTGCACAATCCCCAAGGTGAGCCACCAGCCACACACATCCAATAATATCTAGATATTATGATCAAAAGGGTGAAGAAAGGAAAAAAGCAAGCAAAAACACATTTCTCCAAAAAAACTGCCCAGCAGAACCAAGCTTAAGAAAAAAATTCATATCTCCATTTCTATCCATGATAAAATCACCGAATTTTAACCATAGCTTCTCTACTCCATGGGCAAGGTTCGTTCCAAATTTCATGGAAATCCAAGTACTATAGCCTAGTCAAATCCATGCTTAAAGTTGGAGGACAAAAACTGTCCAGGTTCTGATCAGTATAAAGATGGGGCTCAAAACCCTAGCTCCCATGGTTGGATTCTTGTGTTCTATAGCTCAAAATAAAGCCCTTGAAGAGTAGAAGGTGTGGTAAAAATTTTAGAACCAAACTCTTAGTTTTTGATTTTATATGATTTTTACAAGATTGACGATGAATAGTGGATCTTAGAAACTAACTTTGTTTTCATGATTTCTTTGGATGATCTAAGGTTTGATTAAGCTAGACAAGGACCATACCAAGCTTATTAAGGTTATATCATACTCCAAGGAAGGTAGATCTCTTGAAACCCTAGCATTTGATTTGAGATTTATGAATGTTTTTGATGGATTTAGCTTGGTATGATTATAGTGATAATTATAAGCATGATTATGTAATTAGTTATATGATTTAAGATGCATGATGATTTTGATGCTAAGATCAGTAGCTTCTGGACTTGTGAGATGATTATTATGTGTATAAGTTGTATTGATGCCCGGTGTGGCTTGGGTTGTTGATTGCGATTTTTGGAACGTTCGTATTATAGCCGTTATAATGCCAAAATTTTGTTAATCATTGAAAACCGTGCATCACAGTAGGTCTAATGGCTGGAACTGGACAAGTATATAACATGCCCTTGTAGATCTTGAGTCGTAGATCATTTTGGAAAAAGAATCGAATCAAACAGACATACGGTTTAGGATTTATGACCGATTTACTAAAAGTAGTTCGAATCCGTAAACGAAAGTTCGTAACTGAAATTGAACCCTCGTAAAATATGTAAAGTCATGACGAATCTTGGTAAATAAATACTAGAGGTAAAAAGAAAGGTGTGAAAGAAAACCGTATGTCAAAAGGATCGTTTTTCGATTTATTAAAAATATTCGAGTCGAGGTTAAACGCGAACGAACCCCTAAAAGACGACTCTATTATAACTTCGGTAAAACACTTAGAAAACGGGCGATAAAACTCGGAGTATAATATTGGTTCGTAACGATCGACTTTAGAACTTGTATGACTTAAGTATGTCCCAAGTGTAAGTACAGTGACATGTCGTATTAACGAAGGATTGTCGGGTCGGATCAATGATAAAAGGAATCCACAAAAAGGGGTATAACGAGATAACTCGAGAACGTGTTTTGATTTAAGTATAACTTAACTTTTAAGATGTTAAGTGATTAATCCCGAATGCCTTGGCTATTTATAGATCACCAAGCTGACCCGGGACCCGCTACCACTACCCCTTACCGTACTCGACTACCAGGCAAGTTTCAATTCCCTTCTTTTAGGCTGTTGTTGTGATTGAATATATATATATATATATATATATATATATATATATATATATGTTTTCTGTTATACATATGCCATAGCATGCATGCCTACTTTCAAGTTATATCGTTATGCTTGTTCCCTGATTGTTTATTGGCTTATAAATTACATAACTAACGTATCAATTATAAGCCGGTTATTGTAAGACCCTCATAGAAGGGCGTATACATCTTATTCGTCAAATATAGACCGGGAGTCAATATTGCTTGATATATCGAGATTACCTCGGAGGAAAATATTTAAGTAAATATTTTCCATTATTTGGGCGACGAATATTATTTGAATATTCGTTCGAGATTATTTATTTAACGATCCTTACTTCAAATAATTATTTTTCAATATTCATTCAAAGTCGAATAGATTATCAATTATTATTCCGAATATTCTTCTAAAGATTGGACTACTAAATGAATATTATTTGAATATCCATTTAGAATATTATTTTATTAAATGAATATTACTTTTGAATATTCATTTAAGATATTACTTACTTGATGAATATTATTCTAATATTCATCTGAAGCTTGATTTATTTATCGAATATTATCTCAAATATTCATTTAAAGCTCGGATTACTAAATGAATATTACTTGATATTCATTTTGAATATTATTCATTAAATGAATATTACTTTTTGAATATTCATTTAAATTCCTTATTAATTAATGAATATTATTTTGAATATTCGTGTAAATATTTATTTATTCAATAAATATTCTCCTGATATTTCTTCAAGGATTATTTTGAGAAATACTATGATTAAAGATATTCTTTCATATTCCTAAATATTCTTTAAATATTTTTAATTCAATAAATATTCTCTGAATATTTATTCCCTACTTAGAATAACCTCAATAAGGTTTATCTTCTTCGATTATTACGGAAAATATTTCGGAGTCATATTACTATTAATCTTATATCAAGAAAGGTTCTCAGACATCATTCTTCTTTGCGTCTATCTCCCTAATAATAAGGGAACCTTACTTGGAAAATGATATTTATCTTGTCGACTTCCCGGTCATAAAGTATTCTCTTCACTCGCAACTCGGGTGCTATTGACTTATTAAGTCGTTGTTTACCTTCTCATCTTTCGAGGGGTAAGATGGTTGGAACAAGTTGATATTCGTTACCAAGCAATAGCTTGGAAGTTATTGGTGAATTTTCCTTTCCAACTAGATACAACTACTTTGTGGAGTCTTATCAACAAGTATTATACTTGGGGAAAGGGGGACGAACGTTACATTCAGAATCATGAATTCTATTTGAACTAGGAGTCGTGTAAGAGGCCGAGTAGCGCCGGTCCATCCCCTTTGGCCCAACCGTTGGCCGGGGAGAGCTAGTAAGGTGGTATACAAGTAAAGCCGTCAGTTCTTCCTTCTACCGGTAGTAAATCTAATTTGAACTGTACGATCTCGACTGATCATCAAGATTGGAACAGCGGGCGCGGTGAATACTCCATCATTGGTTCATCATCCAAACTTATTTATTTCCTGTAACATGATTACTGTTGGCAGAGCTGGAAAAGTGTTCATAACTGGAATTGCAATCTTTTCATGCAAGTTCCTCCTTTTAATGACAATGAGAATATCACGCTTACTTTTGATGTAGAAGATATTTCTACAAACAAATACTTTAAGTTACCTTGTAACTTCATCGTTCATATTATACTGGCATCATTATGGTTTGAAAGATACTTTTGAACTGTTATATATTATCGTTCAGTTATATATTATTGTTGGTGGGCTATTGCTCACCCTTGCTTTATTATTATATCAAAACAACAGCTAGTCCAGATGACTCGCACAAGGCGCACTCGACGCGGGCGAGGACGATGAGACTACCAGAGCTGAAGAAGAAGCTATTGGTAGGATATATTTATTCTTTCAGTACCAAGTATATGGTCTAGTATGACTTATGTAAATGGATGGCAAAGAGTATGTATTTATATTGAAATTCTTTTGGATTGTAAGAACTCATAATGTGATTAATAAAAATTTGATTGTTACTCTGATTTCATCTCTGGGACTATAACGGGTGTGTTTTACATTGTTGTGTTGGGTCATAGAGATGTAATTTATTTTATGTTAAGGAAAGTTCAAGTGTTGTGGACAGAATTGGAAACCGTAACGACCGGATCCCGGACCCCGGATCTGGGGGTGTTACAATCCATCTCAAAACTCCTATTGAGAAATGGTCTGGTAAGCCTGCTGATTACTCCAATTTAAGAGTTTTTGGTTGTTCTGTTTATTATCATGTAAATGAGGGTAAACTGGAGCCACGAGCTAAAAAGGGAGTTTTTGTTGGCTATGGGGATGGGGTTAAAGGTTATAGAATCTGGTCTCCATCTGAAAATAGGGTTATACTAAGTAGAAATGTAGTCTTTGATGAAAATTCTATGTTTAACCCTACTGTGAAGTCTACGATTGGTTCAGAAAGTGGTGGTGTTGAGAAACAGGTGGAGCAGGAAGTCACTCAAGATGAGAGTGAATCGCAACAAGAAGTTTAACAACCACAGTTAGAATCAGAATCATTAGTACCAGTAGTAAATCAGCACAGTTTAGCTCTTGATCGATCGAGGAGAGCTAAATATGGAGTGCCTCCAAAGAAATATGGTTTTGAAGATATGGTGGCATATGCACTACAGGTAGCTGAAGAAGTGGATCCTAGCTCTGATGAGCCATCCACTTACAAAGAAGCGGTGACATGTACTGAATCTACAAAATGGTTTGCTGCAATGGGAGATGAAATGGAGTCACTTCAGAAGAATAAGACTTAGGAATTAGTCAAGCGGCCTCGAGATAGAAAGATTGTTACTTGTAAATGGGTCTACAAGAAGAAGGAAGGAGAAACATCGGTTGAGGGTATCAAGTATAAAGCTCGATTAGTAGCTCGAGGGTTCACTCAGAAAGAGGGAGTAGATTACAATGAAATTTTTTCGCCCGTGGTCAGACACACTTCCATCAAGGTGCTACTAGCGATAGTTGCACATCAGAATCTGGAGCTTGAACAATTCGATGTGAAGACATCTTTTCTGCATGGAAAGCTGGAAGAGGAGATATACATGACTCAGCAAGATGGTTTTCAGCTTCCTGGTAAAGAAGACTATGTGTGCAAGTTATTGAAGTCCTTGTATGGGCTAAAGCAGTCTATGAGGCAGTGGTACAAGAAATTTGATAGCTATATGATAGGTTTTGGCTACACCAGGAGTCCGTATGATTGCTGTGTTTATCATAGTAAGACAGCAAATGGTTCTTTCATTTATCTGGTCCTGTATGTAGATGATATGTTGATAGCTGCAGAGAACAAGTCTGATATTCAGAAGTTGAAAGGTCTCCTCAGTGCTGAGTTTGAAATGAAAGATTTGGGTGCGGCTCGGAAAATTCTGGGAATGGAGATTTATAGGGATAGAAGCAAAAGAAAGCTCTTCTTCTCACAGAAGGGATACATTCAGAAGATTTTGTCGAGGTTTGACATGTCTACAGCAAAACCCATAGATACTCCTAGTGCTGCAAATGCACATCTGTCTGTCGCTTTTGCACCTAAGTCTGTTGAGGAAAAAGAGTACATGTCTCGAGTTCCTTATGCTAGTGCAGTAGGAATCTTGATGTATGCAATGGTCTGCACTAGACCTGATCTTGCACAGTCTGTCAGTGTTGTTAGTAGGTTCATGGGTGATCCAGGCAAGGAGCATTGGCAAGCTGTGAAGAGGGTTTTTCGGTACTTAAAAGGTACATCTGATGTTGGTCTCATTTATGGAGGTGATACTGAGTGTTTGGTGACAGGGTTTTCAGACTCTGATTATGTTGGAGATGTTGACAGTAGAAGGTCTATGACTGGTTATGCTTTCACTCTGGGTGGTTCGATTGTCAGTTGGAAAGCTACTCTGCAACCTACAGTGACTTTGTCTACTACAGAAGCAGAGTACATGGCATTGACAGAAGCCGCAAAAGAAGGAATCTGGTTGAAAGGATTGATTAGTGATCTAGGTCTACATCATGATCAGGCTACAGTATTTTGTGACAGTCTCAGTCCAATCTGTTTAGCCAAGGATCAAGTCCATCATGAGCGGACTTAGCACATAGATGTGAGATATCATTTTCTAAGAAGTGAAACGAGAATTAAGGTGAGAAAAGTGGGTACTGCTGATAACCCAGCTGATATGCTTACCAAGCTGGTTCCACATAGCAAGTTTCAACATTGTTTGAACTTGCTAAATGTTCGGAGTTGTTGACTGCCCTTTTAAGGGCAAAATCTGAGCCAGAAGACTTTTATCTGGTACATCTGGCATTATTATAATTCGTCTGGTACATCTGTTATAATTTGTCTCGTACATCTGTTATGATGCGTCGAGTACATCTGTTATCGTTTTTGTGAGAGGATTCAAGTCAAGGTGGAGATTTGTTAGGTGCCTTGAATCTGTTGACTAGCCGCCGCCGCCGGCCGCCGCCGGCACCACTGTAGCCGCCAGATTTGACCACACCTAACCCACCTACCCCTTAGATTGTGTCTATAAATAGATATGCATGTAAGGCTGTAATCTGTTTATCCTCTCAAATCTATAAACTTATTTCTCTTCTGCATATAATCTTTTTTGCTTCCGTTATAACACCGGGACTTAATACCCCTCCTTGAAACTATTTCTTTGATTCCGATTTAATTTCGATATGTGTCCTCCCCCTATATTTGCAGCCACGAACGTGCGTTCGCCCATCTTGGATTTAAAAAGCTACCTATGGAAAACCGGCCTAATCCTAATCCATGTTTGCAATTGGCAGAGGAAGCCTTGAACTATTTTAACCAATATTCTGTCAGTCTCTCCCTCTCTCTCTCCCTCCCCCCCTCTCTCTCTCTCTCTTTCTCTCTCCCCCCTCTTCTTAACATCAATTACCTTTTTTGCTGGATATTATTAATCTTTCTCTCCTCTTCTGTTTGCCTTGCCTTAAAATTCATAGCCTCACAAGTATAAACTGCTCGAGCTTCATTCTGTTAAACCCACCCTCTTTCGGCGGTTCATGCATTATCATATCAACTTCACGGCTGAGAATACTCATGTTGCTGCTGCTCCAAAGGAAATGTTTTTCACCGACCTCACAAATTCTCCCACAGGGGTTTCTGTCAGGCTCTGCGAATCCTTGGGGCCGCAAAACTCTCTCTCAGGTTTGTTCTACATATGCTCGTGTCATTTTATCCATGGCCTACTACTATTAGCTGCATTTCTCTTTTGCTTGCTTGTTTCATCTGTTTCTTTGTCAGTCGCTCATCAAGATTACAGCCTACTTGTTTCGGTAACTCCTGTGAATTATTCTTGCAGGAGAGAAATTGAATGGCTGCTATTATTGTCGCAACCGTAACATTGTTTGGCATCCTAGTAGTGGTGGATTTGTTGCTGATACACTCTACAAGACAGTTCAGGGCATATGTGACATCAACCAGAACAATGCAACTCTAGCAAAGCAATTTCCCAGGTAAGTGGTTGTTTGGCTCTTGTATTAAACTCCAACTGTCCTCCATTATTATTTCACTAAGATTTGTACATATCAATTGTTTGTTCCCAAATCACATAATATTTACGTGTACACGAATAGTAAAGTTATGTACCTGTGTTTCTTGAACTTTCAAAAAGCATGGACATATTTCCGTTCTATGCAGTGCAAGCCCCAGCCTTCTCTCTCTCTCTCAAAAAATACCAGCTGGACTTCTGATTCATGCAAAAGTACAAGGGGAAAAAGTCAGGCCCTAAAATCTCACAATTTTTAGAAAAATAGGAGAAAACAAAATCATATCACTTTTATTGACCTGAGTATCGGCCTAAGGCAGTAAGGCCCCAAACGAAACTAGTTATTAGCTACATTGACACAGAAAGGGGGCGAAAAGAAAAGAGTGGTTCAATAGTGACCATCAGACGTTGTGCTTAATTCAGATAGGGAAGGTACCAACTCCAAACATTTGCTTTGGTGGGATGGGTCTTTGACGGATGTGTCCATTCCTACTTCGAAACCTTTGCATTCGAGGGATGTGCCATCTTGATTATTCTTCTATTTAATTTCACTAAAGTATATACATAATAGAAGTGGAGTTGGGGTTTTGAAATCTGTACATAATTGAGTTTTAAAATTTGTGCTGTTATATTGATTGGTTTATCTGATCTTGATTCACAGGTTACCGGCTGCTGTTAGTTTGTGGCTTCTATATATTTTCCAATTGATATATTTTTATTGTTTTTGCCGATGTTTGCTCCTTGCATATTTTAAATAACCCTTGTCTTGATCTGCTCAACTTTTTTGTGATTTTGGTTCTAATATCTGACTGATTTGCAGGCTTAAACAAGTTTACCCATCCCTTGAACCCAAAAATGAATATGAGTACGTATCAGAACAAGTTGATGATGCAAGCCTGTATGCAACTGAAGCCTTGAAGTTCTACAACCAAAGATCGGTCAGTTTTCTTTGGAATGTTATTGTTTGCTTTTCTTTAAATCAAATCATGAATTACCATTTTTGTTGGATTCTCTTGATCTTTGTTTATGTTCTGTTTGCCTTGACGTAAAATTCATAGCAATTAACCTACGGGCTGGTGAAGCCGGGATTCGTTACACGTGTGATCCTGCCAACATGCTTACTTTTTCATGTCAATTTTACGGCTAAGTACACTGATGATGCTACTGCTCCAGAGGAGATTTTTTTCGCGGAAATGACAAGTACCAGTGGGGTTCTCTCTTGTAAGATGTGCACGATCCTGAAGCCAGGTTTGTTTTTGATATTTATAAGTGGCCATGTGATCTAATTTGTCTCCTACTGCTGTTTAATGCACAGTTGTTTTTGCTTGCTTATTGGTTTGTTTGTTTGTCCATCGTGACCAAAATTCTTGTTTTGGTAACACTATGATTTTTTTTCTTGCAGGAGATGAAACAGTAGATAAAACGAATGGCTGTTATTATTGCCATGAGTTTAACAATGTTCCGCATCCGATACTTGGAGGATTCGTACGTGGCGGTGATTCAGTATACAAGTCTGAAAAAGAGTTAGAAGTGACACAACTCACTTGAACTTGTTTACAGCTTGCTGAGTTCCAGTATGTAAATTCCTTGCGATATATATGTTTGGAAGACGACTGTCAACTGCTGCTATGGGTACGAAGTAGAACCTTTAAATCTGTTCTTGATGTGAATTTGGCTGTTGATGTACTTTTATCAACGGTTTGTATTTGATGTGGCGTATGTGCGGACAATGAATTACATGTGGTACTAATTCTCCAGTTAAGTTTGTTATAGTCAGAAGTGCTTATTAAATGCTGGTAGCAGCCACTTCTTTTCTTGTATGATATTTCTAGCAATTTCTAGTTTATTTTTCCTTGGCAGCATTGTGACCAATGAAACATACTTTTGGATTGTTTTCTTTGTTATTTGTAATTTATGGAGTCAGAATATTAGGTCTGCCTATTCCGAAATAAAAGTTCAACAAAAAAATTCACTATTTTCTTTGTTATTTGTATATATCTATACTATTATATAATAAGCAAACATGGGTATAATTTGGTTATAATAAGCAAACATGGGTATAATTTGGTTATAATAAGCAAGCATGGGTATAATTTGGTTGTTTGGTTCAACTTAGTTCAACCAACTAAAAGAATAGAGACTGTTAGATATTTAGTAAATAGATAATAGTTGTTAGATCTAATAATAAGAAATATTTTATATTTAAATCCTTCTTCTAAAGATCCAAAGTTCGAATCCCGTCAACAACAAATTTACATTAAGATTTTATATTATTAGTTCAAATCAATACATATCATTTATTAAATAACTATTATTATTACTTATAATTTTATTAATTAAGTTTCAAAGTTAAATTATATCCATAATAAATTATTATACTCTATTTTATTTAATCATATAATTTTAAATGTATTTAAAAGTAACCCGTATTTTGTAAGGGCTATAAGCTAGTAATATATAATTGCTCTTTGCAAATAAAGTTTTATGAAGCAGATTGGAAATTTTATATATATATATATTCCATTTTTGCATGTTTATCTATTTCTGATTTTTCTGGTGCTTGGATCACCTCATCTTCAATATTTTTGCACATTCTCCTTTAATTTTTGTTTTCAGCAAACTTTTAAGCATAATGTCTTGTTCGAATTCTAAATTTCTCTTTGATAAAGCATCTTCACTTCACTTTCATTATGAAAGGACTTCTACATTAATGTATCGAGACTTCTCGATATCACTTTGGATTGCACACATCTCTGCAAACAAAAAGGTTGTTAAACTCAAACAAGTATGAACATTGTTACAGAATAAGAGCATGCAATGCCAGTTTAATATGACCCCGTGTCCCTGTTGTATACAATATATTTTTTTGGGAATATTAATTCTCTATCTAATGTGATCTAATTTCTCCTGATATCATAATTTGATTTTAGATTTCGTGGCTAATGCAGGAAAACTGGGAAAAGTGCCTAGGAAACATGGGTCAAACTACACTAGGCTTTAGAAGCTAAAAGATTCTAAAATATCCTCTAAAGTTTGATCTACGATTAGAAAAGATTGATCAGTTTCATAACAAATCCAAAGGAGACTTTGTAATTCAGACAGATGACAATTAAGAATCAGCATGATTATATTGAGTGGTCATTTACTTTGGCTTGCACACTACTATTTCTCCAAATGAACTTCGAGCTTCACACTAAACTAGTTCCAATTCATACTTTCATGTTCTTATGTCTGTGAGCCGTAATATCAGGTTGACATAATCTATTTCGTCACTATTTTTATTCTTAAATTACCTGTAATTTAGTAGTGAATTAATACTACTGCAATCCCTGTTTAGAGACGTGTGTCAATGAAGTTCTAGTGTACTGAACTACGACTTGATAGTTTTATTGTAATCTTTGTTTCTCTACTCTAAAAAAGTGATCTGGAAACAGAGTAATTTGTGTAAACTAATTTGTTTACTGTTGTTCCAAGCCCAAGCAGCTACTAAAACAATACACTACAAGTTGCAGAATATACAACTCAACACCATGGAGTTCATGGGCTCGAGATACCAACAGAAAAGTCAGCCTACAAATTGACATCAATGGTTGAATAACTATAGACGACGTACAATTATGTAAAAAACTTTAAACTGCTGACAGAGCTCTGAGTATAGCTCTGAGTATCAACTTCGAAGATTTACTGAACATCAGCTCAAGGATTTCGAAGGGCTGCCAACCTCTTCTCCAGGTCATCGACACCAGAGCTGCAGTTAAAAATTAAAGATTAGTTTTTAAGTAACAAAGGACGTCACTTGATTAAGGCAAGAAAAAGGACAAAATTTGGTTGTCTGTGAAATTTAGTTCCTCGCACAAAAGATAGACATCTTAAATTCTTGTGTTCTGTTTGGTTGGAGAGAAAGGAACGAGGAAGAAATGTAATGAAAAATTGTAAACAAACTTAAATGTGAAAAGTGGAAGTGGGAAGAGCGAAACAAGCGAGAGAAGGTGAATTTTCTATGATAAGATTAAAAGTTATAGTTTAAATTTTTATACACGGAATGTATGGTGGAATGCAAATGATATTAAATTACCCACAGGATATTACAAATTTCATTCAGTATTCTCAAAACAAACTGAGCACCAAAAAAGTATTATATAGGTTTCCTACTATTCAATCAAATCAGGATCTCCAGTTTGTGTAACAAACGTTATAGTCAAAATCAATTATAAGTTCAAGTTACTTGGTCTGACTTGTGACTTGTAACTTAACATACCTGTAACTCAATATTGTTAAAAAATAGGACTTTGATGACGTATCTTAATTTTGTATTTTGACAATATACATGCAACTCTTAGCAAATTTTTGTCATTTTCTAATTTTGAAGAACCTAAAGTCAAACACGATCAATTATAATATTCAAACAGATGAGGAAGTACTTAAAGTTGTATGTTATAAAATAACTTTAAGCAAAATACTATACATTATTTTTAAATTACCAATCCCTCTGTAACGCTTTAACAATGTCTGCTTTGCTATAATGCTACAACAGAGAGTAGTGGTCATTACTAACTTTGTTTTTACTATATATATTGATGGATAATGTATCCTTCTGTCCTACTTAACAATATAATGAATTACCAAGAGTAATGGTTTAAAAGCTGTGCGCTAATCCAAAATTGCCTTCAGTTAGACCTCTGCCAATAATAAAATCCGGAACATCCAGTTGTAAACTAATTTGGACAGGCGAAGTAACTTCATTTGTTTCTAAAAATATATATACGAATATGTGTGTGTGCATGTGCTCGCGAGTGTGGAGAGACGCATACGGTGAGGTGCATATACAAGCTACAAGGCAGAAGGAAGAAGGCAGTAGAATGTACCTAGTAGCCTCAGTATTCTTTCCTGCAATTTTTCCTTTTGGAGCTGCTGATAACTGTGAAGAGTTTAAGCACAACTCAGAAATTGTTTTATCAGTGATCCTGACTTCTGTCATGTTATAAAAAAAACAAAAACTAACCTGGGAGGCGACATCAACACCAATTTCATCTAAAACCTGCACAAGTGAATCAGATGACTGACTAAGCAGGCTGTAAATTGAAAAATAGTAAACTATACAATTTACTGTTCATATAACTCATTCCACTCCACAACGTCTGCATTCTTTTACAAGTCTCCACTTGTGAAATCCGACTGAAAATTACCTGGTTTGTCAGCTCTTCAGTTTCTTCTTCAGCCTCGTCATTATCCAAAGAATCATCTATTGCTTCTGACATCATTTCAGTCTGCATGTAGACATCAAGAATGCGACGCTTTAATGCTCCAGTGCAAAAATAGAAGTCATATACTTTTGTAATTATAGAATGAAATATCTTACAGTCATATCCATTTGCGCTGATTGCTTTTGGAATTCACGCATCACCTTTGCCTGCTTTGCAGGGTCCATTTGCTGTGAGAAAAGACAAAATAAACTTAAAACTTTGGTGGAAGTAGAAAAACTGAAGGGTACTGTTACTTCATTTACACTTTTAGAACTTATTTCTTTCTTCAATTTTCTATATGAAATACTATTAAACTTGATAGAAAAGTCTTCATTTTTCTCTGGAAAAGACAGATAAAGCAATATGTGACCTTATTCATAGCAGACATTGCCTTGCTGGCACCTTTCAAGCCAACAGCTACAGAAGAGTGTGCAGACATCGCCTGTAACAAGGGGTTAATTCTTAGAACTGTAATAGACAAACAAAATAGAAGTTGTCAAATAATGCATTTTAAGTGTGAAAGTCTTTCTGCGACTTACCTGAGTGTGAGTGGCTATGCCTCTCATTTGAGCTCGACTACTTTGTAAGTTGGCTATTTGTTGCCTGAGCCTGATCAACTGACGAGCTAATATTTTTGTTGCTCCCTGTAAAACGTACAAGAGAATGATAATACACCATGATAGCAAAGTGCAGCACAGCTACTCAAGATATTGTGCTCTGGCATCTCTAGTCCCTACTCTCTACTGTGCGTATCCAAATACAGAACCTACCTCATTTCCCATTTTAGCAGTTCTCTTTATCTCAGCTACAAGTTTTTTTTCCTGAGAGCATTTGAAGTATAAATATAATTAAATTGAATGAAAACTCAGTCTGAAACGTCTGACCACACACAGCTAGCATATATGCAATCATGTTCTAGAAGTAATCAATACAATGCATTTGTTTTTTTTTGGGGGGGGGGGGGGTGAGTCGTGACCCACCCCTTAGCTAACATAGTCTTTTGGTAGCGAGATTGTGGGAGTGGAGAGTTTGACTGTGATAAATGTTGTCGTGACCCCCTACTTAGTCTTGGTAGGAGTGATCGTTTGGGGTTGACCCCTGTATGTAGTTTGTGCACAGGTCATTGTATCGCTTTCTCATATCTTGCATTGCAGGAAGTTTAAAGTTTAACAAATAAAAATATGAGAATCATTCTCTAAATCTTCCTCATGGTTGTTTTAGCATATTGGCAACTGGGTATCTTTTTTTCGGACAAGGTCTATTACAGAGATGCATTATGGCTGTAAGTCGTAAGAGTTATGTGGAAAAGTTTATTCTCTTTGGGTTATAAGCACAAATACTGTATAACCACCCACCCACAGGATTTTTTAACACTAGATAAAGATACATTCAAAAGTCTACTAATTAAGATCATAAAAGGTCCTTCACAGTTTAGGGATAACCATCAAATAGCCACATAAAAACTTAAAACTAAATTCAAATTTTTTTTATGAATAGTAACACCAATATTTATTTGTCGGTAAACAATAATAATAAAATAATAATATTTATCATAATGGCAGATATAGAAGTTGAAATTGTTCATGTTAGATGCAAGTTGATACTTGTGGAGCTGCAGACATGATGTATGTTTGCACATAAAAAGTAAGAAGTAGCTTAACATACTTCTGATTGTAAGCCAGTAATCTCCTTCTCTATCCCTGAGACACGTAAAAAAATTGTGAGTGATTCTAAAATTATACAGCAAGTCTAGCAGAGGCCATGATGATGGCAATTATAGCATAAGACATCAGAACATTATTACTATATAATCCATTTTTTTCCAGGTTTATCTGTAGTTCCAATAGCATAAAAAAGCACTGTACATTAGAACACATGCAAAGACTTAGGATCTTGATTAATTGTCTTTATAAGCAAACTATCAGGCCCAAAAGTAGTCTCAAAGTTAAAAACTGAATTCTGTACACAAGGCAAAAAATTACAAAAGCTGAAATGATATTAATATTCAGCATAATTTATGGTCGGGCGCTTACAAATTAAAGATAGAGATGAACTTATAAGAAAATTCAGTTCCTCCGATTTTTCCAATGAATCATTCACTCCTAATTTAAGTATCTATCTGTCAATGATGCCTGATCACTTGTGAAATATGTTAAGTGTGGCATCATTTCACAACTTTACAAACATTTATTCGCACTAGTTTATACTCAAACTATACAATAGTAAAGAAGGTAACAAAGTGAATACAACCTTGGTTACACATTTTCAGTCCACAACCGTATCCAACAGTTTTCGTACTTGCACGTAAACAATTTCAATGTTTTCGAAAATTCAACATCTTACTAGAGGCCTCCACTAAGCTACCGTTCTACGAAACACACAAAGATAAAACCAATAGAAACTCTACAAAGTAGTGACAAGTGAATCAATCACCGATCATGCCTTAAATTTCTAAAAATGAAAGCGTGATCCATATCAATATAAACATTCAACTCGCTAATAATATATTTAAATTTAAACATTTTAACTGTAAATCTTAAATTGATGATCATAACTAAAAATAAGGATAAGGGATAAGAATAATACGTACCTCTGGTAGCATTAGTCATCTCTCGTTTACTCTCTCGAAGCGCCTCTGCGATGATTAAAATTAAAAAATCAAAACACAATTATTACAACAATTAAAAGCTGTACAGTATAGATTAAAGGATAAAGGACGAACCTTTGGCTGTGGGCTTTTTTGTGAATATGTTCATGATTTAGTGTTAGTAATGATGATGATGATTTGATATTGTCAATTGTTTGAATTAAGCGGGTGATATATGTGAAGACGAATGTAAATACAATAGTGGTGTAAGCATGTATATACAATTTGACTTGGGGCTTTGTAGCAGCTGCGGTATCCTTCGGGTCGGTCTGCGCGTTTTTACCGGATTTTCAAAACACTCTAACCTCTTTCAATTAATGATGGCCAAGTTATTAATTTATCCCATTTTTATTTTTATTTTTTATAAAATATTATGTATTTCAATGAAAAGATTGGATCAATAAAAATCCTCTGAGCGCGATTGAATAGGTAAAGTGGTATAGGATGTATTTTTTATTGTTCCAGGTCATGGGTTCGACTCTCGCTCATCCCAAAAATTATTTTAGAATGGATATTAAATTGTAAGGCATATAAGCTTACATAGTCAAAAATAAAATAAAATAAAAACCCTCAAACTATAATAGAGAAACAAATAAATGAGTTAAACAAATAATCATTTTATTTCCAAATCGCTTAACATAAATATTTTTTGAACTAAAAAAAATTACAATGGATTCTCGAGAAATTCAACCTACATCATTCATGAAATCAATAGCATCATAATTGGCTTTCCATACAATTAACTTTGGGTATTGCTAAATGCAGTACATAATTACTTCTGCAATTATCTAAAATTACTATTAAATGCTTATATGTATTAAATGTTACTCTTTTTTTTTTTTGAAGTAATTAAATGTTACTCTTAATAATCACTTCTATTTATCTCGTTAATACAAACTAGCATAAAAACCCGTGTGAGGCACGGATCGTTATCTAAAATTGTAATTTTAAATTAAATTGTGCATGATCAATATTTTTTAAAGTATGTGATTGATTTTAATGGCATATGTGACTATTGTGTACTTATTTAAGTATGTTCAAGTTTGTAATCTGAAAAATTATACGAGTAATATTGATAATAGTCATGTTAGTTTTTTTTTTTATGAGTCATAGAATATAATTCGAGTGTTTTATGGGCATCGTCTAATTAAGATGATTTTTCAGAATATTTACAATATTAAACTGTTCTTCCACTTCTTCGAAAATGATACATCCATTTAGTTGGATCTCCAATAATATTCAAGATACAAACTAGATAGTCTTCAAGATATTGCATTCTGAGAGTGTAGGTTTTACTCTTGATTTTAATCAAAAACTTCGTAAATTTTCTAATATTCTACTCAGTCCTTACGCTTTCACTTCTTAAAACTATCTTTCTAACTCTTTCATCTCTTTTCTTCTAATTTCTTCATTTTAAGCATCATTTGCCCTTTACTCTTCCTCTGTCCGTTAGACTTTTAAAATACCAGATAATTCTATTTGATTGAATGAATATATCTTGTGTAACTACATGCTTATCACACTTTAAAATATTTTTTCGTACTTCTATCATCATAAGTTGAAGTTATATGCCTTATGTTCGTGCTTTGACAATGAATTCATCCTTTCTTTTTTCAAATACAATTTCATCCAAAGATACTAATTGGAGTGAACAGATAGACCAAAGACTTGAATGAGTTTGTTGTTTATCTTAGCGAATTACGAGCCTCTATCTTTACTTATTTTCAAAAATTTATTATAATTTTTTAATTGATATTTGAATTATTTAAAAAAAAATTCTAAAAATTTACCTTTTAATCAACTGTGTCTTGGTAAATAAATATTTGATAAATCAATAAATTCGTCAAATAAATAATTTGTATAGTTCTAAATATTAACATTGATAGAGAATAATCTATACTATATTATAAAAGACGAAACATTAAAAGTTTTGGTACGGTACGGTACTTACCTTATTTAATTGTTTTACTTTCTTACCCTTAATTATTTTACTTAATTATTAAAAACAAAACAAAATCTTTTCTCAAAATATTACACGCAGCTCTTTCCAGCACTTCTCCTAAATAATAATTAACCAATTAACTTTTTCATCTATTACCTTTTCTAACTAAAATCTTTTCTTTCCACAAATATGATCGTTTTAATTAATGAAATAAACTAATAATATTATAATTACTAATAACTAAAATCTTTTCATTCCAAAAATATGGTCATTCTAATTAATGAAACAAACTAATAATATTATAAACTAATAACTAACTGATTACCTTTTTCAGCTAAAAGGTAATACGTTTTCTATATTTTCTAACTAAAATATCTCATGTTCTTCTAAATAATAACTAACCAATTACCTTTTTCAATTATTACATTTTCTAACTTTCTTAACTAAAATCTCTTTTTTACAAAAATATGGTCGTTCTAATTAATGAAATAAACTAATAATATTATAATTACTAATAATTAATTGATTACCTTTTTTCCAGCTAAAAGATTAATAATAAAAATATGTCTTTCAAAACATTAAAAGTTTTGGTATGGTACTTACCTTATTTAATTATTTTACTTTATTACCCTTAATTATTTTACTTAATTATAAAAAACAAAACAAAATTTTTTCTCAAAATATTATACGCAGCTCTTTCCAACACTTCTCCTAAATAATAATTAACCAATTACCTTTTTCATCTATTACCTTTTCTAACTTTTCTAAAATATTTTCTAAAGTTTTTGTACTGTACGGTACTTACCTTATTTAATGGTTTTACTTTATTACCCTTAAAAGAAAAATGGGCATGAGGTTGTCTTTAGGGATTTCTCCTGAGCTTATAATACAAATAGCCTATAAATTAAGTGGTCCCGCAGGTACATATATCCTCATTAATTATAATGTTTACTTTTAGTTGATATCACCTAAAAACATCCGTTATACCATATCTTTCAATCATCAATGTTCCAACTTTTCTAACTAAAGTCATTTTTTTCCAAAAATATGGTCGTTCTAATTAATGAAATAAACTAATAATATTATAATTAATAACTAACTGATTACTTTTTTAGCTAAAATGTAATATCTTTTATATATTTTTTAACTTAAATATCTCATTTTCTCCTAAATAATTACTAACCAGCTACATTTTTTAATTATTACCTTTTCTAACTTTTCTAACTAAAATCTCTTTTTTCAAAATATATGATATTTCTAATTAATGAAAAAAATTAATAATATTAGAATTACTAATAGCTAATTGATTACCTTTTCCACTAAAAGGTAATATCTTTTCTATATATTCTAACTAAAATATCTCATTTTCAAACTTTCTTTTCTTACTTAAATATCCTTACTTAAATATTTATTATTGGTAAAAATATATTGCATTTTCAATTTTTTTCATAACTAATTAATTTTATTTTTAAGTAAAACACATTATTTTTTATAATCTAAAATTACTACTGGCAATTATATTTAATAAAATAAAATAGTATTATTATGATTAACAAATTAAATTTTCAGCTAAAATATGTTACCTTTTATATTTTATCTTACTAAAACCTCTTCTTTTCCAATAGTATCATGGATATTGGATAACTCTATTCAAAAAAATAATATCTTAATAATTAATAATTGATTGATTACTTTTTTCAACTAAAACGTATCATCTTATCTGTATTTTATAACTATATTTTTCCCTTTTTAGAAATAATACGGCCAATATATATGTGAGTGTATATATCTATATATACATATAATTATTATCAAATTATATCATTTAAAACTTTAACTTACAAAATTCATATCATAAAAAAATCATTCAAATTATTGAAAAATCATATAATATTAAAAAATAATTCGTGCATCGCACGGGTTTGAAGCTAGTATTAACATAAAAGCTGAAACATTAAAAGTTTTGGTACCTGTTTTTTGGTACTTCGTGAATTTACTTATTTACCCTTCAAGAAAAATATATAGAAAAGCACCTAAAATAAATATTAACATAATATAATTAATGGTAATTAGTCAATTGCCTTTTTCAAATTTACTTTTAGTTGAATATAATGGTAATTAGTCAATTGCCTTTTTCAAATTTACTTTTAGTTGAAGATGTTACCTTTTATCATATCTTTCAATCATTAATATTTCCTTTCGAATTAAAATACGTTACCTTTTCGAATTAAAACACGTTACCTTTTTGATTTAAAACTAATCTTACAATCACTAATCACGAATATATATATCCGAAAATACCATACCATATTTTTCAATTATTAATAAAGTATGATAAATATCCGTATACGTAGTTTATAATAAGGAAAAATTAGTATAATCCGTAAACATGAGTATATTAATTAAAATTTAAAAAACATTAGTATTATCCGTAAACATGAATATATTAAATTATATTAAATTAAAATTAATTAAGTATATAATAGCCGAAACATTAAAAATTTTGGTACCTATTTTTTGGTATACGTTTTATAGTATTTCGTGAATTTACTTATTTAACCTTTATTATAAAGAAAAATATATACGATATCTATACTATTAAAACACCTAAAATAAATAATAACATAATATAATTAATGATAATTTGTCAATTTCCTTTTCTATATTTACTTTTGGTTGAAGATATTACCTTTTATGAACACCTAAAAACATCAATCATATCATATCTTCAGTCATATCATATCTAGCAATAATTAATATATACCCAAAAATATCACATCATATCTTCTAATCACTAACAAAATATAATAGAAATCCGTATACTACGAATAATGACCATTAGATTTTTAGTAAAGAATCAGAATCATTAGATCTAATGATTAAATATATTATATAATTAAATTAATTTACTAAAATTTCAAGGTTCGAATTCTATCAATGACATATTTATTTAAAAATTTTATAATATAAGTTTTAGACCATGCATATCAATAATTAAATTTATATTAAATTATTAATATCGAAATTAAAATAAAATATTATAAATAATGATTATATAAAAATATAATTGTAATATAAAATAAAGTTTGTTATATATAAAAAAAAATCCGTGCATCGCACGGGTTATAAGCTAGTAGTATTATAATTACTAATAACTAAAATCTTTTATTTCCAAAAATATGATCATTCTAATTAATGAAATAAACTATATATATTAATTACTAATAACTAACTGATTACCTTTTTCAGTTAAAAGGGAATACCTTTTCTATATTTTCTAACTAAAATATCTCATGTTCTTCTAAATAATAACTAACCAATTACCTTTTTCAATTATTACATTTTCTAACTTTTCTAACTAAAATCTCTTTTTTTACAAAAATGTGGTCGTTCGAATTAATGAAATAAACTAATAATATTATAATTACTAATAACTAATTGATTACCTTTTCCGGCTAAAAAATTAATATTAAAAATATGTCCTTCAAAATATTAGAAGTTTTGGTACGGTACGGTACTTACCTTATTTAATTGTTTTACTTTATTACCCTTAATTATTTTTCTAAATCATAAAAAAAAAACAAAATCTTTTCTCAAAATATTACACGCAACTCTTTCCAACACTTCTCCTAAAATAATTAACCAATTACCTTTTTCATCTATTACCTTTTCTAACTTTTCTAACTAAAATCTTTTCTTTCCAAAAATATGGTCGTTCTAATTAATGAAATAAACTAATAAAATTATAATTACTAATAACTAAAATTTTTTCTTTCAAAAAATATGGTCGTTCTAATTAATGAAATAAACTAATAATATCATAATTACTAATAACTAACTAATTACCTTTTTCAGCTAAAGCGTAATAGATTTTCTGTATTTTTTAACTAAAATATTTTATTTTCTTCGAAATAATAACTAACCAATTACCTTTTTGAGCTATTACCTTTTCTAACTTTTCTAACTAAAATCGGTTTTTTCCAAAAATATGGTTGTTGTAATAAATGAAATAAACTAATAATATTATAATTACTAATAACTAATTAATTACTTTTTCCAGCTAAAAGATGAATAGTAAAAGTATGTCTTTCAATTTGTAACATTTTTACGTCTAAAATTGACTTGAATGCTTTATAAGATTACTAGCTTATAATCCGTGCAATGCACGGGTTTCTTATAATATATTACAAATTTTATTTAATATTATAATTATGTTTTTATATAATTATTTTTTTAATAATTTTTTTAATTTTAATTTAATATAATTTAACATACACATGTTTATAAATTATACTAATGTTTCTTTATTATAAACAACATATACAATTTTTAATATATTATATTAATAATTGAGAAATATGTTGTGATATTTTCGGGTATATATTAATTATTGTAAGATTTGTTGTAAATTAAAAATGTAACGTGTTTTAATTATAAAGGAAATATTAATGATTGAAAGATATGATACGATTGATCTTTTTATGTGTTTATAAAAGGTAATATTTTCAACTAAAATTAAATGTGAAAAAGGCAATCGACTAATTACCATTAAATATATTATGTTATTATTTATTTTAGGTGTTATATTTTTCTTGAAAATTATGGTTTGATATTTTCGGGTATATATTAATGATTGTAAATTTGTTTTAAATTAAAAAGGTAACGTGTTTTAATTCAAAAAAAAATATTAATGATGGAAAGATATGATACGATTGATGTTTTTAGTTGTTTATAAAAGGTAATATGTTTAACTAAAAGTAAATGTGAAAAAGGCAATCGACTAATTACCATTAATTTTATTATACTAATGTGAAAAAGGCAATCGACTAATTACCATTAATTATTATGTTAATCGACTAATTACCATTAATTATAACGTGTTTTAATTCGAAAGGAAATACTAATGATGGAAAGATATGATACGATTGATGTTTTTTGGTGTTTATAAAAGCTAATATCTCGATTAATTACCATTAATTATATTATGTTATTATTTATTTTAGGTGTATTTATTTTTCTTTATAATGAAGGGTAAATAAGTAAATTCACTCGGTACCAAAAAACAGGTACCAAAACTTTCAATGTTTCGGCTTTTATATAATAGTATAGATTAGTCGAACAAATACGGTTGACGAGACTACGAGAAACTATATAATAACTTCAATTTGAATGGGGTTTGAAGTAATAGTATTAAAATATAATACATCTTATAATTATGAAGTTAATCAGACTACTAGAAAATTAAAAAATTTTAAAAAAATTACATATATATCTATACTATTATATTATAGTCGAAACATTGAAATTTTGTCGGTTTAATTTTCGGTACGATTATCATAATTATTAAAATAAAATTTGGTTTTCGATACGATTATCCTAATTATTAAAATAAATAATATAATAATATAATTAATGGTAATTAGTCGATTGCCTTTTTCATGTTTACTTTTAGTTGATATCACCTAAAAACATCCGTTATACCATATCTTTCAATCATCAATGTTCCAACTTTTCTAACTAAAGTCATTTTTTTTCCAAAAATATGGTCGTTCTAATTAATGAAATAAACTAATAATATTATAATTACTAATAACTAATTGATAACCTTTTTCCAGCTAAAAGAGGAATAGTAAAAATATGTGTTTCAATTTGTAACATTTATACGTCTAAAATTAACTTGAATACTTTATAAAATTAGTCTTTTTATAGTTTATGGACGAATAAATACGGTTGATGAGACTACGAGAAACTATATAATAACTTCAATTTGAATGGGGTTTGAAGTACTAGCATTAAAATATGATACATCTTATAATTATAACTTAAATTAGACTACTACAAAATTAAATCTTTTTAAAAATATTATATATATATATATATATATATATATATATATCTATACTATTATATTAAAATCGAAACATTGAAAGCTTTCGGTTTGATTTTCGGTACGGTTATCCTAATTATTAAAACAAATTTTGGTTTTCGGTACGGTTATCATAATTATTAAAATAAATAATAGAATAATATAATTAATGGTAATTAGTCGATTGTCTTTATCATGTTTACTTTTAGTTGGTATTACCTTTTATAAACACCTAAAAACATCAGTTATACCATATATTTCAATCAACAATATTTCTTTTCTAATTAAATACATTACTTTTTAATTTAAAACATAATTTTGCAATCATTAATGTATACCCAAAAATATTGCACCATATTACCGTTAGATTTTTAGTAATTAATAAGAACTGTTAGATATAATTATAAGAAATATTTTATGATTAAATTACTTTACTAAAGATTCAAGTTTCGAATACCGTCAACGACATATTTAACTTAAAATTTAATAATATAAATTTGAAATCATGCATATCATTTATTAAATTTATATTAAATTAATATTAAAATAATTTTTAAAAATAATGATTATATAAAAACATAATTATGGCATAAAATAAAATTTATAACCTATCAAAAGAAACCCGTGCATCGCACGGGTTATAAGCTAGTATTAATAAATGATATAACATAATATACTACAATCCAAATCAATAAATGTAAAAATAATAGTCAAAAATTGTTAATATGTTACAATAATTAAAAATATCAAAGTTTGTTTC
Organism: Saposhnikovia divaricata; assembly: GCA_036435485.1. NCBI lineage: Eukaryota > Viridiplantae > Streptophyta > Magnoliopsida > Apiales > Apiaceae > Saposhnikovia > Saposhnikovia divaricata. Next base: position 20,130,498 of record CM071599.1, on the reverse strand, counting down.
ACTCAAATAACATACACACACATCTATAATGTGTATGATTTAAAACACATGTGACTGAGTGGTCAAGTGATAGAAAGATGTGTGAATTAAATCAGTGACCCTACAAATATTATGTTGATTATTATTATTATTATTATTATTATTATTATTATTATTATTATTATTATTATTATTATTATTATTATTATTATTATTATTATTTTAAAATGTATAAACAAACTATATATTTTGTATCACTAATTGATATTTTGATATAACATAATTTATTATGATCCAAATCAATAAATATAAAAATAAAATTATGACCAAAGATTGCTAATATGTCACAATAATTATAATATTAGATTTTGTTTCACTCAAGCAACACACACACATCTATAATGTGTAGATTTAAAATACATGTGATTGATTGGTCTATATAACCAAACTAAAATTTATATATCAATAATTTATTTTTTAATATAATATAATATATGATAATTCGAATCAATGAATGTAAGAATAAATTAATGACTAAAATTTGTTAATACCTCGCAATAGCTAAAGTACCTAAATATGTCGCACTAACTAAAGTAGCATATTTTTTTAAATCGCACGACACACCTACACATATATTATGTATCATACAAAAATACATAAGAGTGAGTGATGTGGTGGTAATAAGCTTTCTATACTATTATATGTATGTAGAGACCTAGGTTCAATTCCTACCAATATCATTATTTTTTAAAAATAATGAATAGAAGGATAAATCAATCATTTTAGATGGAATAAAATGTGTAAGGATTTAAAATAGAATAAAATGTCTCATCAATTATAGTCAATCCTTGTTGTAATCTCGTATTTGGTGATCTATTATAATGTCTTTTATTGTATTCACGTCCATAATCATATGATCTAGTATAATGTAACTGAATACAACTATTTTTTTGGTTTTTCATCTTCTCCATGATTATTAATTAAAATTAAAATTTATGTTAGTGTTCGTATTATCTTAAAATTTATACTTAATACTAATATATCTTGGATGGATTGCTTGATTGTTTGGTCATCATGTAATTAAAAAGTAGTATTAGAAATAAAAATTAGAAGGAAAAAAATATACACTATTTATGTTTATATCATCAAAATAAAAATATAGCTAAATAAGATATATTCATTAAAAGAAATTGAAGAAAAAGCATAACATTAACGCATTTAAAAAGTTTATTATATTAAATTTAAATTTGAAAAGGAAATATTGAAGAAAAAGAACATAAATTCAAATTTTAAAAATAAAATATTAGTACATATTAAAATATTCATAATTAATGTACATTGCACGTAGATAAAGTTAGTATTTATTAATATAATGTTATATTTTGCAAACTAACCAATACTTATATCCTCATTTTATTATTTTTAAATATAAAAGATGGCCTTACTTTATAAAAAAAGCAATTTAATTATAATATATAAAATGCTTAATAAACAAAATAGTACACCTTTTATATTAAAATAATTTGCATTATATATATGAGTTGCATTTAATAAAGAATATCGTTAAATAAAGAACACGGAAGAATGTCATCATATGATGGGCCGAAAGTAAGCCCTAACAACACATTTAATGTCGCATTAAATGAGCCTAAGTTAGTCCAAGGTTAAAACCCAATTATGAGGCCCAAAAACCCTAATTAATTATTAAAATCGTAATTAATTATTCAACTGATTATAGGACTCCAATATTGAGTCCAACAAGGACCTAAATTCTACAAGTAGTAGTCCCCAAGACACATGAGTCCAATAGATATCCACCTTCTTCTTGGAAGGATCTAGAACTGGGCCTAGAGTAAGTAACTTGTCCACCAAGTTACCAAACTCTACCCTAATTCCAAGGCATCCAATGCCTATATAAAGGACCTGATCCTTCAACCTAGAACTACGTTTTTTGGCTTGATTCTTGATATTTGCAAGATACGTAGGCATCTTGTGAGGACCCGAGTTAAGTCACGAAACATATGATCAGCCATTAAAGCTCGAAGCTCTCCCTAACCCTAGCATTCAATAAGCAATAAATACACACTACTTTTCATTCCACAACATTTGACGCCGTCTGTGGGAACGGATATCAACCATGGTTACCAGCCGAGAACCCCAACACTTTCTAAAACCACTACCAGCACCACCGCACCCCCGATTGGGGAAAAGGTACCCCCAGGGACGGATTCCCAGACATTAACCACTCAACCTCAAGGAACCGAAACGCAAACTCACGGATCGTTACCCTTAGTGACGAATCCCTCCACCCAAGGGGCGAATCCCCTGCAGATGGTGGTCTCCCCTCTCGGAGGACAATCTGCTCCCCCTATCGCTCAGATCTCTACTACCTTGATCCCCGCAAGCACGAACCCGGCGTATGGGTTGCCCAACTATCCCCCGTATCAGGCCAGACCAAGCCGTCATGCCCTCTAGAAACGCGAGCCGTACAATCCACCTTACATCAGAGGTTTAGGACCCAATCAAGGCTAGCAGTACCACGACTACTCAGGCCCGTATTCTGATGACTCATCCTCGGAGGAAGATAGGGATGAAGCCCCAAGGAGGCGACGTCTGAGCAAGGAGCCTGTGGGATAGACTTGCCGAAGAATCCATGATGGACCCCCTCAAATAGTTGCCGAGAGAATCAAGGCACACGAGGCTGAGATCCTAAGACTGAAGGACGACATGGCAACAGACCAAGCCAGGCAAAATCAGAATCGACCCCCTCCGGCTTCAAGGGAGATTCCCCTAATCGATTTGGAGAGGTCTTCAAGGAGACAAAGAACGGTAGATACCCCAACTGGAAGATCAACAAGGGTGGAAACTCCCAAGGGAGACCCTAAGGATTTGATGCCGCTTGGAGATCCTGACGATCCCACACCCCCGTTCACTGAGGAGGTGATGAATGCTCATGTTTCTTGGAAGTTTAAGATGCCCACTATTAAGGTTTATGATGGAACTGGCGATCCCGCCAATCACGTTAGGACATTCTCAAACGGGCTGTTGTTGCAGCCGGCTAGTGACACTCTCAAGTGTAGGGCATTCCCTCAAACCTTGTCGGGCATGGCACAACGTTGGTATAGCCGTCTTCCCCCGAATTCTATTGGCCCTTTTAAGGAGCTGAGTGCCGCTTTTGTCAGCCAATTCATTAGTGGAAGAGTTCGTGAGAAATGTTCTGCATCTCTTATGTATGCGGTGCAAGGAAAGAATGAAAATTTGAGAGATTACCTCAAGCGATTCACCAAAGAGACATTGAATATCACAGACTTGGAGAATAAGGTGGCCATGGTAGCCCTAGAGCATGGAAGAACTGACCTCTTCTTTAAGAGGTCGCTGGCAAAACATCCCCCTGAGAACATGGCTGAGCTCCAACGAAGGGCTGATAAGTATATTAAAGCTGAGGATAGTATAAAGAAGGAGTCAGGAACGGGAAACACGGTGAACAATGACAATTCTAAGAAGCGGAAGCCGGAGCAAGAATATGATGGGAGAGATAAATACCCACGCACGGGTAGAGATTCTGATTCAGCTCCTAAAAATAAGAGTCCAGGGCAAAGGTTTACGGAGTATGCAAGGTTGAATGCCCCAAGAAGCCAAATCCTGATGGAGATAGAAAAGGACAAGGACGTGAGATGACCGAAGCCACTAAGAATGATCCTGAAAAAAGAAACAAGAACCAGTACTACCGATTCCACAAAGACGTGGGACACGATACCGACGATTACAGACTGTTTACACAATATCACGCAAGTATACGTGGTCACAAGTAATATAATTCAAGTTCGTTCCACAGAGATCTGGTTAAGTTCTTTTCAGTTAATGCAACTATTCAATAATGTATGGTTATAACTCACTGCTAAGACAAATAACAAATTGAGGTTTTAATTATCTAAATTAAACTAAGATGCAAATTAACAAACTAAGAATTAATTAACTACTGAGATTTAAAACTGAATTACTTATATGAGAATAAACATGTGATCCTAACTTCATTAACTACTTCGCTTAGAGATGATGCCTTTAATCAATGCATGTGATGAATTTGATATCTGATCAGACAACACGAAACAAGTATAGGTTACCTCTCGGTATACGAACACCAAACTAATTATGTTTAGACCCTATATCTCTATAAGATTTGAAAACATAACGGTTTAAGCACAAGTCATCCACATAGATCACATAGGGCAGTATAAGTATTCTCATTTATTCTACGAATCATGTTGATAAACAATCATGAACCTATGCTAGCAAGGCAAATTCTAAATCTTAAGATCCACCCTCGCTTCACAAAAGATTAACATATTAGATGTTAGCTACGCATCTATATACATGAAACACAACCATACAAGGATATCAAGAATTCACCACACGTAAATCTTTAAAGTAATCAAATTACTAAGCTACATAGATAAATCCGTTAGAATCCCATGACAACGATTAGTTCATAATCGAACCGTTCGTCACCATGGGATTTGATGAAAACATGATATTAAACAAAGTATGAATGGAAGTAATAATATTAATAGAACAAAGAGTTGAGAAAACAAATCTAGAATCCAGAGTATCGCCTAAGAAAAGAATACAAAAGATGAAGTAGATCTAGATCCGTTGCTTGTCACGGGCGTTGCATCTTGAAATTCTATGTTATCCTCCAAATTACAATGATTTTATGTGTTTATATAGGTCCTAGAAGTCTTGCACAGCAAGAAAATATCCTAAAATACAATTAGAATTCGATTTTGGTGCAAGAACATGCCTAAAATACGATTACAACTCAAATTAGGGCAAAATAGTCAAATTTCAGCAATTCTGGCTGCCAGGTGCGCAGTCAGCGCACCTGTCTACTGCCTTGGTGCGCTGTCAGCCCACTAGGGTGCGCTGTCAGCCCACCTGCCTTGTGCAGTTTTTCTGTTTTTGCTCTCGTTGCTTCGTTTTGACTCAAATTTCCTTCGTTCTTTTTGCACATGCTTCCGTCTTCAATTCTCTAGCCTTGAAATCTTCATGGTGGCTCACAACAAGTCTCCATTCTTCATTCTTAAGCTCAAATTCAACTCCAAAATTGACGAAAACTGCAACCTTAATCGACATTCTTGCAAACCTGCACATTTAAACAAAACACATCAAAACTACAACAAACTTCATTCCAAGTGAATCAATTTAAGTCGAAATGAAGCGATCTAAGTGGATATAAATCCACTTATCACACCCTCAAACTTAAACTGATGCTTGTCCTCAAGCATAAACAACTAAACACTAACTAACTAACTAACTAACTAACTAGTACCACTTCCGTAGGTGATCACGGTTGCATTTGGCATATGCAACAAGCCCTTTAAACCCCTAGGCAGCCCTAGTGGACGAGTAAGGTCTCGTGAGGGCCTATAGCGAATGTACCCATAAAATCCATCTAACTAACAATGCAAAAACAATTCAATGCATGAATGCAACTAATATGAAAATGCAATGATCCCCTTTAACTAACCCAAAACCAACTAGCAAGCAAATATCTCAAAGAATGCAACTAAATCCAAATAGAGCTCGACTAAGTCCCTGTACTCTAACAATACATGAAAAAAATATGCGTGTGTGCGATGCTCATCAGATATACTCCTAACACTAGATCAAAATCATACCTATTCTTCGCCAAGACAATCACAAGTTTATAAATAGAATAGACGGTAAACACTTCATAACCTAAAGACACCTCCATCCTCATCTGAGTTAGCCAGAAATTCATGCTTTTATTTACTAACAACAACTACGACACATAATATAACAATCATGCTTATTTAACCGTGAAATGGATGAGACCCCAAAAGGCTTATACAATAATACCCATGTAGCGAGCGTTGGGTTAGTGGATCCCAGACCGGAGAAGTCTTAGGTCACTAGGCACAAAGTCACCTAGAACTTAATTACTCGAGTATTAAAGAGCTCACCCTGGTTAATTCTGCATTTAAACATTTAAACATAACTTTTTTTTCTTTTTTTTTTCTGATTTTTTTTTTCAATGCGATCTGGAATGAGTATTCTCATCCAACCCTAGACTACTCATAAAAATATGAGCCGGCTACTAGCCATTTGACGCCTAGCCATTATTGACAAATATTAACAATTAGCATGAAATCTCTGGTTTCCCCCCAAACTTAGACTTTAGTGTCCCTACGCCATCAAGGGAATAACGAAAATTCTAAATATAATCAAGTGATTAAATCTAAAACAACCAAACAAGCATGACCTCAACCTAGCCCAAAAGCAAACGATGAGACTGTGTAAAAGTTTTGTTTCCGTAACATGCAAGTGACTTCCAAAAGGACTATAAATCAACCCTCTACTCATCATTACCACACTCAATTAGACATCTACCTACCAATCAGAATCAGCTCGTTCTAAGGGATCATGAAAAATGCGTGCCATAAAAATGCAACTAAAATGAACTCACATGGTATAAAAACACAATAACAAAATGTCCTATATGAAACAAACATGCAATACATACAAAATATGAATGAATTACTACTAGCATGCAAAATATGATTTCCTACATGAACAAATGACACACTACTACATACTACTACATACCTAACACATGGGTTACCTCCCACGAAGCGCTTGTTTAGAGTCAATTAGCTTGACTACGCCCAAGCCTCCATTAAGGATGATAATAGTTGGCCTCATATCTTCGTGAGACTTCATCGTCATCACAGCGGCACACTTTCTGCCCCTTCTCCTCGCTTGGCCTATTCGTATAACAACTATGTCATATTCCAATGCCTTCATCGGTTGACCCAAAATCTGTCAATTTGTAGAACAACACACATTCGCAGGCTTTGCTTAAATATAATGGAGGAGGGTAAATGTAAGTTGTTGAAGCCTTTGGTTCCTCAAAGAGAACTTCCTCCATTGGCTCTAATGCGCTACCTCCATCTTTATACTCCGAGATAAGTAGAAGACCCGCATCTTTCCCATGGTCATCAGCCTCTTGGTACGCACATACCAATTCTTGAAATTTGTATAGCTCACCAGTGTCTGTCCCAAATAGTACCCTTTCCAAATCATCCACTATACTAGCATGATCAAATTCCTCACATGGCTTGTGAACGCTCACCTCACCTTGGAATTTGTCTTCCTCAATTATGCATGCAGTACCTTGCTCCAAGTCACCGTTATTTTCTGGAATTGCCTCTAGTATGAATTGTTATTTCTCTTATTCCAAGGCACTCAAAACTTGAGCAACTAGTGTCTCCAAAGATTTGATAGACCCCTCATTACTCTTTGCAAGCATCCTAATCTCCTCCATAACATCAACCTCATCTGACTAAAAAGTAGGAGTAGTTTGCTGATGTTGAAACTCTTCACTACCAAAGAAATATGACATATTTGGAACATCTTGCTAGTATTGTTGAGGATGGTATTGAAAATATGGATGTTCCTCATAAGTGTCATATGGATCAACTCCTTCGTAGTAACAATATTGTGAGGTCTTATGAACGCCCAAACATTGCTCACATTGCTGAGGCATGGATGTCCTCGAATATGCCCACCATGGCAACTCCTCGCCTGCCATTTTCAAACACTCAAGTACCTAAAACACACCGAACTAAACAAGATAGGTAAGTAACTAATCCGAGTCAGTGAACTTTAATGACAATTGATGACAAGCACATAAACTAAAAATAAAACACCGATGATCCCCGGCAGCGGTGCCAAAAACTTGTTTACACAATATCACGCAAGTATACGTGGTCACAAGTAATATAATTCAAGTTCGTTCCACAGAGATCTGGTTAAGTTCTTTTCTGTTAATGCACCTATTCAACAATGTATGGTTATAACTCACTGCTAAGACAAATAACAAATTGAGGTTTTAATTATCTAAATTAAACTAAGATGCAAATTAACAAACTAAGAATTAATTAACTACTGAGATTTAAAATTGAATTACTTATATGAGAATAAACATGGGATCCTAACTTCATAACTACTTCGCTTAGAGATGATGCATTTAATCAATGCATGTGATGGTTTTGATATCTGGTCAGACAACACGAAACAAGTATAGGTTACCTCTCGGTATACGAACACCAAACTAATCATACATCCACAAAAGAGATAGAAGATGAATAGACACCAATTATGTTTAGACCCTATATCTCTATAAGATTTGAAAACATAAAGGATTAAACACAAGTCATCCACATAGATCACATAGGGCAGTATAAGTATTCTCATCTTATGTTACGAATCATGTTGATAAACAATCATGAACCTATGCTAGTATGGCAAGTCTCTCGCTTCACAAAAGATTAACAGATTAGATGTTAGCTACGCATCTAAATACATGAAACACAACCATACAAGGATATCAACAATTCACCACACGTAAATCTTTAAAGCAATCAAACTACTAAGCTACATAGATAAATCCGTTAGAATCCCATGACAACGATTAGTTCATAATCGAACCGTTCGTCACCATGGGATTTGATGAAAACATGATATTAAACAAAGTATGAATGGAAGTAATAATATTAATAGAACAAAGAGTTGAGAAAACAAATCTAGAATCCAGAGTATCGCCTAAGAAAGAATACAAAAGATGAAGTAGATCTATATTCGTTCCTTGTCACGAGCGCTGAATCTTTCTCCGCTTTTCTCCGTTGAAATTCTATGTTATCCTCCAAATTACAATGATTTGATGTGTTTATATAGGCCATAGAAGTCTTGCATAGCAAGAAAATATCCTAAAATACAATTAGAATTCGATTCTGATGCAAGAACATGCCTAAAATACGATTACAACTCAAATTAGGGCAAAATAGTCAAATTTCAGCAATTCTGGCCGCCAGGTGTGCAGTCAGCCCACCTGTCTACTGCCTTGGTGTGCTGTCAGCCCACTAGGGTGCGCTGTCAGCCCACCTGCCTTGTGCAGCTTTTCTGTTTTTGCTGTCGTTGCTTCGTTTTGACTCCGATTTCCTTCGTTCTTTTTGCACATGCTTCCGTCTTCAATTCTGTAGCCTTGGAATCTTCATGTGGCTCACAACAAGTCTCCATTCTTCATTCTTAAGCTCGAATTCAACTCCAAAATTTACGGAAATTGCAACCCTAATCGACATTCTTGCAAACCTGCACATTTAAACAAAACACATCAAAACTACAACAAACTTGAGGCCAAGTGAATCAATTTAAGCCGAAATGAAGTGATCTAAGTGGATATAAATCCACTTATCACAGACAGCTGAAGGATGAGATTGAATTCCTAATTCGTAGAGGAAAGTTGAATAAATTCTACAAAGATGGGGATCGGGGGAACCCAAGAAGGGATTATGATAGGAAGGATGATGATCGCAACGGTAATCCTCAGCCCCGAGGGCCGGTGATAAATATGATTTTCAGTGGCCCGACAGTGACCGGGTCAAGCAGAAATTCCAGAAAGGTGTATGCACGAGAGGTGATGCACATTGTTGGGGAATCACCGAAGCGTGCAAAAACGGAAGTGGTTATTGGTTTTGATGACTCAGACCTTGAAGGGGTAAAGTTCCCCCACGACGATCCGCTGGTTATCTCACCTGTGATAGGCAACTCCCAAGTGAAGAGAGCCTTGATAGACAATGGAGGCTCAGTGGACATTCTGTTCCATGATGCCTTTTTTAAGATGGGGTATACTGAGTCTCAGTTGACACCATTAAACATGCCCATATACGGGTTCAACGGGGTAGAGTCGAAAGTTGAGGGGACGATTCAGTTACCCATGACTATAGGGCAAGAGCCAAGAGAGGCCACTCAGATGTTAAACTTCTTAGTTATTAAGGCCACTTCTACTTACAATGTTATCTTAGGAAGGACGAGACTTCATGCTTTTAAGGCGGTTGCCTCCACCTACCACTTGAAAGTTAAATTCCCAACCAGAAATGGTGTGGGAGAAGATAAAGGAGATCAAAAGATGGCAAGGAGTTGTTATGTGGCCGCTTTAAGACCTGATGGAATCGGGGGGCAAGTCCTCCCGATTGAGGATATGGATGTCCGTGAGGATGAAGAGCGGAGAGGAAAACCAACAGAGGACTTGGTTCCCATACCTTTGGAGTTGGGAGATTCTGAAAAAGTTACTCATATCGGGGCATCTCTAAAAGACCCCTTGAAAAGCAAGTTGATCACTTTCTTGCAAGAAAATAATGACGTCTTTGCGTGGACAACAGCTGATATGCCAGGGATAGATCCCCAATTGATAACACACAACTTGAATGTGGATCCAAACCGGAAGTCGGTGAAACAAAAGAAGAGAAATTTTGCACCTGAGAGATAAGAAGCCATAAAACAGGAAGTTGACAAACTCCTAGAGGCGGGGTTCATTTATGAAATCCAGTTCCCAGAATGGTTAGCCAATCCCGTAATGGTCAAAAAGGCCAATGGAAAGTGGAGGATGTGTATAGACTTCACTGATCTGAACGACGCATGCCCAAAGGACTGTTTTCCCTTGCCAAGAATCGATATGTTGATAGATGCCACGGCTGGGCACGAGATGTTAATCTTCATGGATGGCTTTAGTGGCTACAACCAAATCAAAATGCATAAGGATGATGTTCCTAAGGTATCATTTATCACCGACTTTGGTGTGTACTGTTACCTAGTCATGGCCTTTGGATTGAAGAACGCAGGAGCTACCTATTAGAGGTTGGTAAACAAAATTTTTGCTCATCTCATTGGAAAGACTATGGAGGTTTATGTGGATGATATGTTAGTGAAAAGCTTGTACAAGGCGGATCACATTGAACACCTACGTAAGGAATTTGAGGTGCTGAGGCAGCATAAGATGATGTTGAACCCGGCCAAGTGTGCTTTTGGTGTTTGGTCAGGAAAGTTTTTGGGTCTTATGGTCTCGAAATGGGGAATCTAGGCTAACCCCGATAAAATCAAAGCTATCCTTGATGTGGAACCACCACGTTCTATAAGGGACGTACAGAAGCTGATCGGAAGGATTGCTGCTTTGGGGAGATTCATCTCCAAATCCGGGGACAAGTGTTGTCGTTCTTTAAAACCTTGAAGAAGGTAAAAAACTTTGAGTGGACAGAAGAAAGTCAAGAGGCCTTTGAGCAGGTGAAGAAGTATATGGCTGAAGTCCCGTTGTTGGCCAAGCCGAATATGGGAGAAATCCTTTATCTCTACTTGGCAATCTCGGATCAAGCCGTGAGTGCTGTGCTGGTAAAGGAGGAAGATAAGATTCAAAAACCCGTATACTATGTAAGCATGGTTTTACACGGAGCAGAGTTGAACTACTCCACTATTGAGAAGTTTGCCTTAGCATTGGTAACTGCCTCTAGGAATTTACGACCCTATTTTCAGGCACACAAGATCGAAGTCCTCATAGGACAGCCATTGAGGAATATTTTGCACAGCCCTAAAGCCAGTGGTAGGCTCATCAAATGGGCAATTGAGTTGGGAGAATTCAATATTAAGTACAAGCCAAGGACAACCATTAAAGCTCAAGCACTTGCTGACTTCGTGGTTCAATGCACCATTGACAACTAAGAAGTCGGGGGACAGGAGATACCTCAGGAAGGCAATAAGGAAGACAAGGAACCCATGATTGAGGAGAAGGAATTCTGGATGCTCTATTTTGATGGGGCATCAAAAATAAAAACTAGTGGTGCAGGCCTTGTCCTACAAAGTCCCGATGAATTCACGATTGAATACGCCATGAAGTTGGATTTCCCAACAACCAATAATGAGGCAGAGTATGAAGATTTGATAGCTGGACTTGGTTTGGCAGGAGTACTAAGGGTCAAGAATCTTAAAGTTTGTGGAGATTCGAGGCTAGTTGTGGCCCAAGTCAATGGAGAGTTTGAGGCAAAGGATGAAACCATGGCCAAGTACTTAAGGATTGTGAAGGCAGTAATGACTCAATTTGATGAATGCTACGTTGAGCACATCCCGAGGGAGGAAAACATCAAGGCTGATGCCTTATCCAAGTTCGCTTCCTCTGAGATAGAGAATTATTCTAGAAGTGTTTACTTCCAAGTTTTGAGAACCCCTACCATCGATTCAAAGCTAGTCGCACCTATTAGAGTCAAGGAATGTTGGATAGATCCTATAAAAGCACACCTTGAGACCGGCTGGCTCCCAACTGATGCCATGGAGGTAGGGATGGCAAAAAAAACCGATCCGATGGATACCCGATCCAATTCGACCCGATTGGATCTTACCGAACCCGATTTTTTGGATTTGGATTTGGATTTGGATTTGATTTTTAAACCCGAAAGAGTTTGGATTTGGATTTGGATATTAACTATATCCAACCCGATCCAAACCCGAAACCCGAAAACCCGATCCAAACCCGAAACCCGAAAAAAACCCGATATATATATATATATATATATATATATATACATATATAATCTTAAAAAAAATACATATTACTTAGTTACACTAAGTAATATGTCCCTGGATAGTGATATTTAGAGTGGTGTAACTTGGACATATTTATTTTTATGTTTTTGGAATATGAATATTTATTTGTAATTGTAATTTTATTTTTTATGAAATTTTTATGTAATTCGGGTTTGGATAAACCCGAACCCGATCCAAACCCGATGGATCGGGTTTGGATTTTGAATTTCCAGATCCGATTGGATTTGGATCGGGTTTGGATTTGGATTTCAGATTCGGGTTTGGATTTGGATATCACAGGTATCCAACCCGATCCAACCCGTTGCCATCCCTACATGGAGGCACGAAAGTTATCTGTGAGAGCGTTAAGGTATGCCCTGATTGAAGAGATACTTTACAAGAAGTCTTTTGTGATTCCATATCTAAAGTGTCTGAGATCCGAGGAGGTCCATGAAGGGATTTATGGACAACACTTGGGGGGCAGGGCCCTAGCTCACAAGATAGTGAGACTCGGTTTCTATTGGCCTGAGATGATGGTCGATGCCATGAAATACGTGAAAAAGTGTGATCGGTGCCAGAAACAGGCACCAGTGGTTAGGCAACCCCCAGAGCTGTTGACATCCATCAGCTCCCCCATTCCATTTGCTATGTGGGGGATGGATATACTGGGGCATTTTCTCATGGCCACTGCACATAGGAAGTTCCTGATAGTTACTATCGATTACTTTACCAAATGGATTGAAGCCAAACCGTTGGACAAGATTACAACCAAACAAGTCACACAGTTCCTGTGGGAGAACGTCATGTATAGGTATGAAATACCACGAATCTTGGTTACGGACAATGGGTTACAATTCAGCAATAAAGAATTTAGGGACTACTGTGATGAGAATTGAATTGATCTTCGGTTTACCTCGGTTGCCCACCCTCAAGCCAATGGGCAAGCTGAGGTTGCTCATCGAATCATCCTTGATGGACTTAAGAAAAGAGTGGAACGCTCTAGGAACACTTGGGTGGATGAATTACTACCCATACTTTGGGCATATCGTACCGCCTGCAAAGTGACAACTGGGGAAGCCCCATTCATGTTGGCCTACAGGGCTGAAGTTGTGGTACTCGTGGAAATCATGCATGCATCTCCACGGGTGGAAGCCTTTGAACCTGACACCAACGAAGAAAGGATGAGGCTATCCCTCGGCTTGATAGATGAGGTAAGGGATGAAGCTCATGCTAGGAATGCTGAACATCAGAAGAAAGCCTCCTTCTACTATAACCTAAAGGTGAAAGGAAGGTTCTTCCGTCAGGGAGACCTGGTACTCAGAAAGATTGAAGCATCTGGAGTTGGATAGAAGGGGAAGCTGGCCCCAAATTGGGAAGGCCCGTATCGGGTCAAAGGAACATTGGGACGAGGATCGTACAAGTTGGAGACTTTGGAAGGGAAAGAGGTGCCCCGCACCTGGCATGCATCAAACCTCAAATCTACTATGTTTGATTATCCTAAGTATGATATAGCTTTTATCTAATAGGAGAGTAAAAATAAGGTCGACGAAACCATATCAGAGTTTACAAACTCTGAGTAGGAAGTAGAATATCTATGTACGGGTTTACCCCTATTTATTGACATTTGTGTGTCAAACTTATTAATGAAGTTTGTTTATTGCTTTCAATTGAGTTATTCTTTTTGTTTTGTTATTATAGAAATGTAAAGCAAATGTTGTACTAAAGCACGGGTGTGTGTGAGCCATAAGGCCAAGTACTAAGAAAACTCTAAAAAGCATGATAAACAAACTATAAATTAAAACCCCGAAGGTTTAGTTCAATGCGTAGATAAGCCATGAAAGACATGAGCTTAAGCTAAGATAAAGCCTCGAAGGGTTAGTGCTATACATAAATAGCTAAGTTAAAGCTAAGTTAAAATCCCCGAAGGGAAAGTTCGATACAAACATAGATAGATATAAGCCACACGGGGCATAATTAAGATAAACTAAAGCCGGCCTACTCCTCGGCCTCCTGGTCATCCGCTTGAGCCCTATGTCCCTGAACCTCTTCAGTCTCTTCAACAATGGCTACAGAACTCTCGTGATGAACTCCGGAAGTTAAAGCACTCACAAATGAGTAAGGACTTTTGAAGTCCACAGCAGGATCAAATAGTCCCGGATGCTGGGCAATGACCGAGTTAAGGGCCTGATTCCAACCCTTGGTAAAAACCCCAGGATAGACTCGATCATCATGATCATCAATGAAAGATAGAAAGTCCTCGGAACCCATGTAGTCATCAATAGTTATGGCCCGAGCCATGACAAGCTTCTGATTCTCTGTTCTAAGGTCAGAAAGCCCTTTCTCTGCGGCAAGTGTGCGTGCCTCCAGTGCTTTCACCTCCTTACTAAGGCGCTTGTTTTCCTTACGGGCTGCCAGCTCCGAGTCCCGAAGGGCCTTGGACTGATGGATGGCTGACTGGAAGTAAGCGTTAGCCTGAAAAGAAAACAAGTTAAAGTATTAGCAAAGCACAATATCATAAATAAAATGATGAGTTGAAAGTAAAAAACCAACCAAATATGCCGCGTGGGCACCCTGTATCTCGGTCTCATCAATCATATTCTCCCGATGGACGATGTTCACCTGATCAGCGGACGTAATCCCGTGCCTCGACCACTCGGTGGCCAAAAGAGTATTGCCCGCAATCTAGTCACGGTCACAAACGCCCCATTCGGGGTTGAAGGCAGCAAAGGACTAATCCTCTGAGTCCCGCCTCCTCTTCTCGGCGTTGAGGCTATGAGTCATGAACTTTGGCACCTGGGGACTCGGTGGATTAGCTTCCTTGTGCTTCCTATGAAGTGATCTCCGAGTAACCTCATCTGGACCCCCAATTCCAAGCTCCGCATCGATGATCTCCGAAGCTAAAATCACAAATAACACAAGTGTCTGTCTGAGGATAAATATATTTCATATGAAAATGAAAGCATGAAATGAGGATTACCCTCTTCACTGACTGAATTAAGTCCGACGGCCCTGAGATTAAATTCTTTTATTATAGCTCTGAAATGAGTCTCTCCCTTATCTTTATAGAGCTCCTCCCTTTGCGATATTTCAGTTGGGAAAAGCTTCTTATGGAATCCCTCCCGGGTCGTTTACTTTGCAAAACTGAGGCCTGAAATATCTGCCCCAATCTCCACCTCTCCAACGAACAATTACGAACCTTCTCTTCCAGTTAGGAATAGTCTCGGGACAAGAGTAGAAATCGAAGATATGGGAAGAACCGGGACGGTGTTGGATATTGACCCAACCCGACCGAGTTTTCGCACTATTTCGAAATAGATATATATTCCTAAACAAAGGGATACTAAGGGGGTACCCCTTCTGAAGACACAATACCATGAAGCAATGAATTGCCTTCCAGGAGTTGGGGTGTAACTGACAGGGGTTAATCCTAACTTCGGCTAACAAACGAATTATAAAATCATGTAAAGTAATTTTCGAATGAGCAGCCAAAAAGGGCTGGCTCCCACCTGAGTTTTTCATTCGAAAAATAGAAAAGGAAGAAAATTCTTTTTCGATTGGTAGTATTCGAATGAGAAGAAAAAAAATGGCTAGGCCCACGTTCAAGTTTCAATCAAAAATTGTAAAAAAAAAACTCTTTTTCGACCGGGAGTTTTCGAAAGAGTTGAAAAAAAGAGCTGGGTCCCACTATGATTTTCATTCGAAAATTTGAAAAAAAAAAAAGAATGTACGAATGGAAATTTTCGACTGAACAACCAAAAGAGACTGGGCCCCCTCTAACAAACTTTTCATTCGAAAAGTTTAAAAAAAAGGAATTTCGAATGGGAGTTTTCTAGCCCTTGCAAAATACCCGTGGGTACAATAAAATTCCTAAAATATTAGGAATAATTAAGAAAAATACCCGTGGGTACAATTAAATTCCTAAAATATTAGGAACAATTAAGAAAAATACCTGTGGATACAAGAATATTCCTAAAATATTAGGAATAATTAAGAAAAATACATGTGAGTACATGAAAATTCCTCAAATATTAGGAAAAGTACAGAAAAATATGAGGAAAATTGTAGAAATGTTTTCTTAATAAATTGAGCAATAATTGATAATGTGTATTTTATACACATTTTGTCCTTTATTCTCTTGCATTTTTGTTAGTTTCGAATGTTGTTTTATCGATATTAATTATGTTTTTATCTTTCAGTGCCTCATGCTTAATGGTTGAAAAGATGGATTATTTTGGGCTTGAAAGCAAAGATTATTCAAGAGGGAAGTTAGAAGATGCAAGCTCGCATTTCCGGGAGGTTTTTATTGTATAATCTTGAAGATTTTGTCCCGCACGGGCTACTGCACGGCCGTGCAACAGGCTGTGCAGAGTGTTCCTAGTAGTGCAGATTGGACAGAATTTTGTACGGGCTGCTGTACGGCCGTGCAACAGGCCGTACAGCACCTGCTGTGTATTAAAAGAAGCCAAAACCTACATCTTATAACATCTTATCTTCACATCTTATTTTCCTCTCTTCTTAGCCTCTTCAAGAACAAAAACCTAGGGTTAGTAGGAGTTAAGAAAAAATTAATTACTCATAATCTAGCATTGATTATGAGTAACTAACTTCATGCATTTGGCTCAAGGAGGATCTCTTGTATCAAAACCCATTTCATTTTAAGTAAGATCTATTTCACTCTATCTTGAATTCTTGAGTTGTATTGTTTATGATTTTGCTTGGAGAATTGTAAGTTGCTTCAATTTGCTTCTCTTGTGAATTCAATTGCTAATTGTTTGTGCTAATCCGTAATTGTTAGTACATTCATTGTAGTAGCACAAGGTTTAGTTTACCTAAATCCTCAAAATTCAAGTGCAAATACCTAGGTTGAGCTCCTCATCATTGGGTTTGTCCTAGCCTCTCTTTGTTTGATTCCTTGATTTGGTTAAACTAGTAGTGCTTCATTATTGGTTGTTATAATCAAGAGAACTAATTTATGTGCTTCACTAAATTAGTGTTTATAGAAGAGAATTAAGTGATTGTGTGCTTCACCAATTATCTTGGTTAGGTAGAGTTGATTATTTCTTGCTCATATATGTGTGGGTGAAGTGCTTGAGTTTCCATAATCCTTGGGTCAAATATCTATTATTTTTGTTAATTTAAACATTGTGCCTTGTTTTGTTGGAAAAATTGGATGATTGAAAGTTAATTAATCATATTTCTCTAGCAATTTATTTCTTGTAGTCAAGGTGTTTGATAAAATACCACAACCAACTTAAACCCCCCCCACCATTTTACTTCACTCTAGTATTGAACACTATTCCCTTGGGTTCGATCCCTACTTGCCACATTTGCTATATTTTATAGTTAAGTGCGAACATAGTAGAGCATAAACATTTATTATCAATTTGGCGCGTCGACGACGGGCGTGACCAATAATTTATGCTAATAATGCATAAAAGCTCTATAAAAGTGCCGAAATTGCTAAAAGCAAGCACCAGTTAGCCTCGAATAAGGTGAATCGTCGTAAATGTGTAGGTCGCTCCACACTTTACATTTAAGACGGAAAATGTGAAACACTAGTGTACTTAATCTTCTTAACTTCAATGAAAACCTAATCAGTTTTCTTAGAAGTTGGGGGGCAAATGATATGGGCCGAAAGTAAGCCATAACAACACATTTAATGTCGCATTAAATGAGCCTAAGTTGGTCCAAGGTTAAAGCCCAATTATGAGGCCCAAAACCCTAATTAATTATTAAATTCGTAATTAATTATTCAGCTGATTATTGGACTCCAATATTAAGTCCAACAATGACCTAAATTCTACAAGGAGTAGTCCTCAAGACACATGAGTCCAATAGATATCCACCTTCTTTTTGGAAGGATCTAGAACTGGGCCTAGAGTAGGTAACTTGTCCACCAAGTTACCAAACTATACCCTAATTCCAAGACATCCAGTGCCTATATAAAGGACCTAATCCTTCAACCTAGAACTACGTTTTTTGGCTTGATTCTTGATATTTGCAAGACACGTAGGCATCTTGTGAGGACCCGAGTTAAGTCACGAAACACTTGATCAGCCATTAAAGCTCGAAGCGCTCCCTAACCCTAACATTCAATACGTAATAAATACACCCTGCTTTTCGTTCCACAACATCATACAATTTTATTTTTCATTAAAATCGATTTGTTAATATTAGAATCATAATATTTAACACCAACTTAAAGTATCGAATTTAAAGTAGAATCTCATCTAAATTTAAAAATCAAATGTAACATAGATCATGTATGAAATCCAATATATAATCTTATACATATATTTGTAACAATAAAATTATATGTAATCATGTTATATTTGATCCTAAATTTTTGTTTATGAAAAAACTTTTTTTGGTATAAAATTAAAATATACATGTAATTTTATGTAAGATTCCATGTGTTATTTATTGTTATTAAATTATGGATAGACTAATGATGTATATATGTATATCAAGAAACACATATATATTAAAATTTTGTAAATAATAATTTCAAAAATCATTTAAATTAATTTTTATTGTAATTGTTAGTACATTTTAAATTTACGCATCAATAATAATATTATAAGAACATTTTAAAATTTATGACATATAATTCGTTAAAAGCATAAATCATAAATCATAAATACATTGAAAAATCAACACAAAATCAGAAAATATTATAATTAGGGATAGAGTGAAAAAAGAAAAAAGAAAAAAAAGGAATGCAAACATAATAATTACTGTATATTGTTTCCAACTAGGAGTGCATGATTCTAAGTTGTATTGAAGGAAAATAATGAAAGGCACTAAATACAAGTCATTTAATGACATTGAAAATGTAAAAAATCAATTTTGAAATTTGAGTATTGAATTAATTGATTGAGGGTAAAATTGGAACTTCTGCTTATTGCATAAAGTAATTTGTTACTACATTTAGCAATTATGTTAACTTCAGTTGTAGTCTAATGTTCAGAACTTATTTTCAGGTGCATCTTTTGCGATTTCCATCACGGACCCAGTCTCGGGCTTTTCAAATTCCCAAAACTTCCTTGAATCATTTTAAAATGGACAAAATAACACATCAAAATACCAAAAATATATCAACCACTCCAAAAGAAAACCACTCCAAAAGAAGGGCAAGCAAAACACTCAAAAATTTGGGTATAGCAACAATTCTCACAAAATAAGGATGATTATTGGAGGAAAAATAAGAATTATAGTATTTAGATGAGAAAAAGAAAACGAAAGTGAATTTGTGAAAAGGAATAAAGTTTAATTGGTGAAGAAAGGGGGTAGGTCTGAATATTTTTGAGGTAGCTAGGTAGGGTTACTTTCTCTATATTTTTTTTACTAACTTTATACTCGTACAATGCACCGATACTTTATACATATTATATAAATATTTTAATAATTTTTTTATACAAATTGAATTATTCTTTATTTTGTTTTTGCAAAATTGCAAAATAACATATGAAATCTCATTAAGTTGGTAATGTTATCTATTTTATTAGCATTGACATTTAATATTTTGGTTGTTATTGTATTTTTGCATGAAATTTCATGTTTTATAATTTTAAATCATTGGATGTCATTTAATTTTAGAATATTTATCAAATATCAATTTTTCTATTTTTTTGTGATTTTATCATCTTTTCAAAATATTTGCCAAAATACATTTTTCAAAAAAATTTGCAAAAGTATCATCTTATTTGCAAAAATACGATCTGCAACCAAATCAACCAGATACAACCAGTTGCATCTGGTTACATATATGGCTGCGCAACAGGTTGCATGCAGTTACATATATGGTTGCAAATGGTTGCAGACCGTATTTTTAAAAAATTAACATATATATATATATATATATATATATAATTTTACACGTTCAATTTAATATTTGTGTTCTATCTTGAATTCTCAAAATTTAATTTGAACAATTTTACAGTCCACATAAAATTAACAAAAACAATCTTTAATTTAGTGATGGTTTAATAATTATTTTTCGATTAAAACTACGCAGAAACAAAAGATAGAAGAAGTTGACGTTTTTTTACATTGAAAATTCTGTTTGATTTATGAAATCTACTTATATTTCATTTTAATTATCAAAATACCCTTCTTATTATTTGAAAATAGTTCTACTAACAACCAAATATAATTTTAATAATAAGTGTAAGAGCGATTTTGTCCAAAATTTGGTAATCGGTAGTCTGGTCTTCAGTACGGCAAAATAAATAAGAACCGTTAGATCATAAAATAAATTGATGAAAAACGATGAATATAGCATAAAAAATAATTTATCTTTTAACATGTAAAATAAAAAGTGTATTTACGTTGAAATACGAAAAAGTGTATGTCAATGATTTAAATCATATAATTTGATTTTCTACATTGAATATGATTATCAATGTAGGTCTTTTACACTGAATAGGATTAATGTAAAAATTCATAATTATATTTTCTCTTGAGATTCTGAGTGTTTCCATTCCAATAATAATTATTAAATCATCACTAAATTAGAGATAATTTTATGAGTTTTGCGTGGACCGTAAAATCATCTAAATATTGAATTAAATATGAGGTGTTTTATAAGGTGTTCTAGAGTGCAACTCTATATATATATTATATATAATAGATAGATATGGACTTGGGGTTTTGAACAAGCTTTACTTCCCTTTTCTTTATTTTAATTTGCAGCTATGAACAATCTTTCGGCCATTTTGATTTCAAGATGATGTCTATGGAAAATGGACCTCATCCATCAATGCATTTGGCAGAGAAGGCCTTGAATTATTTTAACCGAAATTCTCTCTCTCTCTCTCTCTTGTAAGAAAAAAAAACTAAGAATATGTATACTGAGTGTTTAACAGAGAGGAAAACTCATCTTCACATTGATATAAAATAATAATATTACATTGTTTAAATAGAAAAACAATATTCAAGACTCCTATAATCTCTCACCACCTATAATCTCTCAATAATATCTTATCTTATTCTTGCTGCTCAAGACAAACGTATTCAGACTCCTATAATCTCTCAATTACGATTGACCAAATCATGTTGACATATCAACACTTTATTTCTATAAGTAGAATAACAGGATATATGTTTGAATTAAACAAAATATCCCAACAATCTCTCCCTTAATTCAAACTATAGGTTTGTTTCTTCTATGCCCGTCTGGCAATCAACTTTGCCCATCTGGCAATCAGCCCATATGGCTTTCGTCTTGTCCGTCTGACACTACTAACTTGCCCGTCTGGCACTATTAACTTGCCCGTCTGGCACTATTTATTCACCAGCCCGTTTGGCTACTACTGTGCCCATCTGGCAACACTTATAACAACGCAGGTTCCTCATCCTCCATGATTGCAAGGTTCACTTCTTGTCTCTTCTCTCGTTCTCGTCGTGGTTTGCTACACTCTGAAGCATAGTGACCAAAGATGTTACAGTTGTAACACTTTATCATACTCTTGTCACGAAAAGAACCACCTTTAGCTCTTTGATTCTGAGATGCCAAGAGAAGTTGTCCACCTGCGCCACCTGCGCTCTCGGACCTGCCCTTCATCCTTTCCTCGTGAGCTTTGAGACGACCCACCACTTCTTCGACTGTCATCACCTTAATATCCCCAAATTGCTCGATGCTTGAAGCTATTTGAAGAAACTTATCCGGGACTGCACGCAAAATTTTCCTCACAACACTTGATTCCTCCATTGTTTCACCAAGAACCCGTATGTTCGTGACAATTCCGCTCAGCTTCATACAAAAGTCATCCACCTGGTCTGTTTCCTTCATGACCATAGACTCAAACTGTCCCTTTAATGTTTGCACCTTTGCCTCCTTTACTCGTTCCTCTCCCATACACATCGTCTTAATCGCTTCCCATGCCTCCTTAGCAGTTTCTTTCTCAGCAATGGCCAACAATATTTCCTCGGGCACACCTTGATATATTGCTGCAAGGGCTACCTGCACCGTCCTCTCGTCAATGGCTACCTTAGGATCCTTCTGCTCAATTGCACCCCAAACTCCTTGCGCCATCATGAACACTTTCATCTTAAGAGACCATGTTGTATAATTGCTTCTCGTTAACATGGGATAGTTCAAACCCACAACACCTTCCTTTGCCTTGGATGTTTCCATGGCTCTGATACCAAATGTAAGAAAAAAAAACTAAGAATATGTATACAGAGTGTTTAACAGAGAGGAAAACTCATCTTCACATTGATATAAAATAATACGATTACATTGTTTAAATAGAAAAACAATATTCAAGACTCCTATAATCTCTCACCACCTATAATCTCTCAATAATATCTTATCTTATTCTTGCTGCTCAAGACAAACGTATTCAGACTCCTATAATCTCTCAATTACGATTGACCAAATCATGTTGACATATCAACACTTTATTTCTATAAGTAGAATAACAGGATATATGTTTGAATTAAACAAAATATCCCAACATCTCTCTCTCTCTCTCAAAATCATTTACCTTTTTGCTGGATTCTATTAATCTTTCTCTTCTCTTCTGTTTGCCTTTCCCCTAAAATTCATAGCCTCAAAAGTATCAACTGCTTGAGCTTCATTCTGTCACTCCCTCGGACTTTCCGACGTTCATGCTTTATCATATCAACTTCTCGGCTAAGAACACTCATGTTGTTGCTGCTCCAAATGAGATGTTTTTCACGGAGCTCACAAGTTCTTCCAAAGGGGTTTCTGTCAGGCTCTGCGTGTCCTTGGGGCCAAAAAACTCTCTTTCAGGTTTGGTTCCACATATGCTCATGTCATTTTATCCATGGACTACTACTATTAGCTGCATTTCTCTTTTGATTGCTTGTTTCATCTGTTTCTTTGTCAATCGCTCATCAACATTCACACAGCCTACTTGTTTTTAGTAACTCCTGTGAATTCATCTTGCAGGCTGTAAACTGAATGGCTGCTATATATATTTGTCGCATCTATAAGAATATTTGGCATCCTGATCGAGGATTCGTACGTGGAGCTGATGAACTGTACAGAAGTGTTCCCGGTCACAAAAAGCGCTCACTCCGGTAAGTGGTTGTTTGGCCCTTGTATTATACTCCAACTGTCCTTCATTAATACTCCACCAAGCTATGTACAAATCAATTGTTTATTTCCAAATCACATAATATAGACATGTATACGAATAGTAAAGTTATTGTGTTGGATCAAATACCTGTGTTTCTTGAACTTTCACAATGCATGGACATATTTCCGTTCTATGCAATGCAAATGCAAGCCCCATCTCTCTCTCTCTCTCTCAAAATATTAGCAGGACTTTTGATTCGTGAAATGTACAAGGGGAAAAAATCAGGCCCTAAAATTTCAAAAATTTTAAAAAAACAGAAGAAAAAAAATATAATATCACTTCTATTGACTTGAGTATCGGCCAAAGGCCCCAAACAAAACAGTTTAGTTATTAGTTACATAGACACAAAGAGAGGGCAAAAAGAAAAGAGAGGGTTAAATTGTGACCATGTTTCTTTATTCAAAGAGGGAATTTTTGACGTGTAATCTTTCTTCGTCCACCGACCCCAAACATTTGCGTTGGAGGGGATGGGTCTCTAACGGATGTGTCCATTCCTATTTCAAAGCATTTGCGTTTGAGAGATGTGCCATCTCGATAACTCTTCTATTTACTTTCGCTAACATATATACATAATTGTTATAACGGAAGCAAGAAAGATTATATGCAGAAGAGAAATAAGTTTATAGATCTGAGAGGATAAACAGATTACAAGAATTTTCAGATGATATTTACAATCCTTACAAGCATATCTATTTATAGACAAAATTTAAGGGGTAGGTGTGGTAGGTGGGTCAAATCCGGCGGCTACAGTGGCGCCGCCGGCGGCCGCCGACGGCGGCTAGTCAAATCCGGCGGCTTCTAGATTCAAGGTATCTAACAAATCTCCACCTTGACTTGAATCTTCTCACAAAAAACAGATAACAGATGTACCAGATGCATCATAATAATGCCAGATGTACCAGATAACAGATCTCCACCTTGACTTGAATCCTCTCACAAAAACAGATAACAGATGTACCGGATGCATCGTAATAATGCCAGATGTACCAGATATATTATAACAGATGTACCAGACGCATTATAATAATGCCAGATGTACCAGATAAAAAAAAAAAACTCTTCTGCCTCAGATTTTGCCCTAAAAGGGCAATCAGTAACTCCGAACATTTAGCAAATCCAAACAATGTTGAAACTTGCTATGTGGAACCGGCTTGGTGAGCATATCAGCTGGGTTATCAGCAGTACCCACTTTGCTCACCTTAATTCTCGTCTCACTTCTTAGAAAATGATATCTCACATCTATGTGCTTAGTCCGCTCATGATGGACTTGATCCTTGGCTAAACAGATTGCACTGAGACTGTCACAAAATACTATAGCCTGACCATGATGTAGACCCAGATCACTGACCAATCCTTTCAACCAGATTCCTTCTTTTGCGGCTTCTGTCAATGCCATGTACTCTGCTTCTGTAGTAGACAAAGTCACTGTAGGTTGCAGAGTAGCTTTCCAACTGACAATCGAACCACCCAGAGTGAAAGTATAATGATAACGGGTATTTTATACACGTTTTGTCTTTTATTCTTCTGCATTTTTTGTTAGTTTCGAAGGTTGTTTTATTAATATTTGTTATGTTTTTCATCTTTCAG
Organism: Saposhnikovia divaricata; assembly: GCA_036435485.1. NCBI lineage: Eukaryota > Viridiplantae > Streptophyta > Magnoliopsida > Apiales > Apiaceae > Saposhnikovia > Saposhnikovia divaricata. The sequence goes on along the minus strand of CM071599.1, from coordinate 20,105,395 downwards.
TGCCTCATGCTTAATTGTTGAAAAGATGGATTATTTTGGGCTTGAAAGCGAAGATTATTCAAGAGGGAAGTTAGAAGATGCAAGCTCGTGATGCCGGGAGGTGTTTAATGCATTATATTGAAGATTTTATCTCGTACGGGCAGCTGTACGGCCGTTCAACTGACCGTTCAAAGGAGCAGAATTTTCGTACGGGCAGCTGTACGGCCGTACAGCAGGCCGTACGGAGTTGCTGAGTATTAAATGACCATATCATCTCTTAACCTAATATCATATCTTCACATCTTATTCTTGCCTCCTTGCTTAGCCTCTTCAAGAACCAAATTAGGGTTAGTCAAGTAGAGAGAAAAACATCAATTACTCATAATCTAGCATTGATTATGAGTAACTAACTTCATATATTTGGCTCAAGGAGGAGCTCTTGTATCAAAACCCATTTCATTTAAGTAAGATCTATTTCACTCTATCTTGAATATTTGTGTTGTATTGTTTATGATTTTGCTTGGAGATTGTAAGTTGCTTCACCTTACTCTTCTTGTAATTTTAATTGCTAATTGTTTGTGCTAATCCGTAATTGTTAGTGCATTCATTATAGTAGCACAAGATTTAGTGTACCTAAATCCACAAAATTCAAGTGCAAATACCTTGGTTGAGCTTCTCATCCTTGGGTTTGTCCTAGCCTCTCTTTGTTTAATTCCTTGATTTGGTTATACTAGTAGTGCTTCATTATTGGTAGCTATTATCAAGAGAGCTAATTTATGTGCTTCACTAAATTAGTGTTTTTAGAAGAGAAATAAGTGATTGTGTGCTTCACCAATTATCTTGGTTAGGTAGAGTTGGATATATCTTGCTTATTGGGTTGAAGTGCTTGAGTTTCCATAATCCTTGGGTCAAATGCCTCTTATCTTGTTAATTTGCTCATTGTGTTGTTGTGTTGGCAAATTTGGATTTTAGCCATTAACTTAGTTGTATTTTTGTAGCAATTTAGTTATTGTATGCAAGGTGTTTGATAAAATACCTCAACCAAACTCAAACCCCCCCTTTTTCCACACTACTAGATTGTAAGAGATAATCTACTCGAAATCGATATTGAGAGTCCTTCCCTGTGAACGAACTTCGAAAAACACTACCTTCAAATTGGCGCCGCTGCCGGGGAAGGCAACAATATTAATTTTGAATTTATTGTTTCTTATAGTTTAGATTTTATCTTTGTATATAATTTTTTTTTTCTTTCTTTCTTTCTTTGTTTTTTGTTATTGGTGTGTCTTCATGTTATTTGGATATAGACATGAACTAACTCTTTCAGGAGACGATGGATAATTATTTTGGTTGGAATAACGCTCAAGATTTCACCTATGATCAAGAACGATATCAAGATTTTAATTCTTTTCAGAATTTTAATGCGTATCAGGTGAATTCTTTATATTCTACAAACTCATGCTATGCTCTTTACCCTCCTAGCATCGATTATTCATATGCATTTGAAAATCAATGTTATGATCCGCATTATAATTCCCATGACCATCAAGGGTCTTCTTCATCTTCCTTATCATCATTAGAGGAGATGATTAAACAAATGGCGGCAAACAACCTCCAATTCCAAAACACCACTTTTCAAAGTATATCTAACTTGGAAAAGATCACTTCTCAAATGGAAAAGAACACTTCTCAAAGCATATCCAACTTAGAAAAGCAAATGAGTCAACTAACCGAAACCGTGAGTCGATTAGAGGAGGTCAATTCTCCTACTAATCATGATTTTTTTTTTTTTGTAATTGATGAAAATGTTGTGCATGATGAATTTGCTTGTTTAGTTGACGATTGCCCTAAGCTTGACAATGATAAATTGGATGTCGTTGAGAATCTACCAATTTTAGAAAATATTTTTGAGCTTAATGAATTGGTAGATGATATAAAAATTGATGAATGTCCAATTAAAATTGAGAAGGAATTTGAGCTTAAGATTGATGAGGTTGAAATATTTGCTTGGGTATATAAGGATCCAATTTGGGAACATTTTTTGAGTCGTAGTTATAATGATTATTCTGATGATTTTTCTAACTACTTTTCTTTTTCAAAGTCTCTTGAAGATGTGAAGATCATAAAGATATTTTTATATTTTTATGGATCAAAGGTATATTTGCACACCTTATTTTTATTATTGATTCGTAGATATGTGCATTTATTTGCTTTTTCACCTCATTAGTTATAATACTTGTATAAATAAGTCGAGCCAACGACAATAAACAAAGCGCTTTTTGGGAGGCAACCCAAGGTACGTATGTATTTATATATTTTTTATGCGTGTTTTAGATTTCTTGCATTTATGTAGGGTGTTATTCATATTGTGGATTTGAGGATTGATCTAAATATTAGTGAGTGGGGATTCCATTTTTCATCTATTTTAATTCTAAGAAAATAACCAAAAAAAAATATGTATTTTTGTGGTGTGATTAATGAATTTTATAATAGATTTTCAAAAAAAAAAAATTTGTAATAATAACGCCCCGCTCAATAATATTTAGTATCGTTAATTATAGTTTTTATATTTTTTTTTAGATTTGTTCCACTCGTGCCTTGATGTTTTTGTTTCATGTTTTCAGGAATTAATATTTTATTCAAGCATTCAAGGATTTGTGGGAATTTTCTTAAAAAAAAAAAATAGTTTTTGTAAAATTTCAGGACTGTACGGGCTATCGTACGGGCTAAAGACCGTGCAGCAAGCCGTGCAACAGCCTGTACAAGATTTTGAGGGTTCTGTCGAGAGCTTAGTTCAAAATGAAGGGAATTCTCAAAGTACAACCCACTTCTCGTACAGGCTGTACAGCTCTCTAAAAAAAAAAATACAAAGCAGTCATGGCAATTCTCTAACACCCATTTCTCCTCTCCAACGCCAAACATCACCTCTGCTTTCTCCTTTCACCCAAAACCCTCACGAGACCTCACTCGTCCACTAGGGCTACCTAGGGGTTCCAATGGCTTGTTGCATATGCCAAATGCAACCGTGATCACCTACGGAAGTGGTACTAGTTAGGAGTATATGGTTATGTTAATTTTAGTTTGCTCGGGACTAGCAAAGTTTAAGTGGGGGAAGATTTGATAATGTGTATTTTATACACGTTTTATCTTTTATTCTCTTGCATTTTTGTTAGTTTCGAATGTTGTTTTATTGATATTAATTATGTTTTTCATCTTTCAGTGCCCCATGCTTAATTGTTGAAAAGATGGATTATTTTGGGCTTGAAAGCGAAGATAATTCAAGAGGATAGTTAGAAGATGCATGCTCGCAATGCCGGGAGGTGTTTAATACATTATATTGAAGATTTTATCTCGTACGGGCAGCTGTACGGCCGTTCAACAGGCCGTTCAAAGGAGCAGAATTTTCGTACGGGCAGCTGTACGGCCGTACAGCAGGCCGTACGGAGCTGCTGAGTATTAAATGAACATATCATAACATAACCTACCTCTCATCTTCATCTAACCTAGCCTCTTCAAGGAAAAATTAGGGTTAGTAGAGTAGATAGAAAAACATCAATTACTCATAATCTAGCATTGATTATGAGTAACTAACTTCATTTATTTGGCTCAAGGAGGATTTCTTGTACAAAAACCCATTTCATTTAAGTAAGGTTTATTTTTACTCTATCTTGAATGCTTGTGATGTATTGCTTATGATTTTGCTTGGAGATTGTAAGTTGCTTCACCTTACTCTTCTCGTATCTTCAATTGCTAATTGATTGTTCTAATACGTAATCGTTAGTTCATTCATTATAGTAGCACAAGATTTAGTGTACCTAAATCCACAACATTCAAGTGCAAATACCTTGGTTGAGCTTCTCATCCTTGGGTTTGTCCTAGCCTCTCTTTGTTTAATTCCTTGATTTGGTTATACTAGTAGTGCTTCATTATTGGTAGCTATTATCAAGAGAGCTAATTTATGTGCTTCACTAAATTAGTGTTTTTAGAAGAGAAATAAGTGATTGTGTGCTTCACCAATTATCTTGGTTAGGTAGAGTTGGATATATCTTGCTTATTGGGTTGAAGTGCTTGAGTTTCCATAATCCTTGGGTCAAATGCCTCTTATCTTGTTAATTTGCTCATTGTGTTGTTGTGTTGGCAAATTTGGATTTTAGCCATTAACTTAGTTGTATTTTTGTAGCAATTTAGTTATTGTATGCAAGGTGTTTGATAAAATACCTCAACCAAACTCAAACCCCCCCTTTTTCCACACTACTAGATTGTAAGAGATAATCTACTCGAAATCGATATTGAGAGTCCTTCCCTGTGAACGAACTTCGAAAAACACTATGGAGCAATCCATCAAGGACCATGTTGATATGAGGTTTTCTGAGCATCGAGAGTGGATGGAGCAGTTTTATGCTTCGATGATGGCTCATGGTTGCACTAGTTCTCGGGATCCACCCTTGGATCCTCCTCACGATGCTTGAGCTTCTTGGCTTTGCTCCCGGTCCTTGTTGCCTATTTCGAGGGGAGTTTTCTTTCACTTTTGTTTCTCTCTCATTTTCATTTGTCATGCATGAGGACATGCCATGATTTAAGTGGGGGAAGGATTGTTTATTTTGGATTGTTTATGTTGATGTCCGTTTCGTTTGCATTTGTTTGTAAAATTTATGACATTGTGAGCTTGTAGTCTTGTTTTCTCCTATTACGTGTCTAGCATTACCATTTTGATGTGAATCTATAAGTTTGATGCACCTTTTTGCACACACACACTTGAAACGGCATGAAAAGTCTAGCTTGTTTGTAATTAAATTGTGAACATGTCGATTATCTCTTAGAATGCATGGAATCAAATCGAGAAGATGTTATTAAAACTTAAACCTTGTGAGGTCTTGAACGATGATTTCTTTTGCTTGTGTGTTTCTCCGTCTTTATGTATGTTTGTTGCTCTAGGGCTTGCATTAAACCTTCATTCATGGATGCGCCATAATAAGGAAATTCTATTTAGGATAACCTTTTTGACCTTTTTAGCTTGTGAACCATGAAAATAATCCCTAGTTACCCCTTTGAAGCTTATATCCATATTTTTCTTCGTCACTTTCCACTTTTATACATGAGTCATAGCCAAATACTTCACTCTCGACCTAGTTGAGCTAGTTGGGTCTTGGAAAGAATTGATTGATGAGCATGTGAATTTGGAGAAGTTGTGAAGAGGAAGAATTATATTTATTTTAAGTGGGAACTAGTTTGATGTGTATATCTAGATGTGGTTCTAAGTTCTTGTAGTATTTATATATGTAATGCATCCCCTTTTCTAAAAAAAAAAAGAAAAAAGAAAAAAAACAATAAGTAAAGGGGTATGTAAAAAAAAAGAGAAAAAAAAGAAAAAAAAAAGAAAAAAAAAGAAAAAAAAAGAAAAAGAAAGCAATAAATCTTTGTACTTTATTTTGTTTCAATTTTCTTGGTAAATGTGGTTGTGTTTTGTAATTGTAAATGAGTGAAGACATTCTTTAGTTTGACAATTTGGTGGATGAAGCGAGCAAGCGTCATTTTGACTCAACTAGCGAGACTTTTACACCTTCCTTGAACTTAAATTTTCACGCCTTCACCCAAGCCTCATTACAACCCATTTTATGAATTCCTTGTTTTTGGTGCAATTCGGAATTTAGGTGAACATGCAAGGTCAAGTAGAGCGCATGCATTTAGACTTGGAGTTGAGTGAAATCTCTAGCCCATACTTGTGTGATACATAATTGAGAGATGTGAGATTTTTCACCATACAATTTCATCTTCTTACTGCGAGGCCATGTATGCTTTGTGATAATCTTGTCTAGTGTTCACGATTGAAGTGCATTCATTCTATCTTTAATGTCATGGTTACATTTTGCACAAGGTGTGTCATCTTGATTCTTGAATTGGTTGTTAGCTCGTTTTAGTGGATGACAAGGTGAATAGCTCTATATGTTTGATTTTAGTTACAAGTAGACGGCTCGGACATGTGAGTGTAGTAGTTAACTTATTTAGTAGGTATTGTTAGTTTTTTGTTTATTGGTGATTTTTGTGATTTTGTGGGTACATCATCTACAAACCCTCACGAGACCTCACTCGTCCACTAGGGCTACCTAGGGGTTCCAAGGGCTTGTTGCATATGCCAAATGCAACCGTGATCAGCTACGGAAGTGGTACTAGTTAGAAATATATGGTTATGTTAATTTTAGTTTGCTCGGGACTAGCAAAGTTTAAGTGGGGGAAGATTTGATAACGGGTATTTTATACACGTTTTGTCTTTTATTCTTCTGCATTTTTTGTTAGTTTCGAAGGTTGTTTTATTAATATTTGTTATGTTTTTCATCTTTCAGTGCCTCATGCTTAATTGTTGAAAAGATGGATTATTTTGGGCTTGAAAGCGAAGATTATTCAAGAGGGAAGTTAGAAGATGCAAGCTCGTGATGCCGGGAGGTGTTTAATGCATTATATTGAAGATTTTATCTCGTACGGGCAGCTGTACGGCCGTTCAACTGACCGTTCAAAGGAGCAGAATTTTCGTACGGGCAGCTGTACGGCCGTACAGCAGGCCGTACGGAGTTGCTGAGTATTAAATGACCATATCATCTCTTAACCTAATATCATATCTTCACATCTTATTCTTGCCTCCTTGCTTAGCCTCTTCAAGAACCAAATTAGGGTTAGTCAAGTAGAGAGAAAAACATCAATTACTCATAATCTAGCATTGATTATGAGTAACTAACTTCATATATTTGGCTCAAGGAGGAGCTCTTGTATCAAAACCCATTTCATTTAAGTAAGATCTATTTCACTCTATCTTGAATATTTGTGTTGTATTGTTTATGATTTTGCTTGGAGATTGTAAGTTGCTTCACCTTACTCTTCTTGTAATTTTAATTGCTAATTGTTTGTGCTAATCCGTAATTGTTAGTGCATTCATTATAGTAGCACAAGATTTAGTGTACCTAAATCCACAAAATTCAAGTGCAAATACCTTGGTTGAGCTTCTCATCCTTGGGTTTGTCCTAGCCTCTCTTTGTTTAATTCCTTGATTTGGTTATACTAGTAGTGCTTCATTATTGGTAGCTATTATCAAGAGAGCTAATTTATGTGCTTCACTAAATTAGTGTTTTTAGAAGAGAAATAAGTGATTGTGTGCTTCACCAATTATCTTGGTTAGGTAGAGTTGGATATATCTTGCTTATTGGGTTGAAGTGCTTGAGTTTCCATAATCCTTGGGTCAAATGCCTCTTATCTTGTTAATTTGCTCATTGTGTTGTTGTGTTGGCAAATTTGGATTTTAGCCATTAACTTAGTTGTATTTTTGTAGCAATTTAGTTATTGTATGCAAGGTGTTTGATAAAATACCTCAACCAAACTCAAACCCCCCCTTTTTCCACACTACTAGATTGTAAGAGATAATCTACTCGAAATCGATATTGAGAGTCCTTCCCTGTGAACGAACTTCGAAAAACACTACCTTCATATAACCAGTCATCGACCTTCTACTGTCAACATCTCCAGCATAATCAGAGTCTGAAAACCCTGTCACCAAACACTCAGTATCACCTCCATAAATGAGACCAACATCAGACGTACCTTTTAAGTACCGAAATACCCTCTTCACAGCTTGCCAGTGCTCCTTGCCTGGATCACCCATGAACCTACTAACAACACTGACAGACTGTGCAAGATCGGGTCTAGTGCAGACCATTGCATACATCAAGCTCCCTACTGCACTAGCATAGGGAACTCGAGACATGTACTCTTTTTCCTCAGCAGACTTAGGTGCAAAAGCAACAGACAGATGTGCATTTGCAGCACTAGGAGTATCTATGGGCTTTGCTGTAGACATGCCAAACCTTGACAAAATCTTCTGAATGTATCCCTTCTGTGACAAAAAGAGCTTTCTCTCGTTTCTATCCCTATAAATCTCCATTCCCAGAATTTTCCGAGCCGCACCCAAATCTTTCATTTCAAACTCAGCACTGAGGAGACCTTTCAACTTCTGAATATCAGACTTGTTCTCTGCAGCTATCAACATATCATCTACATACAGGACCAGATAAATGAAAGAATCATTTGCTGTCTTACTGTGATAAACACAACAATCATACGGACTCCTGGTGTAGCCAATACCTATCATATAGCTATCAAATTTCTTGTACCATTGCCTCGGAGACTGCTTTAGCCCATACAAGGACTTCAATAACTTGCACACATAGTCTTCTTTGCCAGGAACCTGAAAACCATCTGGCTGAGTCATGTATATCTCCTCCTCCAGCTCTCCATGCAGAAAAGCTGTCTTCACATCGAGTTGTTCAAGCTCCAGATTCTGATGTGCAACTATTGCTAGTAGCACCCTGATGGAAGTGTGTCTGACCACTGGTGAAAAAATCTCATTGTAATCTACTCCCTCTTTCTGAGTGAACCCTCGAGCTACTAACCGAGCTTTATACTTGATACCCTCAACCGATGTTTCTCCTTCCTTCTTCTTGTAGACCCATTTACAAGTAACAATCTTTCTGTCTCGAGGCTGCTTGACTAATTCCCAAGTCTTATTCTTCTGAAGTGACTCCATTTCATCTCCCATAGCAGCAAACCATTTTGTAGATTCAGTACATGTCACTGCTTCTTTGTAAGTGGATGGCTCTTCAGAGCTAGGGTCCACTTCTTCAGCTACCTGTAGTGCATATGCCACCATATCTTCAAAACCATATTTCTTTGGAGGCACTCCATACTTAGCTCTCCTCGATCGATCAAGAGCTAAACTGTGCTGATTTACTACTGGTACTGATGATTCTGATTCTGACAGTGGTTGTTGAACTTCTTGTTGTGGTTCACTCTCAGCTTGAGTGACTTCCTGCTCCACCTGTTTCTCAACACCACCACTTTCTGAACCAATCGTAGACTTCACAGTAGGGTTAAACATAGAATTTTCATCAAAAACTACATTTCTACTCAGTATAACCCTATTTTCAGACGGAGACCAGATTCTATAACCTTTAACCCCATCCCCATAGCCAACAAATACTCCCTTTTTAGCTCGTGGCTCCAATTTACCCTCATTTACATGATAATAAACAGTACAACCAAAAACTCTTAAATTGGAGTAATCAGCAGGCTTACCAGACCATTTCTCAACAGGAGTTTTGAGATGGATACCTGTGTGAGGTCCACGATTAATCAAGTAACACGCTGTACTAACCGCCTCTGCCCAGAATCTTCTAGTTAGTCCAGCGTTAGAAAGCATACACCTAGCTCTCTCCAGAAGTGTCTGATTCATACGCTCTGCTACACCATTCTGCTGTGGTGTATCCCTGACTGTATGATGCCTAGCAATCCCCTCATTCTTGCAGAAATCTGCAAACTCGGACGAGCAAAATTCCAGGCCATTATCTGTTCGCAGCCTCTTAATCTTCTTCCCTGTTTGATTCTCCACTAGCACCTTCCACTGCTTGAAAACCTTGAAGGCTTCACTTTTGTGCTTTATGATGAACAGCCAAGTCATTCTTGAGAAATCATCGATCATTGACACAAAATATCTGTGACCCCCTAAAGACTCCACCCGGGAAGGTCCCCAACAATCAGAATGGATGTAATCAAGTGTGCCTTTTGTTCTGTGTGTTGCTTTAGGAAACTTGCTGCGATGTAACTTTCCAAAAACACAATGTTCACAGAACTCAAGACCTGTGACCTTATGACCACAAAGAAGATCAGCTTTTGACAGAATTTGCATCCCCCTTTCACTCATATGACCGAGCCTCATGTGCCACAATCTGGTCATGTTTTCTTTTTCAATTTCCGAAGACGCAACAGCAACAGAACCTGTTAACGTAGAACCTTGAAGAAGATACAAGGTACCACGTTTAACACCTTTCAGAATCACATCAGAACCTTTGCAGACATGTAAAACTCCACCTTCACCTTGAAAACTGAAACCCTTGCTGTCTAACATACTCAAAGATATCAGATTCTTTGTCATAAGTGGAACATGCCTAACATCATTCAATGTGCAGAATTTACCATCATGTGTCCGAATTTTAATCGAGCCTATTCCAACCGTCTCACAAGTAAAACTGTTAGCCATAGAAATCTTGCCACCGTCTAATCGCTCGTAGGTTGTAAACCACTCCCTGCGCGGACATATATGATAAGACGCTCCAGAATCAAGAATCCACACATCAGAGTGATGCGTGTCCTTGACAGCAACTAGAGCAATATCTTCTTCAGAAGTAGCATCAGCTACAGCAGCAGTATCTGCAACAGCATCATGTTGCTTCTTTTTCTTGGGACAGTCGGATTTCCAGTGTCCCTTCTCTTTACAGTAATTGCAGACATCATTAGCTCTCGAACCCTTAAAAGCTGGTTTCTTGGATTTATACTTCCCCAACTTTCCATGTCCGGTACTCCCGCTAGCTACCAACCCAGCAGCATGATTATCTGCACCTGTACCAGCCGCCTTATGGCGCAGTTCTCTAGAATGAAGAGAAGATCTAACCTCCTCTAGAGAAATAGTATCTTTACCAACAATAAACGATTGCACAAAGTTCTCGTACGATAATGGTAAAGAAACTAACAGAATCAAAGCAGCATCCTCATCTTCAACTTTAACATCAATATTACGCAATTCTAATAAAATTGTGTTTAATTGATCTAAGTGATCTCGAAGAGGCATACCTTCCTGCATTCGCAGACTAAACAGACGTTGCTTCAGCAACAACTTGTTTGTTAAAGACTTCGTCATGTAGAGACTTTCAAGCTTCAACCACAGACCAGACGCGGTATCCTCCTCCGCGATTTCAGTAATAATATCATCTGCAAGGCACAACAAAATTGTTGAGTGTGCCTTTTCTTCTAGACTGGCCATCTCAGCGCTTCCAGAAGCAGCCGTTTTTGTGTTCAACGGCGCCTAGAGCCCCTGTTGCTTTAACAAGGCACGCATCTTGATTTGCCACAGACTGAAACTATTTCTCCCAGTAAATTTGTCGACCATAACGTTAATACCACCAGACATCTTCTCCCAGAACCGTATATGTGAACAGTGCTCGTGAACAGTGCCCGTGAACAGTGCCCGTGAACAGTACCCGTGAACAGTATCCGTGAACAGTACCCGTGAACAGTACCTGTGAACAGTACTTGTGAACAGTGCCCGTGAACAGTACCGTATGAACAGTGCCCGTGAACAGTACCGTATGAACAGTAACTCCGGCAAGCTTAAAAAAATCCGGCGAAAAATTTTGCAGCAGTTTCGACCAAAGCTTTGATACCAATTTGTTATAACGGAAGCAAGAAAGATTATATGCAGAAGAGAAATAAGTTTATAGATCTGAGAGGATAAACAGATTACAAGAATTTTCAGATGATATTTACAATCCTTACAAGCATATCTATTTATAGACAAAATTTAAGGGGTAGGTGTGGTAGGTGGGTCAAATCCGGCGGCTACAGTGGCGCCGGCGGCGGCCGCCGGCGGCTAGTCAAATCCGGCGGCTTCTAGATTCAAGGTATCTAACAATAATAAAACTGGAGTTGGGGTTTTGAAATCCTTTTGTAATTCAGTTTTAGAATTTGTACTGTTACTTTGATTGTTTTACTGATCCTTATTTACACTAGGGTACCTGCTGCTGTTAGTTTCTGGGTTATATTTACCTGCTAACTGTCTATACTTTATTGTTTTGGACAATGTTTGCTGCTTGCATATTCTAATAACCCTTGTATTGATTTACTCATATTTTCTTGTGATTTTGGTTTTAATATCTGAAATTGCAGACTTAAACAACTTTCCCTGTCCCGTGAACCCAAAATGGAACGCAAGTACATATCGCAACAAGTTGATGATGCAAGGCTGTATGCAACTGAAGCCTTGAAGTTCTACAACCAAGCACCAGTAAGTTTTTTTTTCTGAATGTTACTTTTTGCTTTTCCTTTTATTCAAATCAGTAATCACCATTATTGTTGGATTTGCTTGATCTTACTTTGTGTTCTGTTTTCCTTGATCTAAAACTCATAGCATGTAAACTTTGAACTGGTGAAGCCGGGATTCGTTACACGTGTGATACTTCCGACATGCTTACTTTTCCATGTCAACTTCAAGGCTAAGGACACTGATGTTGCTACTGGTCCAGAGGAGACTTTTTTCGCTGAAGTGACAAGTACCAGCGGGGTTTTTTCTTGTGAGCTTTGCATGATCTTGGATCCAGCAGACTTTAATTTAGGTTTGTTTTTGATATTTAGAAGTGGCAGTGTGATTTAATTTATCTCCTACTGCTATTTGACGTACATTTGTTTTTTATTGCTTATTGATCTGTTTTTTTGTCCATTGGCGATCAAGATTACGGGCTACGTATTTTGGTAACTCTATGAATTTGTCTTGCAGGAGATGAAAGAGGAGATAAAACGAATGGCTGTTATTATTGCCATGAGTTTAACAATGTTCCGCATCCTGTAGATGGAGGATTTGTACGTGGCGGTGATTCATTATGCATTTCTGAACAAGAGTTATTAGAAGAGACACAGCCCACTTGAACTTTTTCACAGCTTGCTGAGTTTCTGCATGTGGATTTCTTGGGATATTATATATTTGGAACTCGTACGACTCTCAACTGCTGCTAGGTCCAGAGTAGAACCTTTTATCTGTTCTTGATATGAAATTTGGCTGTTAATTTACCTTGTATCAATGGTTTGTATTTGCATTTTCCAGTTAAGTTTGTAATAATCTGGAGTGCTTATGAATTGCTGGTAGTAAACACTTTTTTTCTTGTTTGATATTTCTAGCAAATTGTAGTTTTCTTTTTCTTGGCAGCATTTTGACTAAGGAAACATACTTTGGATTTATTGTTTTCTTTGTTAGTTGTGATTTTATGGAGTCAGAATATTACACAAAAAGATTCGTTTGGATTGTTTTCTTTGTTATTTGTGATTTATCTATGGAGTCAAAATATTACAGAAAAGGCCTTTACTATCACACAATTTGGAGTCAAAAGGTCCTAAATCTCACAACCCACAAAAATGGCCCTTTATATCACAAAAAAACACAACTTAATGTTGGGTTTCTTAAAAACGCATTGTCGTGTGACGTTTTTGCCCCTTTTATTTTTAAAAACGTAATTATTTTTTATATAAAAAAAAAATTGAGTCACGCATCCTCAAGATGCGTTACCTAATAAAAATAAATAAAAAAAAGAGGGAAACGCATCTTCAAGATGCGTGACTCTAAAAAAAATTTAAAAAAAATTAGAAAACGCAAATGGAAGTTGCGTTACACCCCGAAAAATAGAAACGCCACACGCCATTGCGTTTTTCTGTGATAATAAAGGCCAATTTTTCAATTTGTGATATTTAGGGCATTTTTTGTTTAAATTGTGATAAAGTGGACCAACACCCGAATATTAAGTCTTGCCTATTCCGAAACAGAAGTCACAACATAAAAGATTGGTTGTTTTATTTGTTACTAGCTTATAACCGGTCGGTTTTTTTTTTTATTTAATAAATTAATTTTTGTATGTTTTATTTTGAAAATTGTTAATTTTATGTATAGCGTCATCGAAATTATTGCATTACATTTGAGATTAAATTTTTAAATAGTTCAACACGATTTTAAAATCCTTGAATAATTATATTTTTTTATCAACGTTAAGTTAAGGATTTCAAATTTGTAAAAATCATTGCAATGTTACACCAATATAAGTAATCAATTTTTTTAAAATTTTCTTTTCATTATTTTCTTCGCATCTTTTTTTTTCTCCTTCGGTTCCATTCTTCTTTAGCTTCTACATATCGTTTACGACGTCTCTTGTTACGTTCAATTTTTTGTTTTTCATTTGTAACTAATGATCTTGTATATATAAATTTCTGTTTTATAGAATAATGTAATTATAATTCTATCTATGATTGTATTAGGATTTTTTTTCCCAATTCATTCTAGAGATCTTTTTTATTTATTTATTTATAATTGATTTTAATTGTTTATACATATTTCACAGTGAGAGTTGAATATCAATATGAATTTAATTTGGATCTAATCTACGTACTGCGTTGTTCTGTTTTGTTGTCTCAATCTGTATCTGTATGCATGGACACATGGCAGCTATTATTACTTACAACCCTACGGGCTTTTTTTAATATCTATTAAATATATTAAGTTTTTAATATTTATATGTTATTACATATCAAATTGTTGTTAAAAAATTGATATATATTAGGTTTTACACGTTCAATCATGATTATATCTTTTTCATATTATAATTCCAATACAACCTTTTTTAATTATATCCTTTTTAGATTATAATTTTCTTTTTAATATGATATAATCTTGGTCATCTATTTTTAAAAATATTATATTCGACGGTTGAGATTATTTTGATAGTACAGTGATCAAACCATAGTGACCAAACCAAAATTATGGATAAGATTCCTCTTACGCTTTATTATATATAAGGATATAATTTGTACTAGCCTATAGACCAATGCATGGATTGCTTTTTATAGTTGTAATTCGTTTTTTATATTTTTATATTTTATTAATTTAATTTGTTATAAAAATAAGCTTATGAATGTGTTCATGAACCTAGTATTTAAAATAATTAGATGTGTTCATGATGGTATGATAATTAGTTATGTTAAAACATGTAAATAGTTTCTTTAAATAACTAGCATTTGTGCCCTTGCACGGGTCTCGTATACAAATTCATATTATATTACTTTTTTGATATTTTTAAAAAGTATTGTAGGATAAATATTTGTATATTAATAATACACAATAATACTGTCTAAAAGAAAGTTCAATTTTCACTTTGCAAAAATTATATTAAATTTTCACCTTCCAAAAAAAATTGTTAACACATTCTTAAAAATAAAATTTAAAAAAATTATATTAATGAGATTAATTTATTCATTATAAACAACAAAATTTACCAATAACTAGCGTTCTACCCGTGCTACGCACCGAACAATAAAAATGATTAATTATTTAATATAAATATATTATTTTAATTATTATTCAGAAAAAATTATACATTATATGTAATTAATATAAGTATAAAATTACTTAATCGTCAATATATACTAATTGCATTAATATTAATACTATCAAACAATTACCGTAACATTCACATCCCCGGCTAAAACGTTCTAAGCCCCTCTTTATTGTTTTTTCTTAATTTTTTTTTTCATTTGATTTCTCTCATTTTTAGATCTTTCTACCAAGTTCATGAGCTTTTTATCCATATTTTAAGTTTTGTTCTTTTGAAAATTTAGTATTATTTAAATGTACAGTATTTGGGTTTCTAGAATTTTTAACATATTCATTCAGTTAAAAAATGTGTATGGATCACGATCAATTTTTCGAATACATATTAAAAATTCATAAACACTTATTTATCACAACCGTTATAAATCATTTTATTGTCTCTAAAAAAAAGATTGCATGTTTCAATGATATGAGAAAGGATCTCTACAGTGCAATGCATGGAGCGAACGTAATTATGACAAAGGTAACTATCGTCTAATCTAGTTTCATATGTATTCGTTCAATGTCATTTAAATTTTATGTTTTTTTATTATGAATTAATTTACTGTAGAAAAATAAAAATTATCAATCAACCAAATATATCCAATATATCATGTTCTTAGAGTAAGATATGACTGTTAGAATTTATGGTGATTGCCCAGCTTGTTTTTAATGACAACATAAAATGTGTATATTCAGCTTGGGAGTTTGTAGGTTGAATTTTTTATTTTTCTATTAGAATATGGTATATTAAATATTAGTTTCTTTATCCATAAATAGGGATGACAAATTAATTTGATCTGATGATACCCGATCGGAAACCCGAAATTTTTGATATACTAAACCTGATTTTTCGGAATTAGTTTTGGATTTAAATTTTAAACCCAAAATAGTTTCGTTTTTATTTGGATTTTAGTTGTAACGAATCGATATACAATCCAGAATCTGAAACCCGATCCAATATCGAAACCCGATGCATAAATAATATAATACCATAATTTGAAATTTTAATATATAATATTTTAGATGTAAGACATATTATTTATTTATTTTTATTCAAAAATTTCATTGGAAATAGTCAAGATTAATTTAGTACTTAGAACTTTTATTTCTCAATCTCAAGTTTTATTGAAATATTTAAGATGTAATTTTCTTTGCTTTACATAAATTTTTCATTTGTGTTGTATACGAAGAATTATTTTTTAAAATATTAGTTTTCTTTTATCGATAAATAGGGATGGCAAATTAATTCAATCTGATGATACCCGATCCAAAATCTGAAATATTGGATATACCGAACCCGAATTTTTGGATTAAGTTTGGATTTAAATTTTAAACTCAAAATAGTTTCGATTTGGATTTAGATTTTAGTTGTCTGAAACACGATACATAAATAATGTAATATCATAATTTGAAATTATTATATATAATATTTTAGATGTAAGACATATAATTTATTTATTTTATTTAAATATTTCATTAGAAATAGTCAAAACTAATTTAGTAATTATAACTTCTATTTCTCAATCTCAAATTTCATTAAAATATTTAAGATGTAATTTTCTCTGTTTTACATAAAATTTTAGTTTGTGTTGTATACAAAGAATTACTTTTTAACATATTTTAAATTTTACTTAATATGTCAATTCGTACAATATGTTACATTTGACTACTTACTTAATTTAATCATTTTAATTTCTAAATTATTGTATAAATATAATTAATATTGTTTACGTTTAGCAGTTATTTTAAATTTGACTACATAATTACTAATTTTGGATACCCGAAAAAACTAGATCTAATCCGAAACCCAACAGATTTGGTTTTGAATATTGAGTTTTGGATTTTAATTTACTTTTAAAACCCAAAAATATTTGGATAGGAATTTAGATTTTACAAAATTCGGATCGAACCCAATTCGTTGTCATCCCTACGCATAAAATAAGACATTTGAAAATGAGTATCATATATCTTTTTTCCTATTTGACTAACATGTTAAAACAATTAACTGTACGTGAAACTAAAATCAAATGTCTAATATATAAACTTGTAATCACGTTATTATATATGTGTCCTTGTAGTTTAGTTATCAGGTTAAAAAACATGAAATTCATTTTTCTTTAAGAATGAGTATATTTTTCTGACATATATTAGAAGAACTAGCATGATAGCCCGTGCGAAGCACGGGCACCATTTAAATTCGTATAATTCAGTTGTTTTGATTTTCGAAGTAGATGATTCGTAATTTTTGAAATTTTGTACATTATTAGGGTGATACATTTGACAAAATATATCTTTTATGAATATTGATAATAACTTGAACTTCTTAGTTCAATTACATATATGATCGTAACAATTTACTCACATTTAAGAACTTATATGAATTTTTATAAATAATTTTAAAAACATAACTTAGAAAGACTAAACAATACATACATTGAAAAATCTACCCTTAAGGTAATATACTCACATGTCGACATATATAGGCAAGTACTCAAATGATAACTTTTAATATTATAATGAGAACAGGGAACTAACCTCACGCTCTTTTGTTTATACATATATTTATATATAGCCGCACATTTTTATATCTCCATCTTTACCCTCCCGTCTCTTACATTTCTAGAAACATTTTACACCATTTTTGGCAATACACCCACGTTATCACCATCTATCCTCCACTTGTACATCTCTTTCATCATCATCGTTCATGATACATACATGCACAAATGTGTGTGCGTGCGCACGCATATATACACCATCATCACTCAGTCATTTATTCGTGTCACCAAATCGACCATCATTATAGCAATAACTTACAAACACTTTTGTCACCAAGTTCCAGCCACATTCCCGGCCACACGTTCGATAGCTTATTCATCTCCTTGTTCTTCCTCTCACAATAGAAATGAGTATACAAATCCCCACTAATGTCGTTTTCACCCACTCTACCGCCGTCAACGCCATCACTGACACCTTAAAGCACCATCAAAATTTTAGATCTGGAAATATTTAGTAATTTTTGTATAATTTGGATTCAAATTTTGGTGATTCAATTTGAATTTTTGGTGATTGTATTTTGATTTTCGTGGTGTAAGTGGTGGTGCACATTCAAATATAATCTACATCTCCACCTTTACACTCCTCCCTCTGCTATTTTTGGTGCTATTTACACCATCTTCAACAATACACCAACGTTATCAGTCACACAGTCCTTCCTTCATGTCACCAAATCGATCACTACTCTAAAAATAACTTGCGAACACGTTTGTCACCAAATTCCAATCACATTTCTTAGCACACCTTCGATAGCTCATTCATCTCATTTTTTGTTCTCTCACAATAGATCCGACTTTCGAGTAACTGCTAAAATATCTATATTTCATCAACATAGCTATACATCTTAATCTTATAATTATTTGTATTACATCTAAATATAATTTATAATATCGTGTTCTAACCCAACAACGCTTTTTTTGTTTAATTGATAATGAATACAATATTTATATCTCGTATGTAATAATTTAATTGATCGCAAAACCATGTTTTAAATTAGTATAAAGGATACATTAGTCTTTTTATAATTGGTCAAAAAATCATGTTGGCCTATATTAAACATAATAGATAAACAACATAATTTTTTTGAATAAAATTTTTAATTATTAGCAAGGGAGTAATATTTGATAATTTTAACTTAATTAAATATTAAAATAAATATTAAGTAGAATAAAGCATGTGAGTTCTTTGTGCATGTAGTTAATGATTTTTAGAATGTCATCATAAATCTCTTTGGTATAGTGGTTGGAGGTTGGTACATACTTCATTTCTAAAACTTGAAGGACATGGGTTCAATTCTCATGATCAACATTTTTTTTAAACATTAATATAATAGGGGTAAATGTGTAATTTACTAAATAGCTTGAAAAGGCTTGTTGGCCTATAATAAGTATAATGGAAGCGCTTAAGTAGACTTGACAAATCGTTTGTGTTTTGTACATTAATGTCGAGTGTCTTTGAAGTATTGCATGAAAATGGCATGAAATTTTTTTGTGCACCCAAAATTCGAACATAAAACGATATTAAACTACATGACTTTTTTTATAAGAAACGAAAATAATACGCGGAAAGAAAAAATATGACAATTACATGTAATGTTACTCTCTCCCCAAATTATCTAAGTATGTTATTATATGGGTTAATTTCCTAATACATAACTGAAGTCGTGCCCAACTTGCAGTTGGGTAACTGAACTCAAAAAGCTTGCAGTCAACTCATCAAAGTAATTAAAACTTGCAATTGACTAACTACCGTTAACTCCATCTAACGGCCCTGACGAAAATCTGACATTGCATGCTTATGTGTTAAAAATTTACACGTTGTTTGCTGAGGTGGAAATTAAATAGATAATTATTGAAATAGATTTTTGAAATTTGCAAAAAATTCCCAAAACAATTTTGTAAAAATGATTACAGTTTCCACAAAGATCAAACAACAGCTCAATAAGAACACAACTGGAATATTCTTGAAGATGGCCGGATTCTGGAAAAATCCGGTGACCATTTTCAGTTTCCGACGACTTTCAAAAACTCCGATGACCACAAACCAAGCCCAAAAACTCCTGTTAAATTCCGATGACCAGCAGACACACTATCAAACACGATCATAACCAACAATTTAAATAAGAATTCGATCGAAAGTTTACAAATCCGGTGACTAAATAAAGGAATCCGACCAAGCCCAAAAATCATACGAAAATTAACATAAAAATAATGGTTAAACTCGGTTTGTACCAAATCCCACACCGGCATTCTTTCAAACATCTTATGCGCCTTGAAAACAAACCCACATATCGCATACAAATTTATAACTCCTGTCATAGCAAACAAATCCCCACCAGTCATAGCAAACAAATTCCCACCAAACCCATTAACAATCAACAACCCATGAATCTCTCTTCCCCTCCTAACATCCTTACAATCACTACAAACTTATCAGTACCTCTGCTCTAAGTCTAAAATTACTACAAATTGGGATGATGTTGTGGGCGGCGACTGGTTTGAATGAAAGGGGACGGAGGCGGTTTGTAGGCGGCGGTGGTCGGCGTGGTGAAGGGAAGAGGGAGATGAAGTGGTGGGTTGTGGGTTGAGAGGAGGAGAAGAAGATGGGTGGGTTTGAATTGAAGAGGTGAATGGAGGAAGGAGGGTTGTGGATTATGAATTAAACCTTTTAGAGTGGTGGTTGGCGGAATGTGAGGCTGTGTTGAGGGAGAAGTTCGGTGAAGGATGGGTGGGTTGAAGGAGGAGATGAACCGGGGAGAGAGAAAGGGTGAAGGTTGTGATTGTATGGTTTAAAAGAGAGAAGGCAGTGAAATAAGAAGAGAGAAAAAGAAAAACAAATAAATAAAGTAATTTTAAGTTAATATAATGACATGTCAACATACGTGGCAAAAATTAACGGAGAACCGTTAAAAGTCAACGCAAGTTAACGGCGCTGCAAGTTTTTTTTTGTTTAGTGATCGAATCGTAATAAAATATTAGTGTACTCACCCAATTGCAAGTTTTTTTAGTTCGATTACTCAACTGCAAGTTGAGTACGAGTTCAGTTATGAAATAGCCAATTAACCCGTTATTATATAACTGAAAACAGCAATGAGATGCTATAAAACAAAACTATAAGTAGGGTACATAAAATAAAGCCCTCCTTTATTAATTTTTATTTCTTTTGTTTACTATTAATAAATATCTCTGTTTATTTATAATATATCTCCCAAGTTATTAAGCTTCTTTTTTTTTACCTATATTTAAGGTTTTGTTGATATTAAAAATAAATATCTATCTATTATATATATAATAACCCAACAAGGGGCTATAATTCATGAGACATTTTATTCCATTTAAAATCATGCAACATTTTATTCAATCTGAAATGACTGATTTGCCCTTCTGTTTACTATTTTTTTAAAAAATTGTTGTTAGAAGGAATTGAACTTGAGTCTCCAAGTTAACTTACACCTTGCTTTACCATTACCACTTAACACACATGTGAATTAAATTATACACATTATATGTGTGTGTCGCTTGAGTGAAAGAATACATGGTATTTTAATTACTGTGACATATCAACAATTTTTCGTCATGATTTATTTTTATATTTATTAATTCGGACTGTAATATATTTTATTATATCAAAATATAAATTAATGATGTATACTATACAGTTTGGTTATACATTTTCAAATTGTAATGATAATAATAATAACCAAAATTTACTCTATAATGATAACTTCGTAACACAACCAAATCGCTCATGCATACATGTTTTAAATCATAAACATCATATCTCTATGTGTGGGCCGCATGAACGGGACACTTGTTAGGTTAGGGGACTTACACAATCCGAGATTCACAAACAACCAATACGTACAGAGCACACATAACCAATCGATTAGTTGACAAGATCCACCAAAGCGCGGTCACACATTATTCAAGTATTACATCTACTTCTATCAATAATAAGTAAAAGAAAAACAAGAACTCACACAATTTTTGACGTGGAAACATCCACGTCCCAACTCATATTATTAATCAAAACAATTATCAATAATACAATCAAAACAATAACACCTCAATGGTGTCCCAAACCCCGATACTTGAGCCAGTAATGCTCAAGCACCCCCCAAACAATACCTAAGACCACATCTCTTAAGTATTCTCACATCAAACAAAAATAATATGACTATGTATATATAGCCATCCAAAACTTAGCCACCAAGACTTACCATACTTGTTCTACAAGTCTTACCTTACTTGTTATACAAGTATTCCAATTCTTAGCAACTAATTACCCAACTTAGTGATCAAGACATACCATATATAATAATTGTCTACACATACAATTATTATCTTATTAATATATAAATTAAACCACCCAAGCCCATAACATCATATTGGGTTGAAACCCAACAACATATTTAGGTTTATATAAAGAAAATGGGTTAAATGACAGTTAGGTAACTTAATTGACTGAAAACTTTCAGTTGGGTCATCCAACTCAAAAAACTTTTAATCAGGTCACATAACTGATAAAAACTTTCAAACAGGTCACCGGGGTTTACGGACGTTAAAAAAGAGATGGAAAGATGAATAACATGAATCAGGTTTGTAAAACCCTAGTGACCTGATTGAAAATTTTAATCAGTTATGTGACTTGATTGAAAGCTTTTATCAGTTATGTGACCTAATTGAAAGTTTTAATCAGTTATGTGACATGATTGAAAGCTTTTATCAGTTATGTGACCTGATTGAAAGTTTTTATCAGTTATGTGACCTGATTGAAAGCAAGCCAATCGGATAAAAGCTAGCCGATGCTGAGTCATCTTTTTGTCTCTTTTTAACGTCCGAAAACCCTAGTGATCTGATTGAAAGTTTTTATCAGTTATGTGACCAGATTGAAAGTTTTTTGAGTTGGATAAACCAACTGATAGTTTTCAGTCAGTTGAGTGACCTACTGCCATTTAACCCTAAAGAAAATGTAGGAAATGTATGATATATTTTTAAAAAATAACAATTAAATATAAGAGCAACTCAATAACTAAAGTATATCAAAACTGTTAGCTCTTTTGGACTAACGTGTGATGCATTGGTATGTTTGGGAGTTGACTATTATTTGAAAAAATTACAATTTTTGATTAGATTGTCATAAGATTGATTATGGGAGTAAATTTTTACATATTATTTTTCATATTCTACTCATTCATAAAACAAATTGAGATAATTAAAATAAAAACTTGTGACATCTTTAATGATGACGAGTTCTCGATGAGATAATTACTGGATCAAAATTTATTATGTCATGCAAATTTAGGAAAAATAAACTAATTTTTTTTATTATGAATTAAAAAAAATTCACCAATTAATAGAACTTGGTAAATGCATAAATATCTAAAGATTTTAGATATCACCCTCATTGAAAATATATAATTTATATATTCTTATTTAATTAAGACCATATTTCTATTTAAACATTTGTGATCAAAATTTGAACTCCATACATTTACTCACTTTAATATAGTCAGTTTTATGTTTTTGGGAATAGCTTAATATATAATTTATTGAAAATAATTATATAAAATTTATAGTAGAAATTTATCAAAAATTTAAAAAATTGTCAAAGCTTTTTTCAAAACTTAATTGAATTGAAAAATATTAAATTTGCGGATCATTAAAAATATCATATATAAAATTAGTAATGAGTGGTGATAAAAGTCAGAAATAATGAAATATGCAATAGAAGAACACTTATAACTTTAAGAAGGCTTCTCGTAATAAAAGATTGAGATGCGAATGAGACAAAAAGAAATTACTAAACCTCAACTCAAACATAAATCAAAAGGATCTATAATCCTATTTTCAATAGAAGTTCATAATATAGTCACATTTGAATATATAAGAATTAGATTTTAACAAATGTTCATAAATATTTACAAAATCACTTGCAATAAATATTTACAATGGAAAAGATACACTATTATATCAAAGTAAAATTTTGCAGAAACATCTACCAATTATATTTATGTATTAACAATTTTTACATTTTTTTACATATTTCTTTATCACTTGTATTCATTGAATGAATAAACGATATGTCTTGTCTTATAAATAAAATAAAATTAAAAAATTACAAGTAATTTATCAATATGTTACCACTGTCCAAGTAGCACTTGCTAAATCCTAAATTCCTAAATAATTTTAATATATGATGAAAAGATCATTTAACTTTAGCAATATTTCGGGATCACTTCAGATGTGTTTAACATATCTAACACAATAAGGACTATACTATGTTATGTTTTTATTGGTCATCTGAATTTGCATAATCAAATTTTGCACTAAATATTGAAGTAAGAATATTATAACAACGCGTGTTATGAATGTAAAAAAGTGACGAAAATAAAAAAGAATATATTATAAACTACATTAATAAAAAAATATTTATATCTATTGCTAGAAAATAACCCCGTGCCTCGCACGGGTTAAAAATAATATTTATTTCCATAATACAATTTAAAAATAATATATTTATATTTAAGGTTTTGTTGATATTAAAAATAAATATTATCAATCAATCAAGAAAATTCGATGTGTCCGCTCTTAGATTAGGATATGTGTAACATCCCGAATTTTCGGGATATTAATTCTAAAACCAAAACTTAAATAAATGGAATTCTTTATTTAAATAAACCAAAATTTCCACGGAGTCAAATCAGCGGTAAAATTCAATATTCTAAAATCATTAAATCGGAGACGCAGCTCCACAAATCCAATATTCAACATCTAATAAAGTACTTCAAATTTATTCAATAATACGATAAGTCTTTTCCAATAATAGCATATAAATCAAATAGCACGAAATCCATACAGTCCAAATCCTTAATCTTAATAAGCTTCCAAAAGTGTGAACCTGAAACATATTAAAACAATGAGGTATGAAGCCCAGCAAGAAACCAACCGATCCAACTAGTAGGGCCACATAACATGTATACACATAAAAGAATACAATATTTGATACGATAAAATTATATGATACATAACTTTCTATACACGTATTCTTATTCTTATTCGACATGATACGATACGACTACACATAACAACAATAACTTGAAACCCATAATTCATACCACGACCACTATAACCCGGTGATAACGGTCCTAAATTTTTAGAAAACTGTCACTACAACCCGGTGACTCGGTCCTTATTCTTATTTTCGCAAATCATGGCATAAATCAGAGTCCCAAAATTATCGTTTACACACAGCACATAACAGTAATACATATAACTTGAAAATATAATCACCTAACCCAAGTTTTAATAACAAATTCGTACACATAGCACATAATTTGGAAAACACTAGCAAGATCAATTAGAAACTTACCTCTACGCAGAAACTCAAGAATCAAATCATCCTATCCAATTCTGACCAGACCTGTATTTACCCTTTTTGACCCTCTAAACGATGTTTTCTTGAAAAACTTAAAGAACGAAAGTTGTAGAGGACGAAAAGACCTTTTCGAAAGTCCAGAATCAACGAATTCTGACTTATGATGAATTTTCTATGAATTTTACAAGACTGCTGAATTGTGTATGAAAAATTCCTACGAATTTTGTTGATAAAGATGAGGAAGGAGAATATGATGTATATATAGCGGTACAAAACCCTAAACCCAAACCTACTTATATCGTTTTAAAAACATGATCCATATTTTAAGCCCATTATTCTAATTCAATTTTAAATCATATTCATTATCTAATTTTTAATCCTTTTTTCTATTATTGTTTTATTATTACTAATTTAAAAATTACGGTATATTTCATACTTTAACTGTAACAGCCCCAGTTTTCGAACTATTAATTCTAAAACAAAACTAAAAGGAAATTACAATTTCTTAAACAAAAAGTCAGTTACAGAGATTAATATTACAAAAGCGTAGCTAACATCTATCGAAAAATCAATCTAGACCAATTCTAAGATCCTCGAACTCCAACGCTACCAAACTCGACCTGAAATATTAAAAGAATGAGCTACGAAGCCCAGCAAGAAACCAACCGATCCAACTAGTAGGGCCACATAACATGTATACACATAAAAGAATACAATATTCGATACGATAAAATTATACGATACATAACTTTCTATACCCGTATTCTTATTCTTATTCGACATGATACGATATGATACGACTACACATAACAACAATAACTTGAAACCCATAATTCATACCACGACCACTATAACCCGGTGATAACGGTCCTAAATTTTCAGAAAACTGTCACTACAACCCGGTGACTCGGTCCTTATTCTTATTCTTATTTTCGCAAACCATGGCATAAACCAGAGTCCCAAAATTATCGTTTACACACAGCACATAACAGTAATACATATAACTTGAAAATATAATCACTTAACCCAAGTTTTAATAACAAATTCGTACACATAGCACATAATTTGGAAAACACTAGCAAGATCAATTAGAAACTTACCTCTACGCAGAAACTCAAGAATCAAATCATCCTATCCAATTCTGACCTGACCTGTATTTACCCTTTTTGACCCTCTAAACGATGTTTTCTTGAAAAACTCAAAGAACGAAAGTTGTAGAGCACGAAAAGACCTTTCCGAAAAGTCTAGAATCAACGAATTCTGACTTACGATGAATTTTCTATGAATTTTACATGACTTCGAATTTTACAAGACTGCTAATTTGTGTATGAAAAAGTCCTACGAATTTTGTTGATAAAGATGATGAAGGAGAATATGATGCATATATAGCGGTACAAAACCCTAAACCCAAACCTACTTATATCGTTTTAAAATCTGATCCATATTTTAAGCCCATTATTCTAATTCAATTTTAAATCATATTCATTATCTAATTTTTAATCCTTTTTTTCTATTATTGTTTTATTATTACTAATTTAAAAATTACGTGATATTACAATAAGAAAATTGAATTCTATTACTTTAATTCAAGAATACAAAATTAAAAAGAGCACCTTTTTATGTTAGAAACAATATATTATTTTTTGTATTGACCTATCTAGTTATCAATAATAATATGATTTCTTATAACGAAGGCTATAGTTGTTTCTCTCTCTCCTCCTCTCCCAAAAAATATTAAACTAAAGTTTAGGGGTTGACGTCAGTGTTTAAGTTGATGATAATCTCCATGTTTATTGTTTTTCTTGATTTTGCTTTGTTTTTCAATAAATATATCTCTTTATTTAGAGTCTATGGTCTAGTACCCTGTTGGTGGCTTTTATCTAATGATATATTGGATTTTGTACTTTCTCCTTATGAATAACGACTCTCGTTTCTTTTCCTTGATTTTACTTTATTTTTCAATGAACGTATCTCTTTATTGAGAATCTAGCACCCCGAAAGTGGATTTTGTCTATCCATATGTTGGGTTTTGTTCTTTCTCTTTGTGGGAGTAAATTCTTTTATTTTGGGATCCGGGATCTACAGGATTTTATTGTATTGGTTCATTGGTTTGGATAGTATAGAATCGTAATTATGGTCAGTTATTTGAATGCGTTCTGGCAAATCAGATAGATATTTTTCTCCCGATTACAATATATTGTTGGATTATATCGCCAAAAAAGATATATATTTTAGTGATATAAGCGAAAATGTACCACAATTTAAGAACTGATGAACAATCGTCGTTTGGATGAAAGAAACCTTGATATGATCTATTTTAATATGTGTTTGTCCAATATTGATTACTTTCGCTAACAATATTTTCATTGACTCTATAATGAATTTTATTTTTTGATTGTAATTTATACACCAAATAATGTCTAATACTATCTGAGAGTGTATTTAGTATTTTGAATAATTCAAATATATTGTTAGTTCAATTTGTTTGTAATATTAATTATTGCATAACTAAAAAATATCGATAAGTAAAATGCTAGAGACAATTAGTTAAACTTTCATTTTAATATCTTAATTGGGTGAATCTAGTTTTTTTTTATATTTAATTAATTTAAAAAAAATTTATAAATTAATTTTTAAACGTGTATTTAGAATATTGTGCTAATATTTTTAAAATTTTAAATATAGTAACAGTAGATTTATTCAAATTTGATTGCATTTTATGATCTTAGATCGAGAGTTTGAAATATTAAAATATTATATTATATAATATAGATAAGATAGATTCATGAAATAATGTATTTGGATTAAAAATCAATTAATAAATGTGCAATTTTAAAAAATGGCTCTATACATAGAGAGTGACGCAAAAAACAGATGTGCCAGTATATAATAATACAATTGTGATTGATTTTAAATCAAAAATTTTGATTAAGTAGCTAATAAGTATTTATGAAAATTAGTCTGTATATATAACTATATATTAAAGTATGATTGTAATTGATTTTTATGAAAATTAGCTCAGTATAATTTTTGATTGACTTTCAATTAAAAGATTGATAAGTTAGTAAATATTTGATCACTTTAAAAAATATGTAATTTATGCATGTACTAAATAAAATAAATTTTTAATTTCAAAAAATTTGTTAAGTAACCACGATAAGTAATTAGGGTAAGAATGATATGATTAATTTAATTTTAAAGATAAATTCTGATTGACTCTTATATATATATTTAAAAAATTAATTCGTAATATATAATAATGTAATTATGATTAATTGTAAATCAAAGGGTGGAAGATTAATATTGCGAAAATCGATTAATATTATTAATTTGTATAATCCTGATTGATTTTAATTTCTAGTATTAATTTATTATAATAGTTTTTTGACATTGAAAAAGGTGGAGGGGGTTGGTCTTGATTGCGAGGATTGCATGGTATAATAATTAAATTATTTCAATCAATTAATTATATTATATAATTGTATTAGTTAACTCATTGTTAACTTGTATGTGGTTAATACTTTGTTTAAAATTTAATAGAAGGAAAGTTGAAGAATGAATATTATTGGTCTAAAATTTAGGATTGGCATCCGATTGGTCCTAAATGAATTCCTCTTTTCTGATTGGTTAACTCCATATTGTGGTAGACTCATGTATTATAATAAAGGATATTGTTAACAATAACACATTCCTAAAAAGAACAAATTAAAAAAATTATATTAAAAATATTAATTTATTTATTATAAACAACAAATTTACCAATAAGGCACAAAAATACATTTTTAAAAAATTAAAAAATGTGTTAAAAATTTCAAATTCAATTAAATTATACTCCCTACATCCCGTTTATCGGCCTCACACACTTCTTCGTATGATCTTTCTTCTACGATTTTAAGTTATACTAAATAATTTTTTAGAAATATCTATTGAATTTTTAAGATATTTAACAATAAATTTAAAATTAACGGTAAATTAATAATATTTATTTATGTCATGAAATTAAGTATGAAACATATGTAAATTTAAAATTAATAATTAAATTTATTAAAAATTTTATATTAAATCAAATAATTAATAATATTAATTCATAATAATAATATATGATAGCTCGTGATTTGCACGAGTTATAGGCTAGTATAATATATCGGGAATCGGGGATCGAGGCGGGGATCCCCTAATCCCCGACCCCGTCCTGATCCCCGAATTTTTTACAAAATATTCCTCACTCCCATTACCGAACCCAAAAAATTTCCCAAATTCTCGACTCGAACGGGATGGGGATATATAATATACTATTATAACCAAAACATGATATATTTGGTTAGTTGGTTGGTTGTTTAACGTCTTCCAGAAAAATTGTTAATACCTTCCTAAAAATAACAAGTTAAAAAATTATATTAAATACATTAATTTATTCATTATAAACAATAAAATTTACCAATAAGATTGTTAAAACCTTCCTAAAAATAACAAGTTTAAAAAATTATATTAAAAATATAAATTTATTTATTATTAACACCAAAATTTACCAATAAGGCACAAAAGTACATTTTTAAAATATTAAAAAACACGTTAAAAATTTCAAATTCAGTTAAATTATACTCCCTCCATCCCCTTCATCGCCCACACACACTTGTTCGTATGATTCTTTCTTTTAGAATTTTAGGTTATACTAAATAATTTTTTAAAAATATCTATTGAATTCTAAAGATATTTAACAATAACTTTAAAATTAACGTTAAATTAATAATTAATATATTAATTCATAATAATAATAATATATGATAGCTCGTGTTTTGCACGACTTATAAATTAATATAAATATAAATATATTTTAAATAATATTAAAATCGGGGATGGGACGCGATCCCCGACCCCGTCTGATTCCCGAATTTTTTACAAAATATTCCTATCTTCCCGAACTCAAAAAAATTCCCAAATTCTACGTGAGATGCAATTTAGAAAAACATATTGAAAGCTTAGGAACACCCTTAACTTTTGATAATTATCCCTTGAAATTCAAAAGAAAACTCCTGAGCCGCCTCCTCCTCCGATCATCAGAACCATCGTCTCCGCCGGGCCCACTCCCACCTTCCTCGATCTTAGCGCTACACACTCACCATAACTTTCATCAAACTTTAATTCAAAACCGTTGCTTCAAAGTTGATCAACTTTGACTAATCTCTCTCTCCTCTCTCTCTCTCTCTCTCAACACATATACACACAGATTCTTATATTCAACTTGCCTTAAATTCTAAACTATTCCAGAGCTTATTGATTCTAGTAATTCACAATTTAATCAGTTCAGACTTGTTGTTAGTGATTGAGCTGGAGATTTTGAGATCTAGGGTTTTGAGTTAACTAGCTATTCTATTCAATTGCGCGTGTGTGTATAGACACAGATACATACATATGAATGTGATGGATATGGATATAGCGAAAGATGTTATGGATTTGGACCCTGAGCTGTTACAGCTGCCAGAGGTGTCCCCTTTGGCGCTCAAAACAAGTCCTCAAATTGCTGAGGAGCTGTTTGGACAGTGGTTATCGTTACCGGATACCGGTAGACTGGTATACTATTCGATACTTATTGTTGAATTGTCTGATTGTTCACTTGTATGTGCTTTTGAATTGTATGTTTCGGCATTTAGCAGCGGTATACTTTGTGTAATGTAGTGATGGTAATTTAGGGAAGTGAATATACTAGTAATATGGTGGAAATGATTGGAGTATTGGCCATTTGCTGTGATTAGTACACGAAAAGATTGTTAGGTTCAAACATGATAAGTAGTTTGTGCCTTGTGAAATGAAATGACTTGAAATTTCTGGAACTGTATTGTAACTCTACCATGTGTAGCTTGTGGCTTTATCTAAGTTTTAGGTGGTTGTTGGATGATGTATTTCGTCTTTTAGGATGTTTCAAGCGTAAAGTTGTTTTTAAACTCTTCAAGTTACTCAACTGCAACGAACATGTTCCTTTCCAAGAGTATTTTGTAGATTAATAATTGCAGTTGGTGTGTAGAGAATTTACTTGTGTTTTCCATAGATATTGAGATTGTAAAGGTTGGGTGATTTAGATTGAGAGATAACAGGAGGAGGTAGAGAAGAATTAACGGTAGTTTATGAACTTGTTGCTTGTGATGGGTTGTAACAATATAGTTGACACCTGCATATTGTATTTCATAATTAAATTCCTAAGATTATCTTGTTTGGCTGTTCTCTTTTGCTGATGCATATTATTTTTTACTGTTGACGCACACTTTTGAATGTATACCTGAGTGTCAAGATTATGCTATGCAGTTGACGATAAAAGTAGTATGGTACAGTTGTAAACATGAACTCCAACTCAAGTAACAATTTATTTGTATAGTTTTCCCCAATTTTCACCCAGGCCATCTTAAATCTTTTGTTGCAACCAATCTTAGTCTTAAATTTTTTAGATTTTGTGTTCCTGAAGGTAAAATCATTAATTGATGATGCAAAAGCGGGCACCAGTTTTAGTGCTTCCGGGAACTGTACCTCTATAAATGCTTGTGGGGCTAGTCCATTGCCTTCTCTCTTCGCTACTGCTAGTACACCTCCACTTTCACCAAGAAGTGCTGTAGGTTCCCCGCGAACTATGAAGCAAAGGTCCAGTTTTTCTTCATTAGGCTCTCCTTTGAAATTGGTGAAGGAACCAGTGCGGGAAGTCATACCTCAGGTATAAATTAATATTTGTCTCGTTGACTGTCTTGCGTCAGGATCACTGCTTGCTTTTTGTATGTGCTTATGAATATATTATTGTATTCGTACATTCACAACTCAAGAGAGTGTGGGAGACGAAATGTTTTCTTTCAAAATTTATATCTTTAAAGCAGCATTTCTGTTTTTTTTTTAATGATTCTACTGGCAAGAAACTGAATTCAAAACCGATGTTATTTTTTGTTTTTTACTTTACAGTTTTACTTCCAAGATGGTCCTCCTCCATCAGAGGAGCTAAGAGTACAATGCAATTCTAGAGTTGATGAAATTTTTAACAGAAATATGGATGGTTTACAAGTGCATGGTATCATTTTTATTCCTTCTATTAGCTTTCTTATATACTTATGCCATCATATATCTACAACCGAAGAAAAAGGGAAATTACTTACATAGGATGAAATGATACTTCTAAATGCAGAGTTTAAAGCTGTAACCAAGGATATATGTAAACTACCATCGTTCCTTTCCTCCACGCTTTTCATGAAGATCGACACCAACTGCACAGGGCTAGTAACCAGGTACCTAGTTTTATTTCCGTCGAATTAATTCAGCTTGATGTTCAGGTGTGATTTATTATCTAAACAGCATAGTATGTCCTAAAGGCTGAAACCCAGTACAGCCTGTTACTTTTTTTAATTTTTTTGCCAAGTAAAATGGACCCTGTTCTTACATGTATGCATCTTTGATATATGCTTTAGACATGACATTTCTTAAAAAGAGTTGTAATTGATGAAGAATTTTTAAATGTCGTCAATCATCATAAATATTTAAAAATGTGGTTCAATTTTAGCATTTCTGCAATTTTGACAGGAATAATAATTTGAATTAGATCAATATGTTGATAGAGGATTAGGTGATTTCCATGTTCCTTGCAAGTCTTTGATAGAGCCAGGGATCAATCCAAAACTGATCGAAATCGATTGATCCAAACTGTCCAAACCAATTTAATCGGTTTACTATAATGGTTTGGTTTGGTAATGGTGTGATATTTTAAAAACCAAATTTTTTCGGTTTGGTTTCGGTTTTTACCTCCAAACTGACCAAATAACCGAACCTTTACATTCTTTACAGTGAAACACTTTATGCATGTGTACAAATAATGTACTATTAATTTAGAGTTATAATCTATAAAATGTGTATTAGTACAAACATATGAAAGACATCATTATAAAGACTTTTTTAAAAAAGAATATTAATACATTCTACTAATTCATTAATTTTCATGCATGTAATAAAATTTTATCATTTTATTTTTATTCAACAAAAGTATGAGAGTCGCATTATTTCTATGGTATTCCCTTGCTTTTTATTTGTCAAGTTCATGTTTTCTTTATATTCTTTTAAAAAAAAAACTAAACTAGAATATATTGATACCTAATATGATTCGAAACTTTCAATATTCTTTTATTCTTGGATGTTAAATTTTAATTTGGTTGTTAACTTTGTTGCATAGATAAAATTTGTTTTAAACCAAAACCAAACCAAACCGAACTGTTTTAAATGGATCGGTTTGGCTTGGTTTTTTTATGTAATGGTTTGTTTTCGGTTTGAATTTCATAAAAATCAAATTCGGTTTGGTTTGGTTTGGTTTGGACCCTAAAAACTGTCCAAGCCCCGATGCTCACCCCTAGACATAGCAATAAATTATCCCTTAGTCTTACATATGAAATATATTTTATTGCTGCTTCTGCTTCAAAATATGAAATAAACTGTTTTGTTGAATTCAATTTGTACCAAATAGAAATCCCCTCTTTCTCAATTGCATGCCGATATTTTACTTTTGTTCAAAAACTATGTAGAATATTTTCTTTCTTGAAAACATATTCCACATTGACCATTTGGGAGCTGGATTCTTGGTAGGTTTTGTTGACCGCCATAGGGGCTTTAACATGGGGAACTTGCGCTCATTTACTTTTTTCCATTTTGTAGAGATGCATTTATTAAATACTGGGTTGAAAGCAAAATGATAACACTGGATGTAGCAACTCAAATATACAAAATCCTGAAGCAACCGGACTGCAAATACCTTACTCAGGTCTGTTACCATTTTTCTCTATCACTAATTCAGTGGTCAATTTTTCAGCCAAGGTGCTGCTTGTTTCACTATCTCTCCGTCTAATACCAGGATATCACATCTTTTATACAGGCTGACTTTAGACCTGCTCTTAAAGAGCTTTTGGCTACCCATCCAGGATTAGAATTCTTGCAGAATACTCCGGAATTTCAGGAAAGATACGGTATGCTCTCTGTGATTCGAGAAGTTTGCGTTTAATATAACGTAATGTAGATCACACTATTGATACTATTCCACGATTTGGGCAATTTCAGTCCATTAAAGTTTCACTCAGAATTATAAATCTCAGCCAGAGTAGCCAAGTTTCAGTAAAGACTTTTGTTTGATGTCATCTAAAACTAGATATATTACCAGTACTTTGGAAATTTCTTTTCTGGATCATATCACTATTTGCTTCCGGCCCGTGACATGTTGGTTTAAGACTAAAGATTGAGAATTTCTTCTAGAGTTGTAGCATGTGGTTCAAGGCATTACGAAGGTAGCAATCTGTTTTAGTTATAAGAAGTGTTCTAAAAAATGCTAGGTGGTGAAGGTACTTTCTACCGAATAATCAGCTAGGCCGGGATTAATCGGAAGGATTAAACTGAGGCATCAATTGGACTTTTTTTTAGATTTTCTGTATGAAATTTAAAAATATAATCTACGTCTTAACCTGCATAATTTAGATGTTTTCCTGCCTAATCCCGATTTTTACCGTGAATTTCTGATTTTTCTCGCTTGATCTCCATTTTACCAAAAAATGCCTAACTATCTGATCTTTTACAAAATATAGGCATTTACCTCCCCCGTCTAGCGCTGGGCCTATTTTAAAATACTGGTTATAAGTCAGCACATTTCTTGCTATGTCATCGACTCTTTGGTTAATTGGGATGTTGAATAAATAAATTTTCTGCACAAAACAGGGCCTCGCTGAAAGAGGATTGGAGAAGTTGCTTTATATGCATTTTAATTAAAAAGTTAGGCTTGAGAATGCTTAGTGTTGTCCTTGATATTAGTGTATTTTACTGGGAAATGCTTGTTAGAGTATTTGATTTCCACATTTCTTATGTTGTTCGTATATGGTACTGTCTTTTGTGAGGGCAAGTGCTTCCAGTTTTAGAAGTGGTGATGCAGAACAACGATCCAAAAGGTCCAAATAGTTGAAAGCCCAACCTTGGGTCCAAACACTTACCAGATTTCGAAGCTCAATACTTATTATTCTAAAATTTGTAAATTAAGTTATTAATAATCTTTTTAGAATAGGGGAAGAAACTGATCATTTTAGAGCTTGATTTGAATCAGAAAAGTTTTATTTAAATATGTTTCTAATAAAAGTTATGTTTTGTAATTGGGAGAATATTTTGTTAAGAAGATCCCTGTGAAATTTGAAATCGTTGTTCTGTTCTTTGAGGTTCTCTCCAAAAACACCTACCCTTGTAAAGTAGGATCGTATAGACATGTTATTTGCATTACCATAATATTAAAATACAAGTTCAGTGTAGAAACACTTGAGAGTTGGTGTTGAGAAAAAGCTCGAATAAAAGTTTTTGCGTGTCTCTGCGCGCGTGTGTGATAAAGCAGATTTTTATCATAGGTTGCACAACAATGCTTCAATCAAGCTGGTTCTTGTTATAATCTCTTAGTGTAATTGAATCATGTAATCCGGCATGATCACTTGACCAACTTCACATGCAAATAGAGTTTGCTTATATAGTTCTATTACTCCAGTATCCTACGTAATTGATATGATTGCTATATTTTATCAGATTTCTCCTAATTTTAAACTGAGGGTAAGAATGCATGTTTGGATTCTGATGATGTGAACATTACTTTTCTATGATGGTCTAGCTGAAACTGTCATATACAGAATATTCTACTACATCAATCGATCTGGAAATGGCCATCTAACTCTTAGGGAGCTCAGACGGGGAAACTTGATTGCTGCGATGCAGCATGCAGATGAGGAAGAGGACATTAACAAAGTTCTAAGGTTAGAATGTTCACCCAATAGGTCTCAATTTTAAGCATTAAATAATAAATGTATATCTTTTAAAATGTATGCATGGTCGCAGGGGCAGACACACACACTATTGGTAAGGGTGGCCATGGTCCCCCCCAATATCATCAGCCCAAATGCTTTATAGTATACTGTATATGCAGACTTACTGAAGTTTGCTTTGTTTTGTAACACTAGTTTACTCTGATTCTAGTATTCTACACTTCCACAGCCATTTCAAGATATTCATTTTTCTAATTAATTAGTTTTATTATAATGGTTCTTTGTATAACATATAAAATAGTATTTATTTTGGTGATATACATGATGTGAAAAAAAATAAAAATGGTCCCCCTCTTGACGTTATCCTGTGTCTGCCACTCCATGGTCGTGTATTATAGAAATAGGGTTTTCTTTGATATGAAGTCATTTTTCTTTTCAGGAAGGTAACAATTGAATAGCTTGAAATTTTAATGTTGGTTTAAATTAGATTTCAGAAGACAAGTGATGGCTTTATTTTATAACAATTATAACTAAGGGTGTGCATCGGGTGGTTTGGGCGGTTTAGGACCGCCAAACCAACCAAACCATAAATTTCGGGTTTTTAATTTTTCAAACCATAACCAAACCAAAAATCATAACATTTAAAAAAAACCAACCTAATTATAACGGTTTGGTTTGGTCGGTTTCGGTTTAAAACCATGACATAATTTAGTTATTATCCATATGCATAGGTAGGTAGAGATCTATCCCATTTAGGAAGGAGAAACTATAATAAAATGAGTTAATGAGAGAACTCGACAAATAGCTGAAAAAATTTAAAAGAATTATATATATATATATATAATATTTATATATTATTTAATCTTAATGGTTGGGTTGGTTAAATCGGGTGGAAAAATTAGTAAAACCAAACCCAACCCAAAATTTTCGGTTTTTAAAAATTTAAAACCATAATCAACCCAAATCGAAAAAAACCTAAACTTTCGGTTTGGTCGGGTTGGTTTGGTCGGTTTAACCGGTTTTCGGTAAACCGTGCTCACCCCTAATTATAACTAAGGTGCTATTGTACTGGAGATTTAAAGGTCGACGATTCGGGTTGTCTTCATAGTATTTTTAGCTGTTACATAAAATGAATGAACTCACTTGATAACTTACAATTTAGTAGATTATTTTTCTTAATTATCATTAAAATTATTAAGCTTCTGAAGTAGTCTTTCTGTGCTGTATTAACTGTCACATGGTGAAGTACTGAAGCATCTGTGAAATTTATCTAATTATCTATCTGGTGTTCGTGATATGAATAACAGATACTTTTCATATGAGCACTTCTATGTCATATATTGCAAGTTCTGGGAACTGGATACAGACCATGATTTCCTAATAGATAAAGAGAATCTCATCAAATACGGTAATCACGCACTTACATACAGGATCGTTGACCGAATATTTTCACAGGTATTAAACAATACTGTACAGTTTAATTGTCTGCTTAAAAATTAATGCACTCTTATCTTTATGTTTATAATTTTGATTCAGGTTCCGAGAAAGTTTACGAGCAGTATTGAAGGGAAGATGGGCTATGAAGATTTTGTCTATTTTATGCTAGCAGAAGAGGACAAGTCATCTGAGCCTAGTCTTGAGTATTGGTATATGCTCTTTCCGTTGTGCAACAATGTGTTGTTTAGTTCATTAATGGATTTGTACACTTAGAAAAGTTCAGTGGATTGGATTTGTACCCTTCGAAAACTATTGCTAAAGTTTCACCAAGTTAAAACGCCCAACTTGCAAAATTTCCATAGTTTATGTTTCTATTTCTTGAAAATGGATGATTCAAACAAATTTTGATACGAGTTTCTACTGATTTTAGAATATTTCATCGGGCTTGGCACTTAGTGTTTAATATAATAATCACGGAATCATATCATATAGATTAATTCGTTGATGAATTTGCAAGTGCTTTAATTACTATGAATTTGCAAGTGCTTTAATTACTAAAAAGACAAGCGTGTCTCTTGGTTTTCTGAAGAGGAATTTAAAAGAAGCGAAAATCTACACAGATAATCAAAGATTTACTATGTTGCTAATTTATATCTTAAAGATAATCAATTAAAGACAGCTCTTATTGTCCATATTTGATGCAAAAGATCATTGACTTCTGAATTGGATGGGTACGTGGGAGGGAAAGTGCTATGTAACTTTGCATTCGCATAAGGCTAAAGTTGTCAGCTTCCTTGCCTCCTTGGTGCACACAACTTTTTCTATGTTCTGGTATATGTATACTAATTCCTTGTGACTATGTTCTCCAGGTTTAGGTGCATTGATTTAGATGGAAATGGAGTTCTCACACGGAATGAAATGCAGTTCTTTTATGAGGAACAATTGCATCGGATGGAATGCATGGGCCAAGAGCCAGTTCTTTTCGAGGATATTTTGTGTCAAATAGTTGATATGATTTCTCCAGAGGTGAATTCTCAATCCTTATATGTACTCTTTGGGGAAAGTTTCTGTAATTGACATTGTGTTTACTGCAGAGAGAAGATTACATCACCATACAGGACTTCAGAGGATGTAAACTGTCAGGAAACGTTTTTAACATTCTTTTTAATTTAAACAAGTTCATGGCTTTTGAAAGTCGCGATCCATTTCTTATTCGTCAGGTACGCTGAACATCTTGTTTGTCAGATCCCTGTATGTTGCAATTTGCATGACCTTGCTAGGATGCCATATCTTCGGGCAACTTTGACACACTTTTTTGTGTGCGTGGTTTCTGCAGGAACGGGAAGATCCAACTTTAACAGAGTGGGACCGTTTTGCACATAGAGAATATATTAGGTTATCAATGGAAGAAGATGGGGAATCAAATGGGAGTGCCGAGGTTTGGGATGAATCACTGGAGGCACCATTTTAGGTAAATTGAGGTGAGTCTTGTATTAAAGCTTGACTAGATTTTTGTGCATTAAAGTCTTTGGGGCCCTAATCCATACTAAGAGAGGTTTATGTACTATTACATGTACTATTGACTGTTGAATTTTTTGTTGATTTTTGATGGGACAAAATTAAAGAAAATAAAGTAGGAGACACACAAAAGAGGGGGTTATTCAAATACCATTTTTCAGCTTATAAAGTGTGTTCTGTAGCCCTTAAAATAAGCTAAGAAAGTGAGCGAACATACTACAATAGAAAGTGAGCCCTTAAGTTTCTGGTGGCAGGCTTTGCTAGCTTCGTAATTCTCATTCGTAAATTATTTATACAAAGCAAATGTTGAGTTTACATACTAGTGCAATAGAATATTTATATTACCTATTGTATGCTCTTGCATAGTAAAATTTGTAGTGATACCTTTTCATCATTTTGCAGCTGCAAATTAATTTCTTGCCACATATCCTTTTACTTGGGCTGATTGCTACTTTTCAAGAACGGGACTCGAGAGTCACTGGAAGTTTGGGTCAATATACTTTGTCTTTGGCCATGTCACCTGATGCTCTTTGACCAAGCCTGGAAGGCTTCTATGGCTTTATGCTTTGTACTGCAAACAGCTTTGTCTGGAGTATCAGCCAAATGTCATCTGGAAAAACAGTTTCTCCTTCACTGGGAGATGATATATCTCCAACATACTTCCAGTAATGTCCATCTGTTGTATCTTCTCATTTTTGTAGTGTTCACTTTGCTCCCTTCTACTTTTACCCTTCACTGCGAATGGGTTGAGTTTCGATGGCCTAGTGTCGAGTAAACTTGCAGCTGTGTATGATTGTCTTTTCTAGGAATAACTTTATTCCTATTTTCCTTTATTTTAAGTACATATATCCTATTTGGTCTTTTGAACAATTTATGCCGTCTTAATTGTGTTATGATACAGAT
The DNA here is from genome assembly GCA_036435485.1 of Saposhnikovia divaricata. Classification (NCBI taxonomy): domain Eukaryota; kingdom Viridiplantae; phylum Streptophyta; class Magnoliopsida; order Apiales; family Apiaceae; genus Saposhnikovia; species Saposhnikovia divaricata. The sequence goes on along the minus strand of CM071599.1, from coordinate 20,065,834 downwards.
GAAAAAAATGTTTGTTGATTATCTGGCTATTTGTTATAGTTTATGCAACTGTAAAATGTTAAAGTTGAACCTATGTAAAGGATCGAAAATTCTGTTCCATCCCTTCACAGCTTAGCTTCATCAGGATTATAGTTGCATATAATATAGTAACATAAATCATAATGCAGTTTGATAATGTTCAATTGTGTCATAAAATTTATGGAATTTGAATGTTAAGTGTTGCAGTTATTTTAATAATATTGAATTGAGTAAATTACACAGTGGTGACATATGTTACATCGAATTACGGCCAGTTTTATTTCCCGCATTTTAAATGAGTGGTTCCCGCTTACTTTTTTTTAAAAGAATGGTTATAGTTTGTTTCAGCTTTAAAAAAAAATGGCTCTTTTCCATGTTCATAATTAGCGGAGCCATTTTTTTGAAAGACGTAAATAAAACTTTACCATTATTTAATGAATTTGAAAATTTGAACATGACTTGACTTTCCTAGCTACCAAGCCCCTCTTCAAACCCTTGCCAGAAGGATTTTTTTGAAAATTAGTGTAAAATATGACTATCATTCTGTAATTTACTTTTCTGAATTAGATTTTCCCAATAATTAGTTTAAAATTCCTCCTAGATGAAAAAGCAATCATGAAATCGTTGTATTTTACTTTGTTTTTGCTTTTTATCATAATTGAAGCGTAAACACACGATCAAATCAAACAGATTTTAAAAGATTTTGAAGTAGTATTCACCCGTCCCAAAATATTAGTAGTCTGTTTTGAAAAATTATAGTACTCCTTTTTAACAAAGGATTTATCCTTTATTATTACAGTTTTTTATGCTTACTAGCTTAATAATTGAACGGGCTATATTTATTTCATATAATTTAAATGTTTAATATTATATTTTGATTTAAAATTTTCAATTTTATTTTATTTATTTTTCAGGTTTTCTATTTAATATACTGTGTTAATATATTATTTTATTGAAATAATTACTTGTTTTTTATTTATATGCATATTATAAAAATTTAGAATATTGTTTTTGAATATTTTTTTACATTCTTTCTTAACCTATTTTCTAATTATGGGATCCATCACATTAAACCACCTAAAGTCCTTTATGCTAATTTTGTTGTTCATATGTCAAGGGCTGGTAAGGTTAGGATATAATAATGCTTGACATTTTATTTATACATTTTATGCTAATTTTTAAACAATCCACTGAAATTATCTTATTTCATATTATTTGTTCATCTCTGTCATCGACATAAAGTCCACTATATGTCCAATGTTTATGGAGAGTTAATGTAACGTTAAGAAAAAAATATTTGAACTTCTTTTTATGTGTGAATTTTTCAAAGATATTAATTAAAATAAAAAAATGACTTTCATATATTATTTTAAAAAAATTTCTTTTTAATAGAAATATAATATTTAATTTTTTATTCACAAAAAGAAAATTAAAAAAAATAATATATAGAAATCATTTTTTCTGTATATTAAAATACGTGCGACATTTATTTTAAAACGGAGGAAGAATTACTTATTTGAAGATTCGCTTTACTCTAGAAGTAAAGAAGAGCTAAAACGGAAAGTCTATTAGCACCCTCTTTTGATAGAAGTCACAAAACTCTCTAGTGACCTATAATTAGCATAGTAAGTGAATAAATTTGAAGTCCTAGATTCTCGATTATCGTCTAATTAATATTAACCCATATTCATATTGGAAACTAACAATACATTAATTACCAATGAAAAAACGAAACAGTTGCCTTAATCACCATTTTTAAGGAGAGGTAAATAATTTTTACCTCTAGTGCAGGGGGGTTAAACTGCAATTCTTTTGTGCAGTTTACCCCTTCTTCCTCAAATTTTACCACCCAACACAATAATACATGCAGTAAATATCCTATTTTAACACTAGGTTTCCCTATATCCTCTTGAGAAGTTTCACCTTATGGATTTGATTTGACTATGATCTGAGGTGAAATTAAATGTTCCCTCCCAATTTAAAGTGGTAGGGGGTAAACTTTCAGCCAAGAGGATTGCATTTGAGGAGAATGGGGACAAGAATGAAGGGCCTTTTAAAAGGCCTTAGGTACATTTCTAATTCTAATATATTTGGTAAGTTCTTTTCTTAAAATTTTATGTCTTTTGTTGAATACTTCCGCAAAGAGAAATGGGATTTTTGGTTATTTGATGAAAGCCTCTTCCTGCCTGTTTTTTTCCCTTGCATGTTTAATATATCTTATGCATTTGTCTAACATTGAGCATTAAGGTACAGTAGAACCTCGATAAATGAATATTCGATAAACGAATAACCTCATGAAATGAATAATTTTTTCCAGTTCCGACATAATAGGGACAATGTATTTTTGACCTCGATAAATGAATAAAATTTTCCGGTCCTTAGAGGTTTAAGTGTAACTTCCAAACCATGTACATTTTTGGTGTATTGCAAAAATTTTAGTCTCCAACCATCAGGACCTATTTAAACTAAGAGCGAGGTGGAGACCTCGGATACATGCCTGAATGAATCGAACTAATGATTTGAGAAATATGGTGCAGAGGAGGAGAAAGAACAAGAAATGCAGATTGGCTTACCAACAGATGTAAAACATGTGGCTCATATAGGGTGGGATGGTTCATCATCTGCTGAATCTCCAAGCTGGGTATTAATCTTTTGAGTATAAAATTAATTGTAACTTTTGATTTTTGATTTTTGATTTTGATTTACAACACAAGATGATCGTAGTGCACATATTTTTTTCTTCACACAGATGAAGCATTACAACGGAGGGGGAGTTGTTCAGTCAGCGCCCCTAAATGCGTCTGGACAACCTCGAGAGAATCCTCAAGTCAAATGGGTTTCTCAAGGTTAGAGTTTGATTCTGAAACCATGAATGTTTAAGTGTAAACTGCTGATACTTCTTGGGCATTTTGTGAAATGTTAGATAAAAAAGAAGAAAACTCAAATTCTTGAAATTGACCTAAATTTGCAGATTCAGCAAGGAGAAAGAGCAGAAAATCTTCGGCTAGAGACCTACCAGAATTGCCAAAAACATCACAGCGCCAATTTACAGACAGCTCAGCAGCAAGTCCATCCCCAAAAAGAGATCCATCCAAATCAAGGTCGAGGAGACACCAAAAAGTGGATTCTGAAGGTAGTGGTAGGGGCCGTCGACGGGCCAAAGAGTTGAGCAATGATGCACCTGATTCGCCTTCAACTCCAACCTCTAGAAAACTAGCAGATGGTCCAAAGAAATCCTCTAGGCGCAGAAGATCCAAAGAATCCTCTCTTCACAGATCATCAAAATCAAAGGACAAGGAGTCGTCTGTTAATGAAGGATCAACAAAATCCGAAGATAGTCTCCCTCCAACTCCATTCTCCGACCCTGAATCGGATAATGCTGATTCATCAATAGGGACATCTAGTAATAAAGGTTTACCAGCTTCGAGGCTGAAACCTTTTGTACAAGAGGAAGAAAAGGGAAAAACAAGGGTGTCTTGAATAACAGGCTGAATATTCATTTTTGCTTGCAAATTCTTTTAGCTAGTGATATATTCGACTGGAAAGGGAAGGAATAGGTATCACTTCTTGGTGGATTTTGTAGAATCTAACCATAGCAAGTGTTAAAATTTTGACAGTACTTCCTCATCCAATGAGTAGAAGTGAGAGCATTGATCCTATTCTCCTTTTCATGCAAGTTGTAACAACATTGGCTATAAGAACAAGAAGCCTGGCTTTAAGCCCACATTCTCTGAGTTACAAAATGAAATGGTTACAGCAACTCAGCAAGCAAACAAAGCAAGCACCAACCGGACATTACTAATGTTTGAAGGTTAACATTGCTTTACTTTAAATTATATGGGAAAACTGAAAAAGAGAACATAAAATTGAAAATGAGTCGTCATTGCATGTAGTGAAATTTTAAACCCTCGACCTCTTAGTAGGAAAAAAGAAGATATCCACCGGACAGACTATAATACTACGAATAACTAGATAGGTAGGTCACTTGATCACTGAAATTGGTTTCTCAGATTTTAAATGCCATCTACTTATTGACTATCCTCTGTTTGTACACTATGTTGCATGGCTATGCATAGGACCTTGGTGGCAGTTCGATGTATCTATGTTGGACTGTTTCGAACCTCTGGAAAGAGTTTAAACTAAAGGCATAACTTTTGGTGCAATTGGGCTTTGTCTGTCAGAGTGGATGATGGTTTGCTGACCTATTGTTAAACAGCCCTTAAACACACAAATCCTTTAAAAAGGCTTCATCCATTTTTAACACGGCTATAAGGTAGTAGCTAGTTTTAATTATTGATCGAGTCCCGGACATACAATTGTTATAATCGCGGGTAGGGCTGCACATGGGTAGGGTTGGGTCGGGTTTTCGTCAAACCCCGACCCAACCCAATTAATTCGGTTTTATAAGAAATCAACCCATTAACTGAAAAAAAAATTTGTAACCCAACCCCGACCCAACCCAATTAGTTCGGTTTGGTTCGGGTTGGGTTGGGTTAAATTTACTAATCGGAAAAACTTTACAAAAAATTCTGCACTTCGTAGAACATGTTGCAGAAAATGTTGCTGAAGCTCGAAAGTGTTGCAGAATGTTGCAGAAAGTGTTGCAGAATGTTAAAAAAAGTGTTGCAGAATGTTGCAGAAAGTGTTGCAGAAGCCATAAAGTGTTGCAGAATGTGTTGCAGAAAATTTATATGGTGCAGAAAATTTAGAGTGCAGAAATTTGTAAAAATATATGCAGAAAATATACAAAATATTTAGAAAATATGCAAAAAAATTCTGCATTTTATGTAAACGGGTTGGGTTGGGTTGGTAAGGGTTAAAATTTGTTAAACCCTTACCCAACCCAATTAATTCGGGTTTTTTAAAAATTAACCCGTTTAACCCATGGTTTTGGACGGTTCGGTTTGATCGGTTAAAAAGAGGGTCGGTTTGGGTCGGTTTGGTCGGTTTTTGAAACCCATGTGCAGCCCTAATCGCGGGATACAATATTTTACAACAATTGTCTGTTATGGACCATTTCCCTATGATTATTACGAGTAATATTTGTTAAAACATACTGTATTACGTGTGTATTAGCAAAACACTCATCGATTAGGATGAAGAGGAGTACTATTTGCTTCATTTACCATGTTTATTATGGGTTACATTTATATAAGATGCTACCAACCAATGCAATGCCTTGATTTCTTCAGTCATTTGAAAATTGAATTCGTTAGAAATCCATACTTAAAACTCTTAACAATCTGACTAATTGAAATCCACTACAAACTTGTTTCCAACCTAATTTGATTTCGCTACCAACATAAAAATTACTCCCACTCCCCAGTTTCTTTACATTGTGTTTGAGCATGGAAATCAAGAATATTGAGTGTAATATTGTTAAAATAAATGTAGTGGAATAATAATGGTTTTATTGTTAAAATAAATAAAATAGTGGATGTAATAGTGTAAAGTGTTGAAAAAGTGGAGTGAAGTAGTGAAGGTAATAATGTATTTTATTGTTAAAGGTTAATATTTTTAATTATGTAAAGAATTGGTGGGACGAAGGAAAGTTTAAAGAAATGAGAGGGATACAGAATGAAAAATAATAGAAAATGAGAGAATAACCAAAAATAAATGGTTAACTAAATTACAAATTATATCCTTTTCGTTTATTATAATATATAGTATAGTATAGATATGATATTTTGGGGGAGTCGTTGATACTGGAATTTGGATAATTGTAAAAGAAAAAAAAAATTCAATTTTTCCAATTCTCCTTAAATCAAATGCTACATAAATTTGACTTGGGTGATCGGACTGACCTAAAGTTTGTGAATCACTTACCGGGTGCACTCAGAATTAGTTGATTTTACATGGCATGTCCTTCACTTATTCATTGCATCCAACCGTGAATCACATGCAGTACTCATATTGATTTTGATATTTCTTATTTTAAGAGAATGATCATTTATTTCAAATCTATTGTTTTTTTCATTTTACAATAAAGTACTTATAAACATATAAATGAGTATTTGTTTTAACCATTCTCAGAAGTGAGCGAGTATCCATGATCTAAATTAACAAAAGATACATTCTTAATCATTTAGGTTATCCAACCTTTAATATGAATATATTTTGGAATTAGTTGAGGATTAAACGCAAGAAAACAATAGAATCCTAACATTGCGGATGAGAACAAAAATAAACTTTCCCTTGCATGATTGACAATACATTTATATATTTGTTGCTCTATCACGACCTCATGAAAGTGATTTTGTTTTCTTTTTCAAAGCAGCCCAATTTCGACGACATCTTGCTCCTTTTCTTAATTTCTTTTATTTAAGAGAGTAGAAAGACTGAAATATATCTCATGTAAGTTCTCTGAGATAACTACTTTTTATATATAAAAATGGGGTGGGTATTTTAATAATTTCAGATTTTTTTAATTAGCCTTGCGGGCCCAGCAAGATTTAAAAATTATTTTATATGTATCTTAGAAAAAGTTCCCTCAGATATATCCCAGGGTCCTTTTTCTCTTTATTTAATTCTGAATAGTTTCATTGGTAACCTATAGTTTCTCAATATTATAAGGTATTAAAAAGACAAAGACAAATCAGTATTTGTTAGATATGAATTTGTTTTTCCCTACTTTCTGGAAAAAAATTACATATTCATTAAAAAAATAATGTTAGGTGTTCCAAAAAAATTTCAATTTTTTTCTCAAACAAGGTCATATAATATATGATATATTTTAATTCATGAACACATGTATACACATGATCCCATATTACTATTAGAAAATCATCAATTGTAACAGTGACTAGATCAGTGAAAATAGGTCTGAATCCAAAAAATTGAATCAAAATTCTTGGAACCGAATTTGATTTTAGAGTCGAATTGAAAAATTTGATAAATATCCGAAATCAATTCAATTCGATCCGAAAATTTAACCGAAAATGATTCGAAATAGTAGATCTGATTATGATTTGCAACCGATCAAAACCGAATATGACTCAAAATACTGAATTCAATTTACATCCGAATTAGAAAAATAACAAATTCTGTTGTTATTATAATTTTAACGGGGTTATAACGAATAGTCTATTTATACTATTATATAAATTCCGAAACATTGAAAGTTTTGGTACCTGTTTTTTGGTACGTAGTGAATTTACTTATTTACCATTCATTATAAAAAAATATATATATGATATCCATACTATTAAAACTCTTAAAATAAATAATAAAATAATATAATTAATGATAAGTAATCGATTGCCTTTTTTCACATTTACTTTTAATTAAAGATATTATCTTTTATAAACACCTAAAAACATCAATCATATCTTCCAATCATTAATATTTCCTTTCGAATTAAAACACGTTACCTTTTTAATTTAAAACAAATATTACAATCATTAATATACCCGAAAATATCACATCATATTTTTCAAACATTGAAAGTTTTAATACCTATTTTTTGGTACGTAGTGAATTTACTTATTTACTCATCATTATAAAAATATATATATGATATCTATACTATTAAGACTCCTAAAATAAATAATAACATAATATAATTAATGGTAAGTAGTTTGCCTTTTTCCACATTTATTTTTAATTGAAGATATTACCTTTAATAAACACCTAAAAACATCAATCATATCATAGCTTCCAATCATTAATATTTTCTTTCGAATTAAAACACGTTACCTTTTTAATTTAAAACAAATCTTACAATCATTAATATATACCCGAGAATATCACATCATATTTTTCAATTATTAATAAAATAAATTAAAAATTTGTATACGTTGTTTATATCTATACTATTATATAAATTCCGAAACATTGAAAGTTTTGGTACCTGTTTTTTGGTACGTAGTGAATTTACTTATTTACCCTTCATTATAAAAAAATATATATGAAATCCATACTATTAAAACTCTTAAAATAAATAATAAAATAATATAATTAATGGTAAGTAGTCGATTGACTTTTTTCACATTTACTTTTAATTAAAGATATTACCTTTTATAAACACCTAAAAACATCAATCATATCTTCCAATCATTAATATTTCCTTTCGAATTAAAACACGTTACCTTTTTAATTTAAAACAAATATTACAATCATTAATATATACCCGAAAATATCACATCATATTTTTCAAACATTGAAAGTTTTGATACCTATTTTTTGGTACGTAGTGAATTTACTTATTTACTCATCATTATAAAAATATATATATGATATCTATACTATTAAGACTCCTAAAATAAATAATAACATAATATAATTAATAGTAAGTAGTTTGCCTTTTTTCACATTTATTTTTAATTGAATATATTACCTTTAATAAACACCTAAAAACATCAATCATATCATAGCTTCCAATCATTAATATTTTCTTTCGAATTAAAACACGTTACCTTTTTAATTTAAAACAAATCTTACAATCATTAATATATACCCGAAAATATCACATCATATTTTTCAATTATTAATAAAATAAATTAAAAATTTGTATACGTTGTTTATAATAAGGAAACATTAGTATAATCCGTAAATATGAGTATATTAAATTATATTAAATTAAAATTAACTAATTATATAATAGCCGAAACATTAAAAATTTTGGTACCTATTTTTTGGTATATGTTTTTTAGTATTTCGTGAATTTACTTATTTAATCTTTATTATAAAGAAAAATATATGCGATATCTATATTATTAGAATACCTAAAATAAATAATAACATAGTATAATTAATAGTAATTAGTCGATTGTCTTTTTCATATTTACTTTTACGTAGTGAATTTACTTATTTACCCTTCATTATAAAAAAAATATATATGATATCCATACTATTAAAACTCCTAAAATAAATAATAAAATAATATAATTAATGGTAAGTAGTCGATTGCCTTTTTTCACATTAACTTTTAATTAAAGATATTATCTTTTATAAACACCTAAAAACATCAATCATATCTTCCAATCATTAATAGAGAGAATTACCAAAATGCCTATTTTTCACAAGTTTTTGCCCAAAATACTGATTTTGAAAAAAATGACCCGAAATACCGACGGGATACGGAGAATCGTCCTCCGTATGACGTAGATACGGAGCTGCGTCTTCCGTGTTATGCATGATGCGGTGGACGGTGTTCCGTGTTAGGTGGGTGCGCAGCACAATCACGGAGCATGGTCTTCCGTATCATGCATAACACGGAAGACTCAGTTCCGTATCATGTCCTGTTACGGAAGATCGTGTTCCCCAACACCCCTCATATCACGGTACACGATGTACCGTGTCCCGTCAGTAAAAAGGGTCAGCCAATTTCCCAGATGAATATTTTGGGCCATCACCCTCATTAATATTTCCTTTCGAATTAAAACACGTTACCTTTTTAATTTAAAACAAATATTACAATCATTAATATATACCCGAAAATATCACATCATATTTTTCAAACATTGAAAGTTTTGATACCTATTTTTTGGTACGTAGTGAATTTACTTATTTACTCATCATTATAAAAAATATATATATATGATATCTATACTATTAAAACTCCTAAAATAAATAATAACATAATATAATTAATGGTAAGTAGTTGATTGCCTTTTTTCACATTTATTTTTAATTGAAGATATTACCTTTAATAAACACCTAAAAACATCAATCATAGCTTCCAATCATTAATATTTTCTTTCGAATTAAAACACGTTACCTTTTTAATTTAAAACAAATCTTAAAATCATTAATATATACCCGAAAATATCACATCATATTTTTCAATTATTAATAAAATAAATTAAAAATTTTATACTTTGTTTATAATAAGGAAACATTAGTATAATCCGTAAACATGAGTATATTAAATTATATTAAATTAAAATTAATTAATTATATAATAGCCGAAACATTAAAAATTTTGGTACTATTTTTTGGTATATGTTTTTTAGTATTTCGTGAATTTACTTATTTAATCTTTATTATAAAGAAAAATATATACGAAATCTATACTATTAGAATACCTAAAATAAATAATAACATAGTATAATTAATGTTAATTAGTCGATTGTCTTTTTCATATTTACTTTTAATTGAATATATTATCTTTTATGAACACATAAAAACATCAATCATATCATATCTAGCAATATTAATCTATAACAAAAAATATCCATCATTTCTTCTAATCACTAACAAAATATAATATAAATCTGTTACTACGAATAATGACCATTAGATTTTTAGTTAAAAATCAGAATCGTTAGATCTAATGATTAAATATATCATATAATTAAAATAATTTACTAAAATTTCAAGATTCGAATTCTATCAACTACATATTTATTTTAAAATTTTATAATGTAAGTTTTAAACCATCCATATTTTTAATTAAATTTAAATTAAATTATTAATATTAAAATTAAAATGACATTTTATAAATGATGATTATATAAAAATATAATTGTAACATAAAATAAAATTTGTTACATTTCAAAAAAAATCCGTGCATCGCACGGGTTATAAGCTAGTATACACTAATGTGCGTTTCATTCAATATTTAAACAATCTTATGTCAAATATATTATAATTATTTTATCATTTTTTTTGAAAAAAATACATAATTTTATACTATAAATATTATAAGAAATAATAAGTTACTTTTAAAAATCTCATAAATTAAAATGACAAATGAGTAATATCTAAAAGGATCTGAACCAATTCTAATCCAAATCGAATGTAATTCGATCTTAATCCGAATTTTATCTTATTTTAATTTGAATTAGACCCAAACCGAATCTGATAGGATCCGATCTGATCCGAACTATATTAAAATATTTCATAACCTAAAGTTAATCCGATTCGAGATTGATCAGATCCAAAAACAATCTGATAATCCGAATTGCTATACGCATTTGGTTTTCTGAAAATAAGTAATTAGTTTGAGAACTAAGTGCCTGTTTGGCTTGACTTATTTTAAGTTCTTATGGACTTATTTTTGGGTAAAAATTTCATATTTTGATAATTTCTTTTTATACACGTATTTAATTATGTTTGAGATTCAATAAGTTGCAAAAAAAGTTAACTTTTTCAGGAAAAAAGTTAGGAATCTCTAACTTTGTCTTAAAATAAGTTGAATTATTTTGAAAATAAGTTTTTCCAAACACCTCTTAAGATAAAACAAACCAAAGGGATCTTCTTTAGTTAGAACTAAGTAATTTTTCTTGAAAAAATTACGAAAATATTTTTGTTTAATATTTAATAGAAGTCTAATTAAAGGATCCTTTTTGGTTTGATTTATTTATTTTGCAGGTAGTTTTCAAGGAATTAACATTTCATGTAAGGTTGTTTTTCCTCAATCATAAGGGACTCTTTTCTGAAAGGTGTTTTCAAATCAGACATTAAGATTTTATTATCTAAATTTCCGGGACATCCATGCATATCCTTCAATTAGATGATAAACTTTTTTGAATGAAAAAAAACTCTGCTATTGATATTATATCTTGATACAATTTATTTACGTGAATGTAAGTTTTGTCAAAAATAAAACAAACTAATACGAGAAATGAACAAAATTTAAGTTATAAAACGTTCCAGAAAAATGTAATATAATATAATATCTTGTAAAATAAAAGTACAAAAAGAAAATAGATATAAAACTTGATTCAGTTTTTGAAGGATGTAGATTTAAGACTTTGGGTAGGACTTACGAGTCAATAAATATGTGCTCCATCTATTCATAGAAATGATTAATTCACTCCCTCGTTTTGTATACTGATATTTACAGAGGCTTGACTTGAAGCAAGTAATAACATGTTACATATTTTGTTAAGGGCGTCCGGCTCCTGGAAATCGTCTGCCAAGGACGAGAAATTAAAAAAAAAAAAAAAAAAAAAAGAACACATGGCTCTTACATCGTTGGATGGAAAAATGGACGGTCAAAATTAAACAAAAAAATTGGAATGTACCATTTAAAATTTCCGCGGTATAGAAGAATTCTTTACACATACCGTGGAAAGTTTCCGCGATACGTAGGATTTATGTTTAGCTGTTCACTTGTTCATTTGAAATATAGTTTTCTAACTTTGTTATCTTTACTTTATTTTTCTATTTACAAATTTTGTTTATATATTTCATTTAATTTATAGTTTTCTATTTTATTTTTCAATTTACATATTATATTTATATACTTTTCATTCCCTTTATACTTTTTTTTAAAGTTAAAGTTTATTTTCTTAAATTTTCTAGACATGAGCCTTTTTCCAAGGATTTAAAATATTAAATATAATATTTTGAGGTGTTCTTGAATAATAAAATTAAATAAAAAGAATAATAAATAAGAAAGAGGTGTATTTGATAGGAGCTAATTATTAAACATCATATTTTACCATACATTATAAACAACCAAGAATAAAATTAATGAATATTTGAAATTAAGTAAGATGATTATTTTATATATGTATATACATATATATATATATATATATATATATATATATATATATTAAAACGGATTTTAAATGATATTGAATATTATATTAATATTAATACCAACTCATTTTACAGCTTAAATAAATGAATAAACAAATTACTGATAAGTTATATATATATACAAAGAAGTTTTAAAAGTAATCTTGAATTATGATATAAAAAAAAAATCAAATACTAGTTTCAAAATTTAACTTTTTTATTTGTTGCAAAATAAAGAACGTCAATTATAATACAAACTTTTATAAAAAGCAATAAACAAATTATTTAATAGCATTCTTTCAATAAAAAAACATAATCAAATTTTTATGTTTAGTATTTTACATAATTTGGATATAAAAATTATGAATTAATTGAAAAAATTGTGAATAAGAGAAAAATAGAACTAAAATAATATTTAGCAAAAAATTAATAATAATAAATTAGAAAACTATTAATTAAATGATAAAAATGTGCATAAGACATGTAAAATATATAAATAGCTAAATATAAACCCTAGGTACCGCGGAAACTTTCCACAGTACGGGTAAAGAATTCTCCCGTACCGCGAAAATTTTCAACGGTACGTTCCAATTTTTTTTTAATCTTGACCATTCATTTCTCCATCCAACAGTATAGGAGCCATATGTTGTCTAACTCATCCCTGACAAACGATTGCCAGGGACCGGAGGCCTTTCTTAAGAGGAGGAAAAAGAAAGAGTAGCTTTAGCCATGGCTTTTCTTTATCTGAAATCCAAACACTCTCCTCTATCTTTGAAACTTTTATGCCTTTTGACCTCTCAAACCAATTCAATCTGATTCGAAAAATATTCGAACCGAAAATTTAATCGAAAATAATCCGAAATGCTAGATCTGATTATGATCTGCAACCGATCAAAACCGAATATGACTCGAAATACGAATTCAATTTACATCCGAATTAAAAAAATTACGAATTCAGTAGTTATTATAATTTTAACAGGTTATAACGAATACTCTATATACATTAATGTGCGTTTTATTCACCCATTTATAAGCAAAATGCATATTTGAAACAATTTTATGTCAAATATATCATAATTATTTAATCATATTTTTTTGAAAAAATACATAATTTTCTACTATAAATATTATATTCAATAATAAGGTACTTTTAAAAATCTCATGAATTTAAATAACGAATGTGTAATGTCCGAAAGGATCCGAAGTAATTCTGATCTGAACCGAATGTCATTCGATCTTAATCCGAATTTTAATCCAAATTAGACCCGAATCGAATCAGATCAGATCCATATGATCCGAACTCTATTCAGATATATCATAACTTAAAGTTAATGCGATTCCAGATTGATCCGATAACGATCTGATTATCCGAATTGCTACACGCATTTGTTTTTCTGAAAATAAGTACTTTTTTTTTGACTAATTAGGCTTATATGCCTTACAACTTAGTATGTGTTCTAAGATAATTCTCGGGGTGAGCGAGAGTTGAACCCACAACCTGAGACGACATAGGAGACATCCTTTACCGCTCGACTATCCAATCGAAAATAAGTACTTAGTTTGATAACTAAGACAAAACAAACCAAGACGAAAAATGAACAAAATTTAACTTATAAAACGCTCCAGAAAAATGTAATAAAATATAATATCTTGTAAAATATAAATAAAAAAAGAAAATAAATATAAAACTTAATTTAGTTTTTGAAGGGGGTGAGGATCCTCTATCCCATTCTCCATGTCCCCTATACAAAATAGGTGCCTCTGACGGGGCCCATTGTAAGGAAAATAGAAATAAAAATATTTTATTTCCATTTTCCTTACAATGGGCCCCGCCAGGACACCCATTTTGTATAAGGGACAAAAGGGGATATTGACAAGGGGACAGAAGATCCGGGCTCTTTTGAAGGATGTAGAATTGAAGACTTTGGGTAGGACTCGGGAGTCGATAGATATGTGCTGCGTCTATTCATAGAAATGAAATGATTAATTCACTCACTCGTTTTGTATACTGATATGTTTAGAGTATTACAGAGGCTTGACTTGAAGAAGCAAGTAATAATAACATGTCACATATTTTGTTAAGAGGAGGAAAAAGAAAGAGTGGCTATAGCAATGGCTTTTCTTTATCTCAAATCCAAACACTCTCCTCTATCTTTGAAACTTTTATGCCTTTTGACCTCTCATCCAACAAGATTTCAGGGTCTCAATCTCCCCTCCCAGCTGATGAGGTATTTTTTAGGATTACTGCATGTCATATTGTCATGTTTACTTTTCAATATAAGGGGTCTAATCTTGTTTTTATGTCTTGTCAAAGTTCTTGTCTATTTTGCCTTCGTGGAAAAGTTCTTATCTTGCATGGCGAGGTGCTTGTACTTATGTGTGTGTATGTAGGTTGCAGAGACAATGAAGAAGACACTATTACCAGAAGCTATGATCTTGATAAAATTAACACTCAACTTACTTTCGACAAAACTGGGATCTTTGTTGCTATGTGGATTTGTGTGTCTGGATTGGAGTTGGCCATTTATTTTCAGGTTTTCGGAATTACCATTGAAAAAAAGAGAGGCGATTCTCTTCAAATGGTCATCAAAAACTAATTTTCCGATGCCACTGCGCTTGGTATTCGCCCTGTTCAAGGCCTTCTGCTGCTACACTACTTTCTCTTGGGTAATTTTCACTGCATAAATTTTACTTCCTCGTTTAACATTATTTCGCAAAATTTCAGACTACGTCGTTTTAAAATTTATTGAAACTTATTACTTGAATATAAATCGAAGCTTAATAAATAAAATTTTATTAGAAGTACTGTTTTGGATATGTGGATTAATCGAGTTGTATTCTTGTCGTTTTCGGGTTTTGTCTCTGTCAATTGTCCGATCAAATTTGAATCGGATTTGAGATTGTGTCAGACGTTACCACCCCACGATGGGGGTGATGTATAAAAGAGAAAACAAGTTAAAAACAATTCGCTGCCGTCCACCTACGTTATGATTATGATGCCTTTGTCTTCTTTGTCCGATGTCATGGAACTTTGTGGTGACCACCTAAGCCTGTAACCCCCATGTTTCTACTCTTCTAGGCATGGGTAAAGTCATGGGGGTGGGGGGGTGACAAAGATATCCTGATTGCCCGATACTCCACTTTCTTAAAATTGGATTCTTCTGTTACAATTTGAGTATTTAATGAACGGCAGGATAATCTAAATTAACAAAGTTGAATTATTAGAATAGCATATCTAAATGTGTAGCTTTTTTTCTTTATCGTGGACATTAATTTGTTGCAGACTGATGAAAATTCCAAAAATCCAGCATGTGAGGCAGTTGGATACCATGTAGATAATGAAGAAAATATAACCTACCCACAAAAGGAGAGACCTCTTGAAAATGGTATTATAGAATCCAAGGATTGTAATGGCTCAAGCTTCATGGAGTCTCTTAAACAAAAAGGCCTAGAAGTGACCGAAGATGCAACGTCGGTTCGGATTAAATGTGATGTTGTGATTGTAGGTTCTGGTTGTGGAGGAGGAGTTGCAGCTGCACTTCTTGCAAGTTCTGGTCAGAAGGTGGTGGTTCTTGAAAAAGGGAATTATTTTGTGGCTCAAGACTACTCTCAAATTGAAGGACCGTCAAATAATGAGTTATATGAAAAGGGAGGTTTGTTTACATCAGATGATGGTAGAGTTGTAATAAAAGCAGGAACAACAGTTGGAGGTGGGACAGCTGTGAATTGGTGCGCTACACTTAGAACTCCAGATGATGTGCTTAGGGATTGGTCCGAGTCTCAGAAGCTTCCATTGTTTGGAAGCTCTGAGTATCAAGATGCAATGGATGCTGTGAGTAAGAGACTTGGTGTGACATATGGTTGTCCTGAGGAAGGGTTTTCCAATAAAGTTATTCGAAAAGGGTGCGAAAATCTTGGGTTGACGGTTGAGAGGATTCCAAGGAATTCACCAGAAGATCATTATTGTGGTTTTTGTTCTTACGGTTGTAAGAAAGGTCTAAAAAGAGGGGCCGATACTACATGGCTTGTGGATGCTGTTCAAAATGGGGCAGTGATTTTAACTGGTGTAAAAGCTGAGAAATTTGTATTAGGGGAAGACAAGAATGGTGGTGCTAAAAAGAGATGTTTGGGAGTTGTTGCCAATTTTGTTGGCAAGAACATTACTAAGAAGCTGCAAACTGAGGCTCGTGTAACAGTTTCTTCCTGTGGAGCACTTTCAACACCACCGCTGATGATTTCAAGTGGATTGAAAAACAAAAATATTGGTAGGAATCTTCATCTGCATCCTGTTATATTTGCTTGGGGTTATTTTCCGGAACATACTTCAAAAATTGAAGGGAAGAGTTATGAGGGAGGGATACTTACAACACTTCACAAGGTTGAGTCTGAGGATTCCAGAGTTCAATCTATTATTGAAGCTGCTGCAACAGGACCTTCAACATTTGCTGCAATATATCCTTGGACTTCGGGGCTTGACATGAAGGATAAGATGTCAAAATTTGCAAGAACTGCAGTTTTGTTCAGTCTAGTGAGAGATCAAAGTTCAGGGGAAGTGAGATCAGAAGGTAGAGTTTCGTATGATATCAACAAGCACGATGAAGAAAATCTTAAACACGGATTGCGACGAGTCTTAAGGATAATGATTGAAGCAGGAGCTGTTGAAGTAGGCACTTTTCGGAATGACGGACAGAGGATGAAATGTGAAGGGATTAAGAGTGAAGATGTGGATGAGTTCTTGGATGGCGTGGCAGCAGATGGAGGGCCTAAGTCGAACAGAGATCATTGGACTTTTTATGCATCTGCGCATCAAATGGGGAGTTGCAAAATGGGTGCCAATAATGAACAAGGTGCAATTGATGAAAATGGGGAAAGTTGGGAAGCCAAGGGCTTATTTGTTATTGATGGAAGTGTATTGCCAGGTGCAGTTGGAGTTAATCCTATGCTTACTATTTACTCTACTGCTTACTGCATCTCAAAGAAACTGGCGGAGTCCATGAAGAAGGAAGAAACGAGAATTTAATATCAAAGGGTTTAATACATTAAAAGAGCAAGTTGTCATGTAGATGCTAAAGAAGTCACTGTGTGCTACGCATTACAAAGAATAATCGGTGCTTCATTTAATTATGGTACTAGGATAATCTTTACATATATTCTGAGTTGAGTCATCCTACATTTCAAAAAATTACTACTGTACTAGCATATTTTGACCCAAGTTTTCTTATGCGGCAAAACAAATATTTGATGGGTGAAAGAAAGTATTGAATCAATCTCAGTTATGTTATGATACCCTTCGTCAATTAGAAACTAGGCACATTAAAAAAAATGATAATTCTTACGTTTAACTATACTGAAACTTCCAAAAAACAAGGGTTTGAAAATTCTTCACAGGCTGCAACTTCAGCATCTGGCTACTGATAACACTTGGGATGTGTAAGAAGAATACAAGAATGTTTTCACACAATTTAATCTGTTTTATTTTACGACTGGTAGACCTATCACAATCAACTTTCCAACTGAATTCAGGAACATCCGGTCAAAAATAATGGACCACAATGATTGGACTTTAGTCGGGCAAGAAAACACATTTGCTCATGGTATAATTTTAATGTTATTAAACATTAGCCGTCAATAGTCTTCTGATTATCTAGGTAATGAATTCACAAAAATCTTCCAAATGGAGCAGAAGAATCACTGAGATTCAAAGGACTCAACTAGCAGATGCTTTAACTGCCTTTTCAGCGGCATCATCCAGATCCTCTGCTGTGATCAATGTCATACCACTTTCCTGAAGAGATCAAGAAACTTGTATAAATTGGTTTACTTTTTAACACGTGGAAGCTATGATTTTATTATCTACGGAAAAAAAGAAAATTTTACCTTTAGAATTCTCTTTCCTTGGTCAACGTTGGTACCCTCAAGACGAACAACAACTGGTACCTTCAAAGCAACCTTTAAACAAAAAATACACGTTTCAGGTAATACAAGTTAGGATGAAGCTTACAAATTTACATTTTAATGATGATAGAAAAGATGAAAATTATATAAAGCATTATGTTGAAGCACAGAGAAACTACTGTCCTTTTGTTACATTTAACTAATGTGTGCTTGTAAGCAATACATCAAATCACACCAACTATTATGTCATTTACTACGGCTGTAGATTCACGTGTAAACGCTTTACCTAATAGAAGTCTGTCTTATAATTATTACTTGTTACATGTAAAACACCAAAGCAGGAACATCACCCTCGAGGTCAAATTGCCGTTCATATTGAACTAATGAATCACAGCCGATTTGGTTAACATATTATTAATCATGATGACAAGTATAGAAAGAAAAATAGAAAGCATCTAGACTTCAACGACATAAAGGAAGTCGAAAGCTATATCAAAACTTAGCAAGAGCACCTAAATCAATCTCATTCAACACACACCTGTTTGGCAGCATTGACAATTCCACTTGCTATAACATCACACTTCATTATTCCTCCAAAAATATTAACCAAAATTGCTTTTACTTTGTCATCTGCTGTCAATATCTTAAAAGCCTCCACAACCTACCCAAAAGAATTAGAAAAGTAAAGTAAAATATTGAAATGGCTGAAGAATAAGAATAACAGCAAATATTTAACTGAGCAAAACTTAAGATGAACCAGAAAAAATAGAGCCATCAGAGCTAAATGCATTACTATCCAGTTTACAATGAGTACACATCTAATTACATACAAAGCAAAATTTAAAAGTTACCTGGTTTTCGGAAGCATTCCCTCCTACATCCAGAAAATTGGCAGGGGTTCCTCCATGTAACTTAATTATATCCATGGTTGCCATAGCCAGACCAGCACCATTCACCATGCAGCCAATTTGTCCATCTAAACCAATGTAGTTCAAATCTGCTTTTGCAGCAGCAACCTTCCCCGAAAAACAAAAGTATTTTTAGTTTCACGACAGTGAACACAAACTGTGAAATCACATTTTCCACTGCTATTAAGCGGGGTAAGACATGTAGTTTTACAATATTGCACAATCTTACACTACCAATACCTTTCTCTAAAATCAGTTTGCGAAGGGAAAAAAATAAAAGAACAAAGAAAGAAACTTGTACAGTTATCTCTAATACAATCATGCATTAGCAGCACATAAGCTACATATGTACAAGGGAATACTAATGTCATACCTCACGCGGATCCTCCTGAGATGGATCACGAAGAGCAAAAATCTCCTTCTGCCGGAAGTAAGCATTGTCGTCAAAGTTCAGTTTAGCATCAGCAGCTACTAACTTGTTATCCGAAGTCTCAGCAAGGGGATTAATCTGTCAATAAATTACTGGCTTAGTCGGATGAACAATAGTATAAGTTTCATATCAATCATGATTACTCAGAACAAAATGCATACTTCCAACATTGTGCAGTCACAATCACAAAAGAGTTTATACAACTTTTTCACTTGCTCCATGGATTCCTTTTTGTCAGACACTTTGGGAGCCAAGCCATCTACAACTTTGGCAGCATCTTCATCAGTGATTCCTTTAAAAACATCAATCGGTACCTGCATACCAAATGGCAAATATAAGTCCAACATAAAACACAAATATATATATATATATATATATATGTATAGAGAATAGAGAAAAAATCGAGTTGCGGAAAATGGTAAAAGAACCTTTATTATCATATCTGGAAATTTCTCAGCAAGGTCTTCAATGCTGGTTCCTCCTTTTTGACAAGCAATTATAAGCTGAACAAAATTCCCAGAAATGAACTTTGTTAGCAAAATGAGCAAAATGAACCACACATTTTAAAATGTTAAATAAGAAACAATGGGTAATATAGTAGATATACTAAATGATTCAATGATACATGATCTAACCCCAAAAATAAAAGATAATTTAACCTCGCGCTCACTGACAAGTATGAGAGCAGTAATGGGTAATTTAAAGCAGGAACTGGATAAAAGACATTTTTCCATTACCAGAAAGAAAAAAATGCACTAGAAAATATTTTAGAAGCATCTTAAAAAATTATTTCATGAGAATAATGAAACTCAACAAGAAAGTAAAACTATTTTCATGAATCAAACACACTCTGCTAAACCTAGTGAAACATTGTGTTAATTTCAAGTGACAGCACCAAAATTTACATTCAACTGTTTCTCACCATACAACTACAACAACGCATAAAGTTGCAGCAGCAACTTTTCACATTAGAAAAAAATGCAGCAAGGTAATGGACAGAATGTAGTTCAAATGAGAACAGTAAACTCCTAACAATTTATTTTTTATTGTTATTTCTATTCAAAGGTGATACGGTAAAACCTAACATATACTAATGCAAAGTATATCTATGAAAACCACAATAACAAAGACATCTCCATCATCGGGATTCAGTAGTAACCAACTTCATATAATACATAACATAACAAGTATGGACTCTTCAGAGTACAGATGAATAAATTTAAGACATGGCATAATCAATGCTAATATAGAATATAATTATATAAACCTCCTGACATGGGTGATATAACATAAGACTATTCAGTCTCACTTGTGCACTTACTGAACTCTGTAACCTTAAGGAAAATATGCAACTAAATGTTATATGCGATATATATACCTAAAGTTCAGATGCACTGAAAAGTTTAACATATACGAATAATGTGATCAGGAACTTACTGGACCGGCAGTAGTGCGGTCAAGCATGATAGCAAAGTACATCTCGTTCACAAGGGACACCTTTTCACACAAGTAGATCTGCACAAAAGAGAAACAGTAATAATCATTCAACTAGGTTGTGAATTATACCACTGAGTTCCAACTTCCAACATCACATTTCAGGACATCTGAACACATATATTAAAAAGAAAAGTAAAAACTTCATTTTACAGAATTACTGAGAGACTTCAGCTGGCTAATGACTAAAATCATGTCGAGCACATAATGCCCTAGAATTGTATTCACTGAAATTATAGTGAACTGAAATTACTCACGCACATTAAACAAAGAAGATTTAAAGATATAAGAAAAGTTAGATAGAACCTAATTTTAACAATCCCAAATCTTTGTAAAATCTAAAATACATGTCCACACAAGCGTTCTGAAATCTAATAATCATTCAATTCATGAGCACCAGAACTGTATCATGCACATCTATACAAATGATAATAATAATACAAGAATTGCAATTTGTACAGTTGGAAAATAAGAACTACCTTGTTGACAACTTTCCCTTGTGGGCCAGTTTGTTTAGTAACGAGTGTTTGGCCAAGCATCTTCCCTATAAAGAACAAGAATTGACCAAGTCAGACATACTAATATATCAAAATACTAAAAAATCTCATGCGGGTCAATGATGTCTCCAGATATTTATGAAATTGAGCCTCTAATTCTCTATAAGTTTAAAGAGGGTCATGTTTGCATAAAAATTTGCTGTAACATGATTTCCCTTATGCCTAGATAATCTAATTACATCATGAACCAACATTCGTCATCTGATTTGGAACAGAAAGGAAATAGAGAAATCTGGCAACATCTTTCTTATTTAAAGGGAATAATAGCTAATACCAGCTGTTTCTTCAACCTTGTCGGCCTTTACAATGTGAACTCCACCCTGAAAGCCATTTTTAAAAGTTCCAAGGCCCCTTCCACCAGCAAGGATTTGGCTTTTAACCACCAACTACAAAATCGACAAAGTCAGTATTAGCTCTCTAATTTCCACAATTCAGAAACAAATTTTACGTAGAATGACAATAAACTATTGTAGGAATACATTGTAATAACCACTCGCCCAAAGTAAAAAAAAAAAAGGAGGAAATTAAAAAAGACGACCAATTTGGGCATTTGAACCTTATATAGGCTCATCTGTTCTAATATCAGTCACAACAATATGTCTAGCTGCAACAACAACTTAAACATACTGACTTCCAAGCCTCCAATTCAACATAAACTTTAAACAACTGAATATTGAGACCCACACAATACACGACTTACACATATTCCGCAATTCATTCCATACAAATAACTAAAATGTGTATTTAGTCTCACCACACATACACAATTCTAAATGTGAAATAGGGAGTCTTATACTACCTCGCTTTCGTTGGGGAACATATCCTTGACAACTTTTTTGACTTCCTCAATCGAGGAAGCAGCAGCACCCCTGGGAACATTCACTCCGTGTTTTCCCATCAATTCAGCACCCTGCCAAAACATACAATAGAATTAGAATCTCGATTTTTAAAACCTTTTCTCCTGTGTCGCAATATAATAGATACAAGTGTATTTTTAACCTAAAAAAATTAATAAAATTCTCCGGTCACCGATGTTATAAATTCATAGAGTTGTTACTGCACAAATATATCAATATGTGTGTATATATGTTCAATAGATCTATTTAAACAATACGGAGAGAGAGAGAGAGAGAGAGAGAGAGAGAGAGAGAGAGAGATAAGGAGGGAGGGAGGGAGGGAGAGAGAGTGAGAGGGGGAGAGAGAGACCTGATATTCGTGAATATTGAGACGGCGGAGCTGCTGTTGCTGCCATTTTCCGGCGACGGAGAGTGATTTAGAGGCGAGCTTGTTGAGTAATCCTCGCACCATGGTGTGTTTTAAGTGTTAGTGCGATTTGATGCGAATGAATTGAAAACCCTAGAGGACGACGATCTGCGCTGCCAATAAATAATACGTACAGATCCTATATGTATCCTTTGATTTCTTTCTTCCTCTTTATAAGCAAGAGAGAATACTGTATTTACCTAAATAATGATTTGTCCGACTGTCCAAGTCTGACTATTCAAGTTAAAAATAAAAGAAAATTGGAAAAAATACCCCCAATATCACAATTTAATTGGTCCAAAATGTCACAACTCAAAATATTGGCCCAAAATATCACTCCATAACCAAACATCATGTAGCGTTTTTGAAAAAAAAAATTTAGAAATGCTAGATCGCTTAGCGTTTTAGAATTTTTTTCAATTAAAACGCTAGACATGTTAACGTTCTTTGTCTAAAACCATGGTTTGTTAGGAATATGTTGTACTTGATGATAACTTCACAATCAATCAAATTGTATAAGGTTTTGTAGCTGTCAACGGATGAGGATTTATAACTCTATCCATTGACAGGTAGCTCATCAACGGATGAGGTTTGTAGCATACTGCAGTATCTCTACGTTATCAGTTGATAGTGTTTTTATCCACAGTCATGTTGACCATCAACGGATAGGCAGAATAGGGTAGCCAATTGTAAATAAGCTATGCTATGTAATTCTGTCTAAGTGAAAGTGTATCAACAGATGAAGACAAAACTCTATCAACGGATACAACTCAAATCCACTCTATCAACGGTTACAGCTCAAGTCACAATATCAACGGATACAGCTCAATACATCATCAACGGATGTCAGTGTACAATATCAAAGAATAATCATTGACACTGTCTTCTATGCTAAGCTGGGGATTAGCAGTTGATAAGGACATGTTTGACTGACAGATCACATGGGTTGATAGTAGATACAAAAAGCAGTATGGCAGCCATACTTTGGAAACACAGAAGAAAGAAGCATTCCGTTTACACTATGAATACAAGAAAGGTGCAGGAGACATGTCTGTTCACAAGGACAACCTTTCGGCTACATGTGTATCTGGAGTGTAGTAGCAAGTCAACTAGAATTAGATTAATATTATCTTATTCCAGTAGTACTTGTAAAACTTGGGATTTATAACCAAGTGTAGCAACTCTTTGTAGACTAAGAAAACAGATACATTTTGCTTAGGGTTTTTATTGAATATCCTTAGAAAGCAAAGAGTTGTAAAACAGAAGCTGTGTACTTTTGTATCACAGAGTTTTCTTCGAATAAAAGTTTCAGGTGGTGCATTTAACCACCTGATTTTTATGTGTTTGTGCATTAATCTTTCTACAGCAATTATCTAAGTATAGATTTCTGGAGTTCTTATTAGAAATTTATAAATATCAAGAATTGTATTCAACCCCCCCTTCTACAATTATCCAAGTGTGTAATCTGGGAATAACAATTGGTATCAGAGCAAGCTTCTAACATATTTGAAGTTTAAAGATCAACACACTTCCAACATGTCTAAGAAGGATTATGGAGTAAAGATTCCAGTTCTTGATAGAGAAAATTACTTTCACTCGAAAGTAAAAATGCGTCTACATCTCTCGTCTATTGATGAGGGTTTTGTGGATTGCATTGACAAGGGTCCTCACGTTCCAATGAAGACTGCAACAAGAGTTGGCCTGGCTGAAGGTGTGCCTGACACTCTCATTCCCAAACCTGTTTCTGAGTGGAGTCTTGAAGATATTATAGAAGTCCACAAAGACAAAAAGACCATGAATATTCTGTTCAATGGTCTAGAAACAGACATGGTTGACAATGTTATTAACTGTACTACCGCCAAGGAAGTATGGGACACTGTTCAAACCCTTTGTGAAGGAACAGAACAGGTAAGGGAAAACAAGATGCAACCACTAATCCAACAGTATGAACATTTTCACTTTAAGAGTGGAGAAACATTGAATGATACATTTAGTAGATTTCAAAAGCTACTAAATGGTTTGAAACTGTATGGAAGAATCTATCAAGTTAAAGATTCTAATCTCAAATTTCTGAGATCACTGCCCAAGGAATGGAAGCCAATGACTGTTTCTCTAAGAAACACTCAAGAGTACAAGACATTTACTCTTGAAAGGCTCTATGGAACTTTAAAGACTTATGAGCTGGAAATGGAGCAGGATGAAGAGATTGAGAAGTCTCAAAAGAAAAGTGGGTCAGTTGCACTTGTTGCCAACTTGGAGCAAAAGGAGGAAAGGACAGAAATTGCTAGTTCTACACCAAACAGGGAGGTTTGTAAAGGTAGAGCAGAATCAAGCAGGAGCAAGGAAAAGGTGTCTGAGGAATTGAATGTTCTTCAGCAGGATGAATTGGATGAGATAGATGAGCACTTAGCTTTTATATCTAGGAGATTCTCTAAGCTGAAATTCAAGAGAAACTCTGGGGTGGCCAAGCCACTTAACAAGGATTTTTCCACAATCAACTATGTGGATAAATCCAAAATTAAATGCTACAATTGTGGAATTGCTGGTCACATGATAAGTGAATGCAGGAAACCTAGATTTGAGAACAAGGGAAAGTCAACTGAGGCGGTTGACTATAAGAAGAAATATTTTGATCTTCTCAGGTAGAAAGGAAAGGCATTCTTGACCCAAGAGTATGACTGGGCTGTTGATGACAATCATTCTGATGATGATGTTGAGTTAGTCAACCTTGCTTTAATGGCTGATTCTGGAGAGCAGGAAGCAAGTTCAGCTAGCAATCAGGTATTTTCTACTAATCTCTCTGAGCTCACCAAAGAGGAATGCAATAGTGTTATAGATGAAATGTCTACTGAACTATATCACTTAAGTGTTACTCTTAAATCACTTACTAAAGAGAACAATAGGATTAAAGAGTCTAATCTGTTTTTAAGTGATAGAAATGTTGCTCTAGAAGCTCAATTTCTAGAATTTGAGAAAATGAGAGTTGATTGCAATAATGCTAAAAGTGAACTTGAAGTTGTGTTAAAAAGAGAACTGATTTTAAAAGACCAGCCTGAAAAAGAACAAGGGATAATTGCTAAATTTCAAAGTTGTAGGAATATTTCTCAAAACATAATAGAAGTTCAGGGAATAGAATCGTTTGTGAAGGATACCTGGACTCAAAAGAAAAAGGAGCTAGAACCTGGCCTTGAGGATCTAGAGACTATTTGTGAATCAACGGATAGTGATCATCCGTTGACAGATGAACCATCAACGGATGAGAGGTATCCGTCGACTAACAAAAAGTTTGTTAGTAAGAAGGAACTCAGGAAACTGGATATCAAGTATGGTCCAGTCAACAAGAATTTTGTTAGTGGTGAGTGCAGCAAAACCAAATCCAGTGGGAAGGCTAAGGCAGGTGATTTACACAACAAAAAGGCTGTTGGTAAATCAGATAATGAAAAGGTAGAAATTGAGGGTAAAAAGAAAAAGAACAGAAATGGTAAGATAGGCATCAACAAGAAAAACAATTACTCTCCTGACAAGTTTGCTCCTAGGAAAACTTGTAGTAATTGTAATAGTGTCAATCATCTATCTTCTAATTGCAAGATTGTCAACAAGGCTCCTGTTCATGTACCTCAACCAATGCCATGTATGCCTGCAATGCCTGTTATGCCTGGTCTGTATCAAAATGCTAGTTTTTCAAATCCATATGTGAACATGCCATATGTGTCTAATCCTTACTTTCAATCTATGAATGTGCCACAAATGTCATGGAACATACCTAACATGAATAATATGTATGCCAATTTTCCACACATACATGCATCAAATATTCATGAAAATGAGCATTTGTCAAACCCCATCACTCAAGCATCTACACCTAAGTTGAAGAATGCTAAGAGTGCAAAGTCAAAGGCTAACAAGAAAGGACCCAAGGAAGCTTGGGTACCAAAATCAACTTGATTTGTTTTTGAAATGTGTGCAGGGAAACAGAAGGAATCTATGGTACCTAGACAGTGGATGCTCTAGGCACATGACAGGAGATTCAACCCTGCTCACAGAGTTCAAGGAAGGAGCTGGCCCTAGAATTACCTTTGGAGATGACAACAAAGGATATACTAAGGGATATGGCCTGATTTCAAAAGACAATGTCATCATTGAAGAAGTGGCTTTAGTTGAAGGTTTGAAGCACAATTTGCTGAGTGTCAGTCAGATTTGTGACAAAGACTATGAAGTAAAGTTCACAAAAGAAGCATGTGTTGTATCTGCCAAGGAAGACAACAATGTGGTATTGACAGGCTTTAGAAAAGGAAATGTTTACATAGTTGACTTCAATTCAGCATGCTCAGAATCCATTACTTGTCTCTTCAGCAAAGCAAGTAAGGATGAGAGTTGGCTATGGCATAAGAAGCTGTCACATTTGAATTTTAAAGTTATGAATGATTTGGTAAGAAAGGATCTTGCTAGAGGAATCCCTCAATTGGAGTTTGTCAGAGATGGACTGTGTGATGCCTGCCAATTAGGGAAACAAAAGAAATCATCCTTCAAAAGCAAGACAGAGTCATCCATTGTTAAACCTCTTCAATTGCTTCATATGGACTTATTTGGTCCAGTAAATGTCATGTCTATTTCAAAGAAGAAATACTGTCTGGTGATTGTAGATGATTTTTCTAAGTTCACATGGACCTTCTTCCTGCAGTCCAAGGATTGTGCAAGTGAAATCATCATCAATCACCTCAGAATACTAAACAATGGTTCTGAAGACAGAGTACAAAGAATCAGGAGTGACAATGGTACTGAATTCAAGAATTCCACAATGAAGATTTTCTGTGAAGAAAATGGAATTGTCCATGAGTTTTCTGCTGCCAGAACACCTCAACAAAATGGGGTTGTTGAAAGGAAAAACAGAACTCTCATTGAAGCAGCTAGAACAATGTTAAGTGAATCAAGGTTACCAACATATTTCTGGGCTGAAGCTGTCAACACTGCATGCTTTACTCAGAATATTTCCTTGGTCAATCAAGCTAGAGGAATGACTCCTTATCATTTATTAACCAACAAGAAACCAACTTTAGCTTTCCTACATGTCTTTGGATGTAAGTGTTTTGTGCTAAGGAATCATGGAGATAACTTGGGCAAATTTGAAGCAAAGGCAGATGAAGCTATTTTCGTTGGATATGCAGCAGGGAAAGCCTACAAGGTCTACAATCTAAGAACCAACATTGTTATGGAATCTGTACATGTTGTGTTTGATGATCAAAAGATTCTAGGCCTAAATGATGAAGGTTCCCATGAAAAGTTGGAATTTGCGAATGAAGGTGAAGGAAGAATGTACTATGATGATGATGAGGACAATGAAGATCATGACCACAGAGATCCACCTAGAGCTGTTATACCAACTAGAAGTGATGCTTACACTGAAAATGAAGCATCCGTTGACAGTCATTCTGCAACATCCGTTGACATTATTAGAGATGCATCCGTTGACAGAGATTCTCAAGCATCCGTCGACAGGCAAAATGATGCATCCATTGACAGTCAACTTTATAATTCAGCAAGGACAACAAACTCAGGAAGAGTTTCTCAAGGTCAAAATTCAATGCTAAATCAACATGATCATGCTCATGGAAATGAAGCAACCTCATCAAGATCAAACCTTCCACCTGTAAGAAAATGGACTAGAGATCATCCATTTGAGTTAATCATTGGTGAATCAAATTCAAGAGTCCAAACTAGAAGGGCCACTCAAGCAGAATGTCTATACAGTAGCTTCCTGTCTCAAGAGGAACCTAAGAAAGTGGAAGATGCCCTTCTAGATCCAGATTGGGTCTTAGCAATGCAAGAAGAGTTAAACCAATTTGAAAGAAATAAAGTATGGGAACTTGTGCCCAAACCTGATGATAGAAGTGTCATAGGTACTAAATGGGTTCTCAAGAATAAGACAGATGAAAATGGCATAATTGTGAGGAATAAAGCTAGATTAGTGGCAAAAGGCTACTCTCAGGAAGAAGGAATAGATTTTGATGAAACTTTTGCTCCAGTGGCAAGACTTGAGGCAATAAGAATCTTTCTAGCCTATGCAGCACATGCCAATTTCAAAGTCTATCAGATGGATGTCAAAAGTGCCTTTCTAAATGGGGAACTGGAAGAAGAGGTCTATGTCCATCAACCTCCTGGCTTTGAGGATCCAGAATTTCCAGAATATGTATATCTTCTCATGAAAGCACTTTATGGTTTGAAGCAAGCACCAAGAGGCTGGTATGACACTTTATCTCAATTTCTTTTGGAGAACCACTTCACTAGAGGTACAGTAGATAAAACCTTATTTCATAGGAACATTAATGGCTCTTCAATACTTGTTCAAATCTATGTAGATGATATTATTTTTGGGTCTACAGATGAGAAGCTTTGCAAAAGGTTTGCCAAACTTATGCAAAGTAGGTATGAAATGAACATGATGGGTGAATTAACTTACTTTCTTGGCCTACAAGTAAAGCAAGTTAATGAGGGCATTTTCATAAGTCAAACAAAATATATTTATGATCTCTTAAAGAATTTTGACTTAATGGATTGTACCTCTGCAAAAACACCTATGGCCACTGCAACCAAGCTTGAGTTGAATACTAAGGAAAAGTCTGTGGACATCTCAAGCTATAGAGGCATGGTAGGTTCACTTCTATACCTAACAGCTAGTAGACCTGATATAATGTTTTCTACTTGTCTTTGTGCTAGATTTCAAGCTGACCCTAGAGAGTCTCACTTAATAGCTATTAAAAGAATTTTCAGGTATCTCAAGGGAACACCAAACATTGGCATTTGGTACCCAAGAGAATCTGGTTTTGATCTAACTGGCTATTCAGATGCAGGTTGCAGAGTTGATAGGAAAAGTACTACAGGTTCTTGTCAATTTCTAGGAAACATGCTTGTTTCATGGTTCAGTAAGAAAGAGAACTCAGTCTCCACTTCTATAGCTGAAGCTGAGTACATTGCTGCTGGAAGCTGTTGTGCACAGATTCTATGGATGAGAAATCAACTCATTGACTATGGTCTAAAAATTGAGAAGATTCCAATTTTCTGTGACAACACAAGTGCTATTGCCATCACAGGGAATCCAGTGCAACATTCGAGAACCAAGCACATTGACATCAAATACCACTTCATTAGAGAACATGTGATGAATGGTACAGTAGAAATGCACTTTGTGCCAAGTGAAATGCAGCTTGCAGACATCTTCACCAAGCCTCTTGATGAATCCACATTCACAAGATTGGTAGGTGAGCTAGGTATGCTTAACTTGTCATAATTCCTAGTGATATTTGATTTCACTGCATTGCAGCTAGGAATGTGTTTTGATTTACTTGAGAATTAAAAACTCTCAGATTTTTTTTTTAATTTTGTCCAAGGCAAAATTATCTTATCAACGGATATCCTTTTACCCGTTGATAGCATAAATACATTCCTAGATTTTTTTTGTATATCAACGGATAACAGCTTATCCACGTCATCAACGGATAAACAGTTTCTCAACCGTTCAATCCATATCCGTTGATATACATATTTTCCTTTAAATATAACCGTTGGTAAACGTGTATCTATATATGACTGGTTATATTTATTTTCTTTTATTATTTGACAGTTACTTTTGACCAATGAGTAATTACTTTTAATTATTTCATTTTCAATTCTTGAAAAGTATAAAAGGCTGTCTTGTGCTCTCACATCTCACTTTTATCGACTTTCAAGATTCTCTTAAGTAAACTGCATCTTCTTCTTCACAAAAACTCTCTGCAACAAAAGTTCAAACTCTCTGCGCCTATTGTTAAGATGATGTCTTCCACTGGGTTCACCTATGAGAAGAACAATTTCGCTGCCTATGTCGATACAGTGAATGCCCCAGAAGCTTATCACACCATGATGAATTTTGTGAAGAATTGTAAACTTTCGTATGCTATGACTGCCACCACTCCTCTAATCCACGAAGTAATCGAAGAGGTGTGGGCATCTGCTGAGTGTTTACACTAAATCACGCAAGCGCACGTGGTCACAAGTAATATATATGGTTAAGTCCAAATTCGTTCCCACAGGGATCTGGTTATGGTTCTATTTCAATAAACGCACCTATGCAACAGTGTATGATCTTAATTCACTGCTAAGACAATTAATAAGATTTTAATTAACTATAATTAACTAATAAACAAATTAATAAAACTAAGAATTACTTAACTAATAAGAATTGAATCTAATTACTTCTGCAATAAAAAGCATGGAATCCTAACTTCATTAAATACTTTGCTTAGATCTGACGCCTTTAATCACTATATGCAATGGTTATGATATCTGATCGGACAACACGAAACAAGTATACGCTACTTCTCAGTATACGAATACCAAACTAAACATACATCCACAAAAGAGATAGAAGATGAATAGACACCAATTATGCTTAGACCCTATATATCTATAGAATTTGAAAACATAACGGTTGAAGAACAAGTTATCCATAATGATCACATAGGGCAATACAAGTATTCTCATCTCATACTACGAATCATGTTGATAAACAATCATGAACCTATGCTAGCATGGCAAGTTCTAAATCTCAAGATCCACTTTCACTTCACAAGAGATTAACAAATTAGATGTTAGCTACGCATCTAACAATTAAGCATAACCATACAAGGATATCAAACATACATCACACACAGATCTTTAAAGCAATCAAGATACTAAAGCTCCATAAATAAATCCTTTAGAATCCCATGACAACGATTAGTTCATAATCGAACCTCTCGTCATCATGGGATCTAATGAAACCATGAAAAAAAACAAAGTATGAAAAGATACAAATAAAACTAAGTAATTGATATGTAATGGTGTGTGTTTTTTTCTATCCCCCAAGATGTGTATTTATAGCCTCAATTTGCCTCTCCATCAAGCAATTACCATATTAGAGTTGGAATAGAAGACCAGCAATTTCCATCTTTAAACGGGATAGGATTTACAAATTCCATGCTCAAGACTGATTCTGGAATGTTCTAGCCATTCAGGACAATTACCATACTGATTAGAAGTAGGAATTCTGGCATGTCAAAGTTGAATTTCTGCAGTTTGGCACATAATACGTTTCCTAAACTGATTCGGTTTTGAAGGAAAATTCGTAACTGACTTTTCTTCAGTATTTCTGGGCCGTTCCAGTTATATTTGGACATCTAAACCACTTTAGAATGAAAGATAATTCCGTTATCTTCGCGTGGACAGTAAGATCGTCCAAAACGGACTTGTAGAACTCAAGATATGGCCAAAACAAAATCGGAAATTCTGGCTAATTTTTCACCCGCTGACTGCTACTGTTCATGCGCGTCCGTTACTGTTCATGCGCGTCCGTTACTGTTCATTTCGCTGATTTTGCTGATTTTCTTCGTTTTAACTCCGATTTTCATTCCGTTTCTTCCGGCTCTCTCGTAATTTGATGTACTGTTATTCTTTAAGCTCAAAACCCACCATTTAAGCATGGAAAACATCATCCCACATCCGACTCTTATTCCTGCACAAATTCACTAAAAACACATCAAAAACACCACATTCTTGAGTTCAAGTCATCAATTCAAGCCGATACGAAGCATTCCAAGTGGATTTAACATCCACTTATCACACCCCCAAACTTAAACCGATGCTTGTCCTCAAGCATAAACAATTACAACTAACTAACTAACTAGTACCACTTCCGTAGGTGATCACGGTTGCATTTGGCATATGCAACAAGCCCTTTAAACCCCTAGGCAGCCCTAGTGGACGAGTAAGGTCTCGTGAGGGCCTATAGCGAATGTACCCACAAAATCCAATGCAATGCAATGCATGAATGCAACTAATATGAAAATGCAATTAATCTAGTACTAATATCCTACCATACCTTCAAATCCTCTCATGCCATATCAACTTAAGAATCAAAGTAAATACGCAATGTCTTGGTGTCGAAAGTGCAAGTATTCACATAGTCTACTCAATGAACATGCATAAGTTCTCACAAGTCCATGTCAGGTGTACGAATAAGTTAGTAAACATGCTAAGCCTACAAGAGTACAGCTTTGAGACAAAACTCGGGATCTCATACGCAAAAACAAGCAAACACTCACAATCCACTCACAAAAGAATATTCACTCAAGAACAAGGTTAAGTGTATCACTCAATTCCAACAAAATCATAAGCATGCTTGACATTTGGTATCAATCTAACTCTTAACACAACATACATCAATGACGATAATCAAAAGGTCTTTATTTGGGTGGTAACGGGGCTAGGGACAAGGTATGTCAGATAAGCCAAAACAGGTGAAGTGTCAAAAGCTAGTAGGAACTTATAATAAATCATACACAACCACCTATTTTCCCCCCCACATATTTTTACTATTTTTCTTCCAACAAAAACACTCGACTAGTCGACTAAAGTAGGATCACAATAACACAAATATGCTCTCATAATATAACTTTTTTTTCTCTTTTTTTTTTCTTTTTTTTTTTTCTATTTTTTTCCCCGAGAGCTAGATAAAACAATAATATAAACAATAACAATGATCCCATGAATTTATTCCATATGCCGACTATCAAGTAAACAACCAAACCCAATTTCAATATTTTCTCCAAAAGTATGACCAACAATAAACCCCTCCTTGCACACCTTATTACTCCCTTAAGCACCCTACTAGCCTTTGACAATGTGGGTTAAAATTAATGTAAGGCCAATACAAGAAAAAAAATCTAGGCAAGTAACGTGGTATGTCACCGAAAAAATAGGATTAAGCTCAACGGGTTAACTAATTGATCATGTAAACATGGTGTGGTAATATGGGAAAATATGCGGTTATTCCCAAATGCCTTTATCATTTTAATCGTCAAATAATGTCATGTGTTTCAAGAAAGACCTCAACAACTGCTAGCAATGCAAACAATCCGTGGACACTCAAGCAAACGAATAAATTTCAACAAATATGCAATAAGGCTCAAAAGCTCACTTGGCGGGAAAAACATACTCAATCCCAAGCAAAAATCTCTCTAATGCACCTACTTGTATTCAAAGCATGCAAACTAAATCATCTTGCACATATTCATGTCCTTCTAATCACTTACAATATTCAATAAGTCTACTAGCTTCAACTTACTAGTGTATGTGTGTGCACAAGAACAAAGCATATCACTTCTCAATCAAAAGCGTCAACAACACAAAATTCTTATCAAGCATGGGTGCAAATGCAAACTATTATGAACTCACATGATATATTAAAACAGAATGTCCTATATGAAACAAACGTAGATAACACGAACATAAATGCATAATTTACTAATACTAATATGCAAAGAATGAAATCCTACATGAACACAATGACTAACAATCACATATATATACGCTACTTATCCCTCAAACCACCCCCAAACTTAAAATATTCAATGTCCTCATTGAATGGAAGTAAATACGAGGGAAAGTAGAAAACATACCTAATCATCGGCAGGATCACCGTACCTCTATATGGCCATTTAATTATCTTTTCCGGGGATACATCCTTGATGACAAGTTTCAACCTTCTTCGCTCCTCAATAGTGTCAGTAACATTATTCTCTTCACTACCTGACAGGATAGCAGCAATAATATTAGGTAAAGTTGATGATTGACCCAAATAAACATACCTCAATTGATCTGGTGGTTTAAGCTCGAGTTTGGAAGCTTCTTCAACATGGTGATATTCATTATTAACCACTAAAGACTGAGCAAGAGTGGAAATAGGCGGACTAGGAACGAAAGTGGGTAGTTCACCAACAAAAGTCTTCACAACTGACTTAGGATCAAAAGAACTCTCCTCAAGTTGGATTTCAAGCTTAGAACAAATGACTTTCAATTCCTCTAACATCTCATCAGCAGTAAAATTCCTATACAACTCATGAAGATCCTCATTACCCTCAATCAAAACATCCTCCTCAAGAAAAGACTCAATTGCACTATCCTCAAGATTTGACCATGAAACAACCTCATCAATCAGCACCTTAGAATCCCAGAGATCAGCCAAGCCTAGTGACTCACACTCTTCCTCCTCATCACTATCCACCACAGATTCTGAAAAAACAGAATTTTCTTCTTTTTCTGTAGGATCCTGATCATGAATTTCTTCTTCATCCTCAATTGCTGAATTCTGATCGTTCGTGAATTTTCCAGATCTGAGTGTTATGGAATTAACCTGTTCTATGCCATCTTGTTTTCCTGGATTCATCTCTGTGTCACTAGGAAGAACTCCTTGCGGCCCGTTGAGAAAGGCACTTGCAATTTGCCCAAACTGATTCTCTAATGTCTTGAGAGATACCGCCTGACTTTCAATCATCAACCTCAATTCATCCAACTCAGATTTTTCATTCAAAGATTGACCATCATTCTCATGCTGCTGAAAACCTTGATTGTTGCTCCAGTCGAAATTGGGAAGATAGGGGGCTGGAGCTGGTTGCGAAGGGTGCTGGAAGTTGCTCACAAACTGTACCGATGAAAGGCAGAGTGTGTAAACTTGTAACACTATAACTAATGTAACTCAAACTAAAGGAAAAGATACTTAACCAGAAGACAATCAAGAACAAGAAGTCACAAGAAATCAACACTAAATGAAGACAAGGTAATTGATACAATTCAACATGTTAACTATGATCAATCGAAGAAGAAATCATTGAAAGAAGTTCAAGTCAAAGTTGTTCATGCCTCAGTGATTTGAAAAGCCAAAGATCAAGATCATAACTATCAGTATCAATAAGACCAATTGATTTCAAGTGAACAAGAAGGAAAGCAAATATTGGAAAGCCACATTTCTAATTGGATATGGTAATTTATTCAAGAAGCAAAAAACCCTATCAAGAGTAGTCACTTATGAACCAGACCGTTGCATCAAGTGTCAGGACATTGATAGCAAGTTTATGTCAGTAATAAAGATCCATATTCAAGAACTTAGAGAAGAACAAAGAAGACATGAAGATATCACAAGTTCAAGATGTGCATTCAAGTTTCAAGTTGAAGACCAGAATATTTTCTAAGTACTAAATATTCTAGATGGCCAAGTAGAAGTTTCTAAGTAGAAGTTCTACTTAGAACTTCGAGATGGCTAAGTAGAAATTCTCAAGTAGAAGTTCTACTTAGTGTAAGAACCCCAAATTTTGGATATAATTAAAACTTTTATTAAGTAATGATAAAATGAGGAACAATGATTCCAACAACAAGGTCACCAGCTCTAATGAATGGTGGTTTCAAAGAACAATGATTGTAATGAATGGATATTGCTTTGGACAATGATCTTGATGCATTGGTATATTGTCAGAATAGAGTAATTCGATGGTTGAGGACCTAGATAAGAATAATCTACCATCCAGGAAGGAGCTAATGGATCCTTGAAGAGAAATGAATACGTGCATAGTATTTCCCGTACGTGCATAGTATTTCCCGTACGTGCATAGTGTTTCCTGTACGTGCATAGTAATTTGGTGGATGAATAGTGACTTTGTAAGTTGGAAAACTTTTCACGCCACCCTATGTACGGGACGTGTTATGGATGTTTCGAAGTCATATTAGTAATACGCGGAGGAAATAAGTGAATGCAGAGACGATCGGAATTCAGAAATTCCAAATTCTTTTTCGGTACAATATTTGACCGAACCGTAAAGAGCCTATCAATACGATCAAGACAAGAGTATTATAATGTTAAGGATTCAAGGATTTTATTTATTAAGTATGATTTGAGGATTTAGAATGAAAACCTTTGAGTTAGAATAACAAGTGTTCTAGAAATCGCTAGAACTTTATAACAAGATTAAGCGATCAAGCAAACGCGAAAGAAATTACGGATTAAATACGTAACGAGATAAAAAAAACCCTACTTGATCAGCTGGGGTTATATATAAGAATATTTGGTGGAAATGAAATGAAGAAAAGAAATGAAAAAGGAAGTAATGAGGTGGATGGACAAGAAGAAAACAACAAGGCTTCACATCATCAATTTTTCTAACACACCATAAACCTTTGACACTTGTATTAAGAGGAGTATTAGCAGCTATACCCACTTATACATATCACAAATATCATTTGACAACTAGCCAAGCAAACACCACCACTCCCCCATTTTTCCCAGCAGTTGCATTTTCCAGGGCAGGGGTCTTTGCCATTTTTTTTCACCTAGATCTACTCATCTAAAAATCATGAAAAAATTCATGGAGCTTCTACACATCAAGGTGAAGTTGGGGATTTAATTTCATAATTTTTGAAGATCGTTTGGATGGGTAAATAAATTCGAGAAGTTCACTGTTTTTCCCCCAAAAACCAAGGCACTTCGAATTTTGGAGTTTTAAGATTTCAAAATCCACCTTCCAACCATTGTTTGATCTCCAAATTTTTATGGTGAGTCCTATATTTCATAAAAATGATCTCCTAGAAATCTTAGCTTCAAACTCCATGTTTTCCATTTTCAAATAAATCCTCAAAGATGAGGGTGAATAGTGTTTTCAAGAAACTAACTTTGATTTCTTGGTTTCTTTGGATGATTTAAGCTTTGTTAAAGCCATACAAGGACTATATAAGGGTTATTATATCTTGTACACTCTCCAAGGAAGGTATAATTCTTAAGAACCCAAGATCTTACTTTGAGTTTTATATATGTTCTTGATGGTTTTAGATTAGTTAAGATTATGGTGTTGTTATATGCATAAAAGCATGATTATGTAGTTAGTAGTGATGATTTAAGAGTTTTGATGATTATGATGGTTAATTGAAACCTTCTTGGACTGGTTAAGATGAAAACCATGTGTAGTATGCCCGGTGTGGCTTGGATTGATTGTTATGAATTTTAGAACGTTCGATTTATAGCCGTCGTAATGCCGAATTTTCGTTAGACTATTAAACACCGAGCATCACAGTAGCTATAACTCACTGTACAGCTTCATTTTCTGCCATGATAGGATAGATTATGTTTCAAGCTTCGTTTTGATATAAAGATCGCATGAAACGGACTTACGGTTTAGGATTTATGACCAAATTACTAAAAGTAGTTCGAATCCGTAAACGAAAGTTCGTAACTGTAATTGAACCCTCGTAAACTATGTAACGTCATGGCGAATCTTGGTAAATAAATACTAGAGGTAAAAAGGAAGGCGTGAAAGAAAACCGTATGTCAAAAAGATCATTTTTTCGATTTATTAAAAATGTTCGAGTCGAGGTTAAACGCGAACGAACCCCTAAAAGACGACTCTTTTATAACTTCGGTAAAACACTTAGAAAACGGGCGATAAAACTCGGAGTATAATATTGGTTCGTAACGATCAACCTTAGAACTCATATGACTTAAGTATGTCCCAAGTATAAATGCAATGACATGTCGTATTAACGAACGAATGTCGGGTCGGATCAGTGATAAAAGTAATCCACAAAAAGGGGTATAACGAGATAACTCGAGAACGTGTTTCGAATTAAGTATAACTTAACTTTTAATATGTTAAGTGATTAATCCCGAATGCCTTGGCTATTTATAGATCACCAAGCTGAACCGGGACCCGCTACCACTACCCCTTACCGTACTCGACTACCAGGCAAGTTCCAATTCCCTTCTTTTAGGCTGTTGTTGTGATTGAATAGATATATATATATATATATGCTGATATACATATGCCATTGCATGCATGCCTACTTTCAAGTTGAAGTGATATACTTGTTCCCTGAATGTTATTGTTGGCTTATAAGCTAGATAGTTATATATCAGTTATAAGCCGATTATTGTAAGACCCTCATAGAAGGGCGTATACATCTTATTAATCAAAAATAGACCGGGAGTCAATATTCCTTGATATATCGAGATTACCTCGGAGGAAAATATTTAAGTAAATATTTTCTATTATTTGGGCGACGAATATTATTTGAATATTCGTTCGAGACTAATTATTTTAACGATCCTTACTTCAAATAATTATTTGAACGTAATCATTCGACGAATAATATTCGTCAATATTCATTCGGAGTCGAATTGATTATCGATTATTATTTCGAATACTCTTCTAAAGATGAGACTACTAAATGAATATTATGTGGACATTCATTTAGAATATTATTTCATTAAATAAATATTACTTTTGAAAATTCATTTAAGGTATTAAGTACTTGATTAATATTATCTTCAATATTCATCTGAAGCTTGATTTACTTATCGAATATTATATCGAATATTCCTTTAAAGCTTGGATTACTAAATGAATATTACTTGATATTCATTTAGGATATTATTTATTAAATGAATATTACTTTATTGATATTCATTTAAATTCCTAATTAATTATGAATATTATTTTGAATATTCATCCAGGGTTCTATTTAATCATCGAATATTATTTTAAATATTTTAAATATTCCTTTCAGGTCTTATTGATTAATGAATATTATTTGGAAT
The DNA here is from genome assembly GCA_036435485.1 of Saposhnikovia divaricata. Lineage (NCBI taxonomy): Eukaryota > Viridiplantae > Streptophyta > Magnoliopsida > Apiales > Apiaceae > Saposhnikovia > Saposhnikovia divaricata. The sequence goes on along the minus strand of CM071599.1, from coordinate 20,026,369 downwards.
ATTCATTTGAATATTTAATTATGCAATAAATATTCTCTCGATATTTCTTCAAGAATTATTTGAAAAATACTCTGATTAAAGATATTCTTTCATATTCCTGAATATTCTTTAAATATTTTTAATTCAATAAATATTCTCTGAATATTTATTCCATACTTAGAATAACCTCAATAAGGTTTATCTTCTTCGATTATTACGAAAAATATTTCGGAGTCATATTATTATTAATCCTATATCAAGGAAGGTTCTCAGACATCATTCTTCTTTGAGTCTACCTCCTTAATAATAAGGGAACCTTACTTGGAAAATGTTATTTATCTTGTCGACTTCCCGGTCATAAAGTATTCCCTTCACTCGCAACTCGGGTGCTGTTGACTTATTAAGTCGTTGCTTACCTTCTCATCTTTCGAGGGGTAAGATCACTGGAACAAGTTGATATCCGTTACCAAGTAATAGCTTGGGAGTTATTGGTAAATTTTCCTTTCCAACTAGATACGACTACTTTGTGGAGTCTTATCAACAAGTATTATACTTGGGGAAAGGGGGACGAACGTTACATTCAGAATCATGAATTCTATTTGAACTAGGAGTCGTGTAAGAGGCCGAGTAGCGCCGGTCCATCCCCTTTGGCCCAACCGTTGGCCGGGGAGAGCTAGTAAGGCGGTACACAAGTAAAGCCGTCAGTTCTTCCTTCTACCGGTAGTAAATCTAAATTGAGCTGTACGATCTCGACTGATCACCAAGATTGGAACAGCGGGCGCGGTGAATACTCCATCATTGGTTCATCATCCAAATTTATTTATTTCCTGCAACATGATTACTGTTGGCAGAGTTGGAAAAGGGTCATAACTGGAATTGCAACCTTTTCTTGCAAGTTCCTCTTCTTAATAACAATAAGAATATCTCGCTTACTTTGACGTAGCAGATATTTCTACAAACAAATACTTTAAGTTACCTTGTAACTTCATCGTTCATATTATACTGGCATCATTTCCGTAAAGGCATGGCATATGGTTTGAAAGATACTTTTGAACTGTTATACATTATCGTTCAGTCATATATTATTGTTGGTGGGCTATTGCTCACCCTTGCTTTATTATTATATCACAACAACAGCTAGACCAGATGACTCGCACAAGGCGCACTCGACGCGGGCGAGGACGATGAGACTACCAGAGCCGAAGAAGAAGCTATTGGTAGGGTATATTTATTCTTTCAGTACCAAGAATATGGTCTAGTATGCCTTATGTAAATGGATGGCAAAGAGTATGTATTTATATTGAAATTCTTTTGGATTGTAAGAACTCATAATGTGATTAATAAAAATTTGAGTGTTACTCTGATTTCATCTCTGGGACTATAACGGGTGTGTTTTATATTATTGTGTTGGGTTATAGAGACGTAATTTATTTTATGTTAAGGAAAGTTCAAGTGTTGTGGACAGAATTGGAAACCGTAACCACCGGATCCCGGACCCCGGATCTGGGGGTGTTACAGAAGTGGTATCAGAGCGTACGTTATAAACCCCAGAGATGAGGTGACGTTAAAACAATAAATTCAATAAGATAATAAGAACTCTTGCCAAGTTCATAGTCGGACTACTTAATGTAGTGATGACGTATAAAACCCTTATGGGAACTCGTAAGTATAATGATAGTAACTTAGCTCGATATCGTATCGACGAGTAAGGTGACTGACCTTGAGGCATACGAGCAACAGCGCGATGATGCTTTATATGCTGAAGATCAGCAGGTAATTCGATGGAGTACCCTACTGGAGACCCGGAAGAGGTTCCAGCAGATAAGGAAAATCCTGTTAGGATGAGGAGCTTACCCATGGGTAATGAGGGTCGCAGCCAGAATGACTGTGATGATTAAGATATGGTGCTCAGAAAAGTGAGTATAAAGAACTGATATATTATTAAGAGATCTGAAGATGCATGTTGAATTCATAGCCGGACTACCAGACGTAGTACCAGCAAGAAAGAAGGATTGGAAGAATTACTTGAGATCTTATACGGAAATAGATGAGAATCCTTAGAGATTTTCATCTTAACAAAGAAAGAGCTAGAGGGATGTATGATTATCAAAGACAGTGATATAAGGCGAGGAGCAGAGTCCCTAGGAATAGTTGAGAAGGAGGCAGTAAGTGCCATATCATTTGATAAATGAATTAGTATGAATATGGTCAGTAATAATTCGCCATGAGAAGGCAGGTGTCGTAGGTTGTAAATTATGGAACCAAATTGAGGTTAATAAGGTGGTTTTATTAAGGAAAATGTTCATTTTATGAATGAATCATTTAGAAAGTAAAGACATTGGGAAGTAATAGAATGATTGGGTAAAAGTTATATAAGGAAGTAGTAAGCAAGACAATGATCTCAGAACCTACCGGAAGATAAGACCAGTGAGTCAAGATGAACTCGTAATGAGACTACTGCCAGAGACTGAGTATAGAGTTAATTCAACTCAGTTAAATGATGAACCAGAAACGTTAGATGCATGTGATTCAGAGGAATATTAAATTCCTTCTTCTCTTTGAATGGATTATAGTAGTTACCTTAAGTTTACTCCGACACGGAATTATAATAGATCAAGTAATACGATCAGCAGTTAAAGAGAAAAATGTGAGAAAATCTTCCTGGAGCTAAAAGGTGAAATTGGTAATGACCAAGAGCTGGCATTGCTTAATGGAAAAAGGAGACTTTGTGCTTCCAATGACGCTTCGCATAAAGGGTTAGGTAGACCGACATTTGGTAGTATTGAATATCAGGACGTTGTGACAGGTTTCAGTTTGAAATTATTGATTCCCTTCTAAGGGATGGATATAATTGATTCCTCTCCAGTGGGTAAACTTCCAATCCGATGATGATTATTTCGTTAACTATGACTGCTTATGATTCCACCTGCTTGGAGGTTCATAGAACTATTCTTCAGGTTTCGAAACTGGTCTCCTTGATGTTACCAGTAGGTGGGTAGATTGATCAAAATTTCCCTGAGTCTGGAAAGGAATTCGGTGAATTTTGGCAAACCTTGTCTTTCTGATAATCAGAGAATGTCATGGAAGAGAGTAGAAACTGGAGCAAACCCTGTGATTTGGGTAAGGTTGCTATAAAATGGGTTAGTAAACGGACCCTGAGCATTACAATCGACGGTAGTGATAATATGATGAAGTGAGATTGGACGAAAACAGGAAATGTAAGTAAGAAACTAGCCGGACGGAGAAACTCCGGGATTGACTTAAGTGGAAAGGCTGTTATGCCAGGAATGGTAAGCTTGGCACGCGGGATTGATAAGAATAGTTGAAAAGATAAAAGTGGAGGAAAGGTGACCGGAGACGGTGCCGAGTAGTCGATTAAGACTTATATGGAGTAAAGTTTTGGAAAGGTAGAAAGGTATCAAAGAAGAAGGCACTATGCCGGCAATTGCTAGAAAAGTAATGCTATTAGCCAACCCCTAAAATCATATATTTTTATTTTAGTGTGGCCAGTTGAGGCCAAGTCACAACGGACTATAAAGTGACTAGACCAGCAATGAAAAGACAAAGCAGGGTTGCTTCTAAGTAAGCACCGACTGCAAGGGCTTCTGATATAAAGGAAATATTAATGAGATTGTAGGAGTCTTCTACTAAACCCTTTGCAACCCATGTTTTGATGGGGAATTTACTAGACCTTTTTGGGATGGGGTAACCCGTACTAAAGTGACTCATGTGTATATGGTTGTCCAAGATTTTGAGTAAAATGGGAGTATAGTGACTTGAGATGCATGATGTTAGGGTATCATGAATACCATGAACATATTACGACTAAGGGAAGTAAACAACGAAGGTTTATGAAGAGAGTATAGAAATGGTCAGAGATGGATCAGTATGCTGTAGAAATTTTGTCTAAGGCAAGTACATTTGAGAAGAACGATAAGTACTAATAGATTCACGTTGAACTCGACCAATATTTTCCAAAATATCCTTGCTGCCATTACCAAGTTCTGTAAGAGAGGAGATAGGCATACGTTGCCTTTTTGGAAGGCCAAATAGGCTGACAACTATCTGAAAGAAGAGGGTGGCATTAAGCCACCGATCGATTATCAAATGAGAATGATTGAAAAGAGACCTTTATTAAGGATACATGATCTGATTGCCAATTATAAGATGCAAGAATTCATTGACAGTTGAATTAAGGATAGGATATCAATGAATTAAGACAAACCCTGGGGAATGCACAAGGGGTGGCATTAACCCTAATAACGACATTATGACTTCAGATGATATGAGCTGGACTTGCTAAGGCAACAATGACCGGTAAGGATTATTAGAAAAAAAAAAAAAGAGTTCTGGAAAGAACATAGATAGAATTATTAGAGTATTGATCAATGACATTTTGATATACCCTGTACCCAGAAAATACAGGAGGAAGGATGAGGATGACCTATGAAACCTTACAAGGAAAAAGGTAATATTCCGAACTTCAAAATGGAAGTTTGGTAAGGAATGTATGACATAGTAACAGTAATGCCAGATGAGGCATGTATGAGACCATGAGGAAGTATGGATTGAACCTATAAAGGTTGAGATTATCCTAAGATAAGGAAAGAACTAAGAAGAGAAGTATCCTAAGTAGGATGGGGAATAAACGTGATAAAGTTCCCACGAGTAGGTGGAAGCAATGACTTATGGAGAAAGACTGTTAAATATATTTTTCTTCATCAGCAGAGCTTAAGGGAGAATGCTTTCACCCAAAAATGATGGGAATGAGGTAGAAATGTTTGAATTGGAATATATCCAAGGAACAAGGATTACCAGAAATTATTATTATCAGGAAAGGCCAATGAGGTGGCCGACAGTTTAAGTATAAAGGAATAATTATAAATGTTCATACCGAAGAAACAAAATGATATTTGGAAAGACCTTGAAGGTCATATTGGAGTGGAGGAAGTTACATTCCTTTTGATGATTGTGCAAGAATCGAAGGTAATAATAGTTTAAGTAAAGATTCGATTCCTGATGGAGTCTTAAGCATATTACGTACCTTAGAAGGTCCCGTTTTGAGGCAAACCAGGACCATGGTACAAAATTGATGAAGTAAACCGTTAAGTTTCCAGTCTTTTATGGAAGATGCATAAGTGATAGTTTCATCAACCGGACCTAGCTGCGATACTTGAAACTCTTCTGCAATTCTATCTACTTCATGTTATATCTACATCAAGTTCAGGAAGTGTTTCGTATGGATAAGGAATAGTGATCACTTTGTCTCCCTAAGGGATTTGAAACCCGTAGGGTTAGCTATTAATGCACTACGTAAACAACAAGCGATGGTGATTCTTCTAAGAAAGTAGATGACAATGTAAAGATAAAGACAGTGCTGCCATTGATTAACTAAATGGCATGTTGATGAATGACAAACAAGTTTATGTTAGTGTACTTCTGCGCAAACAAGATAGAGAATATGAGGTTGATGATTCATGATGTTAAAGATATTCCCATGGAAAGAATTAATGAGATTTGGAGGGAAGGGCGGTTGAGCCCGAGACTTATTGGGCCACCTGAGAGTTTAAAATTTTCGGACGGTGGTATTCGAGCCAGCCTTACCCCCAAAATTATAGCACGGTCATAACGGGTTTTCATGTGGCCAGGCTACGCCAGTAAAATGCAAATGTTCAACAGATGATAGGAGTACAAGAATGTAGATATACGACCTGGTCCGACTTACGAAAGACAACCTGTGGAAAACCATGGATAGAAAAGAACAAGTAATGAGAAACAAGGTTGGCAGAAGTAGATTATATGAATCTAAGTTAAAGGAATCGGGCCAGATTCATTTCGGAAAGTTTAAATTGAAATAACGTGATGATTATAGAGTAAATGAGACGGAATACCGATAAGGAGGTACCAAGTGCAAAAAGGTGTCTCAATAAAGAGGTGAAGGTGAAAGTAAATAACAGAAGTAAATAAGAATCAGATAATAAGAAGGATGTGATTGATAAAGAAAAGGCTGGGGAAGCAACTATGGAATGAGAAGCAAGGAGTGTTATGAATGGGTTTTCTAATGAATTCTCAGGATGACAACCTGATAGTGTCAATACTATAGTTATGAAAAAGCTAGTAACATGATATGGGATGTCAGTAATAATGATGCCAAGTGAGAAACCTAAGATTTAACCTGAAAGGTTGAAGGATTTCCCGAATGTGAGTATCGCTAAGATTGAACAAGAGTATTTGTCCATAGAATAATGGACAAAGCAGCAAGATATGTTGACACGTGAGATTGCGATCAAATAGTATTGGATATAATTATGATTAATTTCTTCTTTGATAAACCTCTATAGTTCAGAGGTAAATTCTGAGTATGATATTCTACAATCATGAAAGCTTTCTATAATCCTTTAGAACTCTTTTCTCTTCTTCTCTCTTATTCATCTTCTTTATGAATTGAGAAGAACAACCCTTTTTGGAGGGGAGGTACTGCTACGTGACTATCTGTCTATGTGATAAGAAGTCTAAGTGGAATGCTATGACTTGTTTAATTGCTTGTCAAGTACTAAAGGCTGGCCCCCTTCTGTACTAACTATGCAATATAACAAATGTTCAATTGATCATAGTGATCTCTCAACAAATCTTTCCACTTCTCTATATTGATCTAGATTGCGAAGATTAAAGCGATCAGGAAATGCACAGTACGAGCGAGGTTACCTCCGAATCGTAGGGTGATAGTGATACCAATGTTACTGCAGGTATCAATAAGGATAAGACTGAGTAAAAGTATAACCCGGATAGTGAGTTGTACGAAAAGTAGCAACGTTGATGGAAAAAGGATAAAGTATGAATTGTAGCACTAGAAGATGTGCTGAGGAAGGGTAGAACGAATAAGAATTGACCGGGAAGCTAAAGAGTGAACGACAGGCAAACGACTCTTTGCTTCCTACCTGATTCCGGGACGGAATCCTTTTAAGGAGGGGAGACTGTAAGAACCCCAAATTTTGGATATAATTAAAACTTTTATTAAGTAATGATAAAATGAGGAACAATGATTCCAACAACAAGGTCACCAGCTCTAATGAATGGTGGTTTCAAAGAACAATGATTGTAATGAATGGATATTGCTTTGGACAATGATCTTGATGCATTGGTATATTGTCAGAATAGAGTAATTCGATGGTTGAGGACCTAGATAAGAATAATCTACCATCCAGGAAGGAGCTAATGGATCCTTGAAGAGAAATGAATACGTGCATAGTATTTCCCGTACGTGCATAGTATTTCCCGTACGTGCATAGTGTTTCCTGTACGTGCATAGTAATTTGGTGGATGAATAGTGACTTTGTAAGTTGGAAAACTTTTCACGCCACCCTATGTACGGGACGTGTTATGGATGTTTCGAAGTCATATTAGTAATACGCGGAGGAAATAAGTGAATGCAGAGACGATCGGAATTCAGAAATTCCAAATTCTTTTTCGGTACAATATTTGACCGAACCGTAAAGAGCCTATCAATACGATCAAGACAAGAGTATTATAATGTTAAGGATTCAAGGATTTTATTTATTAAGTATGATTTGAGGATTTAGAATGAAAACCTTTGAGTTAGAATAACAAGTGTTCTAGAAATCGCTAGAACTTTATAACAAGATTAAGCGATCAAGCAAACGCGAAAGAAATTACGGATTAAATACGTAACGAGATAAAAAAAACCCTACTTGATCAGCTGGGGTTATATATAAGAATATTTGGTGGAAATGAAATGAAGAAAAGAAATGAAAAAGGAAGTAATGAGGTGGATGGACAAGAAGAAAACAACAAGGCTTCACATCATCAATTTTTCTAACACACCATAAACCTTTGACACTTGTATTAAGAGGAGTATTAGCAGCTATACCCACTTATACATATCACAAATATCATTTGACAACTAGCCAAGCAAACACCACCACTCCCCCATTTTTCCCAGCAGTTGCATTTTCCAGGGCAGGGGTCTTTGCCATTTTTTTTCACCTAGATCTACTCATCTAAAAATCATGAAAAAATTCATGGAGCTTCTACACATCAAGGTGAAGTTGGGGATTTAATTTCATAATTTTTGAAGATCGTTTGGATGGGTAAATAAATTCGAGAAGTTCACTGTTTTTCCCCCAAAAACCAAGGCACTTCGAATTTTGGAGTTTTAAGATTTCAAAATCCACCTTCCAACCATTGTTTGATCTCCAAATTTTTATGGTGAGTCCTATATTTCATAAAAATGATCTCCTAGAAATCTTAGCTTCAAACTCCATGTTTTCCATTTTCAAATAAATCCTCAAAGATGAGGGTGAATAGTGTTTTCAAGAAACTAACTTTGATTTCTTGGTTTCTTTGGATGATTTAAGCTTTGTTAAAGCCATACAAGGACTATATAAGGGTTATTATATCTTGTACACTCTCCAAGGAAGGTATAATTCTTAAGAACCCAAGATCTTACTTTGAGTTTTATATATGTTCTTGATGGTTTTAGATTAGTTAAGATTATGGTGTTGTTATATGCATAAAAGCATGATTATGTAGTTAGTAGTGATGATTTAAGAGTTTTGATGATTATGATGGTTAATTGAAACCTTCTTGGACTGGTTAAGATGAAAACCATGTGTAGTATGCCCGGTGTGGCTTGGATTGATTGTTATGAATTTTAGAACGTTCGATTTATAGCCGTCGTAATGCCGAATTTTCGTTAGACTATTAAACACCGAGCATCACAGTAGCTATAACTCACTGTACAGCTTCATTTTCTGCCATGATAGGATAGATTATGTTTCAAGCTTCGTTTTGATATAAAGATCGCATGAAACGGACTTACGGTTTAGGATTTATGACCAAATTACTAAAAGTAGTTCGAATCCGTAAACGAAAGTTCGTAACTGTAATTGAACCCTCGTAAACTATGTAACGTCATGGCGAATCTTGGTAAATAAATACTAGAGGTAAAAAGGAAGGCGTGAAAGAAAACCGTATGTCAAAAAGATCATTTTTTCGATTTATTAAAAATGTTCGAGTCGAGGTTAAACGCGAACGAACCCCTAAAAGACGACTCTTTTATAACTTCGGTAAAACACTTAGAAAACGGGCGATAAAACTCGGAGTATAATATTGGTTCGTAACGATCAACCTTAGAACTCATATGACTTAAGTATGTCCCAAGTATAAATGCAATGACATGTCGTATTAACGAACGAATGTCGGGTCGGATCAGTGATAAAAGTAATCCACAAAAAGGGGTATAACGAGATAACTCGAGAACGTGTTTCGAATTAAGTATAACTTAACTTTTAATATGTTAAGTGATTAATCCCGAATGCCTTGGCTATTTATAGATCACCAAGCTGAACCGGGACCCGCTACCACTACCCCTTACCGTACTCGACTACCAGGCAAGTTCCAATTCCCTTCTTTTAGGCTGTTGTTGTGATTGAATAGATATATATATATATATATGCTGATATACATATGCCATTGCATGCATGCCTACTTTCAAGTTGAAGTGATATACTTGTTCCCTGAATGTTATTGTTGGCTTATAAGCTAGATAGTTATATATCAGTTATAAGCCGATTATTGTAAGACCCTCATAGAAGGGCGTATACATCTTATTAATCAAAAATAGACCGGGAGTCAATATTCCTTGATATATCGAGATTACCTCGGAGGAAAATATTTAAGTAAATATTTTCTATTATTTGGGCGACGAATATTATTTGAATATTCGTTCGAGACTAATTATTTTAACGATCCTTACTTCAAATAATTATTTGAACGTAATCATTCGACGAATAATATTCGTCAATATTCATTCGGAGTCGAATTGATTATCGATTATTATTTCGAATACTCTTCTAAAGATGAGACTACTAAATGAATATTATGTGGACATTCATTTAGAATATTATTTCATTAAATAAATATTACTTTTGAAAATTCATTTAAGGTATTAAGTACTTGATGAATATTATCTTCAATATTCATCTGAAGCTTGATTTACTTATCGAATATTATATCGAATATTCCTTTAAAGCTTGGATTACTAAATGAATATTACTTGATATTCATTTAGGATATTATTTATTAAATGAATATTACTTTATTGATATTCATTTAAATTCCTAATTAATTATGAATATTATTTTGAATATTCATCCAGGGTTCTATTTAATCATCGAATATTATTTTAAATATTTTAAATATTCCTTTCAGGTCTTATTGATTAATGAATATTATTTGGAATATTCATTTGAATATTTAATTATGCAATAAATATTCTCTCGATATTTCTTCAAGAATTATTTGAAAAATACTCTGATTAAAGATATTCTTTCATATTCCTGAATATTCTTTAAATATTTTTAATTCAATAAATATTCTCTGAATATTTATTCCATACTTAGAATAACCTCAATAAGGTTTATCTTCTTCGATTATTACGAAAAATATTTCGGAGTCATATTATTATTAATCCTATATCAAGGAAGGTTCTCAGACATCATTCTTCTTTGAGTCTACCTCCTTAATAATAAGGGAACCTTACTTGGAAAATGTTATTTATCTTGTCGACTTCCCGGTCATAAAGTATTCCCTTCACTCGCAACTCGGGTGCTGTTGACTTATTAAGTCGTTGCTTACCTTCTCATCTTTCGAGGGGTAAGATCACTGGAACAAGTTGATATCCGTTACCAAGTAATAGCTTGGGAGTTATTGGTAAATTTTCCTTTCCAACTAGATACGACTACTTTGTGGAGTCTTATCAACAAGTATTATACTTGGGGAAAGGGGGACGAACGTTACATTCAGAATCATGAATTCTATTTGAACTAGGAGTCGTGTAAGAGGCCGAGTAGCGCCGGTCCATCCCCTTTGGCCCAACCGTTGGCCGGGGAGAGCTAGTAAGGCGGTACACAAGTAAAGCCGTCAGTTCTTCCTTCTACCGGTAGTAAATCTAAATTGAGCTGTACGATCTCGACTGATCACCAAGATTGGAACAGCGGGCGCGGTGAATACTCCATCATTGGTTCATCATCCAAATTTATTTATTTCCTGCAACATGATTACTGTTGGCAGAGTTGGAAAAGGGTCATAACTGGAATTGCAACCTTTTCTTGCAAGTTCCTCTTCTTAATAACAATAAGAATATCTCGCTTACTTTGACGTAGCAGATATTTCTACAAACAAATACTTTAAGTTACCTTGTAACTTCATCGTTCATATTATACTGGCATCATTTCCGTAAAGGCATGGCATATGGTTTGAAAGATACTTTTGAACTGTTATACATTATCGTTCAGTCATATATTATTGTTGGTGGGCTATTGCTCACCCTTGCTTTATTATTATATCACAACAACAGCTAGACCAGATGACTCGCACAAGGCGCACTCGACGCGGGCGAGGACGATGAGACTACCAGAGCCGAAGAAGAAGCTATTGGTAGGGTATATTTATTCTTTCAGTACCAAGAATATGGTCTAGTATGCCTTATGTAAATGGATGGCAAAGAGTATGTATTTATATTGAAATTCTTTTGGATTGTAAGAACTCATAATGTGATTAATAAAAATTTGAGTGTTACTCTGATTTCATCTCTGGGACTATAACGGGTGTGTTTTATATTATTGTGTTGGGTTATAGAGACGTAATTTATTTTATGTTAAGGAAAGTTCAAGTGTTGTGGACAGAATTGGAAACCGTAACCACCGGATCCCGGACCCCGGATCTGGGGGTGTTACAGAAGTGGTATCAGAGCGTACGTTATAAACCCCAGAGATGAGGTGACGTTAAAACAATAAATTCAATAAGATAATAAGAACTCTTGCCAAGTTCATAGTCGGACTACTTAATGTAGTGATGACGTATAAAACCCTTATGGGAACTCGTAAGTATAATGATAGTAACTTAGCTCGATATCGTATCGACGAGTAAGGTGACTGACCTTGAGGCATACGAGCAACAGCGCGATGATGCTTTATATGCTGAAGATCAGCGGGTAATTCGATGGAGTACCCTACTGGAGACCCGGAAGAGGTTCCAGCAGATAAGGAAAATCCTGTTAGGATGAGGAGCTTACCCATGGGTAATGAGGGTCGCAGCCAGAATGACTGTGATGATTAAGATATGGTGCTCAGAAAAGTGAGTATAAAGAACTGATATATTATTAAGAGATCTGAAGATGCATGTTGAATTCATAGCCGGACTACCAGACGTAGTACCAGCAAGAAAGAAGGATTGGAAGAATTACTTGAGATCTTATACGGAAATAGATGAGAATCCTTAGAGATTTTCATCTTAACAAAGAAAGAGCTAGAGGGATGTATGATTATCAAAGACAGTGATATAAGGCGAGGAGCAGAGTCCCTAGGAATAGTTGAGAAGGAGGCAGTAAGTGCCATATCATTTGATAAATGAATTAGTATGAATATGGTCAGTAATAATTCGCCATGAGAAGGCAGGTGTCGTAGGTTGTAAATTATGGAACCAAATTGAGGTTAATAAGGTGGTTTTATTAAGGAAAATGTTCATTTTATGAATGAATCATTTAGAAAGTAAAGACATTGGGAAGTAATAGAATGATTGGGTAAAAGTTATATAAGGAAGTAGTAAGCAAGACAATGATCTCAGAACCTACCGGAAGATAAGACCAGTGAGTCAAGATGAACTCGTAATGAGACTACTGCCAGAGACTGAGTATAGAGTTAATTCAACTCAGTTAAATGATGAACCAGAAACGTTAGATGCATGTGATTCAGAGGAATATTAAATTCCTTCTTCTCTTTGAATGGATTATAGTAGTTACCTTAAGTTTACTCCGACACGGAATTATAATAGATCAAGTAATACGATCAGCAGTTAAAGAGAAAAATGTGAGAAAATCTTCCTGGAGCTAAAAGGTGAAATTGGTAATGACCAAGAGCTGGCATTGCTTAATGGAAAAAGGAGACTTTGTGCTTCCAATGACGCTTCGCATAAAGGGTTAGGTAGACCGACATTTGGTAGTATTGAATATCAGGACGTTGTGACAGGTTTCAGTTTGAAATTATTGATTCCCTTCTAAGGGATGGATATAATTGATTCCTCTCCAGTGGGTAAACTTCCAATCCGATGATGATTATTTCGTTAACTATGACTGCTTATGATTCCACCTGCTTGGAGGTTCATAGAACTATTCTTCAGGTTTCGAAACTGGTCTCCTTGATGTTACCAGTAGGTGGGTAGATTGATCAAAATTTCCCTGAGTCTGGAAAGGAATTCGGTGAATTTTGGCAAACCTTGTCTTTCTGATAATCAGAGAATGTCATGGAAGAGAGTAGAAACTGGAGCAAACCCTGTGATTTGGGTAAGGTTGCTATAAAATGGGTTAGTAAACGGACCCTGAGCATTACAATCGACGGTAGTGATAATATGATGAAGTGAGATTGGACGAAAACAGGAAATGTAAGTAAGAAACTAGCCGGACGGAGAAACTCCGGGATTGACTTAAGTGGAAAGGCTGTTATGCCAGGAATGGTAAGCTTGGCACGCGGGATTGATAAGAATAGTTGAAAAGATAAAAGTGGAGGAAAGGTGACCGGAGACGGTGCCGAGTAGTCGATTAAGACTTATATGGAGTAAAGTTTTGGAAAGGTAGAAAGGTATCAAAGAAGAAGGCACTATGCCGGCAATTGCTAGAAAAGTAATGCTATTAGCCAACCCCTAAAATCATATATTTTTATTTTAGTGTGGCCAGTTGAGGCCAAGTCACAACGGACTATAAAGTGACTAGACCAGCAATGAAAAGACAAAGCAGGGTTGCTTCTAAGTAAGCACCGACTGCAAGGGCTTCTGATATAAAGGAAATATTAATGAGATTGTAGGAGTCTTCTACTAAACCCTTTGCAACCCATGTTTTGATGGGGAATTTACTAGACCTTTTTGGGATGGGGTAACCCGTACTAAAGTGACTCATGTGTATATGGTTGTCCAAGATTTTGAGTAAAATGGGAGTATAGTGACTTGAGATGCATGATGTTAGGGTATCATGAATACCATGAACATATTACGACTAAGGGAAGTAAACAACGAAGGTTTATGAAGAGAGTATAGAAATGGTCAGAGATGGATCAGTATGCTGTAGAAATTTTGTCTAAGGCAAGTACATTTGAGAAGAACGATAAGTACTAATAGATTCACGTTGAACTCGACCAATATTTTCCAAAACATCCTTGCTGCCATTACCAAGTTCTGTAAGAGAGGAGATAGGCATACGTTGCCTTTTTGGAAGGCCAAATAGGCTGACAACTATCTGAAAGAAGAGGGTGGCATTAAGCCACCGATCGATTATCAAATGAGAATGATTGAAAAGAGACCTTTATTAAGGATACATGATCTGATTGCCAATTATAAGATGCAAGAATTCATTGACAGTTGAATTAAGGATAGGATATCAATGAATTAAGACAAACCCTGGGGAATGCACAAGGGGTGGCATTAACCCTAATAACGACATTATGACTTCAGATGATATGAGCTGGACTTGCTAAGGCAACAATGACCGGTAAGGATTATTAGAAAAAAAAAAAGAGTTCTGGAAAGAACATAGATAGAATTATTAGAGTATTGATCAATGACATTTTGATATACCCTGTACCCAGAAAATACAGGAGGAAGGATGAGGATGACCTATGAAACCTTACAAGGAAAAAGGTAATATTCCGAACTTCAAAATGGAAGTTTGGTAAGGAATGTATGACATAGTAACAGTAATGCCAGATGAGGCATGTATGAGACCATGAGGAAGTATGGATTGAACCTATAAAGGTTGAGATTATCCTAAGATAAGGAAAGAACTAAGAAGAGAAGTATCCTAAGTAGGATGGGGAATAAACGTGATAAAGTTCCCACGAGTAGGTGGAAGCAATGACTTATGGAGAAAGACTGTTAAATATATTTTTCTTCATCAGCAGAGCTTAAGGGAGAATGCTTTCACCCAAAAATGATGGGAATGAGGTAGAAATGTTTGAATTGGAATATATCCAAGGAACAAGGATTACCAGAAATTATTATTATCAGGAAAGGCCAATGAGGTGGCCGACAGTTTAAGTATAAAGGAATAATTATAAATGTTCATACCGAAGAAACAAAATGATATTTGGAAAGACCTTGAAGGTCATATTGGAGTGGAGGAAGTTACATTCCTTTTGATGATTGTGCAAGAATCGAAGGTAATAATAGTTTAAGTAAAGATTCGATTCCTGATGGAGTCTTAAGCATATTACGTACCTTAGAAGGTCCCGTTTTGAGGCAAACCAGGACCATGGTACAAAATTGATGAAGTAAACCGTTAAGTTTCCAGTCTTTTATGGAAGATGCATAAGTGATAGTTTCATCAACCGGACCTAGCTGCGATACTTGAAACTCTTCTGCAATTCTATCTACTTCATGTTATATCTACATCAAGTTCAGGAAGTGTTTCGTATGGATAAGGAATAGTGATCACTTTGTCTCCCTAAGGGATTTGAAACCCGTAGGGTTAGCTATTAATGCACTACGTAAACAACAAGCGATGGTGATTCTTCTAAGAAAGTAGATGACAATGTAAAGATAAAGACAGTGCTGCCATTGATTAACTAAATGGCATGTTGATGAATGACAAACAAGTTTATGTTAGTGTACTTCTGCGCAAACAAGATAGAGAATATGAGGTTGATGATTCATGATGTTAAAGATATTCCCATGGAAAGAATTAATGAGATTTGGAGGGAAGGGCGGTTGAGCCCGAGACTTATTGGGCCACCTGAGAGTTTAAAATGTTCGGACGGTGGTATTCGAGCCAGCCTTACCCCCAAAATTATAGCACGGTCATAACGGGTTTTCATGTGGCCAGGCTACGCCAGTAAAATGCAAATGTTCAACAGATGATAGGAGTACAAGAATGTAGATATACGACCTGGTCCGACTTACGAAAGACAACCTGTGGAAAACCATGGATAGAAAAGAACAAGTAATGAGAAACAAGGTTGGCAGAAGTAGATTATATGAATCTAAGTTAAAGGAATCGGGCCAGATTCATTTCGGAAAGTTTAAATTGAAATAACGTGATGATTATAGAGTAAATGAGACGGAATACCGATAAGGAGGTACCAAGTGCAAAAAGGTGTCTCAATAAAGAGGTGAAGGTGAAAGTAAATAACAGAAGTAAATAAGAATCAGATAATAAGAAGGATGTGATTGATAAAGAAAAGGCTGGGGAAGCAACTATGGAATGAGAAGCAAGGAGTGTTATGAATGGGTTTTCTAATGAATTCTCAGGATGACAACCTGATAGTGTCAATACTATAGTTATGAAAAAGCTAGTAACATGATATGGGATGTCAGTAATAATGATGCCAAGTGAGAAACCTAAGATTTAACCTGAAAGGTTGAAGGATTTCCCGAATGTGAGTATCGCTAAGATTGAACAAGAGTATTTGTCCATAGAATAATGGACAAAGCAGCAAGATATGTTGACACGTGAGATTGCGATCAAATAGTATTGGATATAATTATGATTAATTTCTTCTTTGATAAACCTCTATAGTTCAGAGGTAAATTCTGAGTATGATATTCTACAATCATGAAAGCTTTCTATAATCCTTTAGAACTCTTTTCTCTTCTTCTCTCTTATTCATCTTCTTTATGAATTGAGAAGAACAACCCTTTTTGGAGGGGAGGTACTGCTACGTGACTATCTGTCTATGTGATAAGAAGTCTAAGTGGAATGCTATGACTTGTTTAATTGCTTGTCAAGTACTAAAGGCTGGCCCCCTTCTGTACTAACTATGCAATATAACAAATGTTCAATTGATCATAGTGATCTCTCAACAAATCTTTCCACTTCTCTATATTGATCTAGATTGCGAAGATTAAAGCGATCAGGAAATGCACAGTACGAGCGAGGTTACCTCCGAATCGTAGGGTGATAGTGATACCAATGTTACTGCAGGTATCAATAAGGATAAGACTGAGTAAAAGTATAACCCGGATAGTGAGTTGTACGAAAAGTAGCAACGTTGATGGAAAAAGGATAAAGTATGAATTGTAGCACTAGAAGATGTGCTGAGGAAGGGTAGAACGAATAAGAATTGACCGGGAAGCTAAAGAGTGAACGACAGGCAAACGACTCTTTGCTTCCTACCTGATTCCGGGACGGAATCCTTTTAAGGAGGGGAGACTGTAAGAACCCCAAATTTTGGATATAATTAAAACTTTTATTAAGTAATGATAAAATGAGGAACAATGATTCCAACAACAAGGTCACCAGCTCTAATGAATGGTGGTTTCAAAGAACAATGATTGTAATGAATGGATATTGCTTTGGACAATGATCTTGATGCATTGGTATATTGTCAGAATAGAGTAATTCGATGGTTGAGGACCTAGATAAGAATAATCTACCATCCAGGAAGGAGCTAATGGATCCTTGAAGAGAAATGAATACGTGCATAGTATTTCCCGTACGTGCATAGTATTTCCCGTACGTGCATAGTGTTTCCTGTACGTGCATAGTAATTTGGTGGATGAATAGTGACTTTGTAAGTTGGAAAACTTTTCACGCCACCCTATGTACGGGACGTGTTATGGATGTTTCGAAGTCATATTAGTAATACGCGGAGGAAATAAGTGAATGCAGAGACGATCGGAATTCAGAAATTCCAAATTCTTTTTCGGTACAATATTTGACCGAACCGTAAAGAGCCTATCAATACGATCAAGACAAGAGTATTATAATGTTAAGGATTCAAGGATTTTATTTATTAAGTATGATTTGAGGATTTAGAATGAAAACCTTTGAGTTAGAATAACAAGTGTTCTAGAAATCGCTAGAACTTTATAACAAGATTAAGCGATCAAGCAAACGCGAAAGAAATTACGGATTAAATACGTAACGAGATAAAAAAAACCCTACTTGATCAGCTGGGGTTATATATAAGAATATTTGGTGGAAATGAAATGAAGAAAAGAAATGAAAAAGGAAGTAATGAGGTGGATGGACAAGAAGAAAACAACAAGGCTTCACATCATCAATTTTTCTAACACACCATAAACCTTTGACACTTGTATTAAGAGGAGTATTAGCAGCTATACCCACTTATACATATCACAAATATCATTTGACAACTAGCCAAGCAAACACCACCACTCCCCCATTTTTCCCAGCAGTTGCATTTTCCAGGGCAGGGGTCTTTGCCATTTTTTTTCACCTAGATCTACTCATCTAAAAATCATGAAAAAATTCATGGAGCTTCTACACATCAAGGTGAAGTTGGGGATTTAATTTCATAATTTTTGAAGATCGTTTGGATGGGTAAATAAATTCGAGAAGTTCACTGTTTTTCCCCCAAAAACCAAGGCACTTCGAATTTTGGAGTTTTAAGATTTCAAAATCCACCTTCCAACCATTGTTTGATCTCCAAATTTTTATGGTGAGTCCTATATTTCATAAAAATGATCTCCTAGAAATCTTAGCTTCAAACTCCATGTTTTCCATTTTCAAATAAATCCTCAAAGATGAGGGTGAATAGTGTTTTCAAGAAACTAACTTTGATTTCTTGGTTTCTTTGGATGATTTAAGCTTTGTTAAAGCCATACAAGGACTATATAAGGGTTATTATATCTTGTACACTCTCCAAGGAAGGTATAATTCTTAAGAACCCAAGATCTTACTTTGAGTTTTATATATGTTCTTGATGGTTTTAGATTAGTTAAGATTATGGTGTTGTTATATGCATAAAAGCATGATTATGTAGTTAGTAGTGATGATTTAAGAGTTTTGATGATTATGATGGTTAATTGAAACCTTCTTGGACTGGTTAAGATGAAAACCATGTGTAGTATGCCCGGTGTGGCTTGGATTGATTGTTATGAATTTTAGAACGTTCGATTTATAGCCGTCGTAATGCCGAATTTTCGTTAGACTATTAAACACCGAGCATCACAGTAGCTATAACTCACTGTACAGCTTCATTTTCTGCCATGATAGGATAGATTATGTTTCAAGCTTCGTTTTGATATAAAGATCGCATGAAACGGACTTACGGTTTAGGATTTATGACCAAATTACTAAAAGTAGTTCGAATCCGTAAACGAAAGTTCGTAACTGTAATTGAACCCTCGTAAACTATGTAACATCATGGCGAATCTTGGTAAATAAATACTAGAGGTAAAAAGGAAGGCGTGAAAGAAAACCGTATGTCAAAAAGATCATTTTTTCGATTTATTAAAAATGTTCGAGTCGAGGTTAAACGCGAACGAACCCCTAAAAGACGACTCTTTTATAACTTCGGTAAAACACTTAGAAAACGGGCGATAAAACTCGGAGTATAATATTGGTTCGTAACGATCAACCTTAGAACTCATATGACTTAAGTATGTCCCAAGTATAAATGCAATGACATGTCGTATTAACGAACGAATGTCGGGTCGGATCAGTGATAAAAGTAATCCACAAAAAGGGGTATAACGAGATAACTCGAGAACGTGTTTCGAATTAAGTATAACTTAACTTTTAATATGTTAAGTGATTAATCCCGAATGCCTTGGCTATTTATAGATCACCAAGCTGAACCGGGACCCGCTACCACTACCCCTTACCGTACTCGACTACCAGGCAAGTTCCAATTCCCTTCTTTTAGGCTGTTGTTGTGATTGAATAGATATATATATATATATATGCTGATATACATATGCCATTGCATGCATGCCTACTTTCAAGTTGAAGTGATATACTTGTTCCCTGAATGTTATTGTTGGCTTATAAGCTAGATAGTTATATATCAGTTATAAGCCGATTATTGTAAGACCCTCATAGAAGGGCGTATACATCTTATTAATCAAAAATAGACCGGGAGTCAATATTCCTTGATATATCGAGATTACCTCGGAGGAAAATATTTAAGTAAATATTTTCTATTATTTGGGCGACGAATATTATTTGAATATTCGTTCGAGACTAATTATTTTAACGATCCTTACTTCAAATAATTATTTGAACGTAATCATTCGACGAATAATATTCGTCAATATTCATTCGGAGTCGAATTGATTATCGATTATTATTTCGAATACTCTTCTAAAGATGAGACTACTAAATGAATATTATGTGGACATTCATTTAGAATATTATTTCATTAAATAAATATTACTTTTGAAAATTCATTTAAGGTATTAAGTACTTGATGAATATTATCTTCAATATTCATCTGAAGCTTGATTTACTTATCGAATATTATATCGAATATTCCTTTAAAGCTTGGATTACTAAATGAATATTACTTGATATTCATTTAGGATATTATTTATTAAATGAATATTACTTTATTGATATTCATTTAAATTCCTAATTAATTATGAATATTATTTTGAATATTCATCCAGGGTTCTATTTAATCATCGAATATTATTTTAAATATTTTAAATATTCCTTTCAGGTCTTATTGATTAATGAATATTATTTGGAATATTCATTTGAATATTTAATTATGCAATAAATATTCTCTCGATATTTCTTCAAGAATTATTTGAAAAATACTCTGATTAAAGATATTCTTTCATATTCCTGAATATTCTTTAAATATTTTTAATTCAATAAATATTCTCTGAATATTTATTCCATACTTAGAATAACCTCAATAAGGTTTATCTTCTTCGATTATTACGAAAAATATTTCGGAGTCATATTATTATTAATCCTATATCAAGGAAGGTTCTCAGACATCATTCTTCTTTGAGTCTACCTCCTTAATAATAAGGGAACCTTACTTGGAAAATGTTATTTATCTTGTCGACTTCCCGGTCATAAAGTATTCCCTTCACTCGCAACTCGGGTGCTGTTGACTTATTAAGTCGTTGCTTACCTTCTCATCTTTCGAGGGGTAAGATCACTGGAACAAGTTGATATCCGTTACCAAGTAATAGCTTGGGAGTTATTGGTAAATTTTCCTTTCCAACTAGATACGACTACTTTGTGGAGTCTTATCAACAAGTATTATACTTGGGGAAAGGGGGACGAACGTTACATTCAGAATCATGAATTCTATTTGAACTAGGAGTCGTGTAAGAGGCCGAGTAGCGCCGGTCCATCCCCTTTGGCCCAACCGTTGGCCGGGGAGAGCTAGTAAGGCGGTACACAAGTAAAGCCGTCAGTTCTTCCTTCTACCGGTAGTAAATCTAAATTGAGCTGTACGATCTCGACTGATCATCAAGATTGGAACAGCGGGCGCGGTGAATACTCCATCATTGGTTCATCATCCAAATTTATTTATTTCCTGCAACATGATTACTGTTGGCAGAGTTGGAAAAGGGTCATAACTGGAATTGCAACCTTTTCTTGCAAGTTCCTCTTCTTAATAACAATAAGAATATCTCGCTTACTTTGACGTAGCAGATATTTCTACAAACAAATACTTTAAGTTACCTTGTAACTTCATCGTTCATATTATACTGGCATCATTTCCGTAAAGGCATGGCATATGGTTTGAAAGATACTTTTGAACTGTTATACATTATCGTTCAGTCATATATTATTGTTGGTGGGCTATTGCTCACCCTTGCTTTATTATTATATCACAACAACAGCTAGACCAGATGACTCGCACAAGGCGCACTCGACGCGGGCGAGGACGATGAGACTACCAGAGCCGAAGAAGAAGCTATTGGTAGGGTATATTTATTCTTTCAGTACCAAGAATATGGTCTAGTATGCCTTATGTAAATGGATGGCAAAGAGTATGTATTTATATTGAAATTCTTTTGGATTGTAAGAACTCATAATGTGATTAATAAAAATTTGAGTGTTACTCTGATTTCATCTCTGGGACTATAACGGGTGTGTTTTATATTATTGTGTTGGGTTATAGAGACGTAATTTATTTTATGTTAAGGAAAGTTCAAGTGTTGTGGACAGAATTGGAAACCGTAACCACCGGATCCCGGACCCCGGATCTGGGGGTGTTACACTTAGAGTGCAGCTTCAACATGACACATGGCATCTTCTGATTGGCAGATTTCCAAGCTTTCAAGATAAGGCAAGATTTATGTGGACATCATTGGGCCACGTACATCTTAGTCTTTGAAGACTACAGGACATAGATTACATGTAGTATAAATAGAAGTACTTGTGTAATGTTTTAGTTAGTGAGCAATTCTTAAGAAAAACACAAAGAGAAAAAGAGAGAGTGCATTCACAGAGCTTAGTATCATTCACTTCTCTCTGAACTTCTGTTATACTTTGTAATGAATGTTGTAGCAACCATTTCAAGTTATATATAAGACATATATTTCTTGAATCTGTGTGTTCATTTATTGCATCGTATTTATTGCTTTTCATATTCGAAAAGTTGTATTCACCCCCCCTCTACAACACATTTGGACCTAACAATTGGTATCAGAGCTATATGTTTAACATACAAAACATAGATCCTTGTGTTGAGTAGAAGAATCGTGAGTTTTCATTTTCTAGATCTACTTTTCATTTTCTTGAAAAGTGTGCCTTTAATCGTTTGTATTGAAAACTCATCTGAAAATTTATTTAAATGCTCCAGGTGTGATTATTTAGCTTGGATGTATTTTAATTAATTTTTGTGAATTAATCTGGGTACTTTCATATTTGGTGTTCTTGAGTGTTCATCATCTGTTCTTATCAAAGAAGACAACCCAACAACTTTTTGATCTCCTTTTCAAACATAAAAATAGTAAAAGAATAAAAAAGGTGTTTTTGGACTTTGTGATTTGCATTATTCACGGCCGAAAGTGAACAAAACATATTCATTACCTAGCACGTGGGTTAGGTGGGTTAGGTGAGTAAAGCATTCAAAGTCAAAAGGTGTTAAAGAGATAATATTGTTTATTCAATATTAAAGTAATCTGCAGAAAAATTATTCTAAGGACAAAAGTTCTACATAGAATTTCTACTTGAGAATTTCTACATAGAATTTCTACTTGAGAATTTCTACATAGAATTTCGACTTGGACAATTTCTACTTGGTGATTTCGACTTGAGCAAAATTTCTACTTAGAGAAATTTCGACTTAGGCAAAAGTTCTACATAAATATTCTCCATAGCCTAGTCTTGGGTACTTAGAAACTTTTAGTGACCAGAATTGAGATGGCTCCTAAAAATGCATTCAAGATCCCAATGTTCAACAAAGATCACTATGAAGAATGGGTTTTCAGAATGAGACTATATCTAGAGACTGTTAACCCTGAATATCTGGAAGTCCTTGACAAGGGTAAATTTGTCCCAATGGTGGTTATTCCTGCACATACGGAAGGAGGAGTGGTTATACCACCTCGGTCTGAGCCTAAAAAGGTCTCGGAGTTTTCGGATCCTGACAAGGAACAAATAGCTTATGATACTGCCATACGACAAACCTTGATGGAATCTCTTGATCATGAAATGTTCAACATAGTCAAAGGTCTGACTACAGCGAAGAAGATTTGGGACAAGATAGAAGTTGTCATGGAAGGATCTGCAGAGGTCAGAAGCAACAAGACACTCATACTCAAGATGGAGTATGACACTTTTAGAATAAGGAAAGGAGAAGGCATAACAGATGTCTACCTACGATTCAGTCAGTTGGTATTGGATTTGAATCTGAGAGGTGTAACTCTCCCCATGGTTGAAACTAATACGAGATATCTGAGGAACCAGCCAAAAAGCATTGAACATAGGGTCTACGCAATAAGAGAAACCAGAGATTTGCATACAACTTCTCTGGAAGAATATTATGGAATATTAAAGACCTATGAGCTGGAAACTCTTCAAGATCAAGCATGGGACAATGATTCAAAGGGAAAAGAAAGTGCATCAGGATTAGTTGCTGATGAGGAAGAGTCTAAGAAGGAAATGGTTGCAGCAAAGCCTAAATCATCACTTGCACCACATCAAGTTGATAATGATGACGAGTGCGCATCTGACAGTGATGATGACTACTACACCCAAGAAGAGCTGGACAACATGGACGATAGTGTCGTGGCATACATGGCAAGGAAGTTCAGCAACATGAGATTTAGAAAGAGCAACCGACCACAGAGAAAATCTTCATCTTATTATCAGGCTGCTAGGGGTGGTGGTAGTTCGTCAGGCTACAAAGGAAAAGGCAAGAATACCAGCTACAAATCTCCCTTGGATTTCAAAATGAAGTTCAAATGCTATAATTGTGGTGAAGCTGGACACTTTGCCTTGGACTGCAAAAAGCCTAAACAGACTTATCCAAATGAGACATTTGAAGCTCTCAAAAGCAACTATGAAGCACTGTTGAAGGAAAGACATGGAAAACGAGCTTTATTAGTGACAGAAGGAAGAGCTTGGGATGATTCAGATGAGGAAGATGTTACTCATGTAGCAAACTTTGCCCTCATGGCTGAGACATCAGAGGAACCAGAGGTACCAGTTCTGACTCTTAAAGTAGAAATGTCTATTGATGATTATAAGGAACAGAACGGGGCTCTTAGTGAAGAGATCTATATGTTGTGCAAAAGCCTAGACTCTTCTCAAAAGGAACAGAAAACACTTGTTGCCAAATGGAGAATGCTCGAGGCAAAAGTGGAAGAGCTAGAGGCTGCTTGCACTGTAGATACTTCCCTAAGAGACTTTATTAAATCTCTAGAACACAAGCTCGTCCTTAAGGAAGAAGTAGAAGCATGTCTTAGGAACAATCTAGCTGAGTTAGAAACTAATGCGAAGCTTACAAACTAGCTGCTAGTAAAGTGTATGTAGATAATGACACATTTAAGAGGATAACTGGAGTAGGTATAGGACTTGATTATTCTGACCTTCCTAAGAAAGAAGGAAAGAAACCTATTGACCCTAGTTCCAGTGACCTTAAAAAGGAAACACCTAGAATTCTTAAATCCGCTGTCAAACCTATCTACAAACATCTTGTTCCTAGAAT
The DNA here is from genome assembly GCA_036435485.1 of Saposhnikovia divaricata. Classification (NCBI taxonomy): domain Eukaryota; kingdom Viridiplantae; phylum Streptophyta; class Magnoliopsida; order Apiales; family Apiaceae; genus Saposhnikovia; species Saposhnikovia divaricata. The sequence goes on along the minus strand of CM071599.1, from coordinate 20,001,458 downwards.
AGAAGAAGAAGAGACTGAATTGATAGCTAGATATGAGATTGAGATGGAAGATCGCCAGAAAGCACAACCTATAACTCCTATCAAACAAGTTAAAATCAATTTCCCTAGAGATGAATCTAGACTGGGATTAGGAGCTAAGGCTGTTAAACAACAAGGAAAGAGAGAGAAAGGTATAAAAGAGGTTAAGGCTGAACGAATAAAGAAAGCATGTTATCATTGTAAATCTACTGAACATCTTTCTTATGCATGCAAAGCAAACATGAATGTTCCTGCTGCACATGCCATGCCTACCACACATACAATGAATAATCTGCATCAGAATCATGCACAGTGTGGTCAACCTAATTGTATGCCATGCACTTTTAACATCATGCAAACTTTTGTGCATTTAATGAATGCATCTAGCCAGTCATGCTCAAATACTGTTGCTAGTTCAAATATCAAGAAAAAGTATGGGAGAGCCAAGACTGTCAGTCCTCCTAAAGTTAGGAGTGACAAACCTTCTCCTAAGACTGACAAATCTGTCAAGTCTGAGAAAGGAAAGGAGATAGTCGAAAGCTCTAGTAATGTGAAGAAAAGTGCATCTCCTGTTGTTAAACCTGTTGATTCTCGATCTTATCGAAAAGCCGGGCCCAATCAAAGTTGGGTTCCGAAGAATGCCTAACCAATCTGTCATTTCAGGGCATTAAGCAGAATAGAAATAAAGTTATATGGGTGCTAGACAGTGGAGCATCGAGGCATATGACTGGAAACAAGTCCCTGCTTACAGAGTTGGTTATGAAGGCTGGCCCTTATGTTACCTTTGGAGATGACAGCATAGGTGTGACTAAGGGATATGGCAAACTGAAAACTGGCAATGTCATCATTGAAGATATTTCCTATGTTGAGGGACTAAAGCACAATCTGTTGAGTATAAGTCAATTCTGTGACAAAGGTTACGAAATTGTCTTCAACAAGAAAGGTGTATCAATCACTCACATCAAGGAAGGCTCACTAGCTTTGAGAGGAGTTCGAAAGGCAGATCTTTTTGTTGCAGATATGGATTCAGCAAATCAGGATGAGGTCACCTGTTTCTACAGCAAAGCCTCGGATGGTGAAAGCTGGTTATGGCACAAAAAGTTATCTCACTTAAACTTCAAAACGATGAATGCTCTCGCGAGGCGAGAACTGGTGAGAGATCTACCTCAAATGGAGTTCGCTCCGAAAGGACTCTGTGAAGCTTGTGAAATGGGAAAGTCGAAGCGAGCATCGCATAAAAGCAAAGAAATTTCTAGTATTACTGAGCCTCTACAACTTCTTCATATGGATTTGTTTGGCCCAGTGAATGTCCTATCTTTGTCCTGGAAAAGATATGCTTTGGTAATCGTGGATGACTTCTCCAAGTATACATGGGTATTGTTCGCAATGACGAAAGACGAAGTACCTTTCTTAATCATTGATCATATCACTCAAATTGAGAATGTTTCAACACTTACTGTGAAGACGATTAGATCAGACAATGGCACTGAATTCAAAAATGCAGTGCTGAATGACTTCTGTGTATCTAAGGGAATACGTCGTCAGTATTCAGCCCCGAGAACTCCACAGCAAAATGGAGTAGTTGAAAGGAAGAATAGAACTCTGGTTGAAGCAGCAAGAACTTTGTTGTATGATTCAAAACTTCCTTTGTATTTCTGGGCCGAAGCAGTGAGTACCGCTTGTTACACTCAAAATAGAACCTTGATCATAAAAGATAAAGAAAAGACGCCATGTGAGCTAATGAACAACAGAAGACCAACAATCAAATACTTTCATGTCTTCGGAGCAAAATGCTATGTGCTTATAGATGATGAAAATCTAGGCAAGTTTGCAGCAAAAGCTCGTGAAGGAATCTTTGTTGGTTACTCTACAGACGTGGTGGCAGCTTATAGAGTGTTCTTGGTGAATGATCGAAAAGTGACTGAAAGTTACAACGTCAGATTCGATGATACCAAACTCTCATCAATTTCAAGAGATTCTAGTGAACCTGAGTCCCTAAAATTTCAGAATCTGGACTTAGAAGATCTTGAAGATGAACCTGAATTGGTTGTTCCATTAAATGTTCCAAGTGTACATGAAGAACCTGAGTCTAGTGAACAAGCTAATTCTACAAGATCAGGAGAGACTTCTTCAGTACGAACCGGCAACAACTCAGGGGGAGTAAATAGCAGCTCAAGGACTACTGTTCAAGGCTCGAGTCGAGTTGACTCTAGTTCTGTAGGAGCTGGCACTAACTCAGGGGGAGTTAGTGAAAATAATCAAAGTGGTCAGCACCCCAACTCAGAAAGTCAAGCTGAATCATCAAGACAATTTCCAGGTGAACGGGTGTGGAATAGAGACCATCCGTTTGAGTTAATTATTGGTGATCCAGATGCTGGTGTGACTACTAGAAGAACTGCAAGAGCTGACATGGCTAATATCTCCTTATATTCTGGGTTCTTATCCAAGCTTGAACCTATAGAAATAGAAGAAGCTCTTGGCGATGCTGATTGGGTGATTGCAATGCAAGAGGAACTCAATCAGTTTGAAAGGCAGAAAGTTAGGAAACTGGTACCCCGACCTAAGAACATATCAGTAATTGGAGCTAGGTGGGTATTCAGAAATAAACTGGATGAAAACGGACTTGTAACACGAAACAAGGCTCGTTTGGTTGCAAAAGGTTATTCTCAGCGAGAAGGAATTGATTATGATGAAACCTATGCACCAGTTGCAAGACTTGAGGCAGTCAGGATGTTCTTGGCATTTGCAGCACATAAGAACTTCAAAGTTTTCCAGATGGACGTGAAAAGTGCCTTCCTGAACGGAGAGTTAGAAGAAGAAGTGTATCTGGAACAGCCGCCTGGCTTCGTTGATCCAGAACATGCAGATTTTGTGTATCTACTCTTCAAATCTGTCTATGGCCTCAAGCAATCCCCAAGGCGATGGTATGAAACCCTATCCCTATTCTTAATTGAAAATGGTTTTGTTAGGGGAGTAATTGATAAAACATTGTTCTATAAAGTTGTGAGAAATGACTTAATACTTGTTCAAGTATATGCGGACGATATTATTTTTGGGTCATCAAATGAGCGCTTGTGCGAGAAATTTGCCAAGTTAATGCAGGAAAAATATGAGATGAGCATGATGGGAGAGCTGTCCTTCTTCCTTGGATTACAGATCAGTCAGAGAAAAGATGGTATCTTTATCTGTCAATCCAAGTACGTTAGAGATTTACTCAAAAAGTATAATCTAGAAGATGCATCAGCAGCTAAAACTCCCATGGCAACAGCCACGAAGCTTGATGAAGACAAATCAGGTAAATCAGTTGACATCACAAGCTATCGAGGTATGATTGGCTCACTCCTCTATTTAACTGCAAGTAGACCCGATATAATGTTCGCAACTTGTTTATGTGCAAGGTTCCAAGCGGATCCTAGAGAATCACATCTCGTAGCCGTCAAAAGAATTTTTAGGTATCTCAAGGGCACACCAAATCTAGGGATTTGGTACCCAAGAGATACAGGTTTTAATCTTATTGGCTATTCGGATTCAGACTATGCAGGTTGCAGGATTGATAGGAAAAGCACATCTGGTGCTTGCCAATTCCTTGGCAGAAGATTGGTGTCCTGGCAAAGTAAAAAGCAACATACAGTATCTACTTCTACTGCTGAAGCTGAGTACATTGCTGCTGGAAGCTGTGTAGCTCAAATACTGTGGATGAGGAACCAATTGAATGATTATGGCATGGAGCACAAGAAAATTCCAATCATGTGTGACAACACAAGTGCCATTGCCATAACCAACAATCTTGTAGATCACTCAAGAACCAAGCATATTGACATCAGGTATCATTTCATAAGAGAACATGTCGAGGAGGGGACTGTGGAGCTACATTTTGTGCCCACAATGCAACAAATTGCAGATATATTCACCAAACCTCTTGATGAAGTAACATTCAATAGGTTGGTTGGTGAATTGGGAATGCTTAACACAAGTTAGTAAAGCCTTCTATCTGTTAAATCCATGTTTATGTTTGTATGTGCAAGCTACTCAATCATTATGTGCTTAGACTTTAAAATGCCTAATTAATGATTGTTATAGGTTGCATATAGTGTGTTTTTGCATAAATTCCTTGTGTTTTAAGTGTCTTTTATAGCACAAATCTGTGAATTTATGCTTGTTAGATTGCATGATCATAGGGGGAGTTCAATTCATAATATTCTGAATATTGCATGATTTTTAGATGAATTTACCTATGATTTTCATGTAATTAGAGGCCTTAGAATTAAAAAACTTCATAATTTCGAGTTAGGTTCTATCTCGAAACTCATCTAGAAATTCGACTTGAATTTCGACTTAAGCTGTCAGAGTGAAGTTTTTGAAAAATTCTAAGTCTGGGAAGAATTTCGAGTTGGCTATCTCGAAATTCATCTCGAAATTCGACTTAGAGTTCGAGTTCGAGTTACCAGTGTGCCTAGTTCTAACTTCAAAATATTCGAGATAAAGTCTATCTCGAATTTTATCTCAAAAGTTGAGATGAGGTTTCCATTAAGGGAATATTTTGAAAAGAACTGAGAATTAACTTCGAGTTAGTCTATCTCGAAACTTAACTCGAATTTCGACTTGATGTTCGAGATAGAGTTCTTAGTCTATCTCGAAACTCAACTCGAATTTCGACTTGATGTTCGAGATAGAATTCTCAGTTAAGCTAAAGGGAATTTTTTCGAGTTACACTCCTAACTCGAAACATATCTTGAATTACCCTGTACTTTTTGCTTCAAGGGGGTATTTTGGAAAGAATTTGGGATTAACTTCGAGTTAGTCTATCTCGAAACTCAACTCGAATTTCGACTTGATGTTCGAGATAGAGTTCTTAGTCTATCTCGAAACTCAACTCGAATTTCGACTTGATGTTCAAGATAGACTTCTAACTCGAAAAGTATCTTGAATTTCCTTGTTTTTCTTAAGAGGGGAATTTTCCAAGTTTACTACAAATCAATAATCTTCAAGATAGGATTTCCCTATAGTTTCTGCTGTAAAATTGGTTAAAGTGCTTATTTGTGCATAATTGTTCGAGTTAACCTCTATCTCGAACTTTATCTCGAAGTTCGACTTGATGTTCGAGATAGAGATGTTCGAGATAGAAATGTTCGAGATAGAGTTCGACTTAGATGTCCCCTGTATGGACTTAGTACTTTTCACATTTTTAACGGGGACATTTTTGTCATTTTACAATCATCTATATATACATCTTTAACCCGATGCATCATTCACTTTACCTAATTCTAATTTTCACAGCAGCCTCTTCACAAAACAAGGCGATTTCATAACTTCATACCATTAATCTGTGTTTTGTGATTAAACTCATACTAATCACAAATTACTGCCAATTTTTGGACTAATCTTGACTGTGTTATCCTTAATCTTTGTGTTGGTGTGTTTTGTGTTCATCCATATACACGCGCATATACATACACACGAACATATATTGTTTGTGTACTGTTCATAAAACGCGATTTCATATTCACCATTCATAAACACACACGATTTCACTGGTACACACGAATATTCATCTTCTTTGAATATTCAGATTTAGTAATTGGCTTTTGATTGTTCATCCCGTAGTTTAATTTTCTCTAAGGGACTTTTGTTCTTTTTGATAAATTAAAAGGGATACATCATTTAATTCGTAAATTATTTGTTTTTCAAAATTAAAAAAAAAATTCACATCTTTTAAAGAAAAACATTTAATCAAAATGGCTCACCAATTTTCACTTGCTAAAAACAATTTTTATAATATTTCTACGGAAATTGGTGATCAACTCCCGCAGTTTAAGTTTTGGATACGATTTCTCAATTTGTACTCCAAAGCTAGACATGCTTTTACTGCTAAACCTACACTAGTACATGATGCTTTACAGCAGTTATGGACTAGTGCGGTTACTTTTGGGAGCAAATCAACCCCCTTTGGTTTCAGGTTTACCTTAGCGGGTCAGGAATATGAGGTGACCGAAGAAATTGTCAACAGGGTTCTGGGATTTCCAATTAAAGATGCCTATGATCCAGAACCTACTGCTGCAAAACGCCTCAGATTCTTTGAAGAAATTGGATGTTATCCTCCAAAAGGCCCAATCACGGGAAATATCCAAAAACAATTCTTCCATGTGGAATGGAATTACTTTTTCGAGGCCATCACACGATGTTTTCGGGTACGCGAAAAAGACTTTCATCAAATTCCAATTCCAATGCAAACCTTTGCAGTTGCCCTAGCAAGAGAACTGGATATAAACTATAGACGCATAGTTCTCTCTGAAATAGTGGGCTCAATGGGATCTCCTGAAAGCAGAGACCTCTCTACCACTGATGTCGTCTGCTGGTTTCCTCGGTTTCTTCAAATGCTGATCAATGACTTAATACCGAAGGATGCTCTTGCTGTTAGACAGGGATTTGCCAGAAGCCCAACATCTGCATCGCTAGGGATGGGCACTAAGTCACTTTCAACCATTGCTAATCAGGATAAACATCAAGGTAAACCAATGTCTACTCCTGAAAATCTTCAAATGTGGCTTAGATATGATGCAGGAGTTACCAATTTGGAGGCATCATCACAAGTTTCATCACATGCTCAAAATCCATCTGTTCATGCTGAGGCATTTGATGAGATTCCTGATGAGGAAAGCGATGATGCACAAGGTAATCAATCAGGTAATCTCTCCATGCACACTATTCATTCCTCCTCCTATGTATCTGATTCCGCGACCCAAGAGACTGCTAACCCGCAGGATCTATCCCAGGGTGAGAGCCATATTTCTGACTCTGAGTCTAACACACATTCCTATTCTCTATCACCCTTGTTAACGGAAGTCAGAAAGCCAGCACGTGTCTATGTAGAAACTTATGAGGAGAGTGAAACCGAAGAGCAGCAACTTATTCGAAAGAAAGCCAAACTTTTCCACGCTGCTACTTCACAACCACAGTCAAACCCTAGCGTGTCACACGCAACCACTCCACCTCACGCGAGTGGTTCACCCCTTGAACAATCTGCACATAGGGATTTTGATTTTGGTGAGGATGATGTACCTCTTGAAGATACTGTTGCTTCAAGAGGACATGAAGTCTTAAGAACTTCAGCCGTACCTTCACCGGTACGTACTGATGCTGCAAAGAGGATCGGTTCTGATGTCGTACAAGGACACTTTGCAGCCTCTCAGCCTGAGATTCCAACTCAGGAACAAACAGAATTTGATCCCATAACTGTCAACAACATTTCTTATCAATTTTCTGCAGGTACTGCTTCATTATTTGGATCAATCATTGAAGACATACACGAGCGTGAGACATGGAGTGTGTGTGAGAGGTTAGGGAGAGAGGGACCTTCATTTTCAAGGCCCGAAACCGAGTGTCAAATACCAACAGAACGAGTATTAGAGCGAGGTCACCTAAACCAAACACCGTCCCTTAACATTGAAAATCTTGATACGCGTATGACTTCTATGGAAAATCAAATGAAGCAGTTCGGACAGACGATGGGGCAGTTTGGGATGAACATTGGAAACAACCAAAGGGCTCTAGACGACTACGCAGCAAGAATGGCAAGTCAAGCTACAGCTTTTGATGATTTGACAAATAAGGTAAATGACTTGGGCCATGCTGGTGGTGTCTTAGGAAGCACTCTCAATGAGAGGATGGGGGCATTGGAGTCTACAATGCATACAATGGCTGTGGAGATCAGTAGAATGATGTTCGCAGTCAGGAGTTTTGTGCCCCCGGAGTGTTTCGAGTCGCAACAACCTCCCCCCGATGCTGGTGCAGGTGGTGCAGGTGGTGCTTGTGGAGCGGGAGCCTCTGGTTCTGATTTTGGAGGTTCCTATGCAGCTGGTGGATCTGAAGACCAAGGTGGAGCTCAGGATAACTCACCTAAGGGGGAGAGTGGAAAGGAGACGAGACAGCAGGCAGTTCACATCGAAGAAATTGAAGAACCCGCTGATCTTGTCAAGGAACCAGAAGTTGAGCCGTCTGTTGATGAAGAGGCTCTGAGGATGAGGAAGGGTAAGGCAGTAATGGTTGATGAACCATTTATTGACCTGAGTCATCAGGAAACAGTACAGGAGGTACTTGACTCAGATTCTGACATGGAAGACGTACCGTTGGCACACGCTATAAAAAGATCTTTGAAGGAACAAGGTGGAGGTGCTGGGATGTCTTCCGGAATGCCTGAAGAATTTCCTGTTGATGAGGAAACCCTTAAAGCTCAACAGTTAGCCTTGGAACAAGCTCAGTTCCATAAAATGAAGATGATGCAAGAACATGCTGCATTCCTAGAGAAGAAGGGGGAGCTACAAGGGAAGCAGTATGAGTATGAGCTTGCAAGGCTAGCTGATCCTCAAGTTGATCTGGACAAACGAAGGATAGGGCAGAAATGGGATGAAGCAAGGAAGATAATGATGGGACCCTGTGCGAAAGGAGTTCATAACAAGGATGCAGATGATCTGTTCTACAACTTGAATTTGCAGAATCCAATGACTGGGGACTATATAAATGCATTGAAGAGATTAATTTCTAAAGTCAGAGTTGGATACAATGCAAACCTTAAGGAGTGGCAGGTTATTTTGTCTTTGGTAGAAGGAGTCCCAACATCTTTCTTATATGTGGATGACCAATTCATAATGAGAAGATCTGCGTCAGAGTTGTTCTTGCTAGCGACTAAAATTCAATACTCTCAATCTGAGGAGCTAAGCATTCTGTACAGGGATCAGTTAATGCAGCTAGCAGAGGACAAGGGTCCAGAATTCTCAGCTTATCCAAATTTTGTCCGGATGGTAGTTGACGGAAAGATGAAGAGGGTTAGCATGGAGGAAAATGATCTAATGGAGCTTTTAGTAGAATCTCTCAAAGCTGTCTGTAGACAAATGATGAGCAAGGGATTCGCTTCTGAGCTTAAAGATAAATCCGTGAAGATCATTGAAAGAGCAATATTCAAGAAGAGCAATGAGGTGTGGAAGTGTGATGTCATTGCTCCAAGCCATGAAGAATGTAGATGAAGCTCTGACTCTTCCTTCTGGAGCACTAGAACAAGGAGAAATAAGGGAGGCTATTGGTGTTCCAGGAAGTGATAGTGTATACTGGATACATGCTTATGTTGAAGATACAGCTGATGCCTTAGTATTCATAGATGCAGACCAGAATCAAACAATCTTGCATATGAGTAGGCAATGGCTGCTACGGACTCAAGATGCTGCATTTCTGGAGAGAGTATTATATGTATTCAAATGGGGCGAAGTGGAAGATAAGTTTGTTGAAGAAAAGCAGAGACTCATGAGTTACCTGTCTGAAGTAGTGGTGGAAAAGAAGCGAATGGAGCGAGATGCGGCCAGTGTCCACAATACTGACCGTGTCAAGGGCTACCCCAAGATGATCTATTGTCAGTTTAAATCTGATAAATCTCACTGGAAACCTCAGCTCATCATGAAGAACTTTGAGGATATTCCAAAGATCAGGACTACTCAGGAGGTGGACAAACTCAGAAGGCTTTTCAAACATCCTTATCCAGAGCCCAAGAACCCTCTAGAAATGGAAGCTGTGAGTCTGTTGAATGCTAGGTGGAAGCAGCTTAAAGATCCAGTATACAAGAAAGAACAGCAGCAGAAGGAGAAGCGCAAAAGGCAGAAAGAAGAGAGAGACCAAGCTGCTGAAGCTAGAAAGAGGAAACGGAATTAGGGTTAAAGGTCAGAGTGGTGTGAACTTGAAGTTGGAAAAACTTCATGTCTTTTGGTTGCTTTAACTCACTTGAGGAAAATTCACCTTAGAGTGAATCCAATAAGGTGATACAAGTTTGACTAAAAGGTATGAAATAATCCAGGTGATAGGAATCACTCAAATGATCTTTAATTCGAAGTTCGAATTCTGTTTCTAGTTTAAGTTCTTTGTATTGTTTTCATGTAAATTTCAATTGTAAATTATTCAAGACTGTAATGTTAATTATCTTTTCTCGTCTCATTGTTTAGTTGAGTTATCCTTCATTAATTTGAATGTCATTGTTAGACAATCAAATTGGGGGAGATTGAAAGGCATAGTGTGTAAACTTGTAACAATATAACTAATGTAACTCAAATTAAAGGAAAAGATACTTAACCAGAAGACAATCAAGAACAAGAAGTCACAAGAAATCAACACTAAATGAAGACAAGGTAATTGATACAATTCAACATGTTAACTATGATCAATCGAAGAAGAAATCATTGAAAGAAGTTCAAGTCAAAGTTGTTCATGCCTCAGTGATTTGAAAAGCCAAAGATCAAGATCATAACTATCAGTATCAATAAGACCAATTGATTTCAAGTGAACAAGAAGGAAAGCAAATATTGGAAAGCCACATTTCTAATTGGATATGGTAATTTATTCAAGAAGCAAAAAACCCTATCAAGACTAGTCACTTATGAACCAGACCGTTGCATCAAGTGTCAGGACATTGATAACAAGTTTATGTCAGTAATAAAGATCCATATTCAAGAACTTAGTGAAGAACAAAGAAGACATGAAGATATCACAAGTTCAAGATGTGCATTGAAGTTTCAAGTTGAAGACCAGAATATTTTCTAAGTACTAAATATTCTAGATGGCCAAGTAGAAGTTTCTAAGTAGAAGTTCTACTTAGAACTTCGAGATGGCTAAGTAGAAATTCTCAAGTAGAAGTTCTACTTAGAGTGCAGCTTCAACATGACACATGGCATCTTCTGATTGGCAGATTTCCAAGCTTTCAAGATAAGGCAAGATTTATGTGGACATCATTGGGCCACGTACATCTTAGTCTTTGAAGACTACAGGACATAGATTACATGTAGTATAAATAGAAGTACTTGTGTAATGTTTTAGTTAGTGAGCAATTCTTAAGAAAAACACAAAGAGAAAAAGAGAGAGTGCATTCACAGAGCTTAGTATCATTCACTTCTCTCTGAACTTCTGTTATACTTTGTAATGAATGTTGTAGCAACCATTTCAAGTTATATATAAGACATATATTTCTTGAATATGTGTGTTCATTTATTGCATCGTATTTATTGCTTCTCATATTCGAAAAGTTGTATTCACCCCCCCTCTACAACACATTTGGACCTAACAACCGATTCAGAAGATATGGCACATTGACTCGTATCATGTGCGCCCTCACATAGCTCACAAACACTAGCAACTTGAGGCACCCCATGCTTTGACATAGAATCCAATTTCCTATTAAGTGCCTCTAGCTGAGCTGCTAAAGCTATGACTGTATTAACTTCCAGAATTCCTGCTATTTTGTCTTGTGATAATCTCTGAGTTGGATTCTGGTATTCATTTGCAGCCATCATCTCAATCAACTCATAAGCTTCCGCATAGCTCTTAGCCCATAAAGCTCCACCTGATGCTGCATCTAGCATGGGTCTTGACTGTGCACCCAAACCATTATAAAAGCAGTTAATCACCATCCAATCAGGCAACCCATGATGTGGACACTTCCTTAGCATCTCCTTATATCGCTCCCAAGCCTCGCACAAAGATTCTTCGGACTGTTGTGAAAACTGAGTAATCGCGTTCCTGATTGCTGCGGTCTTTGCCATAGGGAAGAATTTTGTAAGAAATCTCTGAGCAAGATCCTCCCATGTCAAAATAGAACCTGCTGGTAGAGAGTACAACCAGCCCTTAGCATTATCCCTCAAAGAGAATGGGAAAAGTCTAAATTTGATAGCATCTTCCGACACCCCGTTGATCTTGAAAGTGTCGCAGATCTCAATAAAATTCCGGATGTGCATGTTAGGATCTTCAATCAGAGCACCCCCAAACTGAACCGAATTCTGCACCATCTGAATTATGCTAGGCTTGATTTCGAAAGTATCAGCTGCAATAGCTGGCCTGACAATGCTAAATTGGATGTCACTGATCTTTGGTTGAGAATAATACATCAATGCTTTCGCTGTTGCTGCTGGTTCTCCCATTGCTACCTGAAACACATAGAACTAAACAACTATGTAAGAAACAATCCGAGTCAATGAACTCTAACGACCACTATTGACAAGCACATAAACCAAAAATAAAACACCGACGATCCCCGGCAGCGGCGCCAAAAACTTGTTTACACTAAATCACGCAAGCGCACGTGGTCACAAGTAATATATATGGTTAAGTCCAAATTCGTTCCCACAGGGATCTGGTTATGGTTCTATTTCAATAAACGCACCTATGCAACAGTGTATGATCTTAATTCACTGCTAAGATAATTAATAAGATTTTAATTAACTATAATTAACTAATAAACAAATTAATAAAACTAAGAATTACTTAACTAATAAGAATTGAATCTAATTACTTCTGCAAGAAAAAGCATGGAATCCTAACTTCATTAAATACTTTGCTTAGATCTGACGCCTTTAATCACTATATGCAATGGTTATGATATCTGATCGGACAACACGAAACAAGTATACGCTACTTCTCAGTATACGAATACCAAACTAAACATACATCCACAAAAGAGATAGAAGATGAATAGACACCAATTATGCTTAGACCCTATATATCTATAGAATTTGAAAACATAACGGTTGAAGAACAAGTTATCCATAATGATCACATAGGGCAATACAAGTATTCTCATCTCATACTAAGAATCATGTTGATAAACAATCATGAACCTATGCTAGCATGGCAAGTTCTAAATCTCAAGATCCACTTTCACTTCACAAGAGATTAAAAAATTAGATGTTAGCTACGCATCTAACAATTAAGCATAACCATACAAGGATATCAAACATACATCACACACAGATCTTTAAAGCAATCAAGATACTAAAGCTCCATAAATAAATCCGTTAGAATTCCATGACAACGATTAGTTCATAATCGAACCTCTCGTCATCATGGGATCTAATGAAACCATGAAAAAAAACAAAGTATGAAAAGATACAAATAAAAATAAGTAATTGATATGTAATGGTGTGTGTTTTTTTCTATCCCCCAAGATGTGTATTTATAGCCTCAATTTGCCTCTCCATCAAGCAATTACCATATTAGAGTTGGAATAGAAGACCAGCAATTTCCATCTTTAAACGGGATAGGATTTACAAATTCCATGCTCAAGACTGATTCTAGAATGTTCTAGCCATTCAGGACAATTACCATACTGATTAGAAGTAGGAATTCTGGCAATTTCCTTGTCAAAGTTGAATTTCTGCAGTTTGGCACATAATACGTTTCCTAAACTGATTCGGTTTTGAAGGAAAATTCGTAACTGACTTTTCTTCAGTATTTCTGGGCCGTTCCAGTTGTATTTGGACATCTAAACCACTTTAGAATGAAAGAGAATTCCGTTATCTTCGCGTGGACAGTAAGATCGTCCAAAACGGACTTGTAGAACTCAAGATATGGCCAAAACAAAATCAGAAATTCTGGCTGATTTTTCACCCGCTGACTGCTACTGTTCATGCGCGTCCGTTACTGTTCATGCGCGTCCGTTACTGTTCATTTCGCTGATTTTGCTGATTTTCTTCGTTTTAACTCCGATTTTCATTCCGTTTCTTCCGGATCTCTCGTAATTTGATGTACTGTTATTCTTTAAGCTCAAAACCCACCATTTAAGCATGGAAAACATCATCCCACATCCGACTCTTATTCCTGCACAAATTCACTAAAAACACATCAAAAACACCACATTCTTGAGTTCAAGTCATCAATTCAAGCCGATACGAAGCATTCCAAGTGGATTTAACATCCACTTATCACTGAGTATAATGGCACAGATGGTACAATTGCTTTTTCTCTAAAGGGTAAAAACTATGTAGTTAACTCTGATGTGATAACTGCTTGTTTAAAATTGCCTGAGAATAACTGTCTGAAAGTACCCAGTGATGCTGAAATAGTTGCCATGCTTAATTCCATAAATTATGCTCTTAGTACTGATAATTTAGGAAAAATTGCTAGGAAAGGGATGGTTAAAGAATGGAGTTATTTTTGTGATGCCTTCATTAAAACTTTTTCAGGCAAAATTAGTAACTTTGATGCTGTTACCCATTCCATGCTAGTTATGCTGTGTATGCTTCTGACTGATAAATTCTATAACTTTGGCACACTAGTCATGTATGAGATAACAGCAAAATTAGGTAAAAAGGAAATTAGGGGCAAGAATATCTATTTTGCTAGATTTTTGATGCTCTTAGCACTGCATGTATCTGAGAATAAGCTATCCATTGCTAACCCGGATAGCAAGTTCACTTGTTTTGTTCAGGAGAAGAGAGTCTTAAGGGATTTAATTCGAATGAACTCCAATGCAGATGTACAATTGGTATACCTACCAATTGTTCAGGTAACTCTTTCTAACCTTGAAACTCCTATTTCTAACCCCCAAATTTCTTTGCCTTCCTCAGTCACAATGGAGTCTGTAGTAGTGACCAAACAGGCTCCTACCCAAGTGACTAAAACAAAAGTTTCCAAACCAAAATCTAAGAGACAAACCTCAGGTGTTTCTCAAAAAGCACCTGTTGTAAAAACTACCACAACTCTTGAGGGGAGTGTGAAGGAGGTAGTGAGTGGTGAGGGACAGGGTGCAAGCCCTAAGAATAAGGTGGGTGAGGAAAGTGCACCAAATAGCCAAGCCCAAGTTACATCCTCTCAACAGGGTGTGACTACTAGCTCTACAGAAACTCTGCACAAAAGGGTAAGGGACACTAACCCTCTCTCAAAAACCTATGAAAGAAGAGTAAAATCTAAAACCATAGGGGGAGCACAGGGTGCACACACAGTACAGCAAACTGTACCTTCTCAAATTCAGTTTGATGTGACTTCAATAAATGTGGAGTCACAACCCCTTGATCTTAACCTTCAAATCGATACACATTACAATCCACCATCACCAACTCCATCTCTGGATGTGGATATGATATCTACATCAATTCCTGATTCTCCATCTTTAAAATTCTTGGAGAAGCCCCACTCTGCAATTGGTGGTCATCATCTTTTAGATGATTTGTTGGGCCATCAACCTTCCATTCCTGAATTCACAACAACTTCTGTGGCCTCATCTTTAAAATCAATCTCCACAGATTCAGTGTTGGTTTTCACTTCAACGGATATTATCATTCCTTCATCAACGGATATCCTTCATCCGTTGACAAGTGTTTCTCCATCAACGGATGCGCCTCTGTCTAGCCATCCGTTGACAGCTATAACTACTCCATCAATGGATATTCCTTATCCGTTGATAACTCACTCTACCACTACTATATCTGACATTCCTGTGTCAAGTGTGGAGGAGTTCTCAGTAGTTGAAACACTTTTAGGATTGAGGGAAGGGAGTGAGAGGCTGCCTTGTGAGCAGGCAAAAGGAGAGGCAAATAATGAGAGGCTGACCATTTCTTCAGGTCAGGCAAAAGGAGAGCAAGAGAGTTCCACCTTAGTAGGTGAAGGTGAGGGTGTGAGAGGTGTGAGCCTGGAGGAGCCCCTGATGCAAGAACAGAGAGATGAGAGGAGAGAAGGGACTACAGGAGAAATAAGGCAGGAAGATTCAGCCATTGCAAGTGAGTTCATGGAGGTTAATGAAGCTTCTAAAGAGATGGAATTTCGACAAGAATATCAGCCAATCATTGACTCCATCTCTTTGGATCCTGAAACCTTTACTCATCCTGTTTCTGCCTATCAAGTCATGGCACAACAGGGCAATGTGGAGGCAGAGGAGGCAATGCACCTAGTGCACACCTCACAATCTCTACAAAGAGCAAATGATGCTTTGACAACTTTGTCTTCAAATGTTGACAGTGAAGAGTTTGGCAATAATGACAGTGACAGCACCGCAAATGATGAAGAAGTCAATGTGGGTGATACTCCAGACTGGCTATTTTCTACTGCCACTGTGGCTGGTGATTTCAATGTGGAGATTGTGAAGCAATATCAATCTGCTAGGGCTGAGCACCAAAATGCAGATCCACAGAGAAAGGATGTCCTTCAGCAAATAATGGACTCCCTGAAACTTCAGAAAATGCACATGGTCATTCAAAGAACTCAACAGGAGGAGGTCCAAACTGCAATTAGAGAAATGAAAGTGGAACTGGATGCCAGGATTGAGGCACTACCCCCTACTACCACTCAGAAGGTGCTGACTAGCAAACTATTGAAGGAAGATATCTTGGCCAAATCTGTTCAGCATCTCTCCTCCAGAGTGGATGGTATGGAATCTCAGATGCAGACACTCATTGCCAATCAAGCCAAATAGACTGAGCTACTGGAAAGGCTGCTTGCAGCCTCATCTCCAGCCCTTGATGCTAACAAAAAGGGGGAGAAAAAGGTAGAAGAGGTTGCAGCTACTTCTAGTCACATTCTAGCTTCCAGTAGCAAGATAGCACAAAGTGAGGGGGAGCAACAGCCAATGATAGTGGTCAATCCAAAATAATTTTCTATAGAGGCTTCCCCTGTGAAGAAACAAAATGCTTTGCCTGTGATTCCTGACCTATCAGAAATCTCAGATGGTGAAAGGCAAGCCAGAATAGAGGCCTTAGAAAAGATCAACAAGGAGGCAAATGAAAGAATGATGAGAACAGAAAGGATGATCAATGAATCAATTGTGTCAAATCTGTTCTCTACTCAGTCCTCAGCTCCAACAATATCAACTACAATTCTGAAGGTGCTCACTCCAGAGATTGTAGCTCCTACTTTCTATGATGCTGAACCATCTTATGTCAAAGAATTTGAACCATACATCAAAACCAGAGCCTACTCTCCACCAAAGGCAAATGGGAAGAACAAGTTACAATTGGACTTTCCATTTCCCAAGGATGATGAAGGAAAGCTAATGGGAAAGCAAATTAAGGAGTTCAAGGAAAATGCCAATAGAAGTGTAAGAGAATGGATGGCTGTAATAATAAGGAATGGAAAAGTCTTAAACATATCCAATAGCCATCCTAGATTTGTTGAAGCAAAAAGAGAGGAGACCTCCAGACTTCTCAGGGAAGCTCATCCAAGTGAAGAAAATCAATATGAAAACTCAGATGAGAAGCAAGCCAGGCTGGCTCAAGAGTTAATGGATGAGGTAGAGGATGAAATGAGGGAACCTGAGGAAGTCCCCAAATCCAAAAGGAAAGTGAAATCAGTCCCCAAATCCAAATCTAAGAGAATGAAATCAAAGGCAAGGAGGCCTGTCTCTCCAGAAATTGAAAGCAAGGAGACAGTTAGCTCATCACAACCTATTTCTGTAAAAGTATTCAACCCAGCTGTGAATTTCAATGGTGATCCTATAGTACCTAAAGAGGAACCAATGAATCTTGACTCCATTGAGGTTCCTTCATTCTCGCTGAAGCCTCAACAGAAGCCTATACAGAAGAAAAGGATACCAAGGAAGCAACCTTCAAAGGAACCAATTCAAGTTGCTAGGGTACTTGCTATTGTCAGGCAGCCAATCTTGGAAAACAAGGATGATTTTATCTATCAGGCAGATATTGAAGAATACTCTGGCATGAATCTTTATCTGGATGAATTGTCAGAAGTAAGAGGAATTGACAAATATAAACATTTGCCTGAGAGATTGGTCTTTGTATACAAGGGAGGAAAGGAAAGGACATGGCCACTACAGAGGGTTCTTGGAGAAAATTATCTGACCTTAACCAAAGTGTTCTCTGCAATCAAGAGATACACAGGGTTCTCCAAGATAGCAAAAGGGGAGATACTGGACAGAATAGAACAGATAAGGAGGGAATGGAACTCACCATCAAGTCTACCAAGGAAGATGAAGATCCCATACAATGGACAGAAAATCCACCTTCAACCCTTCTGGATGATGGAGTTCAGGGATGAAGATGGTAACAGGAGATTCTTCAGGTTAGAAGACCAACTATCAAAGACTAGTTCTCAATACCTGAGATGGTTACAACAAAAGCTAAATCCAAAGGTTGATGAAGAAGATGCCTTCTATAGGCAACTCCAAATGCAGATTGAGTCCAACTCTGCCAAAGAAGGAAAATCAAGGGTGATGCCAACAAGAGAAAAGAAACAGTCTTAAATCTGCTCAGTCTAGAGGAGCACTTCTCTGTAAAGTTCTCAAACTTTCAGTTTTTAATTTTTGTAGCTTAATACAATTTTTGCATTGTTCCATATATATATCTTTAGGAATGTTTTGTTATCATCAAGGTCCTGAATTTATGCTTTATTGCCATCAAGTATAAATTAGGGGAGATTGTTAGGAATATGTTGTACTTGATGATAACTTCACAATCAATCAAATTGTATAAGGTTTTGTAGCTGTCAACGGATGAGGATTTATAACTCTATCCGTTGACAGGTATCTCATCAACGGATGAGGTTTGTAGCATACTGCAGTATCTCTACGTTATCAGTTGATAGTGTTTTTATCCACAGTCATGTTGACCATCAACGGATAGGCAGAATATGGTAGCCAATTGTAAATAAGCTATGCTATGTAATTCTGTCTAAGTGAAAGTGTATCAACAGATGAAGACAAAACTCTATCAACGGATACAACTCAAATCCACTCTATCAACGGATACAGCTCAAGTCACAATATCAACGGATACAGCTCAATACATCATCAACGGATGTCAGTGTACAATATCAACGGATAATCATTGACACTGTCTTCTATGCTAAACTGGGGATTAGCAGTTGATAAGGACATGTTTGACTGACAGATCACATGGGTTGATAGTAGATACAAAAAGCAGTATGGCAGCCATACTTTGGAAACATAGAAGAAAGAAGCATTCCGTTTACACTATGAATACAAGAAAGGTGCAGGAGACATGTCTGTTCACAAGGACAACCTTTCGGCTACATGTGTATTTGGAGTGTAGTAGCAAGTCAACTAGAATTAGATTAATATTATCTTATTCCAGTAGTACTTGTAAAACTTGGGATTTATAACCAAGTGTAGCAACTCTTTGTAGACTAAGAAAACAAGTACATTTTGCTTAGGGTTTTTATTGAATATCCTTAGAAAGCAAAGAGTTGTAAAACAGAAGCTGTGTACTTTTGTATCACAGAGTTTTCTTCGAATAAAAGTTTCAGGTGGTGCATTTAACCACCTGATTTTTATGTGTTTGTGCATTAATTTTTCTACAGCAATTATCTAAGTATAGATTTCTGGAGTTCTTATCAGAAATTTATAAATATCAAGAATTGTATTCAACCCCCCCTTCTACAATTATCCAAGTGTGTAATCTGGGAATAACATGGTTCATATAACGTTATAGTGACTTCAAGTTAGGGGAGGGGGGAAACGCCATATTATGTGGCGTTGGTTTTTTTTTTCTTGTTTTTTTTTGTGAAGCCTTTTTTTGTTTTCTTTTAAACATGTATTTGCAAATAATATTAAAAATGGTCAATTAAAATTGTACTTTTTTAATTTAAAAAATATAATTTTAATTAACTTTTGGGATTCAATGTTTCCATTTGGGTTTTATAAATATTAGGAATAACGAATAAACCGTATACCAATTTAGGGTTTAGGGTTTGGGATTTAGGGTTGTTTACACCCTAACTTATCCTGATTTTTAAACGCTAACGCGTTTAAAAATCAGGTCGCCGGATTCAATTTTTTTAATTAAAATTTTAAAATTTTATCTGTATACCCTCGGGATTTCAACGGTTAACCTTTGGGGTTCAACAGTTCCATTTTGGGTTTTAGAAATATTTCGAACGACGAATAAACCGTATACGAACTTAGGATTTAGGGTTTGGGGTTTAGGGTTGTTTACAATCCTAAACCCTAGACCCTAAAACCTAACTCATCCTGATTTTTAAACGCGTTAGCGTTTAAAAATCAGGACGTTGGATTCAATTTTTTATTTAAAAATTTTAAATTTAAAAAATACAATTTTAATTAAATTTAGGGGTACAACAATTAATTTTTGGGGTTCAACGTTTCCATTTTGGGTTTTAGAAATATTCAGAACGACGAATAAACTGTATACGAACTTAAAAAAATATAAATTTATATTTTAATTGACCATTTATAAATAAGTTTTTTAATATTTTTATAAATATATACTTAGAAGAAAACAAAAAAAGAAAAAACAAAAAAAAACAAAACAAAAAAAAGTAAAACGCCCAAACGCCACATGAAGTGGCGTTGGGTCTCTGAAAACCAGACTTCATTCAGCGTTTTATCCAAGACACAATATGATCTCACGTTTCAAGGCAAAAAAAAACACGCTAGACGCATTAGCGTTACCAAAAAAAAGAAAAAAAAATCAAAACACAGTTTAATACTATGTTTTGAAGTGATATTTGGGCCAAGTTTTTGAGATGTGATATTTGGGATCATTTCCTTTCAGATTGTGATATATAGGGCCAACACCCAGAAAAATGCTAGTCTTCTGTCAAAATCTAAAACTGAAAATATAATTAAATGAGATTTAAGTTTGCATAATTTTTTTAAACGACTTATTTTGTAATTTGTCCAATATAAATAAAATATGTGTGAAGTTATTTAGTTATCTAATAAAAGTAAATTCTAGAAAAAATAATATCTCGTGGATTACGTAATAATCGAAAAAATATGTTCGATAACTAGTTCTTTAATTCGACATTTTTTTATCCTAAAACTGACTTTTTTTTTCTTATATTATAATTTTATATATGAATAATGAATTTTATGATGTTGAGGTTCAATTAAAATTAAATTATATATTATTGCCTGCATCTCTTATTAGATGTTATGTTTGATTGTTTTGTAATTAAATTGATCCGAATTTGATTGATAATTAGAAATAATTTCCTTACAATTTCAAAAAAATAAAAAAAAATATTTTTTAATAATATAATTTTATATTTTTTTCAATTTATAACATATGTAATTTCCCGTCAAACATTAATGAAATTGACCATAAAATTCATAATGTGAGAATATATAAACTAATCAATGAGAATATAGGATAAGTTGCTTAGCAATTAATGCCTTGATTGTGAACTTGAATGAGCAATCCTTAACAAGGATGTCACTTCTCATGCTGCAAGTTTTCTTGGGTTAGTGATCGAATGTAAAGGGAACTTTCAGTCAACTATGAAGTTTTAGGACATAGCGTTCCCTTTAACTGAACTAAAATGGCCACTAAAAGCAGCTCAGCTCATGCACCAAGGCTTCTTTGCTTTATAACGAAAGTGTGAAATCCTCCAAACCAACTAGTCTGCTGTCATATGTTATAACAGAAATAACGGAAGCAAGAAAGATGATAAATGCAAAGAGGAAATATATGCAGATGAGAAACTAGTTTATATTAATCTGATCTTGAGGATAAACAGATTACAGAATTTTCAGATGCTTCACAATCCTTACAATCTAAGGGGTTAGGTGTGATAGGTGGTGTTAGGTGTTAGGCCACCAACCAAGTTACGTAAGCCATAATCTTTGACTAACATTAATGGTTGGTGGCCTACAAATTCAAGGCATTTTAACAAATCTCCACCTTGACTTGAATCCTCTCACAAATAACAGATAACAGATGTACCAGACGCATCATAATAATGCCAGATGTACCAGATAAAACTCTTATGCCTCAAATTTTGCCCTCAAAAGGGCGGTCAACAACTCCGAACATTTAGCAAGTCCAAACAATGTTGAAACTTGCTATGTGGAACCGGCTTGGTAAGCATATCAACTGGGTTATCAGCAGTACCCACTTTTCTCACCTTAATTCTCGTATCATTTCGTAGAAAATGATATTTTACATCTATGTGCTTAGTCCGCTCATGATGGACTTGATCCTTGGCTAAACATATTGCACTGAGACTATCACAAAATATTGTAGCCTGATCATGATGTAGACCTAGATCACTGATCAATCCTTTCAACCAGATTCCTTCTTTTGCGGCTTCTGTCAATGCCATGTACTCTGCTTCTGTAGTAGACAAAGTCACTGTAGGTTGCAGATTAGCTTTCCAACTGACAATCGAACCACCCAGAGTGAAAGCATAACCAGTCATAGACCTTCTACTGTCAACATCTCTAGCATAACCAGAGTCTGAAAACCCTGTCACCAAACACTCAGTATCACCTCCATAAATGAGACCAACATCAGATGTACCTTTTAAATATCGAAAAACCCTCTTCACAGCTTGTCAATGCTCCTTGCCTGGATCACCCATGAACCTACTAACAACACTGACAGACTGTGCAAGATCAGGTCTAGTGCAGACCATTGCATACATCAAGCTTCCTACTGCACTAGCATAGGGAACTCGAGACATGTACTCTTTTTCCTCAGCAGACTTAGGTGCAAAAGCGACAGACAGATGTGCATTTGCAGCACTAGGAGTATCCATGGGCTTTGCTGTAGACATGCCAAACCTTGACAAAATCTTCTGAATTTATCCCTTCTGTGACAAGAAGAGCTTTCTTTTGATCCTATCCATATAAATCTCCATTCCCAGAATTTTCCGAGCCGCACCCAAATCTTTCATTTCAAACTCAGCACTGAGGAGACCTTTCAACTTCTGAATATCAGACTTATTCTCTGCAGCTATCAACATATCATCTACATACAGGACCAGATAAATGAAAGAACCATTTGCTGTCTTACTGTGATAAACACAACAATCATACGGACTCCTGGTGTAGCAAATACCTATCATATAGCTATCAAATTTCTTGTACCAATGCCTCAGAGACTACTTTAGCCCATACAAGGACTTCAATAACTTGCACACATAGTCTTCTTTACCAGGAACCTAAAAACCATCTGGCTGAGTCATGTATATCTCCACTTCCAACTTTCCATGCAGAAAAGCTATCTTCACATCGAGTTGTTCAAGCTCCAGATTCTGATGTGCAATTATCGCTATTAGCACCCTGATGGAAGTGTGTCTGACCACTGGTGAAAAAATCTCATTGTAATCTACTCCCTCTTTCTGAGTGAACCCTCGAGCTACTAACCGAGCTTTATACTTGATACCCTCAACCGATGTTTCTCCTTCCTTCTTCTTGTAGACCCATTTACAAGTAACAATATTTCTGTCTCGAGGCCGCTTGACTAATTCCCAAGTCTTATTTTTCTGAAGTGACTCCATTTCATCTCCCATTGCAGCAAACCATTTTGTAGATTCAGTACATGTCACCGCTTCTTTGTAAGTGGATGGCTCATCAGAGATCCACTTCTTCAGCTACCTGTAGTGCATATGCCACCATATCTTCAAAACCATATTTCTTTAGAGGCACTCCATACTTAGCTCTCCTCGATCGATCAAGAGCTAAACTGTGCTGATTTAATACTGGTACTGATGATTCTGATTCTGACTGTGGTTGATGAACTTCTTGTTGTGGTTCACTCTCATCTGGAGTGACTTCCTGCTCCACCTGTTTCTCAACACCACCACTTTCTGAAACAATCGTAGACTTCACAGTAGGGTTAAACATAGAATTTTCATCAAAGACTAAATTTCTACTCAGTATAACACTATTTTCAGATGGAGACCAGTATCTATAACCTTTAACTCCATCCCCATAGCCTACAAATACTCCCTTTTTAGCTCGTGGCTCCAATTTACCCTCATTTACATGATAATAAACAGTACAACCAAAAACTCTTAAATTGGAGTAATCAGCAGGATTACCAGACCATTTCTCAATAGGAGTTTTGAGATGAATACCTGTGTGAGGTCCATGATTAATTAAATAACACGTTGTACTAACCGCCTCTGCCCAGAATCTTCTAGTTAGTCCAGCATTATAAAGCATACACCTAGCTCTCTCCAGAAGTGTTTGATTCATACGCTCTGCTACACCATTCTGCTGTGGTGTATCCCTGACTGTATGATGCCTAGCAATCCCCTCATTCTTGCAGAAATCTGTAAACTCGGACGAGCAAAATTCCAGGCCATTATCTGTTCGCAGCCTCTTAATCTTCTTCCCTGTTTGATTCTCCACTAGCGTCTTTCACTGCTTGAAAATCTTAAAGGCTTCACTTTTGTGCTTTATGATGAACAGCCAAGTCATTTTGAGAAATCATCGATCATTGACACAAAATATCTGTGACCCCCTAAAGACTCCACCCGGGAAGGACCCCAACAATCAGAATGGATGTAATCAAGTGTGCCTTTTGTTCTATGGGTTGCTTTAGGAAACTTGCTGCGATGTAGCTTTCCAAAAACACAATGTTCACAAAACTCGAGACCTGTGACCTTATGACCACAAAGAAGATCAGCTTTTGACAGAATCTGCATCCCCCTTTCACTCATGTGACCAAGCCTCATGTGCCACAACCTGGTCATATTTTCCTTTTCAATTTCCGAAGACGCAACAGCAACAGAACCTGTTAACGTAGAACCTTGAAGAAGATACAAGGTACCATGTTTAACACCTTTCAGAACCACATTAGAACCCTTGCGGACATGAAAAACTCCACCTTCACCTTTAAAACTGAAACCCTTGTTGTCTAACATACTTAGAGATATCAGATTCTTCATCATAAGTAGAACATGACTAACATCATTCAATGTGCAAAAATTACCATCATGTATCTGAAGTTTAATCGAGCCTATTCCAACAGTCTCACAAACAAAACTGTTAGCCATAGAAATTTTTCCACCGTCTACTTTTTCGTAGGTTGTGAACCACTCCCTGCGCGGACATATATGGTAAGACGCTCCAGAGTCAAGGATCCACACATCAGAGTGAAGCGTGTCCTTGACAACAACTAGAGCAATATCTTCTTCAGAATTAGCATCAGCTACAGCAGCAGTTCCTACAGCAACATCCACCAATTTATCACGTTGCTTCTTTTTCTTGGGACAGTCGGATTTCCAATGTCCCTTCTCTTTACAGTAATTGCAGACATCATTAGCTCTCGACCCTTAGAAGCTGGTTTCTTGGATTTATACTTCCCCGACTTTCCATGTCCGGTACTCCCGCTAGCTACCAACCAGCAGCATGATTATCTGCACCTGTACCAGCCGCCTTATGGCGCAGCTCTCTAGAATGAAGAGAAGATCTAACCTCCTCTAGAGAAATAGTATCTTTACCAACAATAAACGATTGCACAAAGTTCTCATACGATAATGGTAAAGAAACTAACAGAATCAAAGCAGCATCCTTATCTTCAACTTTAACATCAATATTACGCAATTCTAATAAAATTGTGTTTAATTGATCTAATTGATCTCGAAGAGGCATACCTACCTGCATTCGCAGACTGAATAGACGTTGCTTCAGAAGCAACTTATTTGTTAAAGACTTTGTCATGTAGAGACTTTCAAGCTTTAACCATAAACCAGATGCGGTATCCTCCTCCGCAATTTCAGTAATAATATCATCTGCAAAGCACAACAGAATTGTTGAGTGTGCCTTTTCTTCGAGATTGGTCATCTCAGCGCTTCCAGAAGCAACCGCTTTTGTGTTCAACGGCGCTCAGAGCCCCTCTTGCTTTAACAAGGCACACATCTTGATTTGCCATATACTGAAACTATTTCTCCCAGTAAATTTGTCGACCTTAACGTTAATACCACCAGACATCTTTCTCCCAGAACCGTATACGTGAACAGTACTGTATGAACAGTACCATATGAACAGCACCGTATGAACAGTGCCTTCTTCTTCGGTGATGAACAGTAACTCCGCCTGAACAGTGTCGTCTTCTCCGGCGAGCTTGAAAAAATTCCGGCGAAAATTTTAGAAAAAAAAACACAGCAGCTTCAACCAAGCTCTGATACCAGTTTGTTATAACGGAAGCAAGAAAGATGATAAACGCAAAGAGAAAATATATGCAGAAGGGAAACTAATTTATATTAATCTGATCTTAAGGATAAACAGATTACAGAATTTTCAGATGCTTCACAATCCTTACATGCATTTCTATTTATAGACACAATCTAAGGGGTTAGGTGTGGTAAGTGATGTTAGGTGTTAGGCCACCAACCAAGTTATGCAAGCCATAATCTTTGACTAACATTAATAGTTGGTGGCCTACAAATTCAAGGCATTTTAACAGCATAAGTTCTGCAGATTAAGTTCAAGGTAAAAATAAACTTATAATCTGAAAGCTAGTAACCTAATTTCAGGCAAATTATAAAATTCTTCTTCCTAGCAGATCATCTTTCTTCCTTTTTGGAATAGGCAAGACTTAATATTCCAGCTCCAACAACTTCAAATAACAAAGAAAACAATCCAAACTATGTTTCCATAATGAAAATGTTGCCAAACAAACGAAGGGAACTAGAATTTAATGGAAATATCAAATAACAAAGAAGGCCCATTACCAGCAATTCATGAGCACTTCAGAATATAACAAACTTGACTAGTGAATAAGCATCACATGTAATTCATCATCCACAACTCCACATATACGCCACATCAGATACAAACGATAGATAAAAGGCACATTAAAAGCAAAATTTCACATCAAGAACAGATAAAAGGTTCTACTTCAGACTCATGGCAACAGCTGAGAGTCGTTATAAGAGTTCCAAATATATAATATCGCAAAGAATTTACATGCTGAAACTCAGCAAGCTGTGAACAAGTTCAAGTGAGTTGTGTCTCTTCTAAATCTTTTTCAGAAATGTATAATAAATCACCGCCACGAACGAATCCTCCTTCTACAGGATGCGGAACATTGTTAAACTCATGGCAATAATAACAGCCATTCGTTTTCTCTCCTCTTTCATCTCCTGCAAGACAAATTCATAGAGTTACCAAAACTTGTATCCTGTAATCTTAATCGCCGATGGACAAAAAAACAAATCGATAAGCAATCAAAAACAAGCATACGTCAAATAGCAGTAGAAGGTAAATTAAATCACATGGCCACTTCTAAACATCAAAAACAAACCTAAATTAAAGTCTGCTGGCCCCAAGATCATGCAAAGCTCACAAGAAAAAACCCCGCTGGTACTTGTCACTTCGGCGAAAAAAATCTCCTCTGGAGCAGTAGCAACATCAGTGTCCTTAGCCTTGAAGTTGACATGGAAAAGTAAGAATGTCGGCAGTATCACACGTGTAACGAATCCCGGCTTCACCAGTTCAAAGTTTACATGCTATGAGTTTTAAGTCAAGGAAAACAGAACACAAAGTAAGATCAAGCAAATCCAACAATAATGGTGATTACTGATTTGATTAAAAGGAAAGCAAAAAGTAACGTTCAGTAAAAAAAAAATTACTGGTGCTTGGTTGTAGAACTTCAAGGCTTCAGTCAGTGGCGGACGCAGGAATTATATTTAGGGGGGGCCGGAAAAACTAGAACGTAAAATATTAAAATTAATTTTAATTATATAGACAAACGTTAAAATAAATAAGCATTCTTTATGCTTGAATTACATAAACAAGATCCAAAAAAAATAAAACTTAACTGAAATTTTAAGTCAAATTACTTATATAAACAATTTTTATTACTTTTGACAGAAAAGAAATAACAAAAAAAAATACTAGCATGCTTTCATAGAAGAGGAAAAAGAAGATATGCTACACCACAGGATCGAACCATGGTTTATAGGCAAGCATATATGAGATGTAACCATCTATGCTAGAGATACAATACAACTAGACTACATACTATACATATTTTATAACAATCTCAGGGGGGCCAAGGACCCCACTCGCCCCCCCTAAATCCGCCCCTGGCTTCAGTTGCATACAGGCTTGCATCATCAACTTGTTGCGATATGTAATCGCGTTCCATTTTGGGTTCACGGGACAGGGAAAGTTGTTTAAGTCTGCAACAAAACCAAATTCACAAGAAAATATGAGTAAATCAATACAAGGGTTATTAGAATATGCAAGTAGCAAACATTGTCCATAACAATAACCCAGAAACTAACAGCAGCAGGTAACCTTAGTGTAACTAAGGATAAGTAAACCAATCAAAGTAACAGTACAAATTCTAAAACTGAATTACATCAGGATTTCAAAACCCCAACTCCAGTTTTATTATGTAAATATGTTAGTGAAAGTAAATGGAAGAGTTATCGAGATGGCACATCCCTCAAACGCAAATGCTTCGAAATAGGAATGGACACATCCGTCAGAGACCCATCCCCTCCAACTCAAATGTTTTGTTTGGGGACTTTGGCCGATACTCAAGTCAATAAAAGTGATATAATTTTTTTTCTTCTGTTTTTTTAAAAATTCTGAAATTTTAGGGCCTGATTTTTCCCCTTGTACATTTGACGAATCAAAAGTCCTGCTAAAATTTTGAGAGAGAGAGACGGATGGGGCTTGCATTTCATAGAACGGAAATATGTCCATGCATTGTAAAAGTTCAAGAAACACAGGTACTTGATCCAACACAATAACTTTACTATTCGTATATATGTCTATATTATGTAATTTGGAAATAAACAATTGATTTGTACATATCTTGGTGAGGTATTATAAAGGACAGTTGGAGTATAATACAAGAGCCAAACAACCACTTACCGGGGTAAGTGCTTTTCGGGAATTGCATTGTTCTGGTTGATGTCGCATATGTCTTGAACAGTTTTGTACAGTTCATCAGCGCCACGCACGAATCCTCGACCAGGATGCCAAACATTGTTATAGATGCGACAAATATAGCAGCCATTCAGTTTATATCCTGCAAGACAAATACATAGGAGTTACTAAAACAAGTAGGCTGTAATCTTAATGAGCGATTGACAAAGAAACAGATGAAACAAGCAATCAAAAGAGAAATGCAGCTAATAGTAGTAGTCCATGGATAAAATTATTGAGACATACATTGACAGCATGTGAAGACAGCCTATCCATCAACCTAGCAATCATGTTACTCCCATGTTACAATCCATGTTACTCATATTATCATCACCCGACGTTCTTGACATGTTGTTGTCATCACTCCACTGCAGTCCACATGCTCCCATGATGCAGCACCATCACTCATATTATAGTCTATATAATGTATCATTAGTATAGTTCATATCAATTATCTCATTCACAATGTAATCCTATAATTCTTCCACTAGTAATACAAGCTTGTAGTTGTTCTTCTCTACTGCATACTCTTATCTACTGCATATCAGATTATACAAACTCTATTATGGTATCAGAGCAACATGCTTAACAGCACACGATCCACTTTTATCATCTTGCTTTTTCTGCATTTGTTTATATCGTTTTCTGCATCTGCTGCACCTTCAACCCCAGGAGCTCCACCAGATCTTTGACTGGTTGTCATCTTCCTCATACTTCTCGTTTGCTCTCTAAGTATCACATGCTTCTCGTTTGAAGTTTTTTTCTCCTTCACTGGCTCATAGTCCAGTGCTAACACTCATCTGAGTCAGCCATTTGCAGAGGTTCTCCTCTGGGAAATATGCTCCTCTAAGCCTTTCTAACAATCTCAGCCAAGTCTCCTCCTTCACAATATCCAGTTACGATGCATACACTGGACTCCTTTTCCACCCAAGAATCTTTGTACTCCACCACGTAAGGGTGGTTCAATGTTTATATTAGTTCCATCTCCTGGTGCGCCATATCCTTGAATTTCTCTGATTGCTTATCAACACGAATCTTTTTCAAAACATACTTCTTCTTTTCGAGTTTATGGAGCACAAGAAAAGCAGCTCCGAAAGCTCCTTTTTACCACAGTCTGCACCATGGACTTTACCACAGTCTGCACAAACACCACAAACATCATCATAATCAAACATCTCAAACACAGTGATCCACCAGCTATCTCCACAGTTCACCAATACACCTAAACCACACCCCACAACATCCCCAATAGCAACAACTCAACAATAGGCCACACAACACTCCTCTTTCTTCAACAAAACAAACAACACCACAATCATTTTCGAGTCTTCGTCGCTCACTCTTGTGAAGCTAATTCAATCTTCACCTCGCACTTACGGCATGTCTATAGCTGTTAATCGACACGTAGATAGCTGGGGTGTGTGTTACTCCAAGCCGGTCACTGCTATATGCAACACCGAAGCCACACGTTGTCTTAAAGTCAAATAATTCATGCTACAACATCTCCACCACCAGTTGTCTTGCAGAAAAGTCTTCAAAGAAAACACATGCATTCATTATCTATCTATTGTTTTCTTTATTTGTCACTAACGGATTTATTCAAGAACAAAAGGCTTTGTTCTCATCTCTCTCCACTGAATATATTTTGTATCTTCAGATTAATATATATCAAACTTGCAGGTGAACGTTAGTAGGGCATTTAATTTGAACAAAGCCACACGTGAGAAGATTTCTTCAAGACCGTTGCAAGATTGTTCAAGATTTCATCTCCTACACTTCACTATAAAGGGCTGCGTGGTTCTTCATTGAAAGTAACACCAGAGATTAAGAGCCTTCAAGCTATATTCAGAATACACAAGATACAATTCTGCACTTCATTTCCAGATTCTACAAACAAGCTCTAGCACTATATTCTATATCGAAATATTAGAGTTCATAGTTTTTTGAGTTGTAATCTTTTTTATCCATTGTATTGTTCAACTTGTAAAGTTGGTAGCTACTGGATTGTCAAGTTAGTGGAACAAGGGTTTGAGGAACAGTAGGCTAGAGAAGTTAGTACTTGGTGTAGTATTGAACTTAGAGAGCTGTGTTCAGGAAACAGGTGTTCCAGCTAGCTGCAGTCAGTAACTGGGAGTTTAAGGTAGATATATTATTGTATCGTGTGGTTGGGTTTTGAGATCAATAATATATTCTCTTACCAAGTTGGTAAGGGACTAGGACGTAGACCATAGAAGATTAGGGGTCGAACCTAGCTAAAATTCTTGGTGTTCTTTACTTTCTGCACCTTTCATATTTCTGCATTGCATATCACAACTAGCTGCCTTTTCTCTTATCTGTTATATTTTGCTAACCCAGCTAGCTGCCTTTCGTACCCAGCTAACTGCCAGTTTAATTTTTCAGGCAGAATTTTTTATTAGGTCATTGTTAGTCATTACACCTATTCACCCCTCCCCTCTAGGTGTATTTTCAATAGAAACTTAAAAATGAATTACGTACCATAGGGATTTCAAAACCCCTGTGAAATTATATTATATACATACATACAAGCAAATTAATTAGTTTACCTAAAAATCAATTCCTCACGACTGGACACATAACATGGACCGGATTTGTAGGCAATCCATGATGAAGAACAACTACTACTACGCAATTTCCTGGCGGAACGCGGTTTTCTGCCGGAGCACGGAACCACCATCGTCGTCTGTGTTGTTTTCCCTCTCCCTCTTTCCCCTATAACTAAGTAGTAGCTAGGGTTTTATCAATTTCTTGTTAAATTGTTCTTCTTGCTATTCCTTTTATTAGTACGTACATTCTTCACGTAGTTTAAAGGGTAGGAAAATTCATGCAACTTTACCCCCAAGTCTTGGCATTTCGGTGTCCAGGTTAGGGACTCGGGGCATAAAAATCAAAACTTAATCAAAATCCAAAAAAAAAATCGACAAAAATTGAATTGAAATAAAACGAAAATGTTTTAATTAATATTTAAATATTTTAACATTTTTGTATATTTAATTAAGATTTATTCTATAATTTTTTAGATATTAAATAATAAACAGTATAAACTTAAATATTATGATTAAATTTATAAGAATATAAATGCATATATTGTATAATGTACAGTGGAGTAATGCAGTATAATGTATAATGTACAGTTGGAGTATGATAAGTATGCTGTAGAAGCACACGGGATGCATTTTTTGAACCTGGAAATTTCCACAAAATAATGATATTGAATTATTGTGCTACCATAAACGAAAATACTCTGTAAGTTATGCATGGGCTGTGCTTTTAGAGCATGCAACATATTTGCCAATCTGCTCACCTGATCAAAATGGCTATTCATGTGGTAGAAAAAGAAGACAAACCAAAGAATCCTTGCAACCTGAAGATGTCAGATGAGTTATCACAAAGTCAATATATATTTTGCTGAAGCATTCACTTTAAAGGGATTTAGAAGAAGCACTAATGACTTCCATGTAACATCAAGAGGCTCATGATCGAAATATGAAAAAATCTCTTGTTTGTATTAGTTTGTATTAGTTATATATCCCAGGTTGGTTTTTATACCACTCTTTTATTAGATCACTGATAAAACAATTTCTGACTTGGGAACTTAAACTCTTCACAGTTATCAGCAGCTCCAAAAACAAGAATTGCAAGGTACATTCTAATAATGCCTTTGTGCCTTCTAGCGTGCATCTGCACCTCACCATATGAATCTCACTGTTCTCAGTGCACGTGCTTACATATATTGCCCCTACTATATATATGCTTCTTCAAAAATAAGAATTGTTTGCAATTTGCTCAAGCTCGTACCTATGTTTAAACTTCATGAGCAAGCTTATGAAATACATTTGTTTCTTCATAAATACATGAATAAAAATAAAATGGAGAGAAATATAGGAGTAGTATTGTTGGAGATGCTCTAAGCCACCACATACAAGTTACAATAGTAATGAAAAGTACATTGAGGATCGCAAACATAAATATGAGGAAAAACAAAGAGCCAAACGCCATCCACTTCAGTATTTACAATTAGTGATTTATAACTCACAAAAAATCAAAAAATAACAAAAATCACTCTTTAATTTAAAGTATCCAATTTCCCTTCCCAACCTGTAGTAGCATCTATCATTATTTTTCCGGAATGGGCAAGACTTATTATCCCAACCCCATAAACTACACATAAGAAAATAATCCAGCCTACATTTCCATAGTGAATAACTGCCGGAAAAAAGGGGCTAGAATTTGATGGAATCATCAAATAAGAAAAGAAGCCTACCACCAGCAATTCATGAGCATTTTAAATTTTAGTAACAAACTTGACCAGCAGGATAAGCACCCCATGTAATTCATTGTCCATGCATATACCACATCCGAATACAAACCATGCATAGGGTACACAAACAGCCAACCACATCGAGAACCGATAAAAGGTTCTACTGGAACTATAGTAGTTAAAGAGTCATTATAAGAGTTCTAAATACCACAAGGAATATAATGCTGAAACTCAGCAAGCTGTGAACAAGTGAGTTTGTGTCTCTTCTTAGCAAAGAACCCTTTTACTCCAAATCTTTTTCTAGCTTATACATTGAATCACCACCACGTACGAATTTTGCACGTATAGGATGGCGAACATTGTTAAACTCGTGGCAATAATAGCAGCCATTCGTTATATCTCCTGTTTTATCTCCTGGCAAGAAAAATTCATGGAGTTAACGAAACAAGTAGCCCGTAACCTTGATCACGAATAGACATAGAGACAAATCTATAGGCAAGAAAAAACAAATATGAGATAAACTAAATCACATGATCACTTCTACTTATCATAAAACAAACCTGTAATTAGGTCTACTGGCGTCAGGATCACGCAATGCTTACAAGATAAAACTCCGCTGGTACCTGTCAGTTCGGCGAAAAACATCTCCTCCGGAGCAGTGACAACATCAATCTCCTTAGCCTTGAAGTTGACATGGAAAAGTAAGCATGTCGGCAGGATCACACGTGTGACGAAACCCGGGTCCACCAATTCCCATTTTATATGCTATGAGTTTTTGGTCAAGGCAAACAGAACAGAAACAAACATCAAGAGAATCCAACAAAAATGGTAATTCATGATGTGATTTAAAGAATAGAAAAAAACAACATTCCAAAAAAAAAAAAAAACTGACCCATCGTTTGTTGCAATACTTCAAGGCTTCAGTTGCATAGAGGCTTGCACCATCAACTGGTTCCAATATGAACTCGTTTTTGGGTTTGAGAGAAAATCGTCCAAGCCTGCAAGTTCAGATATTGAAAACCAAAATCACTAGTAAGTTTGAGGAAATCAAGAAAAAGATTATTAATATATGCAGCAGCAAAACACTGGAAAAAACAATAAAGTACAGATAAATTTGCAAATAAATAGAACCACCAGCAGGTAACCCCAGTGTAAATAACAAGCAGATAATCCAATCAAAATGACTGTACAAATTTCAAAACTCAATCACATAAGGATTTCAAAACCCCAAGTCCAGTTCAATTATCGAGATGGCACACCCCTGGAAACACAAATGTTCTAATGTTTTTCCTTCTATTAATTAATGTTTTGATTTTTTAATATATATATATTGTGTGTTTTAGAAATAAATACTTGATAAATAGCTTGGTGAAGTATCTATGGAGAGACAGTTGGAGTAAAATACAACAGCCAAACAACCACTTACCTGGCTAAGTGCATTTCGTACTCAGGAATTGCATTGTTCTGGTTGGTATCGCATATGTCTTGTACCGTTTTGTACATTTCATCAGCGCCACGTACGAATCCTCCACCTTTAGGATGCCAAACATTGTTATAGCAGCGACAAAAATAGCAGCCATTCAATTTATCTCCTGCAAGACGAATTCATGGGAGTTGATAAAACAAGTAGGTTGTTATCTTGATGAGCGATTGACAAAGAAACAGATGAAGCAAGCAGGCAAAAGAGAAATGCAGCTAATAGTAATGAGTCACGGATAAAATCACGTTAGCACAACTACATTTCAAAAACCAGACCTGAAGCTGAAAGGGAGTTTATTGGTCCCAAGGATACGCAGAGCCTGATGGAAACCCCAGAAGTTAAAGACCTTGTCATCTCGGTAAAAAACATCTCGTCTGGAGCAGCAGCAACAAGAGTATTCCTTGCCGTGAAGTTGATATGGAGAAGTATGCATGGCTTCAGGGCCACGGGTGTAACAGAACTAAGCTTCAGCAGTTGAAATTTCTGAGGCTATGAATTTTAAGACAAGGCAAACAGAAGAGAATAAAAAGATTAACAAAAAAGGTGATTTGATGTTGAGGGGGAGAGAGAGAGAGAGAGAGAGAGAGAGAGAGAGAGAGAGAGAGGAGAGAGAGAGAGAGAGAGAGAGAGAGAGGGGAGAGAGAGGGAGAGAGAGAGAGAGAGAGAGAGAGAGAGAGAGAGAGAGAGAGAGAGAGAGAGAGAGAGAGAGAGAGAGACTGACTGAATTTTGGTTATAAAAGTTCAAGGCTTGAGTTGCAAGTTCCAGGCTAGGATTATCCTCAGGTGCTACGCGGGTCCATTGGATTTCATGAAGGCCTAAAGCTTGTTTATGGCTGCAATTAAAATGAAAAGAGGATACATTTTGAGAACAAAATAGCATTCAGCAAGGGGATAAAAAAGGAAATGTAAAAAAAAGCAACAAACAACATGAATGACATTTTAGGAGAAAGCATAGAGGAATGTTATTTCAAGGGACAAGGCAAACATCACAATAATTATAAAGTACATGTATATGTTGTAGAATTGGGCATGATTATTTATATAAAATTCCAGAAACTAACCAAGCAACCCCACAGTAATGTACACAGGCAAGCAGAAAACTCCAATCAAAGTTACAGGTAGAAACTTAAAAATCAATTACACGAAAACCCCCAAGTCCAGATGTTGGATGAAATTTAAAAGAAGCAGAAGCAAAATGAGGATTACCGGTAAATTACATCCATAAGATGGGTCTTGTCAGTCGGATACCTTCTCCGACCCTCCGATGTGGACGTAGTAGTAGGATGAGATTTTGATGAACTACTACTACTTCCCAATTCCCTGCATTAGAATCAAATTGATGAATTAAATTACCTCAGGCAGGCAGAATAGAAATTTATAAATGAATTACATATATAGGGATTTCAAAACCCCTGTGAAATTATATACATACATACATACAAGCAAATTGGTTTACCTAGAAATCGATTCCTCACGACTGGACGCATAACGCGGATCCTTGGATTTAGAGATATGATCGACTTTGTTGGTAATCCATGATGAACTACAACCTTTACTCCTCAATTTCCTGGCGGAACGCGGTTTTCTGCCGGAGCACGGAACCACCATCGTCGTCTGTGTTGTTTTCCCTCTGTCAAGATTGGGGATAAAACCCTAAATTCACTATATTTAAATGGGTCACAATTGTACCATGCTGGAACGACCTCGTTTAAGTATCGCAAGGATCTAAATTATATTCTACTAGCTTATAACCGGGGAAGCACGGGATTCTTTTGATAGATTATAAAATTTATTTAATTATGTTTTTATATAATCCTTATTTTTAATAATTTTTTAATTTTAATTTAATATAAATTTATACGGATTCTTTTGATAGGTTATAAAATTTATTTAATTATGTTTTTATATAATCCTTATTTTTAATAATTTTTTAATTTTAATTTAATATAAATTTATATAATGATATGCATGGTTTAAAATTTATTTTGTAAAATTCTAAATTAAAAATGTCGTTGACTGGTTCGAACTTTGAATTTTTAGTAAATTAATTTAATCATATAATATATCTTATTATTAGATCTAACGATTCTTATTTATTACTAAAAAATAATGATTTGAATATATGGTGAGATATTTTGGGGTGTATATTAGTGATGGCAAGATTAATTTTAAATTAAAAATTAACATGTTTTAATTACAAAAATTACTACTAAAAATAATTACGGAAAGATATGGTGCGATATTTTGGATATATATTAATCATAGTAATATTAGTTTTAAATTAAATGGTAAAGTGTTTTAATTAGAAGTAAAATCTTTAGAAAAAATGGGTAATTGAGTTGTTGGAGGCGAAAAAAGAGTCCAAGTAGAAGTTCAATGTAGATGAAGGAATTTTAATCGGAATATAATTACGTTAACATGAGTAATTAGCTTTTTGAGTTGTTTTTGTAATTTAATTATTTATACTTACACTTTAATGATATATATGGTGTTGCAAAAGAAGAGAAAAGCCGAAGAAACTTGTGTATTGAATTGAAAAAGATGGTGTAAATTAGGTTTAGAAGAATAGAGTTCTGTGCGCAGTGTTCGTGAAGGCAACGGAGGTTTTAAGTTCAGCTGTATTAGTAATGGTGTAAATATAAAATACTATTGTGTCTTTAGGATTGTAGCCAATAACGGATTAAAATTGATTTATTTTATATTTAAGATTAATTAAAAATTAAATTAACCAAACCGAAAACCAAAATAAATAAGATAACCAAACCGAAAACCAAAACTTTCAATGTTTCGGCTTTAATATAATAGTATAGATTATTCTTTATTTTTTTGAAAAAAATTATAAAGCAATACTTGCAAATTTTATTAAGTCCATGATACCTACGTTATAAATACTAGATTATAACCCGTGCAACGCACAGTTTCTTTTTTAATATTTATAATTATTCAAATTTGTAATAACCACAATTTTTCTATTCGATATTTAATTTTATTTAAGAGCGATGCACTACTATATTTTAATTAGCGCTTTTTTGTAAAATTTTGAGATTTTATTTATTCATATGTAAGTAAATATTATATTAAATCTATTTAATTATATTTATTTGATATTTATTAAAATTAGGAAAATGGGTTTTTGTTTTGGGTCGAATTTATTTTAGGAAACGAAATTAGAGTCTGATTTTAATTAGCCAGCATGGGGAAACGAGCTCTTTTTACCAAATATTGCACAAACATGACCATCATTTCATGACACTTACGTTTGTCCCCACGTTTGTTCCTTTTAGATTAATTAAACGAATGGCACTAACGTCTCATCCTTATTTATAATACAGGGATACAACACTCAATCACAAAATAAGACACGAGTAGTCCATCTATTTTTTTTCCTGCAAAGTCACCAAACTCCTGTCTCTTTTCTAAACCAAAAACTCGATTACTTCTTTTTACACAAACAAAGTGCATGTAGTTTATTTTTCTGCTAAACCTTTTTTTTTTCTTTTTCTCTTTTTCCGATTTAGTTTCTTGTTTCCGGTAGGCTTGAATTATTTATGGGTTTAAATTATATAATTGATAGATGGCATAAATAATTGGGTTGTATGTGTGGCGGTCGGCGATGCTGTTCGGGGATGGTTGGAGGAGGAATCGAAGGGGGAATTGAGGGAGATGGAGACAGTGGCGTGAGAGATTGAGGCGGGGAGATGAGGGGATCGAGAGGGAGAGAGACGACGGAGGGAGAGGCGAAAGGGAGAAGAGAGTGAGAGATTGAAAGGGAGAGGAGAGATTGGAGAGAGGAGGCTGAGACAGAGAGAGAGAGAGAGGTGAGTTGAGAGATAGACAGTTGAGAGGAAGAGAGAACTGGAAAGATGACAGAGAGATTAAGGTTGAGAGAGTACGGGCGACGAGAGAGAGACGATCGGAGATGGAGAAGGAGACGAGGTGAGCGAGAGATTGACTCCGGGAGAGATTGACACAGAGAGATTGAGAGATGGAGTCTATGTGGTGATTGTGGTTGTGAATGGTGGGTGTCGCCGGAATGGGTGCAGAGGAGACAGAGATGGCGAGGGGTCGAGTGAGAGTGATAAAATAAAGCAATATTAATGAAATTGTGGCTGATTGGGATTTAATTTGGAATATTTTTTAAAATTTGGAATATTATTTAAAATTGTTATTAATAAATAGTTTAATAAAAATGGATACTTGGATTATTTTATTTGGAAGATAAAATAGAGATTATTTTCTTAAAATAGACTTAATTAAATTAGAGAAATTAGAAGTTAGTGAGAGTAATAATTATGGATTTAATGTGAATAAAAATGTTATAATTGATTAATTATTTAAAAAGAAATATTTTGTGATTATTGGACGTAATTTAGAGATTTAATGATTTGTTGATAAAAGAGGGAATAATTATGAATGAAAAGAGTTAATTACAGTTTTATTTCGGAAGACGGATATTTAGTATTCCCGTACTATTTTGATTAACCGGATTGGATCAGATTATTTTAGAAGCTAAAATCGGAATAATATTAAATTATTTACGAGATTTAAAAATGGATAATTGCCGTTATATTCGATAACCCTATTTTCTTTTTAAGTGGGATTTACGGACATTAAAATATTTTATATTTTCTAGATTTGATTCCCGAGTCCGATGGAAGAGTTATTTATCCGGGAATTATTTTCTGTTATTTATTATAGAGATTTTCGAGAGATGTTATTATTTAATATTTAAATATTATACTAGCAGTTTAGAAATACTTTATTTTGACGAAGCACTCACGTATTTATGGTTGCCATTTTTAGAGAATAATTTCGAGCCGTAGATCGAAGCCAAGTTCACGGGTAGAGTATAAATTTTATCTGCTTTCATTTGCACTTCGAGATCGAGGTAAGTTCATTCCTACCCTAACTCTTGGAAACTGTGTATTTCTCTTCGTATTATTCCATCCTTAAATTATTTTCGAGCTATCAATTATGAGATTATCTGTTGCTCCTTATGATGCAATAATTTCTTTTGAGCATTATCTTTCGTTAAATATTATGATACTGTTAATTTAGTTTACCTACGAATTACACTCCCTATAAGCGTAGAAATAAATTCGTTGCTATCGGGTCGATCTCATTAACTCGAGACGACTATTATTTTGATTCAGTGAAACTAATCTCATTCGTTCGAGATAGTTAAATTCATTCTTTTCGGTTGAATTTATTGTACAAATTCAACAACAATTTATTGATTTTCTTTTAGTTGGTTCCTCGTTCGAATCAACCGATAAGAGTTATAAAAATTAGAATTGTTAGATTTGTCACTCGTTGATCGAGTGAAAAATATTCTATTTAACGTTCATCAATTATGAGTATTATAAATATTCGAGAAGTACTAATTGTACAGTACGACTCCCAGTTACTTCATTTTAAGACTATTCTCATTATTTCGAGATAGTTGCCTTTCTTGTCAAAGGTTGGCACTTTGTTCGTGTCAACCAATAAAATATTATTATTGAGAGTTTACATCAGTCCATTGTTCGGATTGGTGGCGCAAATGAGTCAGACTGGTAATCCGCCAAACTAGTAAATATTTTCCTGGAAGAATTATCTCAAGTTATCTGTTCATTAAACATTCGGGAATTCTGTATTCTACTGGTCAATTTTGGGAAAGAGGCCCATTATAGAGAAAGAGAGACTTGTGTACCGTTATGCGGACACGAGATTATTTTAGGCACGATGTTGCCAGGGTTGAATTAATAACCCACTATGATGCTAGCATTCATATATATATATATATATATATATATATATATTATTGTTGATATCGTATTGTAGCCGTGATCGGGCGAAGTGCGGTATCATTGGAGGACGGTATTCCCGGTCGGTTAGTTGATCGCCCCACCGAGATACCGAGAGGTGGAAGACCAGTTTATTCTTAAATCATGAGTCACCAGAGTTATATCAATAGAGTCTTTCGAGTATTCTGTTTCGAGATGAGTATTGGGTCAATGCCAGATTGTGATATCCGACTTTTAAAATTTTGAGTATTTCTTTCGGTAAATCGTATTATATTTATATACTGAGCAAGGAGAGAAATTGATGAGCACCATAGTTGCTCATTCTTGCTTTACAACATTTTATTCAACTGTCAAGATGGAAATAGGCGAGACGTCCAGCCAGGGATCCAGAGGAAAGGGAAACGCTCCATGCTATGCTGACAAGAACTAGAATATCTAGCTGGAATCTCTATCTTACTACTTTTGCGAACTTATGTAAGATATTATCCTAAGATGTAATAAGTCATATTGTAATATTGTGTGAGACCGATCTTGGATCTGCGGAGTGGGACACTTATGCTCCATTGTATTAAATATTTTGCTTTGTTATTGCGTTGATGTGTGCTGCAGGATAATGAGACAATGTGACGACCCGGGTCCCCGGTCAGGGCGGATCTGGGGGCGTTACAGTTTTGGTATCAGAGCCTTAGTTATATTTTAGGAATCGTACGAGCCTAGAATTATAACACGACGTGAGAATTTTGAGGCATTACACGACGTTGAGATTTTAGCACTAAGTGCCTTACACCTTTAGCTATATCTATATACGTATCTAGTCGATTAGAACCTGTTTCTGAGCGAAACTATTTTCTTTTGTAGATGTCTTCATCAGGATATACCGGTTTCTTAGCTCAGGAAACTATTTTCTTTTGTAGATAGATCTCCTACACCATACCCACTAGGACCTCTAGATCCTAGCTCAGGAACGGATAGTGACCTATCTGAGGAGTATATGCTGATCGTCAGTGACTCGGAGGACTCTTCTATTCGGATTCTTACACCTTCTCCTCCACATGTGATAGACTTGGTAGATTCCCCTAGTGCCGAGATTACTGATCCAGTTGATGAGAGCCAGCTTTCACCCGTCCACACTGAGGTGGTGCCTAGCTCAGCTGTTCCAGTTTCCAGAGTTGCTACACCTACTAGGGTTACAGCTTTCTCAGATTTTTTTAC
This sequence comes from Saposhnikovia divaricata, assembly GCA_036435485.1. Lineage (NCBI taxonomy): Eukaryota > Viridiplantae > Streptophyta > Magnoliopsida > Apiales > Apiaceae > Saposhnikovia > Saposhnikovia divaricata. Next base: position 19,960,278 of record CM071599.1, on the reverse strand, counting down.
TGCTCCTATCCCGATTTTTACTTCGGCTCCGACAGTCCCTACTATACCTGATTACATGTCCCCACGTATCGACGACACTCCTGTTTGTGATACTGCTCCATCTGCACCTACTATACCTGTTCCTGCTCCGACTCAGCCCACTATGGCAAATGTTGCTACTGCTGCTATGCCACATGTTCCCCCTGAGTATGCTGGGGTGGCGGGAGAGATGGTCCCTTGGCACATTCACCATACTCTGTTCCAGCATTACCGATGGTTATGGTCTCGCTATGAGGAGATCTTTGCTACTAGGGATGGTATCCTTAGACTGTTGGATGTTCCAGATCCTTTTGCTGTGCACCATGGAAGGAGTCTACTGGTTAGAGACGTCCCGATGGAGATCATGCATCAGATTGCTCTCACTGTTTTGACTGGACTACAGACTGACTTTGCTGCCTTGCCATCATCCAGTACCGGGCAGATTGATCGGGATAGAGTTGCCACCATGATTTCAGATATCGTCACAGAGTTCCATAGGAGGGTCGGTGAGATGTTCCCCCGCTGATGACATATATGCATGCTTGAGCATCCCCATCGTTTGGTTAGAATAGCTAGTGGTGACCCACTTTCTGGAGAGCATCACGTTAGATTTTTCTGTATTAGGGTGCACATATTCTCATGATCTATGTACTTGATGTAGTTGATTTTATGACCGGCATGTAGGGTAGTAATCCTTATTATCCCCACGATGTACTATATTCAGGTTTTCGGTCTGTATTATTGTGGATATATTCAGTATTATGACTTGGGCTGTACCAGTATGGTAACTCTTTATTATTACTTGTTCTGATCTGTTAGTAGAACTGCTGTCTTACTTTATTTATTAAAAAAGTTGTATTACGGTAGAGTATCATGTGAGATTGTTTCCCCATGCTACCCCGATATAGATAACAACTCCTTTTCAGAAGTTACGACTTAAAATGAGTTTAGCCAAAATTCAAGAACCAAAGATTAATAACTATTGAATTTTAGAACTTATAAGGTTTTCCCGAGAACCGCCATTTAAACTGTGATAGATCTTTACAGGTATCTGAAACCTTTTTATAACTAGGAATAAGAGTAATCGTTTATAAAGAGACCAGAGAAAATCGCGATTTTGAGTATGATTTATTTTGAGAAACCAGTAATTTGACCGAGTAATTATTTATGAATGCCTATCATAACTATGCCAGCAATGGTGTCTTTTGACTGCATATCGGTGATATAACGTACCTTATTATTTTCGCTTATATAGAAAAAGATGCCACCTAGGAGAGGAAGACCCCCAAAGAATCTTCATCCTCAACATGTAGCGAATCAAGATTATGAGGTTCCACCTCGGAACCTAGTCCAGAATCCAAACCCGGAACCAGAGCCCGCTCAGAATCCCAACCCGATGAACCTACTTATGAACTTTCTTCTTCAACATGCTCAAAACCCTCAGCCTCAACAGAACCAACATCCAGTAGGAGGAATTCCACCTCCAGCTCAACTGACTCAAGCTACAGTGAGTTTCAAATCATTCAAATCTTTGAATCCACCCGAGTTTAAAGGTACCACTAACCTAGTGGAGGCTAGAATCTAGTTACGAGAGATAGAAAAGACTTTTGAGATTGTGGGAGTGGAAGAAGACAAGAAGACAGTGTTTGCAGCGTATATGTTAAATGGTGAGGCTAACTACTGGTGGGAAGCGAAGAGAGCTATGGAAAGTAATGCGGTTATACCGAGGGCCAGATTTACAAAATTGTTTCTAGAAAGATATTTCCCCAAATATCTGGAGAACCAGATGGAGATTAAGTTTTTAGAACTCAAGCAAGGGACGATGACTGTTGCAGACTACGAGGCCAAGTTTATAGAACTCTCGAGGTTTGTACCCTATCATGTAGACATTGAGGAGAAGAGAGCGACACGTTTCCAACAAGGATTGAAGCCCTGGATACAGAATCGAGTCGCAGTGTTCGAGATCACCAATTATGCAACCTTAGTTCAGAAAGCGGCTATAGTGGAAAGTGGAAGTGAAATGTACCCGAAGGATGGACAGAAGAGGAAGTTTCAGAGCAGCGGAAGTAACTTTGTGAGAAGGACTGATAATCAGAGCGACAAGAAACCATTTGTGAAGAGGGAGAATAGAAGCAATGATACAAGAAGGTTTGGGAATCATGACACCAGAGGAAGCAACCAGAGGTTCCAACAGCCACAGACAGTTAGTGTGATGCAAGGAAGGCCACCATTACAAGAATGTAAGACATGTGGAAAGAAACACCCTGGACCCTGTCATCAAGCGAGCATGAATTGTTATAACTGTGGACAAAAGGGTCATTATGCTTCTAGTTGCAAGGATAAATCTGTCACCTGCTTTAACTGTGGAAGAAAAGGTCACGTGTCCCGAGACTGTCGACATCCTGCGAAGGAAAATCCAGTGCCTCGACTCACAGCACCTCCCAACAACAAGCCGACAGCAAGAACCTTCAACATGACTGTACGAGATACCATCGATGACAGCGATGTGATAGCAGGTACGCTTCTAGTAAACTCCAATGATGCGTGTGTTCTAGTTGATTCTGGAGCTACCAAATCTTTTATTTCTGAAAACTTCATGAATAAGTTGAATCTTGAGTTTGTGCCCTTAGAGGGAATTCTGAACATAGAAGTAGCTAATCAAGAAGTCATACCAGTAAACCGTTTATGTCCGAATTGTTCTATAGAGATACATGGGCAACGTTTTGACGCAGACCTCATTCCTTTTAAGTTAGGGAATTTGACGTAATCCTAGGGATGGATTCGTTGTCACGTTATGATGTTCAAATAAATTGTCGTCGTAAGAGGGTCAGCTTAGGTGGACCTAATGGTATAAGAATTCCGTTTCGCGAACGGAAATCGACTAAGGATTTCCTGTCAATAATTCAAGCTAAAAGATTACTTCGGCAAGGATGTCAAGCCTATCTGGCTCATGTGATAGATACCGAGAAACAGACCCCTACGATTGAAGAGATCCCTGTAGTTAATCAGTTTAGAGATGTTTTTCCTGACGAGCTGCCTAGAATTCCACCAGATCGAGAGATAGAATTCACAATAGACCTAGCACCAGGAACCACACCAATCTCAAAGGCGCCGTATAGAATGGCACCAGTGGAAATGAAGGAATTAGCAACACAACTGCAAGAATTACTAGAAAAAGGTGTAATCAGACCAAGTGTATCCCCGTGGGGAGCTCCAGTATTGTTCGTGAAGAAGAAGGACGGATCTATGAGACTATGTATTGATTATCGTGAACTGAACAAGATGATTATCAAGAATAGATACCCTCTTCCGTAGATCGACGATCTGTTTGACCAATTAAATGGAGTTACGTATTTTTCAAAGATCGACTTGAGGTCCGGATATCATCAACTAAAGATCAAGCCTGAGGATATTCCTAAGACTGCCTTTAGGACCCGATATGGACATTATGAATTCCTAGTTATGTCTTTTGGATTGACGAATGCGCCAGCTGCTTTTATGGACTTGATGAATCGTGTGTTCAAGAGGTACTTGGACAAGTTTGTGATTGTATTTATTGATGACATCTTGATATACTCGAAGTCTCTTGAGGAACATGCTGAACACCTCCGATTGGTTCTGGAAGCGCTGAGAAAGGAAAAGTTATATGCAAAATTTTCAAAGTGTGAATTCTGGCTGAAAGAAGTTCAATTTTTAGGACACATTGTGAGCGGCGAAGGGATTTCTGTAGACCCCGCAAAGATAGAAGCCGTAGCAGATTGGGAGAGACCCAAGACTCCAACAGAGGTTAGAAGTTTCCTTGGATTGGCCGGATACTATCGTAGATTCGTGAAGGATTTCTCAAAGATAGCTACGCCACTGACTCGACTTACCAGAAAGAATGAAAAATTCGAGTGGACCCCCAAATGCAAAGACAGCTTTTAAGAATTGAAGAAGAGATTGACTACTGCCCCAGTGTTGACCTTACCCGATGAGAAAGGCGATTATGTGATTTTCAGCGATGCTTCTCACAAGGGTTTAGGATGTGTTCTGATGCAACACGGAAAAGTAATAGCTTACGCCTCTCGACAACTGAAGGAATATGAGTCCCGTTACCCTACTCACGATTTGGAACTTGCTGATATTGTTTTTGCCCTCAATATTTGGAGACATTACCTTTATGGAGAGAAATGCGAGATTTACACGGATCACAAGAGCTTAAATTATATATTCATGCAGAAAGAATTAAACATGAGACAAAGAAGATGGTTAGAATTGATCAAAGACTATGATTGATCGATAAACTACCACCCAAGGAAGGCTAATGTTGTAGCTGATGCTTTAAGTAGAAAGGAAAGACTCAACCTGTTGACAACCTCAGAAGAATTGGTCAGAGAATTTGAGATAATGGAATTAGAGGTCAAGGTCCCAGTCCAAAATAATTAAAGAGTTTACAACATTCAGTTTCAACCAGAGTTACTCGAGAAGATTCGCCGTTGTTAGGAACAAGTAATGGAAGAAAGAAGATTAGAGTTGACCGGAGAAGAATTTCTAAGTTCAAAAGATGATAAGGGAATTAAGCGATTTGCGTTGAGAATATGGATTCCTAATGTTACAGAATTGAAGGAAGAAATTATGAGCGAAGCGCATAACTCGAGATATTCCATTCACCCAGGGAGCACAAAAATGTATCAAGACATCAAGCTGAATTATTGGTGGCCTAACATGAAGAGAGAGATTGCAGAATGGGTAAGTAATTATTTGACCTGTCATAAGTGAAAGCCGAACATCAACGGCCAAGTGGACTTTTGCAACCCTTAGAGATACCCGAGTGGAAATGGGAACATATTACCATAGATTTTGTCGTAGGATTGCCCCGAACTAGAGCCAGCCATGATGCAATTTGGGTTATTGTCGACCGACTCACTAAATCTGCGCATTTCCTACTAATTAGTGATAAGTACTCCGTTGAAAGATTGGTGAACATATACATAAAGGAAATTGTGGTTCGTCATGGAGTGCCCGTTTCAATTGTATCTGATAGAGATGCCCGTTTTACTTCACAATTTTGGAAGAGTTTTCAGGAATGTCTTGGCACGAAGTTAAATCTGAGCACTGCATATCATCCATAGACCGACGGACAAAGTGAAAGGACAATTCAGACAGTTGAGGATATGTTAAGAGCCTGTGCACTTGATTTCAATGGAAGTTGGGGTGATCATTTGCCCTTAGTTGAGTTTGATTACAACAATAGTTACCACTCCAGCATATGTATGGCACCATATGAAGCATTGTACGGAAGGAACTATAGATCACCTCTATACTGGGATGAAGTAGGAGAAAGGAAAAATACTAGGACCAGAACTACTACAACAAACTAAGCAAGCGACCGAAGTTATCCGAAAAAGGTTAGTTGCTGCTCAGGATCGACAGAAGAAGTATGCAATTCAAAAGAGAAAAGACAAAGCATTTGAAGTGGGAGATAAAGTGATGCTGAAAGTTTCACCTTGGAAGGGAGTAATGAGATTCGCAAAGAAAGGCAAGTTGAGCCCTAGATATATAGGACCTTTTGAAATTCTCAAGAATATAGGACCACTAGCTTATCAGTTGGCCCTACCTCCAGACCTTCAACATATCCATGATGTGTTTTATGTTTCTGCGTTAAGCGAATACCATTCTGATTTCAGACAAGTTATAACCTACGAACCAGTGAAAATACGTCCTGATTTAACATACGAAGAACAGCCAATACAGATCCTAGATCACAAAGTGCAAGAGTTAAGAACTAAGAAAGTAAATTTAGTGAAAGTACTTTGGAGAAACCACCAAGTTGAGGAAGCCATGTGGGAATTAGAAAGCGAAATGGGGAATAAATATCCTGAATTATTTAGTGCGTAATTTTGATTTCGAGGACGGAATCCTATAAGGGGGGAAGACTGTAATAACCGAGAATTTTCGAATAAATTTTTCTATTCGATATTTAATTTTATTTAAGAGCGATGCACTAGTATATTTTAATTAGCGCATTTTTGTAAAATTTTGAGATTTTATTTATTCATATGTAAGTAAATATTATATTAAATCTATTTAATTATATTTATTTGATATTTATTAAAATTAGGAAAATTTAGGAAAATAGGATTTTAGTTTTGGGTCGAATTTATTTTAGGAAACGAAATTAGAGTCTCATTTTAATTAGCCAGCAAGGAGAAACGAGCTCTTTTTACCAAATATTGCACTAACATGACCATCATTTCATGACACTTACGTTTGTCCCCCCACGTTTGTTCCTTTTAGATTAATTAAACGAATGGCACTAACGTCTTATCCTTATTTATAAAACAGGGATACAACACTCAATCACAAAATAAGACACGAGTAGTCCACCTATTTTTTTTCGTGCAAAGTCACCAAACTCCTGTCTCTTTTCTAAACCAAAAACTCGGTTACTTCTTTTTACACAAACAAACTGCAGGTAGTTTATTTTTCTGCTAAACCTTTTTTTTCCTTTTCTCTTTTTCCGTTTTAGTTTCTTGTTTCCGGTAGGCTTGAATTATTTATGGGTTTAAATTATATAATTGATAGATGACATAAATAATTGGGTTTTATGTGTGGCTGTCGGCGATGGTGTTCGGGGATGGTTGGAGGAGGAATCCAAGGAGGAATTGATGGAGATGGAGACAGTGGCGTGAGAGATTGAGGCGGAGAGATGAGGGGATCGAGAGGGAGAGAGACGACGGAGGGAGAGGAGAAAGGGAGAAGAGAGTGAGAGATTGAAAGGGAGAGGAGAGATTGGAGAGAGGAGGCTGAGACAAAGAGAGAGAAAGGTGAGTTGAGAGGAAGAGAGAACGGGAGAGATGACAGAAAGATTAAGGTTGAGAGAGAGATTGAGAGAGTACGGGCGATGAGAGAGAGAGACGATCGGAGATGGAGAAGGAGACGAGGTAAGCGAGAGATTGACTCCGGGAGAGATTGACACAGAGAGATTGGGAGATGGAGTTTGTGTGGTGATTATGGTTGTGAATGGTGGGTGTCACCAGAATGGGTACAAAGGAAACAGAGATGGCGAGGGGTTGAGTGAGAGTGAGATTGAGCGAGAGAGAGACAGCGAGAGAGAGGGAGAGAGAGAGATAGAAGGAGAGAGAGAGAGATGAACGAGAGAGATAGAGAGAGAGAGAGAGAGGAGGGAGAGAGATGCAGGGCTGGAAGAGAGATTCCGGGGTAGAAATGCTCGGTGTTGGTGGTGGCAGTGGGCCCCACGCGCCATTGTTGCAGATAAAAGAATAAAAGACAAGATAATAATAAAATAAAACAATATTAATGAAATTGTGGCTGATTGGGATTTAATTTGGATTTTTTTTTAAATTTGGAATATTATTTAAAATTGTTAGTAATAAATAGTTTAATAAAAATGGATACTTGGATTATTTTATTTGGAGGATAAAATAGAGATTATTTTCTTAAAATAGACTTAATTAAATTAGAGAAATTAGAAGTTAGTGAGAGTAATAATTATGGATTTAATGTGAATAAAAATGTTATAATTGATTAATTATTTAAAAAGAAATATTTTGTGATTATTGGACGTAATTTAGAGATTTAATGATTTGTTGATAAAATAGGGAATAATTATGAATGAAAAGAGTTAATTATGGTTTTATTTCGGAAGACGGATATTTAATATTCCCGGACTATTTTGATTAACCGGATCGGATCAGATTATTTTAGAAGCTAAAATCGGAATTGATATGGGCTAAAAATAAGCCCTAAAGACACATTTAATGTTGCACTAATTAGACCCAGCATGGTCCAAACGTGGGGCCCATTAATGAGGTCAGAATCCCTATTTTAATATTAATTTCGTAATTAATATTAAGAGAAATAAACAGCTCAGCAATAAGAGTTGGATAAGGACATTATCTCTACAAGACTTAGCCTCCAAGGCATCCAATTCGGTATGGCAACAGACTCCTACAAGGAAGGAGTCTAGAACTTTCCTCAAGGAGGTGACTTATCTATTAAGTCTCCAACTCCTACCTTAATTCTAAGGCTTCTCAGCCTATATAAAGGGCCAGACCCCTCACCCTAGAACTACGTTTTTTGGCTTGATCTTTGATATTCATCAAAGTACGTAGGCATCTTGTGAAGGCAGAATCAGCCACGAGCACAAGAGCAGCCATTAAAGCACGAAGCTCACACCCCTTACATTAAATACATACGCCCTAGCCGCAATACTAGTAGCCTAGTTTTTATTCCACAACATTTGGCGCCGTCTGTGGGAAGACAACATCAACCATGGTTCAAACACGATAAACAACACCAGTTGCAACTGAGGCCATACCTCTCAGATCTGCTCCACCCATCACCGGACAGGTTCCCCCAGCATCAGGGGCGATTGCCCAACAAGCTCCGCCAGCATCAGGGGCGATCGCCCAATCTCAAGTTTCTCAACAATCAGGGGCGATCCCCCACGTTGAGAGTACATTATCTCCGATTACCCGTACAAGACGAGAAACCAATCCTCTTCAGATGGTGGTCTCTCCTCTGATTGATCCGAACAACCCATCGCATGGGGTCCAGATCCACACTACAGATCTCCCCGTGAGTACTAACCCGACATACGGGCTGCCTAATTATCCTCCTATCCAAGGGACAGGCCCAAGTGGTCACGCTTTGCAGATCCGAGATCGAGAGTATCACGATTATTCGGGTCCTTATACTGATGAAACCTCCTCCGACGATGAGGATGATGACCGTGATGAAGCCCCGAGGAGGCGACGTGCTAGTAGAGAACCTCGAAGGAGGACTCAAGACATCCGTGATGGACAATCTTTGACAACTGCTGAAAGGATCAAGGCTTATGAGGCCGAGATCTTAAAATTGAAGGAAGATATGGCAAGGGAACAAGCTAGGCTAAATCAAACTCAGCCTCCTCCAACTGCAGGAAGGATTCCCATCATTGATTTGGAGAGGTCTTCAAGGAGACAAAGAAGGGCTGATGCCTCATTCGGAAGAACAACCACAAGGATGGAAATTCCCAAGGGAAACCCCAAAGATCTGATGCCTCTCGGAGATCCTGATGATCCAACACCCCCGTTCACCGAGGAAGTGATGAATGCTCACATCTCAAGGAAGTTTAAGATGCCTACAATAAAGGCTTATGATGGAACGGATGATCCCGCAAACCACGTCAGGACGTTCTCGAACGCACTGCTGCTGCAGCCTGCAAGTGATGCCCTAAAGTGCAGAGCATTCCCCCAAACCTTGTCGGGCATGGCTCAGAGATGGTATAGCCGATTGCCTGCGAACTCTATTGGCTCTTTTAAGGAGTTGAGTGCCGCCTTCGTTAGCCAATTCATTAGCGGAAGGGTGCATGAGAAGAGCTCCGTATCTCTTATGTATGTGGTGCAAGGAAAGAATGAAAATCTGAGGGACTACCTCAAGAGATTCACTAAGGAGACCCTGAATATCACTGATTTGGAAAATAAGGTGGCAATGGTAGCCCTGGAGCACGGAACCACTGACCTCTTCTTCAAGAGATCATTGGCGAAGCATCCCCCTGAGAACATGGCTGAGCTCCAACGAAGGGCTGATAAGTATATTAAAGCTGAGGATAGCTTGAATAAAGAAACCACCGTAGGTGGAGGAGGAAGTAACAATGACTCCAAGAAGCGAAAGCAAGACAAGGACTATGATGATCAAGAGTATGATGCTAGGGACAAGTATCCCCGAACTAGCGAGGACTCCGACTCTACCCCTAAGAAGAACCAAGGGTCAAGGTTCACTGAGTATGCAAGGTTGAATACTCCTAGGAGTCGAATCTTGTTGGACATTGAGAATGATAAGGATTTCAGATGGCCGAAGCCACTCAGGGGTGATCCCGCAAAGAGAAACCAGAATCAGTATTGCAGATTCCATAGAGACGTGGGGCATGACACTGACGATTGTAAGCAACTCAAAGATGAGATTGAGTTTTTGATCCGTAGAGGGAAGCTGAGGCACTTCACTAAGGGTGAAGACCGTGCTAATCAGAGAAGAGACTATAATAGAAGCGATGACGATCAAGATCGCAACCCACAGCCCCGAGGGCCAGTAGTCAACATGATCTCAGGAGGCCCAACTACGGCCGGGACAACTTGGAACTCTAGAAAGGCTTATGCCCGAGAGGTGTTGCACATCGTGGGAGAGGCCCAGAAGCGTGCAAAAACTGAGGTAGCGATTAGCTTTGATGACTCAGACTTGGAAGGGGTGAAGTTCCCCCATGATGACCCGTTGGTCATAACTCCTGTGATTGGAAACTCGGAGGTGAAGCGAGTCTTGATAGACAATGGAGCTTCCGTTGACATTCTGTTTCATGATGCGTTTGTGAAGATGGGATACACTGATTCTCAGTTGACCCCCAATAACATGCCTATATACGGATTTAATGGAGTAAAATCCAAAGTCGAAGGGACTATTCAGCTGCCTGTAACTATCGGGCAAGAGCCCAAGGAGGCCACTCAGATGTTGAACTTCCTGGTAATCAAGGCGGCTTCAACGTACAACGCTATCCTTGGAAGGACTGGACTTCATGCATTCAAGGCTGTTGCCTCAACCTATCATGTGAAGATCAAGTTCCCTACCAGGAATGGTGTTGGAGAACATAAAGGTGATCAGAAGATGGCACGAAGCTATTATGTAGCCTCGTTAAGGCCTGATGGAGTCGGGGGGCAGGTCCTTCCGATTGAAGACATGGATGTCCACAGTGGTAAGGAACACAAAGAAAGGTCAGCAGAGGACATCACGCAGAAGCCTCGGACAGCCATTGAGGCTAAGGCGTTAACTGACTTTGTGGTTGAGTGCACCATTGGTAACCAAGAAGTTGGGGGGCAGGAGGTAGTACCCCAAGCAGGAAGTGAACTGAAGAGTAAGAATGAGGAGACCAAAAGGAGTTGCGGGTGCTCTATTTTGATGGAGCATCAAAAACAAAATCAAGTGGTGCAAACCTAGTCTTGAAAAGGCTCGATTGGGCTTAAGTTATCCTAGTAGGACTTAGCTTCATATTTATATAGTAGAAGTAGAAATAAGGTTTATTAAAACCATTGCAGAGCATGTTGCTCCGAGTGGGACAGTAGTACTCTATGTAAGGGTTGAACCCATTTCAAGTTATTAATGCAAGTTTGTTTTTCATTCATTGATTGTGATTTTATTTATGTGCCAAGCACCTGATGTGTGAGTCAAAGAAGACCAAGTACCGAAAATAAAAGAATACACGAATGAAAACTAACAAATGCATACCCCGAGTGGTAGAGTTAGGTTACAACAGATAAGAGTTTAAGTCCTCGAAGGACCCTGGATAAAGACAAACGTTGAAGTCCTGATGGAACACCCGTTGAAGAAACATATTGCATAGCCCGAAAGCCAATGGAAGGCTCATAAAGTGGGCAATCAAACTAGGAGAATTCGATGTTAATTACAAGCCTAGGACGGCCATCAAAGCCCAGGCTCTAGCTGACTTCGTGGTTGAATATACCATTGACAACCAAGAAGTCGGGGGGCAGGAGGTAATAGACCAGGAAGGTCAGCAAGGTGAGAAACCCCTGGAAGAGAAGAAGGAATATTGGATGCTCTATTTTGATGGGGCATCAAAAACAAAAAGCTCTATTTTCATGGGGCATCAAAAACAAAAAACCAGTGGTGCAGGTTAAGTTCTGCAAAGCCCCGATGGGTTCACACTCGAGTATGCCTTGAAGTTGGACTTCCAAACAACCTACAATGAGGCGGAGTATGAAGCTCTGATAGCCGACCTTAGACTGACAAGAGCCCCAAGGGTCAAGAACCTGAAAGTCTGTGGAGACTCAAAGTTGGTAGTCTCATAAGTCAATGGAGACTTTGAGGTTAGAGAAAAGAATATGGCCAAGTGCTTGAGGATTGTGAAAGCTGCGATAGCCCAGTTAGATGAGTGCCAGGTATATCCCAAGGAAGGAGAATACAAAGGTCAATGCCTTATCTCAATTCAAGGGTCGAGACCCATTCTGGGAGCGTCTACTTCCAAGTCCTGAAGACCCCCACCATCGATTCGAAGTTGGTGGCACCGTTTGATGTAGGAAGCTGTCAGATAGACCCTATCAAAGCTCATCTTAAGACTGGTTGGCTCCTTGATATTTCCTGAAAGCACGGAAACTGTTAATGAGAGTGTTGACATAAGAAGTCCTTTACAATTTCACACTTGAGGTCTTGAACTTCAAATCTCAAAATTCAAGCCTTGATGGCCAACAAGGTTATCTGCCTCCAAACGAACCTGACAAGAGGCATCAGGCTACTTAAAACCTAGCCAAGGTTCTACAAGTATAAGAAGAAGGTTGGAAACCTAGAAGTAAGATAGAGGGTTGACAACCAGCCAAGGCACACCAGACTTGAAGTCAAGTGCTCAGTGGCAAGTGAACTTCTTGAACGATCAACCGAGAAGCAAGACCCCCACTATATGAAGCAAGAGGGCAAGAACTAAGGGACTTCATCATTCCTACATCTTAGAATGAGAATCAAGGGAATCAAGGGTTGATAATAACCTTAAAACCAAGGTCTCAGCAAATAAGTTAAGGCCCGGAAGGTCACAAGTCAAGGTTCACGAAACCATTTAAGGCATAACAAACACCTCCTATTGACCTGAAACCTCGTGTTGGTGATCCAGAACACCAACATCAACATTAGAATCCAGACCTTGTGTTATAAATCAAGGGCTAAGGAACTAAGTTGAAGCCTTAGAAGGCCAACAAAGCTATCAGATCCAACCTTGGATCAAGAGATTCGTGCACAACTCAAGAATGAGTAACTGAATCAACATTCCAACAAGGTGGTTGAAAGGTTCAAAGTAATTCTATGTAAGATTAGGCAAGCATGAAACCTTTGAAAGGAGTTTGAAGCTTTCTCGTGGAAGGTTTGGAAACCCATTTACAATGTCACCAAGGTGCTTCATGAAGCTGACCTGAATCACTCCGCTATAGAGAGGTTTGCTTTAGGCACGGTCATGGCCTCAAGAAAATTAAGACCTTACTTTTTAGTCAAGTAAAATCGAGGTCTTGACAGACCAAGCCATTAAGAGGCCATTAATTCGACAAGAAGAGAATCCTGGTCGAAAAATTGTTCGACTGAGCCACGAAAAAGGCCATTAATTCGACCAGAATCCTGGTCGAAATGACCAAGAATCCTGGTCGAAAAACTCTTCGACGAGGCCACGAATTTGGCCCTTAATTCGACCAGAATCCTGGTCGAAATGACTAGGAATTCTGATCGAAAATTCGTTCGACCAGGAGAAATTTTGGACCATTAATTCGACCAGAATCCTGGTCGAAACGACCAGGAATCCTGGTTGAAAATCCGTTCGACCAGGAGAAATTTTGGACCATTAATTCGACCAGAATCCTGGTCGAAACGACCAGGAATCCTGGTCGAAAATCCGTTCGACCAGGAGAAATTTTGGACCCTTAATTCGACCAGAATCCTGGTCGAAACGACCAGGAATCCTGGTCGAAAATCCGTTCGACCAGGAGAAATTTTGGACCCTTAATTCGACCAGAATCCTGGTCGAAACGACCAAGAATCCTGGTCGAAAATCCGTTCGACCAGGAGAAAAATCAGACCTTATTTCGACCAGAATCCTGGTCGAAACGACCAAGAATCCTGGTCGAAAATCCGTTCGACCAGGAGAAAAATCAGACCTTATTTCGACCAGAATCCTGGTCGAAACGACCAAGAATCCTGGTCGAAAATCCGTTCGACCAGGAGAAAAATCAGACCTTATTTCGACCAGAATCCTGGTCGAAATCCTGGTCGAAAAATGTGAAGTTTCCTGATCGAAATTTGTGATTAAAATTCAGAAATTTGAGTCGAAATGATAATTTCTGAATAGTACTAGCCCTTGGAAATAAAAAATTTCCAAGCTGACACAGGGGCTCTGCCCCTTGGACCCCGCCAGGGGCTGCCGCCCCTTGGACCCCGCCCGGGGGCTGCTGCCCCCGGACCCCTGCTAGTGCCGTTTAGCACCGTTTAGCGCCGTTTAGAACCGCTTAACATTGTTTAAGTATCGTTCAAGGCTTGTTAGTGCCGATAAGCACTGATTAAGTGCCGATTAGCACCGTTAGTGCCGATAGCACCGTTAGTGCCGATAAGCACTGATTAAGTGCCGATAGCACCGTCAGTGCCGATAAGCACCGATTAAGTACCGATTAGCACCGTTAGTGCCGATAGCACCAGTAATGTCGTTAGCACCGACAGTGTCTTCTAGCACCGTTCAGTGTCGTTTAATACCGGTTGGCGTCACTTAAACGTTGTTTAAGTGTCGTTTAAGGCTAGTTAGTACCGTTTAGTGCCGTTTTATGCCGTTCAACGTCGTTTAAACATTGTTTAAATGTCGTTAAGGCTGATTAGTGCCGATTAGCATCGAATTGACATTGTCGTAAACGCGTCGGTCGCTCCACGCTTTACATAAAGACAATACTCGTGAAACACTAGTGTATAAAGATGAACCCTGACCCGAGTCTTGGAAAGGACCGTTAAAACTTCAAGGAAAACCTGATCAGTTTTCCTAGAAGTTGGGGGGCAAATGATATGGGCTAAAAATAAGCCCTAAAGACACATTTAATGTTGCACTAATTAGACCCAGCATGGTCCAAACGTGGGGCCCATTAATGAGGTCAGAATCCCTATTTTAATATTAATTTCGTAATTAATATTAAGAGAAATAAACAGCTCAGCAATAAGAGTTGGATAAGGACATTATCTCTACAAGACTTAGCCTCCAAGGCATCCAATTCGGTATGGCAACAGACTCCTACAAGGAAGGAGTCTAGAACTTTCCTCAAGGAGGTGACTTATCTATTAAGTCTCCAACTCCTACCTTAATTCTAAGGCTTCTCAGCCTATATAAAGGGCCAGACCCCTCACCCTAGAACTACGTTTTTTGGCTTGATCTTTGATATTCATCAAAGTACGTAGGCATCTTGTGAAGGCAGAATCAGCCACGAGCACAAGAGCAGCCATTAAAGCACGAAGCTCACACCCCTTACATTAAATACATACGCCCTAGCCGCAATACTAGTAGCCTAGTTTTTATTCCACAACAGGAATAATATTAAATTATTTATGAGATTTAAAAATGGATAATTGCCGTTATATTCTGTAACCCTATTTTCGTTTTAAGTGGGATTTACGGACATTAAAATATTTTATATTTTCTAGATTTGATTCCCGAGTCCGATGGAAGAGTTATTTATTCGGGAATTATTTTCTGTTATTTATTATAGAGATTTTCGAGAGATGTTATTATTTAATATTTAAATATTATACTAGCAGTTTAGAAATACTTTATTTTGACGAAGCACTCACGTATTTATGGTTGCCATTTTTAGAGAATAATTTCGAGTCGTAGATCGAAGCCAAGTTCACGGGTAGAGTATAAATTTTATCTGCTTTCATTTGCACTTCGAGATCGAGGCAAGTTCATTCCTACCCTAACTCTCGGAAACTGTGTATTTCTGTTCGTATTATTCCATCTGTTGTGGAATAAAAAGTAGGGTTATCAAAGTGCGGCAAGGGTTCGTGAGCTTCGTGCTTTAATGGCTGCGCTTGCGTTATCGTGACCTAATTCGGGTCCTCACAAGATGCCTACATATCTCAGAGTTTAGAATCAAGCCAAGACGTAGTTCTAGGATGAGGGGTCTGGCCCTTTATATAGGCTGTGGAAGCCTTAGAATCGTAATAGGATTTGGAGACTTGGTGGACAAGTCACCGTTATTGAGGAAGGTTCTGACTCCTTCCTTATAGGAATAAGTTTCCATGTCGAATTAGGTGCCTTGGAGGCTACACAATATCCCTGGGATATTCTAGAACGTTCCTGGTTTCTAGAACGTTCCCGATTTGTGGATCAGGCCCATGTTAGAAACAAGCTTATACCGGGCATCCCCGGTTTGGGATGTTCTTTTGTGCTTAGTCATTAACTACAAATTTAATGCCCAACTAGGGTTTCGGGCCTTATTTACGAGCCAATAAATACTATATTAATTTTGTCTTTAGGGATTATTTTTCACCCATATCATTTGCCCCCCAACTTCTAGGAAAACTTGATTTCGTAGAAGTTTAAGGTCACACCGGCCCTACCAAGGTATCGTCTTACAGTGAAGTGTGGAGCGACCTACACATTCACAACGACTAAAATTCTCTCCCAAGTTAATACTTAAGAAAGTTAAACGTTACTTGGCCTCTCGAACCTTTTTCTTAAGATTTCTGGGCCTTTCGGGAATAAGATTAGTGCCGTTTCGAGCTCGTAGACACTAATCCAAGTGCAATTCGTGCATAGGATCCTTTATCATAAATTCATTAGTGCTTTATTTCCCTCAACTTATCTAAGTTAGGGTTAATATCAGGCGGTCATTGCTCATAAGCCCTAATAAGGGCTAATTTTTGAACAAAAGACACTAATTCGGCCCTAATCGGGGCTAAGTAACCCTAAACGGGGCTATAAATGCCTTAATCGAGGCTAACTAACTCGTCCTTGATGTAATTATTACTAGGATATTCATTCTTAACCTTAAGATAGGTTAATACTCGAGTGGAAATCCTTAAACATCGCTAAACGAGGTTAATCACCCCCTAACTGCGATTAGTGAAATCCTAACCTCAAATTTTGAAGTCAAGCTCATATTGTAGAGATTTTTATAATCTCCTTGACGGAAAAAGAATCACGTGAAAATACCCATTTTTGAGCGTTCTAGAGCCAAACGAAATCAGCTAGGGGTCTAGGTGTTCGAAACACCTTGACCCATTTTCCCCCCATATTTCTGCTTGGCCTACCCTGGTCGGCCATTTGGCCAAGGGTGGCCTACCCAGGACTATAGAGAATTTAATGAGCTTCGCGTGGATACTAAGATCGTCCAAATCCGATATCCGGAGCTCGAGATATGGCCCAAACAGCGTGGACAGCCCGGAGGTGTTTTCAAACCCTCCTTAAGAGTTTTATAGTAACTTGTTCTAAAACGAATCACCTTGATTGCTTGAAACTTCATGTCCTTAAAACCTCAATCTTTCAATCATGGATTCGCAGCTGATATTGGTTGGCTGAAGGGTGTTTCGAACACGCCAAGGGTTTCTGGTTTTCAAACCAGACCTGATTTTTCAACACCCCTAACACTTCTAACCTCAAATTTTGAAGTTGATCTTATATGATAGGGATTCTCATAATCTCCTGGTTGGAGAAAGAATCAAGTGAATATACCAATTTTTGAGTTGTCTAGGCAAGAAATACGACCTTCTGGACAAGGTGTTTCAAACACCTTCCTGATTTCAAACACCCTCCTGGTTTTGAACACCCCTGACATTCCTAAACTCAAATTTTGAAGTTGAGCTTATATGATAGGGATTCTTATAATCTCCTGGTATGAGCAAGAATCACATGAAAATATGCATTTTTGAACGTTTTAGAGGCGAAATACCTCATTTCGAGCTGGTTTTCAAACCAGACCTTGTTTTAAACACCTTCTTTTTTTCAACTTCTTGAAATCACTGAGAGACCTACCTAGGCTTGTAGAGAACCTTACGAGGTTTCTAAATCTCAAATTTGGGCGCAAACGGAGCATTTTTGAGCGTTCTGGAGGGTCATGAAATCACCTAGGGGGTTCAGGTGTTCAAAACACCTGACCAAGGTAGCCTGGTCGGCCATTCGGCCAAGGGGACCTGGTCGGCTGGGCCCCATCCAATTTTTTATTTTTTATTTTTGAATTTTGGCCAAATTTTGGCTATTTGACTTTGACCTTTGACTTTTGACCTTGATTTTGACCAAAGCCCAATCTTGTTTTGAACTCACCTCCTTGTTTCTAGAGTGAGTTTACAACACCATGGTTGGTTTTGTGATCCTTGATCTCAAACAACCTACTTCTTAGTTTTCAGGACCTTTTGGGTCTTAACTTGTTCCTGAACTCTTGATTTCAAATAACCTTGGGTTAAACTATGACCCTTGGCTTCCAGACATCCTTGCATACTTACAATAGGGTGTTTCAAACAACCTTGGCCTTGCCCCCTTATCACAGAGGTCCTTGTTTCTTAGTTGCTTATTCAAGGAATTACCTTGTTTTGAACACCTGACTTCAAGTCTAGGATATTTTGGTTGGTTTTTTACCCTTAATTTTGATTCCAACCTTCTTCATATGTTCATAGGACCTTGCCTTGGTTTGAATTTTGTCGAAAAAGCATCGTATGCACAAAATCATCCGTAGCTTTTGACTCGTTACTCCGATGGAGACCCACGATATATCAAATCGAAGGTATTTTAGAGCTCTAGGTCCTATTTGCCCCACTTTTCAACCCCAAAAAACGTCATTTAAGGCACTTTTGGAGCCAAAACAGTTTTTTCATGGGTATTTCTCGTATCCGTGTGTATGTTTGAGAGACCATTAGGGCTTTGACCCATTTGCTGAATCCTTGATTCGAGACCTTGAATTCAAACGACTAGCTCAAGTGGAGGCCTACAGCCTTGGTAGCCATCAAGGCTTAGATCAAATGCATATTTCAATGCTCTCACTGATAGTTTTCGTGCCTCCAAGGCATTATCAGGGAGCCAACCAGTCTCAAGATGAGCTTTGATGGGAATCTATCCAGCAACTTCCAACGTCGATGGGCGCCAACAACTTGCGCTCTATAGTGGGGGTCTCCAAGACCTGATAGTAGACACTTCTAGTGTAATTCTCGATTTCAGATGAGGCGAATTTAGACAAGGCATCGGCCGTTATACAAGGAGGCATTCCTCGAACCATATCAACTGTGATTTTATAATCCTCTTATATCGTTTCATCTTTGGCTTCAAAATCTCCATTCTTTTGGGCTATCACCAGCCTTGAGTCTCTACCTCGTTATTGGTCGTTGATAATTTCAACTTCAAGGCATATTCAATCGTGAGCTATCAATGGTCAGTAGAACTAAACAAGCTCCATTCGTTTTTGTTTTTGATGCCCCATCAAAATAGGTCACTCAATATTTCTTCTGAACTTCATCTTTCTCTCCCTCTTGGGATGTCTCATCTTGCCCTTGCTAGGGTGTTGTGCCTTCCTGCCCCCCGACTCCTTGGTTGTCAATGGTACATTCAACCACGAAGTTGGCAAGTGCCTGTGGCTTAATTACAATTCGAGGATTGTACGCGATATCAAATTATCCGAGTTCTATCGCCCACTTAATTAGCCTTCCATTGGCCTTCGGGCTATGCAATATGCTTCTTAACTGTTGGTCCGTCAGGACTTCAATTTTGTGTGCCTGGAAGTACGGTCGTAGCTTTCTTGGGGCTGTTACCAGTGCCAAAGCAAAATTTTCAATGGGAGAGTAATTCAACTCAGCTCCGTGCAACATCTTGCTAATGTAGTAGATAGGCTTTTGAACTTTGTTTTCCTCTCGAATGAGAACGACACTCAATGCTTGTTCGGATATTGAAAGGCAGAGTGTGTAAACTTGTAACACTATAACTAATGTAACTCAAACTAAAGGAAAAGATACTTAACCAGAAGACAATCAAGAACAAGAAGTCACAAGAAATCAACAATAAATGAAGACAAGGTAATTGATACAATTCAACATGTTAACTATGATCAATCCAAGAAGAAATCATTGAGAGAAGTTCAAGTCAAAGTTGTTCATGCCTCAGTGATTTGAAAAGCCAAGAATCAAGATCATAACTATCAGTATCAATAAGACCAATTGATTTCAAGTGAACAAGAAGGAAAGCAAATATTGGAAAGCCACATTACTAATTGGATATGGTAATTTATTCAAGAAGCAAAAACCCTATCAAGACTAGTCACTTATGAACCAGACCGTTGCATCAAGTGTCAGGACATTGATAGCAAGTTTATGTCAGTAATAAAGATCCATATTCAAGAGCTTAGTGAAGAACAAAGAAGACATGAAGATATCACAAGTTCAAGATGTGCATTGAAGTTTCAAGTTAACGACCAGAATATTTTCTAAGTACTAAATATTCTAGATGACCAAGTAGAAGTTTCTAAGTAGAAGTTCTACTTAGAAATTCGAGATGGCTAAGTAGAATTCTCAAGTAGAAGTTCTACTTAGAGTGCAGCTTCAACATGACACATGGCATCTTCTGATTGGCAGATTTCCAAGCTTTCAAGATAAGGCAAGATTTATGTGGACATCATTGGGCCACGTACATCTTAGTCTTTGAAGTCTACAGGACATAGATTACATGTAGTATAAATAGAAGTACTTGTGTAATGTTTTAGTTAGTGAGCAATTCTTAAGAAAAACACAAGAGAAAAAGAGAGAGTGCATTCACAGAGCTTAGTATCATTCACTTCTCTCTGAACTTCTGTTATACTTTGTAATGAATGTTGTAGCAACCCTTTCAAGTTATATATAAGACATATATTCCTTGAATCCGTGTGTTCATTTATTGCATCGTATTTATTGCTTCTCATATTCGAAAAGTTGTATTCACCCCCCCTCTACAACACATTTGGACCTAACAATTGGTATCAGAGCTATATGTTTAACATACAAAACATAGATCCTTGTGTTAAGTAGAAGAATCGTGAGTTTTCATTTTCTAGATCTACTTTTCATTTTCTTGAAAAGTGTGCCTTAAATCGTTTGTATTGAAAACTCATCTGAAAAATTATTTAAATGCTCCAGGTGTGATTATTTATCTTGGATGTATTTTAATTAATTTTTGTGAATTAATCTGGGTACTTTCATATTTGGTGTTCTTGAGTGTTCATCATCTGTTCTTATCAAAGAAGACAACCCAACAACTTTTTGATCTCCTTTTCAAACAGAAAAATAGTAAAAGAATAAAAAGGTGTTTTTGGACTTTGTGATTTGCATTATTCACGGCCGAAAGTGAACAAGACATATTCATTACCTAGCATGTGGGTTAGGTGGGTTAGGTGAGTAAAGCATTCAAAGTCAAAAGGTGTTAAAGAGATAATATTGTTTATTCAATATTAAAGTAATCTGCAGAAAAATTATTCTAAGGACAAAAGTTCTACATAGAATTTCTACTTGAGAATTTCTACATAGAATTTCGACTTGGACAATTTCTACTTGGTGATTTCGACTTGAGCAAAATTTCTACTTAGAGAAATTTCGACTTAGGCAAAAGTTCTACATATAAATTCTACATAGCCTAGTCTTGGGTACTTAGAAACTTTTAGTGACCAGAATTGAGATGGCTCCTAAAAATGCATTCAAGATCCCAATGTTCAACAAAGATCACTATGAAGAATGGGTTTTCAGAATGAGACTATATCTAGAGACTGTTAACCCTGGATATCTGGAAGTCCTTGACAAGGGTAAATTTGTCCCAATCGTGGTTATTCCTTCACATACGGAAGGAGGAGTGGTTATACCACCTCGGTCTGAGCCTAAAAAGGTCTCGGAGTTTTCGGATGCTGACAAGGAACAAATAGCTTGTGATACTGCCGTTCGACAAAACTTGATGGAATCTCTTGATCATGAAATGTTTAATATAGTCAAAGGTCTGACTACAGCGAAGAAGATTTGGGACAAGATAGAAGTTGTCATGGAAGGATCTGCAGAGGTCAGAAGCAACAAGACACTCATACTCAAGATGGAGTATGACACCTTTAGAATAAGGAAAGGAGAAGGCATAACAGATGTCTACCTACAATTCAGTCAGTTAGTATTGGATTTGAATCTGAGAGGTGTAACTCTCCCCATGGTTGAGACTAATACGAGATATCTGAGGAACCAGCCAAAAAGCATTGAACATAGGGTCTACGCAATAAGAGAAACCAGAGATTTGCATACAACTTCTCTGGAAGAATATTATGGAATATTAAAGACCTATGAGCTGGAAACACTTCAAGATCAAGCATGGGACAATGATTCAAAGGGAAAAGAAAGTGCATCAGGATTAGTTGCTGATGAGGAAGAGTCTAAGAAGGCAATGGTTGCAGCAAAGCCTAAATCATCACTTGCATCACATCAAGTTGATAATGATGTCGAGTGCGCATCTGACAGTGATGATGACTACTACACCCAAGAAGAGCTGGACAACATGGACGATAGTGTCGTGGCATACATGGCAAGGAAGTTCAGCAACATGAGATTTAGAAAGAGCAACCGACCACAGAGAAAGTCTTCATCTTTCTATCGGGCTGCTAAGGGTGGTGGTAGTTCGTCAGGCTACCAAGGTAAAGGAAAGAATACCAGTTACAAATCTCCACTGGATTTCAAAATGAAGTTCAAATGCTATAATTGTGGTGAAGCTGGACACTTTGCCTCGGACTGCAAAAAGCCTAAACAGACTTATCCAAAAGAGACATTTGAAGCTCTCAAAAGCAATTATGAAGCACTGTTGAAGGAAAGACATGGAAAACGAGCTTTATTGGTGACAGAAGGAAGAGCTTGGGATGATTCAGATGAGGAAGATGTTACTCATGTAGCAAACTTTGCCCTCATGGCTGAGACATCAGAGGAACCAGAGGTACCAGTTCTGACTCTTAAAGTAGAAATGTCTATTGATGATTATAAGGAACAGAACGGGGCTCTTAGTGAAGAGATCTATATGTTGTGCAAAAGCCTAGACTCTTCTCAAAAGGAACAGAAAACACTTGTTGCCAAATGCAGAATGCTTGAGGCAAAAGTGGAAGAGCTAGAGGCTGCTTGCACTGTAGATACTTCCCTAAGAGACTTTATTAAATCTCTGGAACACAAGCTCGTCCTTAAGGAAGAAGTAGAAGCATGTCTTAGGAACAATCTAGCTGAGTTAGAAACAAAATGCGAAGCTTACAAACTAGCTGCTAGTAAAGTGTATGTAGATAATGACACATTTAAGAGGATAACTGGAGTAGGTGTAGGACTTGATTATTCTGACCTTCCTAAGAAAGAAGGAAAGAGACCTATTGACCCTAGTTCCAGTGACCTTAAAAAGGAAACACCTAGAATTCTTAAATCGGCTGTCAAACCTATCTACAAACATCTTGTTCCTAGAATAGAAGAAGAAGAAGAGACTGAATTGATAGCTAGATATGAGATTGAGATGGAAGATCGCCAGAAAGAACAACCTATAACTCCTATTAAACAAGTTAAAATCAATTTACCTAGAGATGAATCTAGACTAGGATTAGGAGCTAAGGCTGTTAAACAACAAGGAAAGAGAGAGAAAGGCATAAAAGAGGTTAAGGCTGAACGAATAAAGAAAGCATGTTATCATTGTAAATCTACTGAACATCTTTCTTATGCATGCAAAGCTAACATGAATGTTCCTGCTGCACATGCCATGCCTACCACACATACAATGAATAATCTGCATCAGAATCTTGCACAGTGTGGTCAACCTAACTGTATGCCATGCACTTTTAATATCATGCAAACTTTTGTGCATTTAATGAATGCATCTAGCCAGTCATGCTCAAATACTGTTGCTAGTTCAAACATCAAGAAAAAGTATGGGAGAGCCAAGACTGTCAGTCCTCCTAAAGTTAGGAGTGATAAACCTTCTCCTAAGACTGACAAATCTGTCAAGTCTGAGAAAGGAAAGGAGATAGTCGAAAGCTCTAGTAATGTGAAGAAAAGTGCATCTCCTGTTGTTAAATCTGTTGATTCTCGATCTTATCGAAAAGCCGGGCCCAATCAGAGTTGGGTTCCGAAGAATGTCTAACCAATCTGTCATTGCAGGGCGTTAAGCAGAATAGAAATAAAGTCATATGGGTGCTAGACAGTGGAGCATCGAGGTATATGACTGGAAACAAGTCCCTGCTTACAGAGTTGGTTATGAAGGTTGGCCCTTATGTTACCTTTGGAGATGACAGCATAGGTGTGACTAAGGGATATGGCAAACTGAAAACTGGCAATGTCATCATTGAAGATATTTCCTATGTTGAGGGACTAAAGCACAATCTGTTGAGTATTAGTCAATTTTGTGACAAAGGTTACGAAATTGTCTTCAACAAGAAAGGTGTATCAATCACTCACATCAAGGAAGGCTCACTAGCTTTGAGAGGAGTTCGAAAGGCAGATCTTTTTGTTGCAGATATGGATTCAGCAAATCAGGATGAGGTCACCTGTTTCTACAGCAAAGCCTCGGATGATGAAAGCTGGTTATGGCACAAGAAGTTATCTCACTTAAACTTCAAAACGATGAATGCTCTCGCGAGGCGAGAACTGGTGAGAGATCTACCTCAAATGGAGTTCGCTCCGAAAGGACTCTGTGAAGCTTGTGAAATGGGAAAGTCAAAGCGAGCATCGCATAAAAGCAAAGAAATTTCTAGTATTACTGAGCCTTTACAACTTCTTCATATGGATTTGTTTGGCCCAGTGAATGTCCTATCTTTGTCTAGGAAAAGATATGCTTTGGTAATCGTGGATGACTTCTCCAAGTATACATGGGTATTGTTCGCAATGACGAAAGACGAAGTACCTTTCTTAATCATTGATCATATCACTCAAATTGAGAATGTTTCAACACTTACTGTGAAGACGATTAGATCAGACAATGGCACTGAATTCAAAAACACAGTGCTAAATGACTTCTGTGTATCTAAGGGAATACGTCGTCAGTATTCAGCCCCGAGAACTCCACAGCAAAATTGAGTAGTTGAAAGGAAGAATTGAACTTTGGTTGAAGCAGCAAGAACTTTGTTGTATGATTCAAAACTTCCTTTGTATTTCTGGGCCGAAGCAGTGAGTACCGCTTGTTACACTCAAAATAGAACCTTGATCATAAAAGATAAAGAAAAGACACCATGTGAGCTAATGAACAACAGAAGACCAACAATCAAATACTTTCATGTCTTCGGAGCAAAATGCTATGTGCTTATAGATGATGAAAATCTAGGCAAGTTTGCAGCAAAAGCTCGTGAAGGAATCTTTGTTGGTTACTCTACAGACGTGGTGGCAGCTTATAGAGTGTTCTTAGTGAATGATCGAAAAGTGACTGAAAGTTACAACGTCAGATTCGACGATACCAAACTCTCATCAATTTCAAGAGATTCTAGTGAACCTGAGTCCCTAAAATTTCAGAATCTGGACTTAGAAGATCTTGAAGATGAACCTGAGTTGGTTGTTCCAGTACATGTTCCAAGCGTACATGAAGAACCTGAGTCTAGTGAACAAGCTAATTCTACAAGATCAGGAGAGACTTCTTCAGTACCAACCGGCAACAACTCAGGGGGAGTTAATAGCAGCTCAAGGACTACTGTTCAAGGCTCAAGCCGAGTTGACTCTAGTTCTGTAGGAGCTGGCACTAACTCAGGGGGAGTTAGTGAAAATAATCAAAGTAGTCAGCACCCCAACTCAGAAAGTCAAGCTGAATCATCAAGACAATTTCCAGGTGAACGAGTATGGAATAGAGACCATCCGTTTGAGTTAATTATTGGTGATCCAGATGCTGGTGTGACTACTAGAAGAACTGCAAGAGCTGACATGGCTAATATCTCCTTATATTCTGGGTTCTTATCCAAGCTTGAACCTAAAGAAATAGAAGAAGCTCTTGGCAATGCTGATTGGGTGATTGCAATGCAAGAGGAACTCAATCAGTTTGAAAGGCAGAAAGTTTGGAAACTGGTACCCCGACCAAAGAACAAATCCGTAATTGGAGCTAGATGGGTATTCAGAAATAAACTGGATGAAAACGGACTTGTAACACGAAACAAGGCTCGTTTGGTTGCAAAAGGTTATTCTCAGCGAGAAGGAATTGATTATGATGAAACCTATGCACCAGTTGCAAGACTTGAGGCAGTCAGGATGTTCTTGGCATTTGCAGCACATAAGAACTTCAAAGGTTTCCAGATGGACGTGAAAAGTGCCTTCCTGAACGGAGAGTTAGAAGAAGAAGTGTATCTGGAACAGTCGCCTGGCTTCGTTGATCCAGAACATGCAGATTTTGTGTATCTACTATTCAAATTTGTCTATGGCCTCAGGCAATCCCCAAGGCGATGGTATGAAACCCTATCCCTATTCTTAATTGAAAATGGTTTTGTTAGGGGAGTAATTGATAAAACATTGTTCTATAAAGTTGTGAGAAATGACTTAATACTTGTTCAAGTATATGTGGACGATATTATTTTTGGGTCATCAAATGAGCGCTTGTGCGAGAAATTTGCCAAGCTAATGCAGGAAAAATATGAGATGAGCATGATGGGAGAGCTGTCCTTCTTCCTTGGATTACAGATCAGTCAGAGAAAAGATGGTATCTTTATCTGTCAATCCAAGTACGTCAGAGATTTACTCAAGAAGTATAATCTAGAAGATGCATCAGCAGCTAAGACTCCCATGGCAACAACCACGAAGCTTGATGAAGACAAATCAGGTAAATCAGTTGACATCACAAGCTATCGAGGTATGATTGGCTCACTCCTCTATTTAACTGCAAGTAGACCCGATATAATGTTCGCAACTTGTTTATGTGCAAGGTTCCAAGCGGATCCTAGAGAATCACATCTCGTAGCCGTCAAAAGAATTTTTAGGTATCTCAAGGGCACACCAAATCTAGGGATTTGGTACCCAAGAGATACAGGTTTTAATTTTATTGGCTATTCGGATTCAGACTATGCAGGTTGCAGGATTGATAGGAAAAGCACATCTGGTGCTTGCCAATTCCTTGGCAGAAGATTGGTGTCCTGGCAAAGTAAAAAGCAACATACAGTATCTACTTCTACTGCTGAAGCTGAGTACATTGCTGCTGGAAGCTGTGTAGCTCAAATACTGTGGATGAGGAACCAATTGAAGGATTATGGCATGGAGCACAAGAAAATTCCAATCATGTGTGACAACACAAGTGCCATTTCCATAACCAACAATCCTGTAGATCACTCAAGAACCAAGCATATTGACATCAGGTATCATTTCATAAGAGAACATGTCGAGGAGGGGACTGTGGAGCTACATTTTGTGCCCACAATGCAACAAATTGCAGATATATTCACCAAACCTCTTGATGAAGTAACATTCAATAGGTTGGTTGGTGAATTGGGAATGCTTAACACAAGTTAGTAAAGCCTTCTATCTGTAAAATCCATGTTTATGTTTGTATGTGCAAGCTAATCAATCATTATGTGCTTAGACTTTAAAATGCCTAATTAATGATTGTTATAGTTTGCATATAGTGTGATTTTGCATGAATTCATTGTGTTTTAAGTGTCTTTTATAGCACAAATCTGTGAATTTATGCTTGTTAGATTGCATGATCATAGGGGGAGTTAAATTCATAATATTCTGAATATTGCATGATTTTTAGATGAATTTACCTATGATTTTCATGTAATTATAGGCCTTAGAATTAAAAAACTTCATAATTTCGAGTTAGGTTCTATCTCGAAACTCATCTAGAAATTCGACTTGAATTTCGACTTAATCTGTCACAGTGAAGTTTTTGAAAAATTCTAAGTCTGGGAAGAATTTCGAGTTGGCTATCTCGAAATTCATCTCGAAATTCGACTTAGAGTTCGAATTCGAGTTACCAGTGTGCCTAGTTCTATCTTCAAAATATTCGAGATAAATTCTATCTCGAATCTTATCTCAAAGGTTGAGATGAGGTTTCCATTAAGGGAATATTTTGAAAAGAACTGAGAATTAACTTCGAGTTAGTCTATCTCGAAACTCAACTCGAATTTTGACTTGATGTTCGAGATAGAGTTCTTAGTCTATCACGAAACTCAACTCGAATTTCGACTTGGTGTTCGAGATAGAGTTCTCAGTTAAGCTAAAGGGAATTTTTCGAGTAACACTCCTAACTCGAAACATATCTTGAATTACCCTGTACTTTTTGGTTCAAGGGGGTATTTTGGAAAGAATGAGATTAACTTCGAGTTAGTCTATCTCGAAACTCAACTCGAATTTCGACTTGATGTTCGAGATAGAGCTCTTAGTCTATCTCGAAACTCAACTCGAATTTCGACTTGATGTTCGAGATAGACTTCTAACTCGAAAAGTATCTTGAATTTCCCTGTTTTTCTTAAGAAGGGAATTTTCCAAGTTTACTACATATCATAAATGTTCGAGATAGGATTTCCCTGTAGTTTCTGCTGAAAAATTGGTTAAAGTGTTCATTTGTGCTTAATTGTTCGAGTTAACTTCTATCTCGAACTTTATCTCGAAGTTCGACTTGATGTTCGAGATAGAGATGTTCGAGATAGAAATGTTCGAGATAGAGTTCGACTTAGATGTTCCCTGTATGGACTTGGTAATTTTCACTCTTTTTAACAGGGACATTTTTGTCATTTCACATTCATCTATATATACATCTCTAACTCGATGCCTAATTCACTTTACCTAATTTCATTTTCACACCAGCCGTTTCACAAAAACAGTGCGATTTCACAGACTTCATACAATTAACCCGTGTTTTTGTGATTAAACTCATACTAATCAAGAATTACTGCCAAATTTTTGACTGTTAATCACTGTGTTATCATTAATCATTGTGATACTGTGTTTTGTAACCGCATATACACGCGCATATACATACACACAAACATCAAGTTTTGTGTATCTGTTCAAAACACAAATTCATATTCTCCACATATACACACGATTTCACTGATAAACACACGAATATTCATCTTTGTTGAATATTCAGATCTAGTCATTGGCTGTTCATATTCCGTAGTTTAAATTTTCAGACTATCTTTTGATATTCTCGAAAAATTAAAAGGAATAAAACTGAGTAATTCATAAATTATTTGTTTTTCAAAATTTAAAAAAAAAATCACATCTTTTAAAGAAAAACATTTAATCAAAATGGCTCACCAATTTTCACTTGCTAAAAACAATTTTTATAATATTTCTACGGAAATTGGTGATCAACTCCCGCGGTTTAAGTTTTGGATACGATTTCTCAATTTGTACTCCAAAGCTAGCCATGCTTTTACTGCTAAACCTACACTAGTACATGATGCTTTACAGCAATTATGGACTAGTGCGGTTACTTTTGGGAGCAAATCAACCCCCTTAGGTTTCAGGTTTACCTTAGCGGGTCAGGAATATGAGGTGACTGAAGAGATTGTCAACAGAGTTCTGGGATTCCCAATTAAAGATGCTTATGATCCAGAACCTACAGCTACAGAACGCCTCAGATTCTTTGAAGAAATTGGATGTTATCCTCCAAAAGGCCCAATCACAGGAAATATCCAAAAGCAATTCTTCTATGTGGAATGGAATTACTTTTTCGAGGCCATCACAAGATGTTTTCGGGCACGCGAAAAAGACTTTCATCAAATTCCAATTCCAATGCAAACCTTTGCAGTTGCCCTAGCAAGAGAACTGGATATAAATTATGGACGCATAGTTCTCTCTGAGATAGTGGCCTCAATGGGATCTCTTGCAAGCAGAGACCTCACTACAGCTGATGTTGTCTGCTGGTTTCCTCGGTTCCTACAAATGCTCATTAATGACCTAATACCGAAGGATGCTCTTGCTGTTAGACAGAGATTTGCCGAAAGCCCAACATCTGCATCGCTAGGGATGGGCACTAAGTCACTTTCAACCATTGCTAATCAGGATAAACATCAAGGTAAATCGATGTCTATTCCTGAAAATATACAAATGTGGCTTAGATATGATGCAGGAGTTACCAATTTGGAGGCATCATCACAAGTTTCATCACATGCTCAAAATCCATCTGTTCATGCTGAGGCATTTGATGAGATTCCTGATGAGGAAAGTGATGATGCACAAGGTAATCAATCAGGTAATCTCTCCCTGCATACTATTCATTCCTCCTCCTATGTATCTGATTCCGCGACCCAAGATTCTGCTAGCCCGCAGGATCTATCCCTGGGTGAGAGCCATATTTCTGACTCTGAGTCTGATACACATTCCTATTCTCTATCACCCTTGTTAACGGAAGTCAGAAAGCCAGCACGTGTCTATGTAGAAACTGATGAGGAGAATGAACCCGAAGAGCAGCAACTTATTCGAAAGAAAGCCAAACTTTTCCATGCTGCTACTTCACAACCACAGTCAAACCCTAGCGTGTCACACGCAACCACTCCACCTCACGCGAGTGGTTCACCCCTTGAACAATCTGCACATAGGGATTTTGATTTTGGTGAGGATGATGTACCTCTTGAAGATACTGTTGCTTCAAGAGGACATGGAGTTTTAACAACTTCAGCCGTACCTTCACCGGTACGTACTGATGCTGCAAAGAGGATCGGTTCTGATGTCGTACAAGGACACTTTGCAGCCGCTCAGTCTGAGATTCCAACTCAGGAACAAACAGAATTTGATCCCATAACTGTCAACAACATTTCTTATCAATTTTCTGCAGGTACTGCTTCATTATTTGGATCAGTCATTGAAGACATACACGAGTGTGAGACAGGGAGTGTGTGTGAGAGGTTAGGGAGAGAGGGACCTTCATTTTCAAGGCCCGAAACCGAGCGTCAAATACCAACAGAACGAGTATTAGAGCGAGGTCACCTAAACCAAACACCGTCCCTTAACATTGAAAATCTTGATACGCGTATGACTTCTATGGAAAATCAGATGAAGCAGTTCGGACAGACGATGGGGCAGTTCGGGATGAATATTGGAAACAACCAAAGGGCTCTAGATGACTACGCAGCAAGAATGGCAAGTCAAGCTACAGCTTTTGATGATTTGACAAATAAGGTCAATGACTTGGGCCATGCTGGTGGTGTCTTGGGAAGCACTCTCAATGAGAGGATGGGGGCATTGGAGTCTACAATGCATACAATGGCTGTGGAGATCAGTAGAATGATGTTCCCAGTCAGGAGTTTTGTGCCCCCGGAGTGCTTCGAGTCGCAACAACCTCCCCCCGATGCTGGTGCAGGTGGTGCAGGTGGAGCGGGAGCCTCTGGTTCTGGTTTTGGAGGTTCCTATGTAGCTGGTGGATCTGAAGACCAAGGTGGAGCTCAGGATAACTCACCTAAGGGGGAGAGTGGAAAGGAGACGAGACAGCAGGCAGTTCACATCGAAGAAATTGAAGAACCCGCTGATCTTGTCAAGGAACCAGAAGTTGAGCCATATGTTGATGAAGAGGCTCTGAGGAGGAGAAAGGGTAAGACAATAATGGTTGATGAACCATTCGTTGACCTGAGTCATCAGGAAACAGTACATGAGGTACTTGACTCAGATTCTGACATGGAAGATGTACCGTTGGCACACGCTATAAAAAGATCTTTGAAGGAACAAGGTGGAGGTGCTGGGATGTCTTCCGGAATGCCTGAAGAATTTCCTGTTGATGAGGAAACCCTTAAAGCTCAACAGTTAGCCTTGGAACAAGCTCAGTTCCATAAAATGAAGATGATGCAAGAACATGCTGCGTTCCTAGAAAAGAAGCTGGAGCTACAAGGGAAGCAGTATGATCATGAGCTTGCAAGGCTAGCTAATCCTCAAGTTGATCTGGACAAACGAAGGATAGGGTAGAAATGGGATGAAGCAAGGAAGATAATGATGGGACCCTGTGCGAAAGGAGTTCATAACAAGGATGCAGATGATCTGTTCTACAACTTGAATTTGCAGAATCCAATGACTGGGGACTATATAAATGCTTTGAAGAGATTAATTTCTAAAGTCAGGGTTGGATACAATGCAAATCTTAAGGAGTGGCAGGTTATCTTGTCTTTGGTAGAAGGAGTCCCAACAGCTTTCCTATATGTGGATGACCAATTCATAATGAGAAGATCTGGGTCAGAGTTGTTCTTGCTAGCGACTAAAATTCAGTACTCTCAATCTGAGGAGCTAAGCATTCTGTACAGGGATCAGTTAATGCAGCTAGCAGAGGACAAGGGTCCAGAATTCTCAGCATATCCAAATTTTGTCCGGATGGTAGTTGACGGAAAGATGAAGAATGTTAGCATGGAGGAAAATGATCTAATGGAGCTTTCAGTGGAATCTCTCAAAGCTGTCTGTAGACAAATGATGAGTAAGGGATTCGCTTCTGAGCTTAAAGATAAATCCGTGAAGATCATTGAAAGAGTCATATTCAAGAAGAGCAATGAGGTGTGGAAGTGTGATGTCATTGCTCCAAACCCTCTTGATGACGTGAAGATTGAGCCGGAGCTGATAGAGAAGAAATGGAATATTCTTCAAGCCACGAAGAATGTAGATGAAGCTCTGACTCTTCCTTCTGGAGCACTAGAACAAGGAGAAATAAGGGAGGCTATTGGTGTTCCAGGAAGTGATAGTGTATACTGGATACATGCTTATGTTGAAGATACAGCTGATGCCTTAGTATTCATAGATGCAGACCAGAATCAAACAATCTTGCATATGAGTAGACAATGGCTGCTACGGACTCAAGATGCTGCATTTCTGGAGAGAGTATTATATGTATTCAAATGGGGCGAAGTGGAAGATAAGTTTGTTGAAGAAAAGCAGAGACTCATGAGTTACCTGTCTGAAGTAGTAGTGGAAAAGAAGCGAATGGAGCGAGATGCGGCTAGTGTCCACAATACTAACCGTGTCAAGGGCTACCCCAAGATGATCTATTGTCAGTTTAAAGCTGATAAAACACATTGGAAATCTCAGCTCATAATGAAGAACTTTGAGGATATTCCAAAGATCAGAACTACTCAGGAGGTGGACAAACTCAGAAGGCTTTTCAAACATCCTTATCCAGAGCCCAAGAATCCTCTAGAAATGGAAGCTGTAAGTCTGTTGAATGCTAGGTGGAAGCAGCTTAAAGATCCAGTGTACAAGAAAGAACAGCAGCAGAAGGAGAAGCGCAAAAGGCAGAAAGAAGAGAGAGAGCAAGCTGCTGAAGCTAGAAAGAGGAAACGGAATTAGGGTTAAAGGTCAGAGTGGTGTGAACTTGAAGTTGGAAAAACTTCATGTCTTTCGGTTGCTTTAACTCACTTGAGGAAAATTCACCTTAGAGTGAATCCAATAAGGTGATACAAGTTTGACTAAAAGGTATGAAATAATCCAGGTGATAGGAATCACTCAAATGATCTTTAATTCGAAGTTCGAATTCTGTTTCTCGTTTAAGTTCTTTGTATTGTTTTCATGTAAATTTCAATTGTAAATTATTCAAGACTGTAATGTTAATTATCTTTTCTCGTCTCATTGTTTAGTTGAGTTATCCTTCATTAATTTGAATGTCATTGTTAGACAATCAAATTGGGGGAGATTGAAAGGCAGAGTGTGTAAACTTGTAACACTATAACTAATGTAACTCAAACTAAAGGAAAAGATACTTAACCAGAAGACAATCAAGAACAAGAAGTCACAAGAAATCAACACTAAATGAAGACAAGGTAATTGATACAATTCAACATGTTAACTATGATCAATCCAAGAAGAAATCATTGAGAGAAGTTCAAGTCAAAGTTGTTCATGCCTCAGTGATTTGAAAAGCCAAGAATCAAGATCATAACTATCAGTATCAATAAGACCAATTGATTTCAAGTGAACAAGAAGGAAAGCAAATATTGGAAAGCCACATTACTAATTGGATATGGTAATTTATTCAAGAAGCAAAAACCCTATCAAGACTAGTCACTTATGAACCAGACCGTTGCATCAAGTGTCAGGACATTGATAGCAAGTTTATGTCAGTAATAAAGATCCATATTCAAGAGCTTAGTGAAGAACAAAGAAGACATGAAGATATCACAAGTTCAAGATGTGCATTGAAGTTTCAAGTTGAAGACCAGAATATTTTCTAAGTACTAAATATTCTAGATGACCAAGTAGAAGTTTCTAAGTAGAAGTTCTACTTAGAAATTCGAGATGGCTAAGTAGAAATTCTCAAGTAGAAGTTCTACTTAGAGTGCAGCTTCAACATGACACATGGCATCTTCTGATTGGCAGATTTCCAAGCTTTCAAGATAAGGCAAGATTTATGTGGACATCATTGGGCCACGTACATCTTAGTCTTTGAAGTCTACAGGACATAGATTACATGTAGTATAAATAGAAGTACTTGTGTAATGTTTTAGTTAGTGAGCAATTCTTAAGAAAAACACAAGAGAAAAAGAGAGAGTGCATTCACAGAGCTTAGTATCATTCACTTCTCTCTGAACTTCTGTTATACTTTGTAATGAATGTTGTAGCAACCCTTTCAAGTTATATATAAGACATATATTCCTTGAATCTGTGTGTTCATTTATTGCATCGTATTTATTGCTTCTCATATTCGAAAAGTTGTATTCACCCCCCCTCTACAACACATTTGGACCTAACAGATATCGCTATATATAGATATAGGTCTCTCCGGGACTAGGTTTGGCCAACAACGGGGCTTCAGCCATGTACTTTTTTCAACTGTTCAAAGGCCTCTTGGCTTTCTGAAGTCCATTCAAAAATTTTTCACCTTCTTCAAAGCCTGAAAGAAAGGTAAACACTTGTTTCCAGACTTGGAGATGAATCTCCCTAAGGCTGTAATTCTTCCAGTAAATTTCTGTACGTCCTTTATGGAAAGTGGTGATTCCATATCTAGGATTGCCTTGATCTTATTAGGGTTGGCTTTTGTGCCTCGCTTTTAAACCATCATACCCAAAAAATTTCCAGATCCCACGCCAAAGGCACACTTGGCTGGATTCAACATCATCTTGTGGTGCCTCGGCACTTCAAATGCCTCTTTGAGGTTCTTAATATGGCATGCCTTGATTAGGCTCCTGACTAACATGTCATTCCCGTAGACCTCCTTGGTCTTCCCGGTCAAGGGTGCAAAAATCTTGCTTGTTTATTAGCCTATGGTAAGTGGCTCCTGCAGACTCCTCATCTTGGATTGACATCAACCTAGAGTTTTTAAAACAACCTTCCTTGGCTCGATTGGCCATCATGGCTTCAATGTTTGTCTTGGTTCCTGGGGCTTCTCTAGCGGCCTCTCGGCTGGCATGTGCTCGGCCTTAGGGCTGTTCGAGTGTTGAATGTCGATGCTCGAATGTCGATGTTCGAATGTCGAATGTTGATGTTCGAAATTAAGGGTTTTCAACCTCAAGGAAGTTCTTTAAACTCGAACCTTGAAGTTTTGATGAAAGAGTGCATATTGGACTACCTTCACATGGTTTCAAGCCAAGTTTTGGGTGTTTTAAACCACCAAAACATCAGAGCCTCTGGTCGGCTGAAGGCCTCCTTGGCTTCTGGTCGATCCCATGAGGTATCGAACCTTCCCTAGGACGTTTTCAATCTCCATTTCAGGGTTAATATTCAAGTGTTCAACGCTGGTGTTAGATGTTCAATGTTGGCATTCTGGATCGAGAATCCAAAATTTCAGATTGGTTTTCAAGTTTTGACTTGAAGCTTTAACCTTTGGATCTTGATTGGAGGTTCATGACCCCCTCAAGTTTGACCTTCTTGGCCTTCATGGCTAATATCTCGTGTTTCTCCACCTAGAATTCAAGGTTGATATTCACATGTTCAACGTTGGTGTTCATATGTCGACTACCAAGTATTCACGACCTTTCTTTTGGATTGATGTCAAACTAAAGTTCTCTATGATCCCTTACTTGACTTCATGTCTTTCATGGCTTGTCTCAAACCTTTGATTTGATTTCAGGGTTTTCAAACCTATCTTTGCTTCTCATTTTTCTTGATTCTAGGTCAAGGATTTAAGGTTGATCCTCGATTTAGATTTCGAGAAATACAACCCCGTGGGCTTCTTACCTTTTAAACTTCCGAGACGAAAACTTGCTTGGACTTCTTAATCCTTGTTCAAGGATATTCTTATATCCCTTGACCTTAGGACTATAATTCAAGGTTCTTTATTTGCTTCATCCTTGTATCTTCACTCCAGGTACTTAAAAAATATTGAAGAGTAGCTAGTTCTTAGCCTCCACATCCTTACATGGCTTTAATTGCCAGATGTGGCTTTTTAATCATCTTGTCTTTTATCCAGGGTCCTTCAAGGACTTAAACTCTTATTTGGTTGTATTATAACCTAACTCTCGACCCTTCAGGGTTTTTATTTATGGTTTGTTTGTTTCCATTCGCGTATTCTTTTATTTTCGATACTTGGTCATCTTTGACTTACACACATCAGGTGCTTGGCACATAAATAAAATCACAGAATAGAGAACGAAAAACAAACTTGCATTAATAACTTGAAATGGGTTCAACCCTTACATAGAGTACTACTGTCCTACTTGGAGCAACATGCTCTGCAATGGTTTCATCGAACCTTATTTCTACTTCTACTAGATAAATATGAAGCTAAGTCCTATTAAGATAGTTTGAACCCATCGGGGCTCTTGCAAGACTAGGCCTGCATCGCTTGACTTTGTTTTTGATGTTCCATCAAAATAGAGCACCCATTACTCCTTCTTATCTCCTCATTCTTATTCTGAAGTTCACTTCCTGCTTGGGGTACTATCTCCTGCCCCCCGACTTCTTGGTTGCCAATGGTACATTCAACCACGAAGTCAGTTGATGCCATAGCCTTAATGGCTGTTCGAGGCTCTTGTGTGATGTCCTCTGCCGACCTTTCCAGGTCTTCCTTATCACTGTGGACATCCACGTCTTCAATCGGAAGGACCTGCCCCCCGTCTCCATCAGGCCTTAACGCAGCTACATAGCAGCTCCTAGCCATTTTCTGATCACCTTTTTGTTCTCCTACACCATTCCTGGTTGGAAACTTGATATTCATGTGATAGGTTGAGGCCACAGCCTTAAAAGCGTGAAGTCCAGTCCTCCCAAGGATGACATTGTAAGTAGAATACGCTTTGATAACCAAAAAGTTCAACATCTGCGTGGCCTCCATTTGCTTCTGTCCAATCATGACGGGTAACTGAATAGTTCCCTCAATTTTGGATTCTACTCCATTAAATCCATATATAGGCATGTTATAGAATCATTGTACCCCATCTTCACAAACGCATCATGAAACAGAATGTCGACGGAAGCTCCATTGTCTATCAAGACTCGCTTCACCTCTGAGTTTCCAATCATAGGAGTTATGACCAGTG
The DNA here is from genome assembly GCA_036435485.1 of Saposhnikovia divaricata. Classification (NCBI taxonomy): domain Eukaryota; kingdom Viridiplantae; phylum Streptophyta; class Magnoliopsida; order Apiales; family Apiaceae; genus Saposhnikovia; species Saposhnikovia divaricata. The sequence goes on along the minus strand of CM071599.1, from coordinate 19,923,412 downwards.
GGTCATCGTGGGGGAACTTCACCCCTTCAAGGTCTGAATCATAAAATTCAATTGTTACTTCGGTTCTTGCACGCTTTGGTGCCTCTCCGACAATATGCATCACCTCTTGGGCATAAGCCTTCCGAGAGTTCTTTGTTGTCCCGGCCGCGGTCGGGCCTCCTGAGATCATGTTGATTACTGGCCCTCGGGGTTGTGGGTTGCGATCTTGATCATCGTCGCTCCTATCATACTCTCTTCTCTGATTACCACGATCTTCACCCTTGGTGAAGTGACTCAGTTTCCCTCTACGGATCAAAAACTCGATCTCATCTTTGAGTTGCTTACAATCATCAGTGTCATGCCCCACATCTCTGTGGAATCTGCAATACTGATTCTTGTTTCTCTTTGCGGGATCACCCCTGAGTGGCTTCGGCCATCGGAAATCCTTATCCTTCTCAATGTCCAACAAGATTCGACTCCTAGGAGTATTCAACCTTGCATACTCAGTGAACCTTGGTCCTTGGTTCTTAGAGGCAGAGTCGGAGTCCTCGCTAGTTCGGGGATACTTATCCCTAGCATCATACTCCTGCTCTGTCTTTCGCTTCCTAGATTTCCCGTTTCCACCACTTTCGGTAGAGACCTCTACTTTCCTCATGCTTTCCTCAGCCTTTATGTATTTGCTTGCCCTTTTTTGGAGCTCAGTCATGCTCTCAGGGGGATGTTTTGCCAACGACATCTGAAAGAAGGTGTTTGTCGTTCCATTCTCCAAGGCTATCATAGCTACTTTATTTTCCAAATCAGGGACATTCAAAGTCTCCTTGGTGAAGCGTTTGAGATAATCCCTTAGGTTCTCATTCTTTCCTTGTTTCACTTGCATAAGATAGGCAGAGCTTTTCTCATGGGCTTTTCCACTAATGAATTGATTAATGAAAGCCGTGCTCAATTCCTTGAAAGAGCCAATCGAGTTTACGGGCAACCGACTATACCATCGTTGAGCCATGCCTGCCAGGGTTTGAGGGAACGCCCTACACTTAAGAGCGTCACTAGCGGGTTGTAACAGCAGTGCGTTTGAGAACGTCCTGACATGATTCGAAGGATCACCCGTTCCATCGTATGGTTTTATCGTGGGCATCTTAAATTTTCGGGAAACATGAGCGTTCATCACCTCCTCAGTGAACGGGGGTGTGGGATCGTCAGGGTCCCAGAGTGGCATCAGGTCTTTGGGATCACCCCTGGGGGTTTCCACCCTCGTAGCTCCTCCGTTTGGGGCATCAGCCCTTTTTCGTCTCCTAGAAGACCTTTCCAAATCAATGAAGGGAATCTCCCTCGAAGTTGGAGGGGGCCTATTCTGGTTCTGCCTTGCTTGCTCCCTGGCTATATCGTCCTTCAGCCTTTGGATCTCAGCCTCATGAGCCTTGATTCTCTCAGCGGCTGTTTGAGGAGGTCCATCATGGATTCTTCGAGTCCTTACAAGCTCCTTGCTTGGATGCCGCCTCCTCGGGGCTTGATCTCGATCGTCATCCTCAGATGAAGAATCATCAGTATAAGGACTAGAGTAGTCATAATATCCTTGATCAGGGCCCAAGCCTCTAATGTAAGGAGGGTGATACGGCTCATGTATCTGCAGGGCATGGCCTCTTGGCCCAAGATCCCTTCGATTTGGGGGATAGTTAGGCAATCCGTATAATGGATCGGTGCTCACGGGGAGTGTAGTGGTGGAGATCTGAACTCCTAAGAGTCGGGGACGGCTATTTAATGGTGAGACCACCATCTGAAGCTGATTGGTCTCCCGTCCCGGATGGACGTCCACTGGTAAGGTTCTCTCAACATGGAGATTCGTCCCTATGGGTTGAGAAACTTGAGGCTGAGTGGTTGTCTCTGTTAATGGGGGTACATACCCTTGCTCCGTAACAACAGGTGGAGCGGTGGAGATGGATGGTGGATCAGAAGTAACAGGAATGTTCTCGGTTGTCGTTCTTCATGTGTTAACAATGGTTGATGTTGTCTTCCCACAGACGGCGCCAAATGTTGTGGAATAAAAAGTAGGGTTATCAAAGTGCGGCTAGGGTTCGTGAGCTTCGTGCTTTAATGGCTGCGCTTGCGTTATCGTGACCTAATTTGGGTCCTCACAAGATGCCTACGTATCTCAGAGTTGAGAATCAAGCCAAGACATAGTTCTAGGATGAGGGGTCTGGCCCTTTATATAGGCTGTGGAAGCCTTAGAATCGTAATAGGGTTTGGAGACTTGGTGGACAAGTCACCGTTATTGAGGAAGGTTCTGACTCCTTCCTTATAGGAATTAGTTTCCATGTCGAATTAGGTGCCTTGGAGGCTACACAATATCCCTGGGATATTCTAGAATGTTCCTGGTTTCTAGAACGTTCCCGATTTGTGGATCAGGCCCATGTTAGAAACAAGCTTATACCGGGCGTCCCCGGTTTGGGCTGTTCTTTTGGGCTTAGTCATTAACTACGAATTTAATGCCCAACTAGGGTTTCGGGCCTTATTTACGAGCCAATAAATACTATATTAATTATGTCCTTAGGGATTATTTTTCACCCATATCACCATCCTTTAATTATTTTCGAGCTATCAATTATGAGATTATCTGTTGCTCTTTATGATGCAATAATTTCTTTTGAGCATTATCTTTCGTTAAATATTATGATACTGTTAATTTAGTTTACCTACGAATTACACTCCCTATAAGCGTAGAAATAAATTCGTTGCTATCGGGTCGATCTCATTAACTCGAGACGACTATTATTTTGATTCAGTGAAACTAATCTCATTCGTTCGAGATAGTTAAATTCATTCTTTTCGGTTGAATTTATTGTACAAATTCACCAACAATTTATTGATTTTCTTTTAGTTGGTTCCTCGTTCGAATCAACCGATAAGAGTTATAAAAATTAGAATTTTTAGATTTGTCACTCGTTGATCGAGTGAAAAATATTCTATTTAACGTTCATCAATTATGAGTATTATAAATATTCAAGAAGTACTAATTGTACAGTACGACTACCAGTTACTTCATTTTAAGACTATTCTCATTATTTCGAGATAGTTGCCTTTCTTGTCAAAGGTTGGCACTTTGTTCGTGTCAACCAATAAAATATTATTATCGAGAGTTTATATCAGTCCATTGTTCGGATTGGTGGCGCAAATGAGTCAGACTGGCAGTCCGCCATACTAGTAAATATTTTCCTGGAAGAATTATCTCAAGTTATCTGTTCATTAAACATTCGGGAATTCTGTATTCTACTAGTCAATTTTGGGAAAGAGGCCCATTATAGAGAAAGAGAGACTTGTGTACCGTTATGCGGACACGAGATTATTTTAGGCACGATGTTGCCAGGGTTGAATTAATAACCCACTATGATGCTAGCATTCATACATATATATTATATTGTTGATATCGTATTGTAGCCGTGATCGGGCGAAGTGCGGTGTCATTGGAGGACGGTATTCCCGGTCGGTTAGTTGATCGCCCCACCGAGATACCGAGAGGTGGAAGACTAGTTTATTCTTAAATCATGAGTCACCAGAGTTATATCAATAGAGTCTTTCGAGTATTCTATTTCAAGATGAGTATTGGGTCAATGCCAGATTGTGATATCCGACTTTTAAAATTTTGAGTATTTCTTTCGGTAAATCGTATTATATTTATATACCGAGCAAGGAGGGAAATTGCTGAGCACCATAGTTGCTCATTCTTGATTTACAACATTTTATTCAGCTGTCAAGATGGAAAGAGGTGAGACGTCCAGCCAGGGATCCAGAGGAAAGGGAAAAGCTCCAGGCTATACTGACAAGAACTAGAATATCTAGCTGGAATCTCTATCTTACTACTTTTGCAAACTTATGTAAGATATTATCCTAAGATATAATAAGTCGTATTGTAATATTGTGTGAGACCGATCTTTAATCTGCGGAGTGGGACACTTATGCTCCATTGTATTAAATATTTTGCTTTGTTATTGCGCTGACGTGTGCTGCAGGATATTGAGACAATGTAACGACCCGGGTCCCCGGTCAGGGCGGATCTGGGGGCGTTACAGTTTTGGTATCAGAGCCTTAGTTATATTTTAGGAATCGTACGAGCCTAGAATTATAACACGACGTGAGAATTTAGAGGTATTACACGACGTTGAGATTTTAGCACTAAGTACCTTACACCTTTAGCTATATCTATATATGTATCTAGTCGATTAGAACCTGTTTCTGAGTGAAACTATTTACTTTTGTAGATGTCTTCATCAGGATCTACCGGTTCCATACATATGCGAGACAGATCTCCTACACCATACCCACTAGGACCTCTAGATCCTAGCTCAGGAACGGATAGTGACCCATCTGAGGAGTATATGCTGATCGTCAGTGACTCGGGGGACTCTTCTATTCGGATTCTTACACCTTCTCCTCCACACGTTATAGACTAGGTAGATTCCCCTGACCAGGTCATTGAGGTAGCTGATTCTCCTATGCCAACGATCGACCTAGAGGCTCCTGCTCCTGAGACTACACTTATTTACACTCATGAGATGTTCAGAGCTGAGACCCCAGTGCCCGAGATTACTGATCCAGTTGATGAGAACCAGCTTTCACCCGTCCATACTGTGGTGGTGCCTAGCTCAGCTGTTCCAGTTTCCAAAGTTGTTACACCTACTAGGGTTACAGCTTTCTCAGATTTTGTTACTGCTCCTATCCCGATTTTTACTTCGGCTCCGACAGTCCCTATTATACCTGATTACATGTTCCCACGTATCGGCGATACTCCTGTTTGTGATACTACTCCATCTGCACCTACTATACCTGTTCCTGCTCCGACTCAGCCCACTGTGGCTACTGCTGCTATGCCACCTGTTCCTTCTGAGTATGCTAGGGTGGCGGGAGAGATGTTACCTTGGCATATTCACCATACCCTGTTCCAGCATTACCGATGGTTAAGGTCTCGCTATGAGGAGATCTTTGCTACTAGGGATGGTATCCTTAGACTGTTGGCTGTTCCAGATCCTTTTGCTGTGCACCATGGAAGGAGTCTACTGGTTAGAGACGTCCCGATGGAGATCATGCATCAGATTGCTCTCACTATTTTGACTGGACTACAGACTGACTTTGCTGCCTTGCCATCATCCAGTACCGGGCAGATTGATCGGGATAGAGTTGCCACTATGATTTCAGATATCGTCACAGAGTTCCATAGGAGGGTCGGTGAGATGTTCCCCCGCTGATCACATATATGCATGCTTGAGCATCCCCATTGTTTGGTTAGAATAGCTAGTGGTGACCCACTTTCTGGAGAGCATCACATTAGATTTTTTTTGTATTAGGGTGCACATATTCTCATGATCTATGTACTTGATGTAGTTGATTTTATGACCGGCATGTAGGGTAGTAATCCTTATTATCCCCACGATGTATTATATTCAGGTTTTCGGTCTGTATTATTGTGGATGTATTCAGTATTATGACTTGGGCTGTACCAGTATGGTACCTCTTTATTATTACATGTTCTGATCTGTTAGTAGAACTGATGTCTTACTTTATTTATTAGAAAATTGTGTTACGGTAGAGTATCATGTGAGATTGTTTCCCCATGCTACCCCGATATAGATAACAACTCCTTTTCAGAAGTTACGACTTAAAATGAGTTTAACCAAAATTCAAGAACCAAAGATTAATAACTATTGAATTTTAGAACTTATAAGGTTTTCTCGAGAACCGCCATTTAAACTGTGATAAATCTTTACAGGTATCTGAAACCTTTTTATAACATTTTTAATTATATCCTTTTTAGATTATAATTTTTTTATATGATATAATCTTGATCGCCTATTTTTAAAATATTATATTCGACAATTAAGATTAATTTGGTAGTACAGTGACGAGAATTATGGATAAGATCCCTCTTATGCTTATTATATATAAGAATATAATTAACCTTTATTATTTAAGTTGCTTTTGTATTTTTGAATAAAATTTCACAAGACGGTGGAACGACCTCGTTTAAGTATTGCGCGTCACATGTTCTCCTATTGAAGGGTTTCGAGCATCAAACGCAGCGGAAAACAATAATTAAAACCATAAAATCGAAACCCAATCGCAGGATCCATGCAAAACAAGATGTTTAATTCATAGTTATGAACGTTTACCTTAAAACGAAGCTTTAACAAATTGATGACAAATGGAGGTCCAATGCAATCACCACGCAATCCTCTTCGAGATCTACGTTGCCAAAGTAGTCCACACGAACGCTTGATCGTCCAACGATCACCGGAACCGGTACTAGCCGAAGAACCTGCCTCTCTCTCTCTCTCTAGCCTCCCACACGTTTTAATGAATTGCAAAAAAAAGTGTGTTCCTAAACAATACATTATAATGTATTTATAGGGAAGAGAGATTGGGCTAAAACCCTAAATCGAATTGGGCTTCTCCAAACCCATTCTGATTTGGTTTTATTATTAAATTCGAATTCTCTTTAATAATTAATTAAGACCAGCTTAATTAATTAATAACAAATTTCGAATTTAATGATTTAATTTAAATTCATAATTTAAATTAAAATTCCTTTTAAACGTTCTTATTGTGTAACCATTTAGGTTATTATTACGTTGGCAATAATTTTAATATTCAATAATAAAATTATAAACAATGAGCTTATTATCTATTATCTATTATCTATCTCTATTATATATACTAGCTTATAACCCGTGCAATGCACGGTTCCTTTTTAATAAGAACCTATTCGGATAAAGAGTGATTTTATTCAAAATTTTGGTAGTCGGTAATCAGGTATTAAGTACGACAAAATGAATAAGAACCGCTAGATCATAAAGTAAATAGATGAAAAACGTTGGATCTAGCAATTTGTTTTTTAATTTTTAACATGTAAACTAGAGGTGCATTTTTACTGAAAGACAAAAAAGTATAATTTGGTTTTATACAATAAATAGGATTATCAATGTAGGCCTTCTAGATTGAATATGATTACTGTTAAAATTTGTGATTATATTTTCTATTGCGATTTTGAGTGTTTCCATTTGGATAATAATTGCTAAATCATCACTAAATTAAAAATAATTTTATGACCTTCGCGTGGGCTGTAAAATCATCCCAATCTGATCTCTAGATCTTGAGATAGAGCCTAAATAGTAAATACGAACTTTTTTTGTATCCTTTTCTAATTATATCCTTTTCATAGTATAATATCTTTTATAAAATTCAGTTCTAATATAATCCTTTTTAATAATATCCATTTTAGATTATAATTTTCTTTTTAACATGATGTAATCTTGATCGTCTATTTATAAAAATAGTAGATTCGACGGTTGAGATTATTTTGGTAGTACAGTGACCAAAATTATGGATAAGATCCCTCTATGCTTATTATATATAAAGGATATAATAGGAAATTACTCCAATGAGACCCCACTTGTAATGAGAACTAAGAATCCAATATAAATTTTTAATTAAATTAATTTTAATATTAAAAACACAAACACAATTAAATGCAGCTTTACCTAACATCATCTACGAAACTTCCTTGACACAACTAGCAATCGCACAATCACCCTTACGACACTACCACAAACACCATCACCATCATCGTCATCGCCATCTTCACCCCATCAAGTTAAATCACTACCGAATCTATATCACCACCAAGTTAACCTCTATCACTATCACCTGATTTCCAAATTCTTCACTCTTGATATACATATTTGAAAATTTCAACACCATGAATTACAAACAACTCACTGAATTCAAACACAAATCACCAAAGTTAAACTCCAATCACCAAAAATTTAAATATTAATCACCATAACGTTAAATGCAGATCACCGAAAATCGAACTTGAAATCAGCAAAACTTGAACATGAATTCTTAAATACAAATTTTAAAAACAAATCACGAAATATTTTGAACTCAAATCACCAAAAAAAACTTAATCTAAATTAATAAAAAAAATTGACCTCAAACAACAAAAATTCATGACAAAACGTAGATCGAAGATTGCTGAAACTTAATATATGCATATTAGAAAAAGTGGCGGATCTAAAAAAATAGGGAGCGAGAAGGAGATGATGATGACGATGAAACATGTCGATATGATGGTGGAGAAGATGAAGTTTATCATCGGATCTGTGATGTGTTTAATTATATAATTTATATACGTGTATATATGTGTATATATGTATATGTGTGTGAGAGTTATATGTGTTTTAAGAGATATATGCGAGATTGTAGATTTGATGATTTGAGTAATAGAAATGGAGTTGTAATCGAAAAAGTTAATCGGATAAACTGGAGTAATAGAAATGGAGTTGTGATCGGAAAAGTTGATCGGAGAAACTGGCAGGTGAGTGGGATGTTGTTTGGAGAAGATGAAATAAAGGATTGTATGGTGTAGATAAAGAAAGTTATTAAAAATAGAAGGATGAGATTTTGTCTCAGTTCTCATTTTAATTTGGAGTCTCATTTGAGCAGTTGCCTATATATATAATATCACAACATGTCACATTTTAATCCATTTTAATTTTTTTTCAAAAAGTTGTGTTAGGTCCAAATGTGTTGTAGAGGGGGGGTGAATACAACTTTTCGAATATGAGAAGCAATAAAAACGATGCAATAAATGAACACACAGATTCAAGGAATATATTTCTTTATATATAACTTGAAAGGGTTGCTACAACATTCATTACAAAGTATAATAGAAGTTCAGAGAGAAGTGAAGGATTCTAAGCTCTGTGAATGCACTCTCTCTTTCTCTTGTGTTTTTCTCAAATATTGCTCTCTCTATTCTTAATAAAACATTACACAAGTACTTCTATTTATATACTACATGTAGTCTATGTCCTGTAGTCTTCAACAGCTAAGATGTACGTGGCCCAGTGGTGTCCACATAAATCTTGCCTTAACTTGAAAGCTTGGAAATCTGCCAATCAGAAGATGCCATGTGTCATGTTGAAGCTACACCTAAGTAAAACTTCTACTTGAGAATTTCTACTTGGCTATCTCGAAATTCCTAAGTGGAACTTCTACTTGGCTATCTCGAAATTCCTAAGTAGAACTTCTACTTGAGAATTTCTACTTAGCCATCCAGAACATTTAGTACTTAGAAAATATTCTGGTCTTCAACTTGAAACTTCAATGCACATCTTGAACTTGTGATATCTTCATGTCTTCTTTATTCTTCAACAAGCTCTTGAACATGGTTCTTTATTACTGACATAAACTTGCTATCAATGTCCTGACACTTGATGCACTGGTCTGGTTCATAAGTGACTAGTCTTGATAGTGTTTCTGCTTCTTGAATAAATTACCATATTCACTGAATAACTTGGCTTTCCAATATTTGCTTTCCTTCTTCTTCACTTGAAATCAATTGGTCTTGTTGATACTGATAGTTATGATCTTGATTCTTGATTTATCAAATCACTGAGGCATGAACAACTTTAACTTGAACTTCTCTCAATGATTTCCTCTTGGCTTGATCATAGTTAGCATGTTTAATTGTATCAATTACCTTGTCTTCATTTAGTGTTGATTTCTTGTGACTTCCTGTTCTTGATTGTCTTCTGGTTAAGTATCTTTTCCTTTAGTTTGAGTTACATTAGATATAGTGTTACAAGTTTATACACTTTGCCTTTCAATCTCCCCCAATTTGATTGTCTAACAATGACATTCAAATTAATGAAGGATAACTCAACTAAACAATGAGACGAGAAAAGATAATTAACATTACAGTCTTGAATAATTTACAATTGAAATTTACATGAAAACAATACAAAGAACTTAAACTAGAAACAGAATTCGAACTTCGAATTAAAGATCATTTGAGTGATTCCTATCACCTGGATTATTTCATACCTTTTAGTCAAACTTGTATCACCTTATTGGATTCACTCTAAGGTGAATTTTCCTCAAGTGAGTTAAAGCAACCGAAAGACATGAAGTTTTTCCAACTTCAAGTTCACACCACTCTGACCTTTAACTCTAATTCCGTTTCCTCTTTCTAGCTTCAGCAGCTTGGTCTCTCTCTTCTTTCTGCCTTTTGAGCTTCTCCTTCTGCTGCTGTTCTTTCTTGTACACTGGATCGTGAAGCTGCTTCCACCTAGCATTCAACAGACTTACAGCTTCCATTTCTAGAGGGTTCCTGGGCTCTGGGTTAGGATGTTTGAAAAGCCTTCTGAGTTTATCAACCTCCTGAGTAGTCCTGATCTTTGGAATTTCCTCAAAGTTCTTCATTATGAGCTGAGGTTTCCAATGAGATTTAGTGGCTTTGAGATAACGATATATCATCTTGGGGTAGCCCTTGACACGGTCAGTATTATAGACACTAGCCGCATCTCGCTCCATTCGCTTCTTCTCCACAATTACTTCAGACAGGTAACTCATGAGTCTCTGCTTTTCTTCAACAAACTTGTCTTCCACTTCGCCCCATTTGAACACATATAACACTTTCTCTAGAAATGCAGCATCTTGAGTCTGTAGCAGCCATTGTCTACTCATATGCAAGAGTGTTTGTTTCTGGTCTGCATCTATGTATGCTAAGGCATCAGCTGTATCATCAGCATAAGAGTGTATCCAGTATACACTATCTTTCCCTGGAACGCCAACTGCCTCCCTTATTTCTCCTTGTTCCAGTTCTCCAGAAGGAAGAGTCAAAGCTTCATCTACATTCTTCATTGCTTGAAGAATATTCCATTTCTTTTCTATCAGCTCCGGCTCAATCTTCACGTTGTCGAGAGGGTTTGGAGCAATGACATCACACTTCCACACCTCATTGCTCTTCAAGAATATGACTCTTTCAATGATCCTCACGGATTTATCTTTAAGCTCAGAGGCGAATCCCTTACCCATCATTTGTCTACATACAGCTTTAAGAGATTCCACTGAAAGTTCCATTAAGTCCTTTTCCTCCATGCTCACCCTCTTCATCTTTCCTTGAACCACCATACGGACAAAATTTGGATAAGCTGAGAATTCTGGACCCTTGTCCTCTGCTAGCTGCATTAACTGATCCCTGTACAGAATGCTTAGCTCCTCAGATTGAGAGTACTGAATTTTAGTCGCTAGCAAGAACAACTCTGACGCAGATCTTCTCATTATGAATTGGTCATCCACATATAGGAAAGATGTTGGGACTCCTTCTACCAAAGACAAGATAACCTGCCACTCCTTAAGATTTGCATTGTATCCAACCCTGACTTTAGAAATTAATCTCTTCAAAGCATTTATATAGTCCCCAGTCATTGGATTCTGCAAATTCAAGTTGTAGAACAGATCATCTGCATCCTTGTTATGAACTCCTTTTGCACATGGTCCCATCATTATCTTCCTTGCTTCATCCCATTTCTGCCCTATCCTTCTTTTGTCCAGATCAACTTGAGGATTAGCTAGCCTTGCAAGCTCATACTCATACTGCTTCCCTTGTAGCTCCACCTTCTGTTCTAGGAACGCAGCATGTTCTTGCATCATCTTCATTTTATGGAACTGAGCTTGTTCCAAGGCTAACTGTTGAGCTTTAAGGGTTTCCTCATCAACAGAAAATTCTTCAGGCAGTTCGGAAGACATCCCAGCACCTCCACCTTGTTCCTTCAAAGATCTTTTTATTGCATGTGCCAGCGGTACGTCTTCCATGTCAGAATCTGAGTCAAGTACCTCCTGTACTGTTTCCTGATGACTCAGATCAACAAATGGTTCATCAACCATTACTGCCTTACCCTTTCTCATCCTCAGAGCCTCTTCATCAACAGACGGCTCAACTTCTGGTTCCTTGACAAGATCAGCGGGTTCTTCAATTTCTTCGATGTGCACTGCCGCCTGCTGTCTCGTCTCCTTTCCACTCTCCCCCTTAGGTGAGTTATCCTGAGCTCCACCATGGTCTTCAGATCCACCAGCTGCATAGGAACCTCCAAAACCAGAACTAGAGGCTCCCGCTCCACTAGCACCACCTGCACCACCTGCTCCAGCATCGGGGGGAGGTTGTTCAGACTCGAAGCACTCCGGGGGCACAAAACTTCTGACTGCGAACATCATTCTACTGATCTCCACAGTCATTGTATGCATTGTAGACTCCAATGCCCCCATCCTCTCATTGAGAGTGCTTCCCAAGACACCACCAGCATGGCCCAAGTCATTGACCTTATTTGTCAAATCATCAAAAGTTGTAGCTTGACTTGCCATTCTTGCTGCGTAGTCGTCTAGAGCCCTTTGGTTGTTTCCAATATTGATCCCGAACTGCCCCATTGTCTGCCCGAACTGCCTCATCTGATTTTCCATTGAAGTCATACGAGTATCAAAATTTTCAATATGAAGGGACGGTGTTTGGTTTAGGTGACCTCGCTCTAATACTCGTTCTGTTGGTATTTGGCGCTCAGTTTCGGGCCTTAAAAATGAAGGTCCCTCTCTCCCTAACCTCTCACACACACTCCCTGTCTCACGCTCGTGTATGTCTTCAATGATTGATCCAAAAAGTGAAGCAGTACCTGCAGAAACTTGATAAGAAATGTTGTTGACAGTTATGGGATCAAATTCTGTTTGTTCCTGAGTTGGAATCTCAGTCTGAGAGGCTGCAAAGTGTCCTTGTACGACATCAGAACCGATCCTCTTTGCAGCATCAGTACGTACCGGTGAAGGTACGGCTGAAGTTCTTAATACTTCATGTCCTCTTGAAGCAACAGTATCATCAAGAGGCACATCATCCTCACCAAAATCAAAATCCCTATGTGCAGAATGTTCAAGGGGTGAACCACTCGCGTGAGGTGGAGTGGTTGCGTGTGACACGCTAGGGTTTGACTGTGGTTGTGAAGTAGCAGCGTGGAAAAGTTTGGCTTTCTTGCGAATAAGTTGCTGCTCTTCGGGTTCATTCTCCTCATCATCTTGTATATATATACGTGCTGGTTTTCTGACTTCCGTTAACAGGGGTGATAAAGAATAGGAATGTGTATCAGACTCAGAGTCAGAAATATGGCTCTTACCCTGGGATAGATCCTGCGGGTTAGCAGTCTCTTGGGTCGCGGAATCAGAAACGTAGGAGGAGGATTGAATAGTATGCAGAGAGAGATTACCTGATTGATTACCTTGTGCATCATCGCTTTCCTCATCAGGAATCTCATCAAATGCCTCGGCATGAACAGATGGATTTTGAGCATGTGATGAGACTTGTGATGATGCCTCCAAATTGGTAACTCCTGCATCATATCTAAGCCACATTTGAATATTTTCAGGAGTAGACATTGGTTTACCTTGATGTTTATCCTGATTAGCAATGGTTGCAAGTGACTTAGTGCCCATCCCTAGCGATTCAGATGTGGGGCTTCTGGCAAATCCCTGTCTAGTAGCAAGAGCATCCTTCGGTATTAAGTCATTGATTAGCATTTGAAGAAATCGAGGAAACCAGCAGACGACATCAGTGGTAGAGAGGTCTCTGCTTGCAAGGGATCCCATTGAGGCCACTATCTCAGAGAGAACTATGCGTCCATAGTTTATATCCAGTTCTCTTGCTAGGGCAACTGCAAAGGTTTGCATGGGAATTGGAATTTGATGAAAGTCTTTTTCGCGTGCCCGAAAACATCTTGTGATGGCCTCGAAAAAGTAATTCCATTCCGCATGGAAGAATTGCTTTTGGATATTTCCCGTGATTGGGCCTTTTGTAGGATAACATCCAATTTCTTCAAAGAATCTGAGGCGTTCTGCAGCAGTAGGTTCTAGATCATAGGCATCTTTAATTGGGAATCCTAGAACTCTGTTGACAATTTGTTCTGTCACCTCATATTCCTGACCCGCTAAGGTAAACCTGAAACCGTAGGGGGTTGATTTACTCCCAAAAGTAACCGCACTAGTCCATAATTGCTGTAAAGCATCATGTACTAGTGTAGGTTTAGCAGTAAAAGCTTGGCTAGCTTTGGAATACAAATTGAGAAATCGTATCCAAAACTTAAACCGCGGGAGTTGATCACCAATTTCCGTAGAAATATTGTAAAAATTGTTTTTAGCAAGGGAAAATTGGTGAGCCATTTTGATTAAATGTTTTTCTTTAAGAAGATGTGAATTTTTATTTTAATTTTGAAAAACAATTAATTTTCCGAATTACAAAAGAGAATTGTAACCCTTTTAATTTTTCAAGAACACCAAACGGAATCTGAGAAATCAAACTACGGGATTCAATTCAACAACCAATTACTATTTCGTGTGTATACCAGTGGAATCGTGTGTTTTTATAGATGGAGAAAATGGAATCGCGTTTATGAACAGTACACAAACAATATGTGTTCGTGTGTATGTATATGCGCGTGTATGGATGTTCACAAAACACACTAACACAAAGATTAAGGTTAACACAGACAATAGCAGTCAACAAATCGGCAGTAATTCGTGATTAGTACGAGTTTAATCACAAAAACACGGATCAAAGGTATGTAATTAGTGAAATCGCACTGTTCTTGTGAAACGGCTGCTGAAAATTAGAATTAGGTAAAGTGAATTAGGCATCGAGTTAGAGATGTATATATAGGTGAATGAGAAATGACAAAAATGTCCCTGTTAAAAAATGTGAAAAGTACTAAGTCCATACAGGGGACATCTAAGTCGAACTCTATCTCGAACTTTTCTATCTCGAACTTTTCTATCTCGAACATCAAGTCGAACTTCGAGATAAAGTTCGAGATAGAGGTTAACTCGAACAATTATGCACAAAGAAGCACTTTAACCAAAATTACAGCAGAAACTATAGGGAAATACTATCTTGAACATTATTGATTTGTAGTAAACTTGAAAAAAAAAGAAAATTCAAGATACTTTTCGAGTTAGAGTCTATCTCGAACATCAAGTCGAAATTCGAGTTGAGTTTCGAGATAGACTAAGAACTCTATCTCGAACATCAAGTCGAACTTCGAGATAAAGTTCGAGATAGACTAACTCGAAGTTAATCTCAAATTCTTTCCAAAATATTTCCTTGAATCAAAGTCCAGGGTAATTCAAGATATTTTTCGAGTTAGGAGTGTAACTCGAAAAATTCCCTTTAGCTTAACTGAGAACTCTATCTCGAACACCAAGTCGAAATTCGAGTTGAGTTTCGAGATAGACTAAGAACTCTATCTCGAACATCAAGTCGAACTTTGAGATAAAGTTCGAGATAGACTAACTCGAAGTTAATTCTCAGTTCTTTTCAAAATATTCCCTTAATGGAAACCTCATCTCAACCTTAGAGATAAAATTCGAGATAGACTTTATCTCGAATATTTTGAAGATAGAACTAGGCACACTGGTAACTCGAACTCGAACTCTAAGTCGAATTTCGAGATGAATTTCGAGATAGGTACTAACTCGAAATTCTTCCCAGACTTAGAATTTTCAAAACTTCACCCTGGAAGCTCAAGTCGAAATTCAAGTCGAATTTCTACATGAGTTTCGAGATAGAGACTAACTCGAAATTTTGAAGATACTTAGAATAATTTGACAATTTTTCTTTGAAAAACTCAACAATTAATTTTGCCAAATTAATATAAATATCAATTCAAGGATTTTAATATATGACATAATTAAAACATTCCTTGATAATTCTAAGGCCTCTAATTACATGAAAAACACAGGTAAATTCATCTAAAAATCATGCAATATTTAGACTATTATGAATTTAACTCCCCCTATGATCATGCAATCTAACAAGCATAAATTCACAGATTTGTGCTATAAAAGACACTTAAAACACAATGAATTCATGCAAAATCACACTATATGCAACCTATAACAATCGTTAATTAGGCATTTTAAAGTCTAAGCACATAATGATTGATTAACTTGCACATACAAACATAAACATGGATTTTACAGATAGAAGGCTTTACTAACTTGTGTTAAGCATTCCCAATTCACCAACCAACCTATTGAATGTTACTTCATCAAGAGGTTTGGTGAATATATCTGCAATTTGTTGCATTGTGGGCACAAAATGTAGCTCCACAGTCCCCTCCTCGACATGTTCTCTTATGAAATGATACCTGATGTCAATATGCTTGGTTCTTGAGTGATCTACAGGATTGTTGGTTATGGCAATGGCACTTGTGTTGTCACACATGATTGGAATTTTCTTGTGCTCCATGCCATAATCCTTCAATTGGTTCCTCATCCATAGTATTTGAGCTACACAGCTTCCAGCAGCAATGTACTCAGCTTCAGCAGTAGAAGTAGATACTGTATGTTGCTTTTTACTTTGCCAGGACACCAATCTTCTGCCAAGAAATTGGCAAGCACCAGATGTGCTTTTCCTATCAATCCTGCAACCTGCATAGTCTGAATCCGAATAGCCAATAAAATTAAAGCCTGTATCTCTTGGGTACCAAATCCCTAGATTTGGTGTGCCCTTGAGATACCTAAAAATTCTTTTGACGGCTACGAGATGTGATTCTCTAGGATCCGCTTGGAACCTTGCACATAAACAAGTTGCGAACATTATATCTGGTCTACTTGCAGTTAAATAGAGGAGTGAGCCAATCATACCTCGATAGCTTGTGATGTCAACTGATTTACCTGATTTGTCTTCATCAAGCTTCGTGGCTGTTGCCATGGGAGTCTTAGCTGCTGATGCATCTTCTAGATTATACTTCTTGAGTAAATCTCTGACGTACTTGGATTGACAGATAAAGATACCATCTTTTCTCTGACTGATCTGTAATCCAAGGAAGAAGGACAGCTCTCCCATCATGCTCATCTCATATTTTTCCTGCATTAGCTTGGCAAATTTCTCGCACAAGCGCTCATTTGATGACCCAAAAATAATATCGTCCACATATACTTGAACAAGTATTAAGTCATTTCTCACAACTTTATAGAACAATGTTTTATCAATTACTCCCCTAACAAAACCATTTTCAATTAAGAATAAGGATAGGGTTTCATACCATCGCCTTGGGGATTGTCTGAGGCCATAGACAGATTTGAAGAGTAGATACACAAAATCTGCATGTTCTGGATCAACGAAGCCGGGCGGCTGTTCCAGATACACTTCTTCTTCTAACTCTCCGTTCAGGAAGGCACTTTTCACGTCCATCTGGAATACCTTGAAGTTCTTATGTGCTGCAAATGCCAAGAACATCCTGACTGCCTCAAGTCTTGCAACTGGTGCATAGGTTTCATCATAATCAATTCCTTCTCGCTGAGAATAACCTTTTGCAACCAAACGAGCCTTGTTTCGTGTTACAAGTCCGTTTTCATCCAGTTTATTTCTGAATACCCACCTAGCTCCAATTACGGATTTGTTCTTTGGTCGGGGTACCAGTTTCCAAACTTTCTGCCTTTCAAACTGATTGAGTTCCTCTTGCATTTCAATCACCCAATCAGCATCGCCAAGAGCTTCTTCTATTTCTTTAGGTTCAAGCTTGGATAAGAACCCAGAATATAAGGAGATATTAGCCATGTCAGCTCTTGCAGTTCTTCTAGTAGTCACACCAGCATCTGGATCACCAATAATTAACTCAAACGGATGGTCTCTATTCCATACCCGTTCACCTGGAAATTGTCTAGATGATTCAGCTTGACTTTCTGAGATGGGGTGCTGACTACTTTGATTATTTTCACTAACTCCCCCTGAGTTAGTGCCAGCTCCTACAGAACTAGAGTCAACTCGGCTTGAGCCTTGAACAGTAGTCCTTGAGCTGCTATTTACTCCCCCTGAGTTGTTGCCGGTTGGTACTGAAGAAGTCTCTCCTGATCTTGTAGAATTAGCTTGTTCACTAGACTCAGGTTCTTCACGTACACTTGGAACATTTAATGGAACAACCAACTCAGGTTCATCTTCAAGATCTTCTAATTCCAGATTCTGAAATTTTAGGGACTGAGGTTCACTAGAATCTCTTGAAATTGATGAGAGTTTGGTATCGTCGAATCTGACGTTGTAACTTTCAGTCACTTTTCGATCATTCACCAAGAACACTCTATAAGCTGCCACCACGTCTGTAGAGTAACCAACAAAGATTCCTTCACGAGCTTTTGCTGCAAACTTGCCTAGATTTTCATCATCTATAAGCACATAGCATTTTGCTCCGAAGACATGAAAGTATTTGATTGTTGGTCTTCTGTTGTTCATTAGCTCACATGGTGTCTTTTCTTTATCTTTTATGATCAAGGTTCTATTTTGAGTGTAACAAGCGGTACTCACTGCTTCGGCCCAGAAATACAAAGGAAGTTTTGAATCATACAACAAAGTTCTTGCTGCTTCAACCAGAGTTCTATTCTTCCTTTCAACTACTCCATTTTGTTGTGGAGTTCTCGGGGCTGAATACTGACGACGTATTCCCTTAGATACACAGAAGTCATTTAGCACTGCGTTTTTGAATTCAGTGCCATTGTCTGATCTAATCGTCTTCACAGTAAGTGTTGAAACATTCTCAATTTGAGTGATGTGATCAATGATTAAGAAAGGTACTTCGTCTTTCGTCATTGCGAACAATACCCATGTATACTTGGAGAAGTCATCCACGATTACCAAAGCATATCTTTTCCTAGACAAAGATAGGACATTCACTGGGCCAAACAAATCCATATGAAGAAGTTGTAGAGGTTCAGTAATACTAGAAATTTCTTTGCTTTTATGCGATGCTCGCTTCGACTTTCCCATTTCACAAGCTTCACAGAGTCCTTTCGGAGCGAACTCCATTTGAGGTAGATCTCTCACCAATTCTCGCCTCGCGAGAGCATTCATCGTTTTGAAGTTTAAGTGAGATAGCTTTTTGTGCCATAACCAGCTTTCATCATCCGAGGCTTTGCTGTAGAAACAGGTGACCTCATCCTGATTTGCTGAATCCATATCTGCAACAAAAAGATCTGCCTTTCGAACTCCTCTTAAAGCTAGTGAGCCTTCCTTGATGTGAGTGATTGAGACACCTTTCTTGTTGAAGACAATTTCGTAACCTTTGTCACAGAATTGACTTATACTCAACAGATTGTGCTTTAGTCCCTCAACATAGGAAATATCTTCAATGATGACATTGCCAGTTTTCAGTTTGCCATATCCCTTAGTCACACCTATGCTGTCATCTCCAAAGGTAACATAAGGGCCAGCCTTCATAACCAACTCTGTAAGCAGGGACTTGTTTCCAGTCATATGCCTCGATGCTTGTAACACCCCCAGATCCGGGGTCAGGGATCTGGTGGTTACGGTCTTACATCCATTCATAATACTTGACTTGAGTCCACAATAAATAAATCACATGCTGTGACCCCACAATAATTACCACTCACCCACACAACAGTTATAGTCCCAGAGATGAAATTGAAATAAGTCTTACATTAAAGGGTTACGAATAAAAGTTATTACAATCCCAAAAGGATAACATCATAGGTTTAAAAGTTTTGCCGTTGATTACATTAATTATACATATAGTTAAACAGGAAACAAAAGCTGTCTAACTATGCTACCTCAGCAATGGCGGCTAGCATCTCAGCGGGTAGTCCGGTGGGTCGGGTAACCTGCTTGCGCCGAGTGCGCCTGACGCGAGCCATCTGTCCTAGCTGTTGTTGTGACATAATATAAACAAAGCAAGGGTGAGCGAAAGCCCACCAACAAATATATAACTGAACGATAATTTAAAACAGTTCAAAGCTATCTTTTAAACCATATGCCATGCATTTACGGAAATGATGCCAGTATAATATGAACGATGAAGTTACAAGGTAACTTAAAGTATTTGTTTGAAGAAATATCTGCTACATCGAAGTAAGTGAGATATTATTATCGTTATTAAGAAGAGGAACTTGCAAGAAAGGGTTGCAATTCCAGTTATGACTCTTTTCCAACTCTGCCAACAGTAATCATGTTGCAGGAAATAAATGAATTTGGATGATGAACCAATGATGGAGTATTCACCGCGCCCGCTGTTCCAATCTTGATGATCAGTCGAGATCGTACAGCTCAATTTAGATTTACTACCGGTAGAAGGAAGAACTGACGGCTTTACTTGTATACCGCCTTGCTAGCTCTCCCCGGCCAACGGTTGGGCCAAGGGGATGGACCGGCGCTACTCGGCCTCTTACACGACTCCTAGTTCAAATAGAATTCATGATTCTGAATGTAACGTTCGTCCGCCTTTCCCCAAGTATAAGACTTGTTGATAAGACTCCACAAAGTAGTCGTATCTAGTTGGAAAGGAAAATTTACCAATATCTCCCAAGCTATTACTTGGTAATGGATATCAACTTGTTCCAGTAATCTTACCCCTCGAAAGATGAGAAGGTAAACAACGACTTTAATAAGTCAACAGCACCCGAGTTGCGGGTGAAGGGAATACTTTATGACCGGGAAGTCGACAAGATAAATAACATTTTTCCAAGTAAGGTTCCCTTATTATTAAGAAGATAGACTCAAAGATGAATGATGTCTGGGAACCTTTCTTGATACAAGATTAATAATAATATGACTTCGAAATATTTTCTGTAATAATCGAAGAAGATAAACCTTATCGAGGTTACTCTAAGTATGGAATAAATATTCAGAGAATATTTATTGAATTAAAATATTTTACAGAATATTTGGGAATATGAAAGAATATCTTTAATCAGAGTATTTCTCAAAATAATCCCTGAAGAGATATCAGGGGAATATTTATTGAATAAATAAATATTTAAATGAATATTCAAAACAATATTCATTAATTAATAAGACCTGAAAAGAATATTTAAGGTAATAATCATAATTAATTAGGAAATTTAAATGAATATTCAAAAGTAATATTCATTTAATGAATAATACCCTAAATGAATATCAAGTAATATTCATTTAGTAATCCAAGCCTTAAGGAATATTCGAGATAATATTCGATAATTAAATCAAGCTTCAGACGAATATTAAAATAACATTCATCAAGTATTTAATATCTTAAATGAATATTCGAAAGTAATATTTATTTAATAAAATAATAATCTAAAAGAATATCCAAATAATATTCATCTAACAGTCTCATCTTTAGAAGAATATTCGAAATAATAGTCGATAATCAATTCGACTCTGAATGAATATTGAGAAGTATTATTCGTTGAATAGTTAAATTCAAATAATTATTTGAAGTAAGGATCGTTAAAATAATTAGTCCCGAACGAATATTCAAATAATATTCGTCGCCCAAATAATAGAAAATATTTACTTAAATATTTTCTCCCGAGGTAATCTCGATATATCAAGAAATATTGACTCCCGGTCTATATTTGATGAATAAAGATGTATACGCCCTTCTATGAGGGTCTTATAATAACCGGCTTATAACTGATATATAACTATCTAGCTTATAAGCCAACAATAACATTCAGGGAACAAGTGTATCAATTCAACTTGAAAGTAGGCATGCATGCAATGGCATATGTATATCAGCAATCATATATATATATATTTATTCAATCACAACAACAGCCTAAAAGAAGGGAATTGAAACTTGCCTGGTAGTCGAGTACGGTAAGGGGTAGTGGTAGCGGGTCCCGGTTCAGCCTGGTGATCTATAAATAGCCAAGGCATTCGGAATTAATCACTTAACATATTAAACGTTAAGTTATACTTAAATCGAAACACGTTCTCGAGTCATCTCGTTATACCCCTTTTAGTGGATTACTTATTATCACTGATCCGACCCGACATTCGTTCGTTAATACGACATGTCACTGCACTTATACTTGGGACTTACTTAAGTCATATGAGTTCTAAGGTTGATCGTTACGAACCAATATTTTACTCCGAGTTTTATCGCCCGTTTTCTAAGCGTTTTACCAAAGTTATAAAAGAGTCGTCTTTTAGGGGTTCGTTCTCGTTTAACCTTGACTCGAACATTTTTAATAAATCGAAAAATGCTCTTTTTGACATACGGTTTTCTTTCACACCTTCCTTCTTACCCCTAGTATTTATTTACCAAGATTCGCCATGACGTTACATTGCTTACGAGGGTTCAATTTCAGTTACGAACTTTTGTTTACGGATTCGAACTACTTTTAGTAATTTAGTCATAAATCCTAAACCGTAAGTCCGTTTCACGTGATCTTTATATCAAAACGAAGCTTATAACATAATCTAGCCTTTCATGGCAAAATCCGAGACTGGACAGTGTGTTCATGCTACTGCTAATCACGGTTTCTTAAGGCTAACGACAATCGGGCATTACGACGGCTATGTTTACATGATTTCCAAATTTCAAACCATCCAATAATCATAGTTTCCACTCCAAACAACATTTACATGTTATTCAACCATGAACTAAGACCAAGCAATGTCTTTCCGTTCATCTAAACTAATTTCACATTTAATAAATCCCAATCATAATCTTAAGGTCCTAAACATGCATTAAATCCATATAACTCATCTAAAATACCAAAACTTAAACTAAGAGCTTGGTTTTCAAGAGTGGTATACCTTCCTTGGTGTATGTATGAACTTATCAAGCCTTGTTTAGCCCTTATCTAGCCTTAGTATATCTTGAATAATCAAAAGAAATCAAGAAATAAAAGTTAGTTTATGAAGAACACTATTCATCATCATCTTTGATGATTTATTTGAAAATGATAAAAGATGAATTTGAAGCTGAAATTTCTAGGAGATCATTACCATGATATGTAGTACTTACCATAAAAATTTGAAGAACAAGTGATGGTTGGAAGTTGGACTTCCAATTAGCTAAGAATGGGCAGATTTTTATGAAGAAATGGAGAAAAATGGTGGTGGTTTGTTTTGTTTTGGTGATTTATGGCTAATACATGTATAACCCTTGCATATATGATGGATGCATCTCTTTTAATGTGTTGTTGGCAATCCAATGGTGCCACTTGTTGCTTCCTCATTGGGCCAAGTGTTGGCACTACAACAAACAACTCCATTTTTGCAAGAATGCAATTACACCACTCATCTTGTAGTTGACTTATAAGGATGTTACTTGGGTTTCTCCTTTTCCCACCAATTGCACTTGTTTGTCTCTTGGTTATTTATTCGTTCCTTTGTCCGGGTATTACTCAATTTCCTTGCTTGTTCGTTGATCGTTCGAGGGAATAACTCATTCGTTTCTAGTTAGGGTTTTACCGAAAACCTTCTTAATATTTCTAATACTATTCTTCATCTTACTTAATACTTCTCGAATTTAAATTCCTTAATTCCCTTTTATAAATCCTTAAGTCTTGTAGTGTCCAGGGAAATCTCGGAGAAAATAAAAGTGCTCTTTTTCTGAATCCGACGGCTTTTACATACACTTATTTTCTTCCTGGATCACTAATACGAACTCAGAAATCCGTTCCGAATACCGGGTATATCATTATTATAATAATATTCCAAATTCCACCAAAATCACTATTCATCACTTATTTTTATTTAATTCCTATAATTAGGAAAATGAACCTGGTTCACTCTCGAGTGCTTCTTAACCTTTTTACGGAACTGCTGGACTTATAATAGATATTGATTTGGATGACACAAGAATAATCTTACTTGAAGTAATATACTTATATCCTTAGGAGATAGATCATTCTTACCTATGCCGTCAACCAAAAGTATTCTGCATGACATGTAAATAATTGAATTCAAATCCATTCCATTCATTTAATAGACATTCGCTACATCGCAGTCATAACCACTATTCATTCCCATATTATTACATACTAAAAAGTTTTAATTCTATAAAAAATCTGGGTTCTTACAGTCTCCCCTCCTTAAAAGGATTCCGTCCCGGAATCAGTTTGAAAACAAGTGGGGGTACTTTTCTTGCATTGCGCCTTCAAGTTCCCAGGTGGATTCTTCTACATTGTGGTTCTGCCACAAAACTCTGACTAGCTGAATGACCTTGTTTCGGAGCACTTGCTCTTTCCGGTCTATGATTTCCACAGGTTGCTCCACATAGGTCAGGTCTGGTTGCATATCCACTTGCTCATACTCTACAATATGCTTTGCATCCGGATTATACTTCCTCAGCATCGAAACATGAAACACATTGTGCACCTGCTGTAGATTCGGGGGCAATGCGAGTTCATAAGCTAGTTCCCCAATCCGTCTCAAGATCTCAAATGGTCCAATGTATCTGGGACTCAGCTTTCCTTTCTTCCCAAATCTCATTAAACCTTTCCACGGTGACACTTTCAAGAACACTAGGTCCCCTACCTCGTATTCCTTGCCTTTCCGAGCTAAGTCGGCATATTTCTTTTGTCGATCCTGGGCTGCTACCAACCGTCCTCTGATTAGATCTACTGCATCTTTAGTTCGTTGGACCACTTCGGGCCCGAGCATCTTTCGCTCTCCAACTTCATCCCAATACAAGGGAGATCGACATTTTCTTCCATAAAGGGCCTCATAAGGTGGCATCCCAATGCTTGAATGATAACTGTTATTATAGGAGAACTCAACCAATGGCAAGTGATCATCCCAACTCCCCTTGAAGT
Source organism: Saposhnikovia divaricata (assembly GCA_036435485.1). Lineage (NCBI taxonomy): Eukaryota > Viridiplantae > Streptophyta > Magnoliopsida > Apiales > Apiaceae > Saposhnikovia > Saposhnikovia divaricata. The sequence goes on along the minus strand of CM071599.1, from coordinate 19,899,034 downwards.
CTATCGCGCAGACTCTCAACATATCCTCTAGTGTTTGGATGGTCCTTTCACTTTGCCCATCTGCCTGGGGGTGGTAGGCCGTGCTCATGTTCAGCCGGGTCCCTACACATTCTTGAAAACTTCTCCAAAACCTGGAGTTAAATCTAGGATCTCGATCGGATACTATTGCGACTGGGACTCCATGTCGCGCCACTATCTCTTTTAAGTAGATGTCCACTAGTCTATCGACCGTGTACCTTTCGTTGATCGGGAGAAAGTGAGCCGATTTCGTCAGTCGATCTACAATTACCCATATGGTGTCATGATTAACCTTGGTCCTGGGTAAACCTACTACGAAATCCATGGCTATATGTTCCCATTTCCATTCTGGAATCTCTAAGGGATGTAGAAGTCCGCTGGGTCTCTGGTGCTCTGCCTTCACTCGTTGGCAGGTCAAGCATCTGCTTACCCACTCTGCTACGTCCTTTGTCATATTGGGCCACCAGTAATACTCCTTCAAATCCCTATACATTTTAGTGCTACCGGGGTGCACTGAGTATCTTGAGTTGTGTGCCTCATTTAAAATCTCATCCTTGAGCTCCTGAACATTTGGGATCCATATCCTGTACGTGTACCTCATGATCCCTTCCTTGTCTCTTTCGCACTTAATTTCCTCCCCGGTCATTAGCTCTTCTGTGGAGTTCTTTTCTTCCTCCATCATCCGTTCCTGGCACAGTCTAATCTTTTCTAGCAATGGAGGTTGGATTCTAATTTCCATCAACTTTTCTTGGCCCTCTTCAGGTAACTTAACCTCGATTTCCAACTTCTCAAAATCCTTCACTAGCTCTTTCTCTGAAGTTATCATCTTGAGCTTCTCTTTTCGACTAAGGGCGTCAGCCACCACATTGGCTTTACCCGGGTGATATCGAATTTCACAGTCGTAATCCTTGATTAACTCTAACCACCTCCTCTGGCGCATGTTAAGCTCTTTCTGAGTGAAAATGTATTTGAGGCTCTTATGGTCTGTGTAAATCTCGCATTTTTCCCCATACAGGTAGTGTCTCCAAATCTTTAAAGCGAAGACTATGGCTGCTAGTTCTAGATCATGCGTGGGATATCTGACTTCATAATCCTTCAATTGCCTAGACGCATACGCTATTACCTTGCCGTGCTGCATAAGCACGCATCCCAGTCCTTTATGCGAAGCGTCACTGTAAATCACGAAATCTCCTTTTCCATCAGGTAATGCCAGCACTGGGGCTGTCACCAGCCTCTTCTTTAACTCCTGGAAACTCTTCTCGCATTTCTCAGTCCATTCAAATTTCTCGGTTTTTACGGGTAAGTCGAGTTAATGGAGCTGCGAGTTTCGCAAAGTCTTGGACAAATCTCCTGTAATATCCGGCCAGTCCAATGAAACTCCTCACCTCGGTTGGAGTAGTTGGCCGTTCCCAGTTTGAAACTGCTTCTATCTTGGAGGGGTCAACCAACACTCCTTCTCTATTGATCACGTGCCCTAAGAATTGTACCTCATTTTTCCAAAACTCACACTTGGAGAACTTGGCATATAACTGCTCCTTCCTGAGTATTTCTAAGGTTATCCTTAAATGTTCAGCGTGTTCTGCCTCTGTCTTTGAGTAGATGAGAATATCATCAATGAAAACTATCACGAATTTGTCTAAATATTCCTTGAACACCCTATTCATTAGGTCCATGAAGGCTGCTGGGGCGTTGGTCAATCCAAACGACATAACTAAGAACTCATAATGTCCATATCTGGTGCGGAATGCAGTCTTCGGGATATCTTCAGGTTTGATCTTCAGTTGGTGATATCCCGTTCTCAAATCAATCTTAGAGAAGTATTCAGCTCCTCTTAGCTGGTCAAACAAATCGTCTATCCTGGGCAATGGATACTTATTCTTTATGGTTAGCTTGTTCAATTCTCTGTAGTCGATGCATAACCTCATACTTCCATCTTTTTTCTTAACAAACAACACTGGTGCGCCCCAAGGCGACACACTGGGCCTTATCATGCCCTTATCCAACAATTCCTGTAATTGTTTAGCTAGCTCCTTCATTTCTACTGGGGCTAGTCGGTACGGGGCCTTCGAAACTGGCGCCGTCCCCGGGGCTAATTCGATGGCAAACTCAATTACCCTATCAGGTGGTAGTCCAGGAAGATCTTGTGGGAACACGTCCTCGAACTCATTAACTACCAGAATGTCCTGCAATCTTGGCACTTCCTTCTGAGTATCTATAACGTAGGCTAAATAAGCCTCGTTCCCTTTTCGTAACAATCTCTTGGTTTGCGCCATGGTCAGAATTTTCTGGGTCTGTCGCATCCCTTTAAACACTATTTCTTTCTTCCCTGGGGTTTTCAACTTAACCTTTTTCCCTTTACAATCTATCTGCGCATCATTGCGAGACAACCAATCCATACCCAAAATGACATCGAATTCCCCTAGCTTAAAAGGAATTAAATCGACATAGAAGGATCGTCCTCCTATTTCTAGCTTACAATCGGGGTGAATTTGTTTACCGGTACGATTTCCTGATTAGCTATTTCTACTTGTAAGGAATCTCTTAGTTGCTGGGTTTTAAGTTTCAAGTTATGCGCAAAATCTCTAGATATAAAAGACTTAGTTGCTCCTGAATCAAATAAGACATTTGCACTGACTGAATTAAGAGAAAAAGTACCTGCTATCACATCTGTGTCCCTCACGGCATCTTGTACTGACATATTGAAAGTCCTAGCAGTTGATGGCCTATTTGAGGCAACCTTGCTTGCTCCTGATGCTGCTGGTTTGCTCTTTGGGCAATCCTTCCTCATGTGCCCTCGCTGTCCACACTGGAAACAGGTTGTGCTGTTAGGGATGACCGTGGTGCAAGCGGTAGCATAATGCCCAGCTCGCCCACACTTATAACAGTTTATCTGCTTCAGGTTGCACACCCCGGAGTGCCTCTTCCCACAAGTAGCACACAATGGCAATGGAGGTCGAGAAGGGTTGGAACGGGACATTCCTGATTGGTGGCCGCCCTGGCTCACACTCACACTCGCAGATGGTTTAAACCCTACACTCCTCCCTGGTAGGGAAACCGCTCCTCGATTAAACTTGGTTGGGGGTTTTCCTCCAGCGGATCTTCCGCCCATACTAACATGCTTTCTCTTTATCCCCCCTTTCTCTCTCTCTCTCTGCATCTGATCACTACCAGCCTCCACAATGGTTGCCTTCTGCACCAAGGTGGCATAATCTGTAATCTCTAAAACAGCCACCCTATTCTGGATCCACTGTTTCAGCCCTTGTTGAAACCTGTTAGCTTTCTTCTCTTCTGTGTCTACAAACTCTGGCACAAATCTTGATAGCTCAGTAAATTTAGCCTCATAGTCAGCCACTGACATATTGTTCTGTTTCAGTTCCAAGAACTTAAGTTCCATCTGGGTTTTCATGAACTTCGGGAAGTACTTTTCCAGGAATAATTGTTTGAACCTTTCCCAGGCTGTGACAGCATCAGTCTCCATGTTTTTCTTGGCTTCCCACCAATAATTGGCCTCTCCCTTTAGTAGGTAAGTAGCAAAAACAGTCTTCTGAGCCTCATTGATACTCAGAATCTCAAAAGACTTTTCCATTTCTTTGATCCAGGCCCTCGCCTCAACGGGATCAGCCGATCCGTGGAACTCTGGGGGCTTAAGGGACTTAAAGGCCCTAAAGGAATTTGCCACTGAAGTGTTGTTGCTTGGTGGTGGTTGGGGGTATTGGTTCAAATTCTGCCTAAGTAGATCCATAAACTGGCCCATGGGGTTTCCGCCCTGGTTCTCCCCTTCCTGTTCTACTTCAGTTTCTCCACCCTCTATTTCCCTTTCAAATTCTTCAGAGTACAGGGGTTCATCCTCTGCTCCATACTGGGAATCTTCTTGCTCATTATAGTCCTGATCTTGTTCCTCACTACTTTCACGGTTTTCCTCGTGTTGGTTGTGACTTTCTTGGTCAGTAGATTCGCGGGGGTTAGCCCTAGTGCCCATTCGTCTTGGAGGCATTTTACTGAAAATTTGGAAAGTTATACATTAGGTTCACTGATCTGTTTTAGAGGATTTTTCCTTGCACATTTCTTTACATGATTGGGTTTAAAATCCCACAGTTTTATATCTCATGGCAACTTAATCGAAAAGTAATACATATACTAATAAACTCGTGATCACATCCCAACAAAATTGTAATGACTGAAATGGAAACAAATATATACCAGGTACCGAAAAGGTACAACATCCGAGTTACAACGATAGTTTAAAGTACAACCATCCTAACAACAACAACAAGTCAAAAGTGAAATATGCTGTCTATCTGTCTAGTCTGCAAAAAGGGAAAACAAGTACAAGAAAACCATCCCTACAAAAGCCGGCACTACTATGTCCGTACATGACTAGACAACTAGACCACTGCATCACTACATCTGAAATCAGCCGTCACGACGAAACATCCTCCGAACCCTCCCCATGGCGATGCGGAAAACCTCCTCAGCCGCTGCTCTGTCTACCCTACCATGCCCATCAGTAGGCAACTGTCGCACCCTCACCCGAGCCCTCAGCTCGATGCGGGTCACAGCCCTATACCCAACTCTGTCACTGATAGTCCTCCTGCCCTGCACCCTCATCCGGGCGGCTCTCTCTGCTGCTAACTCACTCCTAGACTCTGCCAACCTGGCATCTGCCACAGACAACTCTCTATAAAGCCCGTTCACAATCAAGTTGTGAACACATACTGGGACTCCTCCTATCGGGGCATGAGGTGGGGTGGATGGCTCAGCTGGAGCGGCAGTCTCTGTCTGCTGGGGCTCTGGGGTAAGCTCCTCAAACTCGTCGGGGTAGGGGCTCACAGGTAATGGTGGTGGGGTAGGGGCTCTCTCAACAGGGAGGAGTGGCACAAAAAGTCCAGAACTCCCTACAGCACCAACTACTGGCTCATCTATATCTCCCTCAACACCCTCATCCACCGGCACCACCTGATCCGTGGTCATGTCAGTGTCATCTCCCATAGTCCTGAACTCTGTCATAACCCAATAATCATCATCCTCAACCACTAACTCAGCGTCCTGTCCTGTCTGGACCCCCTCCGGGTCCTCCTCCCCCTCAGTCTCAACAACATCTGTGTCAGCATCATCCTGGACCTCCTCAGGGTCCTCCTCCTCAGACTCGATCACATCAGTATCAGCCTCAACCTGGACCTCCTCAGCGTCCTCCTCCTCAGGCTCAGTATCATCCTCAGGCAAGTGCTCATAGTATGGGTCCCTAGTCCGGAACATGTCCTCATCATGCTGTCTCGCAGCTGCCTCCTGGGCCGACAAGTCGCTCGCCTACACAAGACGAACTATGTTACTATCATGATACTTAAAAAGTTCCCGTAAGAGTTTTAGGTGAACCTGGCAAGGGTTCTTATTATATTATTGAATTTATTATTATATAACGTCGTATCATCTCTTGGGATATATAACTCTCGCTCTGATACCATCTCTGTAACACCCCCAGATCCGGGGTCAGGGATCTGGTGGTTACGGTCTTACATCCATTCATAATACTTGACTTGAGTCCACAATAAATAAATCACATGCTGTGACCCCACAATAATTACCACTCACCCACACAACAGTTATAGTCCCAGAGATGAAATTGAAATAAGTCTTACATTAAAGGGTTACGAATAAAAGTTATTACAATCCCAAAAGGATAACATCATAGGTTTAAAAGTTTTGCCGTTGATTACATTAATTATACATATAGTTAAACAGGAAACAAAAGCTGTCTAACTATGCTACCTCAGCAATGGCGGCTAGCATCTCAGCGGGTAGTCCGGTGGGTCGGGTAACCTGCTTGCGCCGAGTGCGCCTGACGCGAGCCATCTGTCCTAGCTGTTGTTGTGACATAATATAAACAAAGCAAGGGTGAGCGAAAGCCCACCAACAAATATATAACTGAACGATAATTTAAAACAGTTCAAAGCTATCTTTTAAACCATATGCCATGCATTTACGGAAATGATGCCAGTATAATATGAACGATGAAGTTACAAGGTAACTTAAAGTATTTGTTTGAAGAAATATCTGCTACATCGAAGTAAGCGAGATATTATTATCGTTATTAAGAAGAGGAACTTGCAAGAAAGGGTTGCAATTCCAGTTATGACTCTTTTCCAACTCTGCCAACAGTAATCATGTTGCAGGAAATAAATGAATTTGGATGATGAACCAATGATGGAGTATTCACCGCGCCCGCTGTTCCAATCTTGATGATCAGTCGAGATCGTACAGCTCAATTTAGATTTACTACCGGTAGAAGGAAGAACTGACGGCTTTACTTGTATACCGCCTTGCTAGCTCTCCCCGGCCAACGGTTGGGCCAAGGGGATGGACCGGCGCTACTCGGCCTCTTACACGACTCCTAGTTCAAATAGAATTCATGATTCTGAATGTAACGTTCGTCCGCCTTTCCCCAAGTATAAGACTTGTTGATAAGACTCCACAAAGTAGTCGTATCTAGTTGGAAAGGAAAATTTACCAATATCTCCCAAGCTATTACTTGGTAATGGATATCAACTTGTTCCAGTAATCTTACCCCTCGAAAGATGAGAAGGTAAACAACGACTTTAATAAGTCAACAGCACCCGAGTTGCGGGTGAAGGGAATACTTTATGACCGGGAAGTCGACAAGATAAATAACATTTTTCCAAGTAAGGTTCCCTTATTATTAAGAAGATAGACTCAAAGATGAATGATGTCTGGGAACCTTTCTTGATACAAGATTAATAATAATATGACTTCGAAATATTTTCTGTAATAATCGAAGAAGATAAACCTTATCGAGGTTACTCTAAGTATGGAATAAATATTCAGAGAATATTTATTGAATTAAAATATTTTACAGAATATTTGGGAATATGAAAGAATATCTTTAATCAGAGTATTTCTCAAAATAATCCCTGAAGAGATATCAGGGGAATATTTATTGAATAAATAAATATTTAAATGAATATTCAAAACAATATTCATTAATTAATAAGACCTGAAAAGAATATTTAAGGTAATAATCATAATTAATTAGGAAATTTAAATGAATATTCAAAAGTAATATTCATTTAATGAATAATACCCTAAATGAATATCAAGTAATATTCATTTAGTAATCCAAGCCTTAAGGAATATTCGAGATAATATTCGATAATTAAATCAAGCTTCAGACGAATATTAAAATAACATTCATCAAGTATTTAATATCTTAAATGAATATTCGAAAGTAATATTTATTTAATAAAATAATAATCTAAAAGAATATCCAAATAATATTCATCTAACAGTCTCATCTTTAGAAGAATATTCGAAATAATAGTCGATAATCAATTCGACTCTGAATGAATATTGAGAAGTATTATTCGTTGAATAGTTAAATTCAAATAATTATTTGAAGTAAGGATCGTTAAAATAATTAGTCCCGAACGAATATTCAAATAATATTCGTCGCCCAAATAATAGAAAATATTTACTTAAATATTTTCTCCCGAGGTAATCTCGATATATCAAGAAATATTGACTCCCGGTCTATATTTGATGAATAAAGATGTATACGCCCTTCTATGAGGGTCTTATAATAACCGGCTTATAACTGATATATAACTATCTAGCTTATAAGCCAACAATAACATTCAGGGAACAAGTGTATCAATTCAACTTGAAAGTAGGCATGCATGCAATGGCATATGTATATCAGCAATCATATATATATATATATTTATTCAATCACAACAACAGCCTAAAAGAAGGGAATTGAAACTTGCCTGGTAGTCGAGTACGGTAAGGGGTAGTGGTAGCGGGTCCCGGTTCAGCCTGGTGATCTATAAATAACCAAGGCATTCGGAATTAATCACTTAACATATTAAACGTTAAGTTATACTTAAATCGAAACACGTTCTCGAGTCATCTCGTTATACCCCTTTTAGTGGATTACTTATTATCACTGATCCGACCCGACATTCGTTCGTTAATACGACATGTCACTGCACTTATACTTGGGACATACTTAAGTCATATGAGTTCTAAGGTTGATCGTTACGAACCAATATTTTACTCCGAGTTTTATCGCCCGTTTTCTAAGCGTTTTACCAAAGTTATAAAAGAGTCGTCTTTTAGGGGTTCGTTCTCGTTTAACCTTGACTCGAACATTTTTAATAAATCGAAAAATGCTCTTTTTGACATACGGTTTTCTTTCACACCTTCCTTCTTACCCCTAGTATTTATTTACTAAGATTCGCCATGACGTTACATTGCTTACGAGGGTTCAATTTCAGTTACGAACTTTTGTTTACGGATTCGAACTACTTTTAGTAATTTAGTCATAAATCCTAAACCGTAAGTCCGTTTCACGTGATCTTTATATCAAAACGAAGCTTATAACATAATCTAGCCTTTCATTGCAAAATCCGAGACTGGACAGTGTGTTCATGCTACTGCTAATCACGGTTTCTTAAGGCTAACGACAATCGGGCATTACGACGGCTATGTTTACATGATTTCCAAATTTCAAACCATCCAATAATCATAGTTTCCACTCCAAACAACATTTACATGTTATTCAACCATGAACTAAGACCAAGCAATGTCTTTCCGTTCATCTAAACTAATTTCACATTTAATAAATCCCAATCATAATCTTAAGGTCCTAAACATGCATTAAATCCATATAACTCATCTAAAATACCAAAACTTAAACTAAGAGCTTGGTTTTCAAGAGTGGTATACCTTCCTTGGTGTATGTATGAACTTATCAAGCCTTGTTTAGCCCTTATCTAGCCTTAGTATATCTTGAATAATCAAAAGAAATCAAGAAATAAAAGTTAGTTTATGAAGAACACTATTCATCATCATCTTTGATGATTTATTTGAAAATGATAAAAGATGAATTTGAAGCTGAAATTTCTAGGAGATCATTACCATGATATGTAGTACTTACCATAAAAATTTGAAGAACAAGTGATGGTTGGAAGTTGGACTTCCAATTAGCTAAGAATGGGCAGATTTTTATGAAGAAATGGAGAAAAATGGTGGTGGTTTGTTTTGTTTTGGTGATTTATGGCTAATACATGTATAACCCTTGCATATATGATGGATGCATCTCTTTTAATGTGTTGTTGGCAATCCAATGGTGCCACTTGTTGCTTCCTCATTGGGCCAAGTGTTGGCACTACAACAAACAACTCCATTTTTGCAAGAATGCAATTACACCACTCATCTTGTAGTTGACTTATAAGGATGTTACTTGGGTTTCTCCTTTTCCCACCAATTGCACTTGTTTGTCTCTTGGTTATTTATTCGTTCCTTTGTCCGGGTATTACTCAATTTCCTTGCTTGTTCGTTGATCGTTCGAGGGAATAACTCATTCGTTTCTAGTTAGGGTTTTACCGAAAACCTTCTTAATATTTCTAATACTATTCTTCATCTTACTTAATACTTCTCGAATTTAAATTCCTTAATTCCCTTTTATAACTCCTTAAGTCTTGTAGTGTCCAGGGAAATCTCGGAGAAAATAAAAGTGCTCTTTTTCTGAATCCGACGGCTTTTACATACACTTATTTTCTTCCTGGATCACTAATACGAACTCAGAAATCCGTTCCGAATACCGGGTATATCATTATTATAATAATATTCCAAATTCCACCAAAATCACTATTCATCATTTATTTTTATTTAATTCCTATAATTAGGAAAATGAACCTGGTTCACTCTCGAGTGCTTCTTAACCTTTTTACGGAACCGCTGGACTTATAATAGATATTGATTTGGATGACAGAAGAATAATCTTACTTGAAGTAATATACTTATATCCTTAGGAGATATATCATTCTTACCTATGCCATCAACCAAAAGTATTCTGCATGACATGTAAATAATTGAATTCAAATCCATTCCATTCATTTAATAGACATTCGCTACATCGCAGTCATAACCACTATTCATTCCCATATTATTACATACTAAAAAGTTTTAATTCTATCAAAAATCTGGGTTCTTACAATGCTCCACTGTCTAGCACCCATATAACTTTATTTCTATTCTGCTTAATGCCCTGCAATGACAGATTGGTTAGACATTCTTCGGAACCCAACTTTGATTGGGCCCGGCTTTTCGATAAGATCGAGAATCAACAGATTTAACAACAGGAGATGCACTTTTCTTCATATTACTAGAGCTTTCGACTATCTCCTTTCCTTTCTCAGACTTGACAGATTTGTCAGTCTTAGGAGAAGGTTTGTCACTCCTAACTTTAGGAGGACTGACGGTCTTGGCTCTACCATACTTTTTCTTGATATTTGAACTAGCAATAGTATTTGAGCATGACTGGCTAGATGCATTCATTAAATGCACAAAAGTTTGCATGATATTAAAAGTGCATGGCATACAGTTAGGTTGACCACACTGTGCATGATTCTGATGCAGATTATTCATTGTATGTGTGGTAGGCACGGCATGTGCAGCAGGAACATTCATGTTAGCTTTGCATGCATAAGAAAGATGTTCAGTAGATTTACAATGATAACATGCTTTCTTTATTCGTTCAGCCTTAACCTCTTTTATGCCTTTCTCTCTCTTTCCTTGTTGCTTAACAGCCTTAGCTCCTAATCCCAGTCTAGATTCATCTCTAGGGAAATTGATTTTAACTTGTTTGATAGGAGTTACAGGTTGTTCTTTCTGGCGATCTTCCATCTCAATCTCATATCTAGCTATCAATTCAGTCTCTTCTTCTTCTATTCTAGGAACAAGATGTTTGTAGATAGGTTTGACAGCCGATTTAAGAATTCTCGGTGTTTCCTGTTTAAGGTCACTGGAACTAGGGTCAATAGGTCTCTTTCCTTCTTTCTTAGGAAGGTCAGAATAATCAAGCCCTATACCTACTCCAGTTATCTTCTTAAATGTGTCATTATCTACATACACTTTACTAGCAGCTAGTTTGTAAGCTTCGCATTTTGTTTCTAACTCAGCTAGATTGTTCCTAAGACATGCTTCTACTTCTTCCTTAAGGACGAGCTTGTGTTCCAGAGATTTAATAAAGTCTCTTAGAGAAGTATCTACAGTGCAAGCAGCCTCTAGCTCTTCCACTTTTGCCTCAAGCATTCTGCATTTGGCAACAAGTGTTTTCTGTTCCTTTTGAGAAGAGTCTAGGCTTTTGCACAACATATAGATCTCTTCACTAAGAGCCCCGTTCTGTTCTTTATAATCATCAATAGACATTTCTACTTTAAGAGTCAGAACTGGTACCTCTGGTTCCTCTGATGTCTCAGCCATGAGCGCAAAGTTCGCTACATGAGTAACGTCTTCCTCATCTGAATCATCCCAAGCTCTTCCTTCTGTCACCAATAAAGCTCGTTTTCCATGTCTTTCCTTCAACAGTGCTTCATAGTTGCTTTTGAGAGCTTCAAATGTTTCTTTTGGATAAGTCTGTCTAGGCTTTTTGCAGTCCGAGGCAAAGTGTCCAGCTTCACCACAATTATAGCATTTGAACTTCATTTTGAAATCCAAAGGAGATTTGTAGCTGGTATTCTTGCCTTTTCCTTTGTAGCCTGACGAACTACCACCACCCTTAGCATCCCGATAATAAGATGAAGATTTTCTCTGTGGTCGGTTGCTCTTTCTAAATCTCATGTTGCTGAACTTCCTTGCCATGTATGCCACGACACTATCGTCCATGTTGTCCAGCTCTTCTTGGGTGTAGTAGTCATCATCACTGTCAGATACGCACTCGTCATGTAACACCCCCAGATCCGGGGTCCGGGATCCGGTGGTTACGGTTTCCAATTCTGTCCACAGCACTTGAACTTTCCTTAACATAAAATAAATTACGTCTCTATAACCCAACACAATAATATAAAACACACCCGTTATAGTCCCAGAGATGAAATCAGAGTAACACTCAAATTTTTATTAATCACATTATGAGTTCTTACAATCCAAAAGAATTTCAATATAAATACATACTCTTTGCCATCCATTTACATAAGTCATACTAGACCATATTCTTGGTACTGAAAGAATAAATATACCCTACCAATAGCTTCTTCTTCAGCTCTGGTAGTCTCATCGTCCTCGCCCGCGTCGAGTGCGCCTTGTGCGAGTCATCTGGTCTAGCTGTTGTTGTGATATAATAATAAAGCAAGGGTGAGCAATAGCCCACCAACAATAATATTTAACTGAACGATAATATATAACAGTTCAAAAGTATCTTTCAAACCATATGCCATGCAGTTACGGAAATGATGCCAGTATAATATGAACGATGAAGTTACAAGGTAACTTAAAGTATTTGTTTGTAGAAATATCTGCTACATCAAAGTAAGCGAGATATTCTTATTGTTATTAAGAAGAGGAACTTGCAAGAAAAGGTTACAATTCCAGTTATGACCCTTTTCCAACTCTGCCAACAGTAATCATGTTGCAGGAAATAAATAAATTTGGATGATGAACCAATGATGGAGTATTCACCGCGCCCGCTGTTCCAATCTTGATGATCAGTCGAGATCGTACAGCTCAATTTAGATTTACTACCGGTAGAAGGAAGAACTGACGGCTTTACTTGTCTACCGCCTTACTAGCTCTCCCCGGCCAACGGTTGGGCCAAAGGGGATGGACCGGCGCTACTCGGCCTCTTACACGACTCCTAGTTCAAATAGAGTTCATGATTCTGAATGTAACGTTCGTCCCCCTTTCCCCAAGTATAATACTTGTTGATAAGACTCTACAAGGTAGTCGTATCTAGTTGGAAAGGAAAATTCACCAATAACTTCCAAGCTGTGGCTTGGTATCGAATATCAACTTGTTCCAACAATCTTACCCCTCGAAAGATGAGAAGGTAAACAACGACTTAATAAGTCAACAGCACCCGAGTTGCGAGTGAAGAGAATACTCTATGACCGGGAAGTCGACAAGATAAATAACATCTTCCAAGTAAGGTTCCCTTATTATTAGAGAGGTAGACTCAAAGAAGAATGATGTCTGAGAACCTTTCTTGATATAAGATTAATAATAATATGACTCCGAAATATTTTCTGTAATAATCGAAGAAGATAAACCTTATCGAGGTTATTCTAAGTATGAAATAAATATTCAGAGAATATTTATTGAATTAAAATATTTTACAGAATATTTAGGAATATGAAAGAATATCTTTAATCAGAGTATTTCTCAAATAATCCTTGAAGAAATAGCTAGAGAATATTTATTGCATAATTAAATATTCAAATGAATATTCAGAATAATATTCATTAATTAATAAGACCTGAAAAGAATATTTAAAATATTTAAAATAATATTCGATGATTAAATAGAACCCTGGATGAATATTCAAAATAATATTCATAATTAATTAGGAATTTAAATGTTTATTGAAAAAGTAATATTCGTTTAATGAATAATATTCTAAATGAATATCAAGTAATATTCATTTAGTAATCCAAGCTTTAAAGGAATATTCGAGATAAGACTCGATAAATAAATCAAGCTTCAGATGAATATTAGAATAATATTCATCAAGTAAGTAATATCTTAAATGAATATTCAAAAGTAATATTCATTTAATAAAGTAATATTCTAAATGGATATTCAAATAATATTCATTTAGTAGTCCAATCTTTAGAAGAATATTCGGAATAATAATCGATAACCTATTCGACTTTGAATGAATATTGAAAAATATTATTCGTCGAATGGTTACGTTCAAATAATTATTTGAAGTAAGGATCGTTAAAATAATTAGTCTCGAACGAATATTCAAATAATATTCGTCGCCCAAATAATAGAAAATATCTACTTAAATATTTTCCTCCGAGGTAATCTCGATATATCAAGGAATATTGACTCCCGGTCTATTTTTGATTAATAAGATGTATACGCCCTTCTATGAGGGTCTTACAATAATCGGCTTATAACTGATATATAACTATCTAGCTTATAAGCCAACAATAACATTCAGGGAACAAGTATATCACTTCAACTTGAAAGTAGGCATGCATGCAATGGCATATGTATATCAGCATATATATATATATTTATTCAATCACAACAACAGCCCAAAAGAAGGGAATTGAAACTTGCCTGGTAGTCGAGTACGGTAAGGGGTAGTGGTAGGGTGTCCCGAGTCAGCTCGGCGATCTATAATAGTCAAGAAATTCGAGATTAATCAATCACTTAACATTTTTCAAAAGGTTAAGTATTAACTTAAGTCGAAACATGTTTTCGAATTATCTCGTTATACCCCTTTTTAGTGTAACTCTTTTTATTACCGATACGATTTGACATTTGTTCGTCATTAAGACATGTCATCGTATTCACACTTAGTGTATACTTAAGTCGTATAAGTTCTAAATTTGATCGATTACGAACCAAGATTATATCTCGAGTTTTATCGCTCGTTTTCTACGTTATAACCAAAGTTATACTTTTAAGGGGTTCGTTCGCGTTTAACCTATATTCGAACATTTTTATAAAATCGAAAAATGATCCGATTCACATGAGGTTTTCTCTCACACCTCCCTTTTTACCTCTAGTATTTATTTACCAAGATTCGCCACTGACTTACGTATTTTACGAGGGTTCATTTTTAATTACGAATTCTCGGTTACGGTTTCGAACTACTTTTAGTAAACCGACCGTAACTCCTAAACCGTAAGTCCGTTTCACACGATCTTTATATCAAAACGAAGCTTATAACATGATCTATCCTATCATGGCAGAAAACGAAGCCAAACAGGGAGTTACATGTTCTGTCAAAATCGTTTTCTTAAGCTTAACGAAATTTTTGCATTACGACGGCTATAAATCGAACATTCCAAAAATCATAACAACAATACCAAGCCACACCGGGCACAAATCCAACTTATACACATGATCTTCATCTCAACAAGTCCAGAAGCTACTGATCTTAGCATCAAAATCATCATACTTCTTAAATTAACTAAACCACTTAACTAATCATGCTAATAACATCACTTATACTAAATCCATCCAAAGCATGCAAAATCTCAAAGTAAGACCTAGGGTTTCAAGTGATGATTACCTTCCTTGGAGTGTTCTAAAGCCCTACTAAGCCTTGATCTACCCTTGTGTGGCCTTAGAGTGGCTAGATCAACCATAAGAATCAAAGAAAACAAAGTTAAATCTTGAAGAACACTATTCATTCTCATCTTTGTTGATTTATTTGAAAATGCTAACAAAGGAATTTGAAGCTAAGATTTCATGGAGATTAGTTTTATGAAATATAGGACTCGCCATAAAATTTGGAAGATCAAATAAGGGGTGGAAGCTTGATTTTGATCCTTGAATTTATGCAAAATTCGAATGCCCTGTTTTTGAGAGGAAAAACAGGGTGATCTTCTTGAATTTATTTACCCATTCAAACGACCTTCAAAAATTATGAAATTTTGTACGAATGTTATACATGGAGTGGAGAAGCTATGGTCAAATTTTGGTGATTTTATCATGGTTGGAAATGGAGTTATGATTTTTTCTTTGATGGTTGCTCTAGCTGATCAGTTTGAGAGGAAAGAGAAAATGGAGAGTTTCTTTGCCTTGGTTGGTTTTGTGGTGTATTTTACCTTGCTACTTTTCATCCACTAATTCAAGTGTGTAGTGGAAGATGTTGTGTAAAGCTACTTTATTAAAGTAGTGATGTAATGGATGATGAAAATGGAGGGACATGTGTTAAGATTTTGATGGTTTACATGCAACTAGTAGTTTGATTTGCTAAGTATTAGTTAATCTCTAACCATACTAGTTACTAGATATTTATCATTTGTACATGCATGTATCTTGCTTCCTCTGCTTGATTCTGTGTCTGGTTATTGCCCGTTTTGATTGATCGTTCGTAGGAATATTTCACGGATTTCTAATTAGGGTTTACCGGGAATCCTCTTAATATTAATACTATCATTCTCCATCTTTCATTCTAACTTTCCAATTTATAATCCTTAAATTCATTCGTTAAATACTTAAGGCTATCAGTGTCCAGGGAACTCTCGGAGAAAATAAAAGTGCGGTTTTTCAGAATCCGACAGCTTTTACATACACTTATTTTCCCCCTGGATCACTAATACGAACTCGGAAATTCGTTCCGAATACTTCTATATAGCGTCGTCTAATAATATTCTCAATTACACCAAAATCACTATTCATCCTTATTCTTTACTTATTCATCTAGGGTTGTACAATTGTCCGTATTCTCTTTCGATCGTTCCTTAACCTTTTTACGGAACCACTGGATTAATCGCTATCTATCTGGATGACATGAGAATATTCTCCTGCTTGGAATTGCCATATCTTATTCCCTTAGGAGATAGATTATTCTTACCTATGTTGTCACCCTTTAGCATTCTTCATGACATATAAGTATTTGAATCCATATCCATTCCATTCATTCATTAGAGCTGGTGACCTTGTTGTCGGAATCATTGTTCCTCATTTTATCAGTACTTAATAAAAAGTTTTAATTATATCCAAAATTTGGGGTTCTTACAGTCTCCCCTCCTTAAAAGGATTCCGTCCCGGAATCAGGTAGGAAACAATCGGGTTCTTGTTTGTCATCTAGCTTTCCAGTCCTCGGTTGATCCTTAATCATTTCAACCCGTTTACAGCACATCTCCGTAGTGCTACAGTACTCTCTTTTTCCTTTTTATCAACTTTTCTACTTTTTCACATCACACTATCCTGGTTCTGCTCTTACTCATTCATATAATATCACCCTTATTGGTATCTACAGTGACTTCGGTATCACTATCGCATTGCGAATTCGGAGATAACCTCACTCGCACTATGCATTTCCTGATCGCCTTAATCTTCGTAATCTCGATCAATATAGAGAAGTGGAAAGATTTATTGAGAGATCACTATGATCAATTGAACATTTGTTATATTGCATAGTTAGTACAGAAGGGGGCCAGCCTTTAGTACTTGACAAGCAATTAAACAAGTTATGGTATTTCACTTAGACTTCTATCACATAGACAGATAGTCACGTAGCAGTACCTCCCCTCCTTAAAGGGTTGTTCTTCTCAATTCATAAAGAAGATGAATAAGAGAGAAGAAAAGAAAAGAATTTTAAAGGATTATAGAATTTTTTTTTTTTTGTAAAATATCATACTCAGAATTTACCTCTGAACTATAGAGGTTCATCAAAGAAGAAAATAATCATGATTATATCCAATACCATTTGATCGCAATTTCACGTGTCAACATATCTTGCTGTTTTGTCCATTATTCTATGCACCCATACTCTGGTTCAATCTTAGCAACACTTTTGGAAAAATCTTTCAACCTCTCAGGTTAAATCTTAGGTTTCTCGCTGGACATTATTGTTACTGACATTCCATGTCACGCTACTAGTTTTTCATATCTATTATATTAACACTATCAGGTTGTCATCCCGATAATTCATCAGAAACCCATTTATTAATCCATTCATAACATTCCTTACTTCACATTCCATAGTTGTTTTCCCAGTCTTTTCTTTATCAATCACATCCTTCTTATTATCTGATATTTATTTACCTCTGTTATTTACTTCCACCTTCATCTCTTTATTGAGACATCTTTTGCACTTAGCACCTCCTTATTGGTATCCCGTCACATTTACTCTATAATCATCACATTATTTCAAATTTAAAACCTCCGAAATGAATCTGGCCGATTTCTTTAGCTTAGATCCAATATAATCTACTTCTGTCAACTTGTTTCTCATCACTTATTCTTTTCTACCCACGGTTTTTCACAGGTTGTCTTTCGTAAGTCAGACCAGGTCGTACACCTACCTGCTCGCACTCTTATCATCTGTTGAGCATCTGCATTTTACTGGTGTAGCTTTGCCACAAGAAACACGTTACTACCATGCTATAAGCTTTGGGGGTAAAACTGGCTCGAATGCCACCTTCCGAACACTTTAAACCCTCAGGTGGCCTAATAAGTCTCGGGCTCAACTGCCCTTCTCTCTAAGTCTCATTAATTTTTTTTTTCCACGGGAATACATTTAGCATCATGAATCATCAACCTCATATTCTCTATCTTGTTTGCGCAGAAGTACACTAACACAAACTTGCTTGTCATTCATCAACATGCCATTTAGCTTATCAATAGCAGCACTTTCTTTATCTTTACGTTGTCATCTACTTTCTTAGAAGAATCACCATCGCTTGTTGCTTACGTAGTGCCTTAATAGCTAACGGTACGGGTTTCAATCCTTTAGGGAGACAAAGTAATCACTATTCCTTATCCATAAGGAACACTTCCTGAACTTGATGTAGATATTACATGAAGTAGATAGAATTGCAGAAGAGTTTCAAGCATCGCAGCTAGGTCCGGTTGATGAAACTATCACTTATGCATCTTCCATAAAAGACTGGAGACTTAATGGTTTACTTCCTCAATTTTTTTGTATCATGGTCCTGGTTTGCCTCAAAACGGGACCTTCTAAGGTATGTAATATGCTTAAGACCCATCAGGAATCGAATCTTTACTTAAACTACTATTACCGTCGATTCTTGCACAATCATCAGAAGGAATGTAAATTCCTCCATTCCGATATGACCTTCAAGGTTCTTCCAAATATTATTCTGTTTCTTCGGTATGAACATTTGTAATTATTCCTTTATACTTAGACTGTCGGCCACCTCATTGGCCTTTCCTAACAATAGTAATTTCTCTCATTCTCATCACTGTTGGGTGAAAGCATTCTCCCTTAAGCTCTGCTGAAGGAGAAAAATAAATCTATCAGTCTTTTTCCATAAGTCATTCCTTCCAACTACCCGTGGGAACTTTATCACGTTTATTCCCAATCCTACTTAGGATACTTCTTTTCTTAGTTCTTTCCTTATCTTAGGATAATCTCAACCTTTATAGATTCAATCCATACTCCCTCAGGGTTTCATACATGCATCATCTGGTATATTGTTATCGTGTCTTACATTCTCTTCCAAACTTCTAGTTGGAAACTCAGAATATTAGCTTTTCCTTGTAAGGTTTCTTAGGTCGTCCTCATCATTCCTCCTGTATTTTCTAGGTACAGGGTACATCAAAACGTCTTTGATCAATACCCTAATAATTCTATCTCTGTTCTTTCCAGAACTCTTTTTAATAATCTGTACAGGTCATTGTTGCCTTAGCAAATCCAACTCATATCATCTGAATTCACAATGTCTTTATTAGGGTTAGTGCCATCCCCTGTGCATTCCCCAGGGTTTGCCTTACTTTATGGATATCCTATCCTTAATTCAACTGCCAAGGAATTCTTGCATCTTATAATTGGCAATCAGATCATGTATCCTTAATAAAGGTCTCTTTTCAATCATTCTCATTTGATAATCGATCGGTGGTTTAATGCCACCCTCTTCTTTCAGATAGGTGTCAGCCTATTTGGCCTTCCAAAAAGGCAACGTATGCCAATCTCTTCTCTTACCGAACTTGTTAATGGTAGCAAGGATGTTCTGGAAGATATTGGTCGAGTTCAACGTGAATCTCTTAGTGCTTATCGTTCTTCGCAAAGGTACTTGCCTCAGACAAAATTCCTACAGCATACTGTTCAATTTCTGACCTTTTCTATACCCTCTTCATATCCCTTCATTGTTTACTTTCCTTCGTCATAATATATTCATGGTATTTATGATACCCTAACATCATACATCTCAAGTCACTATACTTCCATTTTACTCGAAATCTTGAACAACCATATACACATGAGTCACTTTAGTACGGGTGACCCCATCCCAAAAAGGTCTAGTGAATTCCCCATCAAAACATGGGTTGTTCGGCAGAAGATTCAAACGATCTCATTAATGTTTCCTTTATATCAGAAGCCCTTGCAGTCGGTGCTTTCTTAGAAGCAACCCTGCTTTGTCTTTTCATTGCTGGTCTAGTCACTTTATAGTCCGTTGGGACTTGGCCTCAACTGGCCACACATAAAAATATATGATTTTAGGGGTTGGCTAATAGCATTACTTTTCTAGCAATCGCCGGCATAGTGCCTTCTTCTTTGATACCTTTCTACCTTTCCAAAACTTTACTCCATATAAGTCTTAATCGACTACTCGGCACCGTCTCCGGTCACCTTTCCTCCACTTTTATCTTTTCAACTATTCTTATCAATCCTGCGTGCCACACAAGCTTACCATTCCTGGCATAACAGCCTTTTCACTTAAGTCAATCTCGGAGTTTCTCAGTCCGGCTGGTTTCTTACTTACATTTCCTGATTTCGTCCAATCTCACTTCATCATTGTATTTCTACAATCAATCGCGATAACCGGGGTCTATCCACCAACCCATATAGCGGCTACCTTACCCAATTCACGGGGTTTGCCACAGTTTCTACTCTCTTCCATGATGTTCTCTGATAATCAGAAAGACAAGGTTTGCCAAAATTCGTTGAAGTTCTTCCCAGAATTAGGGAAATTTTGGTCAATCTATCCATCGACTGGTAACACTAAGGAGACCAGTTTCGAAACCTGAAGAATAGTTCTATGAACCTCCTAGTAGGTAGAACCGTAAGCAGTCATAATTAACGAAATAATCGTCATCGGGTTGGAAATTTAACCCCTGGAGAGGAACCAAATATATACATCCCTTAGAAGGGAATTAACAGTTTTAAACTGAAACTTGTCACAACGTCCTGATACCTATACGTCCAGATATTCAATATTACCAAATGTCAGTCTACCTGACTACCAGTCTCAGAAGGAACATTACCGTCGGAGTTGGTTGTTCCACAAAAATTGGCACTACTAAGGCCATCCGAACCTGGTGAACCATGCTGTCCGAATGCATCCGCAAGTACTTTGTCGTGCTGCGCAAGCACACATCCTAATCTTTTATGCGAAGCGTCGTTGGAAGCACAAAGTCTCCCTTTTTCCATTAAACAATGCCAACTCTTGGTCATTACCAATTTCATCTTTTAGCTCCAGGAAGATTTTCTCACATTTTTCTCTTTAACTGCTAATCGTATTACTTGATCCGTTATAATTCCGCGTCGGAGTAAACTTAAGGTAACTACTATAATCCATTCAAAGAAAAGAAAGAATTTAATATTCCTCTGAGTCACATGCATCTAACGTTTCTGGTTCATCATTTCACTGAGTTAAATTAACCCTATACTTAGTCCCTGACAATAGTCTCATGACGAGTTCGTCTTGACTCACTGGTCTTATCTTCCGGTAGGTTCTGAGATCATTGTCTTGCTTACTACTTCCTTATATAACTTTATCCAATCATGCTGTCACTTCCCAATGTTTTCACTTTCTAACTGATTCATTCATAAAATGGACATTTTCTTGAATAAAACAACTTCATCAACCTCAATTTGGTTCAATAAATTACAACCTATGACATCTGCCTTCTCATGGCGAATTATTACTGACAATATTCATACTTATTCATTTATCAAATGATATGGCACTTACTGCCTCTTCTCAACTATTCCTAGGGACTCTGCTCCTCGCCTTATATCGATGCCGTTAATATGAAAGTCTCTAATGATTCTCATCTATTCCCGTATAAGATCTCAAGTAATTCTTCCAATCCGTCTTACTTGCTGGTACTACCTCCACTAGTCCAGCCACGAATCCAACATGAATCTTCAGTTAATAGCTTAGTTCTTTATGCCCACTTTTCTGAGCTCCATACCTTAATCATCTCAGTCTTTCTGGCTACAGTCCTCATTCCTCGAGGGTAAGCTCCTTATCCTAACAAGATTTTTCTTATCTGCTGGAACCTCTTCCGGGTCTCCAGTAGGGTACTCTATTGAATTTACCCGCTGATCTTCAACATATAAAGCATCATCGCGCTGTTGCTCGTATGCCTCAAGGTCAGTCGCCTTACTCGTCGATACGATATCGAGCTAAGTTACTATCATTATACTTACGAGTTCCCATAAGGGTTTTATATGTCATCACTACATTAAGTAGTCCGACTATGAACTTGGCAAGAGTTCTTGTTATCTTAGTGAATTTATTGTTTTAACGTCGCCTCATCTCTGGGGTTTATAACGTAGGCTCTGATACCACTTCTGTAACACCCCCAGATCCGGGGTCCGGGATCCGGTGGTTACGGTTTCCAATTCTATCCACAGCACTTGAACTTTCCTTAACATAAAATAAATTACGTCTCTATAACCCAACACAATAATATAAAACACACCCGTTATAGTCCCAGAGATGAAATCAGAGTAACACTCAAATTTTTATTAATCACATTATGAGTTCTTACAATCCAAAAGAATTTCAATATAAATACATACTCTTTGCCATCCATTTACATAAGTCATACTAGACCATATTCTTGGTACTGAAAGAATAAATATACCCTACCAATAGCTTCTTCTTCAGCTCTGGTAGTCTCATCGTCCTCGCCCGCGTCGAGTGCGCCTTGTGCGAGTCATCTGGTCTAGCTGTTGTTGTGATATAATAATAAAGCAAGGGTGAGCAATAGCCCACCAACAATAATATTTAACTGAACGATAATATATAACAGTTCAAAAGTATCTTTCAAACCATATGCCATGCAGTTACGGAAATGATGCCAGTATAATATGAACGATGAAGTTACAAGGTAACTTAAAGTATTTGTTTGTAGAAATATCTGCTACATCAAAGTAAGCGAGATATTCTTATTGTTATTAAGAAGAGGAACTTGCAAGAAAAGGTTGCAATTCCAGTTATGACCCTTTTCCAACTCTGCCAACAGTAATCATGTTGCAGGAAATAAATAAATTTGGATGATGAACCAATGATGGAGTATTCACCGCGCCCGCTGTTCCAATCTTGATGATCAGTCGAGATCGTACAGCTCAATTTAGATTTACTACCGGTAGAAGGAAGAACTGACGGCTTTACTTGTCTACCGCCTTACTAGCTCTCCCCGGCCAACGGTTGGGCCAAAGGGGATGGACCGGCGCTACTCGGCCTCTTACACGACTCCTAGTTCAAATAGAGTTCATGATTCTGAATGTAACGTTCGTCCCCCTTTCCCCAAGTATAATACTTGTTGATAAGACTCTACAAGGTAGTCGTATCTAGTTGGAAAGGAAAATTCACCAATAACTTCCAAGTTGTGGCTTGGTATCGAATATCAACTTGTTCCAACAATCTTACACCTCGAAAGATGAGAAGGTAAACAACGACTTAATAAGTCAACAGCACCCGAGTTGCGAGTGAAGAGAATACTCTATGACCGGGAAGTCGACAAGATAAATAACATCTTCCAAGTAAGGTTCCCTTATTATTAGAGAGGTAGACTCAAAGAAGAATGATGTCTGAGAACCTTTCTTGATATAAGATTAATAATAATATGACTCCGAAATATTTTCTGTAATAATCGAAGAAGATAAACCTTATCGAGGTTATTCTAAGTATGAAATAAATATTCAGAGAATATTTATTGAATTAAAATATTTTACAGAATATTTAGGAATATGAAAGAATATCTTTAATCAGAGTATTTCTCAAATAATCCTTGAAGAAATAGCTAGAGAATATTTATTGCATAATTAAATATTCAAATGAATATTCAGAATAATATTCATTAATTAATAAGACCTGAAAAGAATATTTAAAATATTTAAAATAATATTCGATGATTAAATAGAACCCTGGATGAATATTCAAAATAATATTCATAATTAATTAGGAATTTAAATGTTTATTGAAAAAGTAATATTCGTTTAATGAATAATATTCTAAATGAATATCAAGTAATATTCATTTAGTAATCCAAGCTTTAAAGGAATATTCGAGATAAGACTCGATAAATAAATCAAGCTTCAGATGAATATTAGAATAATATTCATCAAGTAAGTAATATCTTAAATGAATATTCAAAAGTAATATTCATTTAATAAAGTAATATTCTAAATGGATATTCAAATAATATTCATTTAGTAGTCCAATCTTTAGAAGAATATTCGGAATAATAATCGATAACCTATTCGACTTTGAATGAATATTGAAAAATATTATTCGTCGAATGGTTACGTTCAAATAATTATTTGAAGTAAGGATCGTTAAAATAATTAGTCTCGAACGAATATTCAAATAATATTCGTCGCCCAAATAATAGAAAATATCTACTTAAATATTTTCCTCCGAGGTAATCTCGATATATCAAGGAATATTGACTCCCGGTCTATTTTTGATTAATAAGATGTATACGCCCTTCTATGAGGGTCTTACAATAATCGGCTTATAACTGATATATAACTATCTAGCTTATAAGCCAACAATAACATTCAGGGAACAAGTATATCACTTCAACTTGAAAGTAGGCATGCATGCAATGGCATATGTATATCAGCATATATATATATATTTATTCAATCACAACAACAGCCCAAAAGAAGGGAATTGAAACTTGCCTGGTAGTCGAGTACGGTAAGGGGTAGTGGTAGGGTGTCCCGAGTCAGCTCGGCGATCTATAATAGTCAAGAAATTCGAGATTAATCAATCACTTAACATTTTTCAAAAGGTTAAGTATTAACTTAAGTCGAAACATGTTTTCGAATTATCTCGTTATACCCCTTTTTAGTGTAACTCTTTTTATTACCGATACGATTTGACATTTGTTCGTCATTAAGACATGTCATCGTATTCACACTTAGTGTATACTTAAGTCGTATAAGTTCTAAATTTGATCGATTACGAACCAAGATTATATCTCGAGTTTTATCGCTCGTTTTCTACGTTATAACCAAAGTTATACTTTTAAGGGGTTCGTTCGCGTTTAACCTATATTCGAACATTTTTATAAAATCGAAAAATGATCCGATTCACATGAGGTTTTCTCTCACACCTCCCTTTTTACCTCTAGTATTTATTTACCAAGATTCGCCACTGACTTACGTATTTTACGAGGGTTCATTTTTAATTACGAATTCTCGGTTACGGTTTCGAACTACTTTTAGTAAACCGACCGTAACTCCTAAACCGTAAGTCCGTTTCACACGATCTTTATATCAAAACGAAGCTTATAACATGATCTATCCTATCATGGCAGAAAACGAAGCCAAACAGGGAGTTACATGTTCTGTCAAAATCGTTTTCTTAAGCTTAACGAAATTTTTGCATTACGACGGCTATAAATCGAACATTCCAAAAATCATAACAACAATACCAAGCCACACCGGGCACAAATCCAACTTATACACATGATCTTCATCTCAACAAGTCCAGAAGCTACTGATCTTAGCATCAAAATCATCATACTTCTTAAATTAACTAAACCACTTAACTAATCATGCTAATAACATCACTTATACTAAATCCATCCAAAGCATGCAAAATCTCAAAGTAAGACCTAGGGTTTCAAGTGATGATTACCTTCCTTGGAGTGTTCTAAAGCCCTACTAAGCCTTGATCTACCCTTGTGTGGCCTTAGAGTGGCTAGATCAACCATAAGAATCAAAGAAAACAAAGTTAAATCTTGAAGAACACTATTCATTCTCATCTTTGTTGATTTATTTGAAAATGCTAACAAAGGAATTTGAAGCTAAGATTTCATGGAGATTAGTTTTATGAAATATAGGACTCGCCATAAAATTTGGAAGATCAAATAAGGGGTGGAAGCTTGATTTTGATCCTTGAATTTATGCAAAATTCGAATGCCCTGTTTTTGAGAGGAAAAACAGGGTGATCTTCTTGAATTTATTTACCCATTCAAACGACCTTCAAAAATTATGAAATTTTGTACGAATGTTATACATGGAGTGGAGAAGCTATGGTCAAATTTTGGTGATTTTATCATGGTTGGAAATGGAGTTATGATTTTTTCTTTGATGGTTGCTCTAGCTGATCAGTTTGAGAGGAAAGAGAAAATGGAGAGTTTCTTTGCCTTGGTTGGTTTTGTGGTGTATTTTACCTTGCTACTTTTCATCCACTAATTCAAGTGTGTAGTGGAAGATGTTGTGTAAAGCTACTTTATTAAAGTAGTGATGTAATGGATGATGAAAATGGAGGGACATGTGTTAAGATTTTGATGGTTTACATGCAACTAGTAGTTTGATTTGCTAAGTATTAGTTAATCTCTAACCATACTAGTTACTAGATATTTATCATTTGTACATGCATGTATCTTGCTTCCTCTGCTTGATTCTGTGTCTGGTTATTGCCCGTTTTGATTGATCGTTCGTAGGAATATTTCACGGATTTCTAATTAGGGTTTACCGGGAATCCTCTTAATATTAATACTATCATTCTCCATCTTTCATTCTAACTTTCCAATTTATAATCCTTAAATTCATTCGTTAAATACTTAAGGCTATCAGTGTCCAGGGAACTCTCGGAGAAAATAAAAGTGCGGTTTTTCAGAATCCGACAGCTTTTACATACACTTATTTTCCCCCTGGATCACTAATACGAACTCGGAAATTCGTTCCGAATACTTCTATATAGCGTCGTCTAATAATATTCTCAATTACACCAAAATCAATATTCATCCTTATTCTTTACTTATTCATCTAGGGTTGTACAATTGTCCGTATTCTCTTTCGATCGTTCCTTAACCTTTTTACGGAACCACTGGATTAATCGCTATCTATCTGGATGACATGAGAATATTCTCCTGCTTGGAATTGCCATATCTTATTCCCTTAGGAGATAGATTATTCTTACCTATGTTGTCACCCTTTAGCATTCTTCATGACATATAAGTATTTGAATCCATATCCATTCCATTCATTCATTAGAGCTGGTGACCTTGTTGTCGGAATCATTGTTCCTCATTTTATCAGTACTTAATAAAAAGTTTTAATTATATCCAAAATTTGGGGTTCTTACACGTCATCATTATCAACTTGATGTGGTGCAAGTGATGATTTAGGCTTTGCTGCAACCATTGCCTTCTTAGACTCTTCCTCATCAGCAACTAATCCTGATGCACTTTCTTTTGACTTTGAATCATTGTCCCATGCTTGATCTTGAAGCGTTTCCAGCTCATAGGTCTTTAATATTCCATAATACTCTTCCAGAGAAGTTGTATGCAAATCTCTGGTTTCTCTGATTGCGTAGACCCTATGCTCAATGCTTTTTGGCTGGTTCCTCAGATATCTCGTATTTGTTTCAACCATGGGGAGAGTCACACCTCTCAGATTCAAATCCAATACCAACTGACTGAATCGTAGATAGACGTCTGTTATGCCTTCTCCTTTTCGTATTCTAAAGGTGTCATACTCCATCTTGAGTATGAGTGTTTTGTTGCTTCTGACCTCTGCAGATCCTTCCATGACAACTTCTATCTTGTCCCAAATCTTCTTCGCTGTAGTCAGACCTTTGACTATGTTGAACATTTCATGATCAAGAGATTCCATCAAGGTTTGTCGAACGGCAGTATCACATGCTATTTGTTCCTTGTCAGCATCCGAAAACTCCGAGACCTTTTTAGGCTCAGACCGAGGTGGTATAACCACTCCTCCTTCCGTATGTGAAGGAATAACTACCATTGGGACAAATTTACCCTTGTCAAGGACTTCCAGATATTCAGGGTTAACAGTCTCTAGATATAGTCTCATTCTGAAAACCCATTCTTCATAGTGATCTTTGTTGAACATTGGGATCTTGAATGCATTTTTAGGAGCCATCTCAATTCTGGTCACTAAAAGTTTCTAAGTACCCAAGACTAGGCTATGTAGAATATTTATGTAGAACTTTTGCCTAAGTCGAAATTTCTCTAAGTAGAAATTTTGCTCAAGTCGAAATCACCAAGTAGAAATTGTCCAAGTCGAAATTCTATGTAGAAATTCTCAAGTAGAAATTCTATGTAGAAATTTTTTGCCTTAGAATAATTTTTCTGCAGATTACTTTAATATTGAATAAACAATATTATCTCTTTAACACCTTTTGACTTTGAATGCTTTACTCACCAAACCCACCTAACCCAATTGCTAGGTACTGAGTATGTCTTTTACTTTCGGCCGAATAAAGTAAATCAAAAAGTCCAAAAACCACCTTTTTATTCTTTTACTATTGAAAAGGAGATCAAAAAGTTGTTGGGTTGTATTCTTTGATAAGAACAGATGATGAACACTCAAGAACACCAAATATGAACTAACCCAGATAAATTCACAAAAATTAATTAAAATACACCCAAGCTAAATAATCACACCTGGAGTATTTAAATAATTTTTCAGATGAGTTTTCACTACCAACGAATTAAAACACACTTTTCGAGAAAATGAAAAGTAGATTTGAAAAATGAAAACTCACGATTCTTCTACTCAACACAAGGATCTATGTTTTGTATGTTAAACATATAGCTTTGATACCAATTGTTAGGTCCAAATGTGTTGTAGAGGGGGGGTGAATACAACTTTTCGAATATGAGAAGCAATAAAAACGATGCAATAAATGAACACACAGATTCAAGGAATATATTTCTTTATATATAACTTGAAAGGGTTGCTACAACATTCATTACAAAGTATAATAGAAGTTCAGAGAGAAGTGAAGGATTCTAAGCTCTGTGAATGCACTCTCTCTTTCTCTTGTGTTTTTCTCAAATATTGCTCTCTCTATTCTTAATAAAACATTACACAAGTACTTCTATTTATATACTACATGTAGTCTATGTCCTGTAGTCTTCAACAGCTAAGATGTACGTGGCCCAGTGGTGTCCACATAAATCTTGCCTTAACTTGAAAGCTTGGAAATCTGCCAATCAGAAGATGCCATGTGTCATGTTGAAGCTGCACCTAAGTAGAACTTCTACTTGAGAATTTCTACTTGGCTATCTCGAAATTCCTAAGTGGAACTTCTACTTGGCTATCTCGAAATTCCTAAGTAGAACTTCTACTTGAGAATTTCTACTTAGCCATCCAGAACATTTAGTACTTAGAAAATATTCTGGTCTTCAACTTGAAACTTCAATGCACATCTTGAACTTGTGATATCTTCATGTCTTCTTTATTCTTCAACAAGCTCTTGAACATGGTTCTTTATTACTGACATAAACTTGCTATCAATGTCCTGACACTTGATGCACTGGTCTGGTTCATAAGTGACTAGTCTTGATAGTGTTTCTGCTTCTTGAATAAATTACCATATTCACTGAATAACTTGGCTTTCCAATATTTGCTTTCCTTCTTCTTCACTTGAAATCAATTGGTCTTGTTGATACTGATAGTTATGATCTTGATTCTTGATTTATCAAATCACTGAGGCATGAACAACTTTAACTTGAACTTCTCTCAATGATTTCCTCTTGGCTTGATCATAGTTAGCATGTTTAATTGTATCAATTACCTTGTCTTCATTTAGTGTTGATTTCTTGTGACTTCCTGTTCTTGATTGTCTTCTGGTTAAGTATCTTTTCCTTTAGTTTGAGTTACATTAGATATAGTGTTACAAGTTTATACACTCTGCCTTTCAAGTTGTATCCATTTAATTTTTTTTCAAAAAATGGTTGCTCATGAGAATTGAACCTAGGTCTTTCCATTCATTTGCACACCACCTTACAACTAGGCTAACCAATCACATGTGTTATAAGTCATAAATATGCTATGTATGTCGGGTGATCACATTTTAATCCATTTAATTTTACAAAAATGCCCCTAAATGTCAAGTCAAGTAAAAAAAAATTATGATATAGATGACGATTGAACCTTTGACATAAGAAATCTACTAATCATGAATTCAAATTCACCATTATGACCATCAGCTACATGTATATGTGATTAAATTTTATGATTCATTAGATACATTCACCAGTGTGAGAGTGTCCTATATTATGTCCTATATTATTTACTTTATTTACCTATCAATCAATCATGTGTTTTTTGATCAATATTTGTTTTATAATTTTACATATTATTATTTTATATACATACAAAAATCTCTATGTCTACCTCATTTTAATAGAATTTGTATCGTTTTATTTCATGCGAAAGTCGAAAATGTTTTAATTAATTACTAATATTTAAAATTTTTAACATTTCTGCATATTTAATATTTATTCTATAATATTTTAGATATTAAATAATAAACAGTATAAACTTAAATATTATGATTAAATTTATAAGAATATAAATGCATATATACAGTATAATGTAGGAGTACAACGGAGTAACGAACACGATTTTCATATTAACTCCAAGTACCATGTGTTCCGTACCATTATTTGATCAACTCAATGCTGATCAGGCGACAAAGAGCAAACTTACAAAGTAGTCGAGCTCAATTGATCAGAAGCATAGCCACTCATACTCAGGTAAGTTCCAGAAATAATTCCACAATACTAAGAAAGATAACCCCTTGTTACAGGCGATGTCTATTTTGTTCTTCTTTGGGAGTTCTAAGAAAGATAACCCCTTGTTACAGGCGATGTCTGCACACTCCCGATCTCCTATAGATGTTGACACGAAAGGTGCTAGGAAGCCGATGTCTGCAATGAAAAAGGTTACATATATCCTTATTAAATATTCTTCAGAAAAATATGAACGACTTTTCTATCAAGTTCAATAGTAATTCATATAGAAAATTGAAGAAGGAAAGCAATATTAAGTTAACTTGGTTGAAGTTTAATACAAGAAATAAGTTCTAAAAGTGTAAATGAAGTAACAGTACCCCTCAGTGTTTCAACTTGCACCAAATTTTTAAGTTTATTTTGTCATTTCCCACAGCAAATGGATCCGGCGCGCAAAGCAGGCGAAGGTGATACATGAATTCCAAAAGCAATTAGCACAAATGGATATGACACTAAGTGTTGACGGAGGAATTTGGGAACAACAAAATTCGAGGTGTGTCGCCGGAAACAAGATCTGATGCGGCGGTTCTTTGCCGGAGAAAACGGTGGTGTGTGGTTGTTGAGCGTAATTGGTGGCTGAGATTGATAGGGTTAGCGGCGGCTATTTCAGAGCTCTCGAATTCCAACCCCTCAATCGGCCTACGTACCCCGGTATTTATAGGGGATCAAGCCATACGTAGTTCTTGGAGAACAAGAAACCCAAATGGGCTTGGATAACGGACCATCTTCCGGAATGTTCTACTATGAGGCCTAACACAAAGGGCCAAGGCTCATCCAAGATCTCAAGACTTCACAGATAAGGAAACTTCCCCCGTCGAGGACTAGTCCCATCCGTTACCAGCTATTTCTTGATTTCAAGGATGCAGGTATAGCCGTGGTTTACCCCAAGTGCAGAACGCATCCCTGTCCCCCGAATGAGAAGCACCCACCAGATAGCAGGACAGGTGATCCAGAGCTTTTGGGTGCAAAGTGCAGGATTACTCCAAAGTTCCCC
Organism: Saposhnikovia divaricata; assembly: GCA_036435485.1. Taxonomy (NCBI): domain Eukaryota; kingdom Viridiplantae; phylum Streptophyta; class Magnoliopsida; order Apiales; family Apiaceae; genus Saposhnikovia; species Saposhnikovia divaricata. The sequence goes on along the minus strand of CM071599.1, from coordinate 19,867,776 downwards.
AATGAGAGAGCGCCCATTGGCTACAGGAACAGAGCTCCCAAAGCACACACCAAAAAGTCCCCATCTTTCCACCTTAGGGCGCGCCCTTAGTGTTTAAGAAGGGTCCTTATATCCAGGCAAACCCCTGGAGGCCTTCTGCGACGGACATCCCCCTCCTAAGATACGACAGGAGGGAATTCTTCAACTTCTGGAATTCCAGTTGGAGTGGAATCCACTCTTGAGTGAAATTCATACTTGAGTAGAATCCTAGGAGAGATCTCTTCTCACAAAATCAACCTGAATAGATTTGTCACTATGTTTTTATACTTAGGGCGCGCCCTCTTTGTAGAGAAAGAGAGGGCGCGGCCTGATTCCTCCATTTTCTATAAAACCCCTAATTAAACCTAGAATCCCCCAAATTGAACCTATAATTTGACCCGAATCCATCTTGAAAAACCGGAACCGAATTTTGGATATAACAACTACCCCCCAATTCCGTATGAAATCAAAGATGATGTACGGAATTTCTTCTATAAAACTTAAAATTCTCACAATCTTCTGAACAAGGCGCGCCCTAAGAGAGGGCGCGTCCTTGGAATTTCAACCGACTCTACAGCTGTCAACCACTATCTCTTCAAAACCACTATAAATACCTCCCTTATCTTCCACTTTACTCTTTTCACTTTCTTTCTCTAACAAAACCGACACCGGCGACTTTGAGTTTTCCGAACACCAATCCGGCCAATCTCGTCACTTTTCCGGTCATTTCTTCACTAAATCGAATTCTAGAACTTACAAGGTACGTTCTCATGTCTTTATTTCAAGTTTTCACCATGTTTTTTGCTTGATTTAGCACCTTGACTGTCGGTTATCTTCGTGTTCTATAATATTGCTTGTATGTATATTTGTATGTATACGCGTTTGATCTTATATTGCTGCTATAACTTCTACAAAACATGTTTCTGTATATTGAATTAATCCGTTGGGCGCGCCTTACACATAGGGCGCGTCCTTAGCTTTACTTTTGCTAATACACAAGGCTGTCCTTAGTTGCGTATCAGTACCTTCTCTATTGACCAACCCATTAGTTTTGACTTGTAGAAAAAATTCTCGTTATATTCCTCTCATGGGCGCGCCCTCAGTTTCTTTACTTTTTTTAATTTTGCAGCTGGAGGGCGCGCCGTCTCCATTTCACCCCTTTAAGGAACTTAACAAACGCATTGGGGCTTACTCTCCTTTGCCAGCACCTCTTCCTCCTAATCCGCCTAGACCTCTCTTCTCATTTGTATCCTCAGAAGACAGGGCGCGCCTTATCCAGGATTTTAACGAAGACAAGATGAGTTTTTCCAGTGAAGACTCCTTGGACAACATTCCCCTTAGCAGCCGTATAAAGAGCAACACAGAAACTTCAAAACCAATACCCGAAAAAACTCCAAACCTTTTGCATACAGATCCCTCAGATAATGATTATATTCCAAATTCCAATTCCTCCAACGACACACACTCTTCTGATACTTACTCCTCTGAGGGCGCGCCTTCAGCTTCTTCTATTTCACCCACAGCCGACTCCGAACCTACATCTCCATTACCTTCCCCAGTCCCGTTTAGACATTGGGAAGTCCTTGATGAAGAAATCGATATAGATTTTGGTAAATATGATGCCATGTCTGAAAAGGACAAAAATATTCTTAGAAAGAAACGAGGCAAATTGGCTTGTGTGAATATGTCTTCGACAGCCACAAGCGACGAAGTAGGATGGGCTATGCAATATTATGGCCAAGAAGGAATCTGGGCCATTCCATATGCTAACCATCGCCCACACATCTTCAATTATGGTAAAAATTTCAAAATTCCGAGGATGGTCTTAACTCCAAAACTGGTTGCTCTTGGTGTGGGCGCGCCCTTACACCCATATCTAAGGGAAGTACTCGAATGGTACAATCTTGCACCCATTCAACTTAGTCCCAATAGCTACAAACTTTTACTTGGTTTATTCATTCTCTATCACGATCTTCAATTTGGAGCTCCTTCCATGCACGAAGTCAGTTTCTTCTACAGCATTCGTCAATCCAGTATAGGCTATTATTATTTAGTAATAAATAAGCCTCACAACAATAAAGGATTTTCTGAGGGTAGGATCAGCCACACCAAACACTGGAAGGAACCATTCTTCTTCGTTTGGGATGTCCCTCGAGTTCGTGTGCAGTTCAACACCGATCCCTGTAAGTTAGGGCGCGCCTTAAATCCTTTTTTCCTTAATAACTTTCCACTTGAACTTTCATTAACTTTGAATTAACACAGATAGAAGAGTTCAGAAAACTCTCCAAGGCGCGGCCTCTCTCAGGGCTCAGACTATCCTCAAAATTGCCGAAGAAAAATTCAATCTTCAAACCCTTATCACGGAAGAAAACCTAAAAAGAGTTGGGATTCTCTCTGAGAGGGTTGGTTCCTTCTGTAAATTTAAAAAATTTAGAAATGGCATTGCCGTTCCCTCACCCTCTAGTGACAGCGATGAAAATTACGACTCTGATGAAGGTATAAAAATTATAGCATAGGGCGCGTCCTTATCTTTCTTGCCAAAAGTTTCTTCTTATTTATTATTTTTTATAGCCTGTCTAATACCCTTATCCAGGGCGCGGCCTAATTCTTCCTTTTTTTTTCTCGTACAGGTATGGCTCCTAAGATTCCTCGGGGTTTCGGAGGCACAAAGAAAAATGACAAGGAAAAAAGCGATGACAAAGCTGGTACCTCTAGGGCGCGCCCAGCAAAAGATTCCAGCAAAAGCATTCCTTCAAGCGATTCCTTGAAGAGGGATGTTGAGGTTCTTCATCAACCTGTTGAAAAAAGCAAAAGACAAAGGATCGAGGCCGCGCCCTCCTATGTTGAAACTCTCATTGGGCCTTCTGCGTCCTCGTTTGTCAAGGAATCCGAAGTGGATAAATGGCAAAACATGGATGCCGAAGAGGAAATCCATTCCATGATCCATGCCTCCTCCCAGCTCCTCATTCAATCTCTAGGGCGCGCCCAGAGAGTCCACAAGGAAAAACTTCACCTTAACAAACTCGAAGCTGAAAATAGGAAGTATTCGAAGATGATCATCGAGAATGATAATAAATGGAAAAAAGATCTAGACGCCAAGGATGTTACAATTGCTGATCTGAAACACGACCTTGATGAATCTTGTGAACATCGTGATCTTCTGAATTCCAAGAATGCCAGGTTGGAGAAGGAGATAGAGGAGTTGAAGATACAGCGTGACAGTCTTGAGATCGAGAAGGCCGACTGTTGGAAAGATGAGAAACAACGTGTTGAAGATGAAAACTTCCAAAGGGGCTTTGACTTCTATCTCCTTGGTTTTCTGGCTAATGATCCTAACTACAACTGGGAGGAAAAGTTTGGTCGTGAAAGTGCCGAAGATATCGAGGACTTCAAGAGGGTGCACGCAAGTGCAATTAAAGCAAAGATGATCGAGCTAGGTTTGGACGAGGATCCTCAGGGCGCGCCCTCTCCCACAGATATTCCTGAAGCTCAAAATTAAGATGCTCAAACACTCCCTCCTGTAACAAATCAAGCCTCCCTTCCTGAAGATACAACTCCTCTCTCCGTCATCCAGTCTACAAACAACCAGGACGCGTCCCCTGCTAAGGACGCGCCCTAAAAACTTTTATCACCTTTGAACTTTTGCTAGGTTTTAACATTTAAGGTGCGGGCCCTTTGTAAAACCCTGCAAATTGTATTTTGAATGTCGTGAATATTGTCCGTGTTTTTATGACTAAATATTGTGTTTCTGCAAAATTCTGTTCAACTGCCAAATTACTTTTACCACAAAACAGCTATAGGGCGCGCCCTAACATATAGGGGGCGACCTTTGTAAAATTTTCTTTATCACTGTTAAAAACACATCTTCGTAATTTTCAGATAATTCTTCTATTTTTCACATCATATAATGTGTAAATACAGGGCGCGCCCTAGTTTGAGCGCGGCCTCTTGTGTTTTATCAGCCAATATTCTTCCAACTCTTGAAAACATTGAAACACTTAGAATAAAAAATCTTCATTCATATTGAGGGCGCGCCCTAAGGCATTACCCTTTTCAATATTCCTTTTACTTGTCAATTATTGCTTGTATTTAAACAGAATTTCACAGGGCGCGCCCTAAGGCATAGAGCACGACCTCTTGTAATAAAAATAATCTTCAAAAACTTGAAAAAATGTCTTGATAAACTTTATTAATCTTCAAATAAACTCAAATCTCAACAGAACAGGGGAAGGTATACATGAACTACCCCCCGAGCTAAGGAGAATAAACTTCGAAAAAGCGTAGAATAAAAACAGCAAGTCTCGACCAGAACTAAAGAAGGCGTACGTGTACTACCCCCCTAGACTAGGAGAAGATTTATTTATGCTAGTCTATAACTTAAATATAAGCCTTCATACAATAGGGGGTCAAAGCCGCACCCTACTGATAGTATTTCCTCAGATGCTCTACATTCCATGCCCTTGGGATTGTGTTGCCATCCAAGTCTTCTAGATGATAAGTCCCTTCCCAGATGATAGACTTGATCTTGTAAGGTCCTTCCCAGTTGGGACCAAAGACTCCATGCGCTGCTACCCTTGTATTTGGCATAACTTTCCGCAGAACTAGATCACCCACCTTAAAAGGTTGAGCCTTCACCTTCTTGTTATAATACCGTGCAGCCCTCTGCTGATAAGTTGCCAACCTCAACTGCGAATTTGCCCTCATTTCTTCTAGGAGATCAAGATTTAACCTTTGATTAACCATATTTGATTCTTCACCATAAAAATCTCTTCGGAATGATCCTGCTCCAATCTCCACTGGCACCATTGCTTCACATCCATAAGACAATATGAAAGGAGATTCTCCGGTTGTGGTTCTTGGAGTCGTGTTATACGACCATAAGACCATGGGAAGTTCTTCAGGCCAATTCCATTTGCTTTCTTCCAACTTTGTTTTCAAGGTATACTTGATTATTTTGTTGACAGCCTCTGTCTGCCCATTGCTTTAAGGATGATACACAGCTGCAAATTCCTTCTTTATCCCCAAATCATCACACAATTTTCTCAATTCCTTGCTGTCAAACTGCTTTCCATTGTCCGACACAAGTTTATACGGAATTCCAAACCTGCACACAATAGAGTTGAAAACAAAATCTCGAATCTTTCTTGCTGTAATTGTGGCCAGGGGCATTGCCTCCGCCCACTTGGTAAAGTAATCCACAGCGACAACAGCATATTTCACTCCTCCTTTGGCTTTAGGGAGCTCTCCAATAAGATCTATTCCCCACATAGTAAATGGCCACGGACTCATTAAAGAAGTCAAAGTGGTAGCAGGGCTGGTAGAGTAATTGGCGAACCTTTGACACTTGTCACATGCCTTAACAAACTCGTAAGCATCCTTCTTCAAGGTAGGCCAATAATATCCTTGCCTTAATACCTTCATTGCCAACGAACCACCCCCCGAGTGATTGCCGCAAATCCCTTCATGAATCTCCCTAAGGATGTAATTGCATTCATCTCCATCTATACACTTGAGAAGTGGCTGATTGAAACCCCTCTTATATAATATCCCATCATACTCCACGAATCTAGCTGCTTGATACTGAAGCCGCCTGGCCTCCAGCTTTTCACTTGGAAGTATACCTTCTCGGATATATTTTTGAATGGGAGTCATCCAAGTAATATTGGGAATAGATTCCACTTCCATGACTTCAACCTCTGGAATGCTAGGTACTTCCTGTACTTGCAAAGGTACTGTCCCCAATAGCATAGCGTCTTTCTGTGACCCCAACTTGGCTAACACATCTGCACTACAGTTCTCATCTCGTGGAATACACTCTACCCGTACTTCTCGGAACTTTTTGATCAATCGTTGAGCGCACCTCATGTAAAGCTCTGTCCTTGGACCTCTACACTGAAATCCACCTTTCACTTGTCCGACCACTAGTTCTGAATCACTTAACACAATGAGATTCACTACCTTCATCTCCAAAGCCATCTTTAGCCCATTAATCAAGGCTTCATACTCTGCATCATTATTGGTCGCCTGAAATTTGAAGTGAATAGCACTCATGAGTTGATTCCCTTCGGGGGTAAGCAAGATTACTCCTGCTCCAGCCCCTCCATTGTTGACAGCTCCATCTACTTGTAACTTCCACCAAGGTTGAGGAACTTCTTCAAATGGGGTTGCCCTCTTAAGCAGAACTTCAGGCTCAATTAATACAATTGATTTTTCTTCATTTTCCGACTCGAATTCAAGAATGAAATCAGCTAAAGCTTGACCCTTTATAGCTGTCCTTGGAGTATATTCCAAATCAAATTGTCCCAGCTCAACTGCCCATTTTAACATTCGACCAGAGGTTTCCGGCTTGTGGAGAATTCCTCTCAATGGATATGCCGTACGAACTTCAATCTTGTGAGCCTGAAAATAAGGACGAAGCTTCCTTGACGCCAAAACTAAGGCATAAACCAACTTTTCCATGCTAGTATATCTGGTTTCCGCATCGAGCAAACGCTTACTCACATAGTAAACCGGAGACTGATGATCAACTTCTTCTCTTACTAATACAGCACTGATAGAATGTTCTGAAACTGCCAAGTATAAAATTAACGTCTCTCCTTCCACGGGCTTAGCTAAGAGAGGGGGATTTCCCAAATGCTCCTTTATTCTCTGAAAAGCTTCCTCACACTCAGATGTCCATGCAAAATCTTTGGATGCCCCCTTTATCGCCTTGAAGAATTCTCTGCATTTATCCGACGATTTTGAAACGAAACGATTAAGGGCTGCTATCCTTCCCGTGAGACTCTGAACTTGCTTTACACTAGACGGAGATTTCATGTCAAGAAGAGCTTTTATTTTTGCTGGATTTGCCTCGATTCCACGATGATTAACAATAAATCCTAGAAACTTCCCGGATTCTACCCCAAAGACACATTTTTGAGGATTCAACTTCATCCTAAACTTCCTCAAAATCTCGAACATCTGTTCCAAATGCTTTACATGGTCCTCTGCTCTTAAGGATTTAACAAGCATATCATCCACGTATACCTCCATGGTTTTCCCTATCAAATCCTTAAACATCATGTTCACCAATCTTTGATAGGTTGCGCTAGCATTGATTAACCCGAAAGGCATGCCAATGTAACAATACAATCCTCGATCTGTAATAAAGGAAGTGTGCTCCTGATCCAGCTCATACATAGGAATCTGGTTGTAACCAGAGTAAGCATCCATGAAACTTAAAAGAGCATGTCCTGCCGTAGCATCCACCAACTGATCAATCCTCGGGAGTGGAAAGCTATCCTTCGGGCATGCCTTGTTCAGATCAGTGAAATCCACACAAGTTCGCCATTTTCCATTTGGTTTTTTCACAAGAACCGGATTAGCCAACCAATCTGGATAATATGACTCCTTGATCAGCCCAACATCTAGAAGTCTATCCACCTCTTCTTTCAATGCTATGGCTCTCTCTCCACTTACTGGCCGGCGTTTCTGGCGAATTCCCTTCTTGGTAGGATCTATATTCAGACGGTGACACATAACCTTCGGATCAATCCCAACCATATCAGCATGACTCCAAGCAAAAACATCCAGATTGTTTAAAAGGAAATTGGTGAGCATGCCTCTTAACTTGGAGTTCAACTGCGACCCAATCTTCAGAACCTTAGTTGGATCCCTCTCATCTACCAAAATAGAAATTGTATCCTCTGCAGGACCAGTCTTTTCCACTGGTTGCGGTGTCCTTGGGTCAAGGTCGAAATCAAAACTTCGAGGATCTTCAACCGGTGCTACATCCTTGGAGGGCACGTCCTCTTTAAGAGGGAAGTCTTCCTCGACAAGGGTATGCACCAAACCTTCAAGTAACATTCGTCTCCCTTCAACCTGCTCACCCTTGAGATCAAACGAGATTACTTCCTCTGCATCTTCCTCTATTTCCTCCAAAATTCCTTCTTGAAGCTCATCAAGAACCGAGGTATCATCCTCAGGGCGCGCCCTGTATAGCAGTTCTTCCTCTTCAGGTTCCTGGACAAGATAATGGGCTTTCACCTCTTCTGGGACAACACTCATGACTCCGGAACCACTCCCACGCAGGGCGCGCCCTCCATCCTGCTACCTTCTAAACCCTTTAATCGCCTTATGGTAGCAATCTCTGGAGTCATGCTGAGAGCCCCGTACAGTTCCCACACCATTTGGCGTAGGAAATTTCATCGCGAGATGATAGATGGAGGTCACAACTTTCATTTCCTTCAACAGGGGTCGTCCTACTAGAGCATTATGTGAGGAATCCACATTCAAAATCATGAAATCCATCATTTGCGTCACAGAAAGGTTTCCTTCCCCAAGAGTTACCGGTAATTTGATAGCTCCCATAACTTTTACCGATTCTCCTGAAAAACCATAGATCCATCCGTTGTCTTGAATCATATCCTTGTCTAAGAGTCCCAGCTTCTTATAAGTACTGTAGTAGAGTATGTTTACCGAGCTTCCATTGTCCACGAAAACCCGATGGACATTCTTCGAACCAATCTGAATTGCTACTACCAGAGCGTCATTATGAGGATGATGTACCCATCTAGCTTCTTCTTCGGCGAAAGTTATGTCGGCACATTCCCCCTTGAACAACTTAGGTGGCCTCAATTCCAAGCTATTCACATTTGTGAGAGGTCGATACCTCGCTTCCCTGGAATATCTCTCCATAGCGTGATTGCTATCTCCCCCTAAATGGTGTCCTCCAAAGATGGTGTGAATACTCCCTTCTTTGACGAATTTCTTCTCTTCCGGCTTACCATCTCCGTGGAGGGCGCGCCCTCCATCTCTCCTGTCGGGATTCTCCCTATGCTTCTTCACCTCCCTAACAATCCATTCCGTCAGGTATCCTTCCTTAATCAAATCCTCAATCTCTTCCCTGAGTTGACGACATTCATGAGTGTTATGCCCTGAGGATTCATGGAATTCACAATACTTTTTCTTATCCTTACTCTGCCAGGAGGTCAATGGTTCCGGCTTTCTGAAGAACCCTTTGTTCTTATTCACCTCAAAGATATGTTCAATAGAAGCTGCTAAAGGAGTATAGTTACCCGGCCTTTGATCGTAAGTGTATGTATCAGGTGGACCCCAATTTCTTCCAGTTTCAGTTAAATTTATCCGGTTCGCACCAGTTGCTATACGACGGGTAGGACTGGGAGACCTATCCTTCCTTTTACCGATCTTTCCCTTAGAACCGTTCTGACTGTCAGTTTTTCGGTTGTCTGCCAAGGATTGTTCCACAATTTTGAAAGACTCAGCTTGTGCAAACACATCAGCCAACGTAGGTGGATCACGTCCTTGAAGATGTTTCCAGAAATCAGTTCCCACCGACAATCCAGCAATTAGGAAACTCTTGAGTGTTTCATCTGTCGCTCCTCTCACCATAGTGGATTCCGAGTTGAATCTCTTGAAATAGGATTGCAAACTCTCTCCTTCCCTTTGCTTGATGTTGGCCAAAGTCGTGACCGGAGGAGCATATTTTACCGCAGCCTGGAACTTAGTCAAGAACAAGTTCCTCATCACCTGCCATGACGTAATTACCCCCGGACCAAGCTTCTGAAACCATTGCTGGGCACTCTCCCTGAAAGTTGCTGCCAACAATCGACACCTAGCCAGTTCCGTAACTTGATAGACATCCATCTCAATGTCAAAACGTCCAAGGAATTCCACAGGGTCTGCATTCCCATGAAATCGCAAATCATTAGTCATTGATCTATACCCAGCAGGGAGCTGCGCCTCTCTAACCTCAGTTGAGAAGGGAGAAGATGTTGGAGCAGTTGCAGATATTCTTCCTCCATCTAGGTGAGCAAGGAGTTTCTTTAAGTCATCCACATTAAATGTTCCCACTCCAGGAATATTCTGGATATTTGGTTGTTCCACAGTCTGAGTACCCCCCGGGGGTGGAGGTGGCGGTGGAGCCGCCGTCTGAATACCTCCTTGAACTTCAACTTGTGGTTGAGTCACAACCTCTTGAGTTTGAATTTGATGACCCTCGGGATTTCCATGAGGTTGTGGATTCCCTTGAGAACCTCTCTGATACTGTTCTCCCGAGCGAGAGTGCGTCCTCGACCTGGACTCACTGGAAGTGCTTGAGGGAATTTGATGGATGCGGGGGGATCTCCCACCTGAGGGCGCGCCCTGATTACGGGGGCGCCTATTTCCCTGGTGCCAATCCATTCTTCTGTCACCGTTATCACGGTTTCTTCTCTCGGTATTATCACGATGAGGAGTTTGGTGGAATCCAAGGGGCCGCGACCTGTTTTGAACAGGGGGCACGCGCTGTGGATTATCATTTCGAGCAAGAGTTCTCTCATGTCCAAGGGGCCGCGACCTGTTGTCAGGGGGCACGCGCTGTGGATCATGACTCTGAGGAAGGGCTCGCTCATGTCCAAGGGGCCGCGACCTGTTATCAGGGGGCACGCGTTGTGAATCATGGGGCCTCGATTCCATATATTTGTCTTTCTTCTGAAGCTCGAGGAGCACCATCCTCAAATCATCGTCATCAAGCCTTATTCCAAGGCATTCTTTCAAGCTGGCAAAATATCTCATTTCTTTAGCGATTTGCTCTTCATCCCTTTGAATCTCATGAGGAGTGCGCCCTGAACGGTGAGGATGAGGGCGCGCCCTCTCTTGAGGATTCACCAACCTGCGCTCAGAATTATTTTAACTAGGATATTCAATAATAGGATCAGAATAATCTAACCTTCGAGGAGTGACCAGCTGAAATCTCTTTTCATGACTTTCCTCCCCCCTTCGAGAATCTTCCACGATCTGAGGGGATTTCCCTGATCGGCGATGATTTCGTGGGATACTCCGAGATTTTCTCCTTGATTCTTGCTCTTCCTCCACCGAACCCAATCTCGCCCCGAAACTATTTATGGCATCTTGCATAACATACAGCTGTTCCATTAATGCCGAATTACTGATGAGAACGGGCGGCTGTCCGCCGATGGCGGCCGGAGTTCCTTGATGTCGCGGAGGAGCAGCTATATTTTCCGGGACGTAAGCTTCATGACGCGCTCGGTTATCTCCCAAGCTATCTTCAGAATCGTAACCATCTTCTTCTTGAGAACCTCTGCCATGATTGTGAGACATCTTTTCCTCCTAAGATGTAGATCTTGATTGGCTCCCCTCCTTCTAGCGCCAATTTGTTGACGGAGGAATTTGGGAACAACAAAATTCGAGGTGTGTCGCCGGAAACAAGATCTGATGCGGCGGTTCTTTGCCGGAGAAAACGGTGGTGTGTGGTTGTTGAGCGTAATTGGTGGCTGAGATTGATAGGGTTAGCGGCGGCTATTTCAGAGCTCTCGAATTCCAACCCCTCAATCTGCCTACGTACCCCGGTATTTATAGGGGATCAAGCCATACGTAGTTCTTGGAGAACAAGAAATCCAAATGGGCTTGGATAACGGACCAGCTTCCGGAATGTTCTACTATGAGGCCTAACCACAAAGGCCCAAGGCTCATCCAAGATCTCAAGACTTCACAGATAAGGAAACTTCCCCCGTCGAGGACTAGTCCCATCCGTTACCAGCTATTTCTTGATTTCAAGGATGCAGGTATAGCCGTGGTTTACCCCAAGTGCAGAACGCATCCCTGTCCCCCGAATGAGAAGCACCCACCAGATAGCAGGACAGGTGATCCAGAGCTTTTGGGTGCAAAGTGCAGGATTACTCCAAAGTTCCCCAATGAGAGCGCGCCCATTGGCTACAGGAACAGAGCTCCCAAAGCACACACCAAAAAGTCCCCATCTTTCCACCTTAGGGCGCGCCCTTAGTGTTTAAGAAGGGTCCTTATATCCAGGCAAACCCCTGGAGGCCTTCTGCGACGGACATCCCCCTCCTGAGATACGACAGGAGGGAATTCTTCAACTTCTGGAATTCCAGCTGGAGTGGAATCCACTCTTGAGTGAAATTCATACTTGAGTAGAATCATAGGAGAGATCTCTTCTCACAAAATCAACCTGAATAGATTTGTCACTATGTTTTTATACTTAGGGCGCGCCCTCTTTGTAGAGAAAGAGAGGGCGCGACCTGATTCCTCCATTTTCTATAAAATCCCTAATTAAACCTAGAATCCCCCAAATTGAACCTATAATTTGACCCGAATCCATCTTGAAAAACCGGAACCGAATTTTGGATATAACACTAAGATATTTCATTCTATACTTATGCCTATAGATGATTCTTTGGATAATGACGAGGTTGAAGAGGAAACTGAAAGAGTGTTGATATTTAATCATAAGCTTGAATTTTATTTTAGTCATTTGATTTAGTTTCTATTGCTGGAGATTTGGTCTTTAGTAGAGGATTTTTAGGAAGAAAATAAACATAAGAGTAAGTGCTAGAGGTACCGAATTGGGTACCAAAATTTGTTACCAAATGATATGGCACTAATTACTTGGCATTTTGGGATGCTTTAATTAGATGAACCTGGCGGGTACATTACAATTATACCAATCAAAACAATGTCACGTCATTTGGTAACAATTTTTGGTACTCAATTTGGTACATCTAGAATTTTCTAAGAGTAATTATAGGAAGGTAGTTAGACCGATGAACCCATTTCCCTTATTCTTAGCATCCATTTCTGTTCAGTAGTTTTGTATATATTGTGGTTTGTGATCTAATAAAAAGTAAGTCATTTTGGTGTGCATATTTTATGTGTTCTCAGTTTTATATATCAAACAGTTGATAATATATTATAAGTACACAGACAGAAGAGTGTAGTTTTGATACAAGAATTGGTATTAGAGCTATTGGTACATGTCAAAGACGATGAGTATGGAGACGAATAAAGGAAAGGGTGGAAGCCTTGGTCTAAGTTATCCCATGTTGACAAAGAGTAATTACACTGCTTGGTCTTTGAAAATGAGGGTTTTTATGTAAGCCCATGAGGTCTGGAAGGCTGTAGAACCGAGTGACCCTAAGGTTGCGGTCGAAGGCAAAAAGGACAAAGTGGCGTTGGCCATGATTTAACAAGCTATACCAGAAGAGATGTTGTTGTCTATTGCAGAGAAAAAGACAGCCAAGGAAGCCTGGGAAGCTTTGAAGACTATGTGTCTTGGTGCAGATCGAGTAAAACAAGTAAGGGTACAGACCTTGAAGGCAGACTTCGATTCACTAAGCATGGGTGAAACGGAGCAACTTGATGATTTTTATATTAAATTAAATGGAATTGTAACAACCATTCGATCTCTTGGTGAAGAAGTAAAAGAGTCATATATGGTGAAGAAACTACTTTATGCGATTCCATCAAAGTTCCTAAAAATTGCTTCGACAATTGAGCAATTTGGAGATTTAGAAAAAACGTCTGTTGAGGAGGCCATTGGGTCCTTAAAGGCTCATGAAGAACGTTTAAAGGAGCAAGGACAAACAAGTGGTGGACAGTTGATAATATCACAAGAGGAGTAGGTAAAAAAGAAAATGAAGTGGGAAAACTTTACATCAGAATGCTGTCAAGAGGATTATGCGCTATGATAAAGGCACACTACAGCTTGGTTTAGTTTAAACAGAAAAGGGAGGTAACAATGCTTTAACTAGGTTCTCTGATAGTGATCTAGCTGGAAATCTTGATGATAGGAAAAGCACCAAGGGGATGGTTTATTACTTGAATGAAAGTCTTGTGACATGGGTAACTTAAAAGCAGAAATGTGTGGCTTTATCTTCATGTGAAGCAAAGTCCATGGCGGCTACTGTAACAGCTTGTCAAGGGATCTGGTTGAAAAATCTGTTAAAGCAGGTTACAGAGGAAGATATTGGTCCTGTGGTTATATGTGTTGATAACAAATCAACAATTGATTTGGCCAAGAATCCGGTATTTCATGGGCGAAGCAAATATATCGATATTCGATATCATTTCATTCGAGAGTGTGTAGAACGTGGTGAGATTGTTATAAAGCATGTCTGCAGTGAAGGTCAGCGAACTGATATCCTAACTAAAGCACTGGCAACTATAAAGTTCGAGAAGATGCGCAGCTTATTGGGTGTCAAGAATCTCATTCTCATAAAGCAAGTTTAAGATTAAGGGAGAGATTGTTGACATTTAATCATAAAATTGCATTTTATTTTAGTCATTTGATTTAGTTTCTACAGCTCGAGAATTGGTCTTTAGTTAGTAGAGGATTTGTAGGAAGAAAATAAACATAAGAGTAATTGTAGGAAGGTAGTTAGGCACATGAACCCATTTCCCTTATTCTTAGCATCCATTTTGTTCGATAGTTTTGTATATATTGTGGTTTGTGTTCTAATAAAAAGTAAGTCGTTTTGGCGTGCATATTTTCTGTGTTCTCAGTTTTATATATCAAACAGTTGATAATACATTTATAAGTACACAAACATGAGAGTGTAGTTTTGATGCAAGAAAGAGCGGGCAAACCGGGTAATTTTCAGGAGTTCTTCATGAATTTTTAGTTGGATTTCACATGTGAAGACTTGTCAAAGAATACATCCCTTGTGGAACGAAATTGGCGTTGATGTTGGCTCCCAGGTTGGTTTTTATAGTACTCTTTTATTACAAAACACTAGTCAGGAAATTAGATCACTGATAAAACAATTTCTGACTTGAGAACTTAAACTCTTCACAGTTATCAGCAGCTCCAAAAAGAAGAATTGCAGGATAGATTAATACTGAGGCTATTAGGTACATTCTAATAATGCCTTTGTGCCTTCTAGCGTGCATCTGCACCTCACCATATGAATCTCCCCGTACTAAGCGCGTGCGCACATATATTGCCCCTGCTATATATATTGCCTGAGGCTGATAGAATTCACTGCTATATATGTTTCTTCAGAATTAACGTTTCTCCAGAATTGTTTGCAATTTGCTAAAGTTCATAACTCTGTTTAAACTTCAGCAAACTTATCAAGTACATTTGTTTCTTGATAACTACATGAATAAAAAATAAAATGGAGAGTACTTGGTGTTACTGAAGAGCACAGACATTTCAAAACAAACAAATTTAATTAGTTGGTATTATATACTACTATTTCACCACATACAAGTTACAATAGTAATGCTTGACAAAAAAAAAAGTTACAATAGTAATGAAGCGTACATGGAGGATCACATAAATAAATATGAGGAAAAACAAAGAGCCAAAGGCCATCCACTTCAGTATTTACAATTAATGATTTATAACTTATAAAAAATTAAAAAAATCACTCTGTAATTTAAAGTATCCAATTTCCCTTTCCAACCTGTAGTAGCATCTACCATTATTTTTTCGGAATGGGCAAGACTTATTATCCCAACCCCATAAACTACACATAAGAAAATAATCCAACCTACATTTCCATAGTGAATAACTGCCGGAAAAAAGGGGCTAGAATTTGATGGAATCATCAAATAAGAAAAGAAGCCTACCACCAGCAATTCATGAGCAGTTTAAATTATAGTAACAAACTTGACCAGCGGGAAAGCACCACATGTAATTCATTGTCCATGCATATACCACATTCGAATACAAACCATACATAGGGTACACAAACAGCCAACCACATCGAGAACAGATAAAAGGTTCTACTGGAACTATAGTAGTTAAAGAGTCATTATACGAGTTCTAAATACCATAAGGAATATAATAGCTAAAACTCAGCAAGCTGTGAACAAGTGAGTTGTGTCTCTTCTTAGCAAAGGAACCCTTTTACTCCAACTCTTTTTCTAGCTTATACATTGAATCACCACCACGTACGAATCTTGCATGTATAGAATGGCGAACATTGTTAAACTCGTGGCAATAATAGCAGCCATTCGTTATATCTCCTGTTTTATCTCCTGGCAAGAAAAATTCATGGAGTTAACGAAACAAGTAGCCCGTAACCTTGATCATGAAGAGACATAGAAACAAATCAATAGGCAAGAACAAACAAATATGACATAAACTAAATCACATGATCACTTCTACTTATCATAAAACAAACCTGTAATTAGGTCTGCTGGTGTCAGGATCACGCAATGCTTACAAGATAAAACTCCGCTGGTACCTGTCAGTTCGGCGAAAAACATTTCCTCCGGAGCAGTGACAACATCAGTCTCCTTAGCCTTGAAGTTGACATGGAAAAGTAAGCATGTCGGCAGGATCACACGTGTGACGAAACCCGGCTCCACCAATTCCCATTTTATATGCTATGAGTTTTAGGTCAAGGCAAACAGAACAGAAACAAACATCAAGAGAATCCAACTAAAATGGTAATTCATGATGTGATTTAATGAATAGAAAAAAAATAACATGCCAAAAAAAAAAAATACTGACAAATCCTTCGTTGTAATACTTCAAGGCTTCAGTTGCATAGAGGCTTGCACCATCAACTTGTTCTGATATGAACTCGTTTTTGGGTTCGAGGGAAAATTGTCCAAGCCTGCAAGTTCAGATATTGAAAAGCAAAATCACTAGTAAGTTTGAGCAAATCAAGAAAAAGATTATTAATATATGCAGCAGCAAAACACTGGAAAAAACAATAAAGTACAGATAAATTTGCAAATAAATAGAACCAGCAGCAGGTAACCCCAGTGTAAATAACAAGCAGATAATCCAATCAAAATGACTGTACAAATTTCAAAACTCAATCACATAAGGATTTCAAAACCCCAAGTCCAGTTCAATTATCGAGATGGCACATCCCTGGAAACACAAATGTTCTAATGTTTAATGTTTTGACTTTTCAATATGTATATTGTGTGTTTTAGAAATAAATATTTGATAAATAGCTTGGTGAAGTATGTGTGGAGAGACAGTTGGAGTAAAATACAAGAGCCAAACAACCACTTACCTGGATAAGTGCATTTCATACTCGGGAATTGCATTGTTCTGGTTGGTATCGCATATGTCTTGTACCGTTTCGTACCTTTCATCAGCGCCACGTACGAATCCTCCACCTTTAGGATGCCAAACATTGTTATAGCAGCGACAAAAATAGCAGCCATTCAATTTATCTCCTGCAAGACGAATTCACGGGAGTTGATAAAACAAGTAGGTTGTTATCTTGATGAGCGATTGACAAAGAAACAGATGAAACAAGCAGGCAAAGAGAAATGCAGCTAATAGTAATGAGACACGGATAAAATCACATTAGCACAACTAGATTTCAAAAACCAGACCTGAAGATGAAAGAGAGTTTATTGGTCCCAAGGATACGCAGAGCCTGATGGAAACCCCGGAAGTTAAAGACCTTGTCATCTCGGTAAAAAACATCTCGTCTGGAGCAGCAGCAACATGAGTATTTCTTGCCGTGAAGTTGATATGGAGAAGTATGCATGGCTTCAGGGCCACGGGTGTAACACAACCAAGCTTCAGCAGTTGAAATTTCTGAGGCTGTGAATTTTAAGACAAGGCAAACAGAAGAGAATGAAAATATTAACAAAAAAGGTGATTTGATGTTGAGAGAGAGAGAGAGAGAGAGAGAGAGAGAGAGAGAGAGAGAGAGAGAGAGAGAGAGAGAGAGAGAGAGAGAGAGAGAGAGAGACTGAATTTTGGTTATAAGAGTTCAAGGCTTGAGTTGCAAGTTTCAGGCTAGGATCATCCTCAGGTGCTACGCGGGTCCATTGGATTTCATGAAGGCGGAAAGCTTTTGTATGGCTGCAATTAAAATCAAAAGAGGATACATTTTGAAAACAAAATAGCATTCAGCAAGGGGATAAAAAAGGAAATGTAAAAAAAAGTAAAAACATGAATGACATTTTAGGAGAAAGCATAGAGGTATGTTATTTCAAGGGACAAGGCAAACATCACAATAATTATACAATAAATGTATATGTCGATGATGAAGAATTGGGCATGCTTATATATATAAAATTCCAGAAACTAACCAACCCCACAGTAATTTACACATATGAACACAGGAAAGCAGAAAACTCCAATCAAAGTTACAGGTAGAAAAATCAATTACACGAAAACCCCCCCAAAGTACAGATGTAATATATGTTGGATGAATTTAAAAGAAGCAGAAGCAAATGAGGATTACCGGTAAACCGCCTCCATAAGATGGGTCTTGTCAGTCGGATACCTACTCCGACGTCGACCCTCCGATGTGGATGTTGGATGAGATTTTGATGAACTACTACTACTTCCCAATTCCCTGCCGGAACGTTTTTAATGATCAAATTGATTACCTCAGGCAGAATATAAATTTATAAATGAATTACGTACCATAGGGATTTCAAAACCCCTGTGAAATTATATACATACATACATACATACATACATACATACATACATACATACAACAAGTAAATTAGTTAATTACCTAGAAATCGATTCCTCACGATTGGACCTGGACGCATAACGCGGATCCTTGGATTTGGAGATATGATCGAATTTGTTGGTAATCCATGATGAAGAACTACTACTCCTCAATTTCCTGGCGGAACGCGGTTTTCTGCCGGAGCACGGAACCACCATCGTCGTCTGTGTTGTTTTCCGATTGGGGATAAAACCTTAAATTCACTATATTTAAATGGGTCATGGTGGAACGACCTCGTTTAAGTATTGGAAGGATCTATATTATATTAGTTTCTTTATTATTTTCTTGAAAAAATTATAAAATAATATTTGCAAATTTTATTAAGAAGTCCATGATACCTATGTTATAAATATTAACCTTTATTATTTTAATTGTTCTTGTATTTTTGAATAAAATTTCATATTTTTTATTTTAAAAATCATTCTATTTTAAATTTTCCCTATATTTTTTCACCCACTAATTTTATTATACTATATAATGATTAATATTTGTTTCTTGTAAAAATTACAAAATAATATCTACAATCCCCATTAATAATTTTTACTAATAATGTATAGTTTAACAATATTTTTAATTATTATTTAAAATATATAATTACTAATAATAATATTTATGTAATAATATTTTTGCCCCTGCTGACCAAACCACAAACACTCCTTTACACTAATTATATGGAGAATATAATTGTAATTTCAATTTATTTCCATCCTTTTTTTTTGCCACGGAAAGTAAAGATTTATTGCTCACTTAAATCTTTACAAAGAACATAAGAAAAAGCAGGGTGGACATTCCCCACATCCCACTGACGCTCAGCTATTGAACAGGTATACCTCGCTAGATAGTAAGCTACTCCGTTCGCAGAACGTTTAACAAAACGAATCAATACATTCTGACTCCTTAACTCCTCCAATAGATGTCTACAATCGTTCACAACCCTCCCTAGTTACGAGTAGCTAGTGAAGGAACTTCGAATCAATTGAATAACCTGGAGACAATCAGATTCAATTATGACATTCGAGATACTATTTTGTTTGATCCAACTTAGTGCTTCTCTGATGCCTACACTTTCTGCTAGCTCGGGAGACAATTTTCCTAGAGAACACTTTGACATGGCCTGGACAAGATAGCCTAAATGGTTCCGAACAACAATAGCATAGCTATAGCGATTTGGGTCTGAGAATAAAGCTGCATCTACGTTCGCCTTAACACTATTCGACGGAGGGGGCACCACTGCTCTAGACCATCTTCCTGAGACATGAAACTCAGAAACGGATCAAAGTTCTTATCTTGAGCAGCTTTCCACTGGTTAAGGAAAGATAACGCTGCATGAAATACTTCAGGAACACCAACACCTCGCTGCTTCCAAACTATGTCATTACGATTTTTCCACAAGAACCAACAGACTGTTACCTGGACACAAATATCTCTGTTATTACACTGCTCGAACACCAACTGAAGCCATTCAGCAAAGCTATTATAACCACCTGCAACTTGTTTGACAGACGAAAACTGATGACACTCTATAGCAAAAGAGCATGTGATAAGTGAATAAATAACTGATTCGTCACAGATGTTGCAGACTGGACACTGAGCATTAACCTGAATCCTTCTAACTTGCAATGTATCTTTTGTAGGTAGACAATTAGTCGATGCGCGCCACAGGAAATTCTTAACTTTATTCGGAATCTTCAGGTTCCATAACTTCCTCCAAAACCCTGAATTATCCGCTGTATTAGTCTGAATTTTGGATGCTTGGATAACATTATATCCGCTTTTCACTGAGTAGTGGCCCATCTTCTCATGGCGCCAATACCAGGTGTCCTTATCATTTTCAGTAAGAGGAATAGACAGAATCAATTCAGCATCCCTTTCCTCAAAGACATCCAAAACCAATTCTACGTCCCAAGCTTTTTCATTGATTTTGAACAACGATGCAACTTTCTGGTTTGAGATGGTCTCACTATCTGTGTGAACAAATGGGTCTTCGATTGATGGCAGCCACGGAGAATTTGTGATATCCACTGTTTGGCCATTTCCAATACGACAGGAGATGCCCTGAACCAACAAAGGTTGAGCTTCCATCACGCTACGCCAGATATAACTAGGGTTGGACCCCAGTTTAGCTGTTAAAAATGAGCCGGATGGATAGTATCTTGCTTTAATAATGCGACTCATTAACTTGTCCGGAAAAGAGATTAGCCTCCATGCTTGGTTACCTAGCAAAGCGATATTAAAATCTCGAAGATTTTTAAAACCCATATCGCCCTTGCACTTAGCCTCAGTTAATCGACTCCAACACATCCAATGAATACTTTTGTCTTTAGAGCTGTCGGATTTCCAATTTATTTCCATCCTAATTGCGGGAGATATGGATTATATGTTGAAATAGTGGTCTACTGTGTGTGTGACTTATACCTCATTCATTAATGCTGAGTTAGGTGGGAATCCCAGTTACATTTGACGGAGTGTTATGGAGGCCCAGCAGCTGGTGCGTCAAGGTGTAACATGCAGAGTTGGAAATGGTAGTACTATAAGCATTTTGAAAGATCCATTACTGCCGGATTCTACAGACCCGTATGTACACACGGTCAATGAGGCTCTAATGAATAAAAAAGTATTTAATCTTATGTTGATAGATTGTAATCAGTGGTATATTGATCTTGTTAATGATTTATTTTTCGAGAGAGATGCTGTTAGGAATCTGCCCGATTCCCGGCGAATGCGGAAGCGATTTGGTAAATATGTGTGCTTAGATCCCACAAATATACGTGATAGTAATAAAGCAACAAACCAACAATACAGTAAAAGAGACAAGAGATTTAACGTGGTTCGGCCCAGCCTACATCCACAAGAGTAACAACTTCACACTAGATAAAAGAGATTACAATATCCGGGTATCCGGCCCCTGAATTTTATACACAAATTCAGCCCTACGATACCTATTATGTATATCCCCAACTCACTGAAGTGTTTATCTCAAAACCTCCCCCTATCACTGTTTCCCGACAACCTTTCCTTCTCTCCCTCTCCAAACCCGGACAGTGCCACACAACCTGATAGAAAGACCTCTGCAGCGGGACCACCTCCGATGGCTGCAGTCAGACCCAAATACCCTAAGGAATAGTTTAGGCACAAGGACCTTCTATCCCGACACTTCTTGAAAGCGGGCTAAACCGGCTTTCCTACTAGACGGACTATCTAGCAGATATATAGAGAGAGAAGAGAGAATTTGGTGTGTTAACTAATGAAGGAGGAGGGGGTATTTATAGGTGAAAGAGGGGGGGTTGGTGAGAAGGAAGGTAGGTGGGTGGGGGGGTGGGTGAGATGTTGAAAAGAATGTTAGGCCGGTGCCTAACAATCTCCCACTCTTTTCAAACTCACAGTTAATCACTTGCACTCCATACCTGCGCCCTGTTTACACAACTCCAACTTTTCCTCGATCCGTATCACTCCCTACGACAAAACTCCCCCCGAGTCCAAGACTCCAAACTATACCCTAGTTTGCACATTCATTCTCGAATGCCCACTTGCTATACGCACAAGTGTACCATTGACCTCTATTTGCCAACTACATACATGTGAAGCAATCTGTTGTATACACACATACTCACTTGATTCACGTCGGCCAATCCCATATGTAGTCCATCACACACGCAAGTGTGACCATCACACACACAAGTGTGACCTCGATCTTTCATTTACTCCCTGCATATCAAACAAATCAATCTGTTGCATGGTTCACTGCTCACTTGATTCGTGTTGATCGATGCCCATATGCAGCTGCAACACACCAACTACTCGTTGATGTTGTGGAAGCCCTTCGACCAAGCATCCATCCCAGCAGTCTTTGCACCATCGTCTAGACTGGAAGGCAATACAACCGCATCAGTATCCTTCAAGTCACTCTTCCCTCGTGCACGAGATAACCAGATTTTCGAAGTTCCAGTACGTTCTGGCCACGTACTAATCAGACGATATATTCCCCCACGTAGCTCTCCCTTCATCCGAACCACACGGCCTCTTTTGATATTCATAGCTCCCCCTACTACAGAGCATCTGTAGCCTTCTGAAGCTAACCGACCGATAGATATTAGATTCTTCCTCAGCTTAGGCACATATCTTACCCCATTCAAGCTGCGAACTATTCCATCGAACATTTTGATTTTCACAATTCCAATCCCCTTGATCTCACAAGTAGATCCATCAGCCAAAGAAACTATTTCATTCTTTGTATCTTGGAATTTGTCAAAATGCCCCCTCTCGGAACATACATGGTAAGATGACCCTGAGTCTAATATCCATTCTCCTGGAGAACTAGTGCCTCGATTGAAGACGGTGCAAACATCTTCACAATCGAGAGTAACCACAGCCAATGATGCATCTGGATCCTTCTTATTAAGCGGACAATTCGGCCTAATATGACCCCACTCCTTGCAACCAAAGCACTGCATGCCCTTTTCACTGTATCTGGATTTACCCCTGCTATTGGTAGATCCTCTCACAACACCCCTTCCTTTATTATTTTGACTACGCAAAGCCAAAACTGTCATTCCGTCCTTGTCACCATCCTGGTTCTTCCTTCCAGCATTTGACAAAAGTGCTGACTGAACCTCCTCCATTTTTAACGTGTCCTTTCCGTACAAAATGGTTGTGACCAAATGATCGAATGACTCCGGAAGCGAAGTAAGAAGAATAAGGGCCTTATCTTCTTCCTCCAATTTTACATCAACCTTTTCAAGTTGATCAACAATACCATTAAACACATTCATGTGCTCAATAATATTGCCTTGAGCTGCCATCTTCAGCTTGTATAACTCGCGCTTCAGATTTAACTTTGTAGTCAAGTTCTTCCCGAGATACAATGTCTCCAACTTTGACCATAATTCCTTCGGCGTGCTTTCGTCGACAATATTATTGATGATATTATCTGCAATGCATAGTCTGATGGTACTCATGCATTGCGACTCAGCATCCTCCCAATCTTCAGCGCTCATTGTTGTTGGTTTTCCCTCCTTCCCCTTCAAAGCCCTTGCTAGCTTCTGTTGGGTTAAGATATCCTTTACCCTTCTCTGCCAAAGAGTAAAACTTCCTTTACCATCATATGGAGTCACATTGAATCCTCTAATACTTGTCATGATCTCCGTTTGTACACACAAACCAATCCAAACAACTAAATCAATTGGCCAGATAAGTGTAAGAAACAATGGGAGCACTTCCGTCAAAACGGCGCCTTATTAGACAACCACTTTTCTTAACGACTTTCCTTCGGCACCAATAATTTAGACACAACTAGCTCTGATGCCAACTGTTAGGAATTTGCCCGATTCCCGGCGAATGCGGAAGCGATTTGGTAAATATGTGTGCTTATATCCCACAAATATACGTGATAGTAATAAAGCAACAAACCAACAATACAGTAAAAGAGACAAGAGATTTAACGTGGTTCGGCCCAGCCTACATCCACAAGAGTAACAACTTCACACTAGATAAAAGAGATTACAATATCCGGGTATCCGGCCCCGGAATTTTATACACAAATTCAGCCCTACGATACCTATTATGTATATCCCCAACTCACTGAAGTGTTTATCTCAAAACCTCCCCCTATCACTGTTTCCCGACAACCTTTCCTTCTCTCCCTCTCCCAACCCGGACAGTGCCACACAACCTGATAGAAAGACCTCTGCAGCGGGACCACCTCCGATGGCTGCAGTCAGACCCAAGTACCCTAAGGAATAGTTTAGGCACGAGGACCTTCTATCCCGACATTTCCTGAAAGCGGGCTAAACCGGCTTTCCTACTAGACGGACTATCTAGCAGATGTATAGAGAGAGAAGAGAGAATTTGGTGTGTTAACTAATGAAGGGGGAGGGGGTATTTATAGGTGAAAGAGGGGGGGTTGGTGAGAAGGAAGGTGGGTGGGGGGGTGGGTGAGATGTTGAAAAGAATGTTAGGCCGGTGCCTAACAGATGCCTCATTGATTACGAACATCCTTCTTGTTGTGAATGGTGAAAACGATATTTGGTTTTGGAAGAATGAAAAGCTAGGGAACTATTCGAGTGCGTATTGGCTCTTGCAGGAAGAGAACCCAGTTGTTAATGAAGTTGATAATGCTAAGTACTGGAAGTGTCTCTGGAACCTAAAAACCCCGCCTAAAGTTAAGAATTTTTTATGGCGAGCTTTTACAAATTGTTTGCCTACTAAGCTACAATTGCGGAATAAAATAGTGAATGTGGATCCTTTGTGCCCATTGTGTAGTATATTGTCCACGTTCTTGTTAATTGTTCTTTTGCACGACTTTGCTGGGATTATCTGGGTATTCAGGTCCAGGCTGGGTATATTGGATCGTTTACGTGGCTAGGAGCCAGATTTGTGGAATGTTCTCAGGAGGTAAAGCAACTGATTGCTATGGTTTCTTGGGCTATTTTGGAAGGTCAGAAATGACCTGGTTTGGAATCAAAAGGAGACAGATGTTGCACAATTGGTTGTGTTGGCTAGGACTGTCCTTAATCAATGGAAGTGTGCTCAAGATAAAAGTTTTGACCCACCTTTGAGTTTGTTAAAACCTGAAGATGGTGATGAGCATTGGACCCACTCAACGGATCAAATGATTAAGGTGAATATTGACGCTGCCATATTTGCTTCAACCGAGTGCTTCGATTTTTCTTTTGTTGCTCGAGACTCGATGGCTGGGTTGATTGAAGCTCGTTCGGTGTGCAAGCAAGGGAGGCAGAAATTTTTTTTGCACTAGGCTAAGAAAAAAAATTGCGCAAATATCAGGCATCGAACTTGGTACATTCTGTGAAAATTTCCATAGCTTCAACCACTGGGACAACAACTTATCAATGAAAATGAACAACTTACTAATAAAAATGTATTTTCCTCTGTTTTTTGTTTTATGTAAGTGAAAAATGTAGCAGAAGGGAGTCCAACCTGTACTTTCTCAGAAAAATTCCAGCCTCTCAACCATATGGGCTACAGCAATTAATTGCCAAATATGTAGTAGTAATATATAGATACTAAAAATGTTAGCCTGGGCTACAACCCACCACATCCTTCAACGTGGCTCCGCCCCTATGTGCAAGGGTGGAGCAGTTCATCCAGAGCTTGCAGAAGCAGTTGGAGTTCGCGAAGCGTTAAGTTTGATCAAGGATCAGAGTTGGAAGGAGGTAACAGTGGAGTCGGATTGTTTAGTGGTTGAACGAGCCATTCGTAGTTCCTCGGCTCTTCTTTCATACTTTGGTAGGGTTATTTCTGAATGTAAGTCTCTCTTGTCTGTTATGGAGGATAGGAATATTTCCTTAAGATTTGTTAAACGGTCAACAAACAATGTAGCGTATTATCTTGCGCGTTCTACTTGTTTTATCTCTGATAATATTGTTCGAGCGAGTGATGCTCCCTGAGAAATCACTTTTGTATTGTTGAATGATTTGAGCTAATGAAGTTTGATTTTTTATTAAAAAAGATATTTGACTTTGAAACATGACTTTGCAAATGTGAGAATATGGACCTGAGATTGATTTCAGGGATCCTTCCTGATATACAAAGAGAAAATGTGATCATTTGTTAGACAAAACAAAACAACTATACTCTTCATTTTTTTTATTTGATTTATATTTGTTTTACGATGCATTTTTCCTTTGCATCTCATGAAGGATTCGGGGGAATCAATCTTAGGATCCGTATTCTCTTCAAATATTTACTTATCATATTTTTATTTTATTTTATACTAATAAAGTGAAAGATTTTTTTTTTTGTCAAAAGTAAAGTGAAAGATTTAAAACCACTAGGATCTCACGAAAAGTACCATAAAATTTATCATTAGGTACCTTACTCTCATTTTATATTATAAAAGTCACTTTCTAATAAATCTTTACGAAAATATTATAAATCATTGCAAGAAATTATTACGAGAATGTACTTTATCTATTTAAGATAGTTTAAAATAGGGATTTTGTATATTTAAAAAATTCAAAAAAATATTCTTTTAATTTTCATTTTCGAAAATGTGGACTGTTAATATTTCAATAAAAAATGCAACTTTAGTTCTATTTCATTTTGCAAAATTGATTTTAAAGTTGGTCCGGTTTACAACTATAAATGACAAATGACGTGATAAGAATCAATTTTTTCAAAAATAAAATAAAATTACAGTAAGGTTGCAAATCTTGGGGATCATCTTTTTGGAAATGAAATTTTATAAATAACATTTTGAAATTTTCTTTTAAAACCGGTCATATTTTTGGAAATTTTTTAGAAAGCGACAGATATTTTGGACATTTCCCATAAACAAAAAATTCTCTAACACAAGAAAAAGAAACAAATTGGGAAATTACTTTTAATTGAAACCCTCATTTTGACTTTCTTTACCCTCAAATTGAATTCAATAACTAATTTAGAATTTGGACAACAAAACTTTAAACTCAACCATCTCCGTTTCTTTTGCCTCGCTTGAGTTATTCTACTTTCTTCGCAACAACCATCTCATAACTTCAAAACTTTTAACAAAAGAAGAAAACTTCCAGCCAAACTTTTAACAGAAGAACAAAACTGCCAGCAACTGAAAGATGGAAAGATAGATCCCCAAGCAACGACATCGGAGATTTGAAGTTACATTCTGCTCATTATTGCAAATATTCTAACAGGTTCACAAATGCAAAGATCGTAAACCGGTAATTTTCTGATCATCGTAAAAAATATAAAGCAAATTAATCAATTCTTAATCGTTTAGGGCTGGTTCGGCTGGTAAAAGTAAGTGGCTACAGGTTGATTATGCAGGTGACATGTAGTTAGAGTTTGAACATGTTTACTAAATAGATTTTATTGTATGATATAAGAAATTTTAATTTAACAGTTGAAACTAGGGCTGAGCAAAACCGAACCGAAACCGAAAAACCGAACCGAAATGTTGAATTTCGGTTCGGTTTGGATTGTATTTTTCTGAAAATTTCGGTTATTCGGTTTTTCGGTTTAAACGGTTCGGTTTTTTTTTAAAACTTCGGTTCAAACCGAAATAACCGAATTATATATATATTTTATTTATATTATATATGTATATATTTATATTATATATATATGCATGATTTAATTATTTCAAAATTAAGTTTAAATATTTAAATTGATAGTTTGTGTTTTATTTTGTTTTAATTGTTACATATTTTTAATATAGTTGCTATTAAAATTAATTTTAAAATTAAAAAAAATAATATTATATATAATTTTTTTTAAATCGGTTCGGTTTTGGCAAAATATTTCGGTTTTTAGGTTTTTCGGTTCGGTTTCTACGGATAAATCGGTTCGGTTCGGTTTGGTAAAAATCGAATTTCGGTTATTCGGTTTTTGTTATTCGGTTCGGTTTACCGAACCGACCGAATGATCACCCCTGAAACATAAAAATTTAGATATATACTGACGGCACTAGATAACTATCACAAAAACATAAAAGTGAAGTTGGCAGAGTTAAATAATCTTAATTGAGAATCACAAAACAACTATACGATCAAACCAACTTCAAATTAAGACCTAGTGTTCCCAACTTCAAATTTCTTTTCCTATATCTACCATAACACGAACAGATATAAAAATTGAAACTAGCAAATGAAAATGATTTCTTTGCATGTGGTGAGGTTGGTTGCCTCGCTGTATCATATATCAGAAGCAAAAATGCTTTCATCCTTATTGTAGCTCTACCTTAAACACCTTATAGGACTAAAGCACTCCGATCAAAGGACTGACACAGATCCCCTGGCAAGTAATTCGGTTACTACTGTTACCATCAAGCTAACAACAGTTAGTATCAAAAGTGAAAACATAAACATAAATAATCATTAGAACATGAGAGAGATCTCTTTAAATAAAACAAAAATAATAAGTATGTATTTAAATCACGAAGGCGTCCTTTGTTCTATGCAATTTTTTTTCAGTGAGCTAGCTACACACTCCTAGTGGCTCTTCTGATTTGAATTCAAGTAGACAACAAAGATCATTATATTTCCTGCAAAAGTAGTGATTCCTCGAAAATAGTTTAGAGTAATTAAATTTGGTACTTGGTAGATGCTGTATTGGAGCTAGCTACACACTCCTAGTGGCTCTTTTGATTTGAATTCAAGTAGACAACAAAGATCATTATATTTCCTGCAAAAGTAGTGATTCCTCGAAAATAGTTTAGAGTAATAAATTTGGTAGATGCTGTACTGGAAGGAGAAATAATGCGCACATGACCGTTTTGATATATTGACCACCAAAGAACATCACATTCCCATATATTTGAGCACTACCAAACAATCATCCGAAAAACAATTACACATTACGTACTAATCACGCTTGCCACATCATATTAAGTAACAATTGTTAGTCTAGCCACTGGGAAATAAATATGGAAATTCTTTATTTGAGAGGAACTTCAATGCATTACAAATAACAAAAACAGTGTAGTTCCTCCCTGGGCTTATACAGTTTCAGCACAATAAACAACTACAGTGGAGAATTGGAAAATAACTGGAAATCAAGGGCTTTTAAGACATTGTTACCTTTAACAGAACTAAACTAGCCACCAAAACCAGCTCAGCTCATGCACGAAGGCTTCTTTGCTTTATAATAAAAGTGTGCTATCATCTGAACCAACTCATCTGCTGTGCGAAATTCTGCATATAAAGTTCATGGTAAAAATGAAAACCAGTACCAGTAAAATATTTATGACTATGATAATATATAAATTAAGAAGTTGAGATTCTTACCTTTCTCCCTGTACAGAATCCTATTTCCCCGCAAGAACAATATTTGTGGTCCTTCTTTGACCTTAAGAGCATATGCCATGTCCCTCTCAATGTTGATGTCAACCTTGACTGCCTGTTTATAAATGTCTAGCAATATTAAGGGTACATATAGGACAAAAAATCCCGTCGGCAATTTAATATCAAATATTTAGGCCAATGAATAGGATTTCACAATGAAAGCAAAGATTTGAGCAAACATATACAGAAACATGGAGAAAATAGATAATATACCCTAGGAGGCAATCGATCTTTCGCTCTCCAGTACACCTTAGTGGCCTTCTCTAGCTCCTTTAAAACCTTCCAATTATCGGTTGCCCTATAAACAACAGAATAATTATGAGCACTAATAATTCAAGCTATCTATTAGATCTTCTTAAATGAAACGTTCATTCAATTTAATATACCTACTATACATCAAGATGGTACAAAATACTCCAACCATACAAAGAACTACTTATAGTGCAGATCCGAGTTATATATAGCTACAAGACTATGAACTGTGCGTCTTACCATATTATGTTCAAAGACACAGTTATCATTGACATCTCTAAGGTTCAAGACTTGGACTCCTAAACTTCGAATTACAGATATAGTGGTTGGAAAACACCGAAGATTTCAGATCCTATCTCTTTATATCCCATTATTGTAAGTCACTCAAATATTAAGAACCAAATATGAATGAATGAAGAGGACCAGCTTAAAAGAAAATTGCTGTTCACTATCTTCAATTATTATCAAATAATGATAATTAAGCAATTATTTAGAAATGCATAATTCATACCCATATACACTACCAAGTACCACCTGCATTTGTAAGTACTACCAACTTTGACACCTGCCATATTATTGAGTAAACAAGTCTTAACATTTTTAAATCAGAGAATTCCTCTCTAATTAGGTCTAGTCTAAGGCAAACGTTTCCCACACAAATAAAAGCACCATCTGAATTATCTTCTTTAATGAGCAAAATCAAGTTATTCAATAAGTAGTAAAAAAATATACTAAAAACCTAATCCCTAATCTCTGTTCTTAATGTCATTGTGTTTCATTGGCTTCTTCAATTTAGGTCAACTTCATCTCATGCGTGACATGGTGAGTGTTAACCATGATTTCTTCCTTAAACAATGTATGCCACTTATAAAGACGCGAGGCCTAGAAATCAAAATCTTTTAACTGTAAGATTTATATGTATTCACAGTTCAATGACTGGTTTTAATATACAGGACTAAAAAAGGCCCAGATTGCAGGAGCATGA
Source organism: Saposhnikovia divaricata (assembly GCA_036435485.1). NCBI lineage: Eukaryota > Viridiplantae > Streptophyta > Magnoliopsida > Apiales > Apiaceae > Saposhnikovia > Saposhnikovia divaricata. Next base: position 19,837,483 of record CM071599.1, on the reverse strand, counting down.
TAAAGGAATTCATATGAAATTACCTGTTGTATCTTTCAAAGACAAGGACAATTAAAGGACTGGGATGGAAAGCAAACGTCTCCCACTCTAGACAGTTGATCTCCTTCACCCAGTTATCATCAATCTCTCCCTCCCAGTCGATCTCAACACCATCTTCACCCACTACATTTCTTATTGCGTGCTTCTCAAAGTAATCCGAAGCCCTAATTCCCCAACCTACATCAGCATCAAGCGGCCAATCTGGATTATCCTCCTCGACCACCATTTTTTTCGACTTTGTGCGCTCTTCATTTCCCGCATCAGCATCATCACTTCCAACAGAATCATCAATCTTTTCCTTCATAATCTGCTCTTTATCCTTCATAACTTCTGAATTCTGCTCCCTAATGGATGCAAATGTCCGTTCCAGAGAATCTCGCATAAAATCTTCAACTGCAGCTGCTTCACTCCTTCGACCACGCCTTGGCTTCTTGGGAATTATCTTCGGGAATACGTTACCATCAGACTCCTCTTTCACTTCATTTTGTGAAGCTCCACTTTCCTGCTGCTGTGTCTTCTCACGAGGGTTAGGATTAGAACTGTTTTCGGCTTTCAAGTCCGACTTTTTAGAACTAACATAAAATCTCACATTGTTACGAATGTAGTTATTTTTCAAAGAAGGGCTGGTGCAGGGAAACAGTGTTGAGCAAGAATTACAGTAAAGATAAGGCTTTACGGCAGAAAGAAACATTTTGACTTAAATAACTCAATGTAAAAACAGTTTCATAACATTTTTACAAGAACATAATACAACTTTAGTTGCAAGAAATAGCTCAGACAAACAAGCAACCCTTCTGGTCCGGCAGAATATTATAACCCTGTTTCAAAACAAATCTTAGAGTCTTAATAAATCATTAATTTAAAAGGAAAATAAAAATGGATTTTCCATACAGTCAAAACATCAAACATATGGTGGGCAAGTAAAAGAAACGAACTTCAACTTATAATCAATCCTAGTCATGCTTTCTGTCTATACACTAAAGAACATATAAAAACAAAACATGAATCTTACTGGGTACATAAGTCTGCTACTTAAAGATAGATATACATATACTGATATACTTACGGTTTTTCTTGAAATTTCTTACAACAGCTGACTGAGCTTGAGTTGATAATACAAGTGTGTAGAGATAAATTGAAAATTTAGAATAATTTAGTAAATAAATAAATAATTGTATTTACATATTAATAAGTAATTTATCATTTCAAGTCTAATTTCTTTATAAATATATTTAGTAGTTAGTATATTATAATCTCATAATATTACAATTTAATTATTTAAACATACTCATTGTGTAAAATAACTTTGAAAATAAATATTATTTCTAAAAAAAATTTAAAAATGAATAAATTATAAAAAAACTATAAATTAAATAACATGAAATTTAAATACGAAATATATAAAAACATAGTAAAAATTTTCACTTTTACGTACTATTCACTTTTCTCAAATTTAATGATTTCAAATGAATGTAACTGAAATATGAAGAATTTTTAAAATCAAGGACTTTTATGAATTTTTTTAAAATTTTTTTGACTTTGATCGACTTTTGATCGTTTTAACCGATTAATTATCACCTCGATTGATTATTTAGCGATTTTTCGAAATTATATCTTTTGTGCTATTTTATTTTAAAAATGTTGTTATACGAAAATTGTTGGGTACAAACATTTTTTTAGAAAAATATTATGAAATGAAATGTCGTTAGTAAAGAAAGTTATGTGATTCATCCATCTTTGAGTCTTGAACCCATAATATATTGAAAATAAAGAAAGTTATGTGATTCATTCACCTGGAGTCTTGAAGCCATAGTACGTCTATAAGTTCTAGTTGAGAGTTCATTTTGTTAAAGTAATTATTATAAAATCTTTTGGTTTTTGCTAAATTAGAAAGTCTTTTCTTTGTTAATTAAAAGATATTTTTCATAACATTGTCCATCACATTGTGAATGTGATTACAATTTACAATGAGAACGTTGCTACATTACACATTATATTTTAAGTCATATTATTCTTTTTCACTATATTTTATCGAATTTGAGTTGGAAAATATAACATATTCAATATAATTTCAAATGTATTGTTCAATTTCACAAAAATTTACTCGAATTCGATAAAAAAAATTATATGAGTTCAGATCAGGAGACAAATCTACATCGGGTTTTATATCAAACGGGCCACTGATCTCATTAAAAAGTATCAAGTAGCTCCCTAGTCTCCACGGGGAATCATTTAAGCCACTAAACTAAGAAATATATCATTTGCCCCTGCATTCACAAAAATAATACAATTTATGGCCGCCTAAGTGAGAATAATACAATCTATCCAAGATTGAACTTCTTTTGGCCACCATAAATTTTATCCAAGACACTTAGGACACCATAAATTGTATTATTTTTGTGAATGTGGGGGCAAATGATATATTTCTTAGTTTAGTGGCTTAAATGAGTCTCCGTGGAGACTGGGGAGCTACTTGATACTTTTTAATGAGATCAGTGGCCCGTTTGATATAAAACTCAATCTACATCTAGTTTTTTTTTTTTTCCTTTTTATATGAAATCATGGGCAATGTCACTCAAAGCATGGTCAACTGGAAACCCTCGTGCACTTGTTATGATGGATAACACAACATGCTGTGGGTATGAGGTACAACAAGCAGTACATGGCGAAAGAGGGAAGAGGATGGGCATTGTTTTGAAAGCTTCTATGCATTTTCCATGTGTTAGAGACAACTTTAATCATTGTGTGTATGTCTCTTCTCTTGTACTTATTCTCATCATTTTAAAACCCATGATTGTTCCTTCTTTTCATTCTTGTGTCTTTGCTTGATTTTTGCCTCCCAAAAATCATAATTTAAAATCATTTAAATAGATATTTTATCTATATTAATAGTAAAAGAGAGGTGGCTGACATCATTAAAGAATGGCGAGGATAACACTAGAATAAAAAGCAGTGGTCTCTTTATTTTAATAACATATTTTCCTTTCAAATTCAGGTAGGACCGTAGGAGTAGTATTTTAAACATTTGTTAATGTTTCATGGTGGTTTGTCTAAAGTTTATCACAAACTCTGATTTACACAAACTCTGATTCACATAATGATCTATACACACAACAAACTATGAATCTACATTCTTGAAGAAGAAGAGAACAAATTGTATTGATTGAAAAATGAAGTAGTTTACAGAATGGTTATGACTGGCAATATATACAAGTGGCCAAGTCGTTACAGAATTTGATAAAACCGTTATGATAAGTACGGTACAATATCAACTAAGGCTAAAGGAGTAATAAGCTAAGTACAATATCTGATAAGCGCAAGATTCCCCCCTCAAATTGAATGTGGTTGAATGACATTCAATTTGGAGAGAAGGTGCCAATGAGCTTGTCGTCCAAGGCCTTTAGTAAAAATATCTGCTAGTTGATATGAACTAGGTAGATATTGTGGAGAGATGAGCTGTGATTGGACTTGTTCTCTAACGAAGTGACAATCTAAAGCAAAATGCTTTGTTTTCGGATGAAACACAGGATCTGCAGCAATGTCAAGAGCAGCTTGGTTGTCACTATGAACTGTTACTGGTAGAGACTGAGGGATTTGAAGCTCAGAAAGTAAAAGATTGAACCACGAAATTTCACATGCAGTGTCTGCTAAAGCACGAAGTTCTGCTTCAGCTGTAGAACGAGAAACAACCTTTTGCTTAGTTGAATGCCAGACAACAAGAGAAGATCCAAGCATCAAACACATGCCAGTGATGCTTTTAAGCATACCAGATGAATCCATTACAGAACCCCAATCACTGTCACAAAAAGCTTCAAGTTGAAGTGTAGAATCAGCAGAATAAAACAATCCTTGAAAAGGAGTAGATTTCAGATATCGTAGAACACGTTGTACTGCTAACATATGAGGAGCACGAGGAGACTGCAAGAATTGACTGAGATGATGTACAGCATAAGTAATATCTGGTCGAGAAACTGTTAGATAGAGTAACTTTCCAACAAACTTTCGATAGATAGAAGGGTCATCCAGAAGGTCCCCATCAGTAGGTGATAACTTTATATTAACATCAATTGGCAATGATAAAGGGTTGGAGTTTTCCAAGCCTGCTTCAATAAGTAAATCATGCACAAACTTGTGTTGATGTAAGAATATACCTCCATCAGTTCTGTGGATTTCAAGACCAAGATAGTACTTAGCTAATCCCAAATCTTTAATAGTAAAAGCTGTGTGTAGAATGTCCTTCACATGAGCAATGAATTCATTGCTTGTACCAGTAAGAAGGATGTCATCTACATAAACAAGAGCTGTGACAAAAATATCACCAGACTTGTAAACAAACAATGAATAATCAGCAACAGTTTGTGTAAAACCAAGGTCAAGTAAAACAGAAGCTAACTTCTCAAACCAGAGTCGTGAAGCCTGTTTTAAACCATAAATCGATTTGATTAATCGGCAAACATAGTCTGTGCCATGTAGAGGATGTCCAGGTGGAATCTTCATATATACCTCCTCTGGTAAATCACAGTGAAGGAAGGCATTATTCACATCTAGCTGGTGAATATCCCATCGTTTGGAAGCAGCTAAAGCTAAAATAGTGCGAACTGTAGCTATTTTGTCTACTGGTGAAAAAGTGTTGTGATAATCTTGGCCTTCAACTTGGGTATACCCCTTAGCAACTAGACGAGCCTTAAACTTGTCAATAGAACCATCTGGAAAATATTTTACCCTGTAAACCCATTTGCAGTCAACAACCTTTTTGTTAGAAGGAAGTGGTACAATGGTCCAGGTGTTATTAATTTCTAAGGCATGCAATTCTTTGTTCATAGCTTCAATCCACCTTTCATCTTTGATAGCTTGATTGTAAGTATATGGTTCAGAAATGGCTGTTTGAGGACTAACAGCACAGGCAAAAACATTGTTTGGTGGAGAATATTGAGAAATGCTATATTTAGAATCAATGGGACATTGAAGCAAAAGAGAATTAGCTTTCACAGAACCAGGATTGGTAACAAAATCCTTCATCCAAAGTGGTTGTGTTTTTGTTCTTAAAGATACTCGTTGAGGAATCACTGGTTAAACAATAGGTTCAGTGTTGACTATAGGTAAAGTAGCTGGTACAATGTCAGGAGAAGTAGGAGTAGTGTTGATAGTATGGTCACTAGAGGTGTGGTTACTAGAGGTGTGGTTAAAACTAGGACCAGAAAACTGATCAATACCAGTATTACCATTGTCAACATTGTCATCAATGTGAACAGTTGTGTCAACAGTATCAATGGTGGTATCAATAATATCAGTATTGTTGACATTATCAAGAGGTGTAAAGAACACACTGTCATCAGAAGAAAAAGGACTTGTAGGTGGTGTAAAAAGAAAAGAATGAGAGTTTTCAGACATATTAGCAAAAGGAAAAATATTTTCATCAAAAGTAACATGTCTGGAAATATGAAATTGCTTTGTGACTGGATCAAAAAGTTTGTATCCTTTCTGTGTGTACGAATATCCAAGAAAAACAGTACTAATAGCTCGAGGTGATAATTTGTCAGCATTATGTATGGACATATGTGCTAAACAACCAAAAACCTTTAAATGAGCATAAGATTGGACTTTGTTAAATAGTTTTTCATATGGGGAAATGAAACCAAGGACAGTAGTAGGAATACGATTTATCAGGTATGTAGAAGTGAGCAAACATTCACCCCAAAAATAAGTGGGTAAATGAGCTTGAAACAGAAGTGCTCGAGACATTTCTAACAGATTTCGATGTTTTCGTTCAACACGTCCATTTTGCTGAGGAGTATTTGGACAAGTAGTTTGGTGAATTGTACCATGTGATGAAAAGAAGGAATTTAAATTGCTATTTATAAACTCACCACCATTATCTGTACGAATACATTTAATAGAGGTATGAAATTGAGTGTTAACAAAAGCAAAAAAATCCTTTAAAACTTGAGCAACATGCTGTTTAGTTGGTAACAATATAGTCCAAAGAGCCCTTGTACAATCATCAACAAGGGTCAAGAAAAATCTACAACCGTTATAAGTAGGAGTCCTGTACGGTCCCCAAACATCACAGTGTACTAACTCAAATGGTTTTGTAGCTTGTGATTGACTTAAAGGAAAAGAAAGTTTACACTGTTTTGCCAAAGGACAAACAGTACATGGTGTAGAAGAATTATTACATTGTGTAGAAACATTGTCTACAGAAATCTTAGAAATGATTTTAGTAGGAATATGGCCTAAAAGCTTATGCCAGAGAGTCTTGTCTGTAGAAACATGAGTGACAGCAAGAATTGATGAAGAAGATGAAATGTTGATGAGCTGATAGAGTCCTCCAATGATGTTACCAAGAACCAATCCCTTCATCTGGCATTGGTCCTGCAAATAACATTCGTTAGAGGTAAAAAGAATGGCAGAATCAAGTTGTGTAGACAATTTACTAACTGACAGTAAATTGAAAGTAAAAGAAGGGACATAAAGTACCTCATGAATAGATAAAGACAAAGGGTGTAGAAAAACAGAACCCATATGAGTAACAGACGCACTTTTACCATTAGGAAATTGGACAGTTAAAGGATTTGGCAAAAGTAGAACATTGTGCATTGTATTAAGGTCACAACACATGTGATTAGTGGCTCCTGTGTCAAGTACCCATGCATGTGTTGGTATGTGTGTTGATGAAAAAAGAGACAAGGCTGTACCTGCTAAATGTGTAGCAAGGCTGAATTGTCCTGTAGTGGGAGAAACAGATGGATGTGGCTGTGAAACAATACCATTACCATTCCCTTTATTCAAACACTGCATGATAGAGTTTAATTGTGATTGCAAAGCTCCCATTTGAGAAGTAAGGTTTGATGAGTCATCATTAGAAATCTCAGAAACAACAGCATTTGACTTAGCAACAGACTTTGAATTTGGAGTAAAACGACGTTTGCCTCTGTTGTTTGGATGATGAGGATGATCAACAGGATAGCCTACCAATTTGTAGCATTTTTCTTTAGTATGCCCTTTGATATGGCAATGAGAACATTCCTGCACTGGATGTGAGGCTCTGTCACTAAATCTGTTAGTCAAGTAAGAAGGATTAGATTGTGACCCCTTTGACACATTAACCATCATAGCAACAGGTGAAGGAACAGAGTTTTGAGTCTGTCTCTGCCTTTCTTCTTGCTTTAGTAGCATAAAAGCTTGATTAACTGTAGGCCAAGGAGACATCATTAACAGTTGACCTCTTGCTGCTGTATAACTAGAATGCAAGCCCATCAAGAACTGAATTAATCTGATTTTTTCAGTTTGTGAAGCCCATTCTTTATTGGCATTACAAGTACACTGAATTGTAGGCTCCAAAGCTTTAAGTTCATCCCAAAAACCTTTCAACTTATGAAAATAAAACTCAATGGAATCATTTCCTTGTTCAAGCCTAAACAGATCTCTCTGTGTTTCGTAATACTTATGACCACTAACTGCAGAGAATCGTTCACTAAGCTCATTCCAAACGGTAAAAGCACTATCTAAGTAGTTCATACTGTTACTTATGTCATCTGATACAGTGTTCAAGATCCAGGTGATAACCATATCATTGACACGCTTCCAATGAACAAACAATGGTGAAGAAACATCAGGAGGCACAAAATCACCATTAACGATGACAAATTTATTCTTTGCAGAAAGAGCAATCTACATAGATCTTTTCCAAGACGCATAGTTCTCAGAACCGAGTAATTTCTTAGAGATAAGAATCATTCCAGGCTGATCATTATTGTGAAGATAGAGTGGATGTGAGTTGTTATCGATTAGTTGTGTGTAAGATTGAGGAACAGGAGGTGGAGTATTTGTTATCGGAGGTGTTTGTGTTGGTGTTATAGGTGATGTGTTTGCAGATCGAGTATTATTCATGGCGGAATTGCCTAAACCAGCATTAGCATATGAGATTCGTTGATGCATCCAAAAACAAGAAACAAGATCGAAAAGAACAAACAAGAAAATCAACAAATGTTCTTTAGATCAATATGAAAAATGCGCAGAAAAACAGTCGATATACACTATCAAGCAATCGATGTATACATACAAGATGATAAACAAGACAATAAGGATGAACGATTACCAATAACGAATCAAAATGATGAAGAAGATCGATTACCAGTAATGGAGGTGAAAGAAGACGATGAAATGCAGAAGAATAAGCTCTGATACCATCTAAAGTTTATCACAAACTCTGATTTACACAAACTCTGATTCACAGAATGATCTATACACACAACAAACTATGAATCTACATTCTTGAAGAAGAAGAGAACAAATTGTATTGATTGAAAAATGAAGTAGTTTACAGAATGGTTATGACTGGCAATATATACAAGTGGCCAAGTCGTTACAGAATTTGATAAAACCGTTATGATAAGTACGGTACAATATCAACTAAGGCTAAAGGAGTAATAAGCTAAGTACAATATCTGATAAGCGCAAGAGTTTGTTCCAAAAACAAGGACACGTAATAGAACCAAAAAAAAAATTCTTTTCAATTGTTTTCATTATTTAATCCAGTTGCTGTAGTAGTAATATAAATCGAATTTCTCGAATCCCACTTTATGCCTTTTCTATTATTATATTGCAAAAACTATTCCTTCGAAATAGAGACTGTAATAAAATATCGAAAGTTACTAGTACTATTTTATAGATACACAGACACATATACAATTGTGATCAACAACCCTATATGTAATGTAATCCTCAAAAAGGCTTCTCCTTTACGATTAAATTCAACTTCCCTCTGTACTTTGACAACAATACATCAATTCAGCATCTCAATTCTTCAACTTTAGCATCTGGGTATTAAATTTTTGCACAATTTATTAGCTTCAAGTGAAGCAAAAAAGATAAATCAAGATTCTTGTGGGAGAAAAATAAGTTAAGGGTTTTTGATTGCAGTACAAATGGGCACTGAGCAAAAAAGGTGACTTTTTTTTTCTTATTTTTAATCAGGGTGGTTTATTATTGTGTATGTGTGTATAGCTTGTTTTGTGAGTCAATTTTAGTGGGGTTTTGCTGAATTCATTTTTGAAGTTGGCATTATGAGAATTAGACTTGAGGATTTTGGGTTTGTCAAGTAGAAGAATTGTGAGCAGTTTTTTAGTCTTTTCAGATTTAATTTAGGTGGTGTTTGATTTTAACATTGATGAATTCTTGGTTTAGTGTTTGAAAGTTTTGATCTTTAGGACTGGATCATACAGTTATGGGGTTTAGCTATTTCGGATTAGTTAGGAGAATGTTGGGGTTTGTTCAGAAGTAATCGTGCTTCGTACTTCAGATTGTGTCACTGTGGTTATTATATACAATAATATTACTGATTAGATTAAAATTTTGTAGTTTAAGTATGTATGCACGTTCATGTTTACGATCATAAAATGTCGTTTGTAGGTTTAATTTAACTTCCTAAGTTGTTTGTTTTTCGTTTTTACCAACTTCACAAATCTTTTTTGTTTGCCAGAATACCAACTCTCTTCGTGCTCCCTTGTAATACACGGTCTGCAACCTGCAACCACAAACATATATATTTGCCACCTGAATCACCACTTTTACTAAACTAATTGCAGTTGCAGTAGGTTGGTTTAGGTTGCTTCACGACAATTTTTTATTTTATTTTTGTTGCATAGGCTGCAAATCCTTATTTTTGCAAAACATATTTCTAGACTTTTGTATGTTTGAAAGAAAAAGAACTTTTATAATCCAAACATTTGAAGGAAAAAAATCGGTATTTTTGAAGAATTTACCTGGGGTGCCTGTAGTACTTTAATGTCTGCATTTAGAGTTCTCAAATATTGTTGTTGTAAATTGTCCAGAAGGGTGAAGCAGAACGATGAATACAATAAGAGTTAGGTCAAGGGACGGAGGTAAACAGGAATAGCTTAGAGACTCAAGACGTTGGTGAAGTGCCTCCATTTAGGGGAGCAATAAAACTTAAATGAAATGTTCCCTTCTTCCGAGTCATTAGCTACGAAGGATTATTCAACGAGTGTCTATTCGTCTCGAGCGACTGAACAGAAGATAGATACTGGCAACATTGAGGAAGCTGAATTATCCTTGCGGGAGAATGGTTCTTTAAATTATGAGGTTCTTTCTCTATTCAATGGTGCTCAAAAATTTCTTTATCATCAAAGCATTTCATTGAGTAAATTTTCATTAGCTCCAAAAGTTTTCTCTAAATCTAGTTGTTCCATTTTTTGACTATATTCTGGTTTTGTTATTCATCTTTCTCATTATACTTGTTCAAATTATGGGCATGTTTTATCAGGAAGCAAGAGCTTTATTAGGAAGGTTTGAGTATCAAAAAGGAAACATTGAAGCTGCACTACATGTGTTTGAAGGGATAGATGTTGCTGCAATCACGCCAAAAATGATAGCCACTCTTGGTGCAAAAGGAGATTCTCATAAAAGGCGCTCACGTAGTTTTGCAACCCAGCCAATGTCCATACATGCTGTGAGCTTGCTCCTGGAAGCTGTTTTTCTGAGAACAAAATCACTGCAAATTTTAGGGAGGTATAAAGGTAATTTTCGATTACAATTTATCAGTTTATTAGGAATCCACTGTTTCTGCAAAAGTTTTATGAGAACATGTCATCATTTTAATACAATTTTTAAGTTTTGAGAAATTTATCAAATACAATGCCTCAAAGGTTGTGATTTGCACTAGTCAACTTCTTCTTCTTCTTCCTTTTTTTTTTTGGATAAATAAACACACTCACATAGCTACCTAGTTGTTGACAAGATTTATACCCTCAACCTCCTGTAAATGGAGTGGGAGAGGGACCATTAGACCAAGAAGTCTTTGGTATGATGAATTTTGAGTTGCTTTCTGAATTCATCTTTGTCTGATTCAAAGTCATTCGTCTTTCGGTTATATTGTAAACCAGAAGAGTTTGTAAATAACCAAGCAAGAATTAGCTTACTTTACATTTCAGTTATACTTGACTACTGCTAATAAATAGTAATATTTGACAATCTATGGTGAAGCATATTCCTATTTTTGTTGCAGGATTTAGCAAATATATAGCTAGTACACATAACATATAACTTCTACGCCATCCATTTCCTATCAAAAGTAAAATTAGAATTGAAAGTGTAACACCGGCAATCAGATGTACATATGAAGTTTTTATTGTTGGGTCATTTATTATATAGAACCTTTCCGGCTAGTAAAGCGCGATAGGTGTCTTAACATGTCATCAAAATATCAGTTTCAACTTTTTAATATGTAACTTATCTCATGTAAAGTGCTATAGGTTGCTTTCTTTTGTTTAATTTTGTATTTTAGTGAAATGATTGAGTGAAATCTATCCCTCTATGTGAGCGTTCATTTCTTATACACGCATGACTTTATTGTGGTTACGTGGGTTCATTGTTGGCAAGGGCAGCTCAAATTATTTGGACCAGGGCAAACCGTCATTTGAAGGCTAATGTACTCTTGCTTTCTTTCTCATACCTGCATGACTTCATAGTGTTCTCTGGGGTTTATTGTTGGCTAAGGCAGGAATAGGCTCAACTTCTTTGGACCAGGAAAACTATCATTTAAGGATTAATGTGACTCTTATTCATTTTTGCAGAAGCTGCTCAATCATGCACGGTTATTCTGGATATAGTTGAATCGTCTTTACCTGGAGGTTTCCCCGAAAACTTTGGAGCAGACTTTAAATTGCAGGACACCCTTAATAATGCAGTCGAGTTGCTTCCAGAATTGTGGAAACTTGCTGATTCTCCTCGTGAAGCTATCTTGTCATATCGGCGGGCACTTCTCTTTCACTGGAACCTAAATGCAGAAACTATAGCTAAGGTTCAAAAAAGATTTGCCATTTTTCTTTTGTACAGTGGTGGAGAAGCTAGTCCCCCAACCCTTGGATCACAAATGGATAGTTCGTTTGTACCTAAAAATAACATGGAGGAGGCTATTCTTTTGTTAATAATATTACTAAGAAAAGTATCTCTTAGATTAATTGAGTGGGACCCATCTATTCTGGATCACCTTCAGTATGCTTTATCTCTCTGTGGAGGAGGAATGGATTTGGCTAATCAGATAGAAGAATTGCTTCCTGGGGTCATTGATCGAAAAGAGATGTACTACACGCTAGCACTCTGTTACCATGCAGAAAGAGATGATTTGGCTGCTTTAAATTTGTTGAGAAAATTGTTGCATAGTAGCGAGGATCCAAATCACATGCCAGCATTATTGTTGGCTTCCAAAATCTGCAGTGAGAGCTCCAACTATGTGGACGCAGAAAAATTTGCCCTCAGAGCTTTGGGAAACTCGAAAGGCAGATGTGAGCAGATGGTCGGTGTTGCCAACACCTTCCTCGGCATTTCACTTGCAGCACAATCTAGATCAGCTGTAACAGATTCTGAAAGAATTAAAACACAGTCTGAAGCACTCCAGTTCTTGGAAACAGCTGTGAGAATGACAAATCTAATCAATTCCAGTGTCATATGTCATCTGAGTTTAGAGTATGCCGAGCAGAGGAAGTTGGACGCTGCACTTCCGTATGCGAAGTCCCTGCTTAAATTGGAAGGCGGCTCTAACATTTCAGGGTGGTTGTTGGTGGCTAGGATATTATCTGCACAAAAGCAACTTAATGATGCCGAAACAATTGTTGATGCTGCACTAGAGCAGACACGGAAGTGGGATCAGGGAGAATTGTTGCGAACTAAAGCCAAACTCCAGATAGCACAGGGTAGATTAAAAAGTGCCATTGGAACATACACTCAGCTTCTTGCTGTTCTTCAAATTCGTAGTAAAAGCTATGGATTCGAGAAAAACTTTCATGAGGTAGGTCACTTTATATATAACGTGATAGTCTTGGCCTTTTATATTGTACTCCCAAATTTGTTAACATTAGGCATATATGTAGATGTTCTTGGGTTTTCAAGTTCTCACCCTTCTCCTCAATATTTCACTGGCAGTTCTATAACTTTTTTCAAAGGTCATTTATGGTTAGGAAAAAACACTTTTCCGGTCACTTTTAGTAATATATGCTTTATTGTTACTACTTTATAACTTAAGATGTACTGATTGAACAGGACGCTGTAAATCGCTGTCGGAGCTTAGAGTTGGAGACGTGGCATGATCTAGCTTTTATATACATAAGCTTGTCGAAGTGGCATGATGCCGAGATTTGTCTTTCAAAATCAAAGGCCATTAGAGTAAATTCTGCATCTAGATGGCATGCAACAGGTATGCTTGTAGTTGGTCAAATTCATGTCTCGTTCACATCTTCCATATGATTAAAGAATATATTTGCATATATGTACAGGGAGAAATCATCTTAAATGACTCGTAACTTGCCATAATATATAATGATATACATTTTTATTATGTTAAATGTATTATAATAGAGGGTCGGGTTCCACATAGAACCACTTAAAAATAGAATTCTTAGAACTACTTAATATATTAATATATTATGCTGCAGAACATTATACATTTTTATAGTATTTTCATTATTAATAATTATTTTTTAAAAACATATTATAATGATGAGTACAAGTTGTATTACATGAAAAATAAATTATTCTTTAAATAAATTATGTATTTTACTAGTAAACAAACTATTGTGTACTGCATAAGTGCAACACACCTCCTAATTATATATGCGTGCTGTAGCAAAATAAAAATATCGTGTACTGCAGCAGAACGAATAAATCTCATTCGTTGATTACACATAATCGGCGGTTGAGATTAGTCCTAAGTTCTAATTTAATAATATAAGGTTCTAATTTGAACCTAAGCCTTATAATAGATTAAAATTTTGACCTACTTAAATTTATTGAAGAATTTGAACTTTTTATCTCACCAACACCACATGCAGCTACCTGCCCCTGTATAAGTATGCATACATGTACATAAGAATAAGTACTTCCTAGTTTCCAAGATAATGTGATCATAAAGTTGCCTTTCTCAGGAGCACTTTATGAAGCAAAGGGCCTCCACAAAGAAGCTTTAAAATCCTTTGCAACTGCTTTAGATATTGATCCTACACATGTCTCAAGTTTGGTTTCAATGGCTGTGGTTCTGAGACGGTTTGGTCAACGATCAGTTCCAATTGTTAGAAGCTTGTTGACAGAAGCACTCCGTCTTGATAGAATGAACTATTCTGCATGGTATAATCTTGGTCTAGTTTACAAAGACAAGGGTGCTGCATTTGCATTAGAAGCTGCTGAGTGCTTCGAAGCTGCTATACTTATCGAAGAGACAGCACCAGTTGAGCCATTCCGATGACGTTGGAATCGTACGTAAGTTCTCAGATTTTAGAAATTTTGTTTGAACAAGTTTTTACACCTCTTATGAATAAAAGTTGTAAAAGTACTATAGTCACATCGTTCCAATTCAAAGGAAAAAGATTCAAGTACATGTAGAGAAGCTTTAGTTATGTATCTGGATACAGTAGATGGTTGAGACTTGAGAGAAAATCTTTTGTTTGCTAAAATGAAAATCATTTATAAAGTAGCAATATCCGGGTCATCTAAAGTTAATAAGTTATAGAGGTCAAATGTAGAACTCGTACATTCCAAAAAATTAATAATTTTAAACACACTTGCACGACTGACTAGTGACTAAGATACCAATTTCGCTTTTAATTTTGTTAATAACTCGCATCAAATCTAACTGCATACCACTGATGAGGTACATAAACTGATAAACAGCTCAATTACAAGCCTTGTCAAAAGGCACATAAAGACCCAAACTCACACCAAGAACATATAAACGGTTCCATGTCAGACCCATAGCAACAGTTGACAGTAGTCCTAAGAGTTCTAAATATAATCTGACAAGGGATTTCTGTACTAACACTGAGCAAGCTGTGGATAAGTTCAGTGAGTTGTGTCTCTTTCTAGTAATAAAACTCTTTGTCAGAAATGTATAATGAATCACCGCCACGTACGAATCCTCCAGCTAAAGGATGCCGAACTTTGTTAAACTTGTGGCAATAATAGCAGCCATTCGTTTTATCTCCCGTTACATTTCCTGCAAGACAAATACATAGGGTTACCAAAACAAGTAGCCTGTTATCTTGATCAAGAAACAAATCAATAATCAGGAAAAATGAAAATAAAAAGGCACCAACTAGCAGTAAGAGATAAATAAAATCACATGACCATCTTCATGTCAAAAACAAACCTGACTTCAACTCTGTTGGGCTCAAATCCTTGCAACGCTTAAAAGAAACAAACCCGTTGATAATTGTCAGTTCGGCGAAAAACAACTTGTTTGGAGCCATAGGATCAGCCTCCTTAGCTTTTGAAGTTGATATGGAAAATTGAGCATTTGGGCAGGATCACATGTGTACCAAAAGCCCGGTTCACCAGTTCATAGTTTTTAATCTAAGAATTTTAGATCAAGGCAAACAGAACACAAATAAATATCAATATGATTCAACAAAAAAGGAGATTCATGATCTAATTTAAAGAAAAGCGAAAAATAACATTCCGAAGAATACTGACATCTCTTTGGTTGATGAACTTCACGACTTCAGTTGCATACAGGCTTGCATCATTAACATGTTGCAATGAGTACTCGCTTTCCTTTTGGGGTTCCCGGTCCTGGGAAACTTCTTTAAGCCTGCAGATTAAGATATTAAAACCAAAATCACCAAGAAG
Source organism: Saposhnikovia divaricata (assembly GCA_036435485.1). Lineage (NCBI taxonomy): Eukaryota > Viridiplantae > Streptophyta > Magnoliopsida > Apiales > Apiaceae > Saposhnikovia > Saposhnikovia divaricata. The sequence goes on along the minus strand of CM071599.1, from coordinate 19,821,808 downwards.
TTTGAGAAAATTAAGACAAGGTTTACTAAAATATGCATGCAGCAAACAAAGGATGCCAAACATTGTTATAAGGGCAGCAGTAATTGCAGCCATTCAATCTATTTCCTGCCAGACGATTTAACAGAGGTTACTAAATAAGTAGCCCGACAAAGAAACAGATGAAACAAGCAAGCAAAAGAGAATTTCAGCTAATAGTACCAAGACACCGATAAAATCACATGAGCACATATACACGTCAAAAACAAACCTGCAATAGTTTTGATTGGCCCCAAGGATACGCAGAGCCTGGCAGAAAGAACCTTGGTAGTGGCAGGACATTTCAGCTCAGCGAAAAATCTCTCCTCTGGAGCATCAGTAACATCAGTGTTCTAATTAGCTGTGAAGTCGACATGATAAAGGAAGCCTTTTGGCAGGGCCACAGGTGTAACAGAACCGGGCCTCAGGAGTTCATATTTTGGAACCTACAAATTTATGCCAAGGTGAAGAGAAGAGAAAAATTAAAAGAATCCAGCAAAAAAGGTGATCCATGATTGATGTTGAGTGAGAGAGAGAGAGAGAGAGAGAGAGACTGAATTTTGATTATAATAGTTGAGCGCTTCAGTTATTGCTAGATGAGGTACTTCTGTCTTTTTCCCGGACGTCCACTTAGATTGAGGATGGCTGGAACGTTTTAGCTGACTGCAATAATGCAGTTTTAGCGATAACAAAAGGACTGAGAATAAGCAAAATAAACTGATCGAGAGAGGAGAGAGATTGAGATTCAGTTCATTTTTTTATTTTAATAAAATATTTGTTTTATAATTTTTATATATAAAAAATTAAGATTTTAAAATTAAAAACTGAATATGAAATTTTTAAGAAAATTCAAATTTTTTATAAATTAAACAAAGATTAAGATTTAAAATTAAGATTTTAAAATAAAAAACTGAATATGAATTTTATAAGAAAATTCAATTTTTTTATAAATTAAACAAAGATTAAATAAAAAAATTAAGATTTTAAAATAAAAAACTGAATATGAATTTTATTAGAAAATTCAAATTTTTTATTATATCCTTATATATAATAAGCGTAAGAGGGATCTTATCCATAATAAGAAGGGTATTTTGATAATCAAAACGAAATATAAGTAGATTTTAAAAATTGAATAGCTTTTCGACGTAAAAAATGGTCAATTTCTTCTCTCTTTTGTTTTTCCATAGTTTTAATTGGAAAATAATTGTTAAGTCATCACTAAATTAATGAATATTTTGTGAATTTCATGTGGGGTGAAGGCACAAAATAATCATTTTTGGGATAAATTTGCCCAAATTACTCATTCTGGAAAAGTTGGCCCTAAATACTGACGGAATACAGTATTGCGTGCACCGTATCCTTCAAATACGGCGTTTCGTGTGCCGTATCATCATTTGATAAGGCGTTTCGTGTGCCGTAACATCGAGATACGGCATTTGGTGTAACGTATTAGGTTAAAAGTTTCGTACCTGGCGGGGCCTATAAGAGTATCAACACTGATACGGCGTTTCGTGTGAAGTATCAACGCTGATACGGCACACCGAACGCCGTATTAGCTGCTGATACGGCACACCAAACGACGTATCAGTTGCTGATACGGCACACGAAACGCCGTATTAACCACTGATACTTCATATGAAACGTCGTATTAGATCGGTAAATAGGGCCAGACATGCTCAAATATGATTATTTTGGTAATTTTCTCTTTCATGTGACCTGTAAAATTGTCCAAATCAAATTTTAAGAATTCAAGATAGAGCACAAATATTAAACTAAATATGTAAAATCTTATATATATTAATTTTTTACCAACAATTTGATATGTAAATTAATAACATATAAAAATTAAAAATATATATATAATTAGAGATATTAGAAAAGGAGTCGTGCATTGCACGGGTTATAAGCTAGTAAATTAAAAAAAGATTAAGATTTAAAATATTTGTTTTATAGTTTTTATATATAAATAAAAAATTAAAATTTTAAAATAAAAAACTGAATTTTTTGTCCATGACCCAATTGTAAGTTTACTTTTGTTCAATACCCAGTTGCAAGTTTTTATTAATCTAGTAATGTAAATGCAAGTTACGGATAAGTTCAGTTATGTAAGTTGCAAGTTCAGTTTTTATTATGTTAGTTAGGTTAACGGCAGTTACCTAAATGCAAGTTTTAATTTATTAAATTATGTAATTACAAGATTTTTGAGTTCAGTTACCCAGTTGAAAGTTGGGGCTGAGTTCAATCATGATTAAGCCATTTTACCCAATTTACAGTTAAAAATGAATGAGTTTACTTGTATCATATATGAGAGATAAGGTAATCACTCTTACCGGGATGCTTTCCACCACTGTACTCGACTTGTTTATCAGTTATTGCTCTTCGTGTAGAGCCTCTCGACATTGATTTAGCACTTCTTAAAACAATACAACCCTGAATTTGACAAATGATATTGCAGACGAAAATGAAACATACTGCTTGTTTGTTTACAAGTTCTTGCTAAAAACAAGATAATATGCAGCTGAATTGTTGTAAAAGTAAGCTATATACAATCTCACTGTGTTGACATTCTATTTTCCATGATACAAAAAGCAATGGAAACGGACATATGGTATGATGAATGACCAGACGTCGAAATTTTTTCTACAAAAATTGCTGCAATTGTTTATTCTCTTCCAAACACAATTAAATATTACATGTACATATATCAGTCTTACATTCAGCATTTGGAGCGGATTAGTTTGGCTACATGTATTCAACTAATCTCTAGGACGATCAAGTATGTTTAATGTCAAGTGTAATACAGTATCTATATATAAATCAGCCTAACCCATGCTCGAAAATGGCAGAACTCTAATTTCCACCAGGTTCAAATGTCCAATATTCTCTCCCACTGAATATTAATGTAAATCTGCATCAAGTTTAGCGCTCGTGCTAGAGCCATTAATGAGGTTGCTGAATCAACTGATCGACTTCTGAGGATGAACATGAACAAAAAAGTTACTACCGATTAAATATCTACATGAAGTCATGTATAACTAGATTTTAAATCTGCATTACTGCTGAACTAAATCACTTACATGTTCGCCCATATGCCTAGAGTCACAATTAAGGAGTTGAAACCAATACAGTTACACCTGAAGAAGCAGATACAAAAACTTATCACTAGAGTAAGCAGTGTAATAATCTTAACAAGAAGCAAGTATAAGACTAAAAGCAGATAGGCACAGGGTTCAATGTTCATATAACTTAAAATCTAAACAAGTAGCTGCAGAGAACATCTTACCTAAAGTGGCTAGTAATAAATTTAAAGCTCATAATACAATCATTAAACTAAGAAGACATAATACACTTCCTACATCTCTCTCTCTCTCTCTCTCTCTCTCTCTCTCTCTCTCTCTCTCTCTCTCTGAATATACAAGTTATCGCCATTCCGAATCATTACGGTGACCTATCTTTCTAAATCCAGAAGAATAATGATAAATTCAAATAAGAAAACATGAACAATATTAAGTCAGAAGAAAATTGTGAAAAATATACCCGACAAGTTATACATAATTTGCAAGTAGATTAAGTGAAGAGTTCCTAAGCCTGCAGCTCTGACCCAGGTGAACGTCTCCAAATACATACCTGTATTACCACACAGTTTAGTCGATAGCCAGTGAAAGAGAGTCACATTTAAAAGGAAAGTATATAAACCTATATTCGCAATTCTCCGACCAGGCACAACGAGCTTTCCCATAATCCCAATAGCAGTCCTCGTCTCTTAATGGTCCACGCATAGCTGTCACAATGGAAATTATGAGGTAAGTTTTGATTAACTAGAAATCTAGAATGGTTGAGTAAAAAGATGGTACCTTTTGTGACAAAATCTGTTGTTTTATTTGGATGAATATCATTCCACATCTCAAGCCATAGTTCCCGCATCAAAACTGGGGATCTCACGATATTTCTGTGGTTTGCTGTAAAGAGGCAGAGTCTGCGTTCAGTGAGCGACTTTTTTATGAAATGAAAAGAGCAACTCCTTATAGATGATTATAGAGGCTCTCATGGACTAATAAATGCTGAATAACAGTATAAATCCTTTTGTTTTGGTTAGTAACAGTTACATTTCTTGCAGTGCATTCCAGAGCATGAAAATGACTAATGGCTATCGCTAAAACATAATAGGGAAACAAGAGAGGCAAGTATCCAGAAGCAGCGCAGAAAGAGGGCAACACATATAATATATCACTGAAGATTAGATGAGTTACTTATAAACATCATGTCACTCCTTTCTTTTACCTAGACATCGAGCGATCCTTGCCTCGATTTTATCAATGTTATAAGCAGGAAACTCTGAAGGACATAGGAGGGTGCTTGACATAGTTTAATATTCTTTAAAATCTAATACCTTTATCAAGTTCCCAAACAGCTGTCTTCTTTCCTGGAAGATTTGCAGAATCTTCAAAATAGGTTATGTACTTAACCCTTGGTGACCTTGTCATGTTTGCAACAACATCGCCCTCGTGAATGTGTTCAACATTTAGCTGCACCTGTATGTCCGATCCATCATGCTCCGACTAACACAGTTAAATGAGAATATAAGCACAGGGAGGGGAAACCATATACTAGTCAACATTTACAAAGAACAAATTTGTATGTGTAATACCAATTGGTTGTTAAATGGTTTTAGGTTCAGCAGTATGACTGTGAGGCAAGATGGGGCAAAAAAAGTTCAATGCATGGGGATTCATTACACTTTATTTTAAATGTATGAAATCAATTTAGAAAACTAGCACTAAATCATCAAAGAATGCTCTTTTGTCAAACTCTGCTACTAAATAAGTAGCTTTCAAAATACTGAAGCTCGGTAGATGTTGAGAAGTTAATATTACTACCTAGAGCAAAATTCTAATAAGCAACCCAATAAGATGGAAATTATTATTAGATTTAAGATTTTTGAAAAACCTACAGAGCAACATAAAACTTGACATTGAGCAAGATCTAGGTACCTGAAAAAAATGACCAAATTACAGCTCAGTTTATTTAACGGAAAACATTTTCTGTAGAACATATTCCAGAATTTCTGATTTTCCTGCTTCCCTTTGATTTCTGGAAAATATATACCAGATTTTTTTTGCGTTGGTTTCTGGATATAAAAAAAATCCAAAATACAAAAATCCCTTTAAAAAATATCATAAAGTAAAATGGCTTCCCCTTTTCAAAAGAGGAAAATGTTTTTCGAATTGAAAATTTTCTCACCATTTTAATTATTTTTATAAAGAAAATTCCGAAAATCATTTTACGAAAAACATTTTCTGGGTTTCATCTTCCTGAAAAATATTTCCAATATCAAGCTATTTCCCGGAAAAGAAACAGAGCCTACATTACAATGCGAAGATAGGGGCCCGTCGAAAGCACAAACTATTTATACATATAAATGTTAGTTTCGTGTGAACTGGCATTCATCAATATAGTATTTTAGGATTACAAGATCATCCACATCTAGGGTAAATCTGATACTATAATAGAATGAAAGGTTTGATTGAAATAGTGGAAAAGGTTTAGTTCAGAAGAGAAAGGTATTATTGCCACATCTTTAGAATTTGGCAAACAATAAACAAGAAAGAAATAAAATACGAACGATATTAAAGAATAGATAGTTGATATTATGTCTGATCCATTGGAAATGATTTATAGAATGCCATACAGATCCCCTCAAAATTATAGTAACAGTTCATTAAACAGAAGTCAAAAAAGTAACTATTAGGTGTTCTGGCAGAGTACCTGTGGAGCCCTCGTTATATTCACTTTTGGCCCCAGCCAAGTCTTGCACCAAGACAGGGAATTATAAGGCACCTGCAAATTGATGTACTTTAATAGTTGATAAATTCAATAGACGAGGCAAATAAAAACCCTGCTGAGTTTAGTTTTGAGGTAAGCAAGTATCAGTGTCCAGTAGGAAAGCAAAAAAGCAAATAAGAGATCGCAACTGAGAGCTCATCTTCATGATCCATGAGGATGAAGCCAATACCCTGGATCTAAAATGGCGCAGTTTTGGTACAAAATAACGGAACTTAAAAAAAACCCAGTGATAGGAGAAATGGCAAGGCGTTCAGGAATAAATTTAAGATCACTGGTCCCAGTTTCACCCTTAGGTCAAAGTTTGTTTCCAGACAGGAGTGACCATTCTTACCATTCAGTAGGAGAATATAACGGGGATCGAAAATATTCATACTTATCATTCAGTAAGAAATTCAAGCAGATGTATATTTCCAGCATACCGTTTCGTCGCCACTTGTTGCTCCTGGATTTCCACTAACCAGATTACCCGACCTAAATGGATGTATAACTCATGTAAGAATTATGTGTGTATATTGAGCTATCCAGATACAGAACATGTGAAATAATAACTGAAAGATGCATACTTATAGCCCCAGATAGATGATGATTATAGTTTATGTACTTCCAGTCGCAATATATGTTACCCAGACTCTGGTCAAGGGGTCGAACAAGGGTGTGGATTCAAGTGTTGGATTCTTGATCTTAAAAAATTAGGATTCGTGTATATGGAACCAAATTGGACACAGTCGAGGACTCAGCATGTATATTTAACATGCAAAATATTTCTGTAATAATAATTCATTGTATATTTTTTAATATTAAAATAAGTTTTCCACCGACCTTGCTCTCTAAAAACAAGTTGTCAGGAGCCTTATGTTCATTCTGAACTAGATTGTTGCAAGGCGAAGTATCCGGTTTCAATACGTCTGTAACATTGGATAGATATGAAAGTGTTTATATAACTAAAACCATTTACCTAAATCGAGACAGATGCATATAACTACAGTTATTCTATCAGATAGGAAAGATACAACAATAAGCTTGGACTATTGTATCTTATGTTGTAATCTTATATAGGACCACTCTTCAAATTTCAGTCTTCTATTTTTTTCTTGCACAAAATCTAAATAACTTTTGGTAACATAACAGGTTAGCATAACACACAATTCCCATTCATTAGGTATTGAATTATCAACTTCTCCACCAGAAGGGCCAAGCAATACATAATATGAGTGCACAATAACTTAATCCCTTTTGATTTAATTCAACAAGGAGCTTGTTCAAAATGAGACATTGAAATATAGGAGTTTGGCATAACAATGGGCTTAATTATACAATAATGATAGTTTACCCACCCCCAAACCAATTGTCGGAGTTGAAAGTTCTGTATTTAGAATCACGAGGAAAACACTCTTGAGAAGAAATAGGGCATATAAATGAAGTACCATCTACATAAAGTACCACAATCAGGTTATAATAATATACAAGGATCCTTTTGCAGTTACCTGGAATATAAGGATCCTTCAATCTCATATATCACATCAGTTATGATCCAATTATCAGGGTAAGGCTTGCCACTTGGTGCAAAATAATATCCGACCTGTTTTGCCAACTTATATGAATGCTAAGTAATCATAAATAATCAAATTTCCAGGAAATGAACTATTGCTATTCCAAAAAAAAAGTGAAAAATGATACACGATTTTACAAAATAAAACAAAGAAAAATAGTTGATGAGCAAGAAGTAAACCCAATTGGCATAGACACAAGTTTCTTTTACAGATCATATTTATATGCAATACGCAATATCAAAATGATCAATCCGGAAAAATTTCTGCAAGTAGGTTGATTAAACATTAATGTGGTACTGACTTGTTTCTACAACAATCAACTTGTTGGTGCAAGTAAAGGACTTCAATGATCTTAGCTTCATCACAATCATATTTTAAAAAAAATCTGGAGTACAAGCTGCAAGCATAGCCATTAGCCACTGATAAGCTTCTCAAAAACCTAACATGCTATGTTTCTCAAAAACCTAACATGCTTTAATTTAATAGATCATTATCATGCTAGTGAAAATATTAGGTTTATGTTCCAATATTTTTAATGATAAAGCAACCTGGAGTATTTGGACAAGTTTGACAAACTAAGTCAACTGATATGATGTTGTCAACCTAATAGCAGCCATGCTGAATGTAGGTAAAAACACCGATCTTACATACTTATAAATGCAATGCAGGAAGAGTACAATGATGACTCCTAATAGCAGTTACACGAAAAGAATATAATGGTCTAAGGATTAAAACTACAAAAGCATCAATTAGGAGGTTAAGAAGAAAGAATAATGTATGTACCTCGGTTTTCGAATCAACTCCATAGATGCAAAAGATGTTCTTTAAAGGAGGTCTTTCCCAAGGTGTTAGTGGGTTAAGAATCGGATCACTATGATATGAACTGCCATGAAAATTTGATAGTATGTTGGGAAAATATAAGGATAATATAAACCACCCAGTTAAACATGATGTATAATAAAATTAGTAACAAAAGTTTGCAAGTTAAAAAATCTATTCACTTATCGAATGATTTTGTAATTATACTTGTGTGTGCATATTTATACAACACACTGGCAGTAGAGTTGAATAGATATAAAGTGTCAAGTAAAACTGTAAAAGTGATATATAACTTTAGAGTATTTAAGATTTTCATCCTGCAAGATGGAGTTGGCAATTCTGAGCATTAGAGCTACTAATCAGACTTGAGAAATAACAAGGTTTTCAGCAGAGACCGTGTCCATAATTGTAAGAGAACCTGTATATTATGGTCGCCGCTAGAGGGACATTTTGCTAAAGAATCAGAAACTAGACCAGATAGTAAGTTGTCTATCTAACAGGGAGGTCCAGATAGGTAATATCCCATGACCATCACATCTCTTGGTATAAATTACTGATAGTGCATTAGTTCTCGCCTTTAATGCTGGTTTGAAAAAATGAATCCACTAGCGCAATATTATGAGATTGACTTGTAGGTCGAAAATACCATTGAATCACATGTCATAAAGATTACTTACTTATTAAGTTGGTACAAGACCCTTTTACTATCAGGATCGTAATCTTTTATCGCTTTGAAAAATGTCCCATCTGATACTTCATGAGCAGAGAAGGATAGTAGGTTTGACAGTCCGCATTCCATGCTAGACAAGTTTCCCTGTGCAGCATCTAAAAAGGATGAATAAGCATCACCTCCTGCTAAGATCGCAGATATAGCCTATGAGCATATTCAAGTCAAATGCTGCTAACAAGAATGCTAGTGCTTTTAGAATAAGTACCCCGAAAAGGAACCTCGATGTTGACAACGTTAGTTGGCCACCCAGAAAAATTGCTCTTTAGATTGTCTACATCACAATGGTACACTTTATGACCTTTTTTTCTGTTACAAGCTAGATGCTTGTTGTACATATTATCAGACCTACAATACTTTGAAAACGGCAGCATCCAAAGTGTAGAGGCAAATGAATTGGACATCAATCGAGCTGTCCCCTGATACCTTGCCAAATTATTTCATGAATAAGATGTTAATAGTTGCTTTCATCAAATAGAGATCACAAGAAAAAAAAATTTAAGCATTCACAAAGATAAACATACAACACTTCCACTTATTCTATATCTGAAAAGGTTATAAAAGAGTTTTGCATCATCCTTATATAAGGGAGGCAACAATTCCATAAATTGCACAAAATTTTCAATCGATTTCAGAGAATAGTAAAATAAATTTCTAATATAGCCAAGTTTGTTAGTCAACTATAAAGAAAAAAAAATGGTCATGAAATACATGGAAATACAGATATATGAAACGAAACGGCAGTTAATTTGATTACATTATGTTATGAGCTGTTTAAATAGACGACCTCTTATTAAGATTGCTGTCTAGCAGCTGATAAGAGATGTAAACTGCATTTAAATTAACAAACAGAGAATAGGGAAGACATTCAATATATATTGAAAAAAAATATATAAATAGAACCTCAGAAACAGGAAGACCAAATGTCACTCCAGAAAGTGTTGATTCAATCATCTGAACTGAACCAAGAAAAGGTGATCCTGAAATCAGATCAACAGCACAAAATCCAAATAAATTGTGTGCTTTACTGCTTCTGATAAACTCTGTTAAGAAAGTGGGTACTGATTCGGATAGGTATATACCAACAGCAAAATAGGCATGTATGTGTTCATCCAGCCAGTGAAGGTATGCCTTGGGTGCAATCTCAAGCTTCAGCCACTCCAAAAAGTACCGGAAGACATTGTTGCCCATTGAATGAGCAAAAACTATTGAGGGACCGCCACGGTGTTTAAGTGCAGTTTCAAAAGCGATCCTGCAACAACATGTAGAGTTTAACTGCATTTTCAACAGTTGCCCAGCAGTAACATTATGAGAACTTATTGAGAAATTAATATGTATCTGCATTAAACAAGTGAATAATTAAAATCTGAAACTAGAAAATAAATGTTCAGTGTCGCAAGTAGAAATATAAGGTTCTGATACAGAAAGAGGTGCAACATTAACACTGCTCCCTCCCATGTGGGTCCTAAATTGTGGTTTAGTGCAGATTAAAAAACCAGGTAAATTCCAATCAAATATTTTGTAACATTTAAACTTCCATAAGCATGAGCCACTAATCTCATAGCACTTTACACCAGCAGAACGAAAACAAAACATGCAAATACAGCAAAAAAAGAGTTACAAAATCAAACTTCAACAAGGATGTCAACAGCTATATGCTTATACTGTTCTGAAATTTAGGCCACAAAAAATTACTTATCAAAAAATTGGCATTTTAACCTAAAAAAGAAAATGAACAAGATAGGCAAAGAAGAGACGGAAATCTTCAAGAGGGAGTTGACAATCCAAAACTACAGTACAACTATAATGTTATATTACTTTTGTATATAAAATTGTGCATGGGTTACTGAAAGATGATTGTCCAATAAGATAGAACACTCCCTAGAAGTATGCATCGCATGAGACGATTTATGATGCACTTATCAGCAGAACTGACCCAACAAGTTAAACAACGATGCATTAATTTATACAAACTTTAGCTTGTGAAAGTAGAGGTCTCGCTCCTCAAGCTTTGATGGTGATAGCCTCCAGTCATATGGAGCAGGAATGATTGCATTGGCATCAACTCCAAACTCAATACACCACTTAATCCAATCTTTCCACACGGATGAAAGAGGACCTGATAACCATAAAATTTATCCAGGGAGCGTAATTATATATAAAAAGCATAAAAGATGAAATATCTACTCAATACGTCATTCAATGTTAAAGGGATTGTGCAAGACTTACATATATTTGAATTTGTTTCAAATGTAAAAATATTAATTCCATCTGTACTACTAAAAATTTCCTTTTTTCTTTTTTCTAAGCAAGGAGAGCCCCAACTTAACAACTAAATAAAAAAGATTCAGAAATGTCCTCAGACTAATCTTTGGTCTTTGGCCATACTTACCATCTCAATCTAAGTACATTAATTATGCATTAAATTCGAAAGATAGATATGATAACTCCTCCAAAATACAGAATATTTGCATGCAGAATAGATATTTCTTTATTAAACTATGAATAGGAAGATTCAAAAGAGAGAGGTTAAAGAAACTTTTTATATAAGTCTCAAGGTAAAGCATCTCTGTCAAGCTTGAATAAAAGTTTATTAAGTTTTGACGAAGCAATCCCATTGATTGTAATCTTATCTTCTATTAGGAACAAGGGGGTAACTAAACTAATAGCCTAATCACTGAAAGAACAACCAAAACACGGACACTGATTTCCGGACAACAAGCAGGAAGATAGAATTTTAAGAAATCTAGGGGAGAACAATCACTCTCTCATATATTGACACAGCTTTGGTCCCTTTTTGATGTCTGTTGTAGCTGAATCTAAGTGCACAAAAGGACTGCGGCAGATACATGATAAAAGGGGGAAATAAAACACTATATAATATGATCCGTTTTTCCCCTTTTCCTTTGACGACGTAACCCCTATATTTTTATTTTTTTTAAATGTGATGTATCTTCTTCTGTTTTTCCAGATATACAAGGTAAGATAGATAATGCATTTTTAATTTAATGATTTAATCGAGCAAAAATTGCAGATGTCAAGACTAGAACAAGGCACTCATACCTGTAATATAACCTGGATCAATCTCCGTAATTGCAGAAAGACCAGTGTCAGCGCGAGACTTGCACTCAGGATTATCTGATTGGGTGTAAGGGTCCAACAGCATGCACTTAAGCCAGCAATTCACAGCAGAAAGAAGCTGCCCAATAGATAGCATTATTCTCCAATCTTCCATGGATATATTCCACAACAAATGTGAAAATTTAGCAAATTGAGATAATATACTGCATAACACTTGAAAAAACAATTCAAATTATCAACCCATTCAAATTTTGTATTGAACCGTTCAATTGTGTATGCTTCAGCTTAGATAAAGAATGTTATAATTAGCTATATAATTTAACATGAAGATGCACTTCATTTTCCCTTGCAAAGTTACAAGCATATGTACTCTACGTAGCTACATATTGCAGTGTAGTAGCAAACACTACAAGAAACAAGACATTGCACTGTAGTAATGGGATAATGTCCAATGTCACAAAGTGTCCTAAACTGTCAACAATCTCACATAGACACATACTTACTTCTAGTAGTCATTAAAGTGTCTTAAACTGTCAACAATCTCATATAGACACATACTTAAAAGAAAAAAACTCCCAAGCTAGTTCAGTATCTCGCATCATTTGGTGAATATATTTTGTTAACATGACACAATACCCCAACAGATTATTGCAATGTCTTCCTAAGATTTGCCAGAGTATACAAATTTGTCTTGAAGTTCTTGGCCTAGATCAAGTTACTTATATCTATTCCAAAATTTTCAAAATATATCAATATTGAATTTCCTATTTCCCTTTAAAGATCATGTTTTTATAAAAACATGCCCTGGTAAAAAAACATCTTTTATAAAAAAGGCATGACCTTTTTCATACATACAGATGTACATCATTACCTCTATAAAATTTTCATTTTTCAAAGATAAAACAAAACCTTGATACATGAATTAGTACTACCCAATATAGAAACCCAAAATATAAGTACAAATAAATAGAAACAAAAAGAAATACATATATAAATAGATGGAGAGAAGGAGAGAGAGAGAGAGAGAGAGAGAGAGAGAGAGAGAGAGAGAGAGAGAGAGAGAGAGCGAGAGAGAGAGAGCGAGAGAGAGAGAGAGAGAGAGAGAGACTTTGGTAGAGTCGAGCCAAACTAAATCAAGAGGATTGAAATCAAGTGGAGAGAATGGACAATCCAATATAGACCAAGCTCTAAGCTGGGTAGAAGCAAACCCAGGTATTATAATCCCCGATAACTTGCCGTAGTTTCCGGATAAAGTTCTGGCGTTGACATCGCTGCTGTGTAGAGCTCCGATGACAAGAAAACCCAAAACAACAACTAGTTTTAAATTCATCTGATTGTATGTAATGATTTGAGCTTGGATTTGCTGTGAGTCTTTTTGGGGGTTGAGATTTATAGCACTGTACTTGTATAAAATGATCGTAACAACAATAGTTGTTATTATTGTTAAGTTCTTGACCGTAGAATCATCATCTCACCATGCATATTGGACTGCTACATTTTTCTTGTTTCGTCAACTCCCAAAAGTCAATTTTCATATTGTTTCGTTTAAAATAGTATATAGAAATTTATTTAACATAATAAATCTCAGTAGATCTAATATTTTTTTTTTTTGAATAATTAGGTTTATAGCCATTTATTTTAAAAAGAAATTCAAGATGAGCCAAAAGTCGATCCACAACAGAGGATAAACCTGAATTATCCAATCGTGCTCAGAGATCTAACATTTTAAATAAATTAAATCATGTTGCAACATTTTTTAGTCTCGTTACTTATCAAGCTGGACATGATCGCCCGTGAAATTAACAAATAAGTCAACCTTATCTTTATAATATTGATTTGCTGAAAAATAATCAAATAAAATTATGTACTTCCACCCTTTTGATTTGGCCAAGGTGTCAAATATAATCCAATCTTTATATTAAGTAGAAAGTTGAATCCATGAATGGATTGTTGCACATTCTTTTGCAAGTTAGTAGTTGACAACGGAGAGGGAACCCATGATAATCAGCCAATCAATCGACCAATTTTTAAAACACTGAGAGGAACCTAGACTAAGCTAGGAGGCTAAATCAAAATGGGTTTTGTTTATTTCGGTTTCAAGAGAAGTAGTTGGTCAATCCACAAGGCACATTTCTAGCAAAAGGATCACAAACGTAGTTTAGCCCACCCTGATAGCATTTAATTATTATATGGATAACAGAATGTGACCTCAACCACAACAATAAAATTAACTGATAACAAGTTCATTCAGTTTATCATCACAACCTAATAAAACAGAAGTGCACAACACTTCATCAACGTGACATCTAGATACAAGTGATTCCCCATAAAATGTTTCTTACATAATCTACTACCATTAAACTAAGTCTGCTTTCCGATGCGCTGCTATCAACAGTTTCACCACCACTTACTGCATGTTTTGGCGTCGGTTATTATAGCGGGTGCGATCATTGTATCTTGGTCTGTCCTGAGCTCTCTGAGGAACTGGCTGCACTCTGCGTTCTCTTTCAGGAGATCTTTTGACAATCTCACCGTTTACCAGCAGCTCAGCTGGCATATCATAACAAAGATTTGGTGTAGTAAGTATTAAAATTAAACTTCACAATGAAAACTGATTACAAATGTTTTGGCATTTGATTATATTATTTTCCTTGTTAAAAAATTTTAAAAAAACATATTATTCAATTTTATTAAAGCATAATAAGAAACACATAATTCAAGAAAAACAAAAGCTCTATGAACCCACCAGCCCAAAACGTAGCTGAAGTATATACGGACCAAGGGTCTGTAGGTCTGTAGTTTATATGTGCAAATACTTCTTTACAACTATGCCGCTTAACCACCCAAACAACATATGTCTTGTTTTATCTCCACCAAAATCAAATCCCATAGTTTTGGACACAGATTTTCATGTAACAATGATGTTTAAGCTCTATTACTATCGTATGCTTTCGTCCTATAGGATGAGTTGTAGAGTTGCAACACCAAGTCACCAACTATTACGTAACATTTAAGAACACAAATGAACTCCTTTGGATAAATGGAAACTACATGGCAAATGAAATATCTTTCTAATTTTTCGTATCTTGTAATAACATGTAACTGCTGTGGAAACCTGAAGAGACCCTTAAACAAGATGAAATGAAGTGTGGACTAAGCTTACCCCCATAATCCTTGTTCTCAGCATCAACATAGGAATCAGGAAGGACAAAAAGAACACCAGGCAAACCTGTAAAGCATATCAAATAGGTAAGGTAGATGATGCAACCAAAGCATATTAAGCTCAAAAGATAAGGAAATCTACAAACCTTCAAGCTTATTTGATGTCTCCTCGTCAATCTCACATCCAAACCCAAAGTACCTCTCACATGATACATTGTAGATCTTCTGTTTTGCTTCTTCCTCACTGATAGATCAAACATCTCATAACATTTAGCTAATTCACTTGTTTATAATTAAAACATTTCCACCAAATCTATTTTAAAGCATAAGCCAAAAGAAATTAAACATTAGTGAGAACCATTCAAAATACAAGTCTATTTCAACTCCCATTGTTCCACGAGAAGTCTATTTTGACTTTCACCGGTCAATTCAAATTATTACTGGCGAAACACATGAACATCAAGAAAATAACTAAAGAATGATGAAGTCATGACAGTATTTCATATACAACACATTTTCAAAATAAAAATCTGTAACTCGTATCAATATCTTGAAACACCATTTAGTTAGAAACTCAAAATCAAACAGGGCATACTTTAATGAGATATGCTTTAATCATTCCCATAACAAGCACAGAAATGCAGTAAAGCGACCTAAAACAAAATGCATATGCACATAATCCTCGAGTTCCAAAGTAATTTCAAAACCACTGATGCATTCTTCCATTAAACTTGTATATAATTAACTGCTACTAAACTACAGCAAGCAGAAAACAC
Source organism: Saposhnikovia divaricata (assembly GCA_036435485.1). Lineage (NCBI taxonomy): Eukaryota > Viridiplantae > Streptophyta > Magnoliopsida > Apiales > Apiaceae > Saposhnikovia > Saposhnikovia divaricata. The sequence goes on along the minus strand of CM071599.1, from coordinate 19,805,834 downwards.
ACCATCTCTCACCAATCGAAGGCAATTCCAAAATATGACAAGACATATCATTCACATTCTCCATTCTAATCAATTAGCCTACATATTTACCGCCATAATAAAAACTATCTGGTCTATATCAGTATATTTTCGGTTTTTACTTACATTCCCCATTTTTAATAAATTACCTAAACATTAACAACCATAAAACAAACTATCTCATTTGCAAACACCACCACCGATCATTAACACATTGTAATAAGTATTAACAGTTTACAGTCTTTCAATTCATCATATTAACAAAAATACAATATACAACCGTAATTATACATACATATACACGTAGGTAGTAATTATCGACCATTTCACCTTCCGAGGACCTTAGCTAGGGTTCATATACAGAATACACAACATAATTACACAATCATAGACAAATATAAATGTGAATTAGGAGTAAATACAGAGTAATTAGGAGTAATATACCTTCCGAGAACCTTAGCAAGAGTATCGATATAACAGCGAATCATCTGATCCTTAGTCGCATTCTCTCCACCAGGCTTATCCATCACAATCAACCAATGTTCATAATCACACCCCGGAAACAACGGCGCCATCTCCGTCGGCGGGCGGTCACTGTGATTAGTCCCGGAGTTGAGCGGCGAGTAGGCCCCGCCGGAGCGATTGACTCTGCAGCGCACCTGATTTAGTCGGACGGCGGTGGGAGCGTAGAGTTTGAGAGAGTGAGTGATAGAGAGAGTGGAACGAGCGGGGCGCGTGAAGCCGGCGAGTGGGGGAGGTTTGGAGATAGTGGAGGAGATGGAGAGGAAGCGTTTGGGGAAGATGAGGGAGGAGGAGGAGGGGAGGGAGAGGGAGAATGATCGGACGGTGAGGATTGAACGGGCGAGTGCGGCGGCCATTGGTAAAGAGATGAAATGGAGAAAAGGGGGTTTAGGGTTTTGCGGGAGGATGGAGTATATGGCTTTGGGGGGGGGGGGGGGGGGGGGGGGGTGGGGGTTTGATGATTGTTGTTATATCAAACAGAGATGAATTAATTTATGGGCCATTTGGTTTCAGGCTACTTATCATTTCAACTGTTTTCGTCATCTATCTATCTATCTATTGCTATATACTAGCTTAAAACCGGATTTTTTAAAATATTATATAAAATTTTTTGTATTAATTTAAATTATTATTTGAAATATTAATTTTGGAGGCTTAAATTTTTATATGAGATAATTTGATAATAGTTGTATAAATGTTATCCATGATATTTCTAAAAATAGAGATTTTAGTGAGAAAATGTAGGAAGATGATAGGTTTTAGTTGAAAAAAATAATTGTTTAATTATTAGTAATTATAAAATAATTCTTTTATTTTATTAAATATAATGCCCGTGTAATGATTAGAATAAGAGAGGATTTAGTTAAAGAAAATTAAAAAGGTAACATGTTTTAGGTGAAAAAGGTAATTGATTAGTTTATAGTATTTATAATTTAATTACGTTATTTAACTAAATACAATTGCTCGTAATGGTTTTTGAAAAGAAGAAATTAATATTGTACGTGATAGTTCTATTAAAAGAGGGATTTTAGTTAGAAAATATATAAAAGATGATATGTTTTACCTGAAAAAGAAAATCAGTTAATCATTAATATTAGAATATTATTAGTTTCTTTTATTAAATAGAACCTCCCGTGATATAATTGAAAAAAATATATATTTTAGCTATAGAAATAGAAAAGTAACGTGAAAATTAAAAAGATTATACGATTTATGTGAAAAAGGTAATTGATTAGTTTATAGTAATTATAATTTAATTAAGGCAATCGTCTACTTACCATTATTTTAATTAATGAATTTTAATTTAATATAATTTAATATACTCATATTTACGAATTATACTAATGTTTCCTTATTATAAACAACGTATACAGATTTTTAATATATTTTTATTAATAATTGAAAAATATGATGTAATATTTTGGGTATATATTAATGATTGTAAATTAGTTTTAAATTAAAAAGGTAACATGTTGTAATTTGAAAAGAAATATTAATGATTGTAAGATATGATACGATTGATGTTTTTATAAACAATGTATATAGATTTTTAATATATTTTATTAATAATTGAAAAATATGATGTGATATTTTCGGGTATATATTAATGATTGTAAGGTTAGTAGGTGTTTATAAAAGGTAATATCTTCAATTAAAAGTAAATGTGAAAAAAGGCAATCGACTACTTAATTATATTATGTTATTATTTATTTTAGGAGTTTTAATAGTATAGATATCATATATATTTTTCTTTATAATCAAGGGTAAATAAATAAATTCACTTAGTAACAAAAAACAGATACCAAAACTCTTTTATTGTTTCGGCTTTTATATAATACTACAGATATTTGTGATTGTAAGATTAGTAGGTGTTTATAAAAGGTAATATCTTCAATTAAAAGTAATTGTGAAAGAAAGCAATCGACTACTTACCATTAATCATATTATGTTATTATTTATTTTAGGAATTTTAATAGTATAGATATCATATATATTTTTCTTTATAATGAAGGGTAAATAAGTAAATTCACTTAGTACCAAAAAACAGGTACCAAAACTTTCAATGTTTCGGAATTTATATAATAGTACTAGCTTATAACCCGTGCGAAGCACGGGTTTCTTTTGATAGGTTATAAAATTTATTTAACATTATAATTATGTTTTTATATAATCCTTATTTTTAATAATTTTTTAATTTTAATTTAACATAAATTTATATAATGATATGCATGGTTTAAAATTTATTTTGTAAAATTCTAAATTAAAAATGTCGTTGACGGGTTCGAACTTTGAATTTTTAGTAAATTAATTTAATCATATAATATATCTTATTATTAGATCTAACGATTCTTATTTATTACTAAAAATAATGATTTGAATATATGGTGAGATATTTTTGGGTGTATATTAGTGATCGCAAGTTTAATTTTAAATTGAAAAATAACGTGTTTTAATTACAAAAATTACTACTAAAAATAATTACGGAAATATATGGTGTGATATTTTGGATATATATTAATTATTGTAATATTAGTTTTAAATTAAATGGTAAAGTGTTTTAATTAGAAGTAAAATTTTTAGAAAAAATGGATAATTGAGTTGTTGGAGCAGAAAAAAGAGTCCAAGTAGAAGCTCAATGTGGATGAAGGAATTTCAATCGGAATATAATTACGTTAACATTAGTAATTAAGTAGAAGCTCAATGTGGATGAAGTAATTTCAATCGGAATATAATTACGTTAACATTAATAATTAGCTTTTTGAGTTGTTTGAAGTAAAATCTTTGGAAAAAATGGGTAATTGAGTTGTTGGAGCAGTAAGAAGAGTCCAAGTAGAAGCTCAATGTGGATGAAGGAATTTTAATCGGAATATAATTACGTTAACATTAGTAATTAGCTTTTTGAGTTGTTTTTGTAATTTAATTATTTATTTTAATAATTAGAATAACCAAACCGAAAACCAAAACTTTCAAAACTTTCAATGTTTCGGCGATGCACGTGCCCAAAATGGGTAAAGCTTATAACCCGTGCGATGCACGGGTTTCTTTTGATATGTTATAAATTTTATTTTATTCTATAATTATGTTTTTATATGAATATTAATTTTAAAAATTATTTTAATATTAATTTAATAAAATTTGAAGTAAATTTAATAAATGATTTGCATGATTTAAAATTTATAAAATAAAATTTTAAGTTAAATATGTCGTTAACAGAATTCCAACCTTGAATATTTATTAAATTAATTTAATCATTAAATATACCTTATAATTACATCTAACAGTTCTTATTAATTACTAAAAATCTAACAGTAATACGGTGTCATATTTTTGGGTATACATTAATGATTGTAAATTTATGTTTTAAATTAAAAGGTAGTGTATTTAATTATAAAAGAAATATTAATGATTTGAAGATTATGATTGCAAAATTATATTTTAAATTAAAAGGTAAGTTGTTTTAATTAGAAAAGAAATATTAATGATTGGAAGTTACGATATTTTAGGTACACATAAAGGGTAATATGTTCATTTAAAAGTAAACGTATTTTAAATTGATTGAAAGATAAGATATTTTAGATATTTATTAAATTTTAGTTAATAGTACAATTATGTTTTTATACAATTATCAATTTAAAATTTTTTAAAATTTTAATTTAACATAATATAATATACTCATATTTACTTATTAACTAATATTTTCTTATTATAAACAATGTATAGGGATTTTTAATATATTTTTATTAATAATTGAAAATATGGTGTGATATATTTGAGTATATATTAATGATTGTAAGATTAGTTTTAAATAAAAAAGGTAACGTATTATAATTAGAAAGAAAATATTAATGATTTGAAAATATGGTACGATTGATGTTTTTATAAAAGGCGATATCTTGAATTAAAAGTAAATGTGAAAATGGCAATAACTAATTACCATTAATTATATTATGTAATTATTTATTTTAATAATTGGGATAACCAAACCGAAAACTAAACCGACCAAACTTTCAATCTTTCAGCTACGGATCGGGTCAAGAGAACTCGGGTTTCGGATCCAACAACATCAACAACAATTTCAGCAATACATCAGTAATGTCAACACCTCAGTCTGCAAGTCCATTGAATTTGAATTCCATTGAAGATGAGAGGGAGATAAGCATGTTCAATTTTCAAGATGTGTATCTTGGGTATTAAATTGTACACTTATGTAATTATTCATTGTATTATTTGCTCATAATAATTACAGACGACTTTGTGTTCTTTTTTCTGATGATTATCTCAACTTTAGAATATGTGATTGCTCTTGTTTATTCGTCTTTCATTCAATGAGGCATTCAAACAAACACTGTACTTACATTAAAAAACACCCCAAAATTACAATTTATTGTAACAATTATAAGATGGAGATAATACAAAAACATAATACAATCATTATACTTACAATTTAATGATATATATGGTATTGCAAAAGAAGAGAAAAGCCGAAGAAACTTGTGTATTGAATTGATGAAGATGGTGTAAATTAGGTTTAGAAGAATAGAGTTCTGTGCGCAGTGTTCGTGAAGGCAACGGAGGTTTTAAGTTTAGCTGTATTAGTAATGGTGTAAATATAAAATACTATTGTGTCTTTAGGACTATAGGCAATAACGGATTAAAATTGATTTATTTTATATTTAAAATTAATTAAAAATTAAATTAACCAAACCGAAAACCAAAATAAATAGGATAACCAAACCGAAAACCAAAACTTTCAATGTTTCGGCTTTAATATAATAGTATAGATAGATAGATTAAAGCCGGACATAAGGGCAAAAGTTGCCAGAATATTAGTTATGAAAGGACTAAATTAACCTTATTTTAGTGAAAATAACAAGAATGCCATTACAAGAATACCTCATTTTTTACCCGGCGTGCGCTACACAGCTTCATCCCCAAATTCATCTACAGAGCGGTCCGCCCATAAACCCAAAAACGATCTTCAATCCTTGCGTGTGCTACTTTGTTCCTGAGGCGCTCATCGTTGTCTCCACTCACCGATCTTATCTGCTGCTTTCAATCTCTTCCCTTTCTCCTTCCTCACTTTCACAATTTTATTGCCAGATTTCAAAGGTATGATTTTTGTTATTTACATATATGCTATGTAATATATTTGTGTTTTGATAATTATGGGTTTATTTGTTAAATTATGGACAACCCTTTTCAATTCGTGTGCATTCTTTTAGAGTTGATTAATTTATGTTTTTTGGGGTTTATGAGATTTTAGTTCTGATGGGTTGTTTTAAAAATTTAATCTTTGTTTAAGCATTGTGATGAATTTGAATTTGTTGTTAGTTTGATCAGTGGGTTCTTAGTGTATGATTTTCTTGCTTAGAATGTGTTATTAGCATGTCTGTATATCTGTACTTATATGTAACTGATATAATGTCTTCTGTTAGTAGTATTTTTGTTGTGTTCGTTCGCAGGGAAGGACTGAATATAATATCAAGTTCAAGTTTCTTATCTCTTTACGTCTAGAAGTGTGTGAGAAGAATTTTTGGGTTTGTGTATTAACTAAATTAACCAAGAACTAATTATAAGCACTAAGAATTGATTTTAAACTGAGATTCAAATATGTTGGAAAACAATCTAAGAACTGGGGTTCTTCACTTGGTCTCAATACATGCTCAATATTAATGTGATATCTGTGTTCCTACCTTGCTGAAAACAATTCTTCTAAAGTTATACTGTACCCTCCCAGGCTACAATATAGTGCTTACAGCTACACCCTAATTGTCACTCCCGTGATACAATCAAAGTATATCTATAAACTGTTAAATGCCAAGAATTATATGTCTCACAATTCTCCTATTAATCTCCCGATCTAATATTCAAATTATGTCTGTTAAATCATGTACTAAGATTGCAACTTCTCTCCCAAGCTTATTACAATCCCTAGAATACAATCAAAGGTTCATGACTCCCCTAATTGTGTTAAGATCTCATTAACAGATCAGCAAAGCAGAAAATCACATAATCAAGCATGCATGAATACCAATGAATACTACCCAATCCTCATATTAGAGAATTAGTTACGCATATTTAATAAAGAAAACATAATAATAATGATAATGAATGAAAACATAATATTGAAGAAAGAATTGAAGATCGAAAGTACCTTGATACGATTAAAAGCTATGAATTGTTATGATTTACAATGGTAGGATGTGTTTAAATAGGTTCTACAAATCTTGCCCAGCAAGAAATTGTCTTATATTACAATTTGGATTTAAAGAAGGTACCCAAAACTGCCCAGAATACAATTAGAATTAGAAAAAGGGCAAAACAGTAAATTCCCAGCCTTCTTTAACAAGATCACGTGCGCGATTTAATTCAGCATATTTCTTGCACTTGTTTCCTATCCCAGGTTGTAGAAAATCTCTCAAGCTTCGCGTGGACTGCTTACGGGCCTCAAACGGACTTCTAGAACTCCAGATATGACCAAAACAGTATAAGCTGCGCAGCCTTCCCAGAAAATCCGAATTTTAATCAATTAATTCTCCAAAAACGATAGAAGCATCCACTTTAATCAACATTCTCGTAAATCTGCACAACTAAGCAAAACACATCAAAACTACAACAACTTGAGTCCAAAACAATCAATTTAAGCCGAACGGAGGCATTCCCAATGGATATAAAATCCACTTATCAAACCCCCAAACTTAAACTGATGCTTGTCCTCAAGCATAAACAATTACAACTACCTGATTAGTACCACTTCCGTAGGTGATCACGGTTGCTTTTGGCATATGCAACAAGCCCTTTAAACCCCTAGGCAGCCCTAGTGGACGAGTAAGGTCTCGTGAGGGCCTATAACGAATGTACCCACAAAATCCATTTAACCTAATTCAATGCAATGCATGAATGCAACTAATATGAAATATGCAACGATCCCCTTCAAACTAACCAAAACCAACTAACATGCAAATATCTCAAAGAATGCAAATAAATCCAAGCAGAGCTCGACTAAGTCCCCGTATACTAACAATACATGAACAGAAACGTGCGTGTGTGCAATGCTCATCAGAAATACTCCCAAAACTAGGTCAAAAATCATACATATCCTTTGCCAAGACAATCACAGGTTTATAAACAGAATAGACTGTAGACACTTCATAACCTCGGAACACCTCCATCCTCATTCAAGTTAGCCAGGTATTCATGCTTTATTACTACGACACTATATATAATACGCATGCTTATTTAACCGTGCAATGAATGAGACCCCAAAAGGCTTATACAATAATACCCATGTAGCGAGTGTTAGGTCAGTGGATCCCACACTATAAAAGCCTTAGGTCACTAGGACTAAGTCCCCTCAGACTTAATTACTCGAGTATTAAAGAGCTCACTCTGGTTAATTTTGCATATAAACAATTTATTGATTTCTTTTTCTTCTTTTTTTTCTGTTTTTTTTCTGCGATCTAGAATGAGCCTTTCTCATTTCCAACCCTAGACTACTCATATAAATATGAGCCGGCTACTAGCCATTTGACACTTAGCCATTATTCACAATTATTTATTATTAAGCATGAAATCCCTGTTTTCCCCCAAACTTAGACTTTAGTGCTCCTACGCCATCAAGGGAATAACGAAAATCAATTTGTTAGTAGTATTTTTGTGTGTTCGTTCGCAGGGAAGGACTGAATGTAATATCAAGTTCAGGTTTCTTATCTCTTTACGTCTAGAAGTGTGTGAGAAGAATTTTTGGGTTTGTGTATTAACTAAATTAACCAAGAACTAATTATAAGCACTAAGAATTGATTTTAAACTGAGATTCAAATATGTTGGAAAACAATCTAAGAACTGGGGTTCTTCACTTGGTCTCAATACATGCTCAATATTAATGTGATATCTGTGTTCCTACCTTGCTGAAAACAATTCTTCTAAAGTTATACTGTACCCTCCCAGGCTACAATATAGTGCTTACAGCTACACCCTAATTGTCACTCCCGTGATACAATCAAAGTATATCTATAAACTGTTAAATGCCAAGAATTATATGTCTCACAATTCTCCTATTAATCTCCCGATCTAATATTCAAATTATGTCTGTTAAATCATGTACTAAGATTGCAACTTCTCTCCCAAGCTTATTACAATCCCTAGAATACAATCAAAGGTTCATGACTCCCCTAATTGTGTTAAGATCTCATTAACAGATCGGCAAAGCAGAAAATCACATAATCAAGCATGCATGAATACCAAGGAATACTACCCAATCCTCAGATTAGAGAATTAGTTACGCATATTTAATAAAGAAAACATAATAATAATAATGATAATGAATGAAAACATAATATTGAAGAAAGAATTGAAGATCGAAAGTACCTTGATACGATTAAAAGCTATCAATTGTTATGATTTACAATGGTAGGATGTGTTTAAATAAGCTCTACAAATCTTGGCCAACAAGAAAATTGCCTTCTATTACAATTTGGATTTAAAGAAGGTACCCAAAACTGCCCAGAATACAATTAGAATTAGAAAAGGGCAAAACAGTAAATTCCCAGCCTTCTTTAACAAGATCACGTGCGCGATTTAATTCAGCATATTTCTTGCACTTGTTTCCAATCCCAGGTTGTAGAAAATCTCTCAAGCTTCGCGTGGGCAGTAAGATCGCTGAAAATGGACTTCTAGAACTCCAGATATGACCAAAACAGTATAAGCTGCGCACCCTTCCCAGAAAATCCGAATGTTAATCAATTAAATCTCCAAAAACGACAAAAGCTTAGATATTCTTGCAAACCTGCACAACTACACAAAACACATCAAAACTACAACAACTTGAGTCCAAAACAATCAATTTAAGCCGAACGGAGGCATTCCCAGTGGATATAAAATCCACTTATCAAACCCCCAAACTTAAACTGATGCTTGTCCTCAAGCATAAACAATTACAACTACCTGATTAGTACCACTTCCGTAGGTGATCACGGTTGCATTTGGCATATGCAACAAGCCCTTTAAACCCCTAGGCAGCCCTAGTGGTCTCGTGAGGTCTCGTGAGGGCCTATAGCGAATGTACCCACAAAATCCATTTAACCTAATGCAATGCAATGTATGAATGCAAATAGTATGAACAATGCAACGATCCCCTTTAAACTAACCAAAACCAACTAGCAAGCAAATATCTCAAAGAATGCAACTAAATCCAAATAGAGCTCGACTAAGTCCCCGTATACTAACAATACATGAACAGAAACGTGCTTGTGTGCAATGCTCATCAGAAATACTCCCAAAACTAGGTCAAAAATCATACATACTCTTCGCCAAGACAATCACAGGTTTATAAATAGAATAGACTGTAGACACTTCATAACCTCGGAACACCTCCATCCTCATTCAAGTTAGCCAGGTATTCATGCTTTATTACTCTGACACATAATACTATATACAATACGCATGCTTATTTAACCGTGCAATGAATGAGACCCCAAAAGGCTTATACAATAATACCCATGTAGCGAGTGTTAGGTCAGCAATCCCAAACCACAAGGGCTTTAGGTTACTAGGACTAAATCCCCTCAGACTTAATTACTCGAGTATTAAAGAGCTCACTCTGGTTAATTTTGCATATAAACAATTAAACTATTGACTCTTTTTTTTTCTGCGATCTGGAATGAGCCTTTCTCATTTCCAACCCTAGACTACTCATATAAATATGAGCCGGCTACTAGCCATTTGACACCTAGCAATTATTGACAATTATTTACAATTTAACATGAAATCCCTGTTTTCCCCCAAACTTAGACTTTAATGCTCCTACGCCATCAAGGGAATAACGAAAATTCTAAATATAATCAGGTGATTAAATCTCAAAACATCCAAACAGGCATGACCTCAACCTAACCCAAAAGCAAACGATGAGACTGTGAAATTAGTTTTGTTTCCGAAACACATAAGTCAATTTCATAGAAACTATAAATCAACCCTCTATTCATCATTACCACACTCAATTAGACACCTACCTACCAATCAGAATTAGCTCGTCCTAAGGGATCATAAAATATGCATGCCATGAAAATGCAACTAAAATGAACTCACATGGTATACGAAACAAAAAATAGAATGTCCAATATGAAACAAACGTAGATAACACGAACATACATGCATGAACTATCACTAATATGCAAAGCATGAAATCCTACATGAACACATAATAATACAACAACTACTAATCCCTCAAAACACCCCCAAACTTGAAATATTCAATGTCCTCATTGAATGGAAGTAAATACGAGGGAAAGTAGAAAACATACCTACTCGTCCTCGCTGTCATCACCCTCGTCATCCTCATCAGAAGAATCTGGTGGAGGGTACGGAGTCCGAGCTCCAAATATAGGCCACTGAACAGGAGTACTAGGTGACTGAAACTTTGCCTCCAAAGCTATGCCCATGTCCTCAGAATACTGGCGACTGCTAGTATGCATAGCATCCAACCGCCTAGTCATTCGACGAAAATAAGATTCAAAAACGGACATATCCACAGTACTCTGCGAAGAACTTGACCTAGCCACTTCCGGTGCCCTTTCAATAGGTGGCGGAGAGCCTGCTCTCTGACCACTATCACCATCAACAACAAAACCTAATCCCCTAGGATGAGGAGTGCCACCCGGCCACTCCTTCAACCTCAACCGATCAATAGTAGCATCCTTAATAGAAGCCATAGGTTTATGCACCGGCTCACCTTGATACCATTTGACTTTCGATGCATCACACAAGTACGAGATAATAGAAGCATAAGGAATACTAGCCGATGAATTGCTTCCCAAAAACCGAAGAATATTTTGATTAATAAGGTACCCAAGGTGAACATACTCACCTTTGAGAATACCCCATAGCAAGATAGCTCTATCAACAGTAACATCGGAAACATGGTTTGACGGAATGATATTAAAACTGATGAAAAAGAACCATGCCTTTGAAAAACCAGACAATGATGAAGCCGGGAAAGTACGCTTTATCTCCGTACCTAACTTACATTTCCACTTCGTTCCCGGAACACATAACTCACCAATGAGTGCATCAAGATCAACATCATCCTTAGACTCTTGTCCCCAATCCGTAGCTTCTCTAGGTTTAGGCGGTTGCCTAATCAAATTACGAATAGCACGAGGCGAATAATCCACCTTCCGACCTCTAACAACCGTGGAATTATTCCTTGCTATCGAAGCATTAGCATAGAATTCCCTAACCACATCCAACGAGGCATCATTAGCAAATTCACAAAAGAACGTCCAACCCCGCTCACTAATCATCGCCACCATCTCCTCATACTTATATGGCACAAGCCTTCTTTCCTGAATAACCCCCTTCGAAACTAACCTACCATACTCCGCCTTGGCATTCTCATTCACAAATTTTTCCACTCCATCTCCCACAACATCATTCTCATCCGAAGATGGACGAGCACTACTGCCTTGAATCTCTCCCATGCCTGATATAGACCTTCACCCGGTTGTGCTTTAAAACTCATAATCATAGTCCTCAACTGTTGCGTCTTGTCAGAAGGATAGTATTTGGACAAGAATACAGTAGAAAGACTCTCCCATGTAGCAACCGAAGTGTTTGGAAGTTGCTGAAACCATTCCAAAGCTCTTCCCTTAATAGAGTAGGGAAACATATGGAGACGAATATGATCACTCGTAACGCCAGTGATTCTGAATGAGCCACACATCTGCACAAAACGCTCTAGATGTCTGTGTGGGTCTTCTAATTCAATGTCTCCTTCAAAAGCTTGATTGCTGATCATCTGAATTAAGCTCGGATTAATATGGAACTGAGCTGCACCAATCTCTGGAGTTTTGTACATGCAATTGGCTGGATTCGGTGTCTCATGGTCCCAAATAGAAGACTGATCAACATTAACAGCTGGTCGAGGTTCTGGATCTCCCATCTTAGCTTTATCTTTTCTTAGTTTTCTCAAAGTACGCTCGATTTCAGGGTCAAATTCCAATTTTCTAGCGCAAGATGAATGTAGCATACACCTGAAAATCACCAACAAAACAACTTGTGGAACCAATTAAAATCTAAACAATAAGAAACAATTAACCTAAACTTAACTATACTGCCTTCCCCGGCAGCGGCGCCAATTTGTTAGTAGTATTTTTGTTGTGTTCGTTCGCAGGGAAGGACTGAATGTAATATCAAGTTCAAGTTTCTTATCTCTTTACGTCTAGAAGTGTGTGAGAAGAATTTTTGGGTTTGTGTATTAACTAAATTAACCAAGAACTAATTATAAGCACTAAGAATTGATTTTAAACTGAGATTCAAATATGTTGGAAAACAATCTAAGAACTGGGGTTCTTCACTTGGTCTCAATACATGCTCAATATTAATGTGATATCTGTGTTCCTACCTTGCTGAAAACAATTCTTCTAAAGTTATACTGTACCCTCCCAGGCTACAATATAGTGCTTACAGCTACACCCTAATTGTCACTCCCGTGATACAATCAAAGTATATCTATAAACTGTTAAATGCCAAGAATTATATGTCTCACAATTCTCCTATTAATCTCCCGATCTAATATTCAAATTATGTCTGTTAAATCATGTACTAAGATTGCAACTTCTCTCCCAAGCTTATTACAATCCCTAGAATACAATCAAAGGTTCATGACTCCCCTAATTGTGTTAAGATCTCATTAACAGATCAGCAAAGCAGAAAATCACATAATCAAGCATGCATGAATACCAAGGAATACTACCCAATCCTCATATTAGAGAATTAGTTACGCATATTTAATAAAGAAAACATAATAATAATGATAATGAATGAAAACATAATATTGAAGAAAGAATTGAAGATCGAAAGTACCTTGATACGATTAAAAGCTATGAATTGTTATGATTTACAATGGTAGGATGTGTTTAAATAGGTTCTACAAATCTTGCCCAGCAAGAAATTGTCTTATATTACAATTTGGATTTAAAGAAGGTACCCAAAATTGCCCAGAATACAATTAGAATTAGAAAAAGGGCAAAACAGTAAATTCCCAGCCTTCTTTAACAAGATCACGTGCGCGATTTAATTCAGCATATTTCTTGCACTTGTTTTCTATCCCAGGTTGTAGAAAATCTCTCAAGCTTCGCGTGGACTGCTTACGGGCCTCAAACGGACTTCTAGAACTCCAGATATGACCAAAACAGTATAAGCTGCGCAGCCTTCCCAGAAAATCCGAATTTTAATCAATTAATTCTCCAAAAACGATAGAAGCATCCACTTTAATCAACATTATCGTAAATCTGCACAAATAAGCAAAACACATCAAAACTACAACAACTTGAGTCCAAAACAATCAATTTAAGCCGAACGGAGGCATTCCCAGTGAATATAAAATCCACTTATCATCTTCACCGGTTCCATAAAAATTGATGGAGGTTTTGGCTTATTCCTGGCATTATAGCATTCCTAGCATCAGTATATCGCTCTTTTCTTGGTAAACAGGGGTTGAAAAATGAACAAGTGCCTTCTTATTTAAGTTCACAATAATATATTAATAAACATCTTAAAATCTGGCGACTTGTGGCGACTTTGAGTTAGGAGTGGAGTTATTTTGATTTTTGTGTATTTTTTAGTTATCCAGGACAACCAGTAATAAAAATTGAACAAAAAGGATAAGAAAAGAACAAACCAAACCAAACCAAACCAAACATACCCAGTATATCCCGCTCAGAGCAGGGTCTGGGGAGGGTAGGATGTACGCAGACCATACCCCCACTTTTAGAGCGGGGAGGCTGTTTCCGTGAAGACCCTCGGCTGAGTGCACAACATACATAGAGTGTGTAGAATACAACGGAAATGATACGGAAATGGACAATGACATACCTGGGCCCATGGCGTTCTCCACATGGGGCTTACCTATCTGCGTGGGTCTATGAAACTCCTTGCTTGATGCGCTCCAACCACCCGGAAAGTCCCGCACAGAGATAACATCGGGCCAAGCTCCCTGTAACTGCAGAACCAGAAAACAGAAGACACTAAAAACGAAAAGTGAGGACGCTAAAACCGAACTTCTAAAAAATCGCTAACCGAGACAAGGCACCTCTGAGGCTCTCGATAACAGAGCCACAACCTAAAAGGGAATCCACCACTCTGATACGCCGCCTCCAAGAACACCTATCCGCGATCATGGTCTCATTTAAGTCTAAGGCCTTCAAATCCATCTTGAGCTGCTCTTCCCACGACCTCCTCGGCCTGCCTCTCCTCCTCGCCCCAACAACCGCCAGCCTCTCGACCCTCCTAACTGGGGCTTCAGCCAGCCTCCTACGAACGTGGCCAAACCATCTCAACCTTCCTTCCCTAACTTTCGCAGAGAAAGGCGCCACTTCAAGCTCGCTCCTAAACACCGAGTTCGGGATTCTGTCCCACAACGAGCGCCCACAAGACCACCGCAACATCCTCATTTCAGCCCCTTCCAACTTGCTAACGAGAGCCTTCTTCTCCGCCCAACACTCGGAACCATATAACATCGCAGGACGGATAGCCGCTCTATAAAATTTCCCTTTCAACTTTAACGGGACTTTCTTATCGCACATTACCGCTGACGCTGCCCTCCACCTTAGCCACCCAGCCTTGATACGATGCGAGACATCGGCTTCAATCTCACCTTCCTTCTGGATGATCGAACCCAAATACTTGAAATTATCCGTCTGCGGGACGATCTGGTCTTCAATCCTAACCTCCACCCCTTCTTCGTTGGCCTCACCACTGAAGTTACACCAGAGATACTCGGTTTTAGAACGGCTCATACGTAACCCTTGGGTCTCCAAAGTAGATCTCCAAAGCTCCAATTTGTCGTTCACCTCCCTCCTCGATTCCGCCATTAGCACGATATCATCCGCGAAGAGCATGCACCAAGGGATAGCATCTTGAATCCCCCGCGACATGACATCAAGGATAAGGGCGAAAAGAAACGGACTCAGGGCCGACCCCTGATGCAGCCCTATCTCAACAGGGAAGAAACGGGAGTCCCCCACTGGGGTCCGAACGCAAGAACTAGCTTGGGAGTACATATCTCGAATCACCCTAACGAGCGCAGGTGACACTCCCCTCTCCTCAAGGCTCTTCCAAATAGCTTGACGGGGGATGCTATCATATGCCTTCTCAAGATCAATGAACACCATATGGAGGTCTTTGCGACGTTCCCTAAACTTCTCCATAAGGCGTCTAACGAGATGAATGGCCTCGATCGTTGATCTCCCCGGCATAAAACCAAATTGGTTCTCTGAGATATCAACTACTCTTCTGATCCGACTATCAACCACTCGCTCCCAAAGTTTCATAGTATGACTGAGTAATTTAATACCCCGGTAGTTACTACAACTTTGAGCATCGCCTTTATTCTTAAAAAAAGGAACCACAACACTACGCCTCCATTCATCTGGCATCTTAGCACCCAAGAGAAGAACATTGAACAAATCTGCTAGCCATTGAACGCCAACCTCACCAAGACAAAGCCAAACCTCGATTGGGATAAGATCCGGACCAACCGCCTTCCCTCTAGCCATCTTTTGATCCCAATCGAGGTTTGGCTTTGTCTTGGTGAGGTTGGCGTTCAATGGCTAGCAGATTTGTTCAATGTTCTTCTCTTGGGTGCTAAGATGCCAGATGAATGGAGGCGTAGTGTTGTGGTTCCTTTTTTTAAGAATAAAGGCGATGCTCAAAGTTGTAGTAACTACCGGGGTATTAAATTACTCAGTCATACTATGAAACTTTGGGAGCGAGTGGTTGATAGTCGGATCAGAAGAGTAGTTGATATCTCAGAGAACCAATTTGGTTTTATGCCGGGGAGATCAACGATCGAGGCCATTCATCTCGTTAGACGCCTTATGGAGAAGTTTAGGGAACGTCGCAAAGACCTCCATATGGTGTTCATTGATCTTGAGAAGGCATATGATAGCATCCCCCGTCAAGCTATTTGGAAGAGCCTTGAGGAGAGGGGAGTGTCACCTGCGCTCGTTAGGGTGATTCGAGATATGTACTCCCAAGCTAGTTCTTGAACGTTGTTATTAAAAAAATATGAAACTATTCCGGCCTTTGAAATATGCAGGAAATTGTTATAACTTATACATGTACTAATCTATACGAGTACAATATTATAAAGCCAAGCACCAGATGTGCAAACAGAGAACATTATTATTGAGATTTGACTTCACATGTTTAAACTTCAGTTATCCTCTGGACATTTTTTATATTATAAACAAATTTACGAAGCTTACAAATGTAGTAATAAAATCAACTGGTTTAAAATACAGTAAGTTATTCACACTTAATAATTTTAGAAGGTATTACACAGATAAGTTATAAATGTACTCAATGTACTGCAATGTACTCAATATATCAGCCTATTCATCTGTTAACATGGTTTGTAGTTTGTACGCACAAGACTTACCAGTTTGTTGCGACCCTCCTTTAGTTTTGGCGAAAGTTCATAAGTATTGACATTTTGCTTCAAAATCCTAATGACGCTGCTACAGAACCAAGACTGCGGTCGATATAATGGCACCTCAAATTTATGGTTAGTTGTAACATGGTGGTGGCAGGCATCTGTTCAGTAATAACATAGAACATAAAAGAAGAACATGGCATTTCAAGGACCCCAGTGCACCTAGAAAATTGACTAAATGTAACTGACCAAATTCTAAATACCAGTTTTCGACAGCAATGTTAAAAGGGGCTCTTTCATGATTTTAGCTCACAATTAATCTGTTGTTGTGCTCTGATCTAGGAATGGCGATAAACAGTTAGGCGAGGGATATATAGAGAGCCGCGGGATTCACGGTATGTCTTCCAATTGCCAAAATAATTGCGTACAAGTATTTTTCGTTTATCTGTGACACATATGAACTTTTCTCCATTTAATGTTTCTAAATACTTGGTGATGTTGACTTTGCTCCATCCCTGCACATTCTTGGTCAACGTGGATATACTGTGTTATTCTTGTCATTCCCGCTGGTGTGGGTGTATCATCTGCACTAAGTAATGCAGGTAGGTTCATTTGGGACTGGCCCAGTGTGGTTCGTGGGGAAGGCTTTGTTCCCCCATCTAAAACGGTAGTTCCTTTGCCTAGAGGTACAACTGATGTTTCAAGGTATCTTATGGGATGCCAGATCAATGAAAATCCAGATGGTCGAAATGAAGAAGCTGTTTTTAGAGGAATCTCCCAGAGCTTTTATAGTTCAATAAATTTCTCAGCTGCGCCACAGTCTTTATCTGATGCAATTCGACAGCAGTATCTAGCCCTTATATTTCTACAGTAAGATCACACAGTCTTCCATCTTGTTTGAGTGAAGTGTCAGCAAGACCTGTTGCTACTTATGAGCAAAATAATTTGATGAGGGTACAACCTGGAGATATAAACGGTTTGAAAGATCAGTTAATCAAGATGCTTGAATTGTTTGGCGGAACTATGCTCCTTACTCGTGTTCCTGATGAGTATTATAAAATTTTTGGAAGAACTCTATATGTTTCAGATTACGGGTCAGGCAAACTTGTGAACCTTTTCAAAAAGATGGCTGACAAGATATCTGTTGAAGTAAAAGGTAAACAGAGGTTCGTATACCTCCATGGCTTAAGAGGTCCTCAATTTGATTTGGCAAAGAATGATAAAACGGGGAAGGGGAATTGGGAAGTAAACAATGATGTTATTGTTGGCTCAGGATCTTCTGATGATTTCTCTGATGATAATGGCCGAAGGGACAGAGATAAGAATGATCTGGTTATCACTAACCAATCTGGAATTGCTGATCAAAATCTTGAACAGTTCACATACAAGCTTCAAAAGATTTTAGTTAGCTACAATTATCGTATATTCCTTGATTGTTTTGAGGAAATGTATAAGCTAAGGTACAAGAAACCGCTGGACTGTCAACGATTTGGTGTAAATGAATTAGAGGAGTTGTTTGACAAACTGAGGAATATCGTGGGGTTACATGTGGAACCCGTAAGCAAGAAAAAGTTTCTGGTTGCAGTTTATGGCTAAAAATATTGACAGTACCAGGCCATAGTTTTAAAATTATTTAACTCGATCGACATTTAGGTGGTTCAAACATTGCCCTGTTGTTTCCAGAATTCCATTTATGTTGGAAAGGAATTCCAGGAGAGTATGCTAGAGCAGGCGAGATGCACTTGGTTTATATTGTGCATTTCATAGTTTATCGCCTTGAAGTTTACGTTTTTCTGACTTGTAATTATTAAAGCCAGCCAGCCTTTTTGTGGGTTTACATTATTATTATTATTGTACATTACATTACATGGACAAATAAGACAAGTTTTCTTTTCTACAAATGATTAACGTGTGCTGAATTGATAAGTAAAGTGAACAAACACATTTAGCAAAAAAAAAAAAAATCTATCTTCCTTAATTTATTGTAGCAGTCTGCTTAATAATTGAAAGTATTTGTCCTGCATCCTGGGTTGTTCTCCACATATGAAAATTGTAAAATTTTCAAGTCATCGAAAGTGAAATTGCATTTTATAATCAATAGATAAACCAGCAATGGTAAAGTACCCTAAGGTTTAATATTTGTAATTGTTCATCTTTGCTCCATTGTTCAAAAAAATCTCAACCTGGATGTGTTTGAGTGGTTAATTACTCCGAAAAGCAAAAGTTGGTTGTGTTATGGGGATCAAGATTTCTTTACGACTACTACCTAATAACGCCTTCCCTGAGGCAACGGCAGCATAAGGCATAAGGCTTTCCTTATTATACAAAATGTGAGTAACAGTCCGTGCAAGGCACCGACCTGTATATAGACTCCACTAATAATGTTTTAATGAAGATTGCAGAGAATGGGTTAGTGTCGTGAAAATTGGACACTCATAATTATTAGAGTGTAAGATTGTTAGGAATCCTGACCCTTATTCATATTTAGTACAAGGGATCTTAGCTGTCGAATAGGTAACTACTTTGCATAAAAAACGTGGGAGCAAGAATAATTGAGAGTTGTTCATATTGAGTAGTAGCGAAACCTATCATACAGAGGCCGGGTTTGAAGTATACAGTTTTGGTAGCAATGTAAATTATAATGTATGTATACAAGTTTAAAATGTAAATTTCATGTTAAGTAATGTAAATTGAAATAGTAAATCTGTAGCCCTTTTTTTGTTCTTAAAAATATCAAGCAAAAAGAAATATTCATTTTAACGATTTAAAATTAATAAGAGGCGTTTATAGAGAGGCCCGTGCCTGTCACGGGCTGTTACGCTAGTTTGTAAGTAACCTGTAAACATTTGAATTCCTTCAAAATTATAGTATTAGTTTAGATAGGTTTGATTTAAGGGATAATTTTATTCATATCCATCTTAAGTTTTGGGCTTTTAAAAATATATAGCCTAACTATCAATAATTCTGACGGAACGGTAGCTACTTTTCTTAATTTTAAAAATACGGTAGTTCTGTTATAACGAAACAAAACCACCCGCGCCTCTCATTCACTCCAGCTCCAACCTTCGATTCACGCAGCTCGAATCTTCTCCTTCAGTTTACTGGCCCAGCAGGGGCAAATTCATGACTATTGTAGGTTGAATCGGAGCTCCGGCGAGAGTTTTAAACGGCGACTAAAATTTGTAAGTGAATTTATGTTTTTATGTATGTATCTTTGCAAAATTGGTACTAATGTAGAGATAGATACCAAACTGAGATGAGAGCTTTTGTTATAGAATGATAAAGTATGTATGTATGTCCATTTATGTGTTTAATGTATGTATATGTGTAGATTTGTAGGATAGGCTGATTGATTATGTGTGTTTGAATTGAATATATAGAGAATGATTAAGTAATAGATGAGGAACAAAATTGTGATGAAATTCTGTTCCGTACCGATTTGATACAGTAGCTGTTTAATTTGTGTTTGTATATATGAAGATTTGGCAGTGATGTAGAGATAGAGATGAAATTCAGATGAGAGCTTTTGTTATAGAATGTGCAAAAGTATGTATGTATGTTAATGTGTTTTATGTAGACTTGTATCATAGAGTGATTGTTTGAGTGTGATTTGAATTGAATATGCAGAGATGGATTAAAATAAGATCAGGAACAAATACTGATAAAATTCAGTTGCGTATTGACCTTTTGCACTCGCTAACTATTTTGTTCGAGTGTAATTTTGTGTTTCATCAACTGCCTGCGTATTTACGATATGATACTATAAGTCGATTTGAACTCTGTTTATATATTTACTGATTTGATAATGTTTTTAATTCTTAGGTAGATTAGGAGTGTAGTAGTTAGCGACATTCTGAATTAGAGGCCCCGCAGGGGCACACATTTTCGATTATATGTTGTGTTTGTTGTTTAGTAGGTTTGGAAGTACCCTTGTGAAATGAGTGTATCACATAGGATCAATAGTCAATCATTATATAAAAGTCCTTATACATTGCAGGGATCTTTAATTGAAACAATGGATCAAAGAACCGGGGAAGAATTGACCCTCTCTCAATGCATTAGTGGAATGTTCAGTTGGGAAATTTCAAACCCTTTGTATTTCACGGTAGCAAAGCATCTGCAAAGGCCTTTTAACATGAATCTGGATATTATAGAAATCCAGATTCGTTTTAACAAGAACCTCCGAAGATCTCTAAGGATCCACAAATGCTGGATGAATTTCACATTCTAGACGACTTTGACACCATCAGCTGAGGGTTTTAGGTCTAGATTTAGGTTTCATGTAATGAATTATCTAGATCAATTGGGAGTTATTTCAATTACCACTGTAATTAGGGCAGTTCAACATTTTTATTATAGATATGAAAGACATATTGTACAAATTCAGCAAAAAGAATCAATAAAATTTATGATTTATTGAATTTAAATAGTTCATTTGTTGATTTTGTTCATTTGTATCGATACAATATCATTTGTTCATTAGTTGAATCATTATGAATGGAACTGATATGACATCTATGGATTTGTTAATTTGTTTATTTTCTGTGTAACAGGCACCGCAGGGGAACCAATCTTATTAGTCAGATTCTAATATTTCTATCAGTTGCAACATTTTCAACCCTATTTGCAACCTTCACAACCATGGTTGCATAAGTTGCAAACAAGGTTGCAGAAGTTGCAAACAAGGTTGCAGAAGTTGCAACTACTATATATCAATATTAGTTGCAGTTAACAACTTTTAAATGTTAATGTTATAATTGGTTGCAGAAAAATGGAAAACATTGTTGTTATTCTCCAACACAATGGGGTATGGGATGAATGCAAAAATTATATCAACTTTGAGGTATGTGGATTGTTGATTCCTAACGACTGCAACTACAACAACTAGGTCGCAATGATATACAATGAACTGAAGTTGGAACCCGAGTCAGTTGGGATTATAATAGAGTATCAAGTAAGAGATGGATACCCTCCTTTTAATATAACAAATGATAGTCAACTCATGTTCTATTTGCAGCTCAAGAAAAAGGAATCTGATTTCACAAAGTTCCCTTTATGCTTGACGAATGAAATTAAAAGCCTCCGGCCTTTTTCCACAACAAGCGATTTGTTGTTCTTTAAGGCTACACAATCAGAAGATGTTGCATCAAATGTTGTTTATGAGCAGTCTGTTGGTACTGTTTCGGATGTGGTTACGGACTATGTTGAGTTTGCAGAGCTTATTGCTAGGCAGGTTGTTGTGCTTGATGAAGTTGTAGACAACTGCGTTGAAGAAAACCATTCGAACAATGATGTGGTTATTAGCAACAAATACCATAAGCACATTGAAGTTGATCAGGTATACATAGATAAAGAGACATTGAAGATTGTTTTGGGCCACTATGCGATTGACAAGAACTTCCAATATAGTGTGCAAAATTCTTGTAAAAAAGAGTATCTTGTTTCTTGTGTTGACAAAAGTTGCAAGTGGATGTTACGAGCATCAAAGAAAGGGAAAACAAATTGTTTCGTCATCAGAAAGTTTCATGATATTCATACATGTGATCTGGGGATCAGATTTAAAGATCAGCGACAAGAAAGCGCATCGCTCATTGCAGATATGATTAAAAACAAGTTTTCAAATATTAAAACAAAGTACACGGTTGCTGATATCGTGAGAGACATGAAGAAAGATCACAAAGTAGAAGTCACCTATGGAAAAGCTTGGAGATCTAAAGAAAAAGCTTTGGAACTGATGAGAGGAAATGAAACCGAATCGTATTATGAACTTTTCTCTTATCTATACATGTTGCATAGTTCAAATCCAGGATCAGCGGTCATAACAAAATAAGATGAAGATGGATGTTTCAGGTACGTTTTTGTGGCATTGTATGCTTCGATGAAAGGCTGGATAAATTGCATACCCACTGTCATTGGTGATGGCACGTTCTTGAAATCAGCTCATGGAGGTACATTATTGGTTGCAGCAACTCAAGATGCAGGGGGTAAAATTTTTCCATTGGCATTTTCCGTAGTGGACTCATAAAATGATATGGTAGGGGAATGGTTCTTTGACAAGTTCAAGCAAGCTTATAGTGTACGGGAAAACATGACAATAATCTCTGACCGTCATGAAAGCATCATTAAGGCAGCGAGTAGAGTATACCCGGAAGTACCACATGGATTCTGTATTTATCATCTCTTGAATAACCTGAAAAGTAGGTTCAAGAGGAGCTAAAACAAGATAAAGGTTGATTTCTTTAATGCTGCCAATGCATACACTGTAAAGAAATTTGAGTATCACATGAACCAACTTGCAAATATTGACAGCAGGATTCAATCATTTTTAGAACAAGTTGGATATGACAAGTGGGCAAGGGTTTACTAAATGAATAATAGATACTCGAACTTGACATCTAACATTATAGAATCTCTGAATGCTATAATCACAGAGATAAGAGAGTTACCGATATGTACAATGTTAGAGTCTTTGCGTGCTTTGGTACAAAAGTGGAGTTGGACAAACAGACAAATTGCAAATGACACCTCAACAAAATTGACAACCAAGTATGAGCTGATGCTAAAGAACAATTACTTGTACTCGATAAATATGACGGTATTATCTGGCTACTTTAATATTGTAGCTCTACCTAGTTCTATCATTTGCAACCATGGTTGCAGAAGTTGCAACCATGGTTGCAAAAGTTGCAACCGTGATTGCAACCATGGTTGCAAAAGTTGCAACCTTGCAAAAGTTGCAAACAAGGTTGCAAAAGTTGCAAACAAGGTTGCAACCATAGTTGCAGAAGTTGCAAACATGTTTGCAACCATGGTTGAAACCTTTACAACCTGTCATTCTAATGAAACTCCAAATTAAATTCTTGTTTAAAATAATGTTAAATCAACAGGTGAATCCATCAAATGACTCGATATTCGAAGTTTGTAATGTGGACAAGAAAGCTATAGTTATTTTGGCTTCCAGAAGCTGTACATGCAACAGGTGATTCCCGATGTGTTTCAACGAAATTTCATAAATAAATGCTCTTGGTTTATCTTTATATGATATATATTCTGTTGTAAAACAGGTTTCAGATGGATCAACTTCCTTGTGCCCATGCAATTGTTGTTTTGCATAAAGTAAATCATTATCCTTATGATTATTGTTCATCATATTACACAAGAGAATCAATGCTTGCTGCTTATAAAGAATTAGAATATCCGGTTGGCAAGAAAGATACATGGGAAATACCAGATGACATTAAAGCGGTGACAATGTACCCCCCGAAAAGCAGAATCAGAGTAGGAAGACCAGAAAAAAGAAGGCGCAAAGCTGCGTGGGAGACAACTATACAAATGCAACAATTAAAATGCGGGAGATGCGGTCAATGTGGACATAATAGAAGAACTTATAGAAGTCCGCCATTGAAAAAAACAAATTAGTTATTTACATATTACTTTGGAAATACCATTGCAAATATTGTTGCAAATGCTGAATTATTAAGTTGATTAAGTTTAAATTAGTAATGGAACAGATATGACATGTGTTTCTAATTTTCCAATTTTTCTTTGTTTATTTTGAGTAGAATTGCAAAATTGTTGCAACTTTATTTGCAACATTTGCAAACAAATTTGCAACTTTTGCAACCATGGTTTGCAAAAGGTTGCAAATGTTGCAAACTTGGTTGCAACATTTGCAAACAAGGTTGTAAATGTTGCAACTGATCGATATAGTTGAATCCAGTACATAACATAGAATACAGAAACAGTGCTTGATAAACAGAACAGAATCAACAAAAAAGAGACAAATAATTCTTCATTATATATTAAATCATTCATATAATAATTTCAAGAACTACAAGCATTATATATTCTTCATTACATATAATAATTCTAAGAAGTAGAGGCTCCTTCTTTTTTTTGTTTCTTGGCTTCTTTTTCCTTCAAATCTTTTTCCTTCGCATGTAAAATGCGAGACATGGTGCTTGCAAAATCAATTATTCGAGTGTTACGCTCCATCATCTTCCTTTCCCATTCTTGTTCGTCTAGTATTGCTAGACTATAGTCCATTTGAAACCAATTGATCTGGACATTGTCTCCATAACTGAGGTTTGAACGAATTGATTCCGGGATATCTTCAACTTGGTAGAACACACCGTCAATACGAACAGTGTAGTCCTCATAAAATAAATCATCATCTTGAAGGAGGGCCATTGAAATATTTAGTTGAAGAAGGTTTAGAGATATGTGGGAAGTTTGTGTTGGAGAAGAATGAGAGACAATGGAAAAGAGCATGGCTTTTATAACAGAGGGTTGTGAATAGTATTAAGTTTAAAATATGAACAGTCACAACTGTTCAAATATGAACAGTCACAACTGTTCAAATGTGAACAATCACAACTGTTCAAATGTGAACAGTCACAACTTAAAATGTGAACAGTCACAACTGCACTCTTTAAAAATAGTTTCTAAATTTCCAATTTTTTTTTGTTTGTTTTGAGAGAATTGCAACCTTGTTGCAAATTGCAACATTTGCAACCTTGTTTGCAACATTTGCAACCAAGTTTTCAACAGTTGCAACCTTGTTTGCAAAAGGTTGCAAAAGTTGCAACCTTGGTTGCAAATGTTGCAAACAAGGTTGCAAATGTTGCAACTGATCGATATAGTATACTCTTACTATTAATATGGGTGCCCTTGCGGGGCCTATTCCACATAAAAACAAATTTTATTTACATTACCAGTTGAGGACCATAAATTATTGAACCATTACCAAACATTAACAATTGCATAAAATATATAAACAACGAACCATTACCAAACATAGTTGAAAAACAAAGTTTCTATTAAATTCATCGAACAAAAAGAACTACATAGTTATGTCAGCAACATTGTTTCTATTATCAAATTCATCGAACCAAAAGAAATACATAGTTATGTCAGCAACATTGTTTTACTACTACTTAATGTCATAACCAGGGGCGGACCCACACTGTGGCCAAAGGTGGTCGTGGCCCCCACCAGCCTCTCAACAGAAGGGATATTATATGTATATATATGATTGTAATTTGCCACTATAAGTCACCTGGCCCCTATAATATTTTTTATTTTATTAATGTATTGGCCCATTTATAGATGCCCAAGAGTCCACAATGTACAACCTAAATAAAAAAAAGCAACCCAAATACAAACGGATGTGCAACGCAAAAAAAAAAAAAACAAAAGTACAGATATCACAAACACAAACATACAGCTCACATCACTTGGAGACTAACATTAAGACGACTTAGACGAGTAGACGAGACGACGCCGACGGTGCTGGTTGTGCAACATCAATTCACAGTTTGTGGAACTACCAAATTGCCTCCAATCTTCTTCTATACTTTCATATCATCATATTTGCATTTTAATCAGGTATTACTTGAACTTAAATAGTTAAATTGATTTTGAAAATTTGGGGATTTTGTAATTTCTAGGGTTGAATAATTGAATTAGGAATTGATATTTGGATTTCATATATTGATTGTCTGATTGAAGTGTGCTTTTATAATTTATGAATTGCTGCAATGTCATTTAGAATCTGCATTTTTTTAGTTAGTATCTTACATAAAGATATGAAATTGCTATATCTTAATATCTATATATGATTTGGACATTTGGTTGTTTTCTTATATATTACAGTCTAATAAATGGGAAAAGCGACTACTATTGACAAATTTTTTAAGAGGAAAAACTTAGAGAATTCAGGGGTTAATAGTCAGGAGGCTCAAGATTCAAATTATTTCATTAATACCACTATTGTGACTGTTGAAAGTCAATCTAGAAAATCTCCAAGAATTGAAAAAAGTATCAACTATGACATCAGTTCTTTCGAATGAGATCCTGGAAAGCGACAACCGATATGGGATGTTCTGGTTGATAAACGTGATGAAATTCGGAGGGCTTATATCAAGGCTGGTCCATATCAGATTATTCTTTCAAAATATCCAAAATCCAACGAAAAGCATCCGCGGAGCTTCCAAGCATCATGGTTTAAATTATTTCCTTCATGGTTAGAATACTCTCCTGACAAAGATGCCGTATTTTGTCTGCCATGTTACTTGTTTCGTCCACTAGGAGGGCATTCTAATCTTGATGCATTCTCGGTTAATGGGTTTAAATCATGGAAGAAAGTAAGAAATGGAAAAAATTGTGCATTTTTTACTCATGTTGGGAAGGATTTGAATTCTTCTCATCGCAATGCAGAACGAGCGTGTTATGATCTTATGAATCAAGAAATTCATATTGCTCAAAGGTTAGAGAAATACACATCTCAACAAATTCAAGACAATCGATTCTGATTAGAAGTTTCAATTAAAGCGGCTAAGTGGTTAGCATTTCAAGCAATGGCATTTAGAGGGCATGATGAGACCAAAGACTCATTGAATTGTGGAAATTTCAATGAATTACTTAGTTTCATAGCTTCTTTTAGTGACAAAGTGGAAGGAGTGATGTCTAATGCTCCAAAAAATGCAACATATACATCACCAAGAGTACAAAAAGAAAGTTTACATGTCTTTTCTACTAAAGTGAAGAATGCTATTCGTGAAGAAATTGGTGATGCAAAGTTTTGTTTGATTGTTGATGAAGCTCGAGATGAGTCTAAAAGAGAACAAATGTCTATAGTATTGAGATTTGTTGACAAAAATGGTTATGTCCGAGACCCTTTTTTTGGCCTTGTTCATGTTAAAGACACTACAACACTAACATTGAAAGATGGGATTTGTTCTGTCTTATCTCATCATAATCTTGATATACAAAATATAAGGGGACAAGGTTATGATGGTGCAAGTAACATGCGAGGAGAATGGAATGGATTGCAAGCCTTGATTTTGCGTGAATGTCCCTATGCTTACTATGTTCATTGTATGGCTCATCGTTTGCAATTGGCACTAGTTGCTGCATCAAGGGAAGTTATTCCTATTCATCACTTCTTCTCAAAGCTGAATGTCATCATCAATATTGTTGGGTGCTCATGTAAGCGAAGTGACCAGTTAAAAGATGCTCATGCTTCAAATATTGCCTATTTACTTTCGATTGATGAGCTTGATAGTGGTAAAGGTAAAAATCAAATTGGTACTTTACAAAGACATGGAGATACTCGTTGGAGTTCTCATCTAAAATCTGTTTCAAGTTTGTTAAATATGTTCAGCGCTACATGTGAAATTTTATTAAAAATTATTGATGATGGAGTCACATCTGCTCAACGAGGATATGCAGATGCTGTATATGAGGCATTGACTTCATTTGAATTTGTTCTCATTTTGCATATTATGAAGAAAATTCTTGAGATAAGTGATTTACTTTGCCAAGCTCTGCAGTGTAAATCTCAAGATATTTTAAATGCAATGCAACTTGTTTCTTCTACTAAGTTGCTAATTCAAAAGTTGCGAAATGAAGGGTGGGAAGAGCTACTTTCGGATGTGAAGTTATTCTGTGAAAGGGTTAGTATACCACTGCCAGATATGAGTGATAGGTATGTTGAAAGGAATGGAAGGGCTCGTCACCAACAAGATCAATTTACAGTTGAGCATCATTACAAGATTGATATTTTTCTTACTGTGATTGACACTCAATTGCAAGAATTGAACAATACGTTCAATGAAAAAACAACAGAATTGCTTGTGCTAAGTTCAGGGCTGGATCCAAAGGAGATGCATATATCAATGAGGATTGATGATATTGACAAGCTAGTACAAAAATTCTATCCCCGGGATTTTGCAGAACATGAGATGGCTCAACTAAAGATGCAATTTGAGCATTTCAGTCATGAACGTCTACATCCAATGTTTGAATCATTGTCTAGCATTTCTGATTTATGTGAATGGCTGGTAAAGACAAGAAAAGCAGACATATATCCTTTGGTATATAGAGTGGTGACTCTTGTTTTAACACTTCTTGTTTCTACGGCAACAACAGAGCGATCATTTTCAGCAATGAGTCTTGTGAAAAATAGACTTCAAAGCAAAATGGAAAACGAATATCTGTCAGATTGTTTGATGTTATATATTGAGAAAGAAATTGCTCGTAGTATTAGTATAAATGCTATTATAGATGACTTTCGTGACTTAAAAGAGCGACGATCTCAATTTTAATGTATTAAAACAATCTCTTTTTTTATATGCGCTAAATTATACAATATATTTTTGCCCCCCTTGATGAAACTTTCTGCGTCCGCCCTGGTCATAACATAAAAGTCGCGACTCATTTCTTCACATCTCCCGCCTTTCTCTTTCTCTCATATGGCTTTGTTGTTGGAGCCTTTAACGTTGGAGCCTTTGTTGTTTGAGCCTTTCTTGTTGGAGCCTTTGTTGATGGAGCTTTTGTTGTTGGAGCCTTTGCAATGTTCTCCGAATCACTCTCATAGCCGTATATTTATTTTGACATTCCGTAGGAATAAAACAATAAGGTAAGCCTACTTCTGTGAGCACCAATCTCTAGTCCACCTTGCGGAAAATCCGGCATAGTAGCATAATACTCGGCATATGACAACATGTATATCCCGCTGTCACTGTATCAAGAAAAGGAAAACAATCAAATCATATAATATAATATAACTAAGTATACATTATATAAGCTTAACAAACTTGAATAGTTTTGGAACTTACTTAGGTGATGAATTAAATTCTGAATGATGCAAAGTGACAACAAAACAGTCAAGAGTTGCCTTTCTAGAATACGCATAGCTTGAGAAATTTATATCTTTCCGATCATAAAAACCAGTTGACTTGAGATAAGCAGGCAACAACTGGAGGAATGGATTGGCTGCCTTTGCGAGAATATCGCTCACACCATCACATTGCAATGTATTGTAGACATGGAATTCCCTATCTATAAAGTTTAATCTCCCAAGAATCCAGTGTTCTTGCTCAGCAATCCAAATAGGAAATAAAACATCATCGCTTAAAGCCCAAGGAGTATTGCAACCGATGATCTCACCCTTGACAATTCCCTTAATATCTTGATCAATTACATATTTATTAACTTTCAGATCATAAGTTTCAAACTGAGTAGCAAGTCTACTCTGAAACGTGGAATCGACTGAAGTAATTTTGAGTGGAGATGTTGAGTTGGAATTCACCTTTTTCCTCAAATGGTAAAAAAATACATCAACATGCTACACAAAGATTTTTGGACATATCAATTAGCAAGAAATCAAAAAACAATGCCATATGCAATCAAAAACTAAACAGGAAGTTAAACTTACAGAGTTGGTGAGATTTGTGCTACCATAATCCAAAGTATGAAACCACATCTTTTGGGATATCGAATGAACCCCTAAATCTAGAGGCGGGCTGATCACATTGTTTTTCCTCGAATAGAATGAGGTCATCCTGGAAGAATATATGCATGACATGTGTTAGCCATGTGTGAGCCTGTACAAATGTATAATTATAAGTTGCAACCTTGTTTGCAACCTTTGCAAGCATGTTTGCAAAAGTTGCAACCATGGTTGCAACCTTTGTGCACATGGTTGCAAATATGGTTGCAAACAAGGTTGCAAATATTGTTGAAAAAGTTGCAACTGTTACAAATAGACAATTAAGGTCAGTACCCCTGCGGGGCCGGTACTAATAACACAAATAAGAAAAAATATGAATCAATATCTATCTATCTATATGTGTGTGTGTGTGTGTTTAATTGAAGCCATACTTTTTCTTCGTAATCATTCCATTATCCAGCCAAGTTGTGAAACCTTTCATGGCTTCTAAACTTGGCAACTGTCCGATATTGTCATCCAATGCAGAAACCCCTTTCAAAGTCTTCAAAACTTCATTACTTTTGCTTGAGCTCGAACCAAAATCTTGCAGAAATGGTGATTGCAAATATGTAGGAAGCTTAACACTCCTTTTTGGCATAACAGGGGTAGTTTTAACCAAGATAGGCACAATAGAATCAGATTCAGGTGGAATACCAAGCCTATCAACGGGTTTAGCAGAAGCTCCCTATAATAAAGTAAATAACTACAAGTTATTTGAAATGAAAGATAAAAGCATAGTAATGAAAAGCATGCATATCACAAGAAGTATGTAATGAAATTAAAGCATGCATATCACAAGAAATATCTAATAATATTTACCATTATTGATTTTTTTTTCTTAGTTGCACGAATTGCGGCCTGATCTAACTCATACAGGTCTTTTGCAGATATTTGGTCAAAAAAATAGGCATCCGTTTCAAGGTCTGCAACTTTTGGAACCCCTACTGAAACATTTGTATCCTCTACTGATACCTTTGCAATATCTGTTGCAACTTCTGTAACATGATCATCACTTGATGCACGAGTAGTTGCACAATCAGGAATAGTATCATCATTAACATTGACATTCGGATTATGGACATCATCATCGTCATGATCATCATTTATCATCGCAGCCATCTTCACTGTCCTATCGAGATCAATCGAACCATTTTCGGACATTGATGCATCCTCACTATCCTCAACTACAACCTTTGGCACATCAGTTCCATCATTTACAACCACCTGCCCACCCTCTTCAACCTGATTCTCAACCTCGTCGAAAACATCATTCCCAACCTCATTGTCATCCGATACATTCTCAAATGCATCCTCAAAATTCCCACCTCATCATCTACATTCTCATCCTCATGTACAATTTCTACATCATTATAAGCAACATTTTGGTTGCTTTGTGGCCAACTACCCCAATCACCAACATTGGCCGCAACTTGATTCAAATGTGACAAAGGGTCCAAAGTGCTTCCATTCTAAAGTCAAATATGATTAAAAATAATTAGCAAGTGGAACGGAAATAATCACATATGATTAGAACTAAACTCAACTTAAATTTCTAACTAATGCAAATCACAGAAATGATGTAAGGGTCGAATGGTTGCAAAAATTTGCAAACAAGGTTGCAAATGTTGCAACTGATAGAAATTAGTTGACTCTGACTAATAAGATGGTTGCCCCTGCGGGGCCTACTCCACACAAATCAAAATAAATAAAATAGACAAAAAAGCCTTCAAAATCAAAGTCTACAGATTATAATATATGTAGTTCATCTGATACACGTACTTGTTTATCGACAATGGCACACAACTTAGTGAACTCCAAATCAAAGTGCGACCGCATCTCAGATATGCTCTTCTTTAAACCATCTACTTCGGAAGTCAACAAGGCAATCTTATTTTCCATTTCCAGCTGTGACATACGAGAATGAGGTCGATCAGAAGATGTAGAAGCACCCACAAATGATGGGGGAGGATGACCAACAATAGCAGCATCACGATCAACAATATCTTCTAACTGTAGTTCTTCAGTCTCCTTTTCAGTTGGAGATATGTTTCATAATTGCAACTACAAAAACAATATGTTTGTCAATTAAAATGATATATACATATAAAGCAAGAAGAAGTAGGTAAGGTACGCAATGAAATATACCTTTGATGTAGTCAATGACAACGTCTGATACATTTCTCCGAACTTACAAGCATATTCACCGGACCATTTCAGCATACGGGGGATACAACCAGCATCTTTCATATTACAGTATCTCTCATTCAGGTACGGACAGCACTCATAAAACCATAGTTGAAACGCGTAAGGGAAACTAACAAGCCTATAATAATTGTCCTTGGATGTTGTTCTCGTGGCATATTTCAATGATTCCAAAGTGCACGTGAAAACTTCCTTACCCCAAGGAAACTTGTCAAAATCTCCACTATCTACAATATCCAGATCACCTTTAGGGACAGGACAATCATAAGTCGAGCTAAGTAGGAAATTTTGTAAGAAGTACAACTTTGCAAAATTCACTGCATCCTCATCTGTTTTCCACCCTCGAGAGTCAAAAACCTTCTTCACACTGCTCCTACATACACGTGCAATGTCTGAAAAATATGTAGCCCTGAAGTTGTTCTCAAGCCTAGCATAACGCGTCTTGTTGACTGAACCAAAACACCTAAGACCGGTGACAAGGGCAAACTCTTTGATCCCAAAAGACATCTTCACTCCAGCAACACTAATACAAATCTCATGACTGTTTGGTTGATTTATTTGTCTAAGCAGAAGGTTGTGGATGAGTTGGTGTTGTATCTTAAATGATGGTAGTCGCACAAAATTTCCAAAGCACCCAGCAGCAAAAAGACCAACCTGATCCGATGATAATGTGTCCCATATACCCGTAATAAGTTCATACCTATTGTTGGTACTTAGCTTGGCTGGCTTGTAAGCTTTAACCGGAATAATATAATCCATCCCCTACATTATTATGCAATACATGTGTGATTCATATGTGAGCCTTTACAAATGTATAATTATAAGCTGCAACCATGTTTACAACATTTGCAACCATGTTTGCATCCTTTGCAACCATGGTTGCAAAGGATGCAAACATGGTTGCATGAAAGTCATATGTTTACCCTATTTGTAACATCGAGGATTCAACTCAACTTAAACAAGAATGTAATAGTAAATAGTATATGTACTGTCACAGGGATCTCAATTGTATTATCTGTCAAAAGAAAGAAGACAAAGTCAATCTACCGTTTTGAGGTATACTACACTTGAAGAAGTTCATTCAGTTGATCAAGCATCAGTGGAGTAATCAAGATAGTGGATTCTATTTATAGTGACAAGAGGTTCCTACAGTGGCAAAATACAGATTATAAAGGTTTGAAAAAGAGTGAAGGAAAGGAAGACATGAACCAAATCATAGAGTCAAAAATAAAGAAAAGCCGTTGGAGTTAGTTGCTCATGAACCGGACCGTGCATCGAGCGTCAACAAAAATTTGGTGGTAATTCTTTATTACTTTCAGTGGTTCAAGCTATCAAGACTGGTATATGGAAGAAATCATTGTGCAAGCAACAGAGGTGCTAAATTAATTAACCACAATGGTTTTGCAATCAAGACTTGCTAAGGAATAATCTTTGTGGAGGATCAAATTTATCAAGACATAGAAGACCACAAGGGTTATGCTATCAAGGAGTTTAAGTCATACCAGATCAGTCAAGACTTAAATGGCTATAAATACAACTGCAGGACACAGCAGAGCAGTCTGAAATTTTTCACATCTTCTTCAGCAAAACACAAACAGAAGAAAGAGAGACCAAGAGAGAAAATGGTTCCTTGAACATCAAATAAATTCTTGTAAATTATTTCTAGCTTGTATTGTTAAATCTAAACCACTAGAAATTGTTTACTTGTACTTGTGGAACTATCTAACGGATTAAGTTCCCTAGAACCTCTCGATATTTTTATTACAAATATAGAAAAGTTCATGTCGAATTTTCTATAGAATTTGTAATAATTAATTTCGATCTTTTTACTTACAAATATAGAAAAATTCATGTCGAATTTTCTATAGAATTTGTAATAATTAGTTTGGTCATCAAACCTTGTAATTTGTATTCGTGCATTAAGGCACACCCCATCAAGTTTAATATAATTTTATATTCAACTTGAAATATTGGTATTCGTTTATCCCGCATCAATTTGTTCTTGATTTAATATATTAAGAAAAGAGCAAATTCGATAAAACGGTATAGTTTGTATTCAACCCCCCCTTTCTACAAACTATTTTGGACCTAACAATTGGTATCCGAGCCTTTTGATTGACGCACAAATCAAGATCCTTATTTTTGTGGTCCTCCAATTGGTTTTCGAGTTTGTTGACCCATACAGAAATTAAATCCGGTATTAGACCAAAAAGTCAATTCCTCTATTTTCGATTTTTTAACCTTCAAAAAATTCAATACTTGAGATTTTTGAACTTTAAATAATTTGAACTTATTTTTGGATTCTTTAACTTTCAAAATTTTCAATTTTGAGATTTTTGAATTTTAAATAATCTAAATTTATTTTCGGATTCCTTAACCTTTAAAAATTCTCAATTTATGATATTTTTAATTTTTAAACAATTTGAGTTTATTTTCAATTGTTAATTAAATTGAATTTATTCTCAAATTGTTTAATCTTCAAAAATTTTCATTTTATGATATTTTTGATTGTTAAGTAATCTTAACTTATATTCGAATTTTTTAATTCTTGAAATGATTAATTCTTGGAAATTTTGATTTTTAAACAACTTGAGTTTATTTTCAAATTGTTTAATTTTCAAAATTTTTAATTCTTGATAATTTCGAATTTTAATTAACTTGAATTTATTTTCGGATTCTTTAACTCTAAAAAATTTCATTTCTTGAGATTTTTTAATTCTTAATTAATTTGACTCTAATTTCGAATTTTAATTAATTTGAACTTACTTTCAGATTTTTTATTTCTCAAAAAAAATTAGAGTCCTTGAAGTTTTTGAATTTTAAATATTTTGAATTTATTCTAAGCCAATAGTTCTAAGAAGGTTGTTAGTTGAAGATTCCTCCGAATTGTCAAAGATGATTTGAATCTTTTGAAGAAAATGCATTTTTCAATGAAATTAATTTCTACCTACTGAAGAAAAATTTGTGGAAACTCCTCAAAGTTATATCCATAGAATTCACTGGTTTTTCAGAAGCAGGAATGGAAGAGGTTTTAGTGGATAGAATTTTTCTCGAAGATTTGAATTAAGTCTATTGATTCTGTGATATACAAACACTAAGTGGATTGCTCCAATGTAACATCTACTACACTTAGTGAATTATTCCAAGAAATATCTTTCAAGGAATCAATAGAGATTCTAGAAAAGTGGAATCAAGGAGGTTTGAGAATGAACTAGACAGTTAGACATCTCAGTCAGGAATTAATGATGGAACCTCAGAACATACATGAAGAGTTACTAATTTAGAAAGAGTACAAATGTTTAATCCAGGAATTAGGCCTATCTATTCCAAAGTAGAAACTCTTTAGGATACAGTTCAAGAGGTGGCTACAAGACTGAGTTGGTGGAAAGAACAAAACATGATAGTTGCAGTTATGAAAAGTTTTATGTGATAAGTAACTATCAAAGTGTGCAACATGGTACAGAATTCTGACAGACAAGGATGAACAGGGATTCATTAAATGAGATGAAACAGAAGCATCAGTGCAAAACTTATCTTGCTGAAGAAAAGAGTTGGGATGGATCAGATGATGATGAGAAGAGCATAATTAATATTTTGCCTTCATAGCAATCTCTGAAGATGATTCACCTCACATGTCTCAGGTATCAATTCTTCGAACTAGTGTAATATGTAATTCTCAAAAATTCAAAGCATGTTAAGATATTAGTTTTTAATTATTATATCTTTGGTTAGAAGATCTTATTATGTGTATGAATATTTGTTGAATTTAATTAATTGCAATAGTGAGTTAGAAGTGTTCCTTAGACAATATCTCTCAATTCTTAAATGATATATGTCAAGCATATATGACCTCTGCTTAAGCTAGTTTCAGGATCCCCAGTAGAACAAGATTTGCTTATTCATTCTGAATTGTTTGTTAAGGTTTAAAAAGTTTAAAATATGGAATAATTACCTAGGGTGTCAGTAGAACATCAAGTCATTTGTAAAATTGACTTAGGTAATAGAGATTATATAATATAATATAACAATAGGAATGGATTGGATAGAATTAGTGATTAATTGTTAATTCTTCTATTCCATGCATGTTTAGAAAATTATTGAATATCTGTAAATCTACTTGCTACCTGTTACACAAGTGTACATAGGTTAAAGTAGATAGTACTGAATTTTCTAAAATGCATAACATGCCTAATTTGCATAATTCTTATCTGCAATGTTTTAATGCTGAATGTATGCAATGTATTCTTATTATCATGCCTGCTTATTTCAAATGTCATAAATGCATTTCCTAGTATTTGCATTGATCATAGAAAAATCATGTTTAAGAATAACAATAAGGTACAGACTGCTAGTCCTCCTTATGTTAGGAAGGAACCATTATTCTCCTTGCTCAGTGAATATTTTGTCAATGACATTAAAAAGGAGAAATGGTCAGTCAAAGATAAGAATGAGCATGTTAAGGTTAAAACTGTTGTTAACTCTAATAAAAGAGAAATCTTTAATCCATCTGGACCCAATTAAACAATTTGGGTACCAAGAACTTTTTATCCATTTGTGAATGTAGGGCTTAACAGGTTAATTGATTATGCATTATTATTGATTTATTCAAAGCATATCATCGAAGAAATAACCCTGCTATCAAATGTGAATGTGAAGACATGCCAAGTGGTTTATCCCTTGGAGACAACAGCAAGGGTATGACCTAGGGTCAAGGCTATTCAATAGCTAAGGAATGTTATCAGTAATAAAGCATCTTTTATAAGATGAAGAGCCTACTATTCGAGGATTAAGGAAAGAGAACTTATCTGTAGCTGACATGGAATCTCAGTCAAAGGTGAAGTCAACAAGGTCAAATCTAAAGCTTCATCAGACAAGAGTTCAGCTATGACATAAGGAGCTCTCTCACCTGAATGTCATATCAAGAGATTCTTTCCTGGAAATCGAATCAGTAAAGGAGACTACCTCATCTGGAATTAAAGTAAAATAAAATTATGAGGCATGTCATAAAGAGAAGTCAAAGAAGCATCACACAGAAGTTCTACATCAATGAAAAATATACCTTAGTGATGATGACTGATGACTTCTCTCAAGAAACAAGTTGTTGTTCAGACAATCTGAAGACAAGACACCACTGATGGTGATTGATCACATCTTAAACCCTGATCCGTAAGAATTTTAGGAAGATCCCATAAGTATGAAGGAAATTGTTTTGCAAGATTAAATCGAAAGTGAGCATCCTAGCAATCAGCTAATGCTCAAGAGGATAATTTCCTTTGTTACTCAATGGAGTCAACAGCCTACAGGGTGATTGTTATTAATCAACAGAAGGTGATTGAAAGTCTTAGTGATGTTCAATGACCTCTAGCTCCCAGCTGTCAATGGTGATGGTGATTCAGATCCAAGCAATGTCAAACATGGAGAATCTTCATGTAAACCCAGCAGCAGCTTAGGGGGAGCAACAGAAGGATCAACTAGTAAACTCAACACCACACTGAAAGTCAAAGGATACTATGAGAACATGTCTGCCAAGACAAAGAATGTTGACTCAATTAATTCTTTGTCCTAGTTCTTAGTGTTTCTAATGGTGGAAGTAAAAGACTAGCAGAGCTTCAAGTACTAATGATTATTTCTTTAGTTTTCTTTTAGAAGAAACTAAGAAAGCTACAAAAGCTCTGAAAGATTCAGATTGAGTGATTGCAATGCAAGATGATCTCAATCACTACAAAAGGCATATTGAAGGGAAGCTGGTATCCAGACCAAACAACAAGGCTGTATTTGGTACAAGGATAACCAGAAGTCTACCTGGATGATGTCAAGGCATTGTTATGAGGGACAAGGCCAAACTGGGTGCAAGGTTACAAGCTGATAAGACATTATATCTAACAAGAAGCACCAGTGACAAGACATGAGGATATCAGGAACCTGTTGTACATTCATGATCATAATGGACATCTAGACCTACTGAATCTGGATGCTAGAGGAATGTGAACAAGTGCACTCCTAGTTGGTGAGATAATTGAAAATCTCTACAGGTTAGTATGAACTGGTATCATCACTCAAGCAAGCATGGAAGACATGGTATGACACCCTACCTATAATTTAATATTTGGTATCAATCTTTAACAGTTGGTATCTTTTAACAATTGGTGTCACATTTATAGAACTCTCTACATCTTTAGGCACAAACATAAATGATATATATGTGCAATGATATCTTGATTATATTATATGTTGGTCTACTAACTATAAATTGGGATCAAGATATTTGCTGTTTTGATGTTGGTAAAGTTGCAATTATTTTGAATTACTTCATGCAAGCCAATAGAAGAATCCTTTTAGGAGTTCAGGCAAGCCAAAAGAATAATTCTATTTGGAGCACAAGTAAGCCAAAAGAATGATGACAATAAAAGTAAGTCAAGGATCTTTTGTTTCTATTCAGAAGATTCTAGACCTGTCAAGACTACATGCCAACACACCACTATAACTGGCTTTTGACCTATTAGTTTGGACATAACAAGTTGGTAATCAAAAATCTTAAGATGGACCCGGATCTGAGGAAATGGTACCCTAGATATATTTGACCCAATAAGTTCAGGATCTACTAATTAGGACCTAATCAGGCTATAGAGGAATCATCAGCTCATTATCTTATGCAATTGCTAATAGATCACTTACACACATATTATGTTCTCAATATGCAAATGTGCAAGGCCCCAAGTGGAACCTAGAGAATCTATTCTTGTAGTTATTACACTTGATTTTCAGATGTCTTAAGTTGGACCCAAATCTGCAGATTTGGTACCCTAGAGACATCAGTTCTGACATGTTTTGCTGCATAGAGACAGATCAAATGAGTTGTATGAAAGTAGGAGAACACAAGGAAACAACTTCATCTCCAACAACTCTGTGGAACGCTCAAGGACTAAGCAACTTGTATAAGGTATCATTTTTTTTTGAGAGCATGTCTTTATTTAAGATTAACTTGCAGACATGTTTGCTAAATCACTTGATGAAATTAATTTTTCAAGATTGGTTTGTAAACTAGGGATTTTATTAATGTTATATGATTTGTAAATCCCATCTGTTAAGTAATTCTTAAGTAAGCTCACAAGTATTCAATTGTCTGTATCGAAATGACATGTGAACTTATTTACATCCAGACCTCACGCTGAGAATTATCTGTTGAATGATTGCCATGTGTATAATTGTAATATATTTCAGTGGTGATTATTTAAGGATAATTTAAATACTTAAATGTTAAAATCTAACTCATAGAGATTTAGTATTTATTTAATTATTTATTTATTTTGATTAATATGAGTTATAGAACCTAAAGCAATTCAAATTAGTATTTGCTCTATACCTCATTTATCAAAATAAATCTGAATCATAACTAAATTGGACCTATCTGTCTTGGTCTTCAATTAGTTGTGAGATGTTAATTCTAGTGAATTTTATCAATGCTCCATTTTCAGAAATTCATTATAATTAATATCATGGTTCTAACAATTGGTTGTATTGAAGTTTTAACTTATATCAGTTAATGATATTTAGTTAGAATCCTATTTACTAACTAATTGTGAGATATATTGGTATGTGTGAAATTACTTAGAACTCCTCTAAGTAATCATTGTTATATCTTTTACAATTCACTCATATTACTATGCATAGTATGAAAATTCTCTAAGTAGAACTATGGATATTGAAATATCTAAAGTGACCATTGTTCAGTTACTTGGAATAATTTTTATGCTTATTTGCAAGCTTCTAATCACTTTGATAATAAATGTTATATACTATGGATCAAGGTGTATAGGACTTATAATATCGTTTCTAAGATTGCAGACAAGACAGCTTTGGTAAATCGAGTCTTATTTATAGAACCAAGGTTGTCTACCAGTAAACAGTTGTTAGGAGTTAACAATTGTTATTATCGAGGAGTTGCCTTGAAGTCATAAGTTTGAAATGTTATATCTTAAGAGCTTGTGTATTTCTTGTCAACTAGTTCCTCGTACTTATGAATATCAGTGAATGATGTTCTTAAGTAGTTAGATACTAATATTCATTCTGTCAATTGCTACTCAATGTAACAATTCAATCTTCACTAAATTGAATTTATCTTACAATAGATTGAATTTATCAAACAATTGGTATCATTGAATATTTAGTATTTAGCAGTGATTATTTATCCTAGTTAAATTATGACGTGAAGCAATTCAATGGTTTATTTGCTCATAATTTAATTTTGGTAAAGTAATCATAAACACAATTACTTGCATTTTAAAGTATTTTATAAATACTAGCAGTTGGTATCAAATTAAAATATTTGTTTACTGACAATTGCTAGTTGTTCTGATACTTTATTGCAAACTAATTGTCATGTATATATTATCTTTGATGATATTACTTAGGATTTATTCTGAGTAAATGTGTCTTATCTATAAATCATTAGTGTTAGTATAAATTAAGGTGTTCAACTTTCTAAGTAAGTGAGACTTAAAATTACATTCGGTCTCCTATCATATTTTGAAGTGGTGAAGATTTTTCAAAATTAAATTCTCTAATTCTGGTTATACACCACTTTATACATATGATAGTTCTTAGAATATTTTACATCCATCAGTCAATTACTTAGTTTATATTGTGCTAAGTAATAAAGTGCCAAAGGAGAGACATTGGTTATCTGTACTTATGTACTTGGTAATCTTTGTTACCTAAACGACATCAAGTGCTTGTATGAGTCTTTTCACTAACTTTGTGTTAAAGTTCTCTATACATAATAAGCACTTAAAGAAAATCTTTCTTTCTAAATTACTGCGAAGTCAAGAGTTTGTGTCTTTTAAAAATAAAACGACCTAGTTTTCATTAAAAGACATTATAATACATTGATTTATGCATAAATACAAACTCTTGCACATTAACAGTTTTTAAAAGAAAAACTCAATTTTTTCTACAGTTGTGATTGCTTATATTATAAAACTTTTTGAAGTCACAATTGTACATCATTTCTCTCATTGGATATAATGCATATGTTTTCACACAATGTTATGGTATGATGTAAATGCATTCTATCTCTATATTGCTCTATTGCTATGTGATGCAGGTTCAGCTCCTAGTGGAAGTTTTCTCACATTGTAAGTCATGAGGTTGTAAACCCAACAACTTCTATCCCGGACTATAAATCCAAATCTAAACACATCCTAACTTACCCCTGAAGTGGAAGTAACTTATTTGACTAGAGGTCATTAAGGGAGTAACTGCACTTGATGCAGCAAATAAGGATGTGAGGGATAGTAAACCCACATCTCTACCTCTCAAGGAGAATAGATGTATATAACTTGAGGTATCTGTAAGCTCGCCTGCATTCTCCCAAAAGGATGCAGAGCTGAAAATGGCACTAAAAAGTCTCTGGATTCATTATCTTAAAATGATGAGTTTATTGAAATTCGTCTGTCGGCCAGGGCATCTGTTGGTAAGTCACTACCTCATACACAATACTAAAATACTTCCTATGCACAAAGTGAGATTGCACACACTAAGGATGAATTGACGGAAACAACTCATACTCCGACCATTTTACGGTTAGGATTACAAGTTGAAGGTTCCTCAAAGAATCAAGAGTCTTCACAGACCTCGAGAGAAGGTATTGATCTCAATGCAAAATTCAACAAGATCATTATCTAACTCCCCAGAGGGAACATCTCTGGATCCTGCGGGTATCGGATCCGACATAGGTGCGGATCGACAACTTGTTAACTATGATTCAGATTTACCTGATGAGTTTAACAAGGTGATGTCTTCATAGACATTAGATGGAAACATGATTTTAATTCTAAGTTTTGATTTCATTTTTTACCTTCTCAGAATTCAAATCTGAAACCCATAAAAAGGGAAAAATTTTATCAACTTGTAGATTATGACTCAGATTCGTCTGACGAGTCTAATGAGGATCGGGGATTTGCAAAACCCCATTGCACCACCAGTGACCTCTCTAGAAGAGGCTATGGTGAATTTTCCTTGCAGGTACACATGGATGTTGGAGCTATGAGAGATAAGAGTGATACACTAGTGAGCATGAGTGTAAACACTTGAGAGATGAGAGATGAGATCACTCATTTTAAGTGATATGAGTGGAGAGATGAGTTAAACACTTGTGAGGTACACGAAATAGAATCACACACTCACAGTGAGGAAGAAAGATAAACACCAAATCTCATTCCCTATTCCCAAACAAAGTTTACTTACAAGATTTGGGAAATACAAGGAAATTGTCGGAAGATTTGGTTGTCAGGATGATCAATAGCGAGGCCATTCTATAATATCTAAAGGGCAAAGTTGATCAGTCTACATACTTCTATTCTGGAAGTCTTCATAAAAATCCTTCAACACAAGCAAAGCTTCTTTACTTTATTCCAGCAGTCAATGTTAGATGTATGAAGAATCTGTTGTACTAAAGGTAAGAGGTGAGTTATAATTGAAAATATGGTATCATCTAATTTAATTGGATGTTTGCTATAATTGAATGCTTGGAGGATTACTCAACTAAGGGGGAGAGATATTTTGAAGAAGATATACTCAAAGATTGCCTTAGTAAGAGATACTCAACTAAGGGGGAGATTATAAGCTTACCTTAGTGAGGGGGAGATTTTCTATATAAGGGGGAGAGATATGAAAAAGGATATACCTTAGAAAGGGGGAGTATTCACCGTTTTAAGGAGGAGACATATCACCTTAGGTAGGGAGACATAAGGAAGGAGAGAAGTATGAAACGACAAAGAAGAATTCTTCAGTATGTGGTTG
The DNA here is from genome assembly GCA_036435485.1 of Saposhnikovia divaricata. Taxonomy (NCBI): domain Eukaryota; kingdom Viridiplantae; phylum Streptophyta; class Magnoliopsida; order Apiales; family Apiaceae; genus Saposhnikovia; species Saposhnikovia divaricata. The sequence goes on along the minus strand of CM071599.1, from coordinate 19,762,590 downwards.
ACAAGTCATATTCTTTACCACTGAAGAATTTCCAAGTATCTGATGATAATGTTCAATGTTAGATGTAAAGGGTTATCAGGCAGATAAGTCAAGAAATGAAGATGCGTTACTTAATGAAGATCAGTTTAGTGTCAGAGGAACTATCATCTATCATTTCATCTACTGTGATTCTGGAAATGTTATATCTAAACCAGAATTTTTTTTAATGTATTATTTACTATGGTTCTTTAATTCTTTATCTTCTTCTTGTTTTTAGTTGAGTTATCCTCTAGGATTTGTATGTTAATGTTTAACAAACAAATAGGGGGAGATTGAAAGTCATATCTTTACCCTATTTGTAAACATCGAGGATTCAACTCAACTTAAACAAGAATGTAATAGTAAATAGTATATGTACTGTCACATGGATCTCAATTGTATTATCTGTCAAAAGAAAGAAGACAAAGTCAATCTACCGTTTTGAGGTATACTACACTTGAAGAAGTTCATTCAGTTGATCAAGCATCAGTGGAGTAATCAAGACAGTGGATTCTATTTATAGTGACAAGAGGTTCCTACAGTGGCAGAATACAGATTATAAAGGTTTGAAAAAGAGTGAAGAAAAGGAAGACATGAACCAAATCATAGAGTCAAAAATAAAGAAAAGCCGTTGGAGTTAGTCGCTCATGAACCAGACCGTGCATCGAGCGTCAACAAAAATTCGGTGGTAATTCTTTATTACTTTCAGTGGTTTAAGCTATCAAGACTGGTATATGGAAGAAATCATTGTGCAAGAACAGAGGTGCTAAATTAATTAACCATAATGGTTTTGCAATCAAGACTTGCTAAGAAATAATCTTTGTGGAGGATCAAATTTATCATGACACAGAAGACCACAAGGGTTATGCTATCAAGGAGTTTAAGTCATACCAGATCAGTCAAGACTTAAATGGCTATAAATACAACTGCAGGACACAGCAGAGCAGTCTGAAATTTTTCACATCTTCTTCAGCAGAACACAAACAGAAGAAAGAGAGACCAAGAGAGAAAATGGTTCCTTGAACATCAAATAAATTCTTGTAAATTATTTCTAGCTTGTATTGTTAAATCTAAACCACTAGAAATTGTTTACTTGTACTTGTGGAACTATTTAGCGGATTAAGTTCCCTAGAACCTCTCGATATTTTTATTACAAATATAGAAAAGTTCATGTCGAATTTTCTATAGAATTTGTAATAATTAATTTCGATCTTTTTACTTACAAATATAGAAAAATTCATGTCGAATTTTCTATAGAATTTGTAATAATTAGTTTGGTCATCAAACCTTGTAATTTGTACATTAAGACACACCCCCATCAAGTTTAATATAATTTTATATTCAACTTGAAATATTGGTATTCGTTTATTCCGCATCAATTTGTTCTTGATTTAATATATTAAGAAAAGAGCAAATTCGATAAAACGGTATAGTTTGTATTCAACCCCCCTTCTACAAACTATTTTGGACATAACATTGCACCTTACAGAAATAGACATTTAAGGCAAGTACCCCTGCGGGGCCTGTACTGATATCACAAACAAGGATACATGAGAGTCAGAAAATACCTTATTAACAGGAATAGGATTGTCATGGATGGCTAACTTGGGCCTCGTATATTTTACTGTTGCCTTGGATTTTGTATTTTTCTTTTGTTTTGAAGGTAGTACAGCTTTGGAAGTTGAACCCGGGGAAGCCTCATCGACAGAAACCAGATCATTTTGGATGGCTGCCCTAGCCCTCTTAGTTGTCAAGGGTGCTTTGGATTTCTTAGTTATCTTTCGTGTTGGCGACATATCTGATTTCAATGTTGAACTCGGGCAAGACGAGAACCTTGTGTGAACCATGTTTCAACCTATGAAAAGACATATGCAGCAATTAAATGTTAATATAAAAATAAACAAAACATAATTGTAAGATGTCTGCCCATGCGGGGCCTCGACTACTTAGTATAAAATTGATGGAAGATCGCTGAATGAGTCAAACAAATTCACTTTATTCGACTAATAGCTTATTAAAACATCTAAACAAGATAAATAGTTTAACAATCTGATCTCAATTAACCTAAACAGATGCAAAAACTAACAAACTGATCTCAATTAACCAAAACATATGCAAAAATTGATCTCAATTCAACCTACAACCACATAACACCTCAGCACACTCCACCAGTTCCCCAATACAACAGCAATTACACAAACAATCCCGCATCCACAATACAGGCACAGATCCACAACAATTCCAACACAAAACGACTAAAATTAGCAATCTACAGTACTAATCAAACTATATTAGGGCTGTAATCACACATGAAGTTAACAAAACAATTACACAATGCAATTAACAACTAATTTAATTACTTCAATCACAAATAAACAAGTTTTTCACTTCTATACACATAACAAGCCTTGAATAGTCACAAAATCACTCTGACACCCCAAACAATAAACCGTGTGTGTGTGTGAGAGAGAGCGAGAGAGAGAGAGTACAGAATGATGGAGCTCACCGGATAACTTTCGAGGTCACCGGAGAAGTGGAGGAGAAGCTTCGACTTAAAGAGGGAATGCGGAAGACTTTCGATATCGCCGGGATGAGAGATGAGATGAGAACGTGAATGGAAAAATGGAGATGAGATGAGTAACGGTTATAAAGTCCGTATAATTGTAAAAAGATAAAGTCTGAACTGCTTGTAATCGTATTTTTAAAAACAGAAAGTGTAGATTTGAAACCACATTTTAACAACAGTAAAAATGTAAAAGAAAGTAGAAAATATATATATATATTTATGTAAATATCCCTTGATTTAATTCATAAAAATCAATGTTATAAAAAGCGATGATTAACCAGATTAATCGGCAATTATCTTTATTTGGTGGTTAACCGAACTGATTTTATTATAATTGGGTTAAAAATTATTTTTTGGTAAAAATTGGTCAATAATCGATAAAATCATTCAAAATTTGGTTAATTCGATCAATAATCGAAATTAATCGGTCAATTTTTTTAAGTTTGTTCTAAATTATCATTTGATGAATCTGATCACTCTGTTATTAAAATCATTCATGGAATTTTTTGATATATCATAATTATATTTTCATTTTAATTATAAATCAAATTATTATTGAGTCAATCGTATAAATCAAAATACTAATAAATCAATCGTATAAAATTGTAAGGGTGAAATATATTTTTTTATATTATTAGATGAGTGTTTAAAAAAGTGGGAATTGACATGAATCTAATAAAGGCATCTTATAGCGATCAATTGATTAATCGATTATTTAATTAAAATATTAATCTATGACAATTTAATTTAGTTACTAATAAATAGAATTTTATTACACACGAGCAATCAACCTATCATAAAATATTATAAAATGAATCATATTTCAATAATCCATATTTATTATATAATTGATAATAACCAAGTAATTTATGATCATTGTTTTTTTTTTTGAAAAATTTATGATCATTGTTTAGTAGTAATGTACATTCTCAGAAATTTAAATAGTAAATTAATTTTTAATAGCATGCCAAGTTTCACCTTTATATATTATTCAATATTTCCATGTTAATTGACTTAAAATGAGTTTAAAATTGAAATTGGGGTAATGTTTAATATTAGAGATTGAGTACCATATACATTACTTTCATAAATTTTTAAAATTTGTTATTTTAATTTAACAAATTTTTGTTCGTTTAACCTGATCAACTATCATGTTATCCAATATTTGACCCATTTTTTTTTAAAAAAATGATTTTCAATCAAGATTTATAAAGAAGAAAAAAGTTAAGATAAACGGAATGTGAAATTTCCTTATACTCCCTCTGTCCCAAATCTTTTGTCCTGTTTAATTTTTTGTGTGCAAATTGACCAAACTTTAATTAATATTTACGTATCATTTTTTTTATAATTTACAAAATCTGAAATATACATATTAAAGTATATTAGATATACTTTTCAATGATATAATTTTTATCATAATTTCCATACATATTATATATGTAATATTTAATCAAAGTTTGATCAATTTAACCATTAAAAATCAAACAGGATAAAAGATTTGGGACCGACGTATCATTATGTGAAAATGTAGTTAAAAATTAAGGTGTCAAAAAAACTAAAATGGTGAAGTTAAGTTGTGATTTGGTAAAAGAGTTGGATGGGGGTGAGGACAAATAAATGTACATACATGATACAACAAATATGGTTTCTTTCTATACAGGGCATGTTTGCCATATTCACGCTACGTAAATGAGCTACCTATTTTCAGTCACAAATCTCAACCGTCCATTCCATCCCATCTTGCCTTTCTTCCTCGACTAATTTCACACACTGCGCAAAACTAAAAATGCAAGATTCTGATAAGAAAATGGTGAATCCATGGCTCCTTCACCTCCACAAGCTCTCTTTAGCTCTCAAATGCCCCTTCTGGTACTTACCCATATACATACTTTTATTTACACACAACACATTGTATTCTTCTTAGCATTATGCATACTTATTACATCCAGATTCTAGATAATGTGTGTGTTTAAATTTGTTGGTTTCTGCACAACAACATTTGTGACTTGTTTTAATTAAATGGGTACTTTGTTATTTCGGAAATTTTAGATTTTTTTGACTTGCTATTTTTCGTGCTATAATAAAACAAGCAACTTACACACACAATACTAATTTAGTAGTTTTTGACAACTGATTTGATTATGATTTGTGAAATTTATTTTGCAGTAAGGAGTTGCTTAATCAGCCCATTTTGCTCCCGTGTGATCACTTGTTTTGCAGGTAATTAACATTACTATTCATTTACCGATAACTCTTTGAATTTATTAGACTTTTGAGCTTTAGTTTGTTGCTATTTTTGTTATACTCACGTGGGTTTGTTTTTGGTTGTGTAAGCAGTTCGTGTATTAATGAAGTGACCAAAAGTGGTTCCATTTGTCCTGCATGCAAGACACAGTATGTTGATCGAGGTATGGAATTTCGGGTGAAGGGTAATGTGGAGTTTTGAGTACTTGGTTGCGGTTTCTGTCATTATTTGAATTCTGTGGATTTTGACTGTGCTCTGATTCCATGTGTTTTTGTAATTGGAAGATATGTGATTTTGAATTTTAATCAAATACAAGGTGGAAGATAAGTATGTAGGAGGATATAGGGAAGAAGAAATATAAGACTGTGAATATTCTTTAATTATGAGGTTTTTGAAGGAAATGAGTAGAAAGTACGAATGAGCATTCATCTCTAGATTATTGGAATTGAGCTCTAGTTGAACTTGTATGAATGAAATGGCATATATTCCTATAAAGTAGCACAAATTTCATTCCAACCCCCCCCCCCCCCCCAAATTTTGTTCCTCCCCCTGCCAACTGAATTCTAGTGATCTTGTACAAACATGGTTAAATTCCAAATGCCTGATATCATAATTTTTTAACCTAGTAGATGAGATGATAGTACTGAGTTTCAACAAGAACAAATCTTTTATCAATTATCAAATTGTAGTATTGGACAAATCTGTCAATTTCATTTGCATTGCTATTAAATGCCTCGAACTATCACCCCCAAAAATGACATAGCTAGAACACTACTGGAGTAGTGATTTAGTTTGTTGCTGCAATTTTAGGACTGGTTTCACTTCATACCGAGTTATGCTTATAGCTCGCTCGGCTAGTTTTTGAATGCATTGTGTAAAATTATTTTGAGATCGAGTTTAGTATTCAAAACCATTTCTTCATTGGTTCTAATTTGTTCATATGGGGCAGAGACACGGCCAGCACTTTATATAGAAAATGTGATAGGAGTCCTCAAAAGCTTGTGTATGACTTCCCTTGCTGACACATATCATCCGCTTGCTTTTGGTAAGACAATGTACGATATTTAAAAAATGCGTGCAGTTTAACTGCCTTCTGCGGTTTTGAACACATTTTCTCTTGTTCAGTTGTGAAAGATGTTGCAAAGCTGTCAGAGCAGTCTCCTGTATCAGCTATAACAAATCATGGGATAATAGAGGAGCCTGTTGAAACATCTGTAGCGGAAAATTCCATTAATAGAAAATCTACAAATTTTCTACGTCATAGTAAAACAAACGCACAAATTGGCTCGAAAGGAGATCTGTGTGGTATAGAAGAGGATAGGACACAGGCGCAGCCTCCTGGACATCTGAGAAATGGGAATCTAGTGGAGATTGAAGTTAAGACGATAAACATGAACCAAATGAAACAGCTGTCAGTAGGTAGGACTCGTTCCCTGAGTGAGATCTATAAGGATGCCAAGAGAAAAATGATATCAAATTTATCAGAAGTATACAATGACAAGTTTGGCTTTTATCATACTCTTCAAGTGAGTGTAATGTTAGTACTGATTTCTAAACTTCAATTTTGAAGGATTTTAGTTTTAGTTTTTTTTTTTTTTTTTTTTTTTGCATGCTTGTGTAGTGAGACTCTGTATTAGTGTTGAACAGAGATTACCTGCTTCTACAAGAAATGATCTTCTTTTCCTGCATCTATTGCTTGCTGAACATACAGTTGGTTGCAGGAAAATGGACAAATTTTGCACAATGCTAATCAAGAGTTAGTACCTGGAGATCTGGCCTACTCTAAAGTTACTGACGTTCACAACAGCTGCATTGATTGGTAAGTAACTACTATTCTGGTTTTGACCCCCATTTCCTAAAAATAAATTCCCAATTGTAGACCCTTTTTATGTCTTACAGGCTTATCCGGATCTTGTCTCTTCCATATCTTCTGTAACTTGCTTTTCTCCAATTATTGTTCATTGTTCATTGACATGGTTAGAGACAGCATATCTATGCTTATATATATATTAATATATTTTCAACATGTAAATCCAATTAAACACTATAATTTTGGTGGCACCAAAATGTAACTATTTGTCCCCACTTCTCTCTTGAGCATGATATGATCTTTTGCTCATAAGTATCCTCTTGTTGCTTGATTCGCTCACCTTTTACGAGATCCCACTCCCCCTTAATCTCTTGCATATTTTTTTTTAAAAATAGTTAATGCAACCAAACATAGCTCTAGTAAGTTCTGAATCTGAACGAAATTTATAAAGGGGGTTTATCACACTGTAACTTTAATGATACGGAAATAAATTATTATTTATAAATTTTGGAAGTATCGGTGGGCAGTAGCTATGCCTGATTCTGTGCACCATGTGTGAATATGTGGTATATCTCTTTAGTTCCTTTCAAGCACTTTCCCACTGCACTTTGTATAGGCATTCTTGTCCTATGAGGATAAAAAGAAATTGAACTTAGAAATAGAACTGGCTAGGGCTGCTAAACAAAGATGTACCGGCTTGGTGAAAGGGGGGCAGCACCTGGCTGTTATGTGAAGGCTTGTCAGAAGACTTGTCATGTACCTAGTGCATTTAAGATCTCAAATTGCATTTAACAGTTTAGCACGTAAACTCATTTGTATGGCTGTATCATGGAATTTTTTTTTAAAAAAAGGTTAATAATGCGTTTGATTTCTTTAATCTATAGAACAATTTCCTAATGCTAGTGCCCATTTCATTAGTCCACAAAATTTCCAGAAGAATGTTATAGTATATAAAGTGTATCAGTATAGAAACTAATTCCCTGGCAACCCAACTATTAGTGTCCACAACTTTTATCTTACCGGCCTATCTATTAAGTTAAAACCAATATAATTATTCTGTATACTTTCACCTTCATGCATTTTTAAATTTCTGTGTAGGTCTTGTAAAATTATCTTGCATCAATTGAGGTTCATATCTAAAATGGAGATCTATTTCATTTTATAATTTTACATATGTATAAATTTTGTTTTAGTGCTAATTCTTTTTCAATATCTTCCATATCAAATTCACCTAGAATTCTAATTTGTTAATTGATAATCTTTCGGTTTGAGCACAGTATCCCTAGGCAGTCAGATTTCTGGTCGACATCGTCTCATGGATCACAAACTTGGGTATTCTGTGGATCTGCTCTGTCTTCTGAAAATCTGGTTGGTTGTAACTTTTAACAGAAGTTTTTTGGTGCCAAGTTGCAATTTATACACGTGAACTTAAAATATCAAGCAGTTATGACATGACCTGATGACTGGACAGGACCGATGTCTTTGATCTTGAGCAAGAAAGTCATTTTTCACTCCTGGCGTTAATTTCACACACACACACACACACACACACACACACATATATATATATATATCTGATTGATATCATTATTAAAAACTTCTTGGTGTACCGTGTACATGTGTACTTGAAGATGTGACCTGACTCCTTTCTTTTAATCACACACATTTTTCTGGTTTTCTTCTTGGCATACAGTGTTATCTCATTAAGTTTGCTAGACATTGTGGTGCAACTGTGGCAAGGTTTTGGAGACCAGATATAACCCATGTAATTACTGAAACAGATGCAAATGGTTCCTGTAGAAGGACAATGAAAGTCCTCATGGGAATTTTATACGGACGATGGATCATCACTATAGACTGTACGATTTATTTTCTCCTTCAAAAAAATTTCACAGCAGAAGTTCTGTAGATCTTTTTAAACTGTTGTTCGTAGATATGGAATGTGAGTTCCTGTTTTTTGTTTCAATGATTATGCAACTTGCAAGATGTTTGCAGGGATAAAATCTTGTGCGAAAGCAAACAAACAAATGGACGAAGAACCTTATGAAGTTACCCTAGACAATCATGGAGCTCGCGATGGCCCTAAGACTGGCAGACTTCTTGCTTCGGATAATGCAAGTGCAACCTTTAGTCTTAGATAACAAATTTTGTTACTAATTTGCATAATCGATATGTTTTTTCCCTGTGAACAAGTTATGTCCCGGTAATTATATAATTCAGTTATAAAACTTATACTCATCAAGCTGCATTACTTGACTATGTCATCAGACACTTAACTGGTTTTATTTTAGTACTGTTGATTCTTTTCGTGTCTTTTTTTTTTTTTATTTCTAAAAGCAGTTGACCTTCATTAATTTACTTTATTCAGGGCCCAAAACTTTTTGGTAGCCTAAAATTCTACTTCAGTGGAGATTTTGACTCAGGTCTCATAAGTGACCTCAAAACTTTGGTTCTCGCTGCTGGTGGTACTCTGCTTGTGAAGAAGGGACGCCTTGTCTCACAAATTCGTGTTGCCAAGAAAACCTCAAAAACTCTTGTTGTGTATAATGCGGACCACATAGATCGCTGCCCATCAGGAGATGAAGATTCCCGTGTGCTGGAAATGCTAGAGACTGCAGAAGATTTAGCTCTAAGAACAGGTTCTAGAATCGTTAAACACACATGGATCTTGGAATCAATTGCAGCGTGTAAGTTGCAGCCTTTGTCCTGAGTGCGTTGGTATAGTTTGTTTTAGTATATTTATGATTTATCTAATTGTGGTATGGTGCCCATTTTTACTAGATGAAAGATATGATGATGTCTCAATATATGCTAACTTACAGTGAGCACTTATTCTCCATATGGTTGGAGGGAATGGAACGAAGTTCGTAATTTTGTAGGTAAATGTTCATAATCTTTAATCTTCTCTCCATTTCATTCACACATATTACACTAAAACTCAATCCCACAAATTATGGATACTCAAGTAAAGTATGTGACTGTGCGCTATTATGATTAAAAACCTTGTAATATAAACCTAAGAATATCATATCAAGGTTTGGTGTTAGAATGTTATTCTTCTTTTACAGTCAAGGATTATTTAGCATGAAAAAGTAGTTATGATAGATTATAGCATCATGTTGGGCTCCTACAAAGTAAACTATGTTAGTTTTGGATTTAAAAATCAGTGATTCTTATTTCTTGTGTATATACACTTTCTTATAGAACAGTGAAACCATGTTTTTGTGTGGTCTTTGATAATATCTACTTAGATACAATTTATTCCACTTGAGCACTAGTGAGTCCACTAGGGCGGTAATCTATTGATCTCCTCATATATCTTATTATCTTGGGTAGATGACTAGATGTGCGATACCTATTAGACACTAGTGCAGTAATCTATTAATCTCCACATATATCTGATTATCTTGCGTAGATGACTAGATGAGGGATATCTCTTAGACTCTAGGTGCCCTCAGAGGCTCAGACTGTAGGTCCATATTGAGTAGGAATTGGGCTGTTTGGACCTAAAACTGAAACATAATCAAAGTAGTGTGGTTTCTAAAAGTAGGAACCAAAATCGAACTGAACACCGTTGCTGCGGTTTAGTTTTCCTAATTGCAGTTTCTGTATGAAATGGTGCAATTATCCAGTTGCACCAACTCACTTAAATTTGATAAAATCGATACTTACATGATTTCACTGGTGCCCAAGAAATTCATTCACTGCAATTGCATTCATCCCATACATAGTCATTAAAGATCTTCGTCATAGTCAGTTGTTGTAAAATTAATATTAGCATCAGGCCCCCGGAAGTCTCCTCCACATCTATAGTTGTAGTACAATTCAGAACACACATCAAAATTTTATTCATAAAGTCTCCTCATCTATATAATTCAGGAAACAGTGTAGATCTCGAAAAACTTTCTATAATTTTTTTTTTATCAGTCCAGATTACATTACAATTCACAAAATTCAGCAAGCCTCCTCCATATCTATATACACATATTTCACAAAAATAGCCACTGGTAGCAGCTTTAGTGTCAGAATCACATTACATTGCAATAGCAGATTATGAAGGATCTGCAAGTTTACCAGTACAGTGCAGTTATGTGTACTTCCTGTAACAACACGAGAGTACTCCTGTCGATTAATTTTGTTGCAAACAATCAAGTGAGCAAAATTTTGTTGAAATTGAAAATGCAGCATCGTGGAACCATAGAAGAAAAATTTATCGAGTATTCAAATTGAGCATTACAGTCAATCGATGAAGGCAACTAAGAGAAACATAGCAACAAGGTACGTTGGCATATACAGGTAACTGGTGAAGAGCAAATAACTTTCCAGCCTCACATATTGTTATTTGTTGCTGATTAATGGATGAACGGGATGGTGTTTGTCTTTATCCTTGCAAACAATGTGACTATCAAATCAGAAATGGAACATTGTGTTCAATTATCACAATTTGTTTGTGATAATTCTTAAACTGTTTAATAATTAGCTTCATTACTCAATTTCTGGTATGGTAATGGTCCTTGTCGAAATTGTACAACTGCGAATGAAATTTTTTTGTAGTGACGTAGTGGTCCTTTTCAAATTATAAGATATATAGAATCACACACAATCAACAAAAAACTCGAACAAGATTGTAAGTAAGCTCTTTTAAAAACTTAAGAACGATTTCAATTTCATATAAAAGAGATATTGTAGCATTTTAGGTAATGTATTAGTATATATTTTGCTTAAAACATGCACCAAGTCTAACGGCAAGAAGCACGTCCTCCACAGCCAACGTTAACCTTAACAGCCTCCTCTTTCTTGACGCTAGTAACATTTGCAGTACTCTCTTTTTTCTCAACTTTGACAGCATTCATGAGTGGATTATCTTCAACTTTCTTGGTTGCTTCGGGCTTCACAACTTCCACTTTCGGAGTCTTCATGGTCACCACCTGCTCTCTCTTTGGACTAGCCATAGTCCTTGTCGACGGGCAACAGCTCCTTCCAGAACAGCAGCTCTTTCTTTCCATTCTGCAGTGATTTTTATTTCTTAATAATGTGGTTAAGTGTAGGTATATAGTGTACTGAATGAAAGAAGCAGAATAGAGCTATTTATATGTAACAGTTTGGTTATTGGAATCCTTTCAAACAGAGTATGTAGATGTTTAAATGAATGTATTCATGTAAATTCAAAGTTTTAATTACTCAGCTCTTTGAGTTTAAACGATGTTCATGTACTTGATAACTGTGCTATAATGGTATGGCATTGGATCAATGAATCACTTGAGTTTCTGTTCATTGCATGTGTGCAACACTTAATTGTTTATAAAAATCATAGTTGTAAAAATCGGTATTGGGTATAAATTGGTTCAGGTATCGATTTAAGTTTAATCGGGTAATCGAAGATTAATCGGAAGGATTAATCGGAGTATTAATAGGATATTATAATAATATTTAATATATTAGTCTAATTTACAATTAAACATATCATTTTATATAAATTCACAGGATTAATCGGAGGATACCTTACGGAGGATTAATCGGGGATTAATCAACTAAATCGGAGAATTTTAGAACCATGATAAAAACACATGTACATTTTGTCATATAATAGCATGCTTGTGGAACTCCAAAATCGTGTGGTGTTTGTTATGCCCAAATCTAGCATAATGGCTAAATTGATTTAATTAGCTAAATTGATGGTTCATAATCTACGATGGGCCTGGAAGATGAAGATTGGGTCACTAAAGCCCACCATTGGAATCAGCCCGGCATATCTTGGCAACAATACTTCTATTACAGGAGCACCTCGCGATGCAGCGCCTCGCTGGCGATGCTTGCAGGAGGATCGCTTCGCTTTGCACCACGTCTATAACTTACAGCGAGATCATTATCTCCTCTTCTTTGGAAGGCTCATGGCCAGACTTAAGGTCGCATGAGTAGCTAGGCATAGGGGTCGCTTCGCATGGCCAGGCCTCTCAAGGTCGCATGCAAGGGCCCTGATGGATCTTTCATTCCGAATCTATCCATTCGAGACTATGGGCTTTTACAGCTGGATCACGGATCATGGATAGAGTTGATAACTTGTTGCCCAAGAACTACGTCAGGCTTGATCCCTATAAATAGGGTACGTAGGCACCTTGATACAGATGAGAAACAGTTTACCTGAAAAACACCTATCAAGCTCAGCCACATTCATACACATAAACCCTAATCCTTTGTTCTTCTTTTGTTAGCAAAATATCCGTATTTTGCTCCGATAATCCAGCAAACCTCCAAGATATTGTTATACAATATTCTCCCTATAACAGTGTTATATAATTAATCAATTATGCATATTGCATATACTTTGCGCAGCCTGAATTTAGATGTGAACTCTTCGTTTTGCCTCCCATATTGTTAGCTTCTACTTATTTCATAAGCGATGTTATAATACAGTTGAACTGTTTAATTAGAAAACCAAACTTCTGAATTGTACACTTTTGAGTGATAGTTAATCGAATTTGATATGGTTATTGTCGACGAAAGCACAGCGACAAGTCATAAATCTGTGAAGTTTAGTTGTGATTTTAATTATTTACGTATGCAGAGCCAGCAGTAGTGGAGAAAATAAAATCTGAGGGCTAATCATATGATCGAACAGTCAGAAGTAGTGTCCACTGCTGGTGCTAGCTAACAGCCCGTTTGGTTACAAGATTCGTAAGCGTGCAATATTAACTAGGTGGTTTTAGCATAATAATCCGTACCAGGCAGGGATTATCTTTTAGAACTGGACGGAGATGAGCGTACTAACGTTATATAAAAAACGTCAATTTAATTTTAGTGGTCATTTATTTGTTTATGACTTGTTTCGTTATAATATTCCTACTTCATTTCGTGTGGAATGTAATTTATTCGGATTTAGCGGAAAATTATAAATAGTATGAAATAAAAAATTTAAATACATTCGAGATTATAGAATACATTTCAAATGGTATAAGAGCGCTGCTAATTTTAGATACATTGTTGTTAATCATGAGAACTATTTAGTAAATCTGTATAACATTAAGTGTTATCATGAAAAAAGTGATATAATATTGTTGTATGTAAGTTAGTTAGTTTCTTTTTTTGTGCAGTACATATCGTAAGTGGTATTCAATAAGTAAGTGGTGAGGTATCACCATAGGGTCATTCATTATTTGAAGAAAAGTGAAAGCTTGAATAACACCATTTGACAGGGTTTCGAAAACCTGAAAGTAGGCATCGTGACAGCCTCTGGCACAATTGAAACTGAATATGGTTTAACACAAGTGTCATAAAACAACTTCGAAGAAGGAGTATATCTTTTATCGAAATTCTCTCTAAGAAGATGCCAAGATAGATTATAGATTATGGAGGTTTTGCCAAGGTCTCTACGGATGCCTTTTTATGTCGGCTCCTCTGACGGATAATCGTTCTATTCTAAAGCTGTTCTTTTCCATGTACACCTTAAGGTGCTCGATACTTACGTCATTGCCGACTCATAATAGTCGCTAAGGTTTCAACCATCGACACTTGCAATCGCAGGGAGTTCTATTCGACTAAGCGCAAGCATCTCAAGCAAGCGTTCTATTCTTATATGAAGACTTCGATGCCGGTGTCGCCCCAAGCAATGACGAATTCCTCGTTTCGAATAGGCGGTATGGAACATCGTTAGAAAGTACGTGATTAAATCCAGTTACTATTATAACCGTCTTCATACCAATCATTCCTTTTCTCGTATCAATCCTGTGTGCTACATAAGCTCAACACTTGTGGCATAACAACCTTCTTATTTAAGTCTTTCCCAGACTTTCTTAGTCCGTCTTGGTTCTTAAAATATATCTCGTCTTAGCGCACTCGTGTTGCAATAACACTATGCGTAGTACGTACATATAAAATCTTGCTCGAGGTAATAAAATTCCTCAGTACCGTAGTAACACCGTCCTTGGTAGAATCGCTGATCGTGGGGATTTAAACCCCATAGATAAGGTAATGCCTCTATTAGTTAAGGTAACTAAGTACTCTTAATCATACACGAAGTTCGAACGTCTCAGTTCTTACGCATGCTGCCTCCCTAGGCACTGCAACAGACTACGAGGAACAGGTCTCGTTCAAGTTTAATCAATCCACCGGTATTGGCTATACTGCCTCTACTTCCTCTGCTTTGGAGACTCTACTCCATTTTCTTCGTCATATCTCTTGATGAATCATAAACGATTCTAAACTCTCGTCTCGTCACTTATTTGACCTCTGAAGGTTCGTCCGGTCTTATTATAAGACCTCAAGTAACATACCACATTTTTATCAATCGGCATGTTCTCTACAAGATCCTTTCTTTGACCCACCACGGGGTCCTCTAGATCCTCCTATGGATCTTCCTTTATCGGGTCTCCGTCCATCTCAAGGAGTGCATCATCAAATGCTTACTCGAAGGCCTCCGGGTCTGATATCTCAGAATCCCATCTATCTATAACTCGTACGAATCGAGGTGACTGACCATGAAGTCCTAAGTATGGTTTCCCAGAAGAAGTCCCCTCTCGGGCTTCATCTCAAACAGTCAGGGTCATGTCCTCTAACCCCACTACGAACTTGATTTGAACTCTAGTTATTGTCATCATTTTTAAGGGTATTGTAAGACTTGATCTCCTATCGTTTCTTAGGACTGTAACCTGACGCTCTAATACCATTTCTGTAACAGCCCCAAATCCGGGGTCAGGGATTTAGAGTAGTCACGATCCATTTACTCCTTGCCTTACCTGTATTACTCGCAATGTACACAGTTCAACTGCTTGTGACCCCACAATATATATATCTCTCTCACACACACACACATGTTAGAGTCTCAGAAACGACACAATATAACAACTGCGGAATAAATGAATATTATTACAATACCCAAATGTCTTCTGATGCTTACAATCCTCTCATACTATTCATATTTATACATAAGATGAATAACAAAACTACAGTCTGATCCGACTGGTTCATACTACTCCCGAGATTACCGCTAGAAGCTGCTTCTGGAAAACGTCTTGCGGTTACCACTCGTTGGCGAGGTATGTGTTGTATCCTTGACATCATGCTTCACTACTCTATAATATATATAAAACAATAACAAGAGTGATCAATAGCTCAGTAAGGTAATGAAAGTAGGGCATAACTCTGCCTTTAACATAAACCCAGAATAAAGCGGGTATAAGACAATAATTGTCAAAATATCTTTTTACCGAAAGTATTTCCTTATCGGAATATATTCAAAAACAGTACCATTGTAGTACTTCAAATATCATTTACATAATATCTCTACAAACTTTTGCTATTCATACCATGAACAAAGTTCTAGTATAATATAAAAGATGAAGTTACATGGTAATTCAATATAACCTTTCCGTAAAATATCTGCTATATAAAATATAAGCAGAATATCAACATATAACTTAAAAGGTGATTCAATATCAACAACCTGCTTATCACAACTCATGTTATGTAAGGTATCAACAGAGTCATAAAATACAAGATAAAAGATGAAGTTACAAGGTGATTCATTGTAATGTCAGTTTTGAACACTTTCCAAACCCTGCCAACACTTATCGGTCACCCAGCCGTAGCTTTCCGATCGGGGTGCTCTCGATAATGTTGCAGAAAATATCCAAATTTGGATGATGAACTAATACTAGAGTATTGATGCGTAGAAGCCACAACCTTACGATGGTCAGTCGTACGTTATGCATCTCAAAATTTGTTTCTCTACATGTAGAAGGTAGGATAGGTGGATTTACTTGTCCACCGCCCCCTAGAACTCCCTGGCCAACGGTTGGGCCAATGATGGACCGGTGCCACTCGGCCTCTTACATGACTCCTAGTTCGAATAGAATCCATGACTCTGAAATGTAAAGTTCGTCCTCCTTTCCCTAAGTATAATGCTTGTTAATACAACTCCACAAAGTAGTTTTATCAAATTTGGTAAGGAAAATTCACCAATATTTCCCAAACTATTGCTTGTTAATGGATATTAACTTGTTCCATCAATCTTACTCCTCGAGTGTTGAGGAAGTAACAAAGATTCATTTTGACTTGTAGCAACTAAAGTTGCAAATGAAAATAATACTTTCAAAAGTTTATGACCGGGCAGTCAACCATAATAAATAACAGTCTCTCAAGTAAGGTTCCCTATATTTTGGAAGTTTGAGCGAGAATTTAAATCTTCTTAAAAGATAGATTTAAATGGAGAGATAGATTTAAATGGAAAACAGAGTTTGGGAACCTCCCCTTGATAACATAATCATAATAAGGCTCAGAAATATTCTTCATAATTATTGAAGGTCAAATATAAATTTCAAATAAGATAAACAATTTTTAAAACTAGTTTAAAAGTATTTAATAAATATTCAAATAGTATTTATTAAATCATAATCGCTTAAAGAATATTTTTAGACAAAATAATTGTTCATGATTAATCCTCAAATGAATATATAAAATAATATTCGCTTAATAAATAAACCCTAAACGAATATTCCAAAATAATATTCATTAAATAAAATAAAACCTTAAATGAATATTTCAAAATAATATTCATTAAATAAATAACAATTGAATAATATTGATTCAATATCTTTATCAGAAGTAATCTTCAAGATATACAGAAATATCTCAACTCCCGGTCCATAATAAAGAATATGAATCATACGCCTTACACCAAGGGCATTCGCAAAACCCCGCTTATAACTAATATCTCATATCTAGCTTATAAGCCAAATATCAAATCATATTCAAATAATAACCTTTGAATGAGGTAATATTCAAATAACATTCCTCAAATCATTTTCAAATAATTAATACTTTCTGGAAATATAAATAATGTTTAGTAATAATAATCCTCAAAATACATAGTATTCTGCCGTTGGAATCCCTCCGGGTTTCCACGGCTATCTACATATCTCAAAATACCGACTCCCGGTTTAGAGTCGAAAATAATGAATATGCTCTTATATTTAGAGCTACAAGGTATACCGGTTCATAAATACTTAACTCAAAAGATCTTATATAATCCAAAGGTCAAATTCTATTTCAACGGGAAATAAGATATATCGCAAAACTGTACAATTTTATACATGGCAAAAGCATTATTATATAATCAATACTTCAAAGTATAGATTTAGAAAACTTGCTTGATGCTCGAGAAGTGATAGAGGTTCGCGACAATGTCGGACAATCTAGACAAAGTCAAATGAAAAACATACGGTTAATCCCCTCGATAATCCACTTATAACTCAATGTTAAAACATGTAAGCGAAACACAACCAAGGCATTACTAGCTCGCTTTAGGCTCATACTAAGTCCATGTTAATCGACAATTACTTAAGTCATAAGTTTGGTTCGAAACCGGTCCTCGAATTCAAGTTATACTTAATCACTTATAAAGTTGATTTCAAAGTCAAGTTACTAGGGGTTTTCACTTGCGCAACCTCGGCTTACGCATTTTTATAAAATCGGAAAATAATCTTTTTGACTCGAAACCTACGCACCCACCTTGCTAACTATCCTTAGCATTTTATCACAAAATTTCACATCTTAATTCGACATTTAAAGGTCTCGAAATCATCATCAAAGTGGTTACATTTCTGCAATAAAATCCTTTGAACCACTTTCACTAAAACTAGCATAACTCTTAAACCGTAAACTCTTTTAACTCGATTCTTTCGGCAAAACAAACTAGACAACCATATCTTTGTAACCATAGGCAGTGGTGGTGCTAAAAATCATTTTAATGTCTCGGGTATTGACTGTTTTTAAGACTTAAAAAAATTTCGCCATTACGACGGCTATAACTCGAACATTTCCATTTTGTCACAACATAACCAAGCCACACCGGGCATACCATACATCCACAACCTCAACAAACAACCTACACATGTCTCTAAAGTCAGTGGTGTGCCTACAATCCAACACCCACCATTTTTCATATTAAAACGAAGCCAAACAATCACTAAGTACACTAACATGAACACATCTTGAAACCATCTTAAAACTTAGCATATAACTCATAATATAACAAAGTAAGCTTGAGGTTTATACTTTCCTTTATGCTCTAATAACACTAAAAAAGCATGATGATCCTTCAATAAGCCTTAGATAGTCCTTAGGAAGCTAAATCTTGATCATCAAAACAAGAACACAACTTAGTAATTTCGGAGTTACTATTCACCTCTTCAAAGAACTGCAAAAATTAGGGCCTTACCATGCTTTTCTGGATGAGGCTCCTGAAGAAGAGTTGTAGAGCATCTCAATACCTTTCCAACAAGCTATAGAACAATAACTTCCATTGAGAAATGAGGGAGATATGACCATTTTACTGAGCTGCTGTGTGTTTGGCCGAGAATAAGGAAGAAGATGGTGTTGATTTCTTTTTGTGTTTTGGTGTATAATGACTTATTACATGTATATCTCTTGGATGCATCTTCTTCTTTTTTTGTTGTTAGCATGCTATTGGTCCAAGTGTTGCCAATCTACTTGTCCACATGTCGGCTTTAAAACATGTTACTCCATTTTTGCCAAAGTGCAAAAACACCACCTAATTTATAGTTGACCTCCTTGTATGCCACTTTGGTTTCTCCTTCTTCCACCAATTGAATTCCCTTTTGTCTTTTTTAATAAAATTAATATGTTCCACTTATATGTTGCATTTTAATGCTCTAGTGTGGCACAATACCTCGAACAAATATTAATTCCAATATTCCTCGTTTGTTCCCTTTATTCTTGTTCTCAGAAAATGTCCTCGCGATTTCTCAAATGTTCTCAATCCCTTTAACTCTAGGATTTTATTCTCAATTCTATTTCTCTCTCATAATATATCCTCCCTTGGACTTCTAATATTTAACAACCTCAATTTATAATGCAATTATTATATTCCTGACTTCTCAGTCAATTATGGAATAAAATAAAGTTTGGATTCTCTGAATTCTGTCCTCGTTTACATACACTCTATACTTTCCTAGTATATACTTGGTTTTCTCATTTCTCAATTCCTATAATGAGTACTCTAACTCACTTCTCAACTCCCTTCTAGGGTATACCAACTCATTTTCTGGACGATAGATTATTCTTGTCTATGTCGTCAACCACTGAATTACATTGTTCAGAAAATACCAACATGTATCGAAATTATTATCCATAGAAATATCCATTCATTACCACCACTGTTCATTGAAATCACTATTCACTGATACACTTAATCGTAATAAGAAAATTTTTAATTCTACCAAAAATTCGGGTTATTACACATATTTTAGCATTATTTATTTGTTTATTAATGAATATGGTGCAATGTCTCAAGTATAACAAATAACATGATTGATTATTAATGAGTGCTTTGTATGTAAGAAGTTACTAACTTGCGAATGATCAGTTTCTTGTATGGGACTTATAATTTATATTCTCGGAATGAATGCAAGTAATATAGTCAGCGTTCATTTCTTTATATTCAAAAGACTAAAACTTATTACATAAAATGTGTTAGCTAGTACGACTATATTGAAATACATTTTTATATTCAAATAGTAGTGAAATTTTACACATTTATTTATCATTATTTTGTGAGTTGTATGTATATTTGTAAGCTTCTGTTATAAGCAGTAATGCATCAAAAGTTGACTATTACGAGAACTTGTGTAATATCCCATAATTTTTAGAATAATAATAATAAAGAATAAGAGAATAAAAAGGATTAAAAATTAGATATTAAATAGGATTTAAAATTGGATTAGAATAATGGGCTTAATTTATTTTAAAAAAAAGAATAATGGGCTTAAAACATGGATCAGATTTGAATACGGATTACTAGAAGGTCTGGAATTAGGGTTGTGAGACATTATAAATACATCACATTCTCCTTCCTCAACTTTATTAACAAAATTCGTAGGGTTTTATAAACACAATTCAGCAGTCTTGTAAAATTCGTATAAAATTCATCGTAAGTCGGAATTCGTTGATTTTGGACTTGTGGGAAAGGTCTTTTCGTGCTCTACAACTTTCGTGTTTTGAGTTTTTCAAGAAAACATCGTTTAGATGGTCAAAAATGCTAAATACAGATCTGGTCAGGAGTGATTACATGTTTTGGATTCTTGTTTTTCCGTTTAGAGGTAAGTTTCCGATTGATCTTTCTGGTGTTTTCAAAATTATTTGTTATGTGTACGTATTTGTTATCAAAACCTGGGCTAAGTGATTATATTTTGAAGTTATATGTATTATTGTTATGTGCTATGTGTAAACGATAATTTTGGGACTCTGATTTATGCCATGGTTTGCGAAAATAAGAATAAGGACTGAGTCACCGGGTTGTAGTGATAGTTTTCTGAAAATTTAGGACCGTTATCACCAGATTGTAGTGGTCGTGGTATGAATTGTGAGTTTCAAGTTATTGTTGTTATGTGTTATCGAATTGTATCGAATAAGAATAAGTGCATTGTAAGTGATTGTTTCGTATATCGTTATTATATCGTATTGAATATTATACTATCTTGTATTATATGTGTTACTTGGCCTTACTAGTTGGATCGATTGGTTGCTTGTTAGGCTTCGTAGCTCATTCTTTTAATATTTCAGGTTCGGTGTACGATCGAGTTTACTAGCGTCGGAGTTCGAGGACCTTAGAATTGGGCTAGATTGACTTTTCGATAGATGTTAGCTGCGCTTTTGTAATAAGTACCTTTGTAATTGAATTCTGATTTAATAAATTGTAATTTGTTTTAGTTTTCCATTTAGAATTAATAGTCCAAAAATTAGGGATGTTACAACTTGTATTAGAAATAAGGTTTAAAATTCTTTAATTTTTGTTTGATATTAGATTTTCTAATCTTGATTGTTTAATTGATCTTTTAACTTTTTGTTTCAAGAATATTTTTTAAAAATCGAATCAAATTTCAGTCTGAACCCACCACATGTTAAGCTAGATATTTTGCTTCAAACATTCTCATTTGGACGACGTCATTTTCGATCCCCAAACAATCTTACTAAACCAAATAACAACATATGTAAAACATATTAAAATTTCAAGTAATTTTTAAAAATCGAGTTATGTTTCGATTTTAAATTCGTAATAAGTTTAAATTCACCAGCCCAAATACCAAAATTTGATAAAGTTATGATTTTTTAGTACATTTAATAGTAATTTTCATACTTATAAACTAATGAATTATCTAATTATTCTCAATGTGGGTTTAGAAAGTTAAAGATCTATAATTCAACTACCTATCAAAATATTTCGTGCAAAAAAATATTTTAATTGTGATCCTGCATTCAAATTAATTTTTATTAAAAAACTTAATTATATGTGAAATGTATTTTTTATATTTAAAAGGTTCGAACACATTTTTAAACAAAACAATAATTAAAAAATGAAGTTGTGGTCCATTCATTTACTTTGTCTTACGTTATATTATGAATCCAATCAGTGCTACAGAAATCGGGTATTGGACAAGATCGACAATAAGACCTTGCAAGGAATAATCGTTAAAATTGGAGATTAATCGGAGTAAAAATCGAAAGTATTTTAATATTTTAATAGTATTTAGTATATTATTAGGATTTTATTAATAATTTATTAAGTAATATATTTTTATCATATCATAAATCATATAATAATTCATATTTGATAAATATATTATTTTAATTTTATTAATTTATTATAAATACTCCGATCAAGAAGTAGCCGTAAAGATTACTCGGGGATTTTAAAAATCGAATCGGCTGAGCACCTTGTAGATGATTAATCGGGGATTAATCGGCTGAATTGAGGATTTTAAGAACAATGATTCCAATGTCTAAAATTAATTTTATAAATTAATTAAAAACCACATAAATATATTGTATATGTCTAAAATCTAATTAGATTTTACATACCATCCATGACGTTATTTATATAATTGATGGTAGTGTTGAGGTGACAAAATGAGAAATTTAATTGGTTTAATTGGTGTAAAGCAGGCAGCCTGTCTCATTAATTATTTTTACAACCAATTGTAAGGAGACATGTGGCATTTGAAAAAAAAATCTAAAATATTTTTTGGGTTCCATACTTCCATGGTATTTTTGATTTGGACACTAATAATTTAAATAATAAATCATTATATACCTTGCAGGCATATACTTACATTTGATCTAGTAACGTACCTTTTAATTGGGTGATGGCCCAAAATATTCATATGGGAGCCATGCTGGCCCTTTTTACTGACCAGACACGGTAGACCGTGTACCGTGATATAAGGGGTGTTGCGGAACACGATCTTCCGTATCATGCATAATACGGTATACCGTGTTCCGTATCATGCACGAACACGGTACACCGTGTTCCGTATCATGCCTGAATACGGTACACCGTGTTCCGTATCACGCTAACACGGAATACCGTGTTCCGTATCATGTATAATACGGTACACGGTGTACCGTATTCAGCTAATACGGAAGCCGAAACTCCGTATCCTGTCGGTATTTCGAGCCATTTTTTTAAAAATCAGTATTTTGGACAAAAACTTGTGAAAAATAGGCATTTTGGTAATTCTCTCCTTTTAATTAGTATATAATAAATAATTTAAAATTAATTATATATCTTAAAGATTAACATTTGATAATATTTCACTAATTTGAATAATTTAAAAAATATAAGTGAACCATGTATCACACTTCACTAATTAATGATCCAATATAATGTAAATAAAATTGGTAAACCTAAAAATAGGAATATAATAAAATATAATTAAAAAATCTTAACAATCAAAATGTAAAGTACTCTTTACATTAATTCATATATTTAAAGACTGACATTTGATATTGTTGCACTAATTTGAATAATTTAAAAAATATTAGTGAACCATGTATCACACATCACTAATTAATTATCCAATATAATGTAAATAAAATCTATAAAATTGGAAATATGATTATAATAAAATATAATTAAAAAATCTTAACAATCAAAATATCTAAAGTATTCTTTGCATTAATTCCACAAACACATATTATGTGTGTGGATGAAGACACGGTGCAGTGGTATGAATGTGCATAAATAAATTGAGGGTCTTGAGTTCATTTCTCACTAACTACAATTTTTTTGGTAAATATTTTACAAAAGGGTAAAAATGTCTTTTAATGAAATTAAAATATCTCACTATTATTTTTACCTCGTTGACCTATTATATATGGAAAGATAGTCTAGAGTGTTCTAAATATGATTTTTTTTTATCAATTTTCTATATTTAATTTAATTTTAAATTTTTTTGTAGTATTTTTAGACCTCACATAATATAAGTAACTCTAAATATTTTTATAGTAGATTTATGATTCATAATATAAATTTAATATTAATATCTCTTTTATGTATATGAAGAATTAAATTTTAATAGTACTTAAATAAGTTTTTTTGCGCTTATTATACGTAGGATATAATTTTTAAATTTTTTACTCAACATTAGGTCTAGAATTATTTTTAGATTGTTATCACTTGGAAATATGAAAAGAGTTAACCTTATTAATGATACTATACTATGTAGAACAATAAAATACTAGCAAAAAACATACAGTATCAATATAAACACCAGGTATTAATCTGGGCCGTCCACTTATTCCCATCAAGGGCTTCGTTCTTGAAAATGTTTCGGACATTACAAAAAGGGGGGAGGTTCTAAAGAAAAGGAAGAACCCCTAAAAGACAACAAACAAAAATGGAAGATTCTTGTAATAGCAAAATGCCATGGTTTACTCACCTGGTCAATCTCGGCTCTGCCCTCAAATGCCCCAAATGGTACTTACCCTTCTATACATACATATATATATGTATCTATATGATATATCACCCTTGTATTATTATTGTATAAAAGTTCTCATTTTTTGTAAGTTTATTGAAAACCCAAATTATGTTTGTGTGTTTGAATGTGTTGGTTCATGCACAAATAGATTATTTTAAGTTTAGACTATAGTGGGTAATTTTCTGTTTGTTAAAATATTGAGAAATTTTACTTGTTTATTTTCTAGTGTAATGATACATACTACAGTGCTATTAGTGTCTGCTGACTGGTTGTTTTTGGTTTATGACACTTGTTTTGCAGTATGGAGTTGCTTAACGGGCCTGTTTTGCTTCCATGTGATCATTTTTGTTGCAAGTACTTCAAAGTATTCTTGATTTTATCAATTTTTAGCTAGGTTTTTGTTATTCTTGCTTTTAAAATGGGTTTTTTGTTTGATTGTGAGCAGATCCTGCATTTATGATCAGACCAAAAATGGTGCCAAATGTACTGCTTGCAATAGACAATATGCTGATCGAGGTATGGGAAATTAAGTACTTGGTTACGGTTGTGCTTTGTGTCGCTATTTATGTTCTGTGAATTTTAAATTCATTCTAGTTCCGTATCTATTGCACTGTCAGTATTAGAATTATAATTATTTATAACAAATATGGTTAATTCCCAAATGCTAGCGATTGTTGTTTTTGTCCAATACGTATTTGATAATAGTACTGCATAGGAGCGGGAACGAATTTCTGAGCAATTATTATATCGTAGAGGCGTCGTGTGTCTCAATCTATTGGACATATTTGTTATATCATATTGCAAGAGCTATTATATGTCTCAAACTCTTACTCTAGAAATGATGTAAGTAGCATACTAATGGATAAATGTTAAAATTTAGTGCTGCAAATGTAGGACTAGTTTCACTTTAAAACCAGACAAGCTCATAAACCTTCTCTCTCTTCTATTTCTGAATGCGTAAAAGAATTTGAGATCAAGTTCAAATTCATTTATTCGTTGTTTACATTTTGTCTCAATGAAGCAGAGACACGATCTGCACCTTTTATGGAAACTGTGATAGCTGTCTATAAAAGCTTGTGTTCAATTCCCCTAGCTGACTTATTTCATCCACCTGCTTCTGGTAAGACATTGTACGATAATTGAAATATGTGTGCAGTTTAGTTGCCTTCTATTCTGTAGTTTTAACCACCCTTTTTATTTTTAATCGCGTAAGATGTTTCAAAACTGTCTGAGCAGTGTACTTTTTCAGCTATAACATATCTTGGGATAAAAAAGGAGCTTGTTGAAACATCTGCAGGGGATAATTTCATCAGTGGACAACCTCCGTGTTTTACGCATGGTTGTAAAACGAATACAAGTATTGGCCAGAAAGGAGATCCTCGTGGTATAGAAGAGGATAGGTCAACACAGTCCCAGCCTCCTGATCAGCCTAGCAATGGGAATCTAGTCGATATTGCAGTCAAGACCATAAAGATGAACCAAATGAAATCTGATTCATCAATAAGGACTTGTTCCTTTAGCGAGATTAATAAGGACTCAAAGAAACGAAAGAAATCAAGTTCGTCAGGAGCATGCGACAATAAGTGTGGCTTTTGTCATTCTTCTAAAGTGACTGATGTTAGTACTGATTTCTGAACATGAATCAGGATTTTTCTGTGTGTGTGTGTGTGTATATAGAGAATTTATACTATGTAAAGATTAACTGCCTCTGGAACAGAAATATCTATTAAATGATCTTCTTTTCGTGAATTGATCTCTTATTGAATTTACGGTTGCTAACAGGAAACTGGGCCAATTATACATATTTCCAATCAGGAGATAGTACATGAAGATTTGGCCTCCTTCTCCAAGGTCATTAGCGTTCACAAGGTTTGCATTGATTGGTACGTAATCTTGGAACACTATCCGGCTTTGATGCCCCTTTCAGAAAAAAAATGTAGGAAAGTAATTTAAATCCAGATTGTAGAACTTTGCTGTTTTACAGGTTATGTGCATCTCGTCTCTTCCATAACTCGCACTTTCCAATATATTGTTTATTGAAATGGTAGGAGAGAACATATCCATGCTCATGAAGATTTTAGTCTATTGACAGTTCTTAGATTTCTATAAAGACTCTTAATTTGATGTCGGAAAATGCAACCAGTTGCCCCCAATTCTCTCTTGTGCATTATATACTCTTTTAGTTTTTCTCTCTTAAGCAGCCTCTTGTTTCTTGATTCCCCTACTCTTTCTTCCATGAGTTCCATCACGTGTCTTACCTTTTTTGCATAAAGTGGTGGCTGCCAAAACAAATTCCGAGTAAGTTCTTAATCTGATTAAAATTAAAAAGAGGATGTCATTTACGACTTTTACATTATTTTGTGCCGGATTCTGTGGACCATGTTCGTTACTCGATGTCTTCCTTTAGGTTTTCCAAGCATTTTCAACATATTTTCTAATTGGCATTCAATTGCAGGACACCCATGGTTTACTTCGATAATGAAAAGATAAAGAATTTAGAGAGAGAACTGGCTAGGGCAGGTAAGCTAAGATGTAGTGGCTGTGGGGAAAAAGGGGCAGCACTTGGCTGCTATGTGAGCGCTTGCCGGAATACTTATCACGTACCTTGTGCATTAAAGATATCGTGCAGATGGGATCATGTAATTCAACTACATTAACAGTCTACTCTATGTAGTTATTTATATGTTTGTATCATGGAATTTCTGTTATTTTTCCAAATCATACTAAGTCATTTTATTACTTTATCGGTAGGACAACTTTCTAATGCTGTGCCCATCTCATAAGTCCAACAAATTTCCAAGGAAAATGTTACAGCGGGAAAAGTGTGCCAGAATAGAAGCTGGTCCTCTGGCAACCCAACTGTGTGTTCCTGTAACCCATTTTTTACCAGTGTATTTATTGTATTATAGTTAACTTTAGTCCTTGTGTATGCTTTCAGATCTTTGTGCATTTTAGAGTTTCAGTGTAGGTCATCTAAAAGTAATTGCCTGTAACTATCTTAATTGATTTTTAAGTTAATAGACTTTTGTTTCAGTGCCGAATTCTTTTTCAATGATTCCCAATTTGAATTTTCATGGCATAGTAGTTTGTTGCTCAATATTTTTTTATTGTGTGGGTACAGGGTTTCTAAGCAGTCAGAATTTTGGTCGGCATCACCTCATGGAGCAAAAAATTGGGTATTCTGTGGATCTGCTTTGTCTTCCATGGATCTGGTTGGTTTTAACTTTCAACAGAACAACTGTTTGGTGACATGTTACAAATTTATGGTTGAACTTTTTTTCATTTATTTTTGCTTTTAGAGTTCTCAGTCGCATGCTGTTGACCAGAGAAGATCTAAGTTCTCACCTGATGACTGGACATGCCGATAAAACTAATTTTGAAAAAGAGACTTATTATGTAACTGTTAATAGATGCATACATGATATTAATTATACATCATATTGTTCTGATTGTTATCACTAATAAAACTTGTTGTACATGTATGCTTGAAGATATGTCCTATCTTTTTAATCACACAACCTTTTGTGGATTTTCTTCTTGGTATGCAGTGCTATCTGGTGAAGTTCGCTAGATGTTGTGGTGCCACTGTGGCAAGGTTTTGGAGACCTGATATAACCCATGTAATTACTGCCACAGATGCAAATGGTGCCTGTACGAGGACAATGAAAGTCCTCATGGCAATTTTATACGGACGATGGATCGTCTCAATGGACTGTAAGATTATTTTGTTTCTTAATAAATTTTTTATGGCAAAGTACTCTATCCTCTTTTATTAGTTGTTAGGATCGTTATCTGATGATTATTTCTCTCTTCTACAAAACATTGGTAATTGAAATCTCGGTCCGTACTGGCTACATTTTGTTATACAATTAATGGTATACAATCATGACAAAAATCTTGCTCTTTAAGAAAATAGTTTTTTGAAAGATTTTTCACTAGTTGGTGGGTTTCTTTTTTCTTTTTGTGGGGATGTCGATGGCACTTAAATGCCTAATTAAAACACTTCACTTAAGATTAAGGTAGCTGACTAATCTTTTCATCATGACACGAACATCCTCCCACAATGATTCCCTTTTCTGCAAGGTTTTTTGCTATGTAATATCATCTGGCTCCGAAGTGGATATATGGTCCAAAATGGTGTTGTGATAGTCTTAGTCGTAGGAATTGAACATATGGTTCCTTTGGGCTTTGTCTATATTAATGAGTAAGCAACTCACAAAACATTTGCAGGGATAAAATCTTGTGCAGAAGCAAACAGACCGGTGGACGAAAAGCATTATGAAGTTACCCTAGACAACCATGGCGCTTGCAATGGTCCCCAGACTGGTAGACAGCTAGCTATAGATAATGCAAGTGCAAATCTTTACTCGAAAAGAATAAAATTAAGTTACTGATAAACAAATTTTACGTAACCAATTTGTTTTTCCTGAAAAGCTACTTGCATCTGATAAGTAGTCAAGTCAACTTTCAGATTCAAGGCCATCTGTATTATTTTACTATGTAATCAGCCCTTAATTTGAATTAGTCAGATTTCTGTACATCTCTTTTACATCACTATAAACCGTTGATCTTCATTGGTTTTGCTTAATCCAGGGGCCAAAGCTATTTGGTAGCCATATATTCTACTTCAGTGGAAATTTTGACTCAGCTCTCGTGAATTACCTCAAAACTTTGGTCCTATCTGCTGGTGGTACTGTTATTGAGAACAAGGAGCACCTTGTCTCACAAAGTTGTGATGCCAAGGGGACTTTCAGAACTTTAATTGTATATAATGCCGATGTGCTGGAAATACCAGAGGCGGCAGAAGATTTGGCTCGAAAGATTGGTTCTAGGGTTGTTCAACACACATGGATTTTGGAATCAGTTGCAGCATGTAAGTTGCAGCCCGTGTCCTGCTATTGATGATTTCTTAAAGGGAGATGCTCTAACGCTGTCATGGTAAAAGTAATGTGCATAGTGTGGGAATAGTTTATCTAACGGAGATGCTCTAACGCTGTCATGGTTTAAAGTCATGTGCATAGTGTCCGAATAGTTTATCTAGTTGTGGTGTGAGAACCATTGTCATGAAAGATATGATGCCCGGGCGTCTGCAGACTTATAGTGAACACTTGTTAAGTCTTGGCTCAAACGATTATTGGGAATCTGTGCTATATATCCTAAATAATTAGCTATAAATATTTCGTTTTTCAATATAAGGTTTTGTACTAGAATGTTTAATTTGTATACAGATCATGGATTATTGTAGCTTGATGTAATACTTCCATTCCACATATAATGAGCTGCTGTCTAATCTCATATGTCATTTTAGCATATCATTTTGGATCATCACGCCATTCTTATTTCTTTCTAAATCAACACTTTATATAGAACACCTTTTTTTTTTTTTTTTTGGAGTCAAAAAAACACTTTATATAGAACGATCAATCATCTATTGCTCGGAAACGTATTCGTGCATGGTTTTGAAAATTTCTGCTTAGGTACAATTTATCCCACTTATCAAATTCGATTATAATAGATAAATTACTAGACGCTATCGACTACCCTTTACTACAATTAATATATTAAAAACATTCGGCATAATAATCATAACTACATAAACTTGTTGATCTCAAGTTTTTAATGAAACACATTTGATTTGATATGCTCATTACAATTCGAGAGAGAAACTGCAACGGTGCTTTTCAAAACTGTTTGGATTCATTCATTCATCAACATTAAAGAAAAATAAGGTTATCACACCTATTGGCCTGTTTGGCTCATCTTATATTAAGGATTTATGGATTTGTTTTCGGGTAAAAAATTTATATTTTGATAATTTTTTTATACAAGTATCTAATGTATGTTTGATATTCAATAAGTTGAAAAACAAATTTGAAAGTTAGGAATCTTAACTTTCAACTTAAAATAAGTTGACTTATTCTGAAAAATAAGTTTTCCCAAACACCCCTATCATTGTTGTCTATTCATAATTATTTGAAAACAAATCACATTTATTAAACAAAAATCATAACAAAAATGATTCCACATAACATAAATTAACACAATAAAAACAAAGAAAAGTAATGTGTTGTGGGACTCTACACATTCTTATTCAAAATAAAAACAAATTAGTATAATACTTGTCAATTTATTCATGCAAGCACATAAGTGGTCCCCACAGGCCCACAAGAAATGCAATCAACGGTTGAGATTCACTTTAATAAAGAAGATCATCGTCATCATCAAATCCACTCTAACGGTCACCTTGTTCTTTATTATTCAAAAGAAACAAAAACCCTAAAATCACAGCCAAGAAATCGACCGTTAATTAATCTATCCCTTTATTCCAAAGCCCACTTCATTTTCTTCATCTAAAATGAAGACCCATTTGTCTCCCCTTTGGAGATAATTAAAATCTTCATCATCCTTCTTTAACTTAAAAATACCATTTTTTATTTTCAAGAAAAAAGGGGTTTTGTAAAATTAATTAGATGGGTTGTTTTCTTGGGTGTTTTGGATCTTCTAAGGATAAGAAACGCAAGAAATTGAGGAAATATGGTAGCCCTCGTCTTCAAGTAAGTTGCTTTATGTTCACTATTTGTTGTATGTATGTATATGTGTGTGTGTGTATATATAGGTATTCCTAAGAAAGATTCAATTTTTATTATATTAGTTTGGTGGTTGGGAAGAAACTAAAATGATACTGGTTCTTATGAATCTATGATTCAAAGATTATTTGTAAAAGATGCTGATTATTAATTAAAAAAAGAAAAAAAATATGCTGATTATTAATTAAGTAATTAAGAAAAACGAAGATGCTGTTTATTCTATCTGGTTTTGGCTGAATGTAAGATGCAAAGATTTAAACTTTACAATATTTATCAGTTTATTTTGGCTATAGCTAAGTTGGGTTTCTTTAATGAAGTATCCCAGTTGAGATTTTTAAGATTGATTAATTTTTTCTCACTTTGAGTGGCAAAAATATTATTGCAAGGAATTGAGCTAGAAGAAGATCTGCGTTGATTGTGTTAGTATCTAATCATGAAGTCCATGGTAATATAATTTGAGGCTTATTGATTACCTTTTTTTTTTTTTTTTTTGCAGAAAATTGGAGGTCAGACTCTTGTTCAAACTACTGAAACTCCTGTCTTAGGCATTCCAGAAAATGTTGCGTATACAGTAGGTCAGACTCTTGTTCAAACTGCTGAAACTCCTGTCTTAAGCATTCCGGAAAAGGTTGCGTATACAGTACTAGAGTCGAGGTGAGTCGTTGATTTTCTAGAAGTAAATTGCTGATTGTGGAAAATATTTGTTTTTACTTTTGTTTCAGTAATAGGATAAAGTGGGGGATTTGTTTATTTTGTGTCAATGTGGTGTGTGTGATTTGCAGTGATGAGAAGTCTGAGGAGCAATTGAGTTTGAGTACAAGGAAGAAAGTTACATTCGATTCAAATGTCCAAACATATGAGCATGTTACTGTATATGGAAGTACGGATTCGTTACTGGAGAAGAACGATGCCAGTGAAAAGGAAGCGGAGGAGGACAAGGAGGATGCTCTTGCTAGATCAAGGCAATCTCGTACAAGTTCCGAGGAAGATTCAACAATATCGAGTGCTGGATCTTACCCTCAGAATCACAGGTACCAAAATTGCCGAGACAGTGATGATGAAGCTGTAGAATCAGAGTATGAGGAAAGTGATTTGGATGATGAAGAGGAAGAAGATGAGTATAGTGATGATGATTATGATGATGAGATTATTGATGGAAGTATGTTGTGTGAAGAAGTGTGGTCTGAGACCATTCCAGTTGAATCGAGGGAGTCGAGGACAGGTGTTTCTCTGAAAAGAGTTGGTTCGGAAGAGGTTGACAGTCCTGTGCCGTGTGTATTGCCTGAGCAGGAAGTTAAAACAGTTGTTTTGAATCGTAATGCAAGAGACAGGAGTGTCTATGTTCATCCTGTGCTGAATCCAGTGGAGAACCTTAGTCAATGGAAAGCTGTCAAATCGAAAGGGACGTCGGTATTGAAGCCATATCAGAAGGAGAATACGGTTGCAGAAGAAGCACCTCGTATTTCATTTAGTTTAGAACCTAGTTTCAAACAATCATCGTATAGCTCCAAGCCTCAATCCAATCATCAAATCAAGAATCAAAACAAAGAAATGGCTGTTGATGCAAGCCTTTCAAATTGGTTAGTTACTCCTGAAATAACCAAGGAAAAAAAATCTAGCTCGATCAAGCTTCAAACCATGACTTCTGAAAAAAGCATGTCGCAAGGGTCAAATTCAGTTATGAGCATAGAAGATAGGCCAATTTTAGGTGCATTGACGCTTGAGGAGCTGAACCAGTTTTCAGCAACGTCGACCTCCCCTAGAAAGTCACCAAGTCGGAGCCCTGATGACATGGTTCTTATGGGAACTGTTGGGACTTACTGGAAACACACGGGTGAAGCTAGGAATAGTAGTTCAGCCTCTTCCTATAAAGGTATACCAAACACAACCAGCAAGTACAGAGAGGTATACATGATGAAGTGAGATCTTGTGGCCTTGTTTAAAAGTAGATTCACTGGTACTAATCAATGTATGATGGTTTGCAGGATAAAAAAGTGAACTGGCATTCGACCCCATTTGAGACAAGATTGGAGAGAGCTTTAAACAGAGGTTCTGCTGATGTTTAAGTTTTTCTTTCCGTGAGATGTTTTTGTGTGATACTTTTCGATGTTGTGTGTGAATCTTATTAGTTATTTGTTCAAAATTTGTTCATTTGTTGTAATTCTTTATTGTGCTTACAAAACAACTAAATATGATTCAATTTATTTATATAACTTGGATATTATTGCGTTCTGCTATGTTTGGATGAAACTCTATGAGTCCCTTAAAAACTTTTAGAGCTTAGAAGAGACGACATAGTTGATTGTATAAACTGATCTTGTCGATGTTAAAAGGCCAAAGAACTGACAACTTCTGCCTTAAGAAGCATTGAGCAAATGTATGGAGTTACTCAGTTGTAAAGGCCAAGTTATATTTTTTCTCCCATGAAGTAAATCGTAAAATGTTTTTTCATTCCGTGTGGTGTTTTGATGATATACTTATCACAAGAGGCCTGTTTCAAAAGAGTCCTGGTAACTCGTTGCCTCCAACATCCACTGCTCCCTCAGTTCCAAGATTAATTTTTGAGGATTTGAAAAGTATATCATGAAAGGTGAGACTTTTTCAGAATTGACGACCAAAAAATAGTTATACTTTTCAAAAAAAAAGTTATACCGAGTCTTAATTAATATATTCAATGCATGAAATTTTCATTTAGGAAAAAACAGAACACATAAGGAACTCATACCTTTCGGAATTCGGATAATCAATTTTTCTCTAAATAGAACTCAGGATTCTTCGGCTCATTCCTCTTGCAAAATGGGACCCACCTAGCAAATTCAGTTGCTTCTGATAGCGCATCAAAAAGCAATATGGATGCACCATTGTTGAGGGAAAAATGCTTAAATAATAAAAACCGTAAATGCATGGACGTACGTGAGTACAAAGACAAGTCAGGTCGAACTACAAAGAACGCGAATCAAGTTTTTAATTGAAAAACCAACAAAAAAGTTAACTAGCATTTGAGAATATCACTTATAAAAAACAAACTAACAGATTTTATCGATCAAATATGAAAATTATGGTCTAGTATAAAAATTGATCGCCACTAACGATAAACACATAAGTGTTCGAAATAAGGACAACCAATAATTTCGAATCAAATATAATTTAAAGTTGTAAAAACAACTTTGTATCTATATTACCAATTAGGTCAATTCTCAAACTTGTATGGATCCTAACTATACGAACTTCCAACTTTACTTGTGTAGCTCGTATGAAAATACAACATAAACATGATATTGGAAATAACCGGTAAAATAAATATGTCATTTAAAGCACATACACCACAAGAATCATGTTATTTCGACCGACTACATCCGCCCCTTAGATGGGGCTCTAGCCAAGTATCATCGAGACAATCATAATATAAAATAGGGAGCTCATACCAGATGTGATGAACTTGACCTTTTATTGATAAGAAACTTGAATACAAGGGAGAAAACTAAACTACACTAAAAAAATAAAATAAGTGTTTATAGCTACAATAGAGAGGTAAGGGTAACAAGTGAAAATGTGTGAGGTGCCTAGAGGTCTATTTATACTAAAACATTAACAATAGAGCATTAATTACAAAAATTTCTTACTTATTTACAATGATCTTCGTGAACAAGTGCTTGCTCAGCATTCCTGTCTTAGCTTGATTGACCACGATCTTCTTGACTCATCACGATGTGCCATGAATTTAATCTTGATTTTAATGCATATTCTCTCTCTTTAATAAGCAAATCATGGAAATCTTCACAAAATCTGCTCATCCAAAATAATTGTAAACCAAGCATAAAATGGAAAAGATAATTTACTAATTTATTAAAATAATTTACTAATAATGTACACTTAAAATGTATTATCAACCATCATTCGATAGCTCACCTTATCAACTAGATACTTGTCAACTGACAAGAATGAAAGAGTTGTTTTTGCTGTGGTAATTGGTGGATCAACAAAAGTTACAAAGTAATTAAATGGGGCAAGACTATTAGGCTCTCCCTCATCCTCATACTGTTGGACTATTTTTTGAATAAAAAATTAGTACATTTTATCTTTTAATTTTGTAACTCCTATATTTATTATATGTTGGGGATTACAAAGTTAATTCTTTGGGAGGTTACAAAGTTATTGCTTTTGGGGGTTACATTTTTCTACTCCTATAAATAGAGTTCCTTACTTCATTGTTTGATACACCAAAAATCTCCAAGTCTTTCATTGGTTTTTCTTTGCATATTCTTTAGAGCTTTAGGTTCATTTAAGTGTGATAGAGTAGTTTTTGTTCGGTTCGTAGAAGGCGGGTTTTCTAAGTGCTTGAAAATCACCTTTGTTCGTTGTATCTTGGGAGACGGAGGCCATTCATCCTTCAAGCACTACACGGAAGGGGCTAATCTGTTTTAAGGAGAGCGTGGTTTTCACGTGACTCGAACATTCTTTCGGTATTTTATTGTTGATTTCTTGATTTCAGGTACAATCTATTCATAAACTTCTTACAAACTTAAAACAAGATTACATATTTCATATGTATGGGTTTAGTTTATAAACCGATTTGTTTAATTTTTTTTATTCGAGAAGTATAGTGATATGAATATGAGTCATGGGTTTTCCCCTGTTTTGTGTGCCATGTTTTTAGTGCCTGCAGATGTTGGTTGATCTTGCATGTGTAGTATAATGCTAATCTGATGACCTTTACATGTGATATTTGACTTGTAACTTTTGTGTGTCTTAATTGACAACTGATGTGTTAATTGTTATTTCTGCCATATATAGATATAGTGAAAATTAGTGGTCTCTAAATTATCATGCTTTCCAGGTAGTACAAGTTTATATATATAATTATTTTTTACATGAGGCGTAAAGCTTTATTTGTTAAAAAGGGAAATAGATGTAAGTGGTAGTTTTGTTAATCAGCTTGGTTTGCATGTTATCTCGTAATTGTTAGAGGTTGATTGCTGAACTTTTGTGACATCCATGATCCATGTCTTCTAGTAGTGTATTTTTTTATGCATGTTCATGGCCTGTAAAGAGTAGATTCTTTTTTATTTTATTTTTCTTTTGAACTGGTCAATTATATGTATGTAACGGTTTTTGTCTTTATGAATATTTATATGTTTGGTCATTAATATTCATGTGAGTATGTATGTGTCATCAGTTTCATTTTATTAAATGTGCTAAATTTGTTTTAATTGAAAAAAAAATGTTACACGGTTTTTTTTTCTCTTATTTGTTTTAATTTTAATTCTGTTTTCTATTAAACACTCGGAGTAGTAATTAGTTGTATTTATTAGTCTTGGTTCTTGTTCCTCGTTTTATGTTCAATTATAAAATTTTGTCCTGATTCCCCATTATGTTGTGTAACTTGGTTGAGTAATGTACTAAATATTACTCAAAGTTTAAATGCATGTATGCTTCACAAGTTATACAGTTTTATTTTATTACGAGGATTTAATTGGCTCTGTATAGGTTGAGTGTATGATAACATGGTTTCTTTTATTGGATAACAGTTTATAATATTCTGAGTGATTATTTATATATTTTGGAAATGCAAATAGCTCTTACAATATCATATTTCTTTGATGTGCATATCTGTATGATTCAATCTTGTTCTGCTAGAACCTTGTGTGCCTATATTCAAGACCTGCATTTTTTAATTTGTTAAATGCAGTAGTTTATTCTATCATAACAAGATTACATATCGCTTGCGACTTAAACTTTATAGTATACAATTTTGTAACTTATTTGTTGTCACTAAAATCGTGCATATTTTACTAATTTATTAGTAAATAATTGTATTTGTTGTTTTATGCAACAATTTTATTAAGTGATTATGATTTTTCTTGATTTCAGAAATGTCAGGAGTTGATGGAGCTATCTTGTCTGGTGATGGTAGTAGGTGTGTGACTGCTGAGGCAGTGCCTAATTCGGCGACCTTTGTGGTGCCAAATACGGCTATACCGGTAACCACTCAGGCGGAAAAACCGGAAAAATTCAGTGGGCTGAATTTCAAGAGGTGGCAATAAAAGATGTTGTTCTACTTGACCACCTTGAACATTGTGAGGTTCTTGACCGAGGATGCACCTAAGCTGAAAGAAGATGAGTCTGATGTTCAGCTTGTTAGTGCAGCTCAAGCATGGAACCACTCGGATTTCTTGTGTAGAAATTATATAATGAACTGTTTGAGTGATTCACTGTACAATGTGTATAGTGTGCTGAAAACATCCAAAGCATTGTGGGACTCACTCGACAGAAAGTATAGAATTGAGGATGCGGGTACTAAGAAGTTTATAGTGTCCCGATTTCTTGAGTTTATGATGGTGGATTCCAAGAAGGTGGTTAGTCAAGTTCAAGACCTTCAGATGATCATGCATGACATGGAAGCTGAGGGTATGCCCATGACCTTCCAAGTAGCCGTTATTATTGAAAAACTAACCCCTGGTTGGAAGGACTTCAAGAATTATTTGAAGCATAAGCGAAAGGAGATGACAGTGCAAGACCTTGTCTTGAGACTCCGAATTGAGGAGGATAATAAGAATCGGTCTATCTCTTCCTCTAGTGCTAATGTCATGGAGGTCAAGAAGAACTCCAAATTCAAGAAGGGGAAACCGGACAAGAGGCCCAACTTGGGACCTAAGGGTGGAGTTTCTAAGAAGAAATTTCAAGGAAAGTGTTTCAACTGTGACAAGATGGGTCACAAGTCAACTGAGTGCAGATTACCGAAGCGGAAGAAGCACGAGGCCCACATGGTGGATGACGTGGCTCAAGATATGTCTGAAATCAGTCTCTCTGCTATGGTATCCGAAGTGAACCTGATCGGCTCCAACCCGAAAGAATGGTGGATTGACACTGGTGCTACAAGGTAGGGGTGAGCAAAAAACCGAATCAAAACCGAAACCGAATCAAAACCGGCCAAAACCGAACCGAAAAAATCGAAACCGAAATCGAACCGGCGGTTGCGGTTTCTGATTTTTGAAAACTGAGACTTTCGGTTCCGGTTCCGGTTATAGGTTAAAACCGAACCGACTAAAACCGAACCGAGTATTAATATAAATAAATATATAATATATATATATATATATATATATATAAATTATATAATTTATATGTATTCTTAAAATTAATAAATATATTATATCTTAATTATAATTAAGTTTCAAAACGATGTCGGAGGAGCAAAGGAAAGAACAAGCAGTCCTTTTTTATTTATTTCCATGGCTTTAAAAGTTGGCTTCTCTCAACTTAGTTAAATATGTTGGATGAATTCCTTGTGACATTAAAATTTGTAAGATTGAGTTCTCAGTTTTAGATGTTAAAAAAGATTATTTAGTTAATAGAAAAATAAACCTAATTACGTGCTCTCTTTTTATGCAAGTCCCTGGTAGTAAGGAAAACAATGTAAAAGATTTTGTGTAAATTTCTTGAACTGGTGTTAGTTTTTTTGTTGCAGAGCCAATTCTAAGTTCGGGCCTGTGCACAAAATTAAAGCAATCCAGATGGATCCTTAATGTTCTTTCTCTTCCGCTTGTTGGATTTGCCAAAAACTTGTGTGATTTTGTTTAAAAGTCGAGAAAGTTATAATTTATAAATTTAAAGTTTTGTAATATATTTATGATTTTTTCGTTCAGTTTTATAACCGAAACCGAACTTTTTAAAACCGAAACCGACGGTTTGGTTGCGGTTTTCAATTTTTAAAACCGAAGACATGCGGTTCCGGGACAAAACCGCCCCGAACCGAACCATGCTCTCCCCTACTACAAGGCACATATGCTCTAGCAAGGAGTTGTTCCACACCTTCACACCAATTGAGACTGGAGAGAAGCTGTTTATGGGAAACTCTGCAATATCTGAAGTTGGGAAGGGAAAGGTTGTGTTGAAGATGACATCTGGCAAAGAGCTAACACTCAATGATGTCCTCTATGTGCCGGAGATGTGCCGGAGATTCTAAGGAACTTGGTTTCTGGCTCGTTGTTGAACAAGCATGGATTCCGCATGGTGATTGAATCTGATAAGGTTATTTTGTCAAATAAAGGAATGTTTTTAGGAAAAGGCTATGTAACCGAGGGGTTATTTAAGCTTAATGTAATGACTGTGAAGAGTATTAATAATAATAATAATAATTCTTCTGCTTACTTGCTTGAGTCTTCCAATTTGTGGCATAGTAGACTAGGTCATGTTAATTATGAAACAATGAGTAGATTAATTAACTTGAACCATATCCCAACATTCCAAATTAGTTCGAAGCACAAATGTGAAATTTGTGTAGAGGAAATTAACAAGTTCATCTTTTCAAACTATTGAAAGACATACAAAACCCTTGGATTTGATTCACAGTGATGTGTGTGATTTAAAATCAAATCAAACAAGGGATGGTTATATGTACTTTGTCACTTTTGTGGATGACAGTACAAGATTTTGTTATGTTTATTTGCTTAAGAGCAAAGATGAAGCTATAGAGAAGTTTGAGCTCTATAAAAATGAAGTTGAAACTCAACTTAAGGGAAAAATAAAAGTAATAAGAAGTGACCGAGGAGGTGAATATGTATCATTGTTTGGTGAATTCTGTGCGAAACATGGAATTATTCACGAAGTCACTGCACCGTATTCGCCTCAATCCAATGGGATTGCTGAGTGTAAAAATAGGACCTTGAAAGAAATGTGCAATGCAATGTTGCTAAGTTCAGGGTTGCCTACAAATATGTGGGGAGATGCTGTCACGTCAGTAAATTATCTATTGAATAGGATACCCCGAAAAAATCAAGAGCTAACTCCCTATGAATTATGGAAAAGGAAGAAGCCTTCCTATAAATTCTTATGTGTGTGGGGGTGCCTTGCAAAGGTTCTTGTACCAGAACCAAAGAGGGTGAAAATCGGTCCAAAAATTGTGGATTGTATTTTATTGGGTATGTGCCTAACACTACGGCATATAGATTTCTTGTGCACGAGTCAAAAATCCCTGACATACACAAGAACACTGTAATGGAATCGAGAAATGCTTCATTTTTTGAACATATATTTCCTCGAAAATCCATAAAAAGTTCAAGTTCATCGAAACAGACACGTGAAACTAATTCTGAAAATTTATAGTGGTGACGAGGAACAAGAAAGTATGGATGAACTTGAAACAGAGGATGCACCTCGTCGAAGCAAACGAGCTAGAGTAGAAAAATCCTTCGGGCCGGATTTTTTAACCTACTTGCTCGAAAATGAACCACGGTCTTATTCGGAAGCTGTGCATTGTCCGGATGGTCCTTTTTGGAAAGAGGCTATCAAGAGTGAGGTTGATTCTATTATGCAGAATCATACTTGGGAATTGGTGGATCTTCCCCCGGGTTGTAAACCACTAGGATCTAGATGGATTTTCACTAAGAAAATGAAAGCAGATGGATCCATTGATAAGTACAAAGACCGACTTGTGATTCAAGGTTTTCGTCAAAAGAAAGGCATTGATTATTTTGACACGTATTCTCCAGTAACGAGAATGGCATCTATAAGGATGATAATTGCTATTGCAGCATTGCGAAATCTTGAAGTGCATCAGATGGATGTAAAAAATGCCTTTCTAAATGGAGATTTACATGAAGAAATCTACATTAAGCAACCTGAGGGTTTTGTGGTTCCTGGATTGGAACACAAAGTTTGTAAATTATTGAAGTCAATATATGGCTTAAAGCAAGCGCCACGAGATTGGCATAAAAAATTTGACAGTGTTATATTGTCGAATGGATTTAAAATCAACGAATGTGACAAGTATGTATATGTCAAATATACAATAGAGGGATACGTGATCCTGTGTCTTTATGTTGATGATATGCTCATCGTTGGTAGTAATGACAAAATGGTGAAATCTACCAAGAACATATTACATTCAAGATTCCACATGAAAGATATGGGCTTAGCTGATATGATTCTAGGGATAAAGATCCTGAGAATGCCAAGTGGACTTATGCTAAATCAGTCACATTACGTTGATAAGATCCTTGAGAAATATAATAAAGATGATTCTAGTGTGTCAAGAACCCATTTTGATACGACTTTACATCTATCGAAAAATAAAGGTGAGCGTGTTTCTCAAGGAGAGTATGCTAAAGTGATAGGAAGTCTGATGTACTTGATGAACTGTACACGACCAGACATTGCCTTTACTGTTAGTAAGCTAAGCCGATACACGAGTAATCCAGGTGTGGATCACTGGAAAGCGATAACTAAAGTACTTAGGTACTTAAGGTATACGCGTGATTATGGATTGCATTACTCAAGAAGTGTATAGTGATTCAAACTGGATAAATGGTGTAAAAGGATGAAAGTCTGTTAGGATTTATGGGTGATAGAGTAGAGACAACTTAACTAGTACTTAGTTTATTTATATAGGCTAAGTAGAACATACTGTCACAGCCAGAGTGTGTTCTTGTAATCAAATAATTGTTGAAATGTAATAAGTATGTATCTTGGAAGAAGTTCATTGATATGTTCAAACCTCAAGAGAATACATCAGTTTGATAGCAATAATAATATTACTGTCAATACATTGATGGTAACGTTACAAGAAGACTGCATGTTGTAAGGTCACGACAGCAAGTCTCATCTGACAGCAACATTGGCTGAAGCAGGGGACAGTAACATTCTCACACTTGAGAGCAAGTTTGGAGTTCCGACAGCAACATTGGCGGAAGCTCATACTGTCAACTACTGAATATTCCTATGACAACAAACTTGGCGGCAAAGGTTACTGTCTCACTGAATTATTTGGTTTGGAGATTTTATCTCAGTCAAACCCCCGTGACAGTTTAGATGTTCGAGAAACAGATTTGCTGCAATTCATCAAAGATTGTAGCAGACCTGCAAGACTACGACAGAAGCTTGAGAGGTCACAAGACGAGGCTCGACAATTCAAGAGTATGACAAGTCTGCATCTACTAGAATTGTTATAGCTAATTTTAGAAAGAACCCAGAATGCCTTATGCTTAATGATAACTCTGTTTGTATAGCATTTTAGGAAAGGTCACATGGGTGGGCAACTTGTGAGGAGCTGCCACTTGAAAATGACAACAACTCCGTGACCCATGTGACTGAGATGTTAGAGAAAGATTAGTCTATATAGAGACACATCTATCATTCTTTCTGTAGTGATTTCTTTCAAGAAGTCGAAGCTTGAGAAAACCATTTTTCTCGAGGTTGTAGCAACACATTACAAAATAAATAAAATATTTATTTTGTGAGAACATCTTGAATTACTACTTGTGTTTGCAATTCTTATCTAGATAGTTTACAATCTTTATCATTGTTGTTGGGCTAAAGATTTGAAATTATCTATATTGCATTCAACCCCCTTCTGCAATATACTCCGGGACCAACAACTGGTATCAGAACAACATATTGATATACAAATCTGAAGATCATGACGAGT
Source organism: Saposhnikovia divaricata (assembly GCA_036435485.1). Lineage (NCBI taxonomy): Eukaryota > Viridiplantae > Streptophyta > Magnoliopsida > Apiales > Apiaceae > Saposhnikovia > Saposhnikovia divaricata. Next base: position 19,720,165 of record CM071599.1, on the reverse strand, counting down.
ATTCAGAAGTCAAGTGGTATCAAGATTCCAGTCTTTGATAAAGAGAACTACAATTTATGGAAAAGAAAGATCTTGTTATTTATCAAAGCTGCCCATCCACTATACATAGGAATCCTTGAGAACGGCCCCTTCATTCCTCAAAAGGAAGTAGCTGCTGCTACTGTAAATGACGAAGTCATTCCAGCCCATTGGGTTGCCAAGAGGCCTTCAGAATACACAGAGACCGAAAAGGAGAAAGTAGCCTTGGATGACTACTTACAACTTATCTTGCTCGACTCTCTCACGACTCTCTCACTTTAGACAAAGCCATGTGTGGTAATGTCATGGGATGTTCATCTGCAAAAGAGATGTGGAGTAAGATAGAGCTTCTATGTGAAGAAAGCGAAGAGGTTTGAGAAAATCAACGGCAAATCCTTGTATCACAATATGAAGCCTTCATGGCCAAGCCAAGCGAAGAACTCACACACATGTTTGAAAGGTTCAGTAAGCTAATAGCTGAGTTATAAATTCATGGGAAGTTCTATGATAGAAAAGAGATCAACATCAAATTTCTGCTCACTCTCCCTGAGTATCTTGAGCACAAAGTCACAACCATAAGAGAAGGAAGAAACTTGAACGATGTCTCTCTAGAAACTCTTTATGGTGTGCTCAAATCATACGAACTCGAACTCAAACTGGAACCAAAGGAAAGTTGGCAAACATGTCAGGAGCCCTTGTAGCTCATGAACCACAAGTAGCTTGTCCAAGTGAATCCTCACAAAGTTCACAACCAATACAAGTACCACCATTGAAGATTGAAGAGGTGTTGGATGGCGAGGAGAAGGTGGTTCTACAGCTCAAAGACGTTGAAGATGAAGACTTCTACACAATAGAAAAGATTGAAAGCATGGATAATCCAACCATGGCTTATATGGCTAAGAGATTCAAGAACATCAAGTTCAGAAGGGACAAGTCATACAAGCCACAGGGTCAAACATCTAAGTTCAACAAGGGGAGTTTTTCAAAAGCTGCTGGTGGTGCCACGAGAGGTGGATACAAGACCGGGATGGTGGATAGGTCGAAGTTCAGGTGTTACAACTGCAATGAGCTAGGTCATTTTGCTAGAATGCAGAAGACCAAAACAAAATCAAGGAAAAGGATCTGGAAATCAGTTTAAGAGGAATCAAGGTAAAGCCAATGTGGCTGAAGGAAAATGCTGGGATGATTCTGAAGATGAGGAAGAAAAAGAGTTTGTAAACTTGGCCCTCATGGCTAAATCTGATGATGAAGCTTCTAGTTCCTCAACTCATGTACCATCTCTAGTCTTACTTGATATGTCTAAAACTGAATACAAGCATACCATTGAAGATTTAAGTGCTGAGATGTTTAACATTCATGTTAGTTTATCTACTGCTCACGAAGAAATTGCTAAGTTAACTAAACAAAATGAAACTCTCAAATCTGAAAATGAAATGTTATTGCTTAGAACCAGTCCTCTAGATTCGTTAGCTCAAGAGAATACTAGATTGAAAAATGATATTGTCTGTGCTTAGGAAATAGAAGAATTTCTCAGGAATCAAATTGCAGAAAATGAGTTTAAACTCAAAGCATTTAGAAACTCTTCTAAGTTAGTCCAGGAATATCATGATAATCACACTAAGAATCAAAGATAGGTATAGGCTTCGAGTATGGTAGGAGGCATGGAAAGGCAATTGCTCTTGATGATAGTGATGCTATCAAACATCATATTCTCAAAAGAGTTTACAAACCGATTTTCAAAAATCTTCAAGCTGATTTTGATGAAACCTCCATGTTCATCAAACAAGAGCTTCTTGATGAGGATGAGTGCGTTGACAGCACACTAGATGAAGCGAAAGATATTGTCAAGTCTTCCGTGATAGAAACTTTGCCAAACAATCAGACAGAATGTTCTAAAGTAGCTGTCAACAAGGATATGACAGAAACTTCAAAAGATACTGTCGAGAGAGAATCCAAGACAGCAACTTCCAAGCCTGCTGTCAAGACAGAGGGAAAGAAAGGTACTATCAAAGGTAGCTCGACAGCAACTTCAGAACATACTGTCAAGGCAAATGCCTACAAGCCTAAGAATAGGAATGGCAAGTTAGGAATTGACAAGAAGAATGGATATGCTCATGTTAAAGACGCTCCTAGGAAGCTTTGCAATAATTGTGGCTCATCTCAACATTTAACATTTGTTTGTAAGAAACCCAACAAGAACAAGGTTAATGCGACCAATGTTAGTGGTAACTTACATATAACCCCCATCATGCAAAGAGAAGTGGACGTCTGTAATAATATTGACTGTATGCCATGCAAGATTATTGTTATGAGTACTTGTTTCAATTTGCCTATTCTGTCTACTGAAAAATGTTCCTATATGCAAACTGCTGAGACTTCTAAGCCTGCCTATGTTGGTAAAAAGGCAACATCCACCAAGAGAAAGACCAAGTCTAACTCTAAGCCTAAGTGGACTGTGAAAGAAGTCAAACCGGAGGATTCTAGTGTTGATTCAAATGTGAAACAGAATGATATGAATAATGATGCTGTAACTGCTGGACCCAACAGAGTTTGGGTACCAGATGCAAATTAAAATCATCTATTTTGCAGGGTAAAAAGCAGAAGCAAGTCCTGTGGATCATCGATAGTGGATGTTCCAGACACATGACAGGTGATATAGCCCCGCTATCACATTTTGTGGAGAAATCCGACCCAATCATAACTTTTGGAGACAACAGCAAAGGTTACACTGTGGGATATGGCTGTTTGGAAATTGGAAATGTTGTCATTGAAGACATTGCTCTTGTAGATGGATTGAAGCATAACCTACTCAGTGTCAGCCAGTTCAGTGACAGGGGATTCAAGGTTGACTTTGATATGATGGTTTGCAATATCTATCACAAGAAGGATGGAAGACTCTCCTTGAAAGGAGTCAGGAAAGGAAGCTTGTTTGTTGCAAACTTAAATTCTGTGAAGAAAGACAAGGCTTAATGTTTTTACAGTAAAGCATCAGTTGGTGAAAGCATGCTTTGGCACAAGAAGCTCTCCCATCTCAATTTCAAAAATATAAATATTCTGATGAAGAAGGATTTGGTGAGAGGACTACCTCAACAGTAATTCTGTCAAGAAGGATTGTGTGAGGATTGTCAAATGGGTAAATTGAAAAGATCAGTGCACAAGTCAAAGCAAGTGAATACCAATACTGAGCCACTCAAATTAATTCATATGGATTTTTTTGGTCCAGTAAATGTTCAATCTCTTGCAAGAAAGAGATATGCCCTGGTAATGGTGGATGATTACTCGAGGTACACTTGGGTAAAGTTCTTAGAGACAAAGGACGAAGCTGCTCAAGAAATCATTGATCACATAAGAATTCTTGATAGAACTCCGAATGCAAAAATTCAATATCTGAGAAGTGACAATGGTACTGAGTTCAGAAATGCCACATTGGGAAACTTTTGCAAGGAAAAAGGCATTGTCCAACATTTCTCCACTTCCAGGACACCATAACAAAATGGAGTTGTAGAAAGGAAGAATAGAACTCTCATTGAAGCTGCGAGAACTATGTTGAATGATTCTAAATTACCAACATATTTCTGGGCAGAAGCTATTAATACAGCTTGCTACACACAGAACAGAACCTTGATCAACAAGACTCATGGAAACACTCCTTACTATCTGTTAACAGGAAAGAAACCAAGTGTCAAATATTTTCATTTATTTGGGAGTAAGTGTTTCGTGATGATTGACAACCATGAAAGGAAAGGAAAGTTTGATGCTAAAGCTTATGAAGGCATTTTCATGGGATATGGATTGGAAAGGACTGCGTACAGAGTCTATGTCATTGATCACAAAGTCATTGAAGAAAGTGTAAATGTCACATTTGATGAAACCAAGTTCCCTGGATTACAAGAGGATGGTCAAATGGAGCTTTTTAGATTTGAAAATCAAGGTTACTTGGAGGAAGAAGAAGTTGTTGCTGATGAACCTACTTGCACTCAGACCATTGAGTTTGAAAGAGGTGCTGTCAAAACCAATGATGTTACTCAAACTCCAGCTCAGTCTCAAACAATAACTCCCAATCATCAGAATGAGAATGAGTCTGGAGATATTGAAGAACATGAATGAGAAATCATCAATGGTGGAGAATCAACTCCTCAAAGAGGAACTGATCAAGCAGATCAAGAAAGAAGCTTGCCTAGAACCACTAAGTGGAACAGAGATCACACCAGCAATCTAATCATTGGTGATCCCACTACTGGTATAAGGACAAGGAGAAATGTTTCTGCTGACAGCATGTTCTCTTGCTTTCTATCTCAAACTGAGCCAAAGTGAATTGATGAAGCATTGTTGGATTCAGATTGGGTGATAGCCATGCAAGAAGAGCTCAACCAATTTGAGAGAAACAATGTATGGAAGCTAGTCCCTAGACCTAAAGGGAAATCAGTTGTTGACACAAAGTGGGTCTTCAGAAACAAACTGGATGAAGGTAGAAACGTGACAAGGAACAAAGCAAGACTAGTGGCCAAAGGATACTGTCAACAGGAAGGAATAGACTATGATGAAACATTTGCACCTGTTGCCAGATTTGAAACCATAAGAATTTTCCTAGCTTATGCTGCACACTATAACTTCAAAGTGTTCCAAATTGTTGAGTATTGAATACGGTAAAAGAATACAGAGGGGGGGTGAATGGATTCTTGAACTTTTCTTTGTTCTTGAATCTTTGCAGCAAGATATGTGTTGAATGTGTAAAATATGTAAGAACAGATAACGAAGACAAACACAACACAATATCACTTTAATCTAATATTTTATTAGATAAAGATTTTGCTACAATCTGTGAATACAAATGGTAGTATTCTCAGCTTCGTTTTTCTTAGAGAGATATTTCTTGTGATGTATCTTGAAAAACTTATCACCCTTAGCTAAGGAAGTGAGGCTGTATCCTTATAGACATGGATACACCTACTTACTACAAATAAGGTAGGTAAACAAAATACTTTCCAGTCTGTCTATCTTATTTGAGTAAGAGTCCAAATGGCTACAGATTTGACTTTGCAAAGCCTGTTCAGATCCACTTCTTTAGCTCCTTGTCCCTTTGTCTTATCTCTCCAAGCTTCTTTGTAGGCTTTCCAATCTGCTTTATAGTACATAGGCAAATAAAACGTCTCGGCTTGTTGCAGGTTTCTGACTTGTACAATTCTTCAGTATTCTGTCTCCAAGAATGTATTCGAGAAGTGGCTAAGTGATTGATTCGAGAACTCGAATTGACTTAATCGATAACTCTGAGTTCTCGAATAGTGTTATATTGACATATCGAATCACTTCTCGAATAGCTCTTTTCTCTGGGATTCCTTGAGATATCGAATAGAGCATTTTGACATATCGAATCCCTGAGATGTCGAATAGCTTATTTAGTCCTTGAGATATCGAATAGATCATTGACTTGTTGACTCTTAGAGAACTCGAATGATGCTTTGACTTGTTGACTCCATGAGTTCTCGAATAGAGTAATAGACATATCGAATCTCTAAGATATCGAATGAGATATCGAACAGTGTATTCAGAGATATCGAATAGTGTCTTCTGAGATATCGAATCTCTGATTTCTCGAATGCTAGACTTCTCGAATAGACAAATGTACTTCTCGAATTGGTACTTAGGCAAATTCTTCATTTCTTCAAATCCCAACTGTGATTATTTGGCAGTCTTTATCTCCTTGCTTGAGGCATGAACATTGGAACTTCTTTCAAGCATTATTCTTGACTTTATAAGTACAGTAACACAACTAGAATTTGATGCCTATTACAAGTACAGAACAAATAGAAACTCTACAACTAGATGTTCCCTCAGTTAAGAGGTCATGTAGGTAATGCATAGCATTACACATACTTAGGCTTGTTATTAGATGTATTCAGGCATGCCTCTGTGACTAACAATCTCCCCCAAATTGTGAGTAAGACCCTTAGTCACAATTTCATGTCTGATAACAAGCCTAACATACATAAAGATAAAACTTGACAATACATGTATGAATTTTGATCAGCAATGTGAATAGAACTACAGGGTGAGTAATCTTACAGCCTATAATGAAGTACTAGCCATTGTCATTTGTTTCCCTTTCCATAGCTTTGGCTTGCAAATCATCATATGCCTTCTGTCTTCTTTCTTTCTCCTTCCTTGTATTCTCATCCATAGCTTTTATTATTTCTGCCATAGCATCCAATTCTTCAAGCAAAATTGAGTCTTTGAAATCTTCAAGTACTGAATTCAGAATGCTTGTAGGATAGTGGTTGAGTAGATTCATTCTGATGTGGATCTGATTCCCATTTCTCATCCTATACTTCACCACATAGGGGTTAAACTGAACTCTACACAATCCCTTTGCCCTTAGCTTTTCTGCTTCAATCTCCAGTCTCTCAATTTCTTTCTCCCTTGCTAGCCATTTCTCAAGACATTCTTTTCTGATTTTATCCTTATGATCTCTCTTCATCTTCACAAAATCAATTAGCTCCAGCTTCCATACTCTTTCCACTTTATCTTCTGAGCTCAACAATGCAATGATTCTTTCTATGTCATGTAGTTTTCCCCAGTGTTGACATCCTCCTTGTTTGAATTTCTCCTTCCTTCCATCAGTATATTTGATCTCAAGGCAGTTATCAACAATGGCAACATGATAGATTCTTTGAGCTTGTAAGAATTGCAATTGGTCTTCATCAAAATCTTCATCTAGTGGTTGGAGTTTTAAGCCTGGATAGATTGTCAGAGTCCTTGACTTGGATAGCTTTGGTTTCCTTGCAGCTTGTTTGAATTTGATCCTTTTGACATGGTTGCCTGGCAGTAGCATGTGACCTTTGTTTGTGGACCATTGTAGTATTCCATTAGCAGTATGCTTTTTGAAATGTACAGATGGTTTCTTGACTTGAATCTTCTTCTCTTCTTGAGGTGGTAAAACAGTTGCAGAAGCCATGGGATTAGATTTTGGTAGGTCATTACTAACAGCATTCACCCTAGACTTAGAGTCTTGTGTTGTGGTGAGATTACTGCTAGCAATGCCTAAGGCTTGTTGTTTTCCATTCTTCCTCTCATAGACTTTGCCTTGGTCATCATCCTTCTTATCCTTGCTATCTTTCTTCTTCTTCTTCTTATCCTCATCCCCCTTATCACTCCTGTGATGACTTCTCCTCCCATCACTCTTGTCTTCATCTTCATCATCCTTATTCCTCCTTGGCTTGGCCATTTCTGGAATTACACCAGTTGCAATGTATGATCTGAGAATGTGCAGTGCCTCTATCTCTTCAGCAGTACTTGTCCCCTTCTTCTTTTGCAGTAGATCAATGATGGCAATAATGAGTCTGTGATTTCGAGAGGTGAGATAATTGGGAATGACCAATTGTTTAATCTCTTCAATTCTGGTGCCAGACTGATAGATGATTGTCCATGGCTTCTTAATCACTTCTAGAAGCCTTGAAGGTTGGCCATTCCTCAAGTCATCATACAGACTCTTGTTGTTTTCATTTACATTCCTCTTCTCTATGAGCTCAATCAGTGCATCTATCTCTGAATGTTTCAAGGCATGTAGAGTTTTGTAGGTTAGATGCCAGATTCTGGATTTTGCTACCATCATTACTTCCTTGAGCCATGAGCTATCAACTTTTCTAGGCACCACAGTGAAGTAATCGATCTGATCCTTCAAGCTCCTTAGATACAATTGAGTGTCACCAGCCTGTTCTCTTGAGACTTTCAGAAACTCCAAGAATGCATCATCATGATAAACATTTGAGTTTGCAATTTCTTGTAGCTTGGCCTCAGTGACCACCTTCACTTCTACAGGCTTGGCACTTTTAGATATGGAGAGTGAAGGTTTATCAGGTGGCATACTCCCTACAACCACTGTGGTTGTGATAGTTTGCTTTTGACCACTGGAAGTAGTGATGTGCACAGTTGGTAGAGTGACAACTGGCAGAGAAGTAGGAGACTCATCAACTTTGTCTTTTCCTTTGCCAGGCACATGAATTAGAGATTTTGAAGTTCTTTGATGAGCACCTTCAGTGATTTTGATGCCCTTTACTGGTGGTTTCTCCCCCTTTGTATTTGAATTCCTTGATGTCCTCTTCTCCCCCTTAGGCTTGTTGTCAGGCACAGAGGCTGTAGTATTGAACTTTGGGGTTGAAGATTCTTCAGGTAGAGGAAGACCCATGTGCTTCATCATTGCAGACAACATTGATTATTGATGCAGAAGAACATCAGCTGTGGTGGTGTCTTGAGTGTTCAACTGCTCAGTTAGAGTTTGTACCTTGTCTGTAAGATGAGCATTGGACTGAGTGAGAGTAGCTACCTCCTTTTCAAGTGCATCTACCTTACTGAATAATGCATTGGATTTGAAGCTAGACAGGGATTGTTCTTTAAGTCTCTACACTTCAAATATAGACAGCTCATGCACAGGAACCTCAGTTACCAGCTTGTCTCCATATTGATTTGGAAAGAGTGTCCTAAGCATGGCATTGGCATCTGTAGTCTGATCAGATAAAATTTGAAATTTGCTTCCTAGACCTGTGACTGTATCTTTAAGGAGAGCTAGACTATTATCCATCTTGGTGCAGGTGGTGTTGCAGTGTCTGATATCTTTGACCACACTGTCTAGTTGAGGAAATTTGGCATCAAAGGCCATCTTGATCTCTTCTACTGAAGTGGCTGTCTTGTCACTCACCTTGTTGACTTCTGTTTTGACTCCCTTGCCAAGATAGTGTGCAGCCTTGAGGAAACCCTTGTAGGAATCATTTACAGCTTCATACACTTCACTAGGGGACAGGGATTTTGCATTTGAACCCAGTGAAGTGATGTATTCTTCTCTAAGATATTGAAGTGCTTCACTGAGAGTTACATCATACTTTCCTTGCATCTAGGCATCTACATTGCCATCTCTCTCAGCATCATCAATAATCTTGGCCTTCTGCATCTCCACATCATCCCTATGGCATAGTAGGATGGCTTCATAATCTGGATTTGAGATGTTGGAGGTGACAAGGTTCTGGGCTATTTTGACAAACTCAGGAATCTGATCCACAACAAAGCTTTGGAGAGCTTCAATGGACATTTGTGGTGGAACATACCCTGATCCTGAAGCACTGTCATGTTGCACAGGCTTCAGCCATTGGGACAAAAAGTGAGAGCTAGAGCTAGCCAAGCTAGACTCCTCAGTTACAGATGCAACTTCTGTAACCGGATGAAAAGACTCTGCTACTGTTGTCTCCATAGAAGTGGGATGAGTTACAACAGTAGTTGACACAGGCATAGAGTCTCTAGTTAAAACTAGTGAATCCTCTGTGTTTGTGATGGTGTCATTAGGAGATGCCCCAGCATGCATTCCCTGACCATCTAAATGTGGTACCTGGGTGGTGAGCAAGGTGTCATGCACCAAGTCACTTGAATCCATTGGCTCATCAAGAGAAAAGAATTCTTGATGATCAATGCCTTGCTCCTCAATTGCTTGAGTTGTAGGCTCCAAAAAAATATGAGTGGTAGATTCTGGAAGAGAAGTGTGTTGTAGATTAGATTTTTTCAACTCCCCCTGAGAGATAGAGGGAGTTTCAATTGTGATGTGCTCTCCACTCAGTGTTGTGCCAGCCTTATCACTCCCATGTGTTGACTCTATACAAGTAGGTGCATTGGGGAGAATGCTTGATTCTATAGATGCACCCTATTGAGAGGATACACCTAGTGAGCTGTTTGCCCCTGATTTTACAACTTCAGCCATTTGGGTGACTGAAGAGGTGGTTTTAGACTCCTTCTTCTTCTTCTTTGGCTTTAGTAAGGGTGACTCAGGTTCCTCACTTGCTATGCCTAATTCTACAGCCAAGGCTGCTTCAGTTAAGATTTTTAGAGGTTCAGAAGCAACCTGTTTTCTCTTCTTTTTACTAACATCACCCTTTTGAGAGGATGATGCAGTTGTCTCTGTGTTTGGTAAAGTGTTTGGCTGAGAGGGTTGGTTAGCAGGCCCTGGGTTAGCATTTTGCTCTACTTGCTTGGGCCTAGCTAACTCAGACTTTGAGGCACATATCGGCATGTTGTGGGGGTAAGTCCTAAATAAACTCTCCATAAGGGGAGTTATTTTGAGCCTTACATCCACATCATTCCTAATCTCCAAGCTACCAAAAATGAGTTTGGTCATGGATTTCGGATAGCCTATTCTATTTTTGTCTAACCCAGGCAATTCAATCAATTTAACATCTATGAAATTAAGTACAGATTGAATAAAGCGAGGGAAGAAAATTTCATTACCTCTCTTGGCTGAGTTCTTACCAAGTCTCCCATACAATTCTTGCATTATGATCAAACCAACATCAATCTTTCTCCCATATGCTAGAGCATATCCTATTTGTTGAACAGGTGTGCTGATTTGATCAAAACTGGACTTCCTTGTTGTGAAGACTTGAAGAAGAGTGGCAAAGACATAGCTCCATTCCTTCCTCAAGTACTTCCTATTCAAATTTCCAAGCTTGATTCTATCTGAGTAGTTGATAAAATCAAAGAAATCTTCCAATTCCTGATCAGTTGCTTGACTGTCATACACTCCTTGTTGTAACCCCAGTGCTTGATTCATATTTTTAGTAGTGATGGTGATTTCCTTGTCCTGAATCTTGCAATAGATTACGTATGAAGTTATTGCATTCTCTAGGGCCACGACCTCCACAGTAGCAGTTCTCCAAAACTGTTCTAGTAAATCTAGATACAGAGTTGGGTTGGCTGAGAGTGCATCCTTGATGTATGATTCAGCCATCCATCGAACGAAGCACTTAAAGTTTGCATTGGGTGCTTCAACATCGTTGGTTATTGCTATGAAATTGGTGTGTTTAGGAATTGTGAGTTGGGTATGTGCCATTGTTACACAGAGAGATGAGAAGAGAATGAAGGTTGAAGAAGAAATTTAGCTTTTGACGTTAGGGTTTACAGAGGTTTTGGAACTTTAGCTGCCTGAGAAATCGAATGAAATGATTTGAACAGTTGTGGAATTGTATATATGTGAGTGACTCGAGTTGTCGATTAGATATAAGTTTTGTATCGACAAGTCAGTCATTCGAGAAGTATAAAACAACTATTCGATAAGTCAAGAAAGGCTTATTCGATATCTCAAGCAGTTTGTAACTCACAGCTGGCAGTTATTTAACTAAGAAAATAATTCTAAGCTAAATAAAATATGTTTTTATGAGCGAAATGAAATTTTGAATATAAATCCAAAAAGCGATTAAGTGTCAGCGAAAAATCAGCCTTTTCAAATGATTCGATAACTCAAATACAGTATTCGAGAACTCCATCATTAGAGAACTAAAATACTCTATTCGAGAACTCAAAGTGTGCTATTCGATTTCTCAAAAGACACTATTCGAGAACTAAGGAGGGTTCTTGATAGGCCTATTCGAGAACTCGAGCCATGACAAAACAATGAACCATTCGAGAAGTCTGACTTATCGAACTATACTTTTCACTCATAAAATTCAATTTTCACTATCTTCTAAAATTTACCAGAAATATTCACTGAAGAATATTCTACTAAATTAAATAGTGATTCTCTCAAAATTTCACAGAAATTTCAAGCTAAAGATGTATGATTTTCAACATATGCAGCATTGTGGAATATTTATAAATCATAATCCAGCCAATACTTACTTTAAAAATTTTGACCATTTGATAAAGTAAGTATTTACTGCTGCAACAATCTAGTTGATATATTCACTCAGCCAGAATTTGAAGAATTCAGCATTCCAATCTCACTAACCAACCTTGTGAAGGTGGCTTCATCTAATGGCTTAGTGAATATGTCAGCTAGTTGTTTTTCTGTGGGAACATAATGTAACTCAATGGTTCCATTAGTTGCATGCTCCCTTATGAAGTGATATCTGATGTCAATGTGCTTTGTCCTAGAATGATTGATAGGATTGGAAACTATAGAGATTGCACTTGTGTTGTCACACATGATTGGAATTCTTTCCAACACAAGTCCATAATATCTAAGTTGGTTTCTGATCCAAAGCACTTGAGCACAGCAACTTCCAGCAGCTATGTACTCAGCTTCAGCTGTGGAAGTTGACACAGATTGTTGTTTCTTGCTGTACCAAGAGACTAACCTTTGTCCAAGAAACTGGCAGCTACCAGAGGTGCTTCTCCTATCCACCCTGCATCCAGCATAATCAGCATCAGAATAACCAACCAGATTGAACCCTGTGTCCTTAGGATACCATAACCCCAAGTTTGGTGTGCCCTTCAGATATCTGAAAATCCTCTTTATTGCTATCATATGTGATTCCTTTGGATTTAATTGAAACCTTGCACACAAGCATGTTGCAAACATGATGTCTGGCCTACTAGCAGTGAGGTAGAGTAGAGAACCAACCATGCCTCTGTAGATTGAGATATCTACCTTCTTGCCCTTACCATCTTCATCTAACTTGGTGGCAGTGGCCATGGGTGTCTTTGCAGGTGAGCATTCTTCTAAGTCAAATTTCTTCAATAGATCCTTGATGTATTTGGTTTGACTTATAAAAATGCCATCCTTCCTTTGACTCACTTGCAGCCCAAGAAAGAATGTTAATTCTCCCATCATACTCATCTCATATCTGCTCTGCATGAGCTTAGAGAATTTCTCACATAGCTTCTTATTTGTAGATCCAAATATGATATCATCCACATAGATTTGAACTAAGATAATATCATCACCATGTTTCTTGTAAAACAGTGTCTTGTCTAGTGTGCCTCTAGAGAATTGATTCTCAAGTAGAAATTGTGACAATGTGTCATACCATGCCCTAGGAGCCTGCTTAAGTCCATACAATGCTTTAAGCAATCTGTAGACAAAGTGAGGGAATTGTGGATCTTCAAAGCCAGGTGGCTGTTGCACATATACTTCTTCTTCCAACTCCCCATTCAGAAATGCACTCTTGACATCCATTTGATAGACCTTGAAATTAGAATGTGCAGCAAATGCCAAGAAAATTCTGATGGCCTCTAGTCTGGCAACAGGGGCAAAGGTCTCATCATAGTCAATGCCCTCCTGTTGAGAGTATCCTTTTGCAACCAACCTTGCTTTGTTTCTTATGACTACACCATTTTCATCCATCTTATTCCTTAGAACCCATTTTGTTCCAACAATGGTTCTATCCTTTGGTGTAGGCACAAGTTCCCATACTTTGCTTCTTTCAAATTGGTTTAGCTCCTCTTGCATAGCAATTATCCAATCAGGATCCAACAATGCATCTTCAAGTTTCTTAGGCTCAACTTGGGATAGAAAGCAACCATAGAGACATTCATTTAGAGTTGTTCTCCTTGTCCTCACTCCTGTATTTGGATCTCCAATTATCTGTTCTGCAGTATGTGATCTATCCCATTTTTTTGTATGTTCAGATTGATTTCTCAGCCTTGATGTTGCTACATCATCCAGATCATGATCATTTACATTTCCTCCCCCTGTGAAGTTTCCACTAATCACAGGTGTGTCTTGGATGCTTGTTTCTTCACTGTTGGTTGACATAGGTTCTTCATTCACTTGAGTTTATTGAATTGTGGGCTCAAATTCAGTTTCAATCTCCTCATCAGAATCATCTAGATTGTCAAACTTCAAAGGATCTTTGTCTTCATCATTGGCTTCTTCTAATCCAGGTAGTTTGCTGTCATCAAATGTCACATCTGTGCTTTCCATAACTTTCTTTTGAGTGATGACATAAACTTTGTATGCAATTATTTCCATAGAGTAGCCAAGAAAAATTCCTTCAAATGCTTTTGCATCAAACTTTACAACATATTCTGAGTTGTCTTTTAACACAAAGCATTTGCTTCCAAAAGTATGAACATACTTTAGGGCGGGCTTCTTTCCAGTCATCAAGTTGTAAGGTGTCTTTCCAGTGTTTTTGTTGATGAGGGTTCTGTTTTGGATATAGCATGCAGTGCTCACAGCCTCAGCCCAAAAACATGTAGGCATTTTTGCATCAAGTAACATTGTTCTAGCAGCCTCAATCAGAGTTCTATTCTTTCTTTCAACAACTCCATTTTGTTGTGGAGTCCTTGGAGCTGAGAATTGTTGAGAAATACCATTTTCTTTGCAGAATGCTTCAAGCATGGCATTTCTGAACTCTGTTCCATTATCACTCCTTAATGCAATCACACTTGCATTGTTGGCCTTTGCTTCCTTGTCAATTTGCTTTATATGCTCAATAATTACTTGGGGAGCCTCATCTTTTGATGCCAGAAATTCTACCCATGTATACCTTGTGAAATCATCAACCATCACTAGAGCATACTTTTTCCTTCCTAGTGACATAATATTGACAGGCCCAAACAAGTCCATATGAATTAGTTGTAGGGGCTTGGTTATTGATGTCACTGTCTTTGACTTGTGGCTTGATCTTTTCATTTTTCCCTTTTGACAAGCCTCACACACTCCTTCTTGACAGAATTCAAGTGTGGGCATGCCTCTTACTAACTCTCTTTTGACTAGAGAATTAATGCCTTTGAAGTTCAAGTGTGATAGCTTCTTATGCCACAGCCAACTATCTTCATTTGATGCTTTTGAGTAAAAGCAACAGATTTTGTCCTTGTTTGCAGAGTTCATATTGGCTACAAACAGGCTTCCTTTCCTTACTCCAGATAGAGCAAAGTCACCAGTCTTTTTGTGGGTGATCAAACATTCATCTTTGTCAAAATTCACTTTGAAGCCTCTGTCAGTAAATTGACCAACACTCAGTAGATTGTGCTTGAGTCCCTTGACCAGTGCTACATTTTCAATGATGACATTTCCAATTTCCAACTTGCCATATCCCAGCGTGTTGCCAATGCTGTCATCTCCAAAAGCAACCATTGGGCCAGCCTTCTCCTCATACTGTGATAGCAGGGCCATATCATCAGTCATATGGTTTGAGCATCCACTGTCCAAAATCCACATGACCTTTCTTTCACTTTCTTTGCCCTGCAAACACAAAGGTATTACTTCTCCTTTGGTACCCAAACAAGTTTGGGTCCATGTGGCTTAGCAACAGTCTTATCATAAACAGCATGCTTATCAATTTTCTTGATATTAGTCTTCTTGTCACTGTTAGAAGTCTTAGAATCAGAGTTCTTAGACTTAGGTGACAGAGGTACCTTCCTAACTTTAGGAGGACTTGGAGACTTTGTTCTTGTGTAGTGTGTGTGAACATTGTGACTGATACAACCTTCCATGAATTGTCTTCTCAAATTAAAGCAACTAGTCATTACATTCATGTTACATGGCATACAATCAAATTTATCACAGAAAGGAGAGTCTCTATGTCTTAAAGGCACAGAGCAATCATAGAATGGTTTAGCAACACTACCAGATGGTTTCTTGCATGCATGAGTTAAATGATTAGTGCTAAAACAATTTTGACAAACTTTCCTAGGGGCATTTGGCACATAAGCATAATTGTTGTCCTTGTTAATCCCTGATTTGCCATTCCTGTTTTGTTTCTTTTTAGCCACTTTCTTCTCAACCTCATTATTCCCAGCTGAAACAAACTTCACAAATTTCTCAAGTCTAGGTTTACCTCCTACTGACTCCTTGGCTTTGGTTTTGACATTCTCACTCTTAGAGGATGCTTGTTGTTCATTTGATTGTGCCTTATCTTCATCATCCAACATTTGCTTAATGAGTAAGGCATCCTCATCAATCTCAAGTGTTGGTGTTTTAAATATTGGGGTCTCAGCCTTTTTCAAAACCTGAGGCACTTCCTCTTGAACAACAGTGTCATCTTCAATGACTGCATAGCCTTTCCTCTGCTTGAGAGTGTCATAGTCAAGTCCAATAGCAGCCTTAGGTCTAGCTAGATTTTTCTCGTGGTAGGACTGCAATAGACTAGAGGAATTCTTGAATGTTTTCAATTTAAATTCATTTTCAGCTAGTTCATCCCTAAGAGCTTTCTCAACTTGACTAGCACATAGAACCTTATTCTTTAGATATTCGATTTCTTGTTTAAGGTTTTCTATTTGCATAGCAGTTAGTTTTAGTTCCTCATATCTTTTGTTTAACAGTTCATTCCTAGTAGACAATTTAGCAATCTCTTCATTAGCAGCAGTCATACTAGTATGAATATTAAACATCTCAACAGATAGTTGTTCAACCATAGATTTGTATTCAGAAACAGACATGTCTATAGTAGTGAGGGATGGTACCTGAGAGTCTGATTCAGATGGTTCTTCCATGGAGTTGGCCATCAAGGCATAGTTGCAGAATTCTTGTTCTTCTCCATCACTATCAGAATCATCCCAACACTTCCCTTCAGCTATGTAGGCCTTACCTGGTGCATGCTTCTTTAGCAGAGCCTCATACTTAGCTTCAAGCTCAAGAAACTCCTTATCCTTCTTCTTAGGCTTCTTGCATTCACTGGCAAAATGCCCTAGGTCATTGCATCTATAACATCTCACAGATGACCTATCCACATAGCTGGTTTTGAATTTGTTTCTGTTTGCTTTCACAGGTGCCTTGCTCTTGTTGAATGAATGATTTTGAGATCTAGACTTGAAGGGCTGATTTCTCTTAAATCTGATGTTTGGGAATTTTCTAGCCATAAAAGCATATGAAGTGTTTTCAATGGCATCCAACTCTTCAAGAGTATAAAACTCATCTTCTTCCTTTTCATCAACAGGTTCAGTCACTTCTTCTTCAGTCTCTTCATCATCTACTATCTCTTCTATTCTCAGTTGACTTGTAGATGCCTCCAGGTCTTGAACGGATTTGTTGACAATCAAGGCATAGGATGTGTTTATCATTCTGCCTTGGTTGGCTTGGATAGCCCTCTTCTGAAGTAACTCAAGCTCATGAGTTTTTAAAACCCCATAGAGCACATCATATGTGACTTTGTTCAAATCTCTTTCTCTTAGAGATATGACCCTTTGCTCTAGATGGTTTGGTGCAGATAGTAGAAACTTCATGTTTAATTCCTTAGTGCTGTAAACCTTCCCATTCATTTGAAGCTCAGTCACCAGCTTGTGAAATCTCTCAAACATATCAGTAATACTTTCTTTGGACTGTGCCATGAAAGCTTCATACTGTGTGACCAGTATCTGTTTCCTATTTTCTCTTACCTCCTCTGTCCCTTCACATAACACCTCGATGTGGTTCCACATGTCCTTGGCTGATGTGCATGATGCTATATTAGCAAACATCGACATATCCATGGAGTCTATGATCAGCAACATGAGATGACTGTCTAGGGCAACCTTTTCCTTATCTGAGTCCGTCCATTTGGATGGCTCTTTTGCAACATATGATCTAGGAATGACTATTGTGCCCACTGTAGATTCAGCAATTTCTTGTTGTGGTACAAATGGACCATTCTTGAGGATGTCAGGGTAGAGAGGATTGGCAGCTTTGATGAACAACAGCATTTTTATTTTCCAGAGGTTGTAATTCTCTTTGTCGAACTTAGGGACCTTCACCGTACCTGTAGTCTTTGGTGTATTCGAACTCATGACCGTTTTCTGTTTAGATTAAACAGCCTGCTTTGATACCACTTGTTGAGTATTGAATACGGTAAAAGAATACAGGGGGTGAATGGATTCTTGAACTTTTCTTTGTTCTTGAATCTTTGCAGCAAGATATGTGTTGAATGTGTAAAATATGTAAGAACAGATAACGAAGACAAACACAACACAATATCACTTTAATCTAATATTTTATTAAATAAAGATTTTGCTACAATCTGTGAATACAAATGGTAGTATTCTCAGCTTCGTTTTTCTTAGAGAGATATTTCTTGTGATATATCTTGATAAACTTATCACCCTTAGCTAAGGAAGTGAGGCTGTATCCTTATAGACATGGATACACCCACTTACTACAAATAAGGTAGGTAAACAAAATACTTTCCAGTCTGTCTATCTTATTTTAGTAAGAGTCCAAACGGCTACAGATTTGACTTTGCAAAGCCTGTTCAGATCCACTTCTTTAGCTCCTTGTCCCTTTGTCTTATCTCTCCAAGCTTCTTTGTAGGCTTTCCAATCTGCTTTATAATACATAGTCAAATAAAGCGTCTCGGCTTGTTGCAGGTTTCTGACTTGTACAATTCTTCAGTATTTTGTCTCCAAGAATGTATTTGAGAAGTGGCTAAGTGATTGATTCGAGAACTCGAATTGACTTAATCGATAACTCTGAGTTCTCGAATAGTGTTATATTGACATATCGAATCACTTCTCGAATAGCTCTTTTCTCTGGGATTCCTTGAGATATCGAATAGAGCATTTTGACATATCGAATCCCTGAGATGTCGAATAGCTTATTTAGTCCTTGAGATATCGAATAGATCATTGACTTGTTGACTCTTAGAGAACTCGAATGATGCTTTGACTTGTTGACTCCATGAGTTCTCGAATAGAGTAATAGACATATCGAATCTCTAATATATCGAATGAGATATCGAACAGTGTATTCAGAGATATCGAATAGTGTCTTCTGAGATATCGAATCTCTGATTTCTCGAATGCTAAACTTCTCGAATAGACAAATGTACTTCTCGAATTGGTACTTAGGCAAATTCTTCATTTCTTCAAATCCCAACTGTGATTATTTGGCAGTCTTTATCTCCTTGCTTGAGGTATGAACCTTGGAACTTCTTTCAAGCATTATTCTTGACTTTATAAGTACAGTAACACAACTAGAATTTGATGCCTATTACAAGTACAGAACAAATAGAAACTCTACAACTAGAGGTTCCCTCAGTTAAGAGGTCATGTAGGTAATGCATAGCATTACACATACTTAGGCTTGTTATTAGATGTATTCAGGCATGCCTCTGTGACTAACACAAATGGATGTCAAAAGTACTTTTCTCAATGGAGAGCTAGAGAAGGAAGTGTATGTTGAACAGCCACCTGGATTTGAAGATGCTGAATTGTATGACTTTGTCTACAAACTGTTCAAGACACTTTATGGATTGAAGCAAGCCCCTAGAGCTTGTTATGATACTCTCTCTACCTTTCTGCTGGAGAATCAATTTGTAAGAGGTGTTATGGATAAGACACTGTTCTACAAGCATCATGGCAAAGACATCATTCTGGTGCAGATCTATGATGATGACATAATCTTTGGTTCTACAAATGAGAAGCTGTATGAAAAGTTTTCATCCCTTATGAGGAACAAATATGAGATGAGTATGATGGGAGAACTGTCATTTTTCCTAGGTTTACAAATTCATCAAAAGGATGATGGCATCTTCATTTGCCAAGAAAAATATTTCAAGGAAATTCTCAAAAAGTTCAACTTGGAAGATGCATCACCTGCCAAGACACCTATCTCTACTGAAACCAAACTGGATTTGGATCCTAAAGGAAATAAAGTGGATTCTAGTACCTATAGGGGCATGGTGGGATCATTGCTGTATCTAACTACTAGCAGACCAGATATTATGTTTGCTACATGTCTCTGTGCAAGGTTTCAAGCTGATCCAAAAGAGTCACACTTGGTAGCAATCAAGAGGATCTTTAGATATCTCAAAGGTACTCCAAATTTAGGGCTTTGGTATCCTAAAGATTCTAGATTTGATCTGATAGGATATTAGGATATTCGGATTCAGACTATGTTGGATGCAAGATTGATAGAAAAAGTACAACAGGAAGCTGTCAATTTCTTGGTGGAAGATTAGTGTCATGGTTTAGCAAAAAAGCAGCATTCTGTGTCTACCTCGACTGCAGAAGCTGAATACATTGCAGCTGGAAGTTGCTGTACTCAAATTCTTTGGATGAAAAATTAGCTAATGGATTATGGTTTAGAGTTGTCCAATATTCCCATTTATTGTGATAACACCAGTGCCATGGCCATCTCAGATAATCCAATTCAACACTCCAGGATGAAGCACATTGATATTAGACATCATTTCATCAGAGAGCATGTTGAAAAGGGAACTGTGAAGCTAGTTTATGTTCCAACAGAAAAGCAACTTGCAGACATCTTCACGAAGCCACTAGATGAAGCAACCTGTTAGGCCGAATACACAATTATAATCAAGATTGTATGAGAGATTAACAATTATAATCAGCTGCTATACAATCGATAATTGATACTCCTATAAATTAGCTATACAATTGATATCAATTATGATTGCTACACGTCTCCTTAGTCAACTCAATCTCTTTGACAGCTATCCAATATTCAAAGATATTGCTTCCATAATAATTCTTCAATAATTCTTCAAACACTGTTGACCAGTAGATGCTGCCTCCAGACAGAGTTTAACAAACCTGTCGAGCTTCCATCTGTCAGCGTTTAACTAAACTCTGACTGCTTCCAGCCAAACTCTGATAATTCACTGTAACACTTAAACACTGATTAATATTCACATCAATTATTTCTAACAATCTCCCCCAACTTGTTCATTAGCAAAAATGCACAAGTTTACAATAATTGATGATGTCAAAACAAATAAACAGATACATTGTTTAATATACAAACAGAGTTTAACTTCTACTTAACAAAATCTACAGAAAACAAGAAAATTCTTTTAGAGCTTTAATCCTTAATTTCCTCAACATCTGGTGTTGATCTGAGATAGTCTATAAGTAATCTTCTTTCTGCATTTTCAAGTTTTGTCTGCATAACTTCCTTGATCTCTTTCAGCTTAGGATCATCTTCACCAGTTTGGTAGATAGTAGATCTCAGATCATAGATTTTATTTCTCTTCATTTCATTACCCAATCTGATGAATTGTGCTTTCTCTGACTCTGAGTTAAAATCAAGAACTGTTATACCCAGGTCTGTCTTTAGTTTAGCACTATCCTTCTTCATCTCTACAATATTCCTATGATAATCTCTGTACTTTGGGACATACTGACTGTTGTATTTCATACCTCTAACTGCCAAATTATGTAGCATCTTCTTTCTTAGCACATTTGCAGCTTGTTGAGTCCTTTGATTTTTCGCTTTGAAGATATATAGAACATATTCTAATTCCTCCCATAGCTTCAAATCAAGATCATACTCACCAATTTTGTACACAGTACCATCTTCCATGAAATACAATAGAAAATCTTTGTTCAAACTTCTTTGATGAATCAACTGTACTGATTCCAGTCTGTCTAAACTCTCCTGAGTAATACCAAGACCTGGAACAGCCAGTGATGAAGGATCTCGAGGACCAGTATTCATTCTAACTTCTCTATAAGAGCCCAATCCAGATTTATCTCGACCTTGCTTACCTGTTAAGGCTCTGCCATGTAGAAAATCAGTAGTAGTACCTCCAGTCATCAGAGTTGGATCATGAAGTGTTGGTTTTCCAAAAACCATTTGCATCTGGGTAGATAAAGGTTTCTGTACAACTTGTGTAGCAACAGAGGTTGTATTCACTTTCTTTGAAACCTCTCCTTCTTCAACAATGCATTTCAGCTTTAACTTAGCTTCTGCTTCTGTTGGTTTCTTAGACACTTGTAATCTTTGATCAACACCAACATTTTCTTTGATAACAATGCCTTTAAGAACAGGCCTAGGAGCTTTTTCTTGCTTCTTGAATTTTCCAGACTTTAAAGCTTTCTGATGTTCTTCTTGTAGATTCTTTTCTTCAGCTTTAATGTCTTCAATGGTAACTCCTTCTTCATTTTCTTCCAGAAACAATCTAGCAGCAAATTCTTCATCAGTCTGTGGATTTTCAGTGAATAACAAACTCCTGGTTTTTGAAGTACCCTGAGTATCAGTGTTTATTCCATCAGACTTTGATTTAGAAAACTTTCCATATCTCAGACTTTGATTTAGATCTGCTCTTAATCTCTTCCCTTTGTCATTTGCTCCTGCTCCTCCATCTTCAGTATCATCCCACTTAGTCAGAGTTTGAGATTGCCTGCATTTGGACTTAGCAACTCTCTCCCCCTTTGTGACATCATCAGGAATCAAAATCGATGTAATCAGCTTCAAGGAGTTAGCAAAGGAATCAATCTTTCCAGACAGGACAGTCTGATTTTGTTCAACTTGACCTAGCCTTTGAAACAGAGTTTCTTGAGCTTTAGAAAAGGTCTTAAACTTTGTTTGATTATCCCTCTGCATGGTCATGTCTCGAGCAACAACATCAGCTCTCAGTTCATTAATTGCCTTTTGAGACTCATCAAACCTTTCATTCAGAGTCTTGACTTGAACAATGGTTGCTTGCAGATTTGAGAGAATATCAGGATTTGAAATCTTGTTGGTAGATTGATGCACAAATTTAGCTGCTCTTTCAGTAGGAAAAATGCAATCTGCTTTATACCAATCCCTTGAATTCTTGGCAAAGTGTTCTGCTTCAATTTCATGTTGATGTGAAGGTTGAGAAAAAGGTATGTGCTTAGCATCAGTTTGTACTGGTATACTCTGAGAAGAGTTAGATTCTGCACTTCCTTCATCTTCAGCATCAACAGTTGCATCTTCAACTGGATCAATAGGCTCAGCAACATGTTCAGCAACAGTTTCTACAACAGTCTCTGCAGTTTCATCAAGAACATTCTCTGCAGGTTGCTCTCTAGTTTCAACAGTCTTATCAACAGACTGTGCTTCCATAAGCTCAGAGAGTACAGCCTTGGTTGATTTCTCAACTTCTTCACCTTTCTCAGAAACCTGGTGAGCATCAGATAATAGCTCAGTGTATGATGCTACTGTTTCATCAAGTACTATAGTAGGCTGATCAGCTGCACCAGTTTCTTCAGAATTTGAAATGACAGGTGAGATAGGAACATTAATGTGATCAGAAAATGGTATGAATGTTTCATCAAAATCATCCATAGCAGCAAAACCATCTCTGTTTGCCTCATCCATTTGTACATTTTCAGTTGTATTGACAGCTTTTTCTGCAGTATGTACCTCAACAGTAGGTATTTCCTTAGAAATCACCTCTGGAGCTTCAAAGTTCATCTCCTCATCAGACTCATCAAGAATCAATCTTCTCCTTTTAGCTTGAGGCACCTCAACTGTCTCTTCTTCTTCAGTAGAATCATTTAGAATAGAAGATGATGGAGGTCTGTTTGCTCTTTCCTTTCTAGCCCTTTTAGGCCTGACAGACTCCTTTTGAGCTTTAACAGATTCCCTTTTAGCTCTAGCAGATCTGTGCTGTGTATTTTCTGTTGTGTATTTTGTTCTACCTCCACGTTTTGATTTGGCCTGGGTAGGTGGTGGTTGTTGTTCAGGTTGAGGTTGGGTTTGTGGTTGAGTTTGAGTTTGACTTTCAGTGTTTAGAGTTTGAGGTTCAGTGTTTGTAGGTGGTTGTATGGGTTCAGTGTTTACAGGTTCATGCTGTGGATCTTGGGGTTGATGTAGGAATTTTTTTAGAGCAAGTGGCAAAACCAAGTCAGGTAATTGCTCCTTGTTAGCATCTTTGTTGGTCAAATCAGAGAATATTCTCTTATTAACCTTAAAGGCTAGTATGGTGTCCTCCTCAGTAATCTCAACACCAGGAACACAAGCAGTGAATAACAATTGACAAAATCTAGCAAAGTAGACAGTACTAGACTCTGACAATCTGTCACCTATATTCATTAAAACAAGTCTACCAAAATCGAAATTACTTCCATAGAGAAGAGAATACCCGATTTGAAGACCGTCAGTAGGAATAGCATCCCAGTTTATGACTTTCTTTCCAAAGGCCCTTGTGATGCAATCGAAGAAGAAACTCCATTCCTTCCTTAGCAATGGCCTTTTTACATTACCAAGTCTTGCTAGAGAGTCTGAACAACCAAGTTGCTGCAACATCTCTTTCAATTGATTCTCACCAGCAACACTGTATGAAGAGTGTGTATCAAAACCCATAGTGTCTCTGACTGTTGTAGGAGTAATCACATACTCTGTCTCCTCATATGTGAAGATGATTGAAGGAGTCCCATTCTCTCCTCCATCAGCATAAGTAGAGTTCTTCCAGAAAGTAGCAATATGCGTGACAGAAAGCGTTTGTGGTTCGACTAGAGCTTGACCAATCTCTGAATCCCGCAAGAAGTTTTGAATCAAATGAAACACCTCTGGAACGTTTGCATTGTTCAATGGGGCTGCATAATTATTAGGAACAAAAAATAATCCTTGAGCAGTAAAATCTTTGGTGGCCATTAGAATCGATGTGAGAAGAAAATATCAGAGAAAAAGATATGTAGGAAAGGTGTTTGTGAAAATGTGCAAGTGAAATAACAAGTGGCTGTGAGTGGGTTGTGTGCAGAGAAAATAACCGTGTATGTAAAAATGATTAGAGTTGTAATGAAAAAGTAAAACCCAATCATTTTAACATTAATACACTCAACCAATTCCTTGTTTAATTTGTAAGTGGGACACGTGGCACACATGCAATGAAAAGACTTTGCATGTTCAGTAATTGTAGCAATAATTACTGCTTCTTTCTCTCTCCCATTACTGACACACTTTAACACCAACACTCATTAACAGTTGTCAATAATTTATTTCATTTTTCAAAAACTCTTTTTACCCCAAGTATATAAATTATCTGAAAGAAAATATAACTCAGAGTATTAGACAAAATTCATCAACGTTTGTCAATTCTCCAACTTCATTACCATAATCCTTTCAAAAACTACACAGGTGTGAATATATGTGTGTGTATAGCAGAGTTTACCAATTCAATTTTTAGAGCATCTAATTTTTCATAAAATCCATAAAGTAAATCAGTAAACACTTGATGCACAAACTCTCATAGTAAACACTGAATGTATGATGAATGCTACACTCTGTAGTAAACAATTTATATAAAGTAACATTTAATTAATTTATACCCCCTTCTATTTTTTTATTTTTTTATTTTTTTTTTCATTTTTTTTCTCGATTCTCCAGTAATCAGAGGTTGGAACTAGTCAACAAAAATCCTATAATTTTAGCCCTTATCATCTTGATAAGTTCCTGGGTCTTCCTAGTCTTTTACTAGCCACCGAAAATTAGAGAATTTTAGCCCTTACTATATACCAGCAAGTTCCTGGATCGTTCTAGACACCAACATAATCTCAAAGGAGTTTTAGCAACCTATATACATTTTCTTTGGGGGTAGACTAATAACAGAATTTAAATTAACAGTGTATAACTAACAGAGTTTAGAGCTCATCAACATCAGAAGTTATTCATGAGAGGCAATGCACACAGTATTTACAGACTCAGGGTTTAGGAAAAATAAACTAAGAGATGCTATAAATATGAAACAGTATCATGCTGTGTTAATTTTCTGCACAGTCTAAGATTAGATCACAAATAACTTAGAAGGATTCATGATTATTTACTGAGAATCATGCTTCATACATATTTCTTCATCGGTGTTTACATTCAGACAATAATAATATCAGAGTTTCTCAGAGTTTATCCAACATGTCAATAGTGTATGACCTACAGAGCATGCTAACAGAGTTTAACAGTTAACGAACAGAGTTTGCATAGCAGAGTTTAACAACAGAGTTCACATAGCAGTTAACATACCACAGAATTATGAGCAACACATTACATAAGTAAAATTTTGAGTCTAACCAATATCCCTATTCAAAACCAGAGTCCATTCCTAGTTCATTTACCAGCCTTGTAAATATAGCTTCACTCAATGGCTTGGTGAAGATGTCTGCAAGCTGTTGTTCTGTAGAAACAAAATGAAGCTCAATATTCCCTTCCTCTACATGTTCTCTGATAAAGTGGTACCTTCTGTTGATGTGCTTGGTCATTGAATGCTGTACTGGATTACCTGTCATAGCAATAGCACTTTGATTATCACAGTAAATAGGTATTTTACTGTACCTCAATCCATAATCCAGCAATTGATTCTTCATCCACAGAATCTGTTCACAACAGCTACCAGCAGCAATATACTCTGCTTCAGCTGTAGATGTAGAAATTGATTTCTGTTTCTTGTTGTACCAAGAAACAAGTCTATCACCCAGAAATTGACAATTTCCACTGGTACTTTTTCTGTCTATCTTACAGCCTGCAAAGTCTGCATCAGAGTATCCAAGTAGCTTGAAATCTGATTCTCTAGGATATCACAGACCTAAGGTTATGGTCCCCTTGAGATACTTAAAAATCCTCTTCACAGCTGTTAGATGTGGTTCTCTGGGGTCTGCCTGAAACCTTGCACATAAACAAGTTGCATACATGATATCAGGTCTGCTTGCTGTTAGATAAAGAAGAGATCCTATCATGCCTCTGTAGCTTGTCATATCTACTGGAGCTCCTGTGTCTTTGTCCAACTTTGTTGCTGTTGCCATGGGAGTTGATGTAGATGAGCAGTCAATCATACCAAATTTCTTGAGAAGATTTCTGGTATATTTTGCTTGATTTATGAAAATCCCATCATCTGTTTGCTTCACCTGTAGGCCTAGAAAATAGCTAAGCTCTCCCATCATGCTCATTTGATACCTGGACTGCATGAGCTTGGCAAACTTTTTACAGAGTTTATCATTAGTAGACCCAAAAATTATGTCATCAACATATATCTGAACTAGAAGCAAGTCATCACCATAGTTAAAGTAGAACAGTGTTTTATCAATTGCACCTCTGTTGAACCCACTTTCTAAAAGAAATTGAGCCAGAGTTTCATACCATGCTCTTGGTGCCTGCTTAAGTCCATAGAGTGCCTTATCCAGCCTGTAGACATAGTCTGGATATTTTGGGTCCACAAAACCTGGTGGTTGTTCAACAAACAATTCTTCTTCAAGCTTCCCATTCAGAAAATCACTTTTCACATCCATCTGAAATTCCTTGAATTTCTTGTGAGAGGCATATGCTAGAAAAATTCTTATTGCCTCCAATCTTGCAACTGGAGCAAAAGTTTCATCATAGTCTATTCCTTCCTGCTGTGAATAGCCTTTTGCCACAAGTCTAGCCTTGTTCCTTGTAACAACTCCCTCACTATCAGTTTTATTTCTGAAGACCCATCTAGTACCAACAACAGATCTATTCTTTGGTCTAGGTACAAGGGCCCATACTTCATTTCTTTCGAATTCATTTAACTCCTCCTGCATTGCTGTTATCCAGTCAGCATCTTGAAGAGCTTCTTCTACCTTCTTTGGTTCAGATTTTGACAGGAATGCATGAAACAGACATTCATTTGTTGTAGCACTCCTTGTCCTTACTTTTGCATCTGGATCTCCAATAATTAAATTATGTGTATGAGATTTTGTCCATTTCCTAGCAGAAGGTAAATGGCTTCTATCAGTATGTGATCCTCCCCCTTGATCCATGTTCTCCTAATTTTCTTGTTGTCTTTCTCCGTTTTCTGAGGCTCCCCCTGAATTTGACTGCTCAGAGTTTAAACTGTCAGATTTTGTACTTTCAGAGTTTGAGTCATCAGAGTTTGATCCAGATTTTTCAGTTGACTCACTATCAGAATTTGAGTCATCATTTTGATCATGCTCCCCCTCAACTGGTTCTCCCCTTTGTTCTGGATGAGAAGTTTCTTCAGTGTTTACCAGTAGAGGTTCAGAGTATTCTTCAACAGAGTTTGTCAGATCAGTTTCATCAGAGTTTACTTCATCAGAGATTAAGTCTTCATTTTCAAAGTGCAGTTGATCATGTTCATCTACATCTTCAAGTCCAGTTATTTTCTTGTCATCAAATGACACATGAATTGACTCCATGATCACCTTGGTTCTCAGATTATAAACTCTGAATGCCTTAGTTGATAGCGGATAGCCAACAAAAATTCCTTCATCAACACAAAGCATTTGCACCCAAAAATATGAAAATATTTCAGGTTTGGCTTTTTTTCCCTCACCATCTCATATGGTGTTTTTCCATGCTTGTTGATCAGTGTGGCATTTTGAGTAAAACAGGCTATTTGAACTGCTTCTGCCCAGAAATAGGTTGGCAATTTTGCTGCATCAAGCATAGTTCTGGCAGCTTCTATCAAGGTTCTGTTCTTCCTCTCAACTACACCATTTTGCTGTGGTGTACCAGGTGCAGAAAACTCTTGCTTCACTCCTCTTTTCTTGCAGAATTCTTCCATTGTTGCATTCCTGAATTCAGTTCCATTATCACTCCTGATTATTTTGACTTTGTGTTTTGATCCTTTGTCCAGCAGCTTTACATGCTTCATCAGAGTTAATGCAGTTTCATCCTTCTTTGCTAGAAAATACACCCAAGTGTATCTGGTGTGTTCATCAACAATGATTAGAGCATATTTCTTTCTTCTAATTGACAAGACATTCATTGGTCCAAAGAGATCAACATGTAGAAGATGATAAGGATCAACAATTGAAGATTCAGACTTGCTCTTGAAAGATGACTTCCTTTGTTTGGCCTTTTGAAAGGAATCACACAGGCCATCAACATTTAATAGAGACTTTGGAAGTCCTCTTACAAGATCCTTTCTTATCAACTCATTAATGTTGTTCAGATTCAGATGATAGAGTTTCTTATGCCACTTCCAACTCTCTTCACTAGACATTCTTGTGGACAGGCACACAGCTTTTCCATCAGAGTGTGTCAACAAACTTGCTTCATAGATATTATTGCGCCTCTGTCCAATTAGAACAACTTTCCCTGTAGATTTACTGATAATTTCATAGTATTCAGGCTGAAAATCTACATGATATCCTCTGTCACAGATTTGACTCACATATAGCAGATCATGCTTGAGTCCTGGAACTAGAGCTACATTTGTAATTATGACACTTCCAAGATTGATATTGCCATATCCCAGAGTACGTCCTATGTTGCCATCTCCATAGGAAACTTTTGGGTCAGCCTTCTCCACATACTCTGATAGCAGGGCTTTATTTCCAGTCATGTGTCCTGAACATCCACTGTCCATGACTAGGGTACTCTCCCTGATGCCCTGCAATCACAAAGAATCACTGAAGGTCAGATTTAAAGATCCAGACTTGCTTGGATCCTTTGGCTTTCTTAATTTTTTTAGATTTAGCAGTGAAATTCACATTATCAGAGTTTAAGCTAACATTTTCAGAGTTTACACTTGCGGAATTAACCTTAACCCATTTCAAATTGGGCTTCAGTTCATAATAATTATGATAGATAGCATGATAATCCCTGCAAGTATAAATAGAATGTCAAGTACTTCCACAATGTTTGCATAAAGTCTGTGGTCTAGTTCTAACATAATCTTTCTTTACTTCAGACTTGGAAGGTAAAGAATTAATGTTTTTATTCTTCCTGCAGAAACTAGCAAGATGGTTAATGCTACCACAGTTATGACATGTCTTTCTTGGAGCAAAAGTAGCAAGCATTGGATAATTATCTTGAGTAATGCCTACTTTACCATTTCTATTCTTCCTAGACACTTTCTGTTTCTTAACAGATTTTAACTCCTTAAGCTTATGCTTGAGTTGTTTATCTATCATTGAACCAATATTAACCTGTTTAACACTAGTTTTTACTTGTTCTTTCTTAACAGCTTCTTTTTCAGCTTCAGACTTAGGTTCATTTATTCTATGAACAAATTTTGTAGATGGAAGATGTGTTCTAATTTTGACTTTGTTTTGAAACCTAAGTTCATCTCCCTCACAGTAACCTAAACCAACTGTGTCTGACTGAAAAACCTCTTGAGTGTCTTTTCTAGAATGAGTCCAAGTTTTAATTATGTGATTTGCCTTCTCCAATTCAGATTCTAGTTGCTTATATTTTCCTAGCAAATCCTGTTCTAGATAAACAGCATCATCTCTTTCTTTCTGAACTTGTTGAATGTTTTTAAGTTTCTCTTCA
Source organism: Saposhnikovia divaricata (assembly GCA_036435485.1). Lineage (NCBI taxonomy): Eukaryota > Viridiplantae > Streptophyta > Magnoliopsida > Apiales > Apiaceae > Saposhnikovia > Saposhnikovia divaricata. The sequence continues at coordinate 19,690,524 of CM071599.1, read as the reverse complement.
ACAATTTTATTTCTCACTTTAAGTTCAGAATTCTCAGATTTGATTCTCTCATTCTCTAAAGTCTGATCCCTATAACTGATATACAAAGACTTAAGATAGATTCTTAATTCTGTTATATCATCAGTATTATAAGCATAGGTAGTTAGTGGTACCTTGTTTTCAGAATCTTCAGATTCATTCTCAATAGAAGCCATGAGAGCATAGTTAACATCCTCATCTGAGTCTGAAGTGTCTGCCCAGTCTCTGCCTTTTGTGAAGAGTGCTTTTTCAGTTTTACCCTTCTTGCACTCAGGAGCATAGTGACCCATCTCCTTACACTTGTAGCATTGAATCTCGGACTTGTCTTTCTTCCCAGACTTGGTATCCTTTCTCTCAGACTTTCTGAAACTCTTTCTGTCAGAATTTGAATCTTTCTTAGAAAACCTTTTTCCTTTCTTGAAGTTCTTGAAACCCATTTTCTTGAAGGTCTTCACCATCAAAGCAGCCATTTGCATCATTTCTTCTTCATCATCCTCAGAGTCAGATGATTCATCAGTGTTTGAATCAAAATCAGAGTTTGATGACTCACTTTCAGAATGTATGACTAAAGCTTTTCCCTTAGCTTTCTTCCTTGATGCTTCCTTCTTCAAGGGTTTTTCTTCAACCTTAAGAGAAATAGACTTTGTATTCTTGCTTGATCTCCTGTTTCTCTGCTCCAATTCCAATTCATTAGTTTTGAGCAGCCCATAGATTTCATCAATCTCAGTATCAGCAAGATCATAGTTATCTCTTATGGTGGTTGTCTTTACATCCCACTTTTCAGGTAAGGCAAGAAGAAATTTGAGATTTGAGTCTTCTAGATCATACTCTTTATTAACCAATGACAAATCATTGAGCAGTTTACAGAATCTGTCAAATGTTTCTGTCATGGTTTCTTCAGATTTAGCCTCAAAGTGCTCATACTCCTGTGTGAGTATGTTCCTTCTATTTTTCTTGATAGCAGCATCCTTGACATCTAACCTCAAGGGCATCCCAGATTTCTTTGGCAGTAGTGCAGTTAATCACTTTATTAGACATAACATTGTTTAAAGAACTATGAAGTAGATGTCTAACTTTTGCAACCTTAGCGATGAAAGATCTTCAGGAGTCAGATCTTTCTTCTCCTTTGAGCCTGTTTTAGCTTCTTGACCAGCAGTAGCAACAGATAGCTTTGTAGGTTTATGAGGACCTTCATAAATTCTATCAAGATATTCTGGATCTGTAGCCTCCAGAAACATGGTCATCTTCACCTTCCAGATTGAATACTTTGCTAGCCTGAGAATAAGAACCCTGATTGTCTCATAACGACTCACAGTAGTAGGTTGAGCCTTCTCAGAACTTGAACCTGTTGGAGGAGGTATCTCTGCCATTGATTATAGCTGTGTGTGTGTGGATCTAAAACTGTATAGAGTAACAGATTGGCTCTGATACCAATTGTTAGGCCGAATACACAATTATAATCAAGATTGTATGAGAGATTAACAATAAAACACACGTTTAAACAATTAAAAACTGTTTGGAATTAATAACTCCTCTCTCAGTGATGTAAAAATATCACAGAGAGCTGCTTAGGTTACAATGAATAATATTGCGCTACACGATCGATGATACCCTTCTAGGGTTAACCTAACTGTATTTATAAGATATACAGCTGCTATACAATCGATAATTGATACTCCTATAAATTAGCTATACAATTGATATCAATTACGATTGCTACACGTCTCCTTAGTCAACTCAATCTCTTTGACAGCTATCCAATCTTCAAAGATATTGTTTCCATAATAATTCTTCAATAATTCTTCAAACACTGTTGACCAGTAGACGCTGCCTCCAGACAGAGTTTAACAAACTCAGTCGAGCTTCCATCTGTCAACTTTTAACTAAACTCTGACTGCTTCCAGCTAAACTCTGATAATTCACTGTAACACTTAAACATTGATTAATATTCACATCAATTATTTCTAACAGTTGGATTATCCATGCTTTCAATCTCTTATACTGAATAGAAGTCTTCACCTTCAACATCTTTGAGCTGTAGAACCACTTTCTCCTCATCATCCAACACCTCTTCGATTTTCAGAGATGGTACTTGTGTTGGTTGCGAACTTTTTGAAGATTCACTTGGTAAGGAGACATGTGGTTCATGAGCTACAAGTGCACCCGACATGTTTGCCATCTTTCCTTTGGCTCCAGTTTGAATAGCTCTCTTTTGAAAGAATTCAAGTTCATATGACTTGAGCACACCATAAAGAGTTTCAAGAGAAACATCATTCAAGTTTCTTCTTTCTCTTATGGCAGTTATTTTATGTTCAAGATGCTCCGGAAGTGTGAGCAAGAACTTGACTTTCACTTCTTTCTTATCATAGAACTTGCCATGAATTTGTAACTCAGCTATTAGCTTACTGAATCTCTCAAACATGTGAGTGAGCTCTTCACCAGGCTGAGCCATAAAGGCTTTATATTGTGACGCAAGAATTTGTCTTTGATTTTCTCTGACCTCTTTACTTCCTTCACACAGCAGCTCTATCTTGTTCCACATCTCTTTAGCAGATAAGCATCCCATAACATTTCCACACATAGCTTTGTCCAATGTGAGAGAGTCGAGCAAGATAAGTTGTAAGTAGTCATCTAAGGCTACTTTTTCCTTCTCAGAATCTGTGTATTCTGAAGGCCTCTTTGCAACCCAGTGTGCTGCAATAGTAACGCTCCAACTGTGAAGGCTGGCACTTCCTTTTGAGGAATGAAGGGGCCATTCTCAAGAATTCCCAAGTACAGTGGATGTGCAGCTTTGATAAACAACAAGATTTTTCTTTTCCAAAAATTGTAGTTCTCTTTATCAAAAGCTGGAATCTTGATACAACTTGACTTCTGTATACTCGTGATATTTGACATGATCTCATATTAGTATATCAATATATTAGCTTTGATACCAGTTGTTGGTCCCGGAGTATTGCAGAAGGGGGGGTTGAATGCAATACTTGATAACTTCAAATCTTTAACTCAACAACAATGTTAAAGATTGTAAAATATCAAGCATACGAATGCAAACTTCAAGTGATAACTCAAGACGTTCTCACAAAATAAATATTTTATTTATTTTGCAAAGTGTTGCTACAACCTCGAGAGAAAGTATTTTCTCCAGCTTCGATTTCTTGAAAGATTCACAACTTGAGTCTTCACAAGTGTATGTACATTTTTGAAAGTATGTGAGATGTTCGACTATATCAGCTATTCTACTCTAACATCTCTATCACATGGGTTGTGGAGCTGCTGTCATTTTCAGGTGGCAGCTCCTTACAATTTGCCAACCCATATGACTTTCCTAAATTGCTATACAAAACAGGTTTATCATTATACATAAAGCAACCTAGATACTTTCCAAAATAAGCAAACACAATTCTAGTGGATGTAGATTTATCATACTCCTGAATTATCGAGCTTCGTCTTTTGATCTCTCAGGCTTCTGTCGTAGTCTTGCAGGTCTGCTACAATCTTTGACGAATTGTAGCAAATCTATTTCTTGAACATCTAAACTGTCACGGGTTTGACTGCGATAAATCCTCAATTCAAATATTCCATTGGGACAGTAACCTTCAGTGCTAAGTTTGTTGTCATAAGAATGTTCCTTGGTTGACAGTATTAATCCCCGCCAAAGTTGTTGTTGGAATTCTAAACTTGCTGTCGAAGTGTGAGAATGTTGCTGTCTCCATGCTTCCGCCAATGTTGTTGTCAGATTGAATATACTGTATTGACTCGCAACATGTTGTCTCCTTGTAACCTTACTGTCACTCCATTGACAGTGACTTTATTATTGCTGTCGAGCTGATGTATTTTCTTGAGGCTTGAACATAACAATGAACTTCTTCCAAGATACATACTTATTACATTACAACAATTGTTTCGATTACAAGAACACACTCTGGCTGTGACAGTATGTTCTACTTAGAAAAACTAAGTACAATGAAATCTAGTTAAGTTGTCTCTAAGCTATCACCCATAAATCCTAACATATTCGCGTTGGGATACCTTCCTGATTTGAAGAATATCGTTTGGAGATATTTTCTATCATTAATTGGAGATAATACCTCATTTCAGAGAGAGGAAATAATTAACTTGGGGATTAAGTTAATTATTATTAGATTCGTATTTGGAAATTTGGGAGATATTAGAGGCAACCGAAAATATGGCATAACAGGAACTTTTGCCATAGAGGTTGTCGCGCTTCATCTGTGCTGAATGAGTTCTTAGAGTTTCCGGCTTTTAGGGATATAAAGGTACATAAACAATTAACATAATGAAGAGATTAAAAGAAGCTAGAGAAGAATCTTACAGATATTTAGGGATGGCAACGGGTCGGATCGGGTTTTGGCGAAATCCAAATCCAAAGTTTTCGGATCGGTTCGGGTTTGGATTCGGGTTTGGATTCGGATTTGAAAATCAAAATCAAAATCCAAATCCAAACCATCGTGTTTTATCGGGTTTCGGTTTGAAATCGGGTTTTTAATTCAAAATTGAAAATTTAAAATAATCACATTAAGTAAAATATAAAAGTAGAAATATATTTAAAATATAAAAATATTTTAGTAGCAAAAAAATATAGAATACTATAAATAAAATTTAAAAACTATAAAAAAAATTAAAGAATATATATATATTTATATAAATATATATGTGGGTGATCATTTTTTTTATTTGCTTGATATGTATCTTAAATATATATATATATATATATATATATATATATATATATATATATATATATATAGGGAAAAGAGTATCTAAAGCACACAATAGAGAAGTTTTCTATTAGTGCGGTTTAAATTATGATAAATTATTTATTATTTGAACAATCCAACCGTACGGATGTTAAATTCATACAAAAATATGTGAATGTACAAATTTTCGTGTAATTTAATTATTTGAAACTATAAATTTATAGCAATAAGATTATGATAAATCTGTGTCGTTGAATATATATAGAAAATAGTATTATTATAAAAGTGATGCTCCACTATTTCAAATATAATAAAAATTTGTATACATTGTTATTTTGACATAAACTTTTCATCCGTACGGTTGGATTATCAAAAATAATAATAAAATACAAAATTTAAGTTGCACTAATAGAGAACTTCTCTACAGTGTGCTTTAGAAACTCCATGCCCATATATATATATATATATATATATATATATATATATATATATAAATGTATGTTTTGAAATATAAAATTGTTAAGAATAAAATATTAAAATATTATTATTATTATATACATTTATATAATACAATATATATAATATATGTGTCGGGTTTTTTTGGGTTTCGGGTTTGGATTGGATTTCGGGTTTTCGGATCGGGTTCGGTTCGGTACACGTAAAATCCAAATCCAAATCCAAAATCTTTCGGGTTTAAAAATTAATCCAAATCCAAATCCAAAAAATCGGGTTCGGTAAAATCCAATCGGATCGGTATGGATTGGATATCCATCTGATCGAATTTTTTTGCCATCCCTACAGATATTCATATTCAACTCCTTGATCAATGCCACCATCATCTCCTTTGCTAACCAGTCCTCTTCTCTGGCCTTGTTTTTTATTTAACGATTCTTTCTTTCCATTTTAGCATTAGTGCAAGTCTCTTTTTTACCTTCGAGACCTTTGCCTGCAATCATTTAATAATATTACATATGAAAATGAGATTTATATAAGCAAAAATGTTAGTCTTTTACCACTTCCAGCAATGGAAGAAAAGAGCAGGGCCATTTGAATTCCATTTCTTCTGCTTAATATGATTCACATATTCCTGCAATAATATAAAACTTACCATTCTCTTGTTTGCATCCACATATATTTAAAATTCCTAGCTAGTAAAATGTTTTACCGAGGGAACGTTGAGGGGTTAGAGTTAGTGATCTAGGGTATGTTCTTGATCTGAAATTCAAACATGTTGCCAAAAGATCTGCCACAAAAACAGAACATGGTTCAACATGAAACTTACCCTATTTATAAAACTCAAAACATTCTACAATGTCATCAGACAAGAGTGCTTGTACATTTTCAAAGACTTCAAATATCGAATTCATCTTTACTTTCTGAATGAAAGGAATTCAAAGCTACGAAGAGGGTCATCTCGAGAACCCTTGGTAGTCATGTGGCGGGAATATGCAGGAGGTTTAGACTCTGATCCAGAATGAATTCTCTGTGAAGTAAACAAATTCACCAGAAGAGTCTGATCTTTTGTATTGTTTCTACCGACAATTAATTAATCTTTTGAAAAGAAACTAATAAACTTAACATGGAATGGAACTAATTTGTGAGGATTTGGCTCTATAATTTGTCTAGGCCCATTTTCAGTTCTGCCTACCCATGAGTCTCGAGTTTAGGGTTTAATTAATCATACTTAAAATTGTCAAACATGTCGCTCTCATTTTAATCACTTTCATGTACTATGAGGCATGAACATACCACCATTATGGAACTACCAGACGAGCTACAAAGTGACATATTTTTGTAGCTGCCTGCACCATCTCTTTCAACTTGCAAATGTGTATGTAAATCCTTCTATCGTATCATGGAACAACCATTACCATATTTTATAAGAACATATATCACTCGCATTGGAGCCATCGGCTATCGTAACTCACAAACACTTGTCTTACAGTTCCAGGATACGATAAAAAGCAATGACTATGGCTCTAATCATTGTTTATTATCCGTTGATACTACTAAAAAAGACATTCTCTCCTGTGAGCCAATCATTCCTCCCGTTCCACATATAGGAGAGTTTTTGATCATTAAGTCATGCAATGGCTTGATTTGTGTGTATCTTCACTCCCATAATCATAATGACGATATGATTTTGTTATGGAACCCGATTACTAGACAAACTCGATATCTTCCAACACAACCAAAGAGTATCACTGAGCTTTTTCCTATATATGAATTTGGTTTTATCCCAAAAGATAATGATCATATGGTTGTAAGAATGACAAGTGACTTAGATGGTAGGATTCAAATTGATCTATACAACATGGGTACAAATTCTTCGACAACTATTGATTGCAGTAGCTTGATTTGGTTCGAATCCTTCCAACAACATACTAAAAATAATATTAATATTGAAGAAATTTTACTCAAGATAGAGATTTTAGAGAAAATATGTTTCTCTTCTATTGATCTTAATCAGATAATGTACAAACAAGAAGATAGACTACATATATACAGACCAGACATGTCTCAATCTACCATGTCAACTAAAGAGACAAACCATCCTACTTTCTAGCACAAAATAAGGAAACAGACCACTGTCAAAGCAGCAGTCGTAACAGACAAACAAGACTAACAGCTATAAGTCTAACACTACACTACAAATGTACAAATGGAGAAAGTAGGGACAAGGTATAAATGTACAAATGTTATTTCCCCATGACTTCAAGTTATGGGTTATTTGCCCATGACTTCAAGTTATGGGTATAGACTCCACATCAGATACTATTTTCTACACCCCCCCCCCTTCAAGTTGGACTTGGGTTGGCAGGAATAAGGCCCAACTTGAAAGCTAGAAATCTGTGAGCACCTTCTCCCTGGGGTTTTGTCATAATATCAGCAAGCTGCAGGGAAGATTTGATGTAGACTGTTGAGATGAACCCTTCTTCAAGTTGTTCTCGCACATAGTGACAATCCAGCTTAAGATGTTTAGTTCTATCATGAAATACTGGATTGTGTGCTATGTGATGAGCAACTTTATTATCATAAAAGAGTGGAATGGGCTTAGGAATTAGAACGAGCATATCTTCAAGGATCCCATCCAACCAAACCAATTCAATAGTAGTGTGAGACATGATTCTTTATTCTGACTCTACAGAAGACTTTGAAACCGTCTTTTATTTCTTAGTCTTCCATGATATGAGGCTTTCACCGAGGAAAACCCAATATCCTGTAAGAGAATGCCCACTGTAGGCACACGTTCCCCAATCTGCATCACAAAAACCTGTGAGATGCAAGTCTGAATTAGAGGAATAAAACAAACCCCAGTCACTAGTTCCTTTTAAATAACTAATCACATGTAAAGCATCTTGTAAATGAGGTGTTCTAGGTGTTTGCATGACCTGACTAAGTTGCTATACTGAATATGAAATGTATGGCCTTATCAAATTCAGATACAACAATCTCCCTCTAAGTCTTCTGTATTGCTTAGGATCTGTAACCAGCTCTCCTGTATCAGTAGAGAGTCGAAGTCCCTTTTATAGAGGAAACTTGCTTGCTTTGCAGTTACTCAATCCAGCATCTTCTACCAAATCATGAATATACTTCCTTTCATTCAACATGATTCCTTGAGAGCTTCGAGATACCTCGATTCCCAGAAAGTACCTCATTAGTCCCAAATCTTTGATGGTGAAAGCTTTGTCAAGTTGTTGCTTTAAGACAACTATACAATCTTCATCATCCCCGGTAATGATTAGATCATCTACATACACCAACACCAAGACTGTCTTCCCATTGTAAACTTTAGTAAAGAGACAGTAATCTCTTTTGATTGGATCATCCCAAATTCCTTCAAAAACTTAGTTAATTCTGCATTCCATTCTCTTGATGCTTGTCTAAGTCTATATATGCTTCTTTTCAGTTTGCATACTTGTCCTGGTTTAGCTTTTATGTATCCTTCTGGTGGTTTCATATACACTTCCTCCTCCAAGAATCCATGTAAGAAAGCATTGTTGATGTCTAATTGATATAGGTTCCAATCTCGAGTGGTTGCAAGAGCCATCAAGCCTCTCACAGTGGTGAATTTTGCCACAGGTGAGAAGGTGTCTTTATAGCCTTGCCCTTTGATCTGCTTGTCTCCCCTTGCTACAACTCATGCTTTCAACCTTTCAACCTCACCATTTCGCTTGTATTTAGTCTTGAAGACCCATTTGCTGCTGATTGCCTTCTTCCCTTTTGGTAAATCAGTTAATTCCCAAGTGTCATTTTCTTCAAGAGCTTTGAGCTCTTTATCCATTGCCTCTACCCAACATGGCACTTTACTTGCCTCCTTGTAAGTACATGGTTCTTTTATTTTAAAAACATTGTTAAGAAAGCACATGTACTCCTCTGAATGAATAAGTGCTGGAATGAATCTTATTCAGCCCCATTCCTTTTGCCATGTTTGCTGATCTTTCTTTTTCTGGAATTTTGTAAACAAAATCCTTGAACTTATCAGGAACAGCTATAAGTCTAACACTACACTACAAATGTACAAATTGAGAAAGTAGGGACAATGTATAAATGTACAAATGTTATTTCCCCATGACTTCAAGCTATGGGTTATTTGCCCATGACTTCAAGTTATGGGTATAGACTCCACATCGGATACTATTTTTTACAAATATCATTATATAAAAATTAGAAAAAATTAAAATTAATCCGTGCACGAGCTACAAGCTAGTGTCTATTAATACGTGTATGTGTATCTATTCTAAGTGTATCTACTCTAGTCGCTCCCACCTATAACTACGTATTTCTAGTATTTGACTTTGCATATGTACAAAATAATATTTCATTATAGACGTCCTAGCATTATATATGTCAAGGCTTGTAGGAACTAAACAAAAGAACCTATTTTACCGTACGACAAATCAAAGGGCCTGCAATATTAAAATCTACAAGCTAGTAGGAGTTCTAGCTAAGTATAAAATTTTCCTATCAAACCATAGCAACATATCCTTTCCTTTTTGGAATAGGCATGACTTCGGAAGTCAGACTAGTGTACTACAAATAACAGATAAAACAATTCAAAGTGTGTTTCCATTGTAAAAATACTGCCAAAAAAAACTAGAATTTAATAGAAATATTAGAGAATGCCAGCTACCACCAATTCATGAGCACTTCAGAATGCAACAAACTTAACCGGAGAATAAACATCACATGTAACATAGTCCACATACACACACTACATCAAATACAAACCAAAGATAAGGTACGTACACAGTCAAATTCACATCAAGAACAGATGAACGATTCTACTTCAGACCCATGGCAACAGTACAGAGTTGTCATAAGAGTTATAGATATGATATCAAAAGCAAGCTCTGAACAATTTTAAGTGAGTTGCGTCTCTTCTCAATATTGAAACTCTTTTTCAGGTTTGTATAATGAATCACCGCCACGCACAAATACACCATCCATAGGATGCCAAACTTTGTTAAACTCGTGGCAATAATAGCAGCCATTCGTTTTATCTCCTGATAAGTTTCCTGCAAAACGAACTCATAGAGTTACCAAAACAAGTAGCCTGTATTCTTGATCACTGATGGACAAACAAACAAATCAATAATTAAGCCAAATAAATGCACTTAGAACTAAGAGATAAATTAAATCACATGACATATTCTACATGTCAAAAACAAACTTGACTTTATATCCCATGGACCCAAATACAAGAAACGGTTAAACGTATAAACCCCGTTGGTAATTGTCAGTTCGGCGAAAAACAACTTCACTGGAGCATTTGGGTCAGTCTCCTTAGCTTTGAAGTTCACATGAAAAGGTGAACATTCCCCCGTGAGGATCACATGTGTAGCGAACCCTGGTTTCACCACTTCATAGTTTTTATTCAATGAATTTTAGGTCAAGGCAAACAGAACACAAAGAAAAATCAGAAGAATCCAAAAAAATGGTGATTTTATGATTTAATTTAAGGAAAAAGCAAAAATAACATTCGAAAACTAACTGACCTTTTCTTGGTTGACGAACTTCACGACTTCAGTTACATACAGGCTTGCATTATCAACATGTTACAATTCCTTTGTTGGTTCCAGGGCCTGGGAAACTTGTTTAAGCCTGTAATTTTAAATTTTAAAACAAGAACCACAATGCAACACAACAACTTTACTGTTTGTATTATATATGTAAATATTGTGTATTCCAGAAATAAACACTTGATACACACAGATACATAGTTTGTGGATTATATATATATATATATATATATATATATAGAGGCATTTGGAGTTAAATACAAGAGCAAAACAACCACTTACATGGGTAAGGCATTCCGTGATCGGATATTGCATTGTTCTGGTTCATGTCAGTGGCACATATGTCTTGAACTGTTTTATAAAGTCCATCATGGCCACGAAAAAATCCTCCATCTTTAGGATGCCAAACATTGTTATATTGGCGGCAATAACGGCAGCCATTCAATCTATCTCCTGCAAGACGTATTTACCGGAGTTACTAAAACAATTAGGCGGTAATCTGGATAGCAATTGACAAACAAGCGGGTGAATAAGTATTACGAATGATGTAAACAATTCTAATAGTGTAGCTAATGTTGTGGTTAGTACACACAAACCACAATATAAAGCAACTATAAACTTTGCTTTAGTTTCACAAGTCAATAAGGACTTAGTTAATTTTGTATGGTATTAGTAAAGTCAATGTTGACTATTATAGACTTTTGAGTATAAATACTCATGGTGATGTAATTGTCATAACTAACTTTCATTTCAATAAACAGATTGTTTCATTCTCTGTTCAGCACAAACATGTATGTATAGATTTTCTGTTATTGTTTTATGGTATCAGAGCCATCATGGCTGAATTGATCATAGATCTTCGTCTCTCTCACGATCTTCTTCGCGATTTCATTATCACTTCTTTGTTCGTCGATTACGGTATTTTCGTTTCTTGCTTTTCGTGCTTCTCTGCAACGAATTTTCTTGATTAGATCTTGTTTTGTTGAAACCCTAGCTTTTGTGCAAATCATACAAGCGTTAATTCCTTTCAGTCATGATGCGTAATACTTTTGCTAATGTTGTTCAAGGAGTTGGATCTAGTAATAGAACTAGTAATCGTAATGTTTCGGTTAATGTCGTTAATGGTGTTAATGAAGATGATGTTGATTCTCCTGTTAATCAAGATGTTCATGTAGAAATACCTGTTAATCAGATTATTCAAGATGATCGTGATTCTCAGTATAATCATAGCCTTGTTACTAATAATTCACATCCGTTGTATTTACACAACAATGATCATCCTGGATTAATGTTGATTGCTAAGAAATTGCTTGGTCCTGATAACTATGGTCCATGGAGTCGATCGATGCAGATAGCTTTGAATGCTAGAAACAAGTTTGTTATTGTGAATGGTAGCTTTGAGAAGCCTACTGAATCATCTCCTTTGTATGCTCAATGGGAACGAGTAAATGACATGATTATTACTTGGATACTAAACACAGTAGCAGATGACATTAGTGATGGTTTGAGTTATGTTACTACTGCTCAAGAGGTTTGGAATGAGCTTCTTGAGAGGTTTTCAGGCACTAATGGTCATCGTGTGTATAAGATTTTGAAAGATACTCATGCTTTAGAGCAAGGAAATAATTCTGTTGAAGTTTATTTTCATAAACTTAAAGGTCTTTGGGATGAATATGCGGTTTTAGAACCTAATGTGAATTGTGTATGTGGAGCACACAAGTTGCAGTTTGAGAGAGATCAGAAACGAAAGTTGTTGAAGTTCTTGATGGGGCTTCATGATAGTAATGCAGCTGTAAGAGGGCAAATTTTGATGATGAATCCCTTACCTACAATTTCTCAAGCCTTTGCTTTTGTCAAACAAGATGAGAGAGCTAGACAGGGGTATACAAATCTGGTTTCTTCTTCTAGTCCTTTTGTCAATGCTTTGGTAACAGGTTCAGACTCTGGCAATAATGTAGTTGCAGCTGTTCAGAATAAACGTTTTGGAGTAAACAAGAATGTATCTGGAAATCAGAGGACTGTAATCAAGTGTACTTATTGCAATTTTAATGGACACACAAAAGAGAATTGTTACAAACTCATAGGTTATCCACCTAATTGGAAGAAGAAAGAAAAGGTTACTCCTAATGCCAACTTCAGAAATCTTCCAAAGGCAAATCAAGTTTCTGTTGACAATAGTTCACAGTCAGCTATTGAATCCAAGTCAAGTGATTCTTTGACTCAAATGCAACAACAATTGAATCAGCTAAGCAAAGTGGTGAACATGTTTGTTGGTATGAATCCTTCTTTTAAAAGTCCAGAAGATCACATGGCAGGTATGGCCATTTCTAATCTGGTTTTGTCCAACACTTCATCACATACATGGTTGATAGATACAGGGGCAACTGATCACATGTGTTGCCAATCTGATTTGTTTACTAATATGACTGCAGTAGTTACACCTATTCATATAGTTCTTCCTAATGGGAATTCTGTTTTAGTTACTCATACAGGGACAATTCATTTTAGTGATTTTTTTGAGATCTCTAATGTTCTTTTTGTTCCTAGTTTTCAATATAATCTTTTCTCTGTACCAAGATGGTCAGTTGATACTGGTGGGACTGTGTTTTTTACTCCTGATAAGTGTATTTTTCAGGCCCAGAACCAGCAGAAAGTTCTAGCCTCTGGTAGTCTTAAATCTGGTCTTTATCACTTGGATTCTTCTTCTTTCAAGTGTAATGTACTTTCTCTCTTTTCTGTTAGTAATACTGTGGTTTCAAATCAGAATTCCAATGCTTTGTGGCACTTGAGATTAGGACATGTATCTTCTCCTATTCTTCTTAAAATACCTGATATTGCTTCATCTATTTCTGTTCAAGACAACAAAAAGTGTCCTGTCTGTCCAATATCTAAACAAAGTAATTTGCCTTTTCAATCAAGTCAATCACATGCTACAAATCTTTTTGATCTTGTTCATGTAGATTTATGGGGACCTTATGCTCATGAAACTTTTAATGGTTGCAAGTATTTCCTGACTGTTGTAGATGATAATTCTAGAGCTGTTTGGATTTTTTTGCTTCCTTCTAAACAACATGTTTTTCATCAATTGACTTGTTTTCTTGCCTATGTGAACAATCAATTTAACACAAATGTTAAAGTCTTTCGTTCTGACAATGGAACAGAGTTTTTTAATAATTCTCTGGCTTCTTTTCTTCTTGCTAAGGGTATATCTCATCAATCTTCTTGTGTCCATACTCCAGCTCAGAATGGTAGAGTAGAAAGAAAACATAGACAGTTGTTAGCAAGGTCCTTAAGGTTTCAATCAGGACTTCCTATTAAGTTTTGGGGGGATTGTCTTTTGACAGCAACCTACATTATTAATAGGTTGCCTACTCCAGTGCTTCAATATAAAACACCTTTTGAGTGTCTTTTTCATACATCTCCAGATTATAGCATTCTTAAGGTTTTTGGTTGTTTATGCTATGCTTCTATTCATAATTCAGATAAATTTTCTCAAAGAGCTATCAGGTGTGTTTTCTTGGGATATCCACATGGCCAAAAGGGTTATAAATTGTTAAATTTGACTACTAAACAACATTTTGTTTCTAGACATGTGGTATTCCATGAAACAGTCTTTCCTTTTCTAAACAATACTCATACTATTCAAGCAAATGATCCTCATTTTTTGTCACATTGGACAAATTTTAATGATCATTTTGTTCCACCAAAAGTTTTACAACATAATCATGATTCTAGTCATTTTTCTGGTGAATTTGGTTCTGATTTTCCTGTGACTGCTAGCAAATCAGATTGTTCTATTCATTCTCCTTCTCATCATATTTCTGAGACATCATTACAACCTCAGATTTCTTCAACTGACACAGTTTCTGTCAGTCAAACTCCTCCAGATTTTGATACACTAGTGTCTTTAGAGCATGATACTGATGTTATGCAACCTATTTTGAGACAATCTACTAGAACCAGAGTGAAACCTTTATGGTGGAATGATTATAATGTTTCTGTTCCAAAAACCACTGTTCCAAAAACCACTGTTAATTCTGTTGAGAAATATCCTATATCTCAGTTTTTGTCATCTCAATCTCTTTCTTCTGACCATGCCAGTTTTCTGGCTAAGCTTGTTCAAAATAAAGAACCAACATCTTTTGCTCAAGCTGTTTTAGATCCAAATTGGATTACAGCCATGAACAAAGAGTTAGAAGCTTTAGAAGCTAATAATACTTGGGTTTTAGTACCTTTGCCTCCAGGGAAGAATTCTATTGGATGTCGTTGGGTTTATAAGATTAAATATCATGCTAATGGTGAAATTGAAAGATATAAGGCACGTTTGGTTGCTAAAGGGTACACTCAAGAATTAGGAATTGATTTTCATGATACCTTTTCTCCAGTGGCTAAGGGAGTGACTGTTAAGGCTATTTTTGCTGTTGCTTCTGCCAAGAAATGGCCAGTTTATCAATTGGATATTAATAATGCCTTTCTACATGGCATTTTAGATGAAGAAGTGTACATGGATATACCTTTAGGATACAAATTGCCTTCAAACATTCCAAACAATGTTAAATTGGTTTGTAAGATCATAAAATCCATCTATGGACTTCGACAGGCATCAAGACAATGGCATACTAGACTTTCACAGTTCTTGATAGATTATGGGTTTACACAATCTCTTGCTGATTATTCTATGTTTACCTATAAGAAAGATTCTTTGTTTACTGTGGCTGTGGTGTATGTTGATGATATCTTGTTAACTGGTGATAACATAGCCATGATTACTGACCTTAAAAATGCTTTGCATGAGGAATTTAGTATTAAAGATCTAGGAGAGGCAAAGTATTACTTAGGGTTAGAAGTTACCAGGAATGAAACAGGAATTTTTCTTGGTCAGAAGAAATTTATTCTGGACATGTTGACACTTGCAGACATGGTAGATGCTAAACCTTTGTCAATTCCCTTGGATCAAAATATAAAGTTGTTTGATTCTGACAAATCAGGAGCTGAAATTAGTAATCCTTCTTTTTATAGAAGTATAGTGGGAAAATTACTTTATCTGACATTCACTAGACCAGATATTAGTTTTTCTGTGCATTTATTAAGTCAGTTTATGCACAATCCCAGAGAGAAACATTTGTCTGCAGTCTTAAGAGTTCTCAGGTATCTTAAGTGTACCATTGGCTTAGGTTTGATTTTCCCTGCTAGCAGTGATTTGTCTCTTCAAGGTTATTGTGACAGTGATTGGGGAGGGTATACATCTACTGGTAGGTCTGTAACAGGATACTGTCTTAAG
This sequence comes from Saposhnikovia divaricata, assembly GCA_036435485.1. Classification (NCBI taxonomy): domain Eukaryota; kingdom Viridiplantae; phylum Streptophyta; class Magnoliopsida; order Apiales; family Apiaceae; genus Saposhnikovia; species Saposhnikovia divaricata. The sequence continues at coordinate 19,674,484 of CM071599.1, read as the reverse complement.
CTGGGATCATCTTTAATCTCTTGGCAAGCTAAAAAGCAAACAGTTGTTTCTATGAGTTCTGCAGAGGCAGAATATAGGGCTTTGGCAATGATCACTACAGAGATTATGTGGCTCAAATATCTACTTGCTGATTTGCTTATTGATTGTGCTAAAGCTACTCCTGTTTTCTGTGATAATCAAGCAGCAGTTGACATAGCATTGAATCCTGTGCAGCATGCTCGGACTAAACACATCGAGTTGGATTGTCATTTCATTAGAGAAAAGGTGCAGAATGGTGTTATTTTGCCTGTCAAAATCTCTACAAAGATGCAGCTAGCAGATGTATTAACTAAAGCTCTTGGAATTTCATCACATTGGTTTCTTTGTTCCAAGTTAGGATTACATAATCCTTATGTAATTCCAACTTGTAGGGGGCGTATTACGAATGATGTAAACAATTCTAATAGTGTAGCTAATGTTGTGGTTAGTACACACAAACCACAATATAAAGCAACTATAAACTTTGCTTTAGTTTCACAAGTCAATAAGGACTTAGTTAATTTTGTATGGTATTAGTAAAAGTCAATGTTGACTATTATAGACTTTTAAGTATAAATACTCATGGTGATGTAATTGTCATAACTAACTTTCATTTCAATAAACAGATTGTTTCATTCTCTGTTCAGCACAAACATGTATGTATAGATTTTCTGTTATTGTTTTAATAAGCAAGCAAAAAAGAAATGCAGCTAATAGTATAGTAAGACATGGATAAAATGACATGAGCACATATAAAGGTCAAAAACAAACCTGAAAGAGAGTCTACAGGCCCTAAGGATACATAGAGCCTGACAGATTTAACATCTGTCAAGGTACCTAGAGGCGGTGCGAGCTCAGCAAAAAATATCTCCTCAGGAGCATCAGCAACATGAGTGTTGTTAGCTATGAAGTTGACATGGGAGAGGATGCATTTGGGCAGGAGCACATGTGTAACAGAACAGGGCCTCAGCAGTTGATATTTTGAATCCTGTAAAAGAGAAAGATTAAGATTGGGAGAGGGAGTGGGGGGGAGAGACAGAAAGAGACTGACTGAATTTTGGTTAAGATAGTTGAAAGCTGCAACAATTGCTGGACTGGGTGGTCGATTTTTGTCCCTGGGCAACCACTTCCGTCGAGCAAGGCCGAAACTAACAGAAAGCAAAAAAAAACAACCATAAGAAAAATGAGTACGGTGGCAGTAAGGGATGCAAAAAAACAACAATAAGCCTATATGGATAATGATCAAGTGACACATTAAATAAAGCCCAGAAATTACAGGCAGATCAATAATACAACTAATACACGCAGACGTATAGACCTAATCCATTGTATACATATAAACACAGGCAGACAGAAAAACCAAAAACAAATAATACAGAAAATAAAAAAAAATCAATTACATAAGGGGGTTTCAAAAACACCAAGTCGGGGGTGAAATACATTACCCGGGAAACGAAACCGTAGGCCTACGCCTAGGTTTGGGATTGGACACATACACATCCCTCGAACGCAAACTTTTGAAGACAGGCGGCTTCTTAACAGAAGATGATGCAGATGATGAAGCGCCCCCACTCGATTCCCTTCCGGAACGCAAAACCACCATCCTTGGTTTTTTCGGTTGTAAATCAAGAAATTAAATCAGATTATTTTATTATTTTCACCTGAACTGTGTCTAAATCAAATTTTAAGAATTCAAGATAGAGTACATATATTAAATCGAATGTGTAAAATTTTATATATACTAGCTTAAAACCCGTGCGATGCAGGGATTTTTTTAATATTATATGAATTTTTTTATTAATTAAATTAATTTTTTAAAACATGAATTTTGGAGGCTTAAATTTTTATATGAGATGATTTAATAATAATTATATAATTATTATAAGTGATATTTCTAGAAAGTGAGGGATTTTAGTTAGAAATAATAGAAAAGATGATAGGTTTTTGTTGAAAAAGGTAATCGGTTAATTATTAGTAATTATAAAATTATTATTTTATTTTATTAAATAGAATGCCCGTGATATGATTAGAAAAAGGGAGGATTTAGTTAGGAAAAATTAAAAAGGTAATATGTTCAAGGTCAAAAAGGTAATTGTTTAGTTTATAGTAATTATAATTTAATTACGTTATTTTACTAAATACAATTACTCGTAATGTTTTTAGAAAAGGAGAAATTAATATTATTTGTGATATTTCTATTAAAAGAGGGATTTTAGGTAGAAAATATTTAAAAGATTATACATTTTAGCTAAAAAAGGTAATCGATTAATTATTAATATTATAATATTATTAGTTTATTGTATTAAATAGAACCGCTCGCGATATAATTGGAAAAAGAGATATTTTAGTTAGATAAAATAGAAAGGTAACGTGTAAATTAAAACGATGACATGATTTATGTGAAAAAGGTAATTGATTAGTTTATAGTAATTATAATTTAATTATATTATTTTAATAAATAAAATTGTTCATAGTTTTTGGAAAATGAGAAATTAATGTTGCCCTTGATATTTCTGGGAAAAAAAGAAATTTAATTAGAAAATAGAAAAGATGATACGTTTTAGCTGAAAAGGTAATCGGTTAATTATTAGTATAATTATTTTATTATTTTATTTTTATTAACAGAAACGTCCGTGATATAATTGGAAAAAGAGATATTTTAGTAAGAGAAAAGAAAAAAGGTAATGTGTTTTGCTGAAAAGGTAACCATCCATGATATAATTGGAAAAAAAGAGATTTTTGAGAAAAGAGAAAAAGTAACGTGTTTTGACTGAAAAGGTAATTGATTAGTTAATAGTAATTATAATATAATTATGTTATTTTATTAAACAAAATTGCTCGTAGTGTTTTTAAAAAAGAAGAAATTGATTTATGTGAAAAAGGTAATTGATTAGTTTATAGTAACTATAATTTAATTATGTTATTTTACTAAATAAAATTGCTCGTAGTTTTTAGAAAATGAAAAATTAATGTTGCCCGTGATATTTATTAAAAAAAGGGAATTTAATTTAAAAAAATAGAAAAGATGATACGTTTTAGCTGAAAATGTAATCCGTTAATTATTAGTATTATAATATTATTATTTTATTTTTATTAAATAGAAACACCCATGATATAATTGGAAAATGAGAGATTTTAGTAAGAGAACAGAAAAAATGTAACGTATTTTGGTTGAAGAAGGTAACCATGCATGATATAATTGGAAAATGAGAGATTTTAGTTAGGAAAAAGAGAAAAACTAACATGCTTTGCGTGAAAAGGGTAATTGATTAGTTAATAGTAATTATAATATAATTATGTTATTGTATTAAACAAAATTGCTCGTAGTGAAAGAAATTATTTAGTTATTGAAAAATACAAAAGATAATATGTTTAACCTGAAAAGGGAATTGATTGGTTAGTAGGATGAATTTTATCTATAATTGAGTAAGGGTAAATAAGTAAAATCAACATGGTACCGTACCGACCGACCGAACGACCAAACTTTTAATGTTTCGGCTTTTATATAATAATATAGATATCAATTTTTTAACCACAATTTGATATGTAAATTAATAACATATAAAATTAAAAAGTAAAAATAATTATAAATTTTAAAAAAAAACCTGTGTTGCACGGTTATAAGCTAGTATATATAATTCCTTGTAAATAATAATTACTAAGTAATATCTTTTATAAGATTTTACCACTTTTTAAAAAAATTCCCATTTAATGATTAATCGTCGATTAATTCTCTATAATGTATCCGATCAATTCGATTTTTAAAATTTCCTATTAGTCTTTAAGAGTACTTCTTGATCGGATAATTATAATAAATTATTAGAAATAAATTTATATATCAATCAAATATAATATATTATATATATATTTTATGATATGATAAATATACATTACTTAATAAATAACTAAATAACCAGAATAATATACTAAATAATATTATAATATTTAAATATATTCTATTTTTTCTTCAATTAATCCCCGATTTAATGATAAATCCTTGCAAGGTCCTATTATCAATCTTATCCGATATCCAATTTCTGTAATACTGAATTTTACTAGACCGGAAATTGTGGCCAAAATTTTTTAAAAGCGAATGTTCCTGTCATCCAGTCTCAAAAAAAAATTATTCTTGGCTTATATTCCCTTGTAATATCGGTCTTTTTATATTTATTTGTATAATATTTTTATATTATTAAAATTTATAAATTTGATAATATGATAATGTGAGGAGGTTGAGTTAAAAATAAATAATTTACGAAAAAAATTAAATGTTTAATAAATATTTTTTCTAATTTATTAAATTTGTTTTAATTTACTTTTTGAAATTATTGCAAAACAAAATTTTAAAATGCACATTACTTCATAAATACTACTTTAGAATTTTTGTTTTACTAAACTAAATTATTTTTTAAAGTTTCTCTAAAGATTGCTGTACTGAAAATCCATTAAATTAAGGGTGAGTGCCCAAAATAACCACTTTTTATTATTCCCTAACCAAAATACCCACATTCCAAAGTGATTGATGTAGACATGAGAATAAATTGTATTATGCAATTTATATAAGTACAAATTGTATTATGCCTTGGTGCATTTAATTGTTCACTGATTGACATCCCACAATCCGGGATACAAATTTGGGGTCACGAATCATACTAATACAATACATACCTGAATATAAGTCAAATATAATAATAAAATATCCCTTATCCAAGATCGCATACAGGTTACGGTATAAAACAAATCAATTAATTACATTATTATAATTCCACTCCACAATTAAATTGTTATACAAATCAATAATAACTAAGTTCATCGATAGAACTAGCCATCCAGCATCTGACAAAGCTCACAACCACTACTCGTCCAATGACATAACTCGAGTGCCTCCCCTATATAGCTGCAGGATCAGGAATGCTCACTCAACCACTAGATCTACTCATCTTCTATTATAACTAGAAAATGAAATTACAACAAAGCAAGGGTGAGCCAAAGGTGCTCAGCAAGTATATAAATATACATCAATATTGAGAACAAGTATAAGTTCTAATAAATAAAGATAATTATCATGTGCTCCAAAGGAATCAGGCTTTAAATCAATTCAAGTTCAATGTTTCGATTAGAATTGGACTTTTATTTTATTAAAAACAATAAGGTTAGGCTGTTGATCAGTCACGCACTAACCTCGGACAATGCACATAGCAATGTCCTATATAATGGATCCACGACACACATTGGCCTTATTAACTTCTGACCACGAATCTGGTCTGACCCTTAATGGTCCACATTTTAAAAACATTCCAATCCTATATCAGACGTATTTGGTGTCAGAACAATCGACAACCCTTACCAAACCAAATAACTGGAAAACTCACGTTCCAGAATAACAACTCATAATTAGAGAATTAATAAGGAAGCAATAATATCATCTAATATCGACGAGATCGATACAATAAACAGGGTGTAAATAAGGAAACAACAATATCAACATGTGTTGTCGACGAGATCGACACAATAATTCGGTAATAATAAAGAAAAATGGTATCAATAGGTATCACCGAGATCGATACGGTTAATTGGGGCGATAGATTTCATAATCATTATAATTAAAGAACGGATTCACTTGAACAAGAAGGGAAGGAAAATACTTTCCTGTCAAATAAACGCTAAACTCGTTTAACTACTTGGCTGACTACTCGACTATAAACTTCCTTTTGTCCCTCTTACTCGACTCTATAATAATTAGATTAAAATAAATTATTAAACGTCACAACTTATTCTAATCACTCGTCACAATCGTCTTAACTCAATTAAGGCATTTACACAATTAATCTCGATATATGGCTCACGAGTAACTATTTCACGTAATTAATATAGCAGATAATTCATTTAAGTCGTACCAAATAATTCACATAAATCACATAGCACGTAAATTAGATCCTGAAAATATTTTATCCATTGTTTTTAAAACGGAATACGGGTCAAAATCCTAATCACCGAATATCATCGACTTATTAAAAAGATTCGGTAAAAATTCCACTCGAATTTAAAAGTAAAATTTTAACTTAAAACCATTTTTATAAGAATCAGGTCGTTTTTCTGATTCCAGAAATACTTTTCTCGTTAAAAATGGATAAACGATTTAATTAATACGCAATTAATAAGAACAATTAAATTAATAATTAAATTAATTGAATATTCAAATTAATTATTTTTAATCAACTCATAAAAATTATAAACCTTTTATCATAAATTTAAATAAATCAATTATATATTTAAATAATAATTAATTAATATAATTAATCAGTTAAAATGAATTAATCAATTAATTAAATCAACTAAATCTTTATTTTAAAAATAATTAACTAATTTAATTTAATTTTTAGAATTTAAAATAATTATTCATTAAAGAATCGTGAATTTTATAAAAATTTGACCTAAAAACAATTTTCTGAAAAGTTTTACTGAAAAAACGGATCAAACAGCACTATTCACAACATTCTCCAAGCATTCAAAGCTTGAATACTTCATGACATCTCTAATGGAGGTTCGCTGGAATCTGAACTTTTTTCAGCAAACTTCAATTGTTCCGGCAATCATAACTTTCACGTAACTAAACAAAATCTTGTGTATAATATATGGATCGTGAGTAAAATTTCACGACAAACTCAACCGTGCCAACAGAAATAATAAAAACACAGCCAAAATCAGGCAAGGTCGTCGATTTTTCCGGCCTAAAATCGGTTTTCACAAAATCGAAACCAAACTCGATGATTTCGGTGTCAAAATAAAGCTGAGAACACTAGAAAACTTTTCCCTAACATCAATTAAGTGAAAATCATAGAATCTCATGAAAGAATGATTTTAAAAACCTAACAAAACGCTGACAATCGAATTTAACAAATTCGTACATAAACATTGCAACTGAATATATAAATCGAATGTACATAATCATATGAAGCTGCTCAAGCCATCAAAATCACTGAACGATTAATGAATAAAAAAGCCCCAAATTGAGCTCAAGAACCCTAATTCGATTTAGCTGAATTCGGACTTAAAACTTGAAATTGAACACATAATTGGACTCCACACAACCATATGAAGCTATGTAAATCATCAAAAGGACTGAACGATAAAGGAATTGAAAAACCCTAATTTTCAGTAAGAACCCTAATTTTCCAGATTTAAAGCAAAATTGGTATAAAATCGAAACATTACTCAAATTGAAATCTGTTGATGGATTATGAAACTAGATGTTGAGATCTTCGATTCGAGTACAAGATCACCAAAATCCGATATCAATAACACCTTCAAAAGTAGCTTTGATCTTCAAGAACAAGTGAGAGAAAATTATGATTTTTCTTTAATTAAAAGATTTTTATGATTTTTATAATTAATTAAAAATAATTATTGACTATTTATATTTTTGGAAAAATAATACCCCTCGAAACGAATGAAACCCATAATTAACGATTAATTGGCCTCGAAAGTACCAATTAACTTAATTACGGGTACAAAAACGAATAATAATATTTTTACGAAAAATAACGAACACGATACGAAATTCTTAAATACTGTAAAACGTAAGATTCGAATTTCGAATATTTTGAAATTCATTTGATAGCTTTTTGATACAAAAATGATTTTAAATCGAAACCCCATTGTTAGCCCGAATAAACTTGTAGAAGGGGGGTTGAATACAAGTATAAGTAATCGTGTCTGATATTTGTTTGAATATGTAAACAAGAACAAACGAATAAATCAAACTGTTTTTATTAATAAGATAAAATACAAACTCTACCAAAGGTGTACAAATACCTTTAGCAGCTGCTCTCAATACAAATCTCTCTCTCTCTCTCTGTAAAAACCTTAACACACAAGTTAATACAGACTCTCGATCTCTCGCTTCTATTACAATGATATTGAGAGAGTATTTATAATGCTACCTATCAACTAATAACATAAAGTAATGATCAATACATGATAATGTTCTGTCGTCCAGTTGATAGTTTCCATCAATAGTAAACTCTTTCCTTCATGATTACTTTTTGCTGTTCTTCAAAACAACCGATCCTGAAATATAGCACTTTCCAGTTTTTGTAACATCCGTAATGACATCATCAGTATTATATCTGATATCAGGATTTCACATTGCATCAGGACTTGACATCCCATCAGGATTTGACTTGTATCAGGATCTGACCATAGTTCCTGAAATGTAGTCCTTGATACCCTGTTCCTTACTAAACTCTACAGATTACTGTCTTACTTATATATCCTATACAAAGTGCTAAATACTTTATAATATCAGGATATTACAAGAAGTATATGCAAATTCTATTCTCAACATCACAACTCATAAATTATTCCTAACAATCTCCCCCTATTTATGATTTAAAATCTGAAGCATAAATCTGAATTGTTGATGTCAAAACATATAACAATACAACTAGAATAGAATTTATGAATTTAAATTAATGAAGTTAAGTACCTCCTTTCTTCAGATGTAGACATAGTATCTAGTACTTAGAAAATTAGAAAGAATTCAACTATTTTGATGCTTCATTCCTTTACCACTTCCCTGTTGAGATTCACCTCTATCACCAGTTCTTCCTTTATCTCCCCCAGTCTGTTTTCTTTGAATTGTCTTTATCTCCCCCTTTTTGACATCAGCAATATTAATGCCAAGAGATTCAGTAACAAAACAAATGAGATTCATCAGAACTACTTGATTTTCCATAATAGTGACTTGGTTATCTTCAAGTATTTGAAGTCTTGATTGAATATCTGCTTGAGAATTGTGAATATCCTTTAGAACTTCAGAATTAACTTCAATGTTGGAAGTGCTTTTTGTATCTTCAGGCTCAGATGCAGAACGAACTTGTTCATCAATCCTTGTAGAAGAAGTTGTATGTGTACCTCGTTCTACAGAAGTAGGATAATATTCAAGTAAAGGTACTTGAGTAGAATTACGTACATCTTCATCTTTCTGATCTGAACCTGAAATATGATCATCCTGTCCTTCACCAGTATTCTGTGTACTAACACTGACAAATCCTGACTCCTCCTGAGAGTGATCAGGTCCTGAATATGTCTCAATTCTAGCTGATATTGGAAGTACATACAAAGGAATACTAGGATCATGAGGAATTTCATCTGGTACATGTTGAGAAAAAGATTGTCTTAGCCTTTCACTCCGTCTGTTTATAATTCGTGCAAGCCTTTACTTTTGTTGCTGAGCATTAACTTCTGGCTTTGAATTATGCTTTGCTAAGTCCTGTTTCGCATACCACTTTATAAAAGAATAAGTATCAGCATCTATACCAAGATTCTCAGACCAAGATTCAGGAAAAACCTGATCCCAGAAATCAAACGATGGTGGTTTCCTAATTTTCTCTCCCTCACTATGGAGTTGATCATCCATACCCTCATTCTCACTTTGACTATCTAAAGTCATCACTCTTTCTACCTTACCTTTTGTCTGGTCAGGAGCCAGCCTCTCTGTTTGTGGATCTAGGTCCATCTTTTCAAGTGTATCACTAAAATTTGGATAAGTGCTCTCATGACCTACAGAAAAATAGAGGTTAGAAGAAGTTTTTATACCCGAACTCACATGGAGAGAGGGTTCCTCATTTGGCATGTGGCTTGAGGTTTTCTCCACGGAGTGAGCTTCTATAGTCTCTGAACCCTTACTATCATCTTCTTTCTTTTCAGAAACTACAGGCTCCAGTATACCACTTTCAGGATCTACACTAGATACTGATGCCTTTAGTAATAATTCATTAAGCACCAAAACCTGTGTGTCACCGTCTTTAAGTGTTGTTTGCTGAGACACACCCTCAAGGTGGATACACTCTGACTGAACAAAATTTGTTTGATCTTTAGGAAACTCAGTCAAAGACATTCCTCTCATATCATAGGGTATCTCAATTGCAGTTTCAGCCATCAGAGAAGACATTTCAGCATCAGCTATCACAGTTCCTGAGTCATCCAACCTTTGACTAGATGGTTCTTGTGTTGCAGTGACTGTGATCTGATCTGTCCTACTATTCACCACTGGTGCAATAGTATCTCCTGTTGACTGCATTCCACTATCTACTACCTCCTATTGTTCACCTTGCGCTGGAGCATCTTCAACTATGTAATCTTTATGAAAAAGATAAGTATGAAGTGATTGAAGTGCACCATGCTTTGAAAGTCCAAATGACTTGCGTAATTCCTTTCTAATAGATACATAGAAAGACATTTTCATTAAGTCAAGTCTTTGATGTAGAAGTCCATATTCTTCAGGAAATGAGAGTTTATGAACTCTTTCAATCAGAAAATCTCGAACAGGCCTGGAAAGTTTAACTTTGATAGAAATAACTTGCATAGCCAGCCTGTATGTCAATATAGTTTCCCATGAGGAATCAATATCAATGCCTTTATCTGGTACAGATCTCTTGTCACTGGTTGACTTATATACAGCTTTAGTTATAGAGACCTGCAAGATATTAGTTGGACTAGACTCTGTGTGTGTAGGTGACAAATGAATCTTTCTCCTTATTCTCATAGTATAGTGAGCAAAAGATTTATCTTGAGAAGATTCAAGAGGTGCAGACTCAGTAATGATCTTGGGATGAGATCGGTTTTCAATAGACACGATCTTTTGAGAGACAGTATCCAGGAACTGTTTTCCCTTTTTAAGAACTACAGCCTTTTGGGAGATTACAGCCTGGCTGTGACTAGGTCCTTCATCTCTGTCCTAGCTTAGAAAGTTGAATTGCATCCTTCAATTATGCTCTCTCAGCAAGAGATATATTATCATCATCTTCACTAGAACTACTAGAAACAATAAATCTTCTCTTCTTTACAACTGATGTCTTTTGAGAAACACCGGAGGTTGGTTGCTTTGAAACAATAGGTTGTGGATCAAAAGTTGGTTCTAGAATTGTTTCAGAGACTGTAATGTGTTGGGCTACTTTGGTAAACACAGGGGGGGTCCTCCACCAATTGAGGTTCCTGAGTTAGTTCACCACAAAAAGAAGGAGAATTGTAGATAGTAGGAAGATGAGTTGTAAGGAGTACCTGAACATGATGTGGATAGTGCATTGTAGGTATCTCATCTAGATTCTTTTCACTATCCTTCTTTGCAATGTTAGAGAAAATTCTCTTTTGATGTTCATAAGAAGAAACAAAGTGTTCTTTACCAAATCTAGCTTCAACATTAGGAATAAAATGGTTAATAAACAATTACATAAATCTATGATAATAAACCATTTTCCTACCTTGATCTCTTGACCCAAGTTTGATACTCATCTGACTCAAGATAATTTGCCCTATGTTAATTACTCTGTTATAAAGCAAACTATATCAAATGTGTGAAGTAACAGCAGTAATTTGTTCAAATGAGCTACATTTGCCAGTAAAGCATTTAGCAATTTGATCAAAGAAGAAAGACCACTCTTTTCTAAGAAAAGGTCTCCATAACTGGCTCATGTTATCTAAAGGTCCATTATAACCTAATTCAGATAATCCTAACATTATCATCAAATGGTACATTCTCAAAATTCATACTAACAGGTAAGTGTAGTACTGAATTAACAACAAATTCAGTAATATCAAAAGAATCTTGTCCTAAGTGAAGAACAATCTTACCTGATTGACTCTATATTGAATCAATTACCTTAGCATTCTCCCAAGCTTGTGAAACAGTAGCTTGATTAATCTGTGGAGATGCTGTCAATGCATAACTTAATGGTCCAATCGCCATAAAGTCCATAATTGGGTGAAAATCAGTTGACACCCCTTTCTTGTTGGTGATTGCAGCAACATGATTGTTCGTCATAAAATTGAAGTCACCAAACTTGAAAGCTACTGATTTGGGTGTTTTTGCTCTGAAACAGTAGCCATCAATTTTGATCTGAAAAGAAGTTAAGAAATCTTTGAAATTGATTAGTGATTTTGAAAACTCGAGAGTGTTTTTGCTTTTAGAAAATATGAAACCAAAGAGATCAATAAACAATTAGAGTTTCAAAACAAGTATATTTCAAAAAATCCTTCTGACCCACTAACCCACGTTCACACGTAGGTTGACAGGTGTCAGTTCCTGAAAAATGCAATTATCCATGATCTTTGGAAATAAAATCCAAAACTGATTTTTAAATGAATAAAATCAGGATAAAGTGCTGAAATTCAATACTGATTCTGATGTGATCTTCTCATCCTGATAACCATGAATCTTGATATGATTATCATTTATTTCCAGATGAGCTTTGTCTCGATTTTAAATGGAGTAACATTTTTGAAATATTTTCCTGAAAAATAAACACCAAATAGTCCAAGCAATATGTATTAATTAGAAAAACTAATTAATCTCGGGAATATGAGAAGTCTTGCCACGTGCAATAATGACAATGCAGCTTTGAAACTTTTCAAGTGACTGTCCATCTTCTCATAACTCACTATATAATACCTGGTGTTACATGCTTCTTTCTCCATTTTAAAACCACATCATCTTTCAAACACAATGGCCTTTAACCCAAATATACACATGAACCCTAACTTTCGGTTCATTTCTTCTAAGGAGTTCTACGCTCTTGATGACCAGGAGCAAATGGACTATCTCTTTGAAGAGATGACTTTCCTCATCGAATTAGATATGGTTGGAATCAACCAAAGTAACGTCCAAAACCCTCCTCTTGAACATCTACCAGTTGAACAAAATTCCATTCTAATCTCTTTACCTCTTGAGGATGAAGAATATGGTGAAGAGTCTGGGGCTGATTTTGATGGAGATGCTATTCATTTATCCATCAATCCTCAATAAACATGGGGTTGTACCAGCTGCTCTCATCCAAGTCATCAAAGAAGAAATCCAAGAGCAGATGGGACTGTTCGAATCCCCCAAATGGATTTTGGCATGCTCCTCGTCCTTGAACTGATCGTAAAAGATTCTTGGAAGAGACATGTGCCATGAGCCACAACATTAGACAAGAATAGGATTAGTAGTAGCTGTTAGACAAAAAGAAGTTTGTATTTTATTTTCATGTACGTAATGCTTTTGGTTAATGAAAATACAGGTTTCCTTTTCTATCTACTTGTCTCATGTTTGTTTATTAGTAAGATCTGAATAGAGTATAAATTATCAGTATGCATGTGTTAAAACTTGCTAGAATAGACTTAACAATTCTCAGAATTAGACCATTGAATAAAATGAACTTCAGGAATTGAAACAATAAGTCACAGACTAAACATTTTCAAAATCCTGATACTGACGCAGAAATCCTGATGATGTCAGCATCCTGATAGTAATCCTAATCCTGATGATTATTAAAAAGTCTATCATACTGTAATTTATCAAAGTAATGTGTTACAGCTAAAGAAATAAACTTTAAGATATAGATCTTGGCAAATTATCAAGTCTATAAGCTGAAACAATATACCTTGCTACTTTTGCAGATGTTAAAAGATCTAGAAATTTAACATTCCTAACTCACTTACCAACCTAAGGAAAGTGGTCTCATCAAGTGGTTTTGTAAGAATATCTGCAACCTATTTGTCAGTAGAAACAAAATGAAGTTCCACAGTACCATTTTCAATATGTTTTCTAATGAAATGATACATGACATCATTGTGCTTAGTCCTTGAATGTTGAACTAGATTTTGTGCAATTTTGATAGCACTAGTATTATCATGAAACATAGGAATATTACTAAGTGTCATACCATAATCCATCAACTGATTTCTTATCCAAAGGAGCCGTGCACAAAAACTGCCTGCTGCAATGTATTCAGCTTCTGCATTTGACGTTGAGACAGATTGCTGCTTCTTGCTTGCCCAAGAAATCAATCTATTTCCCAAAAATTGACATGTACCCGTAGTGCTTTTCCTGTCTATTTTACACCCTGCATAGTCAGAGTCTGAATAGCTTATTAGGGAGAAATCAGATTCTCTAGGATACCACAAACCAAGATTTGGAGTTTCCTTGAGATATCTAAAAATTCTCTTCACAACATTTAAATGAGATTCCTTAGGATCACTTTGGAATCTAGCACATAAACAGGTAGAAAACATTATATCTAGTCTACTTGCAGTTAAATATAATAGTGAGCCTATCATGCCTCTATAACTAGTGTTATCCACACTCTTACTCTTAGGATCAGAGTCTAGTTTAGTGGCTGTTGCCATGGGTATTTTTGCAATTGAACAATCTTGAAAGTCAAACCTTTTTAAAAGATCTTTGATATACTTAGACTGATTAATGAAAATACCAGTCTCAGTTTGTTTAACTTGCAAGCCTAAAAAGTATGCTTATCTGATACTTAGACTGTATAAGCTTACTAAACTTAGCATATAACTTTTCATTAGTAGAACCAAATATGATGTCATCAACATAAACTTGAACTAAAAGCAATTCACCTTTAATCTTTCTCAAGAATAGAGTTTTGTCAATTGTACCTTTTGTGAAGCCATTCTCAAGAAGAAATTTAGACAAGGTCTCATACCATGCTCTTGGTGCCTGCTTTAGTCCATAGAGTGCCTTGTCAAGTTTGTAGACATGATTTGGAAATTTAGGATCAACAAAACCAGGTGGTTGCTCCACATATACTTCCTTATCAAGTTTGCCATTTAGAAAAGCACTCTTCACATCCATCTGGTATACTTTAAACTTTGAATGATCTACAAATGCAAGAAACATTCTGATTTCTTCCAATCTTGCAACAGGAGCAAAGGTTCATCATAGTCAATTCCTTCTTCCTGTGAGTATCCTTTGGCAACTAGTCTTGCCTTGTTTCTTACAATCATACCAGATTCATCTAGCTTGTTTCTGAAAACCCATTTTGCACCAACAATAGATCTATCTTTTGGTCTTGGTACTAATTTCCAGACTTTGTTTCTCTCAAACTCGTTTAATTCTTCCTGCATTGCTACTACCCAATCAGGATCCTGTAAGGCTTCTTCTACCTTTTTAGGTTCATTCTTTGAGAGAAAACAACTATACAAGCATTCATTTTGAACTGATCTTCTAGTTCGAATGCCACTGTTTGGATCACCAATAATTAAATCTTCAGTATGATCCCTTGTCCATTTTCTAACAGGTGGTAGATTGCTCCTGCTAGACTCTCCCCCTAAGTTAGTGGTATGTCTTGTAGAAGAATGTTCATTACCTTCAAAAGCTCCCCCTTGATCAGTATGATCAGTAGATTCCATACTGTTGTCAGTACCTGAACTATCTTCATTAGTCCCTGAAGTGTAAGTTCCTGATGGAGTAAACTCTGAATGGTTGGTCTGCTCCTGAATGGTACTGTGTTCCCCTTGACTAATTTAATCCCCCTCAACAGTAGCATTTCTTTGAGGTGCAATAGAGATTCCTTCTGGAGAACCTTCTTCATCACTGGAGAGAATCTCGGAATCATTAAGATTTTCAAATTCCAACTTGTCATGGCTTTCATCACTTTGCAAAATTCCAAATTTCTTATCATCAAATGCAACATGAATTGATTCCATAACAATGTGAGTTCTGAGATTATATACTTTGAAGGCCTTTAATGCAGAATATCCTAGAAAGATTGCTTCATCCGATTTGGCTTCAAATTTTCCAAGTTGTTCTCGATGAACTTTCAGGACATAGCATTTGCATCCAAAGATGTGAAAATATTTCACACTTGGCTTCTTTCCATTGATCATCTCATAGGGAGTCTTTCCATGACTATTCACCAAGGTGCAATTTTGAATGAAACGTGCAGTGTTGATAGCTTCTGCCCAGAAGTAGGTTGGAAGCTTTGCATCTACAAGCATGGTTCTTGCTGGCTCTATGAGAGTTCTGTTCTTCCTTTCCACTACACCATTTTTCTGAGGTGTTCCAGGTGCAGAAAATTGTTGAGAGAATCCATTGTCTACACAATACTCCTCCATGATAGAATTCTTGAATTCTGTTCCATTGTCACTCCTTAGTACTCTTACTTTGTACTTGGAGCTTTTCTGAATATTCTTGACAAGTTCAATGATTTGCTGAGGAGCTTCATCTTTCTTGTGGAGAAAGAACACCCATGTGAACCTTGTGTAGTCATCCACTGTCACTAGAACATATCTTTTCTTACTGATAGACATAATGTTTACTGGACCAAATAGATCAAGATGCAGCATATGAAATGGTTCAATAATTGAATTTTTTGTCTTGCTCTTGAAAGTGGTTCCTTTCTGTTTACCAAGCTGACAAGCATCACAAAGTCCATCTTGCACAAATTTTGCTTGAGGTAGGCCAATCACAAGATTGTGCTTAACAAGATAATTAAGCTTCTTGAAATTGAGGTGTGAAAGCTTATTGTGCCATTTCCAGCTTTCATTAGTTGATGCCTTACTGTAAAGACATCTGACAATTCCTCTAGTTGTGTCACTCAAGCTGGCTTCATATATGTTACCATGTCTCTGACCAGTTAGACCAATGTCTCCATTCTTCATATTCAAGATTTTGCATCCTTCACTGTCAAATATTGATTGGTAACCTTTATTACTTAGTTGACTTATGCTTAAAAGTGTGTGTTTCAAGCCCTCAACTAGTGCTACGTTTTCAATGATGACATTCCCTAAAACAATTGAGCCATATCCCAGAGTTTCTCCTTTGTTGCCATCTCCAAAAGATATTACTGGGCCAGCTTTCCTCTCAAACTTTGTAAGCAGGGACTTCTTTCCAGTCATATGTCCAGAGCATCCACTATCCAGGATAATTGAATGCATCTTTCCTGTGCCCTGCAAACAAAAAGTGACTAGTTAGAAATTTTTGGGACCCAACTTTGATTGGATCCTTTTTTACTAGATTTAAAAACAGCAGGCTTTGTAGATTTTACTTTTAAGCTACCTGTTTCAGAGTCTGCCTTAGACTCTGATTTCACAAACTGCTTGTGACTAGGAGTTTCAGATTTCAGGGAATAGTAGTCATAATACAGTTTATGATAATCTCTACACATGTAAATAGAATGGAATAAACTACCACAATGATAACAAGCATTTTGTGGTTGCTATTGAATTTTCTGAGACTTGGGGAATCTTGACTCAGTTTTCCAAGAAGGTTTCTGATTACAATCTAGGGCTAAATGATTATGATTTCCACATTTAAAGCATTTCTTCCTAGGTGCATCAGGTACTTTCTTGTAATTATTCTCTTTGTTAATACCTTCTTTTCCATTTCTATTCCTCATGACTTTGCGAGACTCTGAAAGACCTTCAAGTCTCTGTTTCAATTGAGACTTAAACAGAAAGCCTATGTTGACATTCTTAGGTTTCTCTAACACTTTCTCATCTGAACTATTATTGTTAATCCTTTTGTGCACAACTGGAGTACCATTAGAATCAACAAACTTAACATGTTTAGGTTCAGAAACTATGTTCTTACCTTCAGATTTAGATGTGCTAGCTTCTATTTTTCTATCATCAGTGACAATAGCTACATTAGTTTCACTTTTATCCTTTTCAAAACCTAAGGCATAAACCTTGCCAGGTATCTAACTGTTAATAATGTCATGAGTCTTTTTGCAAGAGGTATTCCATATGTGAAACCTATTTCTCTATTTCTCTAGTTCTTTTCTGACATAGTCATAAGCCTCAAGAATAACACTATAATCATGCTTAGCCTTATCAGAATTTAACCTGTACTGTTCCATTTTAACTAGCTCAGACTCTAGAAAATTATTTCTATCAACTAATTCATCATTCTTAATCTTAGATCATATCTTTCACTAGTACGAATTCTGAAGTTAGTCATAAGATTCTTAAACTCAACATGGATAGATCTAATATCATCAGAATCTAAGCTATCAAATGAATCAAGAGAGTGAAGTGATACCTTAACAGAAGATGGAAAAGTTTTCTTTAGAGAACCAGGTTTATCTGAAGCACTTGCCATCAAAGCAATATTGTCATAATCTAATTCATCTTCAGAATCGCTGGAATCTGCCCAATCTTTATGTGTGACCATGAGTGCATTACCCTTTCCAGAACTCCTAGGCTTCTTACACTCACTAGCAAAGTGTCCAATCTCGCTGTAGTTAAAGCACTTAATCTTTGCCTTTTCAAGCTTGATGATTGTACTTTTACCTTTGTCACTCTTCTTCTCTTCTTTCTGTTGAAAAGGTCTTTTGCTAAATCTTCTCCTGTTGAATCTTCTTTTCTTGAAAGCTTTAGCAAACATAGCAAAGAGTTCCTACATCTCTGATTCGGAATCATCATTGTCAGAGTTTATATCTGTAGTCTCTGACTCAGAACATTCTTTGCCCTTTTTCTTCCTTGAGTCTTTTACAGCATTTTCAGACTTTTCTTTTGGAAGCTTCTTTGTTTCAGATTGAGCAGTAAGTGCAACAATTTTCAACTTGCCTTCACTTCTGCTCTTCTTCTACCGTCTATCAAGTTTATAAGCCCTCAATTTTCCATAGACTGCCTCTAATGATAATTCATCCAGATTATTACCTTCTTCAATAGTAGATATCTTCTCATTGTAGAAATCAGGCAAGGCTTTCATGAACTTTGCATTCATATCCTCCAAGTCATAATACTTGCCATGCATGGCCATCTCATTGATAAGTTTTGTAAACCTATCAAAGGTATCAATAAGTGACTCACCGGACTTGAATTCAAAATACTCATACTGTTGTATGAGAAGTCTCATATTCTTCCTGACAGGTTTAGTTCCTTCACAGTGAACCTTTAAGTTGTCCCATATATCCTTCGTAGTTTTACAAGAAAGAACATAGTTAGTGAGAACAGAATCAAGACTGTTGAGTAGTATGTTTCTCACTTTAGCATCCTTAAGAACGTTCTCCTTGTCCTTGTCTAACCATTCAGATTTTTCTGGAATAACTTTTCCTTCAACAGTTTCTTGAGGAATCACTTTCGTTGGAACAAAAGGTCCATCTCTTATCCTATCAAGATAATCAGGGTCTGTTGCCTCCAGGTGATGCAACATCTTCACTTCCCAATGAGTATACTCATTTTTCTTGAGCATAGGGATCTTAGTATTGCCATCCTTGTAACCAGACATGATTGCAGATCTTTTTGATTATTCGAAATCAACCTGCTCTGATACCAATTGTTAGCCCGAATAAACTTGTAGAAGGGGGGTTGAATACAAGTATAAGTAATCGTGTCTGATATTTGTTTGAATATGTAAACAAGAACAAAAGAATAAATCAAACTGTTTGTATTAATAATATCAAATACAAACTCTACCAAAGGTGTACAAATACCTTTAGCAGCTGCTCTCAATACAAATCTCTCTCTCTATAAAATACAAACTCTACCAAAGGTGTACAAATACCTTTAGCAGCTGCTCTCAATACAAATCTCTCTCTCTGTAAAAACCTTAACACACAAGTTAATACAGACTCTCGATCTCTCGCTTCTATTACAATGATATTGAGAGAGTATTTATAATGCTACCTATCAACTAATAACAAAAAGTAATGATCAATACATGGTAATTTTCTACCGTCCAGTTGATAGTTTCCATCAATAGTAAAATCTTTCCTTCATGATTACTTCTTGCTGTTCTTCAAAACAACCGATCCTGAAATATAGCACTTTTCAGTTTCTGTAGCATCCGTAATGACATCATCATTATTATATCTGATATCAGGATTTCACATTGCATCAGGACTTAACATCCCATCAGGATCTGACCATAGTTCCTGAAATGTAGTCCTTGATACCCTGTTCCTGACTAAACTCTACAGATTACTGTCTAACTTATATATCCTATACAAAGTGCTAAATCCTTTATAAGATCAGGATATTACAAGAAGTACATGCAAATTCTATTCTCAACATCACAACTTATAAATTATTCCTAACACCCATAGATTTTGAAAACAGAGGTTGACGGAAAAGGATTAACTGATTGACACGAATTACGAAAAATACTTTAGATATTATCTATTAACACGTAACATATAATAAACACATACGGGTATCTTTTCAATCATTTTAATCCTTACCCCCTAATACCCATTCAACTTTTAACACTTTGACTCGTCAATCTGAAATAAAATAAATTAAAATATTTTTACTCTATTTGTACAAAATAATTTAACTGAAAATTCACGATTCTTAAACTGATATGATTTACACTTATTTGTTTCATTCCAATTTAGGTGCCTAAATTCTTAATTGTGATCTTTTACTTAATTTTTCATGTTTAGGCTTTGTTTTTTAAGCAATATCACATTTGTGGCATTCTTCAGTTTTTAATATTATGAAGATGTACACCTGAAACTTAGATTACACTTGAAACTTAGATAATCAATTTATTGACATGGCGTACTATTAATTATTGTCACTACCATTATTGGAATTGTAAATATTTGTGTTGTTTGTTATATCGAATTAGAGCGGTAGCAACTTATTGAGTTGTTTCACTCACATAAACACGAATTATTTATAATTTTACAATTGATCTATATACGTTAATATTGTTGTTTCATGATTGATCTATATATGAAAAAGTACATACGCTTCTACACTATCTTACAATACATGAAAAACTAAGTAAGAAATGACATATATCTATATATCCGAAGTTCGACACCTAAACCGGTTAAACCCGTATAAAACTTGAAGCATACTACAATTCATATTTATACATGTATTTGTTGAGAGTACTTTTCAAGTACTAACTTTACAATATGCAGTACAATATATATCACAAAATATTAGTTGTAACAAAAAATATTCAATTTTTAATTAATATTTAACATATTTTATAGTCTTTACTTGTTATATGTCAATGAAAAATAAAGTTATTAAGTAATCTGAAATTATTTGATTATTTAAAATAATTAAGAAAACAAACTATAAATTTATTTTCATTAATTTAATTGTAAAAGTTATATTATTATATTACCGATGTATTTTTTTATGTTTTGCACATGGTAATATTTTTGTGTAGTTAGATTGAATATGGTTAGAAATTAAAAAATTGTTAAAACTGTTATAAAAGATCCAAGTTAAATGTTTAAACTTTGGCTTAACATAATTAAGACAAACAAAATAACATTATAAAGAAAAAATAGAAAAGTTGTTGTATGAAACAAGAATCAGGCAACAACACCAACTGTACATTCATCTAGCTTGTATTTGGACCCGAATAATTATGATGATAGCTGTGAGCCCAGGAGATCTCGAACAATTGGCCATTTTCTAAAAAGTGGTCATTTTTGTTAAAAAAAACTTTAAAAATAAGTTATTTTTGTCATTTTTTCCATATAATTTAGGGACGGAATAATTTATTATCCCTTTTTACAACAAACAGTTATAATATACGTATATATTTGCAAGAATATAATCAGAAGAGTTGCATACCTCCTGGTTGTTGGATAGCAATTGGTATGGGATATTCATTGGCAACAAAGGCAGGGATGAAAGTGTGTGGGTCCGCCCAGGAAAATCTCGGCTGATCAGTGTTGAAGCCTTCTCCAATAACTTCATTCAGGCGTATGCTAAGGAAAGTTTGGTTTACGAATGGATGTTCAATCAATTCGGCCCTATTAGGCAGCAGATCAATAGCCTCATTGATGACCGCCCCTCCTCCCTCGACCACCGCTCCCCCCGCATCCCCCATTATTAAGGGTTTCTATTCTCGTCCCTCCCTTTTCTACGTTCAATTTAAATTTTAGTAAAGAGTTTAGACAGGATCCATAATGGGCTTCTCTTGGATATTTTCATGGGCTTCTCTCGGATATTTTAAGGGATATTTTTTAGATTGGGCTTTTCTAAAAAAAAATTAGTAATAGGGATGACTTATAATGGGTAAGGTATTATCCGGAGAATTCGGGAAACTACATAATTATCAACATTTTTGTAATGTTAGTATGTCGTGTAACATGGTCACCACCATATCATTCAATATATGTTCTCTAATTTATTTTTATTATGTTCTTAAACATATATTTTGTAACAGTTCTGTATGTTCTGTAAAATGATAGTTGTACAGAATATAGTATATATGTTTAAGAACATGATAAAAAAATGAATTAGAGAACATATGTTGAATGGTGTAGTAGATAATATGTTACATGACATACTAATATTATAAAATTGTTGATATTTATATAGTTTCCCGAGTTACCTGACTAATAATGAATTCCCAATTGAATCAAGGCCTATATATATATATATATATGTGTGTGTGTATGTATGTATTATAACATAATAAAATTACATCAATCATAAAAAATAATTAATTCTATATTTAAAAACTAGTTAGTTCTCCCCAAAATATGCAAATACCTAACATATATCATAGATATAATTCATAATAAATTGGGATATTTACAGAAATACATAAGATTTTAACAATTCTTTCCAATTTTACTACCATCCAACTAGCATTTCACTTCTATAAAATCATTTTTTCAAAATTGCTACCTTATTATAATTTTATGTTTTCAATATTCCAAAAATACTACTTTCCTCGGTTGCAACTTTTGCAACCTCATTTACAACTTCGATGCTACAAATTTCTGATTGCAAGTTCCGGGTATTATATAGAAAATACTGGGTATGAGATTAAAATGCAACTTTGCGTCAAATTGGACGATATAAATAATTATATTTTATCATTTTAGCTTAAAATAATCATACTTTTATATCGGTAATTATTATTTTATATTAATATATTAATTATAATGGTCTAATAAAAATTTCTAAAATTTTATATGAAATATAAAAAAAAGTTTATTTAATATATATTTAATATGTACAATTAATGATTAATTAAAATGCTATTAAATATAAGAAAATTATTTTAACAAAAAATCAAAAATGTGAAAAATCAAGAAAAATATATTGAAATTTATGAGTGAAAACCTATCCGATCCCTTGTTATTATAATATATATAGATATAGATAAATTATTTATATTTTTTGCTCACTTATATATTTTTGCATTTCTTTTAGAATTTGATGTTCAAATAAGTTGAGGCATTGATATGAGTTGTGACATGGACACATGAAATTGATAGAAAATAATGATAGAGAGATACCTGATAAATAAATAATTTTTATAAACTAATATTATTTTCTCAACGTAAATTAACTCTGGGCCAAGTACTGTAATGTTAAGTTAGGGTCACGGTTAACAGTAAAAAAAATCATACAAAGTTACAAACTGCTTACATTTACACAGTTATGAGTTGGTGTTTGAAAATATTGTGAAAAATGAAGTAGGAGTTGGGGTTCGATGTGTGCTTTCTGTAAACATGATTATGCGGCAGAATTTGTGGGAACAGGCAAATGAGAAAATGTTGAAATTGATTTGAAATGCCACATTTCTTATACAAATTTTAGTACCATCCAACTAATAGAGCAAGTATACGCTGGCCCATGGTGAAAATAAATAAAGACTACATTAAAATATTAAATATATATACACATGAATACACAATTTCTTTTATATAATATTTAAGAGATGATCATGGATTTAAAAGCCTTTGATTTTAATAAGCATTTGATTTTGCTTCATCCATAAATAGTGAAATGAATGATTCATTTCTTATTTGACAATTGAAGAACTACTTAAAACTTTAAAAGCCTTTTAACTGTCAAGATCATGCAAGCAGATCTCTCAGAAGAAAAGAATGTAAAATCTTCCAACAAAAGTCAATGTTTCCATCCATTTTCAGCTCAAAGTCCACGGACAATGGAGCAGGAAAGTATAATCACTCCTAAAAATTAGCTTAACAAGCGAACTGAAGATGGCACAATCCCCTGATCATGAAGTTCATAACTGTGAAGACGAAGATATAAGTTCCAAACCTCCATACCGTCTGGTACTACCTGTCCTATACTCCATGTATCTAAGAGGATGAGAACGATATTTGGCTACTCATTTACTTTCAGACGCTTTGCTGGTTGTTCAGTTGAATCGTCAACGACAGTTGACACGAGATCTTTAGACATTTCAACTTCCGGTTCCTTTTGCTTCTCTTTTATATTAGCAGAACTGCCTTCTGATTCTGGGATGGCATTGTCTGGGACATCCACTGCTAACTTAGGCTCCGGATGTAAGGTCCCTGGTTCACTCTTGGCAGGGGAATTCAGAATTGCTTCAGGTTTGTCCACATTTGACGAAGATGCATTTACCATATTAAGACCAGACTTCTGTTGCTTCTCAAACATCATTTGCAGCTGTTTCCCTTGTTCTTCAATTCGCAGCTGTAAATTTCTTTGAATCTGAAGAAGATTTTATAAAAGACATCAGTTTATCATAGATTAAACGGTAGGGGCTATGACAAGTATTAAGACCTCAACATTTGTTATTTAAGAGATGAGAGCTGCCTCATTATAAATATAATGCCAACAAAGTTGGAGCGAACTTTTTCTGCAGAAGCAAAACAATCTCAGTACTTGCTTCATTCCAACAACATACTTCCTTAGTCGTAGCTAGGGATGATTGCAGATAAAATTGTTAGTACAACAAAAAAAGAAGCATTTATACCTCAAGCTGTTCATGCAGCCGTTTCTGCACTTCCATCTGCAAACGTAATGCCTCTGTGATCTCAATACCCCTGTTACCCCAGGAGAGCAAACAAATTTATAAGAAATCTAATAGCTTAAAAAGAAACAAGTAAAATAAAAGTTATAGAGGTAATTTAAACAATGGTGCTAATACAGATAAATAATCTGCATCGTGCTAGTAACAAGCCTTTATATAGTCTACAATGATAACTACAAGTCCAATGCAATGCTAAAAGAGGTGCTATTTCTATAATATAGCATCAACTATAGAACACACCCCTCCAATGCAATGCTATACTTGGTTCTAAAATAGAAAAATGCTATAGTTGGTTCTAAATGGAGAACCAAGTATAGATGCATCTATAATTGCCACATTGGACTTGCTCTAAGTAGCAATAAACCTAATCAATTATCCTTGTAAACTTTTACTTATCCTACTAACCACTAAACAAAATATTTAATTTAGAAACAATTCAAAACAATATCCAATTAACTTTAAATTATCTTCAACAGTGACTACACAAAAAATCCCAGGAAAACTGTTAGAAAAGAAAATATTACTGTAACTACCAACATTCTCGGAAACTGTAAGACAAGAAGCTCCTCAGTTAATAAAGTAGGATAAACATTCTAAAGGAATAGCTTACGATACAGCAATTAAACCAATATAAAATTTGAACATTGAAACTAAAAATTTAAACAAGAAAATAAATTATATGTTTAAATGGCTTTACATCTCTTAAGATAACAAATATATTGCATTTAAACATGTTCTGCAAGCGAGATGTACTGGATGCGTCTGGTCTGGTTTGCTTTAGCTTACCATTCAAAATCGAATCCGCAAATAAATTCATTTCAACTTCAACAAGATAATCTATAGCAATTTTTTAAGAAATCTTTGATAGGTAAACTAGAGCCAAAAGTATATATCCCAGATGGAACTTAAAAGAAACCAAGCTAACTTGCCATCCAAAGAGGTGTTCAATGCTGACAATTAACAAAGGTTACAACCTTTTATTGTGAATAATTAAACACACACACACCCCCCTTGTCTTTGACAAGGTTTGAACTCTCGATCTCCCGTAAAGGGAGCGAGGGAGATATAAGGAAAATAAAAAACCACAGCATCTATAGTTTTATATCTGGTCGCGAAGATGTCACCTCAACAGTATGCAAGTTTGTATATGACAAAAGATCTACAATAATCACATTAATAAACTGAAAAAAGGTATAAACTCACGTTTTTAAGTCCAGAGATGACAACTCTTCAATAGGAGTTAGTTTTCTCTCAGAAGATCCTGCAAAATGGGAATCACAACGATAGAGATCAATGCCTACATGTCAACTTTATATCTGTCAAGTCACTAAAGTAGTAAAGTCCATATCAAATAAAATTCAAGTATTCAACCACTACAAAGGAGAGATAAATCACAAGGTGAATGGTGAAGATTAAAAATCTAACATGGAACAATTACGTTTAATTAAGCAGACACTGAGATGAAACTTACCTATGCTTCCATTACGTGACAAAACAATAAAACTTGATAAGTCTATTTGTAATTTTGTATATTTCATTTCTGACCATCATTAACTTGCTGAAATATAGAACAGTAGGGTTTGTGCCTGTTGATTTTAAATTGAATGTAAAATTGAAGATTTTAAGCTAACACAGGTGACCGGTGAAATGACAGATTAAGAGAGCAATGAAATCATTAGAGAAAGAGAGAGGATGGAAGCATTAGAGAATGAGAGAGTGGCATAAAGTGAAATATGAGGGTCTGTAGTATTACTGCAATGACTAATGTATATATGTAACGAGGGTTGCTGGGCCGGTCTCCAACTGTGGTGATATACCGGTCTTAAAATTATTATCATTATATATCTTAAAGATGGCTCGAATGTATTGACCATTAGGTATATAATAAATATCTACTTTAATTTCTATTATGAATTTCCGGGCGACCCTTCAGGGCAGTTTTGGGTCAACCAGAAACTGACCTGAACCATAAAACCTTTGACCCTAATTCATATATTTAAACTGAAATCATGTAGGATATGTTCATTCCTACTGGTTACTACCTTATGCTATAAGCTTATATATCTCAGATGTACAGATACTGTTGCAAAGTTGTTAAGGGCACCAATAGTCAAATGGAATGAAACCATGCAGACATAAAATGTTGAACCAAAGGACAAAACCACGCATGTCAACACTAACGGAATATACATATAACGTGTTTTTATAAAGATTCGGTAAAAGAAAATCAAGACATTGTTTTGGAATCATTGGATGTGCATATATGAAACCATAGAAGGATTTATATATGCTAAATGGCTCCATGCAAAATTTGAATGTGTTTTAACATTTGAGGTTCAAGCTGACAAGTGCCAATAGAGCTATGGAACAAAGCTCAAAGTTCAACTCTCATCATCTTTACTGATGCAACTTCAAAGAATTATGAATAAACATATTCAAGAAGACAAAAGGAGGTTCCAGAAATTAATTAGGTTTAATGACCAGGTTCATTCTATGATTAAGTTAAATGGTACGGAGTCCTAAAGTCACAAGTAAATTAGTCAAACAAGTATAGAAGTATCTTAGGAGTTCAAAGGTCCCTAGAATTAGATATCTTGAATGTTATCTAGCTAGAATTTTCCTAAGAGACCTATAAATACTTGTATCAGATTTGTTTATGGCAGAGTGGCATGAATTAAGTTATATTACTTTCTTGGGTATGAGACCTAAGCAATATAGGTGTGAGGTCTAGCTTATTCTCCTTTTCTTTTCATAAATCAGTTCACCATTCTCTCTTTTGTTCCATTACTTATTTTCTGAATTGTTCCATTTCTACTGCGGTCTCTAACTCTTTAATTGGTCATTGGCTCGGTCTAAAGTTCTAAACACTGAATATAAAGATCCTGCATCATTTACACTTAGAGCTCATAGACATATCTGGGAATTAGATTATGCAATTCCCTTCCCATATGCAATTTTGAAATCATGCTTAGAATGTCAATCACTTTCAAAATAAGGTACTTCATACTGCAATTACTTGGAAATAGCCCCAGTCAAAAAGTTGTATAAATTTTAACAGTGTTTCTAATATTCAGTCAGAAGCATGTAATTCAATTACAAGTAATTAGAAGCATAGCAAAACTGAACCTGTAAGAATATATGAACAGTTTTTACCTTCGGTTGGCTCTGGTTTATATCTTGCTGTTCGGTATTTCTGCCATACAAAGAACACATAAAAGGCTATATTAAAAAAAATGCAAAAGCAAAACCACCTCAATTTAGAATCAATTTTTGCTAACAAGTAGCTTCTAACTTAATATTTGTTAAATAGAGTAACTTTTTTGTTTGTTTGTTAAATTTTTAGTTGTGACTTATAATTGACTCGTAAATTGAATTATTAAAAGTGGTAAATTCACAAAAATTAGTAATTCCCTCACCAAATATAACTTTTAAAATATTTTGTCAATTTCTTGTGTAACTTATATTTCATCAAAATCAATTACAAAGTATCTAAACCGAAATAATTTATTAGAAAGAAAAAATAATTTTCTTTTTATAAGTAGAAAAAAATTAACTTTACTTGCTAGTCACCAAAATAATCTTTAAGTAACAAGTAACGTTTATTATGGTAAGCCAAACGGAGGACAAGGAACCAACAACACACCTGCAAATGACTTTTTACATGGTAAATGGTCAAACCTTCAACTTTCATTTGCTTCAGCACACCCTTGGGAGTAGCTCCTGTGGATCAAGATCAAGTAATCACTTAAACAATGTTTTATGATTCTGTAGCAAGTACAAAGATATAGCAGCATGAAATTACTTTCGCTGCCACCAAGCTTGTTGACTGCCTCAACAAATGCTTCATGCAGTTCTGGTGTCCAACGCATACGTGATTTGGTGGAACTGCCTCCAGCCGAGGATGATGGGGTGGCAACAGTGCAAATCTCTCCAGATGAAGCAGGAAGCTGCTGATTTACTTGGTACTGCTGATGCGTTTGTGGCTGCTGCACGGGGCAATTCACTGCTGTACTGGATACTTGCTGTGGGATCTATAATATCAAATATTAAAGCTGTATATAAGTTTAATGTATTTAAATTCTTCTAATATACAAGAAGAGGTCAAAGCACATCCAGAAAGGCAAAAACCTAAGTAGAGAAAAAAAAATCCAGAATTGCTTATTTTCCAACCAACCAACCTGTGGTTCTGGACCTGCACTACCAGTTTCCACAAGGATGTTATCCCAACCTGAAGCCAATGCTTCATCATCAGTAATTAATTGGTCAGCCCAATCTTGCCAATCACTTGTCTTGCTGAAATCCTCAGAAGGCATGACACAAACAGCATTGCTGTCATTAATCTGAGTATTTACACCAGGGGAGTTTGCAGGACCGTCAAGATAGCTGTGTACAGACTCTGGACACCAGGAATCATTGTTGTTTTCTGTAGTATAGCGACTTGATGCTGTGGATTTGAAAACTCCAGAATCACAATTTTGTAATGTCATAGTTGCCCCGGGATTTGATGACTGAGATATGAAAGGAGATTTCCTTGAATGCTTTTCATGAGGTGCAGATGTAGAGTACTGAAGATCAGAAGAGAATCCAGCAGATGAAGAAAAAATGTGACCAACAGCCCCACTACTGGAAGAGAACAGAGGCCGAACATCTGTAGGATTTGACACAAGTACTCTTTCCACGGAAACCTCTTGGTAATCTGTCAACTTGGGACTTGAAAGAACAGGAAAAGATGAAGATAAAGCTCCAGATGCTCCATGGCTATTTAGGGTACGTGCACCTGACCTTTGAAAGGCTAAACCTGGTCGTGCCTCCATTATTCCCGCTCAAAAGGATTACTTAAAATATTTAAATTAGGCAAGATCAGCAGTACACCTTTTCACAATACTTGGTACCTGTGCCAACGGAAAAGGGAAACATAATAAGTATTTCCTACTAAAAATTCATGTGTTTCCGAATACATTTCAGCATCAAAGTCCAATCATGCTTACTACGAGATGCTGGAGCACAAATGATTCTCAAAAAAATCAAAAGGCACAGCAGCTGCAGCCTCACTGTATAGGTGAAGGAGTTACGAAAGACACAACACTCTGGAAGGTATAAGCAGAATGGTCCACGAGTAAATAAGCCAGAAAGAACTTAACCTACACATGTTCTATTTTTACAGAAAAAAACAAACTAAACGCACCCAGTACATCCTGCTCATGGAGCAGGGTCTGAACTCAGGAGGCTAAGACGTATGTAAAAACTTGAAAATCTGTAAGTAAGATAACTCGATTAACTTCAACGTAATGGCTATATAGTAAGTAACAATAATCATATATACAGAGAAACAAAATTCTGTTAACTTCTCAACACAGTTCTTGCAAGCCGAGTAAAATTACATATTTTTGAAGAAACTTCTTCATGCCCATCAAAATATTCCTGTAAGTGTAAGCTTGCAAATTAGACTGGACTAATTTAGATTGTCACTCTATAATTTCTTACCATCTAGACTTATAACAGATTTCCACTACATAAAACATGTATTCCAACCTCTCCTTAGGCACGTGATAAGGATATGATTCACATACTTGATGAAAGATGAATTAACATATTACTCCATGTTCAACCTCAACAATTAATTAGGAGTTTTACATGACAGTGACAGATACAATGAAGCCTCATTTGGAGACACTGCAGAGTGATAAAAGTCGTTAAGCTTCACTTGATTGCACTTATAGATTTCCAAGGTTTAAACGAGGATATGGCTCAAGTGGGTTTTACGAGGATATGGCTCAAGTGGGTTTCAGCCTTTCAGAAAATAGCGGGGAAAGCATACAATTGGAAACATAATAGCCTGTAAAATGAGGTAACCGCCAATACATTTGATGGTCTTATGCCAAAGTCTAGAATATTTAAGATGAGCTTGCTTTCTGGGTCTTTTTTTTTTTTTGTTACCCTATAAGTTTATTCATTTTTTATTTGCACTCAGTGGTGTCTAATCATACCAAGAAAATACGCCAACACTGATTACTAGTCATTTTTATCCTTCCACTTGTCCCCTGATCAAAGGAGATTCAAATCACTGCCGGCGACCAAAACATCTGCATGGTTCACTGAAGATGATGCATCTGACCAGTTGCTGTAGGACTGGGAGCAAGTAGTAACAGGAACTCCGCTAATTAATTTCAAAGAACTAGGATTAAATTTAGGGACAAAGCTAGAGAGAGACACTGACTTTAGGACCGAAATGAATTTCATTCATAAAGTTTAGGGAGCTAGTGAGTAGCTGGCTGTCTTTGGAAACTGTAGAAACATAAGAAACCTGTACAACTTTCTAACCCAGTGCCCTGGCTAAGAAAGCCTACTCAAATTTCGACATTGTTCCCCATCAAGTAGGGGGTTATTGAAAAATGTGGTCATTACTAGCATTTCCAACGTATATAAACACAAGAACATATCATCTCAAAACCCAAGCCTCACATCTATACCTAACTAAATTATAACCGGACACTTGACCTTTTTTGGCTTTCCATTTTGACCAGCTTCACCAGTCTACCCTCAAACTTGGTTACACAAAAACAACCAAACAATACACTTGAGTTGTGATTGTCAAAAATAGCTAAATCTTCTGTCTCCTCCAGCTCAAAGAACAAAAGTACATATCAACACATGGTAAACAATCATCATGTATTACTCAGAACACAGAATGTCCAAACACATATATTAAGGCATATATACATATATATCATAAACATAAACTAAATTCAAAACATGGGTCTTGTAGATTGCAGACTAAGCATAAAAAAATCAAGAAAAAAAATTAAAAAGTCTAGAATCAAAAAATTAAGCTGAATTAAAAAAAGGGTGTTGAAGATTCTTACCGAAATCACATAAAGTTGTAAACTTTAGACCTCAATTGATCCAACAAGCCTCAAAAGAGTTGAATAAAAGAATAAGAAAGCTAATTTTACACACAATTATACATACAAGGCATCTGTATCTATAAATTTCAGGAAAAGGGGTGAGTTGGGTTTCAGTGATTTGAGTCGCCGGTGGTGCTTGTTCCTCTAAAGAAATTGAATGGTGACCAGTGCGTTCTTGTTCATTTTGGATTCTATACAATCTTCAAGGGAAGAGACAAAAGATGGGCCACTCTCAGATAAAAGCGCGTGAAAGAGACGTGCAGAACAATACAAGAGAGGGTTGATGATTTGACGAGTGCGTGGGACCCACGAGAGAAGAGCAAGTTGTGAATGATTAATCGACTCATGGGGGATCATAGGGTTAATCGAGAAGCTTACGTTATTTGTATATTCTCCTGATCCTGATCCTAATTAGGCTTTGTTTTATACTTCCTCCGTCTCGTTTCCTGTTTTTAAAAACACGTTTGCCAACGCACACTTTTGATCATTAATATCTTGAATTTTGTATTAGTACTAAATAAAATTTAACTGTATTAAAGTACTCATAAATACGAATCCAACAAAATCACTCATGACTATATTTTGTCTTATAAATTATGCGTAAATTAGTAATCAACTGCTTATAATGAATAGTATAAAAAGTCAAAACAGGAAAGACAATACGAGACGGAGGGAATAATAAATTGTGTGGGTCCGTTTATGTCCTAGTACTAAAATTATTTGAGGAATATTGGTTTTGTACTATGTTTCCGAGTAAATCTTGATAAAATAAAATTTAAAATAAAATTTAATATTTTTTAAATAGGAGAGTAGAAAATCTGAGATATTTAATATAATATAATTTTATGTGTAAATATGAGTGGACATTTTTGTAAAATCAAGATTTATTTAAAATTTTATTTATTAGCCCTGTGGACCTAATAAATTTTAAAGAGTATTTTAGGAAAGCTTCCTGAAGTTAATCTCAGGATCCTTTTCCTCTTTAAATATTTGTAATGGAGGTCAAAGATATATTAAATTTATTGCGTTGAGAGTAAATCAAAATGATTGTTTGGATTTGTTTTTTTTATCTATTGAAAATTTGAAATTATGCAGCATAGGTCATGTTGTCTTTTTTGTTTTCAAAAAATAAAAAGGTCATGTTGTCTTTTAATTTTAACTTATTTATTTTAATTAATTATAAGTTTGTTTACAATGATTCATCATTTATATTTGCGCGAAAACGATTTCTATGTTAAAATATATCAAAATTCCACCTTCTTATGTATGTACATAGTTTGCGACTGACAGAAACTAATATTCTTCTTGCATATATTTTTTTTATCAAAAAGTAAATCGTAATTCAATTATATGATCAAATGATAACTTGCAATATAAACTACCTTTGTTGGTATGTATAAACAATATTTTTTTTAGTGTGTTTAATTTTGAAATGATAATTTTTTTAAGTTAGCCAAACAATTAAGTTAAGCAATTTCTGTACGCAGTTTCTTAAACATTAGTACATTACCATATCATAATTCATAATGTGTATCCAGTATTAATCTGCAGCACATCCGTGTAAAACAAGATAAAACACTAGGGAACAGTTCATCTACAACTAATCAAAGAATATACAAATATCTATTGGTCCGTTTGGCCAGACTTAAAATAAGTTCTTTTGGACTTATTTTCGGATAAAAATTTCATATTTTGATAATTTTTTTTATACAAGTATTTAATGTATGTTTGAGATTCTATAAGTTGCAAAAAAAAGTTAACTTTTTTCAGGAAAAAGTTAAGAATCTCTAACTTTGTCTTAAAATAAGTTGACTTATTATGGAAAAAAGTTCCCCCAAACACCCCCTATATTATATTTAGCCAAGATGCATTTTTTTATATTCTCACATTTTGGCACTTAAAATGAAGAAACCGAGGGGAGGAGGTGATAATAGTGTGGTGTGGTTATTCGTAAGAAAATGATGTGAGATGAGATGCTCTTTCAAATGCCTATAAGGGCAAAGGGGAGGGACCAACAGATGCCATTTCTTCATCTCTTACTAATATTTTGAGGGCAACTTTCCTTTTGTCTCGTCAGTGATTCAAGTGTGTGGTCCTCATCTCATAACCCATTAGCATCAACAAGCAAGGGGATTTTTCTTTTGTCCGAGAAACGATTGGCAATCGCATGGTTAGTCCTAGAATGGGAGTAACAGAATCCAACGGACCTCAACCAGGTAATCGAGGTACGATGGCCTCAGATGACCTCTAATTAACGGACATGCATTCACACAAGAACCGAATGTGAATGATCCAAGTGCGATGACTTCTAATTATTATCTTCGAGTATGTGAATAAAATGCACTTAGACAAGAGCAGGAAGAGTATGATTAAAGTATGATGGCCTCTAGTTCTACACTATAAGAGTAAATGAAAGAATATGCATTTAGACAAAGACCAAATGATCAAAGTACAATGGACTTACGCTGTCAGTATCAGAATGGAAAAGATTAAATGAAACTATCATTGTGCACAGTTGATCATGGGGCAGTAAAATTTTTATATACAGAATATTTCTTAGCTGCTACACCACGAACTTCATTTCATGTTAAACAAATAAATATAACTTTATTAGTCTTTCTATATTAAAACTATGAGAAAAAGACACTGGATAAGACTTTTTTCTATTATTGTAACTTTACGGACTATTGTAACATTCCTAAACTTGTATCGAAATCAAAAGCAAACCTAACCAATAATACAATAATAACTCCTAAGACCTAGTAAGATAAAATTAGCTTAGTTGTGATCAGCTACTTGAATTCTTTAATTTCACACTACCCTATTTATATATTTATGCACTATAATTCAACTCCACACGAAAGTAGGTTACCACTTATGCATAAAACTTAAAAGTCTTGCTCCCTGCAACCATGAGAAACGATCAGCTAGTGAGCAGATATTATCTAAGTTTTGGAACCTGAGGGAATAACTGCAGTGCACTTTCATTTCTTTAATCAGAGATTGCTCCAACTTTGACTGGAACAAAGTAACTGCCTCGAGAAGTATGGTTCATGTACAAGAAAAACGGCTGTTGGCACCCTTCTTCCAGCACTAAGATATGAAAAAATTACTGAGCAACTGCACATATATCCATGCTGACCTTAATTTTTACTTTGTCAAACACACCATTTTCGTATTTCCCATCTCCTTGTATCAAACTGAGCAAGACTGCAAGAAGAAGAGCTTAAAAATACATAAAATTAGAAAGGAACTTCAACGCATAAACACTTTTTAAATAAATCATGAATCATTGTCACCTGAACTCTTTAAAATTAAACGTGAAACTAGTGCTTTTGATATTGTCAACCATCCATTGGTAGCATGCCCCTGGTGGGCATCATTCTGGATGAAATTTGATAACATTCTCAAAATATTCTCTCACATAGCCTATTGAACTCTGTTTCCCTACCTCAAGTTCTTATTGGTCCCTACTAATGGAAAAAGCATGGCACTTGACTCTGGTACTGTAACATCAATAGTTAAAAAGAGCAACTTTAAGATTGGATAAAATTCGTTAAAGGTGCTATATGCTACTTCTTGCAGAAATTTATCCTGATGAACAGATAGTCGGAGCCGGAGGGGAAAGGAGAATGCGATTAGCTACAATGCAAAAAAAAAAAGTAGTACAGACTGTACATGCCTTTAAGTATATAGGCTGATATGGTTGGCCATATTTATTTATCAGATTCCTTCATCTAATTCTTGCAAAGTTTGACTGGACTATTATGAAAATTTTACTTTTTAAGCACAAGACTATCTATTTTGATGAGCCAATGATATTACAGAATAAATAAATTACTTGACAAGCAATTTAAATTCAGGAGCTCT
Source organism: Saposhnikovia divaricata (assembly GCA_036435485.1). Taxonomy (NCBI): domain Eukaryota; kingdom Viridiplantae; phylum Streptophyta; class Magnoliopsida; order Apiales; family Apiaceae; genus Saposhnikovia; species Saposhnikovia divaricata. The sequence continues at coordinate 19,639,171 of CM071599.1, read as the reverse complement.
TACCATCTGCAACATGGTAGTGATCTGCCTCAACTGCTAGTACTTTCATTCATTACGTGGGAGCCACGTATGTGAAATATGTAAAGGCACCAAATCCTCTCAGCAACCTCACCTGTTGTATGCCTAGCATTATTAGGATGTCAATGACGACCGTCTATAAATTTTACATAGAAGTGCAAAAAAAGCATGAAGATTAATAGCCATGTCCCTGTTTCTCAATTCTAAGGCACGCCAAATATATAGACAACAAAAGGAGGGGAGGGGGAGAGGGAGCTCACAATCTTTGTGCTCCTTGCCATCTTTCCAGCATCTAACGACAAAAAACAAATGAAACAATTAGTGTTGGTAAAAAAAATGATTTCTGAACCTATATAGAAAGGCTTCACATTCTTATAACCTGATTGCGAAAGGTTCTTGTTTGAACTGACTCTCTATTTCATTTACATACAACCTGAACAACTGTGACCTACAAGCATATTTGTCCAGAAAAGTTTAGGCCAAAAGATCTACAATACTTAAAACAACAAAGACGTATAATAATATGGCACCCCGGTGATGAAAGGGAGATGTGCTTAGACATCAAAGCACCTTAATTGAATAGGTTACAAATAAGGAGACCTACGAATATCATAAAAGGTCTGGGACTTAGTCGTTCAGTGTTCACAGATGACTTGTTCATAATGTAATCATTCTATCTATCGGAAACTGACAACGATAGTAAAGAATGGATTGTGTACCAGGGGGGAATAGATATTGCTGCTAGAATGGGTGATAGCTTCCATAACTGACGAACTTGACTGTTCAATAGTACATCCAGATGCTCAAGTATACCTTTTTCCTAGTTAACAAAATTAAACAAAGAACTCAATGAATAACAATAACATCTGTTAATAGTTCATGACTGTAAGACCATGTAGTGAATAATCAACAACGCACTCTTTAGAATACAAGTATAAATTTCACCAATTCAACACAAATATGCATGTTACTGATGCTAATTTGTTTTGACATTGTACATACTACATAGTCAAGCATGTTGTTAAACATACAGACTACCTTTAAATTCATTCCTTCCTTGTCAGCATATATGTTCGAATATCTTCGCAAGAGTAAGTTTTGCACTTCATTGTACATCCTTGTGATAGTAAGAGAGTCGTAAGTTATTGACATGAAATGGTCAACCAATGTACTCCATCTGCCAGCAGCACACCCTAATAACAAGAGTTCCTATCAAAATAGAAACATACGAGCAATTCTTATCAGCTAAAATGAGATCTTTAACTCATACTTGAGGGTTGAACTTTCACATCACAAGCTAATCTTCAGCGAAGAAATTAAACTTTCTAATGATAATATTTGCAATAATTAAATGACCAGATAGCAGTGCATTTGAAGTTTAATCAACTTACAACTGTTTCAAAAAAAATGTCATCGCTTCCTTCTCCTGATATATCTAGTCGTTCTAAAACCTGCAACCATTGGACTCTAGGGGCAGAAAATATCATAGAGGCGCCCGAGACCACTCTGATAGTCCTCTTGTCCAGTAAATACAACAGATTTTTGGTTCTCCACATGTTCCATGTGTCAGAGTTGATAACCTGTCCCTCCGCCCTAAATAAAGTATTAGCAGATTCCATAAGTTCGAGATAACAAAGTAAACGATAGATTCCTACTGGTAGCACAATCAAGAAATAACTAGGTTATGTGAGGTTAAATTTACTAACTACAGATTTGTTACCTGACCAAGACGGTTTTAGGATATAACTAATACTTGTTTCTTTCCTCAGCCACAATTAACTAATCCGTAAATACTTTTTATCATGTGGAAAATTAGAAATTATCAGATGATAATAAATTAATAACAGAAGAGGTGACAGGAGTGGATTTGTAGTGGTTATAGAAATTTTGGAATTAGATACAATAGAATGTACCTAAGTTCGTTGCTTTTTGACATGAGTCATTTTTCTGGTAATGTTTCAGCAATATTACGGTTCAAGCAATAGTCGGCAAATGGAAACGAGGCTACGAGCTAACAAAGTGGTAAAAGACTTGTTCATAAATATAAATAAGAGTATTAACTTACACTGGCCCTGCTGGTGGATTTAACTTCTTTGTGACTAACACATCAGAGAGTGAACTCCAGTTCCTATCAGTTAAGGTCTTAGATAGAATATCCAGGCCTGATTCGACTGATGACATGCACGACACTGATAAATGCCTTTTCATGAGCTCATGGATTGAAAGCATCGTAAAATTACCATCAGATCCATATTCAGATGTCAAATTGGGTACAGCTTCTGGACTTGTTCTTGACTCCTGCATGAAAGACCTCCCTTCTGATGCCGGGTCCATTGTTGCGCTTTTGAGCATTAACTCGTCGAGATATATATCAAGGGGATCACTTTCAATCCTACGTATGTCATCAAGGTCCACTTCAACAGTTCCTGCCATAAAAGCTTTTAAATGTGCTTCTCTAAGGGGTAGTGCTCGAATAAGGTGTTCTAGTACAAACTTTCTTGCTCTTCCAAGAGTGGTAGATGATAGCTGCTGAAGACCCTGCACTTTTAAAGGATGGAATGGTAATTAAAGAGAATTCGTCAAAATATATCAAAAATAAAGAATAAACACCGAAAAGTACTTAAATTTACAAAAACAATTAAACTTTAAAAATATTCACTTGCCTGCGGAAAATGTGGACTAGACTTCATTTGGGATAATGCAACATCAAGCTCCTTCAATGAATCTTGCTGATCATCTAGACAGCACAACCGACTAATGACCTTTAAAATTGATTTGGCCACATTTAGCAACACAAAAAAGGTAGAGTTGGACACCCATCACTTCATAAAGAAATTAATACATACAATTTTCCTATACGATAAAAGCGCATTCACTTTAGGGCAATCATGTAATCAGAAACTCTCAGCATACATTAGCAGGACTAATTAGCTATACAATAAGCTAGACAATATTCAGAAAATGACACAGAATTCGAGTCGAACCCGCTCGAATATTCAGAAAATCCCTAAAATATTAAGAGTACCCTAATTACAACCTGAAAACTCATTTTCCTAAAGTTCTCCATTCCTTTAAATTTGAAACTTGCATATTCATTATTATCACATTTCAGTGAGCTTTAGAATAGCACGAAATTGACACGTTTACGAACACCAACACGACTCCAACTAAATTGCCACCCTAGTCCCTAGTCAAATACCAAACACATAATGATAAGAAACAGTATAAAAAAATAAAATAAATAACAGGCAAAGAAACAAGAGTGAAGTGAGAAAGTACCAACATTTTCAAAGAAAATAGCCCATTGGAAAGCATTGTTGATATTGTTGGAATCCCAGTGAGCAAAATGACCAGTTGATTGATACCCAGATGCCAAAATCAAGATTTCAACAAACCCTTTTATCAGTTTCATCAAATCTTCCAGTGACATGTCAGGATGAGACCACCCCATGTCAATTCAACTGTAACCCCCCCCCCCCCCCTTCTTTTATATAGTAACAAATTGGGCCACCGGACTTAACAAAAAAAAAATTGGGCCACCGGGGATTTAATTACTTCTACTACTAGTCTGCACCATTTAAGCCTTTTGATACACAAAGTGTCGACTGAAAATTGATTTCTTAAATCAAATTGTTGGACTATGACTCTACGAGTCTACGATGGAAATAGTTTGTAAATTTTTTCCTCTCATTTTTTTAGGTTGTTTCACTATTTTAAATTAAATTGTTTCAAATATCATAATCTGAAAAGATGATCCCAACTATCACATTAAAATATTATATTTTTCATTTTTTTTATGAAAATAATATATCATGTAGCGTTTTGCCTTTTTTTGTTGAAAAAACTATCTTAAATTTGGACTCTGTGGGGGTCGGGGTGTTTTAATATTTTTTTTTTCGTTCTTTTTTTCTTTTCGTTAAATATGTATTTGCAATTTTTTTATGTTAAATATGTATTTGCAAACCCTAATTTTTTAGAAATCAGGATAAGTTAGGGTATAGGATCTAAGATTTAGGGTTATGAATTACAACCCTAAGTTCGTATACGATTTATTCGTCATTCTGAATATTTTAAAACCCAAAATGAAATTATTGAATCCCAAAGTTAATTGTTGAAACCCCATGAAAATACAGATAACATTTAAAAATTGAATCCGGCGACTAGTCCCGATTTTTTAAAAACCAGGATAAGTTAGGTCTGCCCTAAACCCTAAGTTCGTATACGGTTTATTCGTCGTTCTGAATATTTCCAAAACCTAAAATAAAAATGTTGAACCCCGAAGGTTAATTGTTAAACCCCTAAAGGAATACAAATAAAATTTAAAAAAATTAATAAAAAAATGGATATTTCTAAATTCCAAATGAAACCCTTAAAACCCCAAATGAAAAATATTTAACCCCAAAGAAAATACCTACAAAAATAAAACTGTTAAGTGAAAAAAAAAAAATATATTACACCCCCCACCCCTCCCCTCCCCTCCCCTCCCCTCCTCTCCAAGCATTACAAAAAAAAAAATGTCCTTCGTCAAAATGCCAAGCGATATAGCGTTATTAAAAAAAAATTGAAAACGTTACAACACTGTGTGTTAGTGAGATATTTGAGGCCAATGTTTTGAGTTGTGACATTTTGGACTAATTACTGTAGAATTGTAATATTTGGGATCTTTTCTCTTCTTTTCTTTTTATTGTAAGTTTATTTCCCTCCTTTTATAGGTTAAGCATAAATAAAATAATTACTTAAAAATAAATGAATAAACTCCAAATTTTACACTTGATTATCGAGAAGTATAATATAATATTTGACTAAAAAATGTCTAATATAATATGTATTTTAAAAAAACAAAGGATATTCATTTAAATAAATAGGGATAAACATGGTATGGGTGAAAGTCCAAAATATCCTGTTTTTATTATACGATGTCGAAATAATCACGTGCTGATTTTTTACCCAAAATAACCATGCGAACTCGCATTGAGCATATGCATCTCTTGAATGCGAGTACTGTGAAAGCGAAGTCCAACACCTTCTTAAAACCTAGCACACGCATACACCATAAGCGAGTAATCCAACCACTCCAGATCGACACGCATTCAGCGTATACGAGTACAACATATGCATCCGTTGGATGCGTGGACAGTGAAATCTACCCCTTCTCGAAACTTAGCACACACATACATTCGAATGAGCCGCTTCCTCCTACACACATTCAGCACATACGAGTAGTGCCGGCCAAACGAGCTGGGCCGGGCTTCGCACGGGTCCGGTTCGTGGCGGACGAATTCGTGAACGGCACGTTCCTAAACCGGGCCGGGCTCGGGTCGGTTACGGTTCAATAATATTGAATTCGTGGTCGAACAAGCGGTTACCCACGGGTCGTGCGGGCCGGATAAAGCAGGCTGCATTTTTTTTTAAAAAAAAACCGATCAATTCATTCATTAATATATTATTCTTTATTATCTTACTAAATGATTTTGAAAATTAATTTTATAAATGTAGTTAAAAGAGGACGGTACCTCATATAAATTTTATTAATTAAAAATATTTTACAAATGATTTGAGAGGACTCCTATCTAAAAAAACGGAACAATCGCATTAACATACAATAATAAAATACAAATCAAATAAACTATCCACTATTTATACAAATTAAATAAACTATCCACTATTTATACAAATTAAATAAACTATCCACTATAATTGTTGTTCACTTGTTGAGGTGCCAGATTCTGATGAAGTATCCATTATCATCCATGGATCGTCTTCACCATCTTCGTTTTCGTCTTTCTTTCCTTGCTGTTTTTTTGCGGCTTCATCCCAATCTTTTTTGCAAACACAAATCTTTACCGCGTCTGGCGCAAGACTTGATCTCTTCTCGTCTAGCACTCTTCTACCTGCACTAAAAGCGGACTCGGACGCAATTGTAGAAGCCGGAACAACTAAAATATCCCTTGCAATTTTTGCTAAAACCGGAAATTGTAACTCATGATTCTTCCACCATGTTAGTATTTCAAAATCATCATTTAACTCATAACTATAAGAAAAAAATTCGTTAATCATACTAAAAGCAGAAGCAGATACAGGAGCAGATGAAGTGGAAATTCTACATTTTTGTTTTTTAGTTAGTATAGATGCAATAGTACGATTAAACCTACTAACACCACTACTACTCTTAGGTGGCATAACATTTTGAGTTTTAGGAGCATACAAATCTATACGTTTATATAACAAGACTAAACAGTTATTTACATATACCAAATGATCATAATCAACTCCTAAAACTTCATAATAATGCTCTAACATATTTTCTAAACCTTCTTTTCTAACACCGGGATCAAGAAGACATGCAATACCATAAATATAAGGAAATTCTGTTAAGTATTCGATCCACTTAGTTTTCATATAAAAAATAACCGCAAAAAAAAAGCATCATTTTTTTCATAATTAAATAAACTAGTAACAATATTAACACATTCAATAATAACATGATGTACACTTGGTTCATAAACATAAGAAAAAACCGTTGTAGCATGTGCAAAACAATCAAGTAAGTCACGTACGGTAACTGCCAAATGCTAATCATGATCGGTAAGTATTCCACCTTCGTATTGGTGACTTGGGTCATCATTATATAACACGGTGATAATGGCTCTATATTTAATTGCTTCATTCAATAATTTATAAGTCGAACTCCATCTCGTAGGACAATCGATACCCCACTTCTTCGGCTTTAATCCATTATCCTTACACAATTTCTTGTACCTGGATCTATATGTACCCGCTAAACAAAGATACTTAACTACTTTCCTAATAGGTTCTAATAAATGAGTTAATTGTGCAATTCCTTTTTGGGCCGACAAGTTAATGATGTGAGCACAACATCTAATGTGTAAAAATTGTCCATCTAAAACTAAAGGAATATCAGTCCTAATATAATCCATACATTTGTTATTAGCAGCGGCATTATCTAAAGATATTGTGAATACCTTCTTATACAAATTAAATTCATTTATTGTTTCTGAAATTCTTTGTTTTATGTTATAACCCGAGTGTGACTCATCCATCACATCAAATGCAATAATTCGCTTTTGTAAGATGTAGTCATTATCAATCCAATGAGTCGTAATACAAATATAAGGCTCACCTTGACTCGAACTCCAACAATCACTAGTTAAAGAAACCATACCATCAAAATTACCTAAATATTCAATTAATTCGACTCGTTGACTATAATATTGTTTTTGTATGTGACGTTTAAGTGTGTTCCTGGGAATTCTTTTAAAGGCCGGATTTATTGAATTCTTCATCATATGCTCTAAATTTGGACTCTCACCGTGGGAGAAAGGTAATTCATCTAAGGTAACATATCTAGAAAAATCATCAATCATTCTATCTCTACTATAAGCAAAAGGCATAGCTCCACCGGTCGACGATGTCATAAAACCACCAAGTTGTGTTTGTTGTGGACCTCGACGTGCTTCTCCACTTTCATGATTCGCCTTCGTAATTTCGTGAATATTTTCCAAGTGTCGATTAAGTTTACCCGTACCTTGTCCCTTAGCCCACATAAATGGTGCTTGTTGTCGACCATTTTGTATACAAAGCAAACAATGAACTTTATATTTTGGTGGAGCATCCGATATTTTTACTTTATCAAAATATGTCCAAACATGTGAGGATTGTCTCGAACTCGTACCACCTACAAAAATTTACAAAATAGATAAATTAGAAGCATATATAAAAAGTTCACAGCATATATAAAATTTAAAAATGTAATTTAGAAATGAAAATTAGAAGTTAGAAAGGAAATGAAATGAAAATTAGTTTATTAATTTTAAAATTTAATAAAAAATATAACGAACAAAATTTATATAAACAATGTAAAAGTCGAAGCATATATAAAATTTAATTTTTTTAAAAACTAAACAAAATTAAAAAACCAAATTAACGAACCAAAAACAAAATTAATGTACCTTCTTCGTTAAACTGTGTATGAGATGCCGGAGATGGAGGTGGTAACATGCCGGTTAAAGGAGTTGAACCTTGAGATGAAATAGTACCAGTGCCCCTTTCTTGTTCCATTTTTTGCAGTTAAAAATAAATATTAGTAGTCGGAGATGAGAAATAGAAGAGAAATGGAGATAGAATTAGAGATAGAGAGATTGGTGTGGGAAAATGGTGAAGAAGGGCTGTGTATTTATAGGGGCTGGTCTTTCAAGTTCCAACCGTTGCTTCTACAAATGGTAACCTGCAAGTGCAACACTCATCTCTGCACATACAACGGCTACTCTACAACGGCTAAAACAGAACGGTCAGCGGGCGCGTGCAGCAAACGTACGGTCCGGGCCGGGCCGGGCCGTGTCGTGCGGGCCGGTTCAACCGGTTCGTGCGGTCCCGGACCGGGCCAGTTCGCGATTTTACACTTCCTAACCCGTGTTTGGACCGGGTTTTTTGACGGGTTCGTGCCGGTTCGGGCCGGTTCAACGCGGGCCGAATTAAACCGGTTAAAAAACCGGGCCGATCCCGAGCGGGTCGGTTCAAACCGCACGTTTGGCCGGCTCTACATACGAGTATCATATACGCATCCAAGTCCGTCCCGTTCTGTGGAGTCATGTCTTGCATACGTATAATATAATGGATGTGAAGGCTGGGTACACGCATACAATGGATGCGGAGGATGTACAGTCTTGGTCGTCTGTTAATTTTTAGAATGTGTCGGTTTCTGTTTAATAGTGGGTCAAGAATGCGGATCCTCGTGGGTAAAAACGGCACTTCCCCCGACAAACATTAATTTGGGCAACACACATATAAAATTTTGTTATTTTTGACATTTTCTCCAATTAATTTACTACGATTTAAATCAAAAAATCACCAAAAAACAATAATATCTATACTATTATATTAAAATCGAAACGATAAAATTTTGGTTTTGTTACGATTATCCTAATTATTAAAATAAATAAATAATGAAATAACCTAAGTAATGGTAATTAGTTGATTACTTTTTTTAATTAAAAGGCGCTTATTTTTAATTGAAGATACTAAGATATTATCCTTTGTAAATGCCTAAAATATCGTATCTTCCAATAATCTTGCAATCATTATTGTATATCCAAAAATATCACACCATTATACCATATATTTCAATCACTAAATTGCCATTTTTAATGGGAAAACATTTTTTTATACTAAAAATAAATAAGAACCATTAGATGTAATGATTAAAAATTTTATATGATTAAATTAATTTACTAAAAATTAAAGGTTCGAATTCCATCAAGACATATTTAATTTAAAATTTCATAATCTATGAATTTTAAATAAATCATAAATTAAATTTATATAAATTATTTCAATTAAAATTAAAATAACTAGTAAAAATACTTATAATTTGAGAATATAATTGTAACATAAAATAAAATTTATTACACATTGAATTGAATACTGCTGATGCAACTTATATTTGGACATTGTGATTTTAATTTAAATTGATTATTTCAAATTTAATACTAAACATTTAAAATTTTATAATTAATCTTAATGTGATAAAAAACACATTATATTATATTATAATATTTATTTTTATGCAAAAAATTACTTATTCATGTAAAAGATGATTCGTGTTAAGGGTTGCTTTTTTTCACTTCGTCTTGAATTTTGAATTCAATTCTGTAGAAAATAAACTCGTTTGTAAGATAAAAATTTAATTATTTTCATTAAAAAAAACAAATTTAGATTCAAAATCAAAAAATCTGCTTGAAATCGATCGTTCATGGGAAGATGATATGATAAAAGAGAACGTGGGAAAATGTAGTCCCGGCGGGGCTCGAACCCGCGACCTTCGGCTCATAAGACCAACGCTCTAACCAACTGAGCTACGGGACTTGAATGTTAAAAATGCAAAAGTATCTGATAAATTCAGAAAGCATTGAAGACAATTAATATTAAGTTCACCCATACGCTTTGAAGACAATTAATACTAAGTTAACCCATACGCTTTCACTCACATCTCCTTTCAGAATGGCAACAATTAGCAAATGCGCTACATCAAACGTGTACAAACTATCAACTAGTACATATATTTATATTTCCTGCTGGAATAATATCCCATAATAATAAGTACTAGTAATTATTAAGGCGTTGTTAATATTTAATGAGACATTAAAATCATTTAAAAGGGAGGCAAATCTCCACAAGCTTGATTCTCTCCTCCACTCCCTTTCAGTCGGGTGTATTGGGTTACGATTATGCCAAAGTTGGTCAAGTATTGGATTAAAAAAAAAATTAGGAGGACTATAAATCCTAGGAGCCTAGCTTCTCTCTCGGCTCAACCAGAGTCGATTCCTCCATTTTTCATTAATCAGGTCCCAGATTTACAATCTTTCTCAATCTCTTCAATTATCCATCCTTCCATCAACCCACTTTCGGCCCTGCATCTTCTCATCTAACCCCTCTTTTTTGTTTTTCATTCATTTTCATTCAATAAAACCTATTTGAGTTTTATCAGATCTGCATAGATCTTTAGCTCGAATTTTTAAATAAAAATCATCCTTAGACTCTAAATCTACGGCTTAACATCATACCAATATTTGATGTCATTCCGAGGTTTTGATTTTTTGGGTTTTCGTCTTGCCTTTTGGCATGGTATCGCTTTGTGTGCGATTGTTAGCCGTCATGTTATTTGATGTTATTTTTGTTTTCAGTGTGTTCAGAATGATTTCTATAGTGTCTTGGAAAATTTGGGAAGCCCGTATCGTAGCTGGAACGGTAGTAAATGTCGCAAGAGCTCACATTTCACAACGAAAGATTGTTCAATGGTCTGAACACTAGACTATCACCGTTTTTTATGTGTGAAGGTCAATTTTGATGCTGTTTTTTTTAGGGATGTTGGTGTCGCTTGGATTGTTCGAGATTCTATTGTAATCATTTTTTCTGTCAAGAATATTTAAATATTCATCGTGTAAAACGATCAGGAAACAATGCAGCTAATTGTTTAGCTTGTTTAATTGTTCTCCAACCTGGTTGTATTGATAGTCGGGGTTTGTTCCGGCTAAGTTTTCTAGTTAATAAAATTTTTTTATCTGTCAAAAAAATAAATATGACATCGGGGTCGAACGATGTCATATTTACATACCTTTTTTAAAAAATATGTATATAATAAGTTTAACATTCGTTATTTTATAAAAATAAGTTATTTATTTCAGAAAAAAAACATGTTTATATAATTTTTTAAAATAAGTAACTTATGAAAAATAAGATTTTTCAGACGGGACCTATATGTACAGAGACCTATATGTACAGATGTGTAATTTGTTGTGATGTGTTGCTGCATAAACATTTATTCATCCATAATTCTATATGTGAAGCATGACCAGGCCAAGACAGATACATTTTCAACCTCTTTTTCTTTCCCCGTTTTCTCATATTTTATGCTTATTCTTCACTCAATCTCTACAAAACTTTTATTATTTCATAAATTACGCCAAAGCAATTCATTCACTTTATTTTATCATTTTGGAAAACAATTTTTACAATATATTAGTGTTTTAAAAATCTTTTGATTTTTCTAAAATTACCGATAAATTGTTAAAAAATATTTGACCGATTTGATTTTTAAAATCCGATTTAGCACTATGAAATAATTTTAAATGGTATATTATATTATAAATTAGACTAATTTATTAAATATTATTAAAATTTATCATATTGTTATTCCGATTTATCTTTTCGATAAATCCCAATTTACAGATAAATCGCTGTTAGGTACATCGATTTGTTCCGATTTCCGAAATTTGCAACCATACAATATATTATTAATTTTTGTCCGTTCCATAATTTTTAAAAATCATGAAAAATGAAAACCTCAAAATAAAAAAAAAATTGCTCTATCCCCTTCAAATGAAAAGCTAAGAAAAAAAAAAGAGTCATCTTCCCAATAACTGTAATATATCCAAAAAAAGAATCTTGCTCTGAAAATATTTACTCCCTCTGCTTCCTCAGTTCTTCTGAAAATATGTTCTTCTGAATATTGACATGTTAATCATTGTACATTTTCACAGAGAAGATCAGAAGAGGAAGAAAATACATGTGAGGTAACTTGTGTAACAAACATTAAAAATGTGAAAAGAAAAGGAAGCATCCTCAATAAATACTTATTTAATGATTGTACTGCAGTAGCTTAATAGGGAAAACGCACTTAATTTTTGTATATATGTACTTCTTCACAAAACCAACATTTCTGTACACACACATTTTCTTGAAAACCAGTTATGATTTGAGATAAAAACACAGACACCCATTAAAAGTTTTATATGAAATGGGCTTCAAAAATTCTCAAAAACCAATCTTTTCTCTTCTTTTTCTTGTTTTCTTGACACTTGTTGAGCTATCTTGCTCAGAAGACACCACAAATTTCATTTACAAAGGCTGTGCTAACCAAAAATTTCAAGACTCTACTGGGGTTTACTCACAAACCCTAAAAACCCTTTTCACATCTCTGATTTCACAGTCATCTACAGCTAAATTTTACAAGACAACTTCTGGGCAAGGCCCATCAGCCATTTCTGGGCTGTTCCAGTGCAGAGGAGACTTAAATAATGGTGATTGTAACAGGTGTGTGAGTAATGCACAACAACTGTTTGATAAAATGTGTGGCCCAACTGTTGCTGCGAGAATTCATCTTTCTGGGTGTTATATTAGGTATGAGATTTCTGGGTTTAAGGTGGCTGGAGCTACTGAGGAGTTGTATAAGGTTTGTGGGTCGACCCGGGTTCGTGGGTCGGGTTTTGATCAGAAGCTGGGGTCTGCTCTTGGGCTGGTTGAGAAGGGTGTGGTGAGTGGGAATGGGTTTTATAGTGGTGTTTATGAGAATATTAATGTGTTGGGTCAGTGTGAAGGTGATTTAGTTGGTGGGGATTGTGTGAATTGTGTGGAGAGTGCCGAACAGAAAGCTAAGAGTAATTGTGGTGACTTTGTTTTGGGTCAGGTTTTTCTTCAGCAATGTTTTGTTACGTATTCTTATCGTCCTGATGGAGTTCCAGAAACTTTGCCATCAGGTAACTTCATTTTGTTGGTAATTTATGATGTTTCGAGAATATGAAGATATTAAGTAAGAATATGTTTTTTAGTTGTTTTTTTTTTTTTGTGCATATCTGTTGATAGATAGATATGCGTATGTAGATAAATTATTTTCGATATGAAATGATTTGGAGAATATAAAGAAAACAAATTGTAGGAGTGGTCGGGTTCTTTGTTATTATTGTTAACTTATGTTAGGTAAACCAGAATTAGATTCTTTGTTGTTGTTTCATATGTGTGTGTGTGGATGTAGATGTATGTAACTGTCTGTGGATGAAAAACTAGATTATGATGGTCTGTTGGTGTTAATATTGTAGATACTGGAAGAAGTAAAGGGAAAGGCATGGGTCCGAATACACAGAAAACAGTGGCTATTGTGGTGGGAGGATTAGTTGGTTCTGGCCTTTTCATTGCTTGTTTGTTGGTTCTTAAATCAGCTTTTAAGAAGAAACGTGAGGTTAAGTATTATGGTTGATACAAAGTTACAAAGGTGCGTTATAATATCCTGCTCGTCTATATTGTAATTCATGATTGTAGAATTTGATGTGTTGTTATTTATGGCTTGAAGATCTTTTAGTTTAGAGAGCTTATCTTCAATAGCACCTTTTACTTGAAAGTATATACATATCAATGAGGTGTCTGATTTCAAATGTTTGTGTATTCCACCAGGAAAATATGAACATATGGATGGGTGGACAAAGAGATGTGCAAAGTAAAATATAAGGTATATATTGGGTGTGAAAAGGTAAAGCCAATGGTGGTGAAAGTGGGGACATGACTTGAGATTTTCTTCATCTCCAAGTATCTCCATACATATATTTACACTTCTATAATATAGGAAAACATATGAGTTTAATTACATTTTAATTTAGAGAAAGCATCTTTGTGAAAGGATTATAATAGTTGTAGTTAGGTTAGTATGCTTTATTTGAAACTGAATGTACATTCACAAATGGTTGGAAAGTGACATACTAATATGAATGGATATGGAGTAGTTGCTTCACATCAAATGTCTCTTATTCAGTACTTTAGGATGAGCAGGTCTTAATTTCTTGTCTGTTACTCTTTGTTAAGAGGGTGAAAAGGAAATCCAGTTTGGTTTTAGGGCCTATAAAGTTTCAAGATTTTGAATGGGAACTCCTTTATATCATTTTATGGGCTCCATTTAATTTCTTGTAGACCAGAATGTTCCCACACTTTCGCTTTGTTTAATCCTCCCGGCTTGGTCCGATTGTAGTCCAATTTATCCCCTCATTAGGTGCTATTGATATCCAAATAATCGTCCCGTCTAGGCCTAGGTTTGACTGATCTCCGATCAATCTTCCCTTCTATGCGTGCTTACTGATATCCTGTAAATTGTCTTGACTGCGTGCTATTGATCTCCTGTTAAAACCCCTGTCGAGGTCCCATTAGAGCTGTTGATGTCCAATTAATCCTCCCATCTAGGTGCTATATATCTTCGTGGCTAGATCCAATTATTCTCCCACTGAAAACTTGGTGCTATTGATGACATCCTCGTTAGTTTTTGCTCAAGTGCTCGACACGTTTTGCTTTTCTCCATGACTGAGTCATGGCTTTTGATCCAGAAAGCTAGTGGTATTTATGTATAGCAACCTCAATTCTATTTCCATTCCTGTCCTATACATGTCATCAATTGGAGGTTGATGACTGGCAAAGAAAATTGAGTGGTAAACTGCTGTTGCCCTGTTAGTGCATACTCTACCAATAATTAAGCCAGCAAAATGCACTGCTGTATGAAGGAGATATTGACCCCTGACCTTTTCATTTTTGTTGCTTATTGAATTTGCAATTGTATATGTCTGGTATCTGATACTTTAATAAAGTCCATATTGTATATAATAATCCCACCAAGTTGTTTAAACATCTGTGGACTGTGATCTTGTTATCAATCCTTTTCAAATCCCTAGAATGATTGATTTTGGGAATTGTGTTCATCAAGCATGTTTTGACATGTTAATAGTTGTAGTACTAGTATTATAAAGGCCATATGTATGTATGGGTCATGGGTGTTTGTCTTGTGTATAGTAGTACTATTATTTAATATGCAGATGTCATGGACAATGGACACTCTTCGAGATGTTACATTGAACATAAGACAAAAGTCGACCATGTTGAGAATACAAAGCAGGAAGAAAATTGAAGCAGCCAATATAATCACAACTTATGGGGTGTTTGGGGTAACTTTTTTTCAGAATAAGTCAACTTATTTTAAGACAAAGTTAGAGATTCTTAACTTTCCAACTTATTTTTGCAACTTATTGAATCTCAAACATACATTAAATACTTGTATAAAAAAAAATTATCAAAACATAAAATTTTTACCCGAAAATAAGTCCATAAGCCCATGAAATAAGCTTAGCCAAACAGGCTGTTAGTTTGACAACACGGGTAACCTTATTCTAGTCTAAATTGACAGCTAAAGTTGTAGTTTCGCTTAATGCCTATCAAGATTTTTCCGTTAAATTTAATATTAAGAAATATTTTATATTTAAATCATTTTTGTAAAAGTTTAGAATTCGTCAATAATTAATTTACATTATAAAAATTAAAATTTGTTATATGAAAAAGACAGCAATGGGTACAAAGTTCACAGATTATTTAAGTATTTTTGCCAAGTAGATTGTTAAGTTTTGTCCATGAAAGAGTTGAAATGAGAAAACGATACCAGAATCGTCTAGCTGTTGAGAATAAAATACAATGAATGTCAGGATTTGGGCAGCTGTATGAATTATACATAGCCACGACAACTAGAATAAACAAGTATTTAGGCCTGGTAATGTGTCAATTTCAACGTAATAAAGCACAACTTTACAAGCCACAACTCCTGATAGCTGCTGCATACTCGGACGGTGTTGAGGAAGACTGATCGAAATCGTGGTGTTTCTATCAACCCAGCACTGTCTAATTCTGGTTTTGTGATTCTGCATTCGTCCCACGCGTAATTCATCCTTGTCCTATTATCGATAAGGCTGCTTTGCAAGTGAGCTCTTATCTGGAAATCTGGTGGTTGCTTGTTAATTTTCAGATTTCCTATATAGGTAGCTTAACTCCATATTGTTGTTTGTCGGACTCTGATCCGATCGAAATAGTTTTCGCATGGTCTAAGTTCCTCTGACCGAGTCTTTTCTCAATTCAAAGTACATAAAAAAACCATAGTGTATAGATTTTCTGTGGTTCTGTGGGATTATAGCCATAGGGAAGAGAACAGAAGAAATTTGGGAGAAAGAGAGACTAGAAGGTGGGTTAAGTTGCTGTTTATTCCCATCATAGGCCCAGATTGAAACTAATATGGGCTCTCTAATTCGACAACCATTTGGAAATAGTCGTAAAACATTTTTTTTTAACTTGTAACTGGATACTCTTTTGTCAAAAATGAAAATATTACTCCCTCTATCCAACAGATTCTTTACCGTTATTATTTTGGGCCGTCTCATCCATTTCTTTACATTACCAAAATAGTAAATTTTAACACTATTACACCCATTACTTCACTTATTTTAACAATACTTTACACTATTACACCCACTACTTCACTTATTTTAACAATAAAATCACTATTACACTCACTACTTCACTTATTTTAACAATAAAATCACTATTACATCCACTACTTCATTTATTTTAACAATATTATACCCACTATTATATGTTTGTCTTGTCCTCCGTGCCCAACTAGGATGTAAAGATCCCACTGGGATGGAGGGAGTACTATCACTTACAAATTCTACACCAATTTTTAAACATCTTTGAGTTTTAACAATTCTTTTAGAATCTCGTAGTCGTGAATTTTTAATCGTATTTCAAAATTTATAAGATACATAACAATTGCATTAAAATTCATAATTTCATAAATTTATAAAAATTATAAATTTTTGACAATGATCATATTTCACTGAATTTTTTAGCATCCAAATTGAATACTCTCACATTAAAAAATATTATTTGGAAATTCTAATTAAATATACCTATATTTGAAAATGTTGTTATAATTTAAATTGAGTGCCACTACATTTTTAATAATTTTATAAAATTTAAATTAAATTTTTTATATCTCTAATATACAAGAAAAGTCATTGGAAATCTCAATGAATACCTCCTTTTAAGATTGTTTCAAAATTCGAAATTTATCTAAAATTAATATAAATTCCAAATGAATTAAATTATCATTTCAAATCTCAAGTTTGTGCTTACATTTGAATATTTTGAAATAATATTAAAACTCAATCCATAATTTTTATATTCAAATATAAAATTTGCACTGAATTCAAAATTTCATATGAGATTCTAAATTTTCAGAAAGTCGTGAATAAATTAGCATCGTTATTAAATTATATACAGGGGGATAATTTGTTCGGTCCACCAAGGGAGCCGTAACAGGAAATAATATAATACCCGTGCGAGATACGGACCTGTTAATATATTAAAGTAATTTATCGTACGATACATATGTTGAAATAATTATGTAATTTGAAATATGATAAAAAATATATATATATATATACCGATTTCATTTTATATTTGTAGTAATCTTGTAATTTTGCATATTGCTTTCATTATTCATATATATTTAAATTTGATTTAGTTTCGTAAAATTAGAATAAATATTTTATACAATAATAATAAAATTATCTTTTATCTTTAAGGGTAATGCTAAACATAATTCTTAGGACAATGGTTAAGAATTAATGTAAGTGGATAAATGCATTTAATATGTCAATTTTGCATTTAATACATCAATTTTGCACGAATCTCAACATAATTATTTAGCAATTTGGGATATTTTTATTAAAGAAAATTAATGTGAATCCAGGGGGGTCTACTATTATTACTCGGAAAATTAAATTAATGCTGTAAAGGAACATTGGGAAATCAAAATCAATTAAATAACTAAGAATAATGTTGAAAATATAAGAATATTTAATGATTAACCATAACCCTAAGTGCTATGGTTAGCATTTCCCTATTTTTAAAAGTATAATTGTGATTTTAACGTACTAATACTATATTTGTAAAACAATAAGACTTGAGTCATATTAAAATTCTTTTAGTTTTGTTCCTTAAAATTGCCTTACTCCTTTTTTTTTATACATACATGTATATCTATATTTGTACATTTATATATTCATATATACGTAAATAATATTAACTAAAAACAGATTCGTTAATGTAATATATATCAAGCCATTATTATATTATAAATGTTATATACTAATTAGTTAGATAGTAGTTATAAAATTAATAAAAGATTACCAATATATATTACTCACCCCGTCCCACCAAATTATTAGCACTTATGTTTAGTTTGGTAAGAAAACTAAAATAAATGAATAGAGTGAAAAATAAAATAAAAATGAGTAAGTGAGTTATCCACACCGTCTCAATTTAATTGTTACGCTTGGATCGATAGTATGACTTAAAAAGATGAGTACAGTGAATATAATGAAATTAGGTAAATTAGTGAGAGTGCGAGACATATTAAAGTTAATAAAAAACAACATGTCATTTCAGAAGATAATAATAAATGAAATGTTCTTTCCAGAAATAAAATTCTTAATAAAATAATAGATCGAACAGAAGATATTAAAACAATTATTGTGTAATTTAATAGTAGTTTCAACAACAATATTCTTAATTTAAAAATATGTGCCTAACGAATAATGAGATATACTACATATAATTTTTACTTATTTGTGTTCCAATTTTACGTTAAATTTTATGTGTCAATACTTGGCTAATCAAAGTATCAAACCAAGTATACTGAAAGATATAAAATTATATAAAATTATAAATAATAACAATTAATAACATAATTGATATCTACTTAATCAAAAAAAAAAAGTTTAACAAAATTTTATAAAGGTGATTAATTACATAGTTATATGTAAAAGTAAGAAAATTGAAAAAAAAACGGAGTTGTAAAAATAATGTTAACTAATATTTATACAAAGTTAAAATTAAAAAAGAAAAAAATAAAAGGAACAGAGTAACTTATTTAATAAGATTTTTGAAAGAATACAAGATTTAAATGTAATATAGTGGTTACGATATGAATTTTATGGAATTAGATCAATGGTTTGATTTCTAATCCTAACATAAATTATTCCATTTTTACGTAGATTATCAACAACTTACATTTTTGTAAATTTATAACACATAAATAAATAATATAATTAATATATATTTAACCAAAAATAAATAGGCGTAATAAAAATGATTGAATATATAGATATATAAAATTATGAAAATTTTAAAAACGGAGTTATATAAATAATATATACTAACATTCTAAGTTAAGTGGTAAGAACATAGTTAATCGGGTGGCATCTTCTCAGACATTAAACTTCTATTGTCTAAGCGTCCGGAGGCAACATGCGTGCCTTTTGGTTAGATGATAAAATTTCTTAAATGAAAGAAACACTTTCTTACAAATATTGCAATCGTTGCAATTCATCTATGAAATAGATACCCCGACAAAAAAAATAAGGGCAAAATAGGAATTTCTCGATCATTTTATTGGAACTTTTTACCCTTATATTGAAGTTTAATATATATTAATAGATCATTCACGTTTGTACGAATTCAATTTTTGACACCTCCCGAAAGATTTCATAATAATTGACTGTACTTGAGCGTGATTAGGGATAGGCATTTTACCGATTGTACTTGAACGTAATTAGGAATAGCCCGCTCGACCCCGATTCGATTCCCGTCCCGTTCGAATCGGGGATTCGGGGAAATTTTCGGGTTTGGGAATGGAAGGGAATCGGGGATCGGAATAGGATCGGGGATTAGGAAATCCATGCCTCGATCCCGGGGAATTATTTAAATATATATATATATATATATAATTAAATTAATATAAGTAAGTATAGTTAGATATATTATTTGTGTTTGCAATTTTTAATTCATTTCATAGATTCAAAATTTTAATAGTAAAATTTAATTAAATTACAATAATTTAATTATATCTTTTAATATAAACAAATATTAATTCGAAATAGTTTTTAGAATTGGTTATTAAATTTAAAATATATATTACATTTATGATTTAGCAAATTAATTTTATTATAAAAATTATTAGAGAATATATAAATTTTATTTTTCTTTTCAAAAAATTCCCGATTCTCCGCGGGGATCCCCGTTCGGGGCGGAAATCGGGGAGCAAATCATTCTCGTTCGGGGATCGGGACGGGTTCGGGGATCAGATATGGATTCGGGGATCGGGGGCGGGGATAGCACTCCTCAACCCTGGAATGACCCGACACCTATCCCTAAGCGTGATGAGATAACTCAATTAGTTAGAGCTTATCTCTTGTTGTTCCAGATCCTGAGTTTGAATCTTGCTCACCCCGAGATTTATTGAAAACATGTACTCATTGTAAGGCATATAAGCCTATTTATTAAAAAAAAAAAGGCCCGTACTTATTAATTACCAATCTTCCCCTTTCATAAATGATGTCGGATAATTCATAACAATCTCCCCCTTCACACATCAAACTCGATGCATACGAATCTGCCTCTTTCTGTGTGATCCGGCTCTCCATTGACCCATAATGGGAATTCACCTAGTAATCTAACTTCCCATAGGCGAAAAATGGAAGGCCCACCTTCCTCCTCCTTAATCCCATTCCGTGAAGATTGTTGTGGGCAGTGGACCGTTATAACCTGAAGTTTTGGTACGACTCGTTAAGTCGCAAGGAAGGCATAACTCCATAATAACATGATATTATTTGCTTTGGACCAAGTCTGCACGGATTTGTTTTTTGACAATTCCCAAAAGGTCTCATACTAATGGAGTTAATTGTCTGCTCTAAATACAAGAGAACTATCTTTTATCTTTTCGATATGGTACTTCTGTTGACAGCACCCAACAATAAAACTTAGCTTACTCAGTTATAATACCACTCAAAGTGGTGTCTGAGGAGGGTAGCTGTACGCAGACCATGCCCCTATACAATAGGGAGGCTGTTTCCGAAGGACCCCCGGCCATTACAAATACAGAAATACTAATACAGAAAGGAAACCTAATACAAACTAAGAAACTCACGCACACGCAGGAGTCGAACCCCTGACCTCCTTCAAAGGAGACCAGTGACTCAACCACTGCACCAACATGTTGTTGGCTTGACAGCACCCAACAATCATTCCCTCAAACCAATAATCACAAATCTTGTGGCCTTAGGGCAAACCCAATAATGATCCAAAGATCCAAATTTGGGACAGATTACCCTAAATTATACTTCAGCAGTGATCCAAATTTCGATCAGTGAATAGTATTGATCCAAAGTTGGATCACAACTATTCAATGATCCAAATTTGGATCAGTTGGCTTGATATTAAAATAATGATTTTGTTATTTATATATTTTTAGTTTATTAAATTCAAAATTGATTTATGATTTTTTAATTATTTATTTAATAATAGTGCATAATTAATAAAATGAATGTATTTTTCGTTAACTAAGAACACAATTTTAATATTATTAACGTATATTCAAAAATTTATATCTTTAGTTTATTTAATTTATTAAATATAATATAAATAGTTAATAATGATTAAACATTAAATTTAAGATTTAATAGTTTGATATAATATTTATGTAATATAATATGTAAATATTAATTTGGATCAAAATTTGGATCACACTATTGAAGTTGGTCAGAAGTTTGGATCAATTGATGATCCAAATTTGAATTTTTAGATCACAACGGTTGGAAATGGCCTTATACCAGCGATAAATTTATCTACATTTTGCACCACTATCACACCTACAAAAGTAACAAAACCTACTGTATGAACACCTTTTTGGTAAATTTTCGACACAAAATACCCTGCATATCTCCAATTTTTTTGGTAGATTTTCGACACAAAACACCGTGCAAATCTTCAATCATCACTAAGGGAATCTTCCACATGTACAATCGCACCCTTAGTTAGCTGTCTATAAATCATAATTTCATAATAATATGATATTGACCGTTTAATTAATTCATATGAATTTGTTTTTATCACATCTCAAAATACCTCATTTAATGAAATTAACTAATTACTCTATATATAAGAGAATTGTTTTTTTATCTTCTCAACGTGTATTTGGATTATATCACCTAACATAACCTTGATAAATTATACGTTATTCTGTAAATAAGATGTTCAAATAATAATCAAATACTTTTTCTCAAATAGTAATTAAATACTTTCTGTAATATTAATTATTTTACATTTTAAAGTTTTTTAATTAAAAATAGTAAAGTTTATAATACAATTTTTTTAAAAAGAATTGTATTTTATAATATAAATATTAACTATATCTACTATTTTTTCACTATTCTTTTTAAAATATTTTTAGCTCATAATTTCCGTGTCTAACTCTAATAAAAAATTGGGGGAAACGAAGGAAGTGAAATGCTGAGATGATCAATCCGTCCATAAATAGAAATTTGGAAAATGATCTGGTTACAAAACGGGAAAAGCAGAATGCTTTGTGGAAAATTAAGAAATTAGCGTTTTACTTTTTTTTCTATAAGTATATAAATATCAGACAAATCTAGAAAATATGTATAATTTATATTTATTGTTTTTATTTGATTTCTCAATCCATTTATTAATTACGATTTATTACAATATAATTTAATGATAAAAGTTTATTTCTTTCTTTTATTTAAACATTATAAAATGATTTAAATTTAAATTGTTGATTGAAATATAACATAATTAAAATATTTAATTTAATTTATTAAAAGTTTCATCTTAAGTAAAAATTTCCTACATTTCGATTTTGTTTAAAGATCAATTTGATGCAGCATGGAATTTCCTTTTCTTTTTTTTTTTTGTCAAAAATAATGATTTCATTAATGAATTGTATCCGGTACAATCATTGTTAACGAATTTTTTCATATAAAAAGTTTATCATCTAACCGAAGGTCATGCAAGATGTTCGCGAATATTTAAAATAAAAATTTAATATCCAAAAAAAAAAAACGCCCAAACTAATATAAGTTACAAATATGAATGAAATATACTTGAAAAAGTGATATACACAACCAAACTCCATCCAACATTCACCCTTATATTTGTCAAAGAGGTTGCTTATCCGTAAAAAGAATAGTTCACTTGAAAAATAATAGGCAATCAAAATAATAAGGCTCCAAAAGTATTATCTAGAAATTTATAATGGCTAAACTCTTAAAAATACTATAACTCTAATATCCTATTAATTTCATGAAAACTATCACACCAATGGGATAACTCTTTGGTTAAATACTTTATTAACGCAACACATCCATTTTATTTTGAGTTAACAATACTACTTTCACTTATATATAATCTTTTGAAAGAAAAATTTTATCCAAAAATAAAACAACACTCATTCCTTTGAAAAGACGTACCTTGTAACAAATATGGGTATCAATTAAATAATTCGGTTTCGAATACATGTATCCGAATTCGAAAAGCATAATTTACATTTGAATCCGTTTTTGAAGCACCATTAAAATAAAAAGGAAAAAAAATAAAGAAATACATTATATTTTCTAATTAAGAATGAAATTCAGTGCAACTATGTAGTAATAAATACATACATGATATTGTAGAAATATTCCAGCCGAAATAAGTGCAGAAAATCATAAAAGAATGTAGAAAAATGTAACGCCCCCAAATTCCCTACAGGAATCCAGGTCGTCACATCTCTTGCGGAATATTCAATCACCTGTTCACAATATAATGTACAGCAATATTCATAATAAACTCCACAATTACTCCACAGGTTATAGTCTTAGAACAAGTACTTAATAATCCAAATGTTATTACATAACAAGTTCACTTCCCAGAATCTCTGAAACACTATTACAACTTCAAAATGCTAGATAATAAAGCATTAAACAACTACTTTTCAACTCGCACCCTCCTCCGATACTGTAAGGCTAACATGCTGAGTTAGTTGCCTTTCCCCTTCCCTTTATCTCGGTTCGCCACACTAGTGCCAGCTCCGGACGCTGCTGTTTTAGAATATTTAAAATAGCAAGAATGAGCCAAAATGCCCAGCAAGTTTTATATCACCCGAATATATAAATATATAAGGTATATTTTGATTACCAACAACATAATTTCCAAAAGATGCTTTTTAGAAAGAAAAATTCTGCCATTTGCATACGAAGGTAGCATAATGCACTCCTATGTTCTCCGCCCTTTTTGAATATATATATATATATATATATATATATATATATATATATATATATATATATATATATATATATATATATATATATATATATATATATATAAGATGATAGTAGTATATCTTAGGGTGAGGAGGTGTACTCATCCCCTACCAGTAGCACTTAGGGTGAGGAGGCGTACCCATCTACAACCGGTAACAAACAACAGCTCTAATAGGACTGCTCATCTTTTACGGATAGATGACGAGGGAAATCTCCTAAATAGGGTCCATCAGTAGTAATGGAAGTATATAATCGCCCAATGTATATGGGTAATATTCAGTATGGCGGAGAACCCAAGGGTTCATTTCTTAAGAAGTATTGATATATATATATATATATATATATATATATATATAATAAATAAAATACATGCGTTTAATTCGTCAATATCGGATTTAACAACTAGATAGAATACTTACAATTATGGATCGAAAACTTAATTAGCATACTTATGCATTTAAATATATAAATACTCTGAACGATAGAGTATGAATTAGTAAACTTGCCTGGTACGCTGGATGTAGCAGGGGCTCGTAATAGAATCCGACAATCTAAACAAAGTCAAGAAAACACGCGATTAATAGGTGTTTGTGGATAACAATGCTTATTTATGACATGTTTTAAATTTGACCAGAAACAACTTGTTGTTTGTGATTAAGCAGTTTACAAATGGTACGCTGAATGTAAACGGTAAGCTGAATGTAAATGGTAAGCTAAATGCAGAAATAGTATGGTGCAGAAAAATAAAGAACACAAGAGACTTTTAGCCAGGTTCGACCCCTAATCCCCTATGGTCTACGTCCTAATCCCTTACCAACCCGGTAAGAGAATATATTATTGATCAACGATAATCCAATTACAAGATACAATAATATATCTCCCTTTTATCCCAGCTGCTGACAAATGGCTTGCTGAACACCTGTTTCTGAACTTGCTCTCTAAGCTATACTTCCCAAGTATACTTCTCTAGCAACGTTCACCAAACCCTTGTTCCCTAACCAACCTGCCTGGCAACTAATACACCCAGCTGCTTACAAATGGCTTGCTGTTTGCTGTGCTGAACTAACTCTCTAAGAAATACTTCCCAAGTATCCTTCTCTAGTCTAGTTCGACCCACCCAAACCTTAAGCCAACCTTGTACAGCAACTATTCAATATAAATTGAATAATACAATGTTTGAATCAATTTACAACTCAACCTAGTCGAGTATATAGGGTTTGAGAGGTTTAGAAGGATTTTGCAATGATGGCTTTTTGAAGTTGTGTATGTAATCTTGTTTCTGTACTTGATGGATATTCAATGGATATGTATTAAGAACTGAGAATTAGCAGCTCTTAAATAGGAAAACAAGAGAGCTTAAAATCAAGCTTGAAATGGATCCAAGCCTCCAACGGTATGAAAATAAAATTAAGCCGTTAGAGATGTTTTTGTGTTTAAGATAATGAAGGAGCTTGTTTTTCAGATGATAGTGAAGAGATGGAGCGTGTAGAACATGGAGAGGAATATTTGATATGATGAGGGAGACAAGAGCATGTGGTTGGTAATTAAATAAGTCAAAAGTATCATGCTACTATCTTTATTTCAAAGCAAAGAATATATTATCCTCCAATATATTTGAAATGTGTACTGGCATGATAGAAATCAATTCAGAGGGTCCTTACAATATTTCTAAAGTTGTTTCCACCAATTGCTCCTTGAAAACCGCAAGGTTCTTTAAATCTGACAGACACAATCAGCTTGCTGTTTGTGAAACTAGCGTGCTGATTGTCCATGCATTTGGCTTGTTGTTTGAGTCTGATAGGCTAAATATATAGATGACTTTAGGCCTTTGCCCTTCCATATCATCAACCAAGATTCCTGAGAGTATAATTATGTCTCGTTGATCTTTATCTACAGGAGTTCTGAACAGTTGGAAATGGCTTGCTGTTTGCGCATTGACTGTGTGCAAATGGCTTGCCAAACTGTCACTGTTGAAGCACCAAATGGATTGCTGTTTGTATATTCTGATTAAACAATCAGAAGACTATTTTTCCATACAAAACCAAGTTAGTACAATACAGAAATAACATGATGTTTTATATCAAACTACAAGCTATAAGCTTGCTGTTTAATGAATTGACTGTGTGCAACTAGCTTGCCAAACTGTCACTGTATCTCAACTTTGGCTTGCTGTTTGTGACAAACTGATTATACAATCAGTAAGCTAATTTTCCCTGAAAAACCAAGTTAGTACATTACCGAAATAACATAGCAAGTTCATGTCAGCTTGCTGTTTGGTTCTGCCAAGTTCATGTCAGCATGCTGTTTTGGTTCTGGTGAGCTGAACAGATAGATGGCTTTATACCTTTGCATTTCCATATCACCAACGAAGTTACCTGAGAGTATACTTATACATAACAACCACATATATATGCAAATGATATATCAAGTGATTCAATCATACAATTGTAAGCTAGATATAGTGAACCTAGTACAAGATAAGCAATCAGCTTGTTGTATATAACATCAAAACACACTAGGGTGACAATCTCCCCCCTTTTGATGATTATATACCAATATGTGATTGAGCTAAAAGCTCCCCCTTAATCATTGATCAATACTTCCTGCAAAACAAGATTAGATAAATACACGTGAAGTATTACAATGCACCATTTGTATTCATCATCAAAACATCATGCCAACAATCTCCCCCTTTTTGATGATGACATACTTGAATACATCGGAGAGACTATGTTGCTCCCCCTAAAACAATGCTCCCCCTTTTTTATGATTACCAACAAATATTTTTAGGAGTACATACTCCCCCTCAATACATGCATCCTTGATTTAACATCATGATATTCAATTAAGCACATAAGGATTTATATGAAATAAAATCCCAAACACATAACCTCCTTAAGAGTTAACCTCCTAAAATCTCTCCCGCTAAATCATTAAAAAGGGTAATCACGTAGCATATTCAATATAAGCATGGATTATGAAGTAACATAATGCACGAGTACACATTTACTCAATAAATTGCATGCGAAAGAATTAACAATATGTATGCATGCACACGTAAATAATAACTTGCATGCAAGTGAATTACACTTAAAATACATTATTGGCATCTATAGAGGAATAACAAATTAATTTAGCATGCAAATAATACTAAAAAAGTAAGCTAAAGTACCAAACTTTTGCACTTAGCTTGCTATTTCTAGGGACCTTTTGTTGCACAAAAACTCAACGTTTTGGCATCCATACTTGCTTGATTCCTACATGGTTAGTTGCTAGCACATAGATATAATTTAAATCAGATTTCTTTACCCATTTTTGTACCACTTTTGGTGCTAAAATCTTTGTTCTTTATGTGCTGCCAAAGTCATTATGGTAAGCTATTTTCTTCCAGGTTCCATACTGGTAGGCTGTTTGGCTTCTGCTTTTGTACTCGCAAGCTATTTTGCATCTGTTTTTATTCTGGTAAGCTGTTTTCAAATAAAACTTGTTGATATCAACTTGAACTCTCCCATTTACATGTTGAGGGAGTTTGAATCGGCAATGTCTTTCCAAATGACCTTTGCCTCCACATTTCTTGCATGTTGAATAAGGCATAACATATTGATAAGGCTTGTCATTCTTGTCTTTGTACTTATGTGGAGCTTTATTTCGGTTGGCTTGATGATATCCAAGTCCTTACTTGTCAAGAATAAATCTTTGTTTGCCCATCAACGCTTTGAGTGTGTCTTCTTCTTGAACAAATTGAGCTAAATCCTTTTTCAATGATTCGATTTGTTCTTCTAGGACTTTGATATTTTCTCCATGTTGAGAGTATGCCCTTGACGTGATTCTCTACCATTGAGCGTCTCTTGGAATGCATCTTTTATTTTTAACGTTGTTTGATGCACATCTTCTCCTTCTTTAAGATCCTTTAATTCTTTCTCCAGGGATTTGATCTTTTCATCTTGTAATGCTTGGGTGGGACTTGATTCCCCTAGTTTAAATGCCTCAAGAACTGCATTTTTGGCTTCCAATTCTACTTTCAGCTTGCTGTTTTCTTTTTCCATTGACAAATACTCTTCCATTGGAACATTTTTCTGCATGGTTAATGATTCCAAGAATATATTTTCAGTGGATAAATCATAGTGGCAAGATTTTATCTCCCTAGATTCATCATCCGAGGATTCACTTGCAACTTGATCATTTGATGAGGATTCATCAAGTTTGAACGCCTGAAGGCATATATCTCCAGCCTTAATATCTGATCTTAGGTTGCTGAGTTCACTGACCAGCTTGCTGATTGTCAGTGTATGCATCCTTCTTTGGCTTGCTGACTTCCAGTTTCAACAATGCTTTCAGCTTGTTGATTTGAACTTCCAGCTTGCTGATTGCCGGTAACTTGAGGTTGCATGCTTTCACTTTCACCTCTGTTTTAACATACTTTAGCTTGGGCAGCCCTCTGACCAGTTTCTTGCTTAATAATTTTTTAAGCAAGTCCATGTGCATGTCCCAATCTTCTATGCCAAATATTGGTCATTGTTCATTGCAGCCAAACGGCACGCTGTTTCCAATCGAACCGGTACCAATGATTCGAAGAGTCTTGTTATATCCAATTGTAACTCTTCCACCTTCTTTATTTGAAGACTTATGAACTGGGACTTGTCTTCACATATATGTCTAGTGCATCCGCTATCCAAACTCTATCGTTTTGACTTTACTTTGGCGGAAAGACATATTTACAAAGCAAACAAACACCAACTCAATGTTTTGGTACCCATATAGGTTTGGGTCCAGATTGGTTAGCAACAATAGTATATAAAACATTTAAATCAGTTTTCTTAATCCACATTTGGACCACTTTTGGTGACTGATTTTGCTTTCTGCCGGTCTGTTGGTAAGCTGTTTGTCTTTTGTCAGAAGCATTCTGGTATGCTGTTTGTCGCCTGACTGGTCCATTCTGGTAAGCTGTTTGTCGCCTGACTGGTCCATTATGGTAAGCCGTTTTCTCTTTATGATTGACTTGAACCACACAATGTCTTTCTAGATGGCCTTTTCCACCACATTTGTTGCATGTCTTCCAAGGCATAAAAGGTGCATTTGTTTTCTTCATCATTGTCTTTAAACTGTCTTCTCCTTGAATAAAAGTTTCCATCCCTTGCTTGAGATCTTTGACTTCCTTTTCCAGGAGAGAGATCAGTTCAGCTTGATGTTTGATGAGTTCAGCTTGCTGAATTCTCTTCTTAGCAGATTTTGAAGACTCGGCTTGTCTAGATTCTTTAAGCTTGAATGTTTTTATACATTCATCCTTAGCTTGAATCTCTGACTTCAATTCTTTGAGTTCTTTCATGAGCACCTCATTCCTTCTTAGAATTACTTTGTTGACTCCTTCGAATTGAATGATTTTCTCTTTTAAATCATCAAAAAGATCATCATATTTGTTTGTAGGAGCCTTCTCAACCATTAGATCAGAAATGATTTTCCTTAGATGAGTATTATCCTTTTCAAGCTCGTTGTTTTCATTCTTTAATTTCATGAACTTCACAATAGATATATTACTATGTTCCTGCATGGTTAGCTTATTTAACATAGGAATACTAGAAGATAAATCAAGATTAAATGAGTGTACTTCACTACTATCGTCATCCGAATTCTACACACCACTGTCTACAAGGACTTCTTTGATATTTCTTCGTACGGTATCTTCATCATCAATACCAACAAAGGCTAGATTGTCCATCTCATCACTTGAGTCATCATTAGAAGCTGATTCCTCATCATCATTCCATGTTAGGAGTGGCGCCTTAGATTTATTTTTTTCACATGAGGTAGCTTGCTGTTCTGGATTGACACATACTTCTTTTGTTGTAGCTTGATAATGTATTTCTAAGGTATCCCATATCTCCTTTGCTGTGATGTACGAACTGACCTTGGCAAAATCTGAATCTGAAAGACCACAAATCATTGTGTACTTGACATTTCCATTATAGATTGCTTTTATCAATTCTTCCCCGATAAGATCATCAACATCTTTTGGCTTGCCGTTTTCATCCAGAAAGGTAAATGGACCATCTTTAACAACCAACCATTCAAGTGGATTTCTAATCAGAATAATCTTCATCCTTAGTTTCCATAAATCATAATTTTCTGTACCAGCGAGAAGTGGTGGCATGTTTGATGATTCTCCCTCATCATAAATGTGTGCCATAGGATCTGTACTTTCTTGTTACAGAAATGTTAGTACACCAAAGCTCTGATACCAAACGAAAGTGCACACCTAGAGGGGAGTGAATAGGTGTTTGTGGATAACAATGCTTATTTATGACATGTTTTAAATTTTACCAGAAACAGCTTGCTGTTTATGATTAAGCAGTTTAGAAATGGTACGCTAAATGCAAACGGTAAGCTGAATGCAAATGGTAAGCTAAATGCAGAAATAGTATGGTGCAGAAAAATAAAGAACACAAGAGACTTTTAGCCATGTTCGACCCCTAATCCCCTATGGTCTACGTCCTGATCCCTTACCAACCCGGTAAGAGAATATATTATTGATCAACGATAATCCAATTACAAGATACAATAATATATCTCCCTTTTATCCCAGCTGCTGACAAATGGCTTGCTGAACACCTGTTTCTGAACCTACTCTCTAAGCTATACTTCCCAAGTATACTTCTCTAGCAACGTTCACCAAACCCTTGTTCCCTAACCAACCAGCCCGGCAACTGATACACCCAACTGCTTACAAATGGCTTGCTGTTTGCTGTGCTGAAGTGTTAGTGCCCTAGAGACAATGTAATTCTAGGATAGACTATTTTGTTATTCAGTGATTATGTTATATCGATTATTCAACAATAAATTTATTATGTCTTTATTTACTGCGATATAAATATTAGAACAATAAATGTCCTTGGAATATGTAACATGTATTCTATATCTTTAAGTATGTGGCTTAAAAATGAGATTATAAGAATAGTGTTAATATTCCTAAATATCCCTAATCGAGCATTATTAATACTAGCTTAAAACCCGTGCGATGCACGGATTTTTTTTAATATTATATGAATTTTTTTCATTAGTTTAAATTACCTTTTTAAAACATGAATTTTGGAGGCTTAAATTTTTATATGAGATAATTTGATAATAATTATATAAATGTTATCCGTGATATTTTTAGAAAATGAGGGATTTTAGTTAGAAAATATTAGAAAAGATGATAGGTTTTAATAGAAAAAGGTAATCGGTTAATTATTATTTTATAAAATTATTAATTTATTTTATTTAATAGAACGTCCGTGATATGATTAGAAAAAGAGAGGATTTAGTTAGAAAAAATCAAAAAGGTAACATGTTCTAGGTGAAAAAGGTAATTGATTAGTTTATAGTAATTATAATTTAATTACGTTATTTAACTAAATACAATTGCTCGTAATATTTTTAGAAAAGGAAAAATTAATATTGTCCATGATATTTCTATTAAAAGAGGGATTTTAGTTAGAAAATATAGAAAAGATGATACGTTTTAGCTGAAAAAGGTAATAGGTTAATTATTAATATTATAATATTAATAGTTTATTGTATTAAATAGAACCGTTCGTGATATAATTTGAAAAAAAAGAGATTTTAGTTAGAGAAAATAAAAAGATAACATGAAAATTAAAAGATGACATGATTTATGTGAAAAAAAGTAATTGATTAGTTTATAGTAATTATAAATAAATTATGTTATTTGACTAAATAAAATTACTCATACTTTTTAGAAAATTAGAAATTAATGTTGCCCGTGATATTTTTAGAAAAAAATGGAATTTAATTAGAAAAAATAGAAAAGGTGATACGTTTTAGCTGAAAAGGTAATCGGTTAATTGTTAGTATTATAATATTATTATTCTATTTTTATTAAATAGAAATGCCCGTAATATAATTGGAAAAAGAGGTTTTAGTAAGAGAAAAGAAAAAAAGGTAACGTGTTTTGACTTAAAAAGGTAACCGTCCATGATATAATTGGAAAAAGAGAGATTTTAGTTAGAGAAAATAGAAAAGTTAACGCGTTTTGGCTGAAAAAGGTAATTTCAGTTAATATTAATTATAATATAATTATGTTATTTTATTAAACAAAACTGCTCGTAGTGTTTTTAAAAAAGAAGAATTTTTATTTAGATAAAATGTAAAGATATTGTATTTTTAGGAAATTATTAAGTCATTGAAAAAATAGAAAAGGTAATATGTTTAACCTGAAAAAGGAAATTAATTAATAAAGGAGAAATTTTAGTTAGATAAAATATAAAAGATATTGTATTTTACCTGAAAAAGGAAATTATTTAATTATTGAAAAATAGAAAAGATAATATGTTTAACCTGAAAAAGGAAATTGATTAGTTAGTATGATGGAAATTATTAATATTATTAGTTTATTGTATTAAATAGAACCGTCCGTGATATAATTTGAAAAAGAGAAATTTTAGTTAGAGAAAATAGAATGGTAACATGAAAATTAAAAGATGACATGATTTTATGTGAAAAAAGGTAATTGATTAGTTTATAGTAATTATAATTAAATTATGTTATTTTACTAAAGAAAATTACTCATACTTTTTAGAAAATGAGAAATTAATGTTGCCCGTGATATTTTTAGAAAAAAATGGTATTTAATTAGAAAAAATAGAAAATATGATACGTTTTAGCTGAAAAGGTAATTGGTTAATTATTAGTATTATTATTTTATTTTTGTTAAATAGAAATGTCCGTGATATAATTGAAAAAAGAGAGGTTTTAGTAATAGAAAAGAAAAAAAGGTAACGTGTTTTGACTTAAAAAGGTAACCGTCCATGATATAATTAGAAAAAGAAAGATTTTACTTATAGAAAATAGAAAAGGTAACGCGTTTTGGCTGAAAAAGGTGATTTTAGTTAATAGTAATTATAATGTATTTATGTTATTTTATTAAACAAAACTGCTCGTAGTGTTTTTAAAGAGGAAGAATTTTTATTTAGATAAAATGTAAAGATATTGTATTTTTAGGAAATTATTAAGTCATTGAAAAAATAGAAAAGGTAATATGTTTAACCTGAAAAAGGAAATTAATTAATAAAGGAGAAATTTTAGTTAGATAAAATATAAAAGATATTGTATTTTACCTGAAAAAGGAAATTATTTATTTATTGAAAAATAGAAAAGATAATATGTCTAACCTGAAAAAGGAAATTGATTAGTTATGATGGATTTTATCTATAATTGAGTAAGGATAAATAAATAAAATCAACAGGTAATGTACCGACTGACCAACCAAACTTTTAATGTTTCGGCTTTTATATAATAGTATAGATGGGACAATTATAATGCATAAAAATTAGTATGTTTGTTGACTGATGACCACATCTCATTGGTCATAGGTATAGTGATACTAAAGTCAAGAACATAGGTGCATGTAATATTCTACATGGCACTGGATTGACCCACAGTGAGTTTCTACATGTTGATAATGTCATTAGAAAGACTCACAATGATAATGGTGTAATGATCCTTAGACTTGAGATCATTATATTTCTATACGAGGATTAATATACTTTGACTACATTAAAAGTTACCTTTGACCGGGTTATGATAAAAATGTACATCGGGTATATTATGAGACGTATGAGAAATATGAATAATAGATAAAGGATTTAACCCTCCTATTCTTAGGAGAGATATTATTGGCCTCTTGATTGAGTGAGACTATGAAAATGCATGGTCATGCTCAAATATTGATTTGTTTTAATATTCTACTCATTGATCAAGGAAACCCGGATTAAACATTGATGAGGATGACTAATTACATGCCTCGAGTTTAATCTATAATATATGGTTAAAGGGATTATATTACACGGAAACATTAATCACGAAAGGTTTAATTGGATCACCAATTATTATTATTTGGGTAGCAATGATGTATTACTAGATGCCGCTCATTGTTTATAATTTTATTATTGGATATTAAAATTATTGCCAACGTAATAATAACCTAAAGGGTTACACAATAAGAACGTTTAAAAGGAGTTTTAATTTAAATTTCGAATTTAAATTAATTGATGATAAAATTCGAAATTGGTTATTTAATTAATTAAGTTGGACTTAGTTAATTAGATTTCGAATTTAAATCATTAAAACCCAAATCAGTTTGGTTTTAGTAGAAGCCCAAACCGATTAGGGTTAAGCCCAGCTCATTCTCTCTTATAAATACATAGAGATGTATGGGTTTAGGGTTAGACTTTTGCCAAAATCATTTTTAGCAAAAACCCTAGCAGCTCTACATCAAGAGAGGCTAGATAGAGAGATCGAGATAGAGGGCAGATTACGGCTAGTACCAACTCCGGAGATTGCGGAGACAATCGTGCGTTCGTGTGGTCTGATTAGTGAAGTAGATCTCACGAAGAGGCTGTGTGGTGATCGTTCTTGGACCTCCATCTGTCAACCGAATCGGAAAGCTTTTATAAGGTACAATCATCATGTCTTATACACGGATCCTAGGGTTAGGTTTCGGTTTTTATTGTTTATTATCGTTTTTCCGTTGTGCTTGATGCCCCGAAACCTATCAGAACTAACTCTCTAAGAAATACTTCCCAAGTATCATTCTCTAGTCTAGTTCGACCCACCCAAACCTTAAGCCAACCTTGTACAACAACTATTCAATACAAATTGAACAATACAATGTTTGAATCAATTTACAACTCAACCTATGAACCCACTGAAAGTATATATGCGAGTATATAGGGTTTGAGAGGTTTAGAAGGATTTTGCAATGAAGGCTTTTTGAAGTTGTGTATGTAATCTTGTTTCTGTTCTTGATGGATATTCAATGGATATGTATTAAGAACTGAGAATTAGCAGCTCTTAAATAGGAAAACAAGAGAGCTTAAAATCAAGCTTGAAATGGCTTCAATGGTATGAAAATAAAATGAAGCCGTTAGATATGTTTTTGTGTTTAAGACAATGAAGGAGCTTGTTTTTCAGATGATAGTGAAGAGATGGAGCGTGTAGAACATGGAGAGGAATATTTGACATGATGAGGGAGACAAGAGCATGTGGTTGGTAATTAAATAAGTCAAAAGTATCATGCTACTTTCTTTATTTCAAAGCAAAGAATATATTGTCCCCCAATATATTTGAAATGTGTGCTTGCGTGATATAAATCAATTCAGAGGGTCCTTACAATATTTCTAAAGTTGTTTCCACCAATTGCTCCTTGAAAACCGCAAGGTTCTTTAAATCTGACAGACACAATCAGCTTGCTGTTTGTGAAACTGGCGTGCTGATTGTCCATGCATTTGGCTTGCTGTTTGAGTCTGATAGGCTAAATATATAGATGACTCTAGACCTTTGCCCTTCCATATCATCAACCAAGATTCCTGAGAGTATAATTATGTCTCGTTGATCTTTATCTACAGGAGTTCTGAACAGTTGGAAATGGCTTGCTGTTTGCGCGTTGACTGTGTGCAAATGGCTTGCCAAACTGTCACTGTTGAGGCAGCAAATGGCTTGCTATTTTTATATTCTCATTAAACAATCAGAAGACTATTTTTCCCTACAAAACCAAGTTAGTACAATACAGAAATAACATGATGTTTTATATCAAACTACAAGCTATCAGCTTGCTGTTTATGAATTGACTGTGTGCAACTAGCTTGCCAAACTGTCACTGTATCTCAACTTTGGCTTGCTGTTTGTGACAAACTGATTATACAACCAGTAAGCTAATTTTCCCTGCAAAACCAAGTTAGTACATTACCGAAATAACATAGCAAGTTCATGTCAGCTTGCTGTTTGGTTCTGCCAAGTTCATGTCAGCATGCTGTTTTGGTTCTGGTGAACTGAACAGATAGATGGCTTTATACCTTTGCATTTCTGTATCACCAACGAAGTTACATGAGAGTATACTTATACATAGCAAACACACATATATATGCAAATGATATATCAAGTGATTCAATCATACAATTGTAAGCTAGATATAGTGAATCTAGTACAAGATAAGCAATCAGCTTGCTGTATATAACATCAAAACACACTAGGGTAACAATCTCCTCCTTTTTGATGATTATATACCAATATGTGATTGAGCTAAAAGCTCCCCCTTAATCATTGATCAATACTTCCTGCAAAACAAGATTAGATAAATACACATGAAGTATTACAATGCACCATTTGTATTCATCATCAAAACATCATGCCAACAATCTCCCCATTTTTTATGATGACATACTTGAATACAGCGGAGAGACTATGTTGCTCCCCCTAAAACAATGCTCCCCCTTTTTATGATTACCAACATATATTTTTAGGAGTACATACTCCCCCCTCAACACATGCATCCTTGATTTAACATCATGATATTCAATTAAGCACATAAGGATTTATATGAAATAAAATCCCAAACACATAACCTCCTTAAGAGTTAATATAACTTATGAATTACGATCGCGTTTACATACACTCATTTACATCGTAGATCACTAATATAACTTCGAAATATCAATTTCCTATCCCGTACATAGAGTGACTTGAAAATTTTCTTAATCCTCAAAAATACTATTCATCCATGCAAATCACTATTCATCCCTAAAATGAAAATTTTTCTGAAGTACAGAAATTTGGGTTATTACAAAAAACACAGAATAAAGTAGAAAGAATACATTTTGCAAAAATAAGAAACAAAGGAATCAAAAACTAACACAAAAATTCTGCAAATTGCAAAAAAAAACCTGAAGAATATAGTAAAAACATGCAGAATGCAGAAAGTGAGCAAAAAAATGAACATAAATTGAATGCAGAAAATGAGTAGAAAAAAAAACGCAGAAAGATAAACTAGAAAATCACAAACCAGGTTAAGCCAATGCAAAAGACCTGAATAGAAAACTTAATGCAGAGAATTAAAATCTATATATATTATAATGTCAGGAGATCGGAAATGCACCAGGAGCGTTTAAAATATTTAATGATAAACTAAAAAATTCAAACTTGAATTTGCAAAATTATAAACTAATGCAAAAAAAAGAGTAAAAACTAAAATCACAATCTGAGCACAAGCTTCTAATTCTCTAAGAACATAAGAGAGATTTCCTGTTTTAATGCAAGTGTTTCACATAATCTTTTTACTAGTAAAATTCTGATTTCCATCTTTTTTCCAATACATCACCGTATGGAGACCGTCCATATATGTAACATACATATTTCAACGGCCACGATTTAATTAACTATAAAATTTTTAATCGCGCTTATTAATGTACGAAAAACAAAAACTGTAAAACTAATTTATAACAGAAGACAGTGGTGGACTTGAAGAGAAAATTGACTAATTTACCTTTTTATCTCTCTCATTAGATAAACAGCACACGTATGTACTACGTACATATACATACAGATCTACTCGTATCTATAATAAAACTCAAAACTTCACTACACTGTACCCCTTTCTTTTTTAAACCCTAATATATATATACTTGTTTATCTCAACAAGGGCTTTTAGTGTTTTGGAGATCCAACAGTGCGATAATGGCTAATTTGTACCCGGGGGCTGTTCAGGTATTCAAGATTTTCACCTTTTTATTGTTAATTTAATCTAAAGATTCAATCTTTTTCATGCCCATGTCTTGCTTTTTTTGATTTTGTTTTGGTGGACATAGTTTATTGATTTTCTTGGTTCATCTTTTGCAAGTGTTTTTTTTTTAATTTTTTATGGGAATTTAATCCAAAGATTTAATCTTTTTGATGCTCATGTCTTGGTTTGTGGTTTTGTATTGGTGCATAGAGTTGATTGATGTTCCTTGGTTGATATTTTGCAAGTTTTAGATTTTTACTTTTTTAATGGAAAATTAATTTAAAGATTCAATCTTTTTTATGCCCATGTCTTGATTTTGATTTGTGTTGGTGCATAGAGTTGATTGATATATTGCAGGTGGGTTTATAGATTTTGTTTTTTTAATGAAAAACTATCTAAAATTCAATCTTTTTGATGCCCATTTCTTGATTTGTTGATTTGTATTGGTGTATATAGTGGATTGATATTCTTTGGTTGATATTTTGCAGGTGGGTTCTTACTTCGTTACTCAGTACTACAATGTTCTTCGACAGCAACCTGATTTAATTTATCAGTTTTATAACGAGTCAAGTTCTGTTATTCGGGTTGATGGGGATTCAGTAGAGGAGGCTTCGGAGATCCGGGTAAGTATCAGTTTGATTTTTCTAAATATATTTTTTTTGGTTCGTTCTTAATTTGTTAATTACTACAGGTGTTTGTATGTAGCTTAGTAATAATAGTTGTCACTTACCAGATTAAATTGTTGTACTACTTGTCTTAACTTTTGTTGGCTGATTTTAAAGGTACGTGTAATGTTAAAAGATTCATCTGTAGATAATTCATCCAGCTATCTGTCATGTATGTATTCTTGCTTTAGGATTACTAAGGCTGCATTGAAACAAAGGCATTAATGACTGTGATAATAACCTTGCATTTTTTTACCATCCACGCTATGGAGCTCTGTATCTTTTTGTTTTTATCAGCGGTATTGACTTTTATACTTTACTTGTTAAGCTATACTGTATTTGCTGTAGCATGAACTGATTTGTGCAACTACTCTTTTTCTTGTTATTGGTTCTGTTTTTTGTATGACCATCATGTTTGATGGATCCTTTGTAATCCAAAAGGTGGCTTGTAGCTGTTACCATTTATTTATGTACATTTATTTATGTGCAGCATATTCATAACCTTATCACGTCGCTAAACTTTACTGGAATTGAGATCAAGACCATAAATTCTCTTGATTCTTTGAGTGGAGGTGTACTAGTAGTTGTTTCTGGCTCTGTGAAAACCAAGGAATTTACTGGCCGAAGGAACTTTGTGCAAACCTTTCTCCTTGCTCCTCAAGAGACAGGTTTCTTTGTATTGAACGATGTCTTCCACCTTGGTGAGGAGGTTGTCCATCAGCATTCAGCACACATGTTACAGGAAAACATAGTCGACTACCAGCATTCAGCACCCGTATACTTAGAGAACAGAGTTGAATACCAGCAATCAGCACCCTTATATTCGGATAACAATGTTGATTACCAACACCCTACAACCGAATATTCAGAGAACATAGTTGATTACCAGCATCAACCAGGACAGACACTACATGATGACAGAGACTACCAGCATGCGGCACCTGTATATTTCGACAATGGAGTTGATTCCCAGCTGACAAATCATAGTGCATTTTCGGAGTCACAAGGTATTGTGGCTTTGTCTTGGTGTCTTCACTGTATTAGCTTGCTCCTTGTTTAATGGCAGTTAAGTGTAGTTCATGACGTAATTGAGTACCTAACTCTCACTCATAGGCATGACTTGTTTAATTCTAGCCAACTAAGTCTCTTCCTGTTCTAATGGCAGGAAAATTGTTATAAAAATGTGTAATACTTTTAGTGTTCTTAGGCTATTAATTCTGCGATTACAAAAAATTAAGATCGATTAGAATTTTATTACACACTGCATTTTTATGTATATTTAAACGGGATGTTGATGTATGTATTGATTTGGGTGCATATACTTGGTGTGTTTTCCTTACATTTTTGATTGATGATAAATTGATAACTCAATAAATTAGTGTGAAATAATAATAAGTGTGGATTAAGAATTTATATTTTGAACAAAACTTTTAACATGCTTTACGTAGGGATGCGTAGTGATGATATTGATTGATGATAAAGCTATTTTTATGTCAGATGTTTCCAACTATGAGGTGGAGGTTAGTGAACATCTTAATTCAGTTCATATTGAAGGAGACGTCCCAGTGGATGAGTACAACCATTATGACCAACAACAAGAGGAGCCAGTTGTGGAATATGAATATGTTAAAGCAGCTCCTGTAGAAGAGTCGTTGTCGGCTTCACTAAATGTGGTGAATCATCAACAAGAGTCTTTACCTGCTGCTGCTGAGGAACCCATTGCCGAGCCAAGGAAATTTACTTATGCTTCAATAGTATGTATCTCTATCATTTGTGCTACTTTCAAGTTGGTGTTTCTACTGGCATGTCTATTTTGTAATAGTCATAAGTCGAGTCATTGTGCCCCTGTATTTAGACAAGGTTTCTTAAATATAAATCAATACTGTGATTTAGTTAAAGATTTTTTTCTTACTAATACATGTTTTTGCTGTGTATAATTTAAATCTTATATACGTGAAGTTACAAGCTTCAACGGGAAAACCTGCTCCATTGATTACTGTTCAAGCATATCCCAAAAAAGCACCAGCACCTGTTTCTGAGTGGGACTCGCCTCCACATTCCAATAGTCAACCATCAAACCCTTTTTATCCTGATTCTAATGCAGAAGTGGTTGAAGATACCTTCTCTCAGGAAGGTATTCTATTTTTGCATACAACATTTTCTGCTGATAGTTTCTTACAATATTGTTCAATGTGACATTTGATTTAATTTCTTGACCGATGCTATCATGGAATTTTTTTAGTAGAAGTACTAGTTACATGATTTACATTTTGGATCTAGCGGTTACCAAGGCATGATCCAATTTGTACAGTAAAGATATTTGTCTCCTGTTTATATATTGGGAGAGGTGAACTTGTTGCATGTTTTAAACGTAGTATTTATGTGATACAATGTTTGCCTCACAGATATTAGTTTTAATTTTTTAAAAATTGATGAGCAGATGATATCTGAATATCAAAGGTATGTGATTAGAGTAAATAAGATTAGTCCAAGTGTCCAACCTCTATCCTTTAGGATGGTAAAACAACTGTTCATAAAATAACGTAGTATTTTTGTTTTGTTTTGTTGCATTCGATGATTGTGATGGATCTTGTAACAGAGCTTAGTCATTCTTGACATGTAGTCTGTCAGGTTTTCCATGGTTTTCTAGTGTTTTTTAGTGTATTTTTGGTATTTTCTGTTATATAAGTGCAGAAAGTATGATATAGACAGCAAAGTAGAGAGAATTAGCAGAGATCAGAGAGAGATTAGAAGAGAAACAGAGAGATTTAGAGCAGATATGAGAGAGAAACAGAGTTTAGATAGAGATTTGGATAGGAACCCTAGAGAGAGAAAGAAGATTGGTGGAAACTGATTTCCTTTTCATATATCACGTAACCTCAAATACAAGACTTACAACACTATTTATTGATTGTGATTTCCTGTAAATAACTTCTGGAAAGGAAAAGACAACACTACCATTACAATACTAAGTACTATTCCTGACATAGTCTTGCTCGTATGTCCATCTTTTAAATAAAAAAATCAAGTATTTTACCAACAAATTCTGGTGTCATTGTTAATTAGTTGTACATGTTGAATGATCTTAATTTTACTGTTATATAACTTGAGCC
Organism: Saposhnikovia divaricata; assembly: GCA_036435485.1. Classification (NCBI taxonomy): domain Eukaryota; kingdom Viridiplantae; phylum Streptophyta; class Magnoliopsida; order Apiales; family Apiaceae; genus Saposhnikovia; species Saposhnikovia divaricata. The sequence goes on along the minus strand of CM071599.1, from coordinate 19,597,506 downwards.
ATTCAGGCACCTTTATTAAGATATTAATTGTGTCACTCAGTCCAGATATGCAAGTATCCAAACAGTCTTATATGATAATGAAATATCATAAACTTATTTAGTTCCATTTAATCGTAAACAAGTAGGCCCTTTGATTAGCTAGCTTTTTATATTTCTTATATTTGTATCCAGTATTTGATATTCTTGGTAATTGTTTGTCGTTCCATTTAATAGAGGATAATCTTATTCAAAGGAGCCTATATTTAATCTTTCATATCTACCGTCTTCTTCAGGGGAATCAAAATCAGTGTATGTTAAGAATTTGCCGCCAACGGTATCTACTTTTGATATTCAGCAAGAGTTTGAAAACTTTGGGAGAATCAAGCCTGATGGTATTTTTATAAAGAATCGCAAGGTAGGGAGCACTTACCCCCTCGAATCTGTGTATATGCCTGTAGCTTATCGCAGTCCTAATTCTTAAGGGATAACTATGTACAGGAAGTTGGTGTCTGCTTTGCCTTTGTCGAGTTTGAAGATGTAGAAAGTGTTCAGAATGCAATCAAGGTATGAGCTTTTATCACCAAGTATACCATACTATTAGATTTTTATAATTATCCAACAGTTCTCATGTATTTTCTTCTGAAGTTTTATTATATGCCTCTAAATTTACCCTTCATTATAGTGGGCCATGTGCCATTTGCTGTATCATATGCTATGTTTAAATAAGTATGTTCATAATTCAATGTAAACATAAATAGCCCTTTTATAATGATGGACAACTAATTAAATAGTCTTTCAGAATTCTTCGTCGTGGTAAACTTTGAATTTCTGAGTTGCAGGATATGCTATTAGTTGAACTGATTATTGTTCTATTAGTTCTCCATCTAGTTATAATATTGTGGCTTTTGATATTAATTTATATATTTGGTTCGTTTAATATGGATTCCCTTTGAATTCTTGTCCTTTCTACAGGCTTCTCCGTTACAGCTGGTTGGAAGACAAGTTTACGTTGAGGAGAGGCGACCAAGCAGCAATAGCAGCAGCACCATGTCACGCGGCGGAGGAAGTATGTGTCTCAACACTTGTTTGATATACAAACTAATATATTTTACATTTCTCGTTTCTACAACATTCGTTTATTGATCTTGCCTTCCAGTTACTTTCCTTTCACAATGCATATGTTTTGTAATACATTTGTCTATAGCTGTAAACTAGCCAAGTTGAGGTAGATAGTGAATTGCTTAGATTTGGCTTAAAATAATTTATTTAGAATCTTATCTCCATGCTGATTATGATAACAAGTTAAGCCCAAGTAGTTTGAAGTTTGAACACTTTAAGAAAGCCCATTTGTCAGTACAGTTTAAACATTTTTTTTAGTAAATTGAGGAGATTATTCTTGGTTACCTAATTACTGGAATTATGCAAAAACCAAGCATTTAACGGAGAATGCGAGCCTAGTATAAATTTTCATGATCTTTGTACACAAGTCAGTTATCATTGTGTATTGTTTACTTGATAGTGTTACTAGTAGAGAGTTCAGAATGTACTTGCCCAATAGTATTCACCCAGACCAATGATAAGACTAGTGTACCTTGTTCGGAAGGGCCTTTGAACATTATATAAATTTATCATATTCAGGCACGGTTTTGTTGATGAAAGGTGTTTACACACTTGTAGGTATATGGTTTCATCTTTCTGGTCACATGAAAACGTATCTATTACTTCGAGCTAGCAAAAATATAAACAACAAAGCTCATGTTGTACCTTTCTAAATATGTGTTCTCTTTTTTGTTTACCAATTAGCTAGAAAATTGAAATGGACACTTTTAATTTATCCACTCTTCCAAAAATTAGTTAGCCATTTAAAACCAAAGGACAGCACGTGTTTAACTAACCGGGCATTCAAATTGTTTCAACAGGAAGAGGAAGAGGTAGAGGAAGTTATCAAAATGATGTACGCGGGCGTTCTGGTGGACGGTCTTATGGTAGAGGCAACAGTGGCCGTGGTTCATATTGACATAAATAGCCATGGGGAACTGGCAACAGTTGTTACTACCGCTGCAAGCGTTCAAGCAAGGCCCTATATTTTGCGCTCTGGTTTTGGCAGAGAAGTGATTTTGGTTAAATTGTTTTGAAATATAAACATTTACCCTCATGTTTTTAAGAAAACAATTGTTGAATTTGAGTGATGTTTTTACTAGGAAAAACTGAAGGACAGTTTCTATTCCATTTTACGTAGTGTGCAGTTTGTGGTTTTTCTATAGGGCTGTTTTTTTGGGGGTAAATGTTATTAGCATTCAAGAGGGTACATGGCTTAAGATATTTGATGAGTAATACGGTGGTAAAATCAACTTTTTTTGCATTATAGTAGTACATTTGGCTATCGGTAAATGAATAATCATTGAATATATCATATGTTAAACGTAAATTCTGCTTTCCTGCATATTGTGTCCAACCTTTGTGTAGAGGGGAGAAGATTTGAGCATCATCATTTAATATAATTGAAGAATTACCTTAATTGAAACTAAAGATAATACATTTTACTGCATTCAAATAGTATTTAGCTATACTTGCTAATATTAAGCAGTTGCAGAAGCCATAGCTCCTCTGTGAACAATTCGTTCCAGAATTCGGGAATCATTCAATGTGTCATCATCTTCATCCTCGTCTTCGGTTTCCCACAGGAAACTAGCATATGCTGCATGGACATGGCTGAAGAAATGAAACAAGGTCAAGGGTAAGTTATCTGTTGCTAACATAGAAGAATAGAAATTGTACATACAATATAGGGATGCATTATAAACCTGTCTTCAGATGCAGCTTGAACTGCTCTTTCGAAATATCCTATAGCTTTGTCCTTGTCATTATGGAGCTCCCATACTAGTTTAGCATATTGTGAAAGTATTTCACCATCCTTTGGATCTATAAGAATTGCCCTGGAGTAATATTCCTCTGCTCCTTGAAGATCGTTCTTAGTCTGCAAAATGATTGACATGTTGATATTATTAGTATTGTGTTTCGCGTTATATTGTAGGGATTTTAACTATGGCCTGGAACAGAAATGAAGATCACCTGATACAGAAACTGAGCATAATTCCTCAAACATAATGGGTTTCCAGGATTATCCTGAACCATCTTCTTATAGTGCTTCTCAATATCCTTTTCATCGCCATCTCCAGATCTGTTGCTCCCTCGAAAACCACCATTACCACCATAAGATCCATTGCCTCCACCAAAGTTCAAATCAACTCCAGAAATTCCAAGCCCCCTCGCAAGATACATCTGTGAATTCTTATCAATGATCTCCTTTTGTAACCCTACATTTGCATATGCACCCACATATTTCATTTCTTCATTGAATCCAAAACTTGTGTTCTCCACATCATTTCTTAGTGAAGCATTTACTTGCTGATCTTGATTTTCTGAGTCATCTTCTTCATCATCATCTTCTTCATATTCACTATCATCTTCGTACTTGCCCGAGGATTTGTGAAATGAAAAAGATGGGATTGTCTCCAAGAAGGATCCACTAGGCCTACTCGCAAACTTCTTGATTGGATTTGAAAAACTGAAGTCATCAATATCGCTAGAGGTGTTGGCTAACCCTTCCAAATTTCCTTCAGACTGAGCCCTTCGAATTACATTGGTGGAGCATCGACCAAATGAGAGCTCAGAAATAGAAGGCGACATTGGAGAAGAATTGCATGAAAAAGTAAAGCTTTGAGAAGCTCCTTGGTGAAAAGAGACTTTGTTGAGACATTGAGGAAGAAGGGTTGTTGGCTGGTGTTGGTGGTGGTTGGGGCTCTGATCTGAGATGGATGAGACGAGGGATCCAAGAACTGGGGTTGAAGAGCTTCTCAATAACATTTTCTTGCTCTCTTTTAGTGGTTATGCCCCTGCAGATAAGAATTTCAAGGCTATTTCAGCTTAAAGTCATGGACAAAAAAGATGCAATATTTTCCATATCTTAAATCTACTGCCAAGGAACACAACTATACTCCGTGTGCGTGCGTGTGTGTGTGTGTGTGTGAGAGAGAGAGAGAGAGAGAGAGAGAGAGAGAGAGGGAGAGAGAGAGAGAGAGAGAGAGAGAGAGAGAGAGAGAGAGATAGAGAGAGAGGGGCAAACCAGTTTGTGAAGCTTGATAAGTAGGTCTGTAATGAAACACACAGGAGAGGGAAGTATGAGAGTAATGGAGAGGGGGTAGAGAGAGATTATGACAGGAGAAGTAATAATTCAAGAATAGCATGTGAAGACATGAGGGCCACTTTTTTTTTTATAGCTGTAGTGATGTCTGTGTTATACATGAAAAGAGAGATGGATTTTGAATGGTGTGGAATGAATGAACCAGAATACATACAGCCAGCCTACAGGTAGCTTAGAGATAGGAAAATATCTCATCTAGTAGTAACTGATTTGGTGTTTTCTTGCAGCTTAATGTTCAACGCTGGTCGTCCATTTGTTTCTATTACTCTCGAGTCTTGTCCCATGTTTGCTATGTAAAATTAAAGTTACTACAGTAAGTTTTTTATGAAGTAAAATGATTATTATTAATCTGGTTGGTTGACTCTATACGAAGCTTCTTCCTCCCCCAACACGCGTTTTTATGCTCATTTTCAATACAGTATATAATTAACACTTAATTAAGAGTAAGAAAGAAGATTAGGATATGGATGGTGGATACTGCATTTACAATTCATCAACTAAGAATTAATAAAGTACACGATCCCATCCTCCTTTTATAATTAACTTAACATATGGTCGGGGTAATTAGCGTTGCGGGCTTTTCCACTGAAAGGGAAGCTTTTCTCTCATAGCCTTCCTCTTTCGTCTTCATCTTCACCAGCCTCTTCTCCTCCGGCGGTAGATGCCCCTTTTCCTGTTCAGTTTTTTATTTCCTTCAATAATCATCCTCTTTTTGTGAGGATTGTGAGTTTTTTTTACTTGCTTTACCCATTAATTGGGTTTATTGGTCTCTCCTTGTGAGAGTTTGTTTGTCTCTCCTCGTGAGAGTTTGCTTGGTTTGTTGGTTTTAATGAAGATCTACAATAGATCAGACCTGCTGAGAATGATTTTATCGATAGTTTGGGGGATCTGGAAAGTCCGCATCGAAACTGAGATGCTAACGTTTAATGCAAGAGCTCATCACTTACAACCAAAGATTGTTCAATATTATTTGTTGGGGGTTTTCACTTTCGGCATGTCTATAGCTGGTATCCGGCATGTAGATAGCTGGGGTATTACTCATCCTTTGGGGAATTCCATTTCCGGCATGTCTATAGCTGGTATCCGGCATGTAGATAGCTGGAGGATCGTTCCTCTGATCTTAGTTTATACAACTGAGGATTCTGAACACTGGGGTATTAACGGATCTTACGTGAAGTGGTCAATTGTAATAACGCGGCTTTCGGGGATGTTGGCACAATTTGGATCTTTTCGAATTCGTTTTTTAACCTCAAGAACTTTTTTGTTCAGTTTGTTGCACGATCTGGAAACAATTTATTGTTTTTTCAACCTGGTTGTATCTACAGTCGGGGGTTTGTCCCGCTGTTTTATTGGCTTATTTCAGTAATATAATCCTTTGCATTTTGTCAAAAAAACATATGGTCGGGATATAAGTGTGCTACTATGCCCTCCGGATTAATCGAGATGCGCACAAGTTGGCCCGGATACCGAATTATAAAAAAAACTTAACATTGTGATTACAAAGTTAGATATCAAATATATAATACCATCATCGAGATCACCTCTACATCACATTCGAGTGGAAATTATCAAATTTATTTAGACGTCCTTTACAAATATTTCTTTATTCATCGAAATTTAACTGTATTTTACGAATTTTACTGAGTAAAAAATTATCGGGAAAATGAATTTTTTTGTCATTGAACTATTGACCTTTTTAAAATCTAACATTCAACTATGAATTTTTCTTTTTTACTCACTAACGTTAGGTTCGATTTTCTTTTAGTCACTAAATTTAGGTTCAGATTTTGTTTTAACTCACTAAACATATGTTCGGATTTGATTATTAGCATTATGTTAATTTTTTTTAACTCACTAACCTTATATTCACAGTGAAAATGTCAGTTGAAATTTTAATACTTAAAAATGATGCATTATAAAGGACAATTTGTTAAATTTTAATACTTGAAAATGATGCATTAAACTTTATCTTGAAAGTAAATCGATTAAATTTAATAAGATAAAGTTTGCATTAAACTTTATCTGGAAAATAGATCGATAAATTTTAATAAGATAAAGTCAACGTTAAATTTTATCTTGAAAATAAATCGATAAAGTTTAATAAGATAAAGCTATCCTCTCTAATAATTTATCTTTACAGTTAAACCTCAATAAATGAATACGATTGCGACCGAAAATTTTTATTCATTAATCGAAATCAAAAATACATTGTCTCTATTATGTTGAGACCGAAAAAAATATTCATTTAACAAGGTTATTCGTTTAACGAATATTCATTTATGAATATTTTACTATATCTTGAAAATCATAATAAGATAAAGTTTAATAAGATATCGGAAGATAAAATTAAATTTGAGAGGGGTGTTAGAGTGAACAAGTCGATTGTAACTTTAATACTTGAAAATGATGCATTAGAGAGGAAAACTTACCACTTAATACATCATTAAGTTAGAGTTTATCTTATTAAACTTTATCAATTTATTTTCAAGATAAAGTTTAATGCAGACTTTATCTTATTAAATTTAATCGATTTAATTTCAAAATAAATTTTAATACATCATTTTCAAATTTCAAGTATTAAAGTTAAACAAATTGTCCTTTATAATGCATCATTTTTAAGTATTAAATCTTCAATTGTCTTGTTCACTCCGAACCTAAGGTTAGTGAGTAAAAAAATTAACATAATGCTAATAATCAAATCCAAACCTAAATTTAGTTAGTTAAACAAAATTTAAACATAAGTTTAGTGACTAAAAAAAAAACCACACCTAATGTTAATGAATAAAAAAGAAAAATTCATAATTGAATAGTAAATTTTTAAAAAGATCAATAATTTAGCACAGCAACAGTGCAGGATCGGAGGATTGAATAATAAATGTTTACGAGAACAAAATCTAACAATCCGGCCGGGGGTGCTACCGCTAGTTGTGGTGACGTGTGATTTGTCATTTATGTCTTCCTTTACAGACGTACTAGTATTGTATTACAATATATTATTATTATATTAGATATATAACACGTTTTATATTTGCTAGCCACTCGTATAAATTAGATTTTCCGGGGTACTTATCCCCGTTGACCGTGAATATGGCATTTGTGGGGCTAAACTGGAGTACTAATAATTCTGTTTTGACGGTGTCTATTAATTACAGCTCCATATTTTCCACATGTGTTAATTAATATTCCCTCCCATTATACATTATACATATCCTTTTAAAAAAAAAAAAAATTATAATATATTATATATTTTTCCCTTCTATTAATACATATTTAAGGACAGTTTTTCAAAATTATTCCTACATTTATTTTGTCTAAATTTTTTTATTTTTTTTCAAATTTAACGCTATAATAGAATCTTGATAAATTAATGTTTGATGACTGAATAATCTCCTCAAATGAATAAATTATTTCGATCTCAACTTGGAATAATGTGATAAATAAATATTTTACTAAATGCATTAATGAATAAATTCTTTAGGAATTTTAAAGACCCATGTAAATATAAATTAATATTCACTAAATTTGAAGTAATTTATTTTTTTATAATATACGTCATCTATTTGAAAATATTTATATATATAGCACAAGTTATTATAAGTTAGTATGTGTAACTTTTTGATAAAAGTACATATAAAATGGGATTGATGAGTAACAATCTTTCTGATGATCTTTTATAGCTTGGCCAATCACTAATATGAAGTACTTTAAGCGTACCATTGCTTTATATAGCATAACCAATCATTAAGAATGAAGTACTTTAAGTGTACAATTATTTTTATCTAAATTTTGTTTTTTCATAAAAATTTTATATTTATGGATTCGATTCTCGCTAATTCCTTTCTTTTAAAAAATAAATATGATGTATAAATCTACTTATTCAAAAACAAAAAGAAAAATCAGTTGTATTATATTGCATCATACACAAGTATATTTTTTGTGCAAATCATTGTATGTTATTCATCTGTAACCGCTGATGTGGACCGTCGTGGAATAATATGTGCTTAACAGGGAATAAAATTAGAGAAAAAGGAATATAAGACATATATCACATAATTTTCCTAATATATTGAATAAAATTAATGTATTTTGATAATTATAAATTTTTTGACATATATAATTTTTTAAAATCTTTTTTTGATATGCATAATCTTTTATATAATGAAATTTTTTTATATAAAATTACAAGGAAGTTATCTAAAATGTGTCTCCGATCATAAAATTATTATAAATAATGTTTTTTTAATAATTTAGTGAGTACGTGTGTCAAGCAAATTCGGAAAAAGAGGAACACTTGCCACTTTTATTTCATGGACGCGTTCATAAGTAAAGAGAGTAGGGAGCCAGAGATATATCTCTGGTAAGTTCCGTAAGATAACTGTTTTTTATATGTAAAATTGAGGTGGGTATTTTAGTAATTTCAGATATTTTTAATTAGTCCTGCGGGACCAGCAAGATTTATAGATAATTTTAAATTTATCTTAGGAAAAGTTTCCTGAGATATATCTCAGGATCCTTTTTCTCATAAGTAAATTTGTATTATTAATATTGTTGTTATTATTGTAATCTTATTTTATACTATAGTGGTGTAATCAAAGGAATCAAAAGACAGATGTAGGCTGAATGTATATATGCAGCTGGTGGAGAAGTACCCCCAACATACAATTCCTTTTTCATAAACTGTAGAAACCTCATCAATCATCATCAATACATGTAGCTGCCTGTATATACATACATTTATATTCTGTGCAATTGTTTTGTACATGGGGAAGAAGAAGAATATTAATTAGGCTTTCATGTCTGTTACAACCTCAGATAAATTTCTTTGGGAAAAGCTGATGCTTTTACCTGATTTTATTATTAAATTGTTTTGGGCTTTCATTAATTTTGCTAAAGATTGTATCTTTAGGATCAAGATGTATGGATATCAATGTTTGTGGAGAAAAACCATTCTTTCTTTGCATTCCCACCCTCAATCTTTCTCTCTTCCTGCTCCTATCCCACAATGGCCTCAAGGTAAGCTTTACTCTCTCTCTCTCTCTCTCTCTCTCTCTCTCTCTCTCTCTCTCTCTGCAAACTTTACCTTTCTAGTGTAATATTGAGTTATAAGACATTGTTACATCTTCATGATGGATGCATTTAGTATGAGTGGCTGTTTGGACTAATTGTCCATGTGGGATTTTCATATTTTGGTTTAAGGAATAGTTGATTTTCAGGGCTTAGAGTTGTTTTTCTTATCTTTAAGGATTATGTTTTGTCTGTTTTCTGTTTAAGGACTTTTTTATATGAGTAGGCCGAGGCCCCAAGGTAAAGAAATCAAGAGCCATTGTACCTATAAATTATAATTTAATCTTCTTCAGTTGTGTTAAAAGTTTGAGCTTCTGTTTTATTATTTGCCTAATATATTCCTGCTTGAGAGACGATTTCCTTTGGCTTGTAAATGGTTACGTTCTTTAAATGTCTATGCTTTGAATGGCATTGATTATGCAGTGCTTGAACTTATTTTCAGCGAGTGGCTATGCTTTGAGTAACACTGAGCGATCGAGTCAGAAATTAGTTAATACTTATATATGGTTGCTTACCTGGTGAACGTGACTCAGTAATTGGGTATATTTGGATGCTTAAATAGTGTAGCTTTTAGGTATTAACAATCGGCTCTAGGAAAAATTCTATTAGCAATAAAGATATTTGAATCTAGTTTTTCCATGTAATTTAACTTTTAATTTTTTAACAGCAACTAAGTAATTGTCGCCCCAGTCTGCAGAATTTTGTAGTTTATCTTGTTTTCTTATTTCTTAATAACCTCGTTGTTGAATTTTATCTTACCGAGTAATGACATTGGGACATCAAAAGTTGGCTGTTGCACTGCTATCATGGAAACTATAGGTTCTCCGTGTCACTTCATACTGGAGCATTTTTATTTGTTTTTTGATTTTGGAGTCTGGCAACTTATAGTATTTGACATCTACTAATATTAGTTGATGTACATGCACTTCTTCTATGCATAGTTTTCTGGGGGATAAGTCTTTGACGATTATAATGATGCCATTTTACCTATTTTAGTATAGTAACTTAAACAGTTAGTTTGTATACTACTAAGTTATGATGCTCTACTGCCTATGTCATGGAGACCATTCAGTGCTTGAACTTTTAACTACGGTGAGTTACATTTATCCCTTAGATTCTGATCTTTCTCTTTGGCTCGTTGAATGATTAGGTCAAGGATTTGCAACAGGAGAAATTAATTTGGGAGAAATAGAAGTTTGTGAAGTGACTGATTTTGAATTCATTTGGGGATGCAAATTGACGCCAGATAGTAAAAGTGGTATTAGCTTCTATAAGCCGTGCAGAGTACCAAGCGGGTATTTCATCCTTGGTTACTACTGTCAGTCCAACAGGAAGCCTGTACGAGGGTTTGTTCTTGTGGCTCGGGAAGCAGTTAGACATAGAGAAGAGGATTCCTGTATTAACAACCCAGATTACGCACCAGCTCTTATCAAGCCCCTTAATTATTCATTAGTTTGGTGTAAGGATGAAAGGAGCAAGGATAACTTTAATGGAGGTGTTTACATTTGGTTTCCTCAACCACCTGATGGTTATAAAGCTTTAGGATATTTAGTCACTAACAAGCTACAAAGGCCCAATGTTGAGGATGTTAGATGTGTCCGAGCAGACCTGACAGACAACTGTGAAACTTACCATCAAATGCTCAAAATTGTCTCCACAAACTTACAGTCACCATTAGAAGTCTGGAGCACAAGACCCCGTGATCGTGGAATGCATGAGAAAGGTGTAGCCGTCGGCACATTTTTCTGCACTAGTGATTGCAGTTCTGGAGAAATAAACGTGGCATGTTTAAGAAACCTAAATTCCAATCTGCATGCAATGCCAAATCTCAATCAGGTTCATGCACTCATTAAACATTACGGGCCTACTGTTTTCTTTCATCCCAGCGAAATTTACATGCCTTCATCTGTTTCTTGGTTTTTTCAAAATGGAGGTCTGCTGTATAAAAAAAATGATTCACATGGTGAGAACATTGATTCTGAAGGCTCCAACTTGCCTGATGGTGGGACAAATGACGGGGAGTATTGGATAGATTTGCCCAGTGACGCTCGAAGAGAAACAGTCAAGCATGGAAATCTAGCAAGTGCAAAACTTTATGTACATGTAAAGCCAGCTCTTGGTGGTACATTCACTGATATCGTGATGTGGGTTTTTTGCCCTTTCAACGGGCCAGGCATTTTGAAGTTTGAGTTTATGAATGTAAGTCTTGGGAAGATTGGGCAGCATGTGGGTGACTGGGAGCATTTTACTCTCCGAATAAGCAATTTTACAGGTGAGCTTTGGAGTATCTATCTTTCTCAACACAGTGGCGGCCAGTGGGTGGAAGCCACTGATTTGGAATTCATAGAGGAAAATAAAGCTATTATTTATTCATCAAAATATGGGCACGCATGCTTTCATCATCCTGGGACTTACCTTCAAGGATCCTCTAAGATAGGAATTGGAATAAGGAATGATGCAGCTCAAAGTAATCATTATCTGGAATCAAATAACCAGTATGTAATTGTTGCTGCAGAGTATCTTGGTGATGGAGTTGTTGCTGAGCCCACTTGGTTGCAATATATGAGAGAGTGGGGACCAAAAATAAGATATAATTCAAGAATTGAGCTTGATAAGGCTATCAGTCGTTTGCCTCCAAGGTTTAGAGATTCTTTAAAAAATGTTTTTGCCAAGTTTCCCAACGAGCTTTCTGGGGAGGAAGGTCCAACCGGGCCAAAGGAAAAAGATAATTGGTTTGGAGATGAAAGATGGTAAGTTTCTCTGCAAGTCAGATCTAGTCACTAACACGTACCGGAGATTGTACATTGAAGCATATATGTTGCAGACTTGTAGATTATTAAGTATTGTATCTTTGTCTGGGAAAAACTTGGGGTCTTACCACTGTTGCCTGGGATTGAAGGACCAAGTTGATTTAGATTATGTGATATTGAATGCAAGGAAGAGAACAAAGTGTGTTGAAGCATTTGGATTCAATCACTATAGGCACGGTAAATATTCTTCTCCATAGGTACAACTTGAGAAATTGCAGTTAACATACTTTTGGTACGAGTGGTTTTGCCTCATGATTGCGAAATAGCAAAGAAATTAGTAGGTTGTGAAGGATAATGGTAGCTTGTACATAGATTAATTTCGAATAATGGTATAGAAAATATTCTTGATATAGCTTGCATTTTATTTCCTTCCCATGTAAGATTTTTCAGCGTCTGATGCGACTGCCTACCAGTCCTTTGGGAAGTTATGCTTAACTGGGGGCTATTGATTCCTGATTAACAAGTCCCTTAATCTAAACTTCATGCGATAATATTTAGGTTGGTAATTTATTTGTCCGATATGCGAACCTCGTTCACATTAAACGAGTAAATCCTTCCCTTCCCCTTGAAATTCATCTTGTTTTCATTTTCATTTAGCCAATTCACATATCCTTCATCCCCATTTCCATCAATCATCTAAACGATTCCAAACTAAATAAGTAATTTTTTTTAAATTTTTTTTAAATTTTTTTTACAGAAATTATCCCATATTTATTGCATTTTATCAATCACTTTGGAGTTTACCTCCATAATAATCTATTTATTCATTCTCAGAATCTCCATCAATTTATTGCAAGTTGTAGGTTACATTCTAAAATATTTTTTCCTGAAAAAGATAAGAGTTCTTTTTTAAAAAAGATTGAATTTGGGAGTATGAGTTTTAATAACTTTTTTTATTTATTGAAAAAGTACCTATAATAATCTTATGAGTTATAAATGGACGAATACGTATAAGGTAAAAAAAAGTTTCTCCAACCAATAAACAAATAAAAAGGACTCAAAAAAGAAGAATAAAATAAAATTAAAAAATTATCAATACCCCAGGATAGTTATAAAAAAAGATTTTCCACTTGCCATTTCTACCGTCAAAAATGTTACGAAATAATATAGTCAACAATATTAAGTATGGTTAAATCTGTGCCAAACTCACAGGGTTTAAAAGAAATTATTACTCTTATTTTAAGATATTTAATATAAAAATAGGTTAAAGGTAAGATATATGTAATTTAAATCGTGTTATTTAGATGTATATGTTGAAAAAGATATTTCAAATTCGGTGGGTTAGTAAATTAAAATCTTATTTTTATGATCACATATTTAGAAACATCAGGAATAGATTTTTGTTAAAGTGTATGTGACACATGTAAACAAATTTATATTTAAAAATATTGAATTACAATATTTTTTATTTGTTAAATAACCACTATATTTGTAAATTATTTGAATAGCTTAATTGTGTACTTAGGTTAAAGTCTGATTTTTTTTTTTTTAATGTGTAGTTTGTATCATTTTTGTAGTTCATTAAAAAAGTATTCCAATTAATCAGTAAACGTGGATCTCTAGACACAACACGATGTGTGTATAAAAATTATAAACAAGTGGTGCAGATTGAAATGTACATATAAGTTGTAGGACAAAACCGTAATTAAGCACAACTGAACCCCAAACTTGAGATCAGATACTATGATGATGTAGTAACAGTAGGGAGATCCGAGAAACAAGAATGTCTGGAACAAGATTCATCTCTTTCTTTAGAAAAACCCCACCTTCACATTTCCCCAGGTAATCATTTCTTGTTTTCACATTAAACACATGACATCATCTTTTCTTTAGTTACCATAATTCTTGAATGCCCATTTATTTATTTTTCAAGATTCTTGTAAATTTCAGTTAAAGTTTCTAACTTTGTCTTTTGTGTTGCAATGATAGTTCGGGAAAGAAATGGGGAAGAAGATTGGTTTCTGGGGCACTCATTTCTTTGACTGGTGGTATTGCTCTTAGTGCTCTTGATGATCTTGCCATTTATCATGCTTGCAGCAGGTTCTAAAATTTTGTTTATAATTTATTATATGCTTTTGACATACTTGTGCATCAATGCATGTGTATACACTGATCTTTTTGTGTATTAGTTTTTAAATTTCGCATAATGTATGGTTAGTGGTTACTATGTAGTAGTAATACTCTTTATCTTTAGGTCAATTTATGATATCCTCTTATTGTTTGGGATGTGTGTTTGCTTTAAAGCATTATCTTTCGCATTGTTGTGAATTTTGCTCTTTGATTGAGTTTTGCCTGTCTCCTCCCCATATTGTGCTGAGCTCAAGTTTATAGATTGAGTAGTGGTAACCCAACTACTAGTAGTGTTGACACAACTAGGTCAATCGATTTTGTTTCTTGTTTAGGATATTTGTTTTTAGAAGCGGAGTGGGGAGTGTGGACATTTGGTTGACTTCTTGGATGTCATGTGGGAATCTAAACTGTTAACTTCTTATCCAACACCTGGACAATATAATGTATATGATTGAGGGTATAGAGTTAACTTCAGTGGTTAAGCAATTGCATCAATGTACAAATGGAATCTTCTGCACAATATTATGTGTTCAGTGTTTCATTTTCATTGTTCATAAACCTGATCTTTGAGATACGAGGTCGATACCAATTGATTATGCACACCTAATGCTGTCTAAACACTTGTGCCTCCATCCAGTCTCTTGGAAATTGGAGTATAGTGTCATTGACTGTATTAATGCAGAAGTTATTGTTGGATTATTTTAGGTAGAATATCTTTACTTCTTATCAGAGGATCCAATCCTGGGAAATATTTGATGCTAGCAGCTGCTCTGCTGCTGGCACATGAACCCAGTGAAAGGAAATTTATCTCCTGCAGGTTTATTTCCATTTACTGATTTAAATGAAAACCCCGAGTCGTCTCTTAATTATGCCGTTTGACATAAGTTATATCAAGGTTTATTTTTCATTTCCAAAGTCTCACAGTTTCTGTCTTTCTGAGTTGGTCTGTTGATCTGGTCCGTTCTATTTATAATTTGAAATCCTTAAGAGCATCTCCAAGAGCCTCTTCATTTTGGCTCTTAAGTGAGATTTGAGGAGAGAGAAGAAAAAAATGTGCTCCAAGAGACTCTTAGTCACTCCTAAATTCACTAAAAATGTAATCTCTCTCCTCAATTGTAAGAGCTCCTATCCACTCCTAACTAATATTTTATACTAAATTCATAAGATACATTCTCTCTCTTCCCACTTTTCTTTTATCTTTTTTATGAATTCCACTTACTTTTAATAATATAAAATTAAATAAGGAGTGAGTATAAAGAGTATTGTTGGAGATGAATGTACATTAAGTTACTAAAAGAGCCAATATTTTATATTATATTTAAGATTAAGTTAAGAGACTCTTGGAGATGCTCTAAGGCCTTTAAGTCAAGAAAGTGCGACAGGCAAAATAGGAACGGCAGAGGGAAAGAAATGTCTATTCATTGCCTCAATCTAGTAGTGCTATAATGGGATACATTAACAACAGATGTAGAAATTAAACCATTAAAAAGATATCGCCCACCGTGGGGCTCGAACCCACGACCACAAGGTTAAGAGCCTTGCGCTCTACCAACTGAGCTAGACGGGCAATTTGTTACTTATCATTGATTTTTCCTGTCCCCTCCTCCATACTGTGCTGACCTCAAGTTACGTGATTTGCAATCGATGGAATAGTGTTAACTCAACTAGTTCAGTTGATCTTGTTTCTTGTTTAGGATAATTGTTTTTAGAAAGGGAGTGGGGAGTGGGGACCTTTAATTGACTTCTGGGACGTAATATGGGAATCTAGAATGTTAACTTCTTATCCAACACCAGAACAATGTAATGTATATGAGTGCAGAGTGTTGATTCCAGTGGTTAAGCAATTACATCAATGTACAAATGGAATCTTCTGCAAAATATTATTTCTTTGACTGGTGGTATTGCTGTTAGTGCTCTTGATGATCTTGCCATTTATCATGCTTGCAGCAGGTTCTAAAATTTTGTTTATAATTTATTATATGCTTTTGACATACTTGTGCATCAATGCATGTGTATACACTGATCTTTTTGTGTATTAGTTTTTAAATTTCGCAAAATGTATGGTTACTATGTAGTAGTAATACTCTTTATCTTTGGGTTAATTTAGGATATCCTCTTATTGTTTGGGATGTGTGTCTGCTTTAAAGCATTATCTTTCGCATTGTTGTGAATTTTGCTCTTTGATTGAGTTTTGCCTGTCCCCTCCCCATATTGTGCTGAACTCAAGTTTATAGATTGAGTAGTGGTAACCCAACTACTAGTAGTGTTGACACAACTAGGTCAATCAATTTTGTTTCTTGTTTAGGATATTTGTTTTTAGAAGCGGAGTGGGGAGTGTGGACATTTGGTTGACTTCTTGGACGTCATGTGGGAATCTAAACTGTTAACTTCTTATCCAACACCTGGACAATGTAATGTATATGATTGAGGGTATAGAGTTAACTTCAGTGGTTAAGCAATTGCATCAATGTTCAAATGGAATCTTCTGCACAATATTCTATGTTCACTGTTTCATTTTCATTGTTCATAAACCTGATCTTTGAGATACGAGGTCAATACCAATTGATTATGGACACCTAATGCTGTCTAAACACTTGTGCCTCCATCCAGTCTCTTGGAAATTGGACTATAGTGTCATTGACTGTATTAATGCAGAAGTTGTTGGATTATTTTAGGTAGAATATCTTCTTATCAGAGGATCCAATCTTGAGATGGATTATTTTAGGTAGAATATCTTTACTTCTTATAAGAGGATCCAATCTTGAGAAATATTTGATGCTAGCAGCTGCTCTGCTACTGGCACATGAACCCAGTGAAAGGAAATTTATCTCCTGCAGGTTTATTTCCATTTACTGATTTAAATGAAAACCCCGAGTCATCTCTTTATTATGCCGTTTGACATAAGTTATATTAAGGTTTATTTTTCATTTCCAAAGTTTCACATTTTCTATCTTTCTGAGTTTTACTAGGACTGTTGATCTGGTCTGATCTATTTATAATTTGAAATCCTTAAGGCCTCAAGAAAGTGATAATTTGAAATCCTTAAGGCCTTTAAGTCAAGAAAGTGATAATTTGAAATCCTTAAGGCCTTAAGTCAAGAAAGTGCGACAGGCAAAATAGGAATGGCAGAGGGAGAGAAATATTGGCTTCATACCCTCAATCTGGTAGTGCTATAATGGGACATTAACAACAGATGTAGAAATTTAAACCATTAAAAAGATATCGCCCACCGTGGGGCTCGAACCCACGACCACAAGGTTAAGAGCCTTGCGCTCTACCAACTGAGCTAGACGGGCAATTTGTTACTTATCATTGATTTTTTCCTGTCCCCTCCTCCATACTGTGCTGACCTTAAGTTACGTGATTTGCAATCGATGGAATAGTGTTAACTCAACTAGTTCAATCGATCTTGTTTCTTGTTTAGGATAATTGTTTTTAGAAAGGGAGTGGGGAGTGGGGACATTTAATTGACTTCTGGGACGTAATGTGGGAATCTAGAATGTTAGCTTCTTATCTAACACCAGAACAATGTAATGTATATGATAGAGTGCAGAGTGTTAATTCCAGTGGTTAAACAATTACATCAATGCTATGTTACTCGGACTCCTCATTTCACCTTGGAGTACCGGTGTCGGACACTCGATACTCGGACATGGACACTCGGACTTGTACACTTATTTTAAGCCAAAAACATTTACATTTTTCAATATGTTGCCGAATCTGATATTTGGACACGTACCCATGTCGGACACTTGTAGCCAAGTCCGAGTAACATAGCATCAATGTACAAATGGAATCTTCTGCACAATATTCTTTGTTCGATGTTTACTGTTCATAAACCAGATCTTTCAGATTCCAGGTCTATACAAATTGATGCATTAATTTGGTCACTAAAGTTTGTTGTCTTTAATTCTATATGGTATGCAGACCTAATGCTGTCGTAAACACTTGTGCCTCCAACCAGTCTTTTGGAAGCTGGACTATGGTTTCATTGATTGTATCAATGCAGAAGTCATTGTTGGATAATTTTAGGTAGAAATATCTATACTTCTTATCAGAGGATCCAATCTTGAGAAATATTTGATGCTAGGAGCTGCTCTGCTGCTGGCACATGAACCCAGTGAAAGGAAATTTCTAGCCTGCAGATTCTTTCCTGTGTTTTGATTCAAATGAAAATCCCGAGTCTTCTGCATAAGTGCCGAGTGTTTGTACCTAGTTGGAAAGGTAGTGTCCTAATTATGCCATCTGACATTAAGTTATATCAAGGATTTATTTTCCATTTCCAAACTTCACAGTTTCTGATTTTCTAAGTTTACTAGGACTGTTGGAAACATAACAACAAATGTAGAAATTTAAACCATCAAAAAGATATCGCCCACCGTGGGGCTCGAACCCACGACCACAAGGTTAAGAGCCTTGCGCTCTACCAACTGAGCTAGACGGGCAATTTATTATTTGTCATTGATTTTGTCCTGTCCCCTCCCCCATATTGTGTTGACATGCTAATAGATGGAATAGTGTTAACACAGCTAGGTCAATTGATTTTTTTTCTTGTTTAGGTTTTCTCAGAAAGTGAGGAGCCGAGACATTTAATTGACTTCTTGGACTAATGTGGGAATCTAGGCTGTTAAGTGTTAAGTTCTCATCCGACACCAGAGCAATGTAATGTATATGTTAGAGTGGAGAGTGTTAATTTGAGTGTTTAACAACTACATGTTCGATGTTTCATTGTTCATAAACCAGATCTTTGAAATAAGAGGTCAATACCAACTGATGCATTAATTTGGTTAAATTTTTTAATCTGTAGTTGTATATGCTATGGAGACCTAAAGCTTTTGTTAATATTTGTGCCTCCATCCCGACCATTGGAAGCTGGATTAGAGTTTCATTGACTGTATTAATGCCCAGTTAGTGTTGGATAGTTTTAGGTAGAAATATTTTTACTTCTTATCAGTGGATTCAATATGAGAAGTACTTGATGCTTCATGCTAGCAGCTGCTCTGCTGCTGGCACATGAACCCAGTAAAAGAAAATTCTTTACCTACAGGTTCATTATCGTACACTGAATCAAATGAAAACCCTTGAGTATAATGTGCAAGTGTACCTAGTTAGAAAGGTTTTGTGCAAGTGTTTCAAAATTCCATATTTTCTGACTTTCTGGGTTTTACACTGCATCAGACTTTCTGGGTTTTACTAAAATTCAAACCTTTAAAAAAACATGTCGCCCACCGTGGGGCTCGAACCCACGACCACAAGGTTAAGAGCCTTGCGCTCTACCAACTGAGCTAGACGGGCAACTTGTTGCTTTTCATTGATCAGAATCTTTGTGTGACAACTTTAGGTGCTGATGATGTACACGTGCATGAATGCAAACTGGCAAGAACGACTAAAATTTTGAATTACGGACCTTTGTATCTACTCTCAAGAGTAAAACCTGATTATTAATCTGGTCTGCGAGACTTTTGATTATTTTTGGTCTTCTGTTGGAATATCAGTTCTCCACTATGGAAGTTCTAATATCAAGAACTTTACTCCATTTCTCAATAAGAAATCAGTGATTAGTTTGTATTTGGTCTTTTAGGAAGAGAATGGTAAAAGCACTGCGTATCTTATATGTAAAAAGAATTGTTTATAATTAGCTTATCTGTGTAATCGACTCTAAAATCCTTGATTTCTTTGCTACATTGTATGTATCTTCTCTCTTTTTTTTCCTTATATTTGGTGGTGTAATTATATGCACTAATAATGTATTACCTGACCTTTTACCCTGTTGTTGACATGCTTACAGCAAGGCCCTTGAGAAAGCCAGCACAAACGAAACAGTGATAAATGCTATCGGGGATCCTATTGTGAGGGGTCCTTGGTATAATGCGTCACTTGCAGTAACTCACAAAAGGCATTCTGTTTCATGTACTTTTCCTGTTTCTGGACCTCAAGGCACAGGAGTCTTTCAGTTGAGGGCAGTTCGTGATAGAGGTTTGGTTCATCATTCTTAATTCTTGAGTTTGCTCTTTCCTCTGTTTTCTATTCTGAATTATATAACTTGCTTGACTTGTAATGCCATGTGTAGCAGATAACAAGTGGTTTACATTCTTCGGATCTCGTGATTGGGAAATTCTTATCATGGAAGCGCTCCTTTACGTTCCTGCAAATGAAGAGAAGCATCAAACTTTTCGTGTTAGTATAACTGACAAATTGACGACTCCAACCCTATAAAACATGATGAATTACAAGCCTATGGGGAAGATAAATGAGTATATAATTGGTGAATGGGGAATTCTGTTTTACAAACCGTTGTTGATGATCTTAAAATATTTCAAATATCATAGCATCAGGAACTGTATAAGAGATGCTTCATCAGGTATCTATGTAATTGAATAAATGTGTATAGAAGACCGATAGAGGTATTTTCTCTTTGCGTAGTATAATTTAAATGAAATAAAGCATTGTATTCTTGTGGGCATCTTTCCTCCCTTGGTCACTATTTGAGGGTTCAAAACTTCCGTTGCTGTAGCGATATGTAATAGAGATAATACTAATATAATAGTGGATGCGAAGAGCATGCACATTAGGTAAAGCTAATTTGTCTCATCAAGATATTATAATCTCAAAAAAGTTTTCAATCAAATATTTGAATTATGATTTTTTTTATTTAAATTTATACCGTTAATTCCGTTAAAAACTAAAACGGAAAAGTGACTTGATGCTGATGTAGCATACCAGAAAAAAAAAGTTTAACAATGAATATCACTTATTTTTGTATTAGTTTCAATTAAGTCACCAGCTAATTTTAATTTAATTCAAGATTCCCAACTTAATTTTTTTTATGAATTTTAGAAAAATATATATAATTTTCGAATTTAAAATTTTACCCAAATTTTACAATTTAGTGAAATTTAAAATAAAAATTACTCATGTAATACATTTAATTTTCAAACGATACAATAAAATGAATATTTATTAAATAGCACATTTTTCAATCGTATTTTCGACATCAACTAATTGTGCCAAAACTGTAAATTTTTTAAATGTTTGTTTTTTCGAATGATTACAATTGTAAATAAATTTAAAATTGTACATATATATGCTTATAAATTGCTATAATCGATTTTGTTTAGAAAAGACCTAGATTTGTTTTAAACTTTTTTGATTCTCTAAACAATATTTTTTGGACAAACTAAAAGAACGAAACTTGTAGAGAACGAAAAATTCTTTTCGAAAATTTCAAAATCAACGAATTTCGATTTACGATTTTTTTTTGAATAATTTAGTTACTATAATTTAATAAAAAATGAAATGAAACATACACATACCTATTTAATTTATATGCTTGTAAATGGATAAAAGGGAGTAAATATACTCACTAGTATTGAATATTTTTTAGTTTTGTATTATTGCAATTTAATTTAATTAAAATTAATAATCTTTTTTAAAAAGAAATTATAATTTTTTCAAAATCTTTTTTCCCGCATTCAATAACCCATTTGAAGTTTGTAGAGAGCTTAATGATGAATTAGTTTCAGAAATTTAAGTACTGACGTAATCACTAATATGTCGACCACATCACAACTAATGTGGCATAACTTAACGGTTCTTCGTTAATATAATACTAGCCTATAACCCGTGCGAAACACGGTTGCATATAAATTTTTTTAAGTATAATTTAATTAAAATTTTAAGTTGTATAAATACTTTTATTACTAAAATACTCATGAATAAATATTATCGTAATTATTTATGAGAATATTGTTCCTGAGATTACCTCGAGAAATTTTCTGAGATACTTTCCTTAAAATCAAGTCGAGTCCTAAATGTGATGCTTATCTAATTGCTAATTATATATAATTAATATTAACTTCCTTTTTATATGATTTGATAGTGTTATTTTGAGTCAACTCAGGGAAAGTGTGCCTGAGGTAATCTCACGAAAACTATTCTCTTTATTTATTTTAATTTTTACTTTAAAATGCATACCTTTATATAAAAATATTACGTAAAAGCAGCTTTTTAAAATTTTTATTTAGTATAAAGAGTGAAATTTTCTTATCATGTAGGCTTTTTTTCCGATTTTTATACAAATTTTTCTAAACTGTAAGTGTTGTCTAGATTTTACGTAATTTTTAACTATATAGCCAATAACTAACTCGTGTGTTGCACGAATTTTTTTTATTAATATTTTAATTTAATTATAACTGAAAGAGTATGTAATTGAATATTGGTTGGAGTATAACTAAAAGAGTTTGTTATTAAGCAAAATATGTGGTTTATTTTTGTAAAATAAAATTTTATATGTATTTTATTTTATTTATTATGTTTTGGAGGGATGCACATATGTTTTTATTAATATTTTAATTCAAGTACAACTGAAAGAGTATGTAACTCAGTATTGATTGAAGTATAACTAAAAGAGTTTGTTACCGAGTAAAATATGTGGTTTATTTTTTGTAAAATAAAATTTTTTATACATTTTATTTTATTTTTATTTTTTGGAAGGTGTTAACAAACTTTTTGGGAAGGTGTTAACCGACCGACCAACCAACCGACCAATTATACCCTGTTTTATATGCATTTTAATTTATTTTTAATGTTTTGGAAGGATGCACAGATGTTTTTATTAATATTTTAATTTAAGTATAACTGAAAGAGTGTGTAACTCAATATTGATTGGAGTGTAACTAAAGAGTTTGTTATTAAGTAAAAATATGTGATTTATTTTTTGTAAAATAAAATTTTATATACATTTTATTTTACTTTTTATTTTTGGATGGTGTTAACAAATTTTTGGAAAGGTGTTAACCGACCGACCAACCAACCAATTATACAATGTTTTGCTTATAATAGTATAGTATAGATTTTTATATTTTGGAAGGCGTTAACAAACTTTTTGGGAAGGTGTTAAGCGACCGACCAACCAACCGAACGACCAACCAACCGTCCAGTTATACCATGTTTTATATGCATTTTAAATATATTTTTTATGTTTTGGAAGGATACACATGTGTTTTTATTAATATTTTAATTTAAGTATAATTGAAATAGTATGTAACTCAATATGATTGAAGTGTAACTAAAAGAGTTTGTTATTAAGTAAAAATATGTGATTTATTTTTTGTAAAATAAAATTTTATATACATTTCATTTTACTTTTTATTTTTGGAAGGTGTTAACAAACTTTTTGGAAATGTGTTAACCAACCGACCAAGCAACCAATTATACAATGTCTTGCTTATAATAGTATAGTCTAGATTTATTTTTTATGTTTTGGAAGGATGCACAGATGTTTTTATTAATATTTTAATTTAAGTATAACCGAAAGAGTATGTAACTCAATATTGATTGGAGTGTAACTAAAAGAGTTTGTTATTAAGTAAAAATATGTGATTTATTTTTTGTAAAATAAAATTTTATATACATTTTATTTTACTTTTTATTTTTGGAAGGTGTTAACAAACTTTTTGAAAAGGTATTAACCGACCGACCAACCAACCAATTATACCATGTCTTGCTTAGTATAGTATAGATAGTATAGATTTACATAAATGCATACTCTATAGTTATACTTGAACTGAAATTCAACTACTTACTCTTTTAAATTATATTTATTTTTTTTACTTCAACTACATTCTCTTTTAATTATATTTATTTTTTTAACTTGTTATTTTTAGGAAGGTGTTAACAATTTTTTTGGAAGGCGTATATAATTGTAAATGTTTTCTATAATAGTATTAAACATGTTTTATAATTAAATAAAAAAAGGTAAATATTTCTAAATTAGATGAGCTCATATATAGCATTTTCTTATGTTTTATTACCTGAATTTTTTGAGCTCATACATTAAAGTTGTTCAGATGAATTTACTGATTAGTGTCAAATCTCGAGTAAGCCAAAGTATTTGGCCCAAATGCAAAAATTTGGTAACACACTAATATGTTACTGGTTCAGAAAAATCATAATTTATTGATAAATATTTAATCTTTTTTTTTTTTTGAACAACATAAATATTTAATCTCTTAATCTATTTGATTTGACGTGAGACTGGGATGATGACCGTCTAAACTTGTGCGTGTTTGTGAGGGAGAGTTTGGGAAGGAACTCTGTTTAGATGGGAGTATAATTGAAAGAGCTTGTAGTTGCAATTATGTAGGATTCGTTTTTCTTAATACATGAAATATTTTTTTTTATTAAATAAAATATTTTTTAATTTATTTGGAAGGTATTTACCATTTTTTTAGGAAGGTGTTAACCAACCGACCAACCAACCAACTAATTATACATTTTTTATTAAATATTTACCATTTTTTTAGGAAGGTGTTAACCAACCGACCAACCAACCAATTATACCATGTTTCGCTTATAATAGTATTGTATAGAATAGTCAACGTATTTTAACGACCGTATAAGTTTTTTGAAGTTCGGTGATATAATTGCAAGTTAATTGTAGTTTTATGATGCATTAATAAATTTTTTAAAATAATAATTTATCTAAAAAATTTATATAATATAATGACAAATTAACCATTTAACCTATTAGATAAATTACTATATCAAGTTTCCATAAAATTGCAAATTATTGCATCGCGTTTAAGGAGGTCAAAAATGGAAGTAAATTGTAAAAATTATGTTAAATGCAATAATTTAACAAATATAAAAAATATTTTGAAAAATAATATCAGCCAAATTTTCGAAATTAATCTAACTTAATAAATATCTTTGAAAAAAAATATCTTTTGAAAGAATTCAGGCGTTGACATGAAACAATATAAAATTTGTAATGATTAAATTAAATGAATATATTAAAAATTGATTCATTTTACCAGCTTTTTTTTTTTAAACAAAAATAAGGCTTTCCATTAATTCAAATCTTGAAAAATTACATTGGTAAGAAAAGAAGGAACCGAGTTCCACTCCTTTCGATCAGACATAGAAATAGCCTCTCTAGCAATCCTATGAGCTGTCATATTCGCTGACCGTTTAATAAAACGAACTGATGAGGACCTTAAGTCCTTAATAATATTCGAACAATCTGATATAATGTCCCCAAAGTAAGATAGGTCCCTACCCTTGTGTCTCATTGCGTTAACCATTAGCAGAGAATCTAATTTAAATACCACATTCGATACTCCTTTATTCTTTACCCAAGAAAGAGCCTCTCGAAAAGCCATGGCTTCTGCCATCTTTGGATCGAAATCGCCCAAAAAATTCCCTCCATACCCTGCTAAGAAAACACCAGTATCATCTTTGATCAGACATCCAAAAGCTGTCGTCTTTCTGGTTGATGAAGTCGCTGCATCTACGTTACACGACAACCAGCCTTGTTGCGGTTTTTGCCATTTGCTTGAAGGGAATAAACCTGACCAATCATCATTTACATAAACACGATCTAGTATTTCTTCCACCCATCTCGAAGTTCCTCGACTTTTCTCCCATGTGAAAGAATGGCCTTCCATTGCTAAATCCGATAAACCACTATCTGCTAGAGCTTCTCTAAAACCATTTATAAGCTAGTTAGGATGCGGATGTTGTCCTTTTTTCTCACTGGTTCTGAGGATGTCGTTGAAGTCTCCTATGACCATCCAAGGTAATGAAGATTGTTGAGATAATGCTCTTAAAAGATTCCATGATTCATTCTGCTTGCTCCGTTCTGGATGCCCATAGTAACATGTCATTCTCCATCTAGCTACATTCTCCATTTTTATTTATGTATCTATGTGGTTCTGCGAGTAGGATTTTATAGTAACTAAATCATTGTTCTTCCAAAAAATAGCCAATCCACCTCTATGACCAGGTCCTGCTACTGTAAATAACCCCTCATAATTCATCTTTACCCTAATAGCTTCTATACGGTTATGATCTATCATAGTTTCCATAAAAAATACCACCATAGGCTTTCAATTGGACCAAGTCCAATAAAACTTGAACTGTATAAGGGTTGCCCAAGCCCCTACAGTTCCAAGCTAATGTACTCATTGTGGCGGGCGGGCCTGGAGATCAGGACCCGCCAATGCCAAGTTTTTTTTGGTTCTGTCCAATTCCATCAGTCATGTACACGTTTAATTCCTTCCCCTCATTTTCCTGGCCCATTATCAATTCATTGTTCGGCCCATTTTCATTTGTACGCGGTCTTTTCAAATTTCCAATGATAACTCCTTCTTTTGAACGTATATGATCTCGTCCCAAATTCCCGCTCCCAAATATCTCTCCTTCTTTTCCTCCTGTGTTACATTGTATATCCCTACAATCTTGGAAATGTGTTGCCGAAACTTCCGTCTTACCTGTAGGACCCCTCTCATCTCCCTCCTCATTCCCCCCCATCTTTATCGGGAGCAGTTTTCCTCCATTGACAGTACGAAGCCATTGATTCTCCTTTGCACCAACTTGGTTCTTTATTGGTGCTCTAAGAGATGCATCGTATACCCTGACTCCACTATTTCCTTTATCATCAAACAAAGATTTACAGACCCACAATAAAAACAAAACGAGGGTAGATGCTCGAATTTGAATTTTATCCACATCCACTCTCCTCCAGCTTTCTTAATGCGCATTTTGCTCTTTAAAGGTGAATAAACATTGATACGTAAGAACTGTTTCCATAAGTCTTGAAAATTTTTTGGGTCTGACATTAAGAACTTCCCAACATAGTTGCCAATCGATTTTAGAATGGACTCCGAGTTAAAACCAATTGGTAAATCGTAAATCTGGATCCACATATATAGCTCTTTCACTTTGATTTCAGACAATTGTTCACCCATCTCCAACCTTTTGATTAATAGCGCCTGATTATTGAACGTCCAAGGGCCATCATCTAAGACCCTTTGCATATCAAGTTCATGAAAAAACTTAAACAAAAATAAATTTGGGATGATTGTCTCTTCCATGAAAACACCTTTCACTGGTCTCCAAATAGTCGCTAAAGTATCCTGCATCGCTCCAAAGTTGATTTTTCTGCTTGTCAAGAAACTTCCAACCAAACATAAAGCCAAGTCTGTTGTTGGACCTTCCTCATTGGCATCCTCTAGAATCAGGCCTTCATCATCCTCGTCGTTGATCGAAAGAATTGCGTAGCCCTCCTCCAGTGTTTGTTTAGAAAACAGAAATACAATTGAAAAGATAAAACCTAATAACACGTCAAAAGACGAGACCTTCTAAAACTCATCAGAAGATGAGACATAATCTATTAATCTTTTAATAATTTTATTAATTAATAATTTTATTAATTTTAATCTATTTTAATCTTTTATTCAGTTTACCAGCTTGAATTTTGAAAATGTATTAGTACAATACGATGAAGGAAAATTATCAAAAATATTATTTTTTTAATTTTTTTTTATAATTTTACTGTTTTTTGAAAATATTTACAAAAATATCTTCTGCAACCAAATCAAGCAAATGCAACATGCGTTTATATTTTTCTAAAAAATAATTTGAAATTTGATTTTGCTTGCATTTAATTTAATCAATACAATTTGTTAAGAAACATATTATGCAACCAAAAATGATTTCAGTTATTAAAATTTTAAAATTATATTTTTGATTATTTTGGTTAATGTCAATTATAAATAAATTTGCAAAAGTTGTAAAGAGTATTTATATAAATATTTTATAAAAATTGTTATTTTTATAAAATATTTTTTTTAAAAAGATACTTTTACGAAAAAAATTTTGAAATTAGATATTTACGAAAAATCTCATAAAGAGAGTATATATTACAAGAAGAAAATAAAAAAAAATCTAATAGACGATAAAAATCTTGAAGAAAATAATAATCTTGATAATCTATTTTAATCTTTTATTCAGTTTACCAGCTTGAATTTTGAAAATGTATTAGTACAATACGATGAAGGAAAATTATCAAAAATATTATTTTTTTAATTTTTTTTTATAATTTTACTGTTTTTTGAAAATATTTACAAAGATATCTTCTGCAACCAAATCAAGCAAATGCAACATGCGTTTATATTTTTCTAAAAAATAATTTGAAAGTTGATTTTGCTTGCATTTAATTTAATCAATACAATTTGTTAAGAAACATATTATGCAACCAAAAATGATTTCAGTTATTAAAATTTTAAAATTATATTTTTGATTATTTTGGTTAATGTCAATTATAAATAAATTTGCAAAAGTTGTAAAGAGTATTTATATAAATATTTTATAAAAATTGTTATTTTTATAAAATATTTTTTTAAAAAAGATACTTTTACGAAAAAAATTCTGAAATTAGATATTTACGAAAAAATCTCATAAAGAGAGTATATATTACAAGAAGAAAATAAAAAAAAATCTAATAGACGATAAAAATCTTGAAGAAAATAATAAAAGAGAAGCATAACCAAAGTTGCAACCTTGAATAGTGTG
The DNA here is from genome assembly GCA_036435485.1 of Saposhnikovia divaricata. Lineage (NCBI taxonomy): Eukaryota > Viridiplantae > Streptophyta > Magnoliopsida > Apiales > Apiaceae > Saposhnikovia > Saposhnikovia divaricata. The sequence continues at coordinate 19,569,024 of CM071599.1, read as the reverse complement.
GGGGCTTTGCTTGAGAATCCAGGAAGGATGAGCCGCACTTCAATCCTCTCTCACTTTCTCAACCTTTCCGGTTCTTCCCCACTCATGTACTACTACTCTCTGACCCCCCCCCCCCCCCTTTTTTTATACACACATTTATATTGTATCTATAATTTTGCTGGTGAATATAACAGGTCATGTAGATTTCAGAGTAGATTCTTGAAAAGGGCTGAGTTGTTTAGTGATTATGGAAGAAGGGGTCGTTGCTTTTGTAGTTTATCAGAACCCCAACCTCAAGTTTCAGACAATTCCACTACTTCTGTCAGGTAATTTAGTAGTCTTATACCAAAGTTTTGATTTTTATATTGAAAGATTGTTACTTGTTGAATGTGGATATTTTTTTAACGAGTTAGAAGTGGATAATGTTAAGTTATTGTTTGGATTAAAATTTATTCCATTTGCAATGGAGATTTTTGGGTTTTAATTTGTTTTGTTTTTACTGTGAATTGAGTCTTCTGTTGTTTATTTTAACCCATTTGTGGGCTTTCTAAAGCTGGGGTTTGCAGAATGCTGCCTTTGTTTATTGGTAATTTGTGTTGCTTGCTAGGATTGTAAATTGTTGAATTTAACTATGTTGTTTTTGTTAGGGCAAAAAGTAAGTAGTTGATGGGCCTTCTGGCGCTTGGTGATTACATGTGGAGTGCCTAGTCAATATACACTTTAAAGCATTATTTTCTTTTTTCAGTGTCTGACATGTTTCTTAATAATTCAGTAATTAGGCTTATGAAATGTCAACTATAGAGTGATACATCCATTTGTTATGTTTAATGATCGGTGTCTTGGTTTGTGCAATGAAACTGGTATAAGTAGATATATAGTTACGATGGAATGGAAAAGGTGGGGGTACTTGGCCATGTTAAGCATTAAATGTTTAATGTAGAAAATCAGAAGCATCTTACAGTATAGGCAGTAATAGGTCAACTTTTCATATCAAATTTCTCTTTCTCTTAGTTGTTGTGGTATTAAGCACTAATCTTTGTGCTTTTCGAGGAAGACTTCGCATGGAGAGCTTTAAGTGTCTGGGAGGCGTTGAGGCTCTTTCCAAAATATGGATGGATCCCTGAAGTTTTATCAGCAAGGGTTTAAGTCTGGACACTTAGGTTTTTCTAGTGGATTTTCCTTAATAAAGTCCTGTGAATAATCTTAATAAGTAATTTTATCACCGTAGAAGTCCTGTGATTACTTTTATGATCCAAAGTCCATCATATCTGCTTCTATACTCGACGCTGTTTCAACCAAAATTTTACAAACATTAGAGGCAATATTTTGGTCTGTCTTTTATTAATGTTATCTATATTTGTATGAACTGATACTTGTTTAATTTGATAGTGGCTAAGGACTAAGGACTATTGACAAGTTATATATTGTTCTCATGTATTCTTAAGTGAATAATATGTTCCTCATTTTCGGGACGGTTTCTCCTTCTAATAATACATCTAAAATTCAGGAAGAGGATAGTTTCTGGTGTTCAACCGACAGGGTCTATACACCTTGGAAATTATCTTGGCGCAATTAAGAATTGGGTTTCATTGCAGGTCAGTATACCTTTCGCTCACTTTTTAAAATAAGGCAATCCAACCATTGTAGTGCGTTCACCTAGCTGGGCGTAATTTTGAAGTTGTCATATTTTTGTTGTTGCTGTTTGTTTCTTTCTACCTCCTAAGTAATTTTAGTAATATTAGACTCAGCCTAATAGTAATACTGCTAAATAGACTTCTAGAACAATTTAGATCTGGCTCTTTCATATTGTGACAAAGGAAGTGAAAAGCTTCATACTATCACTTTAAATATTATCGAAGTCCATAAAGGTTAAGAGGATATGCATTTGTTATGCTCAAATTAAGAGTGTTCGATCACCATCAAGATTATTTAGCTGACTAGTTGAACACATTCCACATAATGGTGTTTGGCATTCCACATAATGGTGTATTTATAATTGTTTTTATTTATTTAGTTTTTAATAGCATGCATGTCTATTGTATCATTCACACTCTTTGGTCTTTGCAGGATACATATGATACACTTTTCTTCATAGTGGATCTCCATGCGGTATGTCATATTATCGCTATACTATTAGACTATTCCTACATAAATTATTCTAGATATCCTTTAGTATATTATGAACATCAAATAATATTTAGAACACTTGCCAGTGACATAATAAAAAAGATTAAAAGATAAAGTCTTTGATGCTCCAGGAGGTAAAGAGATAGCTTTTAAATGTGTAAGGGAGAGAAATAGAAAGTTGTTTCTTACACCGTCAGATTCTACAACTATACGAATTACTAGGTTAGGCCATCCTGCACCATTTCATTGCATTTATTTGCTGATATCTTAATTATTTATACTAGCTATTAGCTAGAGCTAGTATTCGTTCCATCGTAGAGAGATTTTCAATCCAGTGTTGTTTCATGCTCTATTTTTTAAAAACGCAAGGCCCATTTATAAAGCACGGTTAGCAATAGCATAGCGCCATTTGTTGCACCTTTTTTTACCAGAACACAAATAAATAACAAGATTAAACTATAGAATAATACTTGACATACTCTTCACTTTTTAAAATAATAGAGAATATTTAACATAATAGAAATGTCAATAAATGAGCATGAAGTATCAATGAATAACGTTTAATAATTCAAAAGCTTCGTAGTCAATCCCTGAAATTCTCACTCTTCCTATTTATCATCTTCGTCTCTTAGAGTTGAAGAAGAAGCGCCATCAGTTATGTTTGAGCAGGCAGATGTGCCTTTTTCCGTCCTTTTTAGGGGTATTTTATTTTTGAAATAGCTTTCTTCGCTATCAGCATTTTTTTCGTGTTTTTTAGCACTTAAGTGCGCTTCGCTGACATTTTTTTACCAATTTCATAATCATACAAAATTGCACAAATTTAAAATCTCCTTTAACAATGCCGTTTCAATCTGCCCTCCCTTTAAATAGGACCCACGCCCACGCAAGAAGTAGCATCACCCGTGCAAATTTCTTCTCACTGAACCAAGTATTGGTAATTTTACCAAAGCTGTTGGGAAACCCTCCTTTAGTCAGATGAAGTTTACTATTTCAGGTCATGTTTGTTTAATTTAGGAACTATTTTCTTTTTCAGGGACGGAGGAAAGTTCGGAATATCCATGAAATTAGTATTAGAATATAGTATATTATTTTTAAAATACTTGTATTTTTTTTAGTAATGTTTAAATCATTTCAAATGTCCCCCAAAAATTTATACATTTGTATAGAATTGATAGTATTAAATAAATTATATATTTAAATACAAAAATTGGAGTATATTTACTGTTTTCAAACAAATAATATTCTATGTGATATAATTTATACCTTTTGGGGTTATTTAAGTTGTTGAAAATATTGTCCCTGCATCCCTCGTATCCTAGCTAAGAGCTCCGTCCCTGTTCATGTCGCTCTTATTTGGTATGTAACATGTTTAATCCTTGAGAAATTTTATGGACTAAAGCTTATCACTTTTTAGTTCATTTCATCGGGGATCGATATCAATAACATTCTAACACTATAAAAATGTGTTATTAGATAGCTCCCTTTTAAATGAACTAAAAAGTGATTAAATTACAGGACTACTTTAAGGGATTAAAGTATGGTAAAAGGAAGCAATTTAAAAATAGACCTCAGATTATAGTCTGGGTTAACAAACATAGCCTTGTTGTTGTTGGTTACATTCTAGGTTCGGGTCATAGAGTAATGAAATGAGTTGTTTTAAAAAAAAAATTAATAATGGTGGTGGATTAGTATTCATAAGTATATATTGATTAGAATTTAGAAGTAGTTCCCTTATTATTATGATAAGTTTTAGGGTTCCCATTCTATATAAGGAGATGTGGTTTATTTTTTATATCATTTTTCAGGCTCCTAGAGTTAATTAAATTGAGGTTATTATCTTGTTCTGGGTTGCGATCCAAACATTTTTCTCCTTTTTGCGGTTTGGAAACCAGTAGGATAGTGCATTTTTACAGGATGAATCACCAAGGCCTATCTTTTTTATTGTTCTTATTCCATAATTCCTTGTTTTCAATTTTTGTCCTGCATCTCTAGGTATGAGTGTGGGCTAACAGTGATGGATGTAGATTTTTTTTTTGATTGATACTCGGGGAAACACATAACTTACCCAATATGACCTTTGACTTAGAATACATAAGTATTGAGTTCGTTATATTTTTGGATTCTAACATCTTCTATTTGAAGGCGTGTAGAGAACTGGAATATAAAATCATATAATATAGTGACAGATTAAAAATATCAAAATACCTTTATACTTTTTTAAAATGCTTTTGACATATTTGTAGAAGTACTGACACATATGATATATTTTCTGAAAGATGATATATATTTTAACTGTACATGTCTACATTCATGTTTACGACTATTCTAATGCATCACAAGATGTCACTTGCAGATAACTCTGCCCTATGATACCCGAGAACTATCAAAAGCTACAAAAGATACTGCAGCAATTTATTTGGCATGTGGTATTGACACCTCAAAGGTAACGTCAGTGGCTTTCATTCCTTGTTTTACTTCTGGCATAATAACTTCCCTGACTGAGTGCAACTGAAATACTAATTTTTAGTTTCTTTACACAGGCTTCAGTATTTGTGCAGTCTCATGTTCGTGCACATGTAGAACTGTTGTGGCTGTTAAGTTCTGCCACCCCAATCGGTTGGTTGAACAGAATGATTCAATTTAAAGAGAAATCCCGCAAGGCGGTGCGTCTCTACTGTACGAGGCTCAATCTCCATCATTGTTCTTTGGATCTATGTATTCAGAATCTATATCATTTGTTTGTTGCATTAAATTAGAAAGCTTCTTTCTCTCTCCCCACTTCCTCTCCCCTGATAACTTTTATCTTGATTCTAATGTTTTACAACTGCCTGAAGAGTTCTAGCACCTCTACTGCTAAATGTTCTTAGTTGCCATGCCTTTGAATATTTATTCTTCCATGACATAACTTGATCTCCTGTTGTTTTTTTGTTGCTTAGGGCGATGAGAACGTTGGAGTTGCTCTCCTTACCTATCCTGTTCTGATGGCTTCTGATATACTCTTGTATCAGGTATATTGATGGAACACGTGTACATGGACATGCTTATATCATGTACTTGGGAATTATGTTAAGTGTCCTGCGTGGTTGCAAGCTTGTAATATTAGTCATATAAATGAGCTTTCTTTGATTTTTACAGTTCTTAGATGTGCATTTTTGTGCAGTCTGACTTTGTCCCAGTTGGTGAGGATCAGAAACAGCATTTGGAGTTAACCAGAGAGCTGGCCGAGCGTGTTAATCATTTATACGGAGGAAGGAAGTGGAAAAAACTGGGAGGGTAAAATATGAAATTATTAAAAGCTCTGGATGATATAGAATCATGTTGCGAATCTTTATTATTATAAGAGCCTTGACCTGCAACAGTATGTTCTTGTCATTTTGGTAACTTTTATATTTTGCTTGCAGGCGAGGTGGTTCCTTATTTAAGGTGAATTCTACTGTTCCATCGATTCCGTATTGGCCCTTGCTGGTTAAACTCACAGAATGACAGAATGTCATGAATAGTTAGAAAAATTCATTATTGTTTAATCTTGTAGGTTCCTGAGCCCCTTATTCCACCTGCCGGTGCCCGGGTGATGTCCCTTACAGATGGTTTGTCTAAGGTATCTATTATTGGAATTCCACACACCTGTCTTTTTTGGTTATTCACATAAATTTATTGGTTTAAACAATACTAACTGATGTCTAAACATCTACATAGATGTAAAAATGGCCAAAAGGTATCATTATCAAATAGCATATTGTGATGTTGATATTGTTTGGTGGTGCCAAAAATTAGCTACATTTTCTTTGCATGTCATTTGCTCAAAAAACCAAGTTTCCAGCACTAATATATTTCTGTAAGTCCACTGGAGTTCCGAAGTAATGTAAAAAGGTCTATATCTTCTCGCAAAATATTTTTTTTATTCTAATAAGCAGGACTTATATATCAGCCCATGGATTGTACCATTTCAGGTCTACTACATGTTTGAAATTTACATGAAGTTTTTTTTAGCAAGTTTGGTACCTACTGATTTTGTTTTATCATACCTTTAGATGTCGAAGTCGGCACCATCTGATCAATCACGGATTAATTTGCTCGACTCAAAAGATGTAAGTTGCCGCTTCCGTTTATAACATTCGAATGTGTAGAAGTTTGTTCGATGCTTTTTAGGAATATCCGACGCTTTTAAGGAATATCTTTTATCTAATGTGTTCGTACTTGTGTCCTCATTTCCTCCAAAAAAAAGCCCCATTTACCTAGAAGCTCTTTGAAATGTTCTTTTCGTTACTTATAAAAGTAGTATATAGGCACTGAAGTAATATTCATACTGACATGTTCATCTCTCAACTTTCTTGATATCAAACAACTTGTTTTTTTTGTAGGTAATTGCTAATAAAATAAAGCGTTGCAAGACTGACTCGTTTTCAGGGTAACTATTCATCTTTATTTTTTTGTTTTGAGTACTGATAACAGGCTCACATAGAAATTATTTCGTCAGCTTAAATTGTTTATTTCCAGTATTTTCAATCCGAATGGTTTTATGCCTTTCAGTTTAAAATGTATACTGTTTTACAGATTGGAGTTTGACAATCCAGATAGACCTGAATGTAACAACCTTTTGTCAGTATATCAGATTGTTACAGGGAAAACTAAAGAGGTAACATGATCTACTTTCATTTGATGTCAGCAACTGCAATGCTTGAATCTAAAACCCCTTCTAAGCCAGCAAGATTTTATAGAAAAAGTTTCTAATGATTGAACCTCTTCTATGCTAGTCATTTTATCTGAGAATCAAACATTAGTTTTCTATGTCACCATGCATTGTCTAGCTTTAACATCCTCTAGGCAGATATTTATGATCTAAATGATCGACATGGCAGGAAGTTGCCCAAGAATGTCAACATATGAACTGGGGGACGTTTAAAGTTGTTCTTACTGATGCCCTGGTTGCTCATCTAACTCCAATCCAGGTTTCTACTTATTTATCTGATGCCCTTGTTACTTGTATTTATATAATTTGATAGTTCAATTAAATTTTGTTAGGCAATAGTTATTAGTTTCATGACTCCGTTGCTAATTGAGTTTTTACTTTTTCAGGTACGCTATGAGGAAATCATTTCTGATACAGGTTATTTGGATGGAGTTTTGGCGGAGGGTGCTGAGAAAGCTGCAAACATAGCAGATGCTACTCTCAAGAATGTCTACCAGGCAATGGGATTCTTGCAGAGATAAGGAGAGTGTGTGCCACCAGCAGATTTTGTTTTTGGAGGCCAGTAAGAAGATGCTTTAACTAGAACACTATGGAACATTCCCATTAGCTACAAGTATACAAAGGAGAACATTCTTGACTGAGAAAAGAGTACTTTATTTAAGAGGCCAGCATTCTTTTAAGCAATAACATCTCTCTTTTTTCTAGATAGGTGCATATAGTACGTCCATGTGTTTTCCATTTGGTTGATATTGTATCATGTAGCTGGATTTTGTTGATGAAAATAGTTTTCCGTTAGGAGCTTTTGAAAGTCCCTTGCACGATCTGAGCAGGAAATATTATTCAGACAAGCCATGTATGTGAAAGATAGTAAGATACCATGTCACCGGACACCGCTTGCTAATTCTCACCAAAATTCTTTTTCGTTGTCATTTCAGTGTATACCTTTTGGGGGTTTTTCCTTCGTTCATTATGTTAATGAATATAACATGCTGCCGTCGATGGTATTTCCTGAATATTTTGTACTTTTGTGCAAAATGGGTAACAGAAACATGGGTGGTAGTGTTTGTTGATCAATTTTTAGTTCCTGTGATTTGTATTCTGCTTCTGTGATTTGTACTCTGCTTCACCACATGTCCACACCCCTGTTTACTAAATTTAAATATGTACAGAAGCTAATGACTTGTCACCGAAGCTATTCTCAGTTTTTTCACATATTTACACATTTTTCCTTGGTGGGTGGGGTGATGCTGAGACTCTACACATTCCTTTGGAAAAATGGGAATTCATATTGAAACCTAAAAATGGTGGCGTCCCCGGCTTCAAAAATTCACACGCTTCGAACCTTCTCTTCTAGCGAAGCAAGGTTAGAGAATGTTAATGAACCCTCGATCCTTTTGGGCTTGGATGTTTTGAGGTACCTATATTCTTCTGGTGTCCATGTACAAACTCCATTGCTATTTCTTTAAACTTATATCATCGCAAGTGCTTTAAATACTCAGTATACATTTGTATCGAAGCAGTTGAATCTGCTAGCCACATCCACATGCTCTTCGGATGTCAATGGACAGAACCATTTGGTTTGCGATCACCATTTGTACTTCATTATTTGCCTCTAGCTTGAATATCATCCAATTTCTTATGGAAAACGCCTCGAGTAAAAGAGCAGCATTTGTTTCGATTCCTATGGTGTGCTCCTCCTTTCAATATTTATAAATTTAATTTTGATGGAGCATGTTATTAAAAACCACTTGGGGGGGATTTGTTGTTGGGTATGTAAGTAAATGTAGGAAGATTTTTTGATGCAGAAACAATGGAGGCTTTTGCAACAATTAAGGCTATTAATCTTGCGTGTTTCTGTTGAGACCATTCAGAAAGTTAATAATAGTAGAGAAGAACTTTCACATGTTGGTAATCTCATTAGTGAGATTAAGGACTTAAAGAAGAACATAGTTCAGACATAAATTGTGTTTATTAGAAGACAAGAAAATGAAGTTGCTCATATTTGACCTAAAACATTCAGATCTTCAAACTGTTAGATTCGCAGATATGCTGAGTTCATATCAGATGCTCTTACTAATGACTTGTTGAAAATGTAATTTTAGTTGGTGTTCTAATTTCCAATCTGCTGGGAATAGGGATTTTTCTCGATTGATATCCTTAATTCCAACGCTGATATATGAAGACATGAATTAGTTATTATGCAAAGAAGTGTCAAATGCAGAAATTTTGTTGGCTGTCAAAAATCTTGGTCCTCTAAAAGCGCCCGGCAAAGATGGTTTTCTTGGTTTCTTTCTTCGTAAATATTGGGATATTGTTGGCCCTCAGGTTTGCTTGGTTATCAAGGATTTTTTCATTACTGGTATGTTGTCTCCATCTCTGAATGTCACTCAAGTGGTGCTAATTCCTAAAGTACCGAATACTGATAATCTTGGTCAGTTTAGACTTGTTAGCCTCTGTAATTTCACTTGTCGTATTACTTCAAAGATATTGGCTAACAGGTTAAAGCCTATAATGAAATTTTTGATTACTTCTCAGCAATCTGCATTCATACCTGGCAGACAAATTCAGGATAATATTGTGATGGCGCATGAATGTTTTCATCACATAATTCATTAAAAAAAGGGTTCAATTGCTGAGATGGCAATTAAACTGGATCTAAATAAGGCTTTTGATCGTGTAGAGTGGGACTTCCTCTTGGCTATAATGAATAAGACGGGATTGATGCTAAATGGAAGAATTGGATTTTTCAGTGTATTTCAACTACATCGCTGGAATTTTTGGTTAATGTTGTGGAATAAAAAGTAGGGTATATTTATTGCGTATTAATTACTAAGGTTTGTGGGAGTTTCGAGCTTTAACGGCTGCTCTTGTTGTCGGGGACTAACTCGGTCCTAACAAGATGCCTACGTACCTTGATGAATATCAAGAATCAAGCCAAAAACGTAGTTCTGAGAATGAGGGGTCAGGCCCTTTATATAGGCTGAGAAGCCTTAGAATTAAGGTAGGAGTTGGAGACTTAATAGATAAGTCACCTCCTTGAGGAAAGTTCTAGACTCCTTCCTTGTAGGAGTCTGTTGCCATATCGAATTGGATGCCTTGGAGGCTAAGTCTTGTAGAGATAATGTCCTTATCTGACACTTATTGCTGAGCTGCTTATTACCCCTAATATTAATTACGGAATTAATATTATAATTGGGGTTCTGGGCCCACCTGGTGGGCCCCACGTTTGGATCATTCTTGGCCTAATTAATGCCACATTAAATGTGTCTCTAGGGCTTATTTTCAGCCCATATCATTTGCCCCCCAACTTCTAGGAAAACTGATCAGGTTTTCGTAGAAGTTATATTTGTCTTAATGGAGACTCGGGGTCATTTTTATCCCTTACCTGGGACTTCTTAATTTTCCTACCCTTACATGGGGGTTTTGGTTTACACTAGTGTTTCACATATATCGCCTTATTGTAAAGTGTGGAGCGACCGACACATTTACGACGATTGACCTTATTCGAGGCTTTAACTTGTGCTTGCTTTTAGCAATTTCGGCACTTTTATAGAGCTTTTATGCATTATTAGCATAAAGTATTGCTCAATTTGTCGAGAAAATATTTCTATAATTTTCCTCGTATTTTTCTGTACATTTCCTAACATTTTAGGAATTTTTATGTACTCACAGGTATTTTTCGTAATTTTTCCTAATAATTTAGGAATTTTTATGTACCAGCAGGTATTTTCTTTAATTATTCCTAATAATTTAGGAATTTTTATGTACCCACAGGTATTTTTCGTAATTTTTCCTAATAATTTAAGAATTTTTATGTACCAGCAGGTATTTTCTTTAATTATTCCTAATAATTTAGAAATTTTTATGTACCCACAGGTATTTTCCCTAATTTTTCCTAATAATTTAGGAATTTTTATGTACCAGCAGGTATTTTCCTTAATTAATCCTAATAATTTAGGAATTTTTATGTACTCACGGGTATTTTTCGTAATTATTCCTAATAATTTAGGAATTTTTATGTACCCACAGATATTTTTCTAAATTATTCCTAATAATTTAGGATTTTTTTTGTACCCACAGGTATTTTTCGTAATTTTTCCTAATAATTTAGGAATTTTTATGTACCAGCAGGTATTTTCCTTAATTATTCCTAATAATTTAGGAATTTTTATGTACCCACAGATATTTTTCTAAATTATTCCTAATAATTTAGGATTTTTTTTGTACCCACAGGTATTTTTCGTAATTTTTCCTAATAATTTAGGAATTTTTATGTACCAGCAGGTATTTTCCTTAATTATTCCTAATAATTTATGAATTTTTATGTACCCACAGGTATTTTCCGTAATTATTCGTAATAATTTAGGAATTTTTATGTACCCACAGGTATTTTTCTTAATTATTCCTAATAATTTAGGAATTTTTATGTACCAACAGGTATTTTTCTAAATTATTCCTAATAATTTAGGAATTTTTATGTACCCACAGGTATTTTTCTTAATTATTCCTAATAATTTAGGAATTTTTATGTACCCACAGGTATTTTTCTTAATTTTTCGTAATAATTTAGGAATTTTTAATGTACCAACATGTATTTTTTTGTCAAAATATGAAGTGCAGGGACCTTTCTGTAAAAATATAAACAATAGGGGTCTTTTCATCAAATTGTCAACTACAGTACTCTTTCTGTCAATTTAGAAGCTCCAGTGCATCCTTTGTAAAGTGTGCAGAAGTTGGGGTACCAAACAGCACTTTTGCCAAAAAAAAATAACTTTTCGACCACAAACCTGGTCGAAACAAGCGTGTGTTTTGTTTTTGGTCGAAGCAATTCCCGAGCAGAAATCCTGCTCGTTTCGAGCAGGAATGAGGTCGCCCGAATAATTTTTTTTTTTTTTTTTTGCTTTTCATCTCTTTTATTTTAAAATATTATTATTCAATAATAACATTTTCTTTGTCCGAATCCTGGATAATTTCGATCCCCGAATCGGAAGTGTCCCGCTTGGATAAAATTTCACTCGAATAAAATTCGACCCAGATTTTATTATTATTATTTTTAATAATAATAATAATAATTTTTGTAATTTTAGAGGGGTCCTCAGCCCTAATATTTTCGTAATTTAAGATCGCATTTTCGGCTTCATTGACTCCCAAATCTTTGAAATTCGTCCCGAATTGAGGTCATTCATGACTCTAGGCACATAAAATTTTTCATTACATAACCCCTTTTTTTTTGTACCAGGATTCGTGGTATTTTAGATCAGGATTTCGATCAGGAATGCTGATCCTTAGATCCGGATTTTCTATCAGGATACTGACCCCTAGGTCAGGATTTTCGATCAGGAATGCTGACCCCTAGGTCAGGATTTTCGATCAGGATGCTGACCCCTAGGTCAGGATTTTCGATCAGGAATGCTGACCCCTAGGTCAGGATTGTCGATCAGGAATGCTGACCCTTAGGTCAGGATTCTGATCGAAATAAGGGCCTTCCTAGCTTCTTGGTCGAACAGATTTTCGATCAGGATTCCTGGTCGTTTCGACCAGGATCTTGGTCGAAATAAGGGCCAACTTTTGGCTTGGTCGAATGGATTTTCGATCAGGAATGCTGACCCTTAGGACAGGATTTTCGATCAGGGGTGCTGACCCTTAGGTCAGGATTTTTGATCAGGAATGCTGACCCTAACCCTTAGGTCAGGATTTTCGATCAGGATGCTGACCCCTAGGTCAGGATTTTCGATCAGGAATGCTGACCCTGACCCTTAGGTCAGGATTCTGATCGAAATAAAGGCCTTCCTAGCTTCTTGGTCAAACAGATTTTCGATCAGGATTCCTAGTCGTTTCGACCAGGATCTTGGTCGAAATAAAGGCCTACTTTGGCTTAGTCGAACGGACTTTCGATCAGGAATGCTGACCCTTAGGTCAGGATTTTTGATCAGGAATGCTGACCCTGACCCTTAGGTCAGGATTTTCGATCAGGATGCTGACCCCTAGGTCAGGATTTTCGATCAGGAATGCTGACCTTGACCCTTAGGTCAGGATTCTGATCGAAATAAGGGCCTTCCTAGCTTCTTGGTCGAACAGATTTTCGATCAGGATTCCTGGTCGTTTCGACCAGGATCTTGGTCGAAATAAGGACGAATTTTTCGCTTGGTCGAATGATTTTTCGACTAGGATTCTTGGTCGTCTCGACCAGGATTTTGGTCGAAATAAGGGCCTCTTAATGGCTTTCAGGTGTCTTCGACTGTGTGACTTCGGCCTATGGCCTTTCGGGAGGTGCTCGGTCGGGCGAGCTCGGCTGTTGCCCTTCGCGAGGGACTTCGGTTAGGGCTACTCGGCCTTGAGGCTTCCTTGAGGTGCCTCGGCCTTGTGGCCTCGGTTAGATCGAATGGAATTTCTTAAGTTCCTGAGTTCCTTGTTTTTTAGCCCAAATTCTTTGCATTGGAGTCAAGCTAGAGTTCTTGGAAACCTTGTTTGGCACCGTGGCTTTCATATTTTTTACTACTTGTTGTTCTTGATTTAAAAAGGAGAACTCGTTCGGTGTTGGAGTCCCTTAGTTCTTGCCCCCCTTGCTTCATATAGTGGAGGTCTTGCTTCTCGGTTGATCGCTCATGAAGTTCATTTGCCACTAAGCACTCAACTTTAAGTCTGGTGTGCCTTGGCTGGTTGCCAATCCTCTATCTTACTTCTAGGTTTCCAACCTTCTTATACTTGTAGAACCTTGGCTAGGTTTTAAGTAGCCTGATGCCTCTTGTCAGGTTCGTTTGGAGGCAGATAACCTTGTTGGCCATCAAGGCTTGAATCTTGAGGTTTGAAGTTCAAGACCTCAAGTGTGGAATTGTAAAGGACCTCTTATCTCAACACTATCATTAACAGTTTCTGTACCTTGAAGGCATTATCAAGGGGCCAACCAGTCTCAAGATGAGCTTTAGGGTCTATCCTTCAGCTTACATCAGCTGGTGCTACCAACTTCGAATTGATGGTCGGGTCTTCAGGACCTGGAAGTATCCTTGAATATTTGAACATATTCTTTTCTAGCCTCAAACTCTTCATTGACTTTTGAGACTACTGACAAGGCTGTCGCTTGCCTATCAAATAATAATATCTAACAAATCCTTCTAACTATGTAGTAGGGTAAGTCAGAGTCGATCCCACAGAGACAAACGTGTCAATCACCAGTTGTTCTCGATTCAATTCAGCCAAGCAAGTAACACAATAAATTATCAAAGATTATTAAACTAATTTTATACTAATGCAATTAATCAATTAACTAAAACTTCCAGAATTAAGTATCCCCACTAGCATGAATTAATGCAATCGTGAATTCCCTCCCCAATCAATCGTATAATACTCAACAGGAAAGGTGCGCCCTATAAATTACCAATAACCTCTCTCGAGTATTAATGGCTTCTCTAAAATACAATCAAGCCTATTCTCATGGTATCATGCAATTTAGAGACATTAATCACAACACCCTAACTTCCTAACAATCCGTTCTACCTATTCTCATGGAGAAGTTCATGTCCTCATTGGATAAATCACAACCATCTAAATCCAACTCTCGTTGATAAATAGATAATGGTTCAAACAATAAACATAATCACGTCTGATTTGTAATTGCTAATTAAAACAACTAAATAAGCAAGAGTAATTAAACAATCAAATTGGGGGAATTGGGAAAATCACACATCAATCATAACTAGGGTTCTACTTAACCCCAGATTAATTATCTACTCACTCATAATTAAACTAATAAAACAAGAGATATAATATGAACACATAATCTTATAAAGAATAGAGAAAAACCTTCAATCTCCAAAGAAAAGTGAAAAGCTATCTCCAATCTCTCTACACTAGAATATACAAGTTATGTACAATAATTTTTTCGATCCCTAAAATAATACCCTAGATGAGTTTTTATAGTGTTACAAGTCTAAGTACTTGCCTTAATTAAAAAGGCCCAACAGGAAATAATAGGAATTACATTACAAGTAGGAAAAGGGATAAAAAAAAATTGGATTATGAGATGGCAAGTTTTCAAGCTTGAATCGAAGTAAGAATTGCAAGTTTCCACGCTTAACACAGCCCTCTAGAATGTTCCTAGCGCCCCTAGTGTTTCCATGTTGATTAGGATTGGAATTATGGAAGTTTCCCACTTCAAATCGAATTTCTAGAAGCTGCTGTATTTTCTGGCCTGTTTCTGGGCTGATCCCTTTGGAATACTGATATTGGACCACTTCTGAATTGTAGATAATTCTGTTGTCTTCGCGTGGGCTGTAAGATCGCCCAATTCTGATGTCTAGAACTCAAGTTATGACCCAAACAATTTCTGGAACAATTCTGAAATTTCTGGCCGCGATCGGGCGCTGCTGCGCCGGTTTGAGCGCTGCTGCGCCTCGATGCTACTGTTCACGCGCGCTGTTGCGCCTTCTGGAGCGCTGTTGCGCCTCGTGCAATCTGTCCAACACTTCTTTTGCATACAAAATCCTTAGAAACGATCCAAAATCCCACAATTCCTCTTGCAACTTCATAAAATCATTCCTTCGAGTTAAAAATACAATAAAATCATTGAATAACGCTCGATTTATATCAACTCGACAATTGCTTATTCCCTGCAACAAACTCATAAAAAACTCATTAAATCCACACGATTATTCGCAAAAGCACGGTAAATGTGGGAACAAAATCCTATAAAGTATATATAAAATACACTCTATCAAATATCCCCACACTTAGCACTTTGCGCGTCCTCGTGCAAACTAAAATAAAATCTATACTAACTACTAGTACCACTTCCGTAGGTGATCACGGTTGCATTTGGCATATGCAACAAGCCCTTTAAACCCCTAGGTAGCCCTAGCGGACGAGGAAGGTCTCGTGAGGGTTTGTAGTGAATATACCCACAAAATTCATCTAACTCATGCAAAAGACCACACTTCAACACAACATCACACACACCCGTCCTCTCATGCCACTTCCGTTAAAGAATCAAAATGAAAATGCAATGCCTTGGTGTATAGAGTGCAAGTATCCACATAGTATACTCAAAGAAGATGCATAAGATCATAGAAATTCATGTCAAATGTAAGAATAGGTTGGTAAACATGCTAAACACAAAAGAGCACATCCTTGAGACAAAATCTGGGATCTCCTATGCCAAAAGCAAAAACAGACCGTTCACTCACAAAAATATTCACTCAAAACAAAGGGTAAGTGTTTCACTCAACTCCAACAATATCATAAACATGCTTCGTCCTTGATATCAATCTAACTCTTAACACAACATACATCATTGATGACAATCAAAAGGTCTTTTATAAGGTTGTAATGGGGCTAGGGACAAGGTATGTCAAGAAAGCCAAAGAAGGTTAAGTCAAAAGCTAGTACCCGACAATGAAATTCAAACAATCTCCCAAACTTATTAAAACCAAAAAAATACTTCCCCATACTTGAACTTTTATCATAGTCCAATAAAAACCTTGTCCAGTCGAATCTAAGTAGGATCACAAAGGATAAGTATGCTCTCGAATTTATTTTTTTCTGTTTTTTTTCTCTTTTTACTTCGTTTTTGTTTTTTTTTTCTTTTTTTTTTCTAGAGAGCTAAAGAATAACAAGAAGAACAAGGATCCAAAAGATATGGTTTCAAATTTCGACTAACAAGCTATGAACCAAACCCCAAATATTCCCCCAAAATTATGATCATATATAAACCCCCCTTTTATACACACCTTATCACTCCCTTACGAACAATACTAGCCTTTGACAATTGGGTTCAAAATTAATGTAAGGCCAATAGAATAAAAAGGATAATGGCAAGTAATGTGGTGTGTCACCGAAAGAATAAGATTAAGCTCAAAGGGTTAACTAATGGATCATGTATAAATGGTTTGGAAATATGGGAAATATGAGGTTATACCTAATTGCCTTTATCATATTATCATCAATTAATGTCATGCATCTCAAGAAAGACTTCAAGCAAGTGCTAGCAATGTAAACGACAAGTGGACACTCAAGCAAACGAATAGTCATGCAAAAGATATGCATATAGGCTCAAAACTCACTTGGTGTGACAAAAACATAATCAATCCCAAAGTAGTCTCTCTAACGCATCTACTTGTATTCAAAGCATATTGACCAAATTACCTTGCATATATTCATGTCATTCTAATCATTTAGCACATTCAATAAGTCTACTAGTTTCTACTTGCTAGTGTAAGTGTGTGCACAAGAACATCACATATCACTTCTCAAACAAAAGCATCCATAAACACAAGATTTCTAACAGCATGCATGGGTGCATTTACGCAAGTAATCTTCACATGGCTAGAATTATTTTTGGTATTTTTCAATTTTTTTTTAATTATTATATTTTTTTAATTATACTACTAATACTATGATACTACAAAGAACACATCCCCACACTTAAATGTGGCAATGTCCTCAATGACACAATACTAAGTATTTTAACTAATTAAAAGAAGGAAAGAAATACTCCCCTATGCCTTAGCATGACGTGTCTGGCCGGAAAAGAATTGCTAAAATCTGTCATAATAGTATCAACCTGCAAAAATTCTTTATGTTCCTGAAAACACCTCACACCAAATTCATCAAAGTACCTTGTAGGAGTAAACAAATAAAAATAAAAATATCTAAGCTAAAAAAAAAACTCATGGGTTGCCTCCCAAGAAGCGCATTTGTTTAACGTCGTTAGCCCGACGCCTATTGACAATTATCCTGGCGAAAAAGCATATAAATGTACATATCTCCTAATTTGAATTAATCTAATGATGTGAGCACCAATTAGATAACCAAGAAGATACATAAATTGGCATGTGAGACTCATGTGATGCTCACGAAATTTCGGGATGTGAAAAAATTTAGCAAAATCCGCATCAAACCATTTATGACTACTTTTCACAAATCCCTCCCAAATTGGGTCTACAACAGGCATATAAACATTCTCAATCTTAGCATTATTCAAGTCAAGTGTATCCAAATTCGGTTCTATCACATCTACCACAATGGGAATCACAATATCCTTATTCAAATTTATATCTTCCACAACCATACTATCACCCTCGTCAAATAGCATGCAAATAGAGTCATCTAAGATATCAACATCATTATTATCAAAAGAGTTTTCACACGAGTTAATTTCTTGAGAAGCATATGGGTCAATAAGAGTGAGACTTTCAAAATCATCATCAAAATCATCATAATCATAAAAAATTAGCTCACTATTACTAACCTCGTTTGGTGACTCTTTGAACTCCTTACCACTCCACAAAGTTGTATCATCAAATTGACTCATTGGTATTTCCTCCAATTGAGAGCGCCTCTCAACGAATTCAGTTACCTCTTGAGCTAGTTGAGCAATTGAGTTTTCAATCAACTTACCTTGAACTTTCAACTCATTAAGACTTGTCTCAACCTCTTCATTCTTGTTCAGCTGTGTAACAACAACTCCTTCCAACAGACTTTCCAAGTTGGATTTTTGTGGTGGCTGGTCAGAGTTGTAATGGGCATTGTAATGAAAATTATTATCCCAATATTGTGCTTGGCTTGGGTAATAAGGGGTATTATATTGGCAAAAATTTTGAGTGTGTCCCTGTATACCGCAAACATCACAAGTAGCAACCAAATAAGAATTTCTTGACTCAATTTCATCGATCTTTTGAGAAAATGCCCGCATAGTCTCAATCAATGCCTCCATGCTTTCTTCTTGCTCCTCTCTTCACTCGCTTAATTTCTTGTTGTAGGAACCTGAAAATCAACTATACAAGAAACAAGAAAAACCACAAGCAAAGATCAAACAGAACAAGAATAATAGCCGAAGCAACACAACTAAACAACTTGGCCAAACTAACTCAAAAATTAACTAATCTAACACTGCTTTGTCCCCGGCAGCGGCGCCAAAAATTTGACAAGGCTGTCGCTTGCCTATCAAATAATAATATCTAACAAATCCTTCTAACTATGTAGTAGGGTAAGTCAGAGTCGATCCCACAGAGACAAACGTGTCAATCACCAGTTGTTCTCGATTCAATTCAGCCAAGCAAGTAACACAATAAATTATCAAAGATTATTAAACTAATTTTATACTAATGCAATTAATCAATTAACTAAAACTTCCAGAATTAAGTATCCCCACTAGCATGAATTAATGCAATCGTGAATTCCCTCCCCAATCAATCGTATAATACTCAACAGGAAAGGTGCGCCCTATAAATTACCAATAACCTCTCTCGAGTATTAATGGCTTCTCTAAAATACAATCAAGCCTATTCTCATGGTATCATGCAATTTAGAGACATTAATCACAACACCCTAACTTCCTAACAATCCGTTCTACCTATTCTCATGGAGAAGTTCATGTCCTCATTGGATAAATCACAACCATCTAAATCCAACTCTCGTTGATAAATAGATAATGGTTCAAACAATAAACATAATCACGTCTGATTTGTAATTGCTAATTAAAACAACTCAATAAGCAAGAGTAATTAAACAATCAAATTGGGGGAATTGGGAAAATCACACATCAATCATAACTAGGGTTCTACTTAACCCCAGATTAATTATCTACTCACTCATAATTAAACTAATAAAACAAGAGATATAATATGAACACATAATCTTATAAAGAATAGAGAAAAACCTTCAATCTCCAAAGAAAAGTGAAAAGCTATCTCCAATCTCTCTACACTAGAATATACAAGTTATGTACAATAATTTTTTCGATCCCTAAAATAATACCCTAGATGAGTTTTTATAGTGTTACAAGTCTAAGTACTTGCCTTAATTAAAAAGGCCCAACAGGAAATAATAGGAATTACATTACAAGTAGGAAAAGGGATAAAAAAAAATTGGATTATGAGATGGCAAGTTTTCAAGCTTGAATCGAAGTAAGAATTGCAAGTTTCCACGCTTAACACAGCCCTCTAGAATGTTCCTAGCGCCCCTAGTGTTTCCATGTTGATTAGGATTGGAATTATGGAAGTTTCCCACTTCAAATCGAATTTCTAGAAGCTGCTGTATTTTCTGGCCTGTTTCTGGGCTGATCCCTTTGGAATACTGATATTGGACCACTTCTGAATTGTAGATAATTCTGTTGTCTTCGCGTGGGCTGTAAGATCGCCCAATTCTGATGTCTAGAACTCAAGTTATGACCCAAACAATTTCTGGAACAATTCTGAAATTTCTGGCCGCGATCGGGCGCTGCTGCGCCGGTTTGAGCGCTGCTGCGCCTCGATGCTACTGTTCACGCGCGCTGTTGCGCCTTCTGGAGCGCTGTTGCGCCTCGTGCAATCTGTCCAACACTTCTTTTGCATACAAAATCCTTAGAAACGATCCAAAATCCCACAATTCCTCTTGCAACTTCATAAAATCATTCCTTCGAGTTAAAAATACAATAAAATCATTGAATAACGCTCGATTTATATCAACTCGACAATTGCTTATTCCCTGCAACAAACTCATAAAAAACTCATTAAATCCACACGATTATTCGCAAAAGCACGGTAAATGTGGGAACAAAATCCTATAAAGTATATATAAAATACACTCTATCAACTACCAGCTTTGAGTCTCCACAGACTTTCAAGTTTTTGACCCCCAGGGCTCTTGTCAGTCCAAGGTCGGCTATCAGAGCTTCATACTCCGCCTCGTTGTAGGTTGTTTGGAAGTCCAACTTCAAGGCATACTCGAGTGTGAACCCATCGGGGCTTTGCAGAACTTAACCTGCACCACTGGATTTTGTTTTTGATGCTCCATGAAAATAGAGCTTTTTGTTTTTGATCCCCATCAAAATAGAGAATCCAATACTCCTTCTTTTCTTCCAGGGGTTTCTCACCTTGCTGACCTTCCTGGTCTATTACCTCCTGCCCCCCGACTTCTTGGTTGTCAATGGTATATTCAACCACGAAGTCAGCTAGAGCCTGGGCTTTGATGGTCGTCCTATGTTTGTACTTAACATCTATTTTTCCTAGTTTGATTGCCCACTTGATGAGCCTTCCATTGGCTTTCATGCTATGCAATATGTTTCTTCAGCGGGTGTTCCATCAGGACTTCAACGTTTGTCTTTATCCAGGGTCCTTCAAGGACTTAAACTCTTATCTGCTATAACCTAACTCTACCATTCGAGGTATGCATTCGTTTGTTTTCATTCGTGTATTCTTTTATTTTCGGTACTTGGTCTTCTTTGACTCACACATCAGGTGCTTGGCACATAAATAAAATCACAATCAATGAATGGAAAACAATCTTGCATTAATAACTTGAAATGGGTTCAACCCTTACATAGAGTACTACTGTCCTACTCGGAGCAACATGCTCTGCAATGGTTTTAATGAACCTTATTTCTACTTCTACTATATAAATATGAAGCTAAGTCCTAACAGAATAACTTAAGCCCAATCGAGGTTTTGCAAGACTAGGCCTGCACCACTTGATTTTGTTTTTGATGCTCCATCAAAATAGAGCACCCACCACTCCTTCTGGTCTCCTCATTCTTATTCTGAAGTTCACTTCCTGCTTGGGGTACTACCTCCTGCCCCCCGACTTCTTGGTTGCCAATGGTACACTCAACCACAAAGTCAGTTAACGCCTTAGCCTCAATTGCTGTCCGAGGCTTCTGTGTGATGTCCCCTGCTGACCTTTCTTTGTGTTCCTTACCACTGTGGACATCTATGTCTTCAATCGGAAGGACCTGCCCCCCGACTCCATCAGGCCTTAAAGAGGCTACATAACAGCTTCGTGCCATCTTCTGATCACCTTTATGTTCTCCAACACCATTCCTGGTAGGGAACTTGATCTTCACATGATAGGTTGAGGCAACAGCCTTGAATGCATGAAGTCCAGTCCTTCCAAGGATAGCGTTGTACGTTGAAGCCGCCTTGATTACCAGGAAGTTCAACATCTGAGTGGCCTCCTTGGGCTCTTGCCCAATAGTTACAGGCAGCTGAATAGTCCCTTCAACTTTGGATTTTACTCCATTAAATCCGTATATAGGCATGTTATTGGGGGTCAACTGAGAATCAGTGTATCCCATCTTCACAAACGCATCATGAAACAGAATGTCAACGGAAGCTCCATTGTCTATCAAGACTCGCTTCACCTCCGAGTTTCCAATCACAGGAGTTATGACCAACGGGTCATCATGGGGGAACTTCACCCCTTCCAAGTCTGAGTCATCAAAGCTAATCGCTACCTCAGTTTTTGCACGCTTCGGGGCCTCTCCCACGATGTGCAACACCTCTCGGGCATAAGCCTTTCTAGAGTTCCTAGTTGTCCCGGCCGCAGTTGGGCCTCCTGAGATCATGTTGATTACTGGCCCTCGGGGCTGTGGGTTGTGATCTTGATCGTCATCCCTTCTATTATAGTCTCTTCTCTGATTAGCACGGTCTTCACCCTTAGTGAAGTGCCTCAGCTTCCCTCTACGGATCAAAAACTCAATCTCATCTTTGAGTTGCTTACAATCGTCAGTGTCATGCCCCACGTCTCTATGGAATCTGCAATACTGATTCTGGTTTCTCTTTGCGGGATCACCCCTGAGTGGCTTCGGCCATCTGAAATCCTTATCATTCTCAATGTCCAACAAGATTCGACTCCTAGGAGTATTCAACCTTGCATACTGAGTGAACCTTGACCCTTGGTTCTTCTTAGGGGCAGAGTCGGAGTCCTCGCTAGTTCGGGGATATCTGTCCCTAGCATCATACTCTTGATCATCATAGTCCTGGTCTTGCTTTCGCTTCTTGGAGTCATTGTTACCTCCTCCTCCACCTACGGTGGTTTCTTTATTCAAGCTATCCTCAGCTTTAATATACTTATCAGCCCTTCGTTGGAGCTCAGCCATGTTCTCAGGGGGATGCTTCGCCAATGATCTCTTGAAGAAGAGGTCAGTGGTTCCGTGCTCCAGGGCTACCATTGCCACCTTATTTTCCAAATCAGTGATATTCAGGGTCTCCTTAGTGAATCGCTTGAGGTAGTCCCTCAGATTTTCATTCTTTCCTTGCACCACATACATAAGAGATGCGGAGCTCTTCTCATGCACCCTTCCGCTAATGAATTGGCTAACGAAGGCGGCACTCAACTCCTTAAAAGAGCCAATAGAGTTCGCAGGCAATCGGCTATACCATCTCTGAGCCATGCCCGACAGGGTTTGGGGGAACGCTCTGCACTTTAGGGCATCACTTGCAGGCTGCAGCAGCAGTGCGTTCGAGAACGTCCTGACGTAATTTGCGGGATCACCCGTTCCATCATAAGCCTTAATTGTCGGCATCTTAAACTTCCTAGAAATATGAGCATTCATCACCTCCTCAGTAAACGGGGGTGTTGGATCATCAGGATCTCCTAGAGGCATAAGATCTTTGGGGTTTCCCTTGGGAATTTCCATCCTTGTGGCTTCTCTTGTTGGGACATCAGCCCTCTTCTGTCTTCTTGAGGACCTCTCCAAATCTATAACGGGAATCCTTCCTGAGATTGGAGGGGGTCGAGTCAGACTTTGTCTTGCCTGTTCCCTTGCTATATCATCCTTTAGCCTTTGGATCTCAGCCTCATGAGCCTTAATCCTCTCCTCAGCCGTTTGTGGAGGTCCATCATGGATTCCTTGAGTCCTTCCTTGAGGCTCTCTTCTAGAACGTTGCCTCCTCGGGGCTTCATCACGATCATCATCCTCAGACGATGAATCATCAGTATAAGGGCCGGAGTAGTCATCATAATCTCGGTCCCGGATTTGTAAGGCACGACCACTTGGTCCTGAACCTTGAGTCATCGGGGGGTAGTTGGGCAGACCGTGCCTGGGATTAGTGTTCAAGGGGAGATCCGTAGTATGGATCTGTACCCCTGGTGGCGGGTTGTTCGGATCAACAATCTGGAGAGAGTTGGTCGCTTGTCCTGCCTGATTGGTCAGAGGCAACGTACTCTCAGCATGGGGGATCACCCCTTGTTGCTGAGAAACTTGAGAGTGGATGATGACAGCTGATGCTGGGGGAGCCTGTTGAATGATCGTCCCTGATGCTGGGGGAGTCTGTTGGATGATTGCCCCTGATACTGGGGGAGCCTGTTCGGTCAGGGGTGGAGCAGAGCTGAGTGGCACGGCCTCAGTTACAACTGGTGTTGTTCTTCGTGTTTGAACCATGGTTGATGTTGTCTTCCCACAGACGGCGCCAAATGTTGTGGAATAAAAAGTAGGGTATATTTATTGCGTATTAACTACTAAGGTTTGTGGGAGCTTCGAGCTTTAATGGCTGCTCTTGTTGTCGGGGACTAACTCGGTCCTAACAAGATGCCTACGTACCTTGATGAATATCAAGAATCAAGCCAAAAACGTAGTTCTGAGAATGAGGGGTCAGGCCCTTTATATAGGCTGAGAAGCCTTAGAATTAAGGTAGGAGTTGGAGACTTAATAGATAAGTCACCTCCTTGAGGAAAGTTCTAGACTCCTTCCTTGTAGGAGTCTGTTGCCATATCGAATTGGATGCCTTGGAGGCTAAGTCTTGTAGAGATAATGTCCTTATCTGACACTTATTGCTGAGCTGTTTATTACCCCTAATATTAATTACGGAATTAATATTATAATTGGGGTTCTGGGCCCACCTGGTGGGCCCCACGTTTGGATCATTCTTGGCCTAATTAATGCCACATTAAATGTGTCTCTAGGGCTTATTTTCAGCCCATATCAGTTAATGATGAAGAATATTGTTCTTTAAAGCCAGAAAAAGGTATTAGGCAGGGAGATCCTATCTCTCCTTATCTTTTCCTTTTAGTGGCAGATGTTCTCTCTCAGTCTCTTTTGGATACAATTCAGGATGGCTCGCTTAAGGGTGTTAAGATGGCTCGTCATTGTCCAGAGGTATCTCATATTTTATTTGTGGATGATTCTTTGCTCTTTATCCATGCTAATGAGTCGGTAGCTAGTAAATTATTTTGTTTGATTGAGGAGTATTGTGAGGTTCGGGTCAGCAAATCAATTTCAACAAATCCTCAATAATTTTTAGTCCAAATACGTCAAGCGATCTCAAGTATAAAATTGTTGAGGTTTTGAAGATTCCAGATTCTTTTGAAAAAGGCAAATATTTGGGAGTTCCTGCTATATGCGGTAAGAGTAAATCAGAACTATTTAATTACATTTTTGAAAGAGCTCTCAAGGCTGGAAGCAGAAGCTCTTATCTCAAGCTGGACGAGAAATTCTCATAAAAGCTGTTGTTTAGGCTACTCCATCTTATTCGATGAGCTGTTTCCTTCTTCCTCAAAGACTTATAAATAAAATCATGATGGTGGTGCGTAATTTCTGGTGGGGTGGAGATCCAGCTAGCAAGACTATTCAGTGGAGGAAGTGTGATATTTTATCTTCTTCAAAATCTGAAGGAGAGATGGGCTTCTGAGACCTAAAGGCTTTTAATCTAGCTTTACTAGCTAAGCAATGTTGGCGTCTTGTTTTAAATCCTTACTCTTTTTGGGCACGGGTTTTGAAAAGTATTATTTCCCTCGAGATAATTTTATGAATGCAAAAAAAGGTCTGAGAGCTTCGTGGATTTGGAATAGCTTATTAAGAGGCATGGATGTTTTATTGGCGAGTGTTCGTTGGCAAGTTGGTAACGGTAAAAGTATAAATTTTTGGTGTGATCGATGGGTTCCTAATTCTCCTCATTTTTTTTGTTCGTGATGCAAAAGGCCCCTTCAATTCATATTCTTTTGTAGCTGACTTCATTACTGGTGGAAGATGGAATACTAGTAACCATCTCAGATATTATTTCAATCCCTATTAGCTTCACTGACGCTCATGATCGATTGGTGTGGCATTATAATTCTAAAGGTAATTATACAGTCAAGTCTGGTTACTATGTAGCTCTAAAATTGGAGAAAGAAGGTTTACTTAAGTCTGATCTTTCTTCTCATCAAGCTTCTTCATCTTCGGTGCCTAATAAATCTTTTTGGAATCACATATGGTCTATATCTGCACAACCTAAATTAAAGAATTTTATGTGGAGATTATGCTCTAATGCCTTAGCAACTCAGGAGAATATTTTCCGGAGAAACTGTTCACATTCTCCTTTTTGTCCGATATGTTTAGATAATATTGAATCTGTTAAGCATATGCTTTTTGAGTGCCAATGGACTCGTCCGACTTGGTTTTCTTGTCCTCTGGCGCTTAATCCACCTCCTGCATCTGCATATACTGTAATACAATGGTTATTATCTCTAGTTTCAAAGCTGGATACTAGAAGAGATCGTATTCATCTTTTTTCAAATTTTGCTTTTGTTGCCTGGTCTATTTGGATAGCGAGGAATAAGTTTGTTTTCGATAAAGTTCCGGTCTGTCCTTTTTCGGTTTTAAAGGCTAGTTTATATGCTCAATCAAAGTATTTATCGTTATTTCTATCTTCTTGCTTGGAGTCTCGTAGCTCTGTTAACAATCCTTCACTGCAATGGAATCCCCCCTGTATATTTGGTGAAGTTTAATTGTGATGGTGCTTTCAAGCGAGGCGCTGCGGCTATTGGTGTTATTGGCAGAAACTCTGATGGAAAGCCTGTGGTGGTAGAGAAGGTTGTGTTCCAGCTAGCTCTCCTCTTCAATCTGAGATCTTAGCAATTCGCGAAGGCTGTTTACTTATACGACAACAACATTTTTTGAATGCAATCGTTGAATCAGACTGCAAAATGACTGTTACTTTGTGTACGAGTGAGGCTACACCGCCATGGGATTCTGTGATTCTTATTGAAGATATCAAGGCAATGGTAACTGATTTCCATATAAATCTCTCATTTGTGCCTCGCCATTGCAATGTTGCTGCTCATTGGGTTGCTAAACAAGCCCTATTGAAGATTCTGCCGCTTAATTGGGTATGTGACCCCATGATTGTTTATTCTTTATTCTGAGGAGTGATCTTTTCTCTGCTTAGTTCTTTCTGGGTTGGTTTTCCCAACTCAGTTTGTTAAAAAAAAAATTTGTAATCTTACTCTAAAAAAATATGACAACTTTTGTGTCTACTAGTTGGATAATGGAAACGCTAAAGTTTTCTTGACAGCCTAACCACCCCCTTTAAGAGTAGTCTTGGTTATCCAGGAAATATGTCGCCTATCGCCTTGCTTTTTCTGTCAATTCTTCATTTCTCATTTATTCTTTTTGCCAATAAATTTTGGAAATAATTATTTTCGCAATTCTGATCGAAATTAAACAATTTAAACCTTTTTGCTAAAAAATCAGATATTCTTTAAAACGGTCGGAGATAAAACTGACATTCTAAAAAATTGCATCATTAAAAATACCTTAAACCCTCTTAAAACCGGGTGTTGGCCCCTTATGTCACAATTATAAAAATTATGGTCTTAAATATCACAATTTGAAAAAATGGCCCTTAATATCACTTTAAAACGTTATTTAAACTTTTGTTTAACAAAACTCTATGGCGTCTTGCGTTACAGTCAAAAAGACAGAAAGCAAACGCATTATAAAGTAACGTTTTCATTATTTTTTAACATTATACTCCCTCCGTCCCATTTTATATGAACATCTTTCCTTTTTGGGACGTCCCAAAAAGAATGAACATAATATACTTACTATTTTTTGAACACTACTTTTCACTATTACACCCACTACTTCTCCACTTTTTTATTAAATAAACATTATTACACCCACTATTTTTCTCCACTATCTCAAATCTATTATAAAATATTGATGGGTCCCATCACTTTACCCACTTTTCAACTAACTTTACTCTTTTTCTACAAACTTTTCTTAATCTCCGTGAAAATCAAACTAATTCATTCAAAATGGGAGGGAGGTAGTATTAATTAGCATTTTTGAAAACGCTGTATGCTCAGCGTCTTGTAGTCTTAGATCACACATGACATGAGAGTGGTGCTTTACTGTAAAAGAAACCATGCGTGTACTCCAACACCAACAGGGATCCATCACGTGGCTTCCATTTGACTTAAATCAACTAATTTAGAATTTAAAAATTCGTACATGATTTATTCATCATTTTGAATATTTTTAAACCTAATATAGAACTGTTTAACTCTAAAAGTTAACTGTTGAAACACCAAGAAAATATGGATAAAATTTAAAAATTTTAATTAAAAAACTGAATCCGAAGTTAGGATTTAGGGTCCAGGATAATCCCAAACCCTAATTTCGTATACGGTTTATTCGTCATTTTGAATATTTTTAAAACTCAAAATGGAAACGTTGAACCCCAAAAGTTAATTGTTGAACCCCTAAATTTAATTAAAATTAATTTTTTTTAATATAAAAATTTTAATTAAAAAATTGAATCCGGCGACCTGATTTTTAAACGCTAATGCGTTTAAAAATCAGGATAAGTTAGGGTTTAGGGTCCTAAACCCCAAACCCTAAGTTCGTATACGGTTTATTCGTCGTTCGAAATATTTCTAAAACCAAAAATGTAAATGTTGAACCCCAAAAGTTAATTGTTGAACCCCTAAATTTAATTAATTTTTTTTTAAATTTAAAAATTTTAATTAAAAAGTTGAATCCGGCGGCCTGATTTTTAAACGCGTTAATTTAGGGTTTAGGATCTAGGGTTTAGGGTTCTAAGCAACCCTAAACCCTAAGTTCACATATGGTTTATTCGTCGTTCCGAATATTTCTAAACCCAAAATGGAAATGTTGAACCTCAAAGGTTAACTGTTGAATCCCTTAGGGAATACACGATAATGTGTGTTAGTGTGTTAAAAATTAAATATTTCTAAATCCTAAATAGAACTCGTTGAACCCGAAAAATTAACTGTTTAATCCAAAAAAATAGTAATAAAAATTTAA
The DNA here is from genome assembly GCA_036435485.1 of Saposhnikovia divaricata. Taxonomy (NCBI): domain Eukaryota; kingdom Viridiplantae; phylum Streptophyta; class Magnoliopsida; order Apiales; family Apiaceae; genus Saposhnikovia; species Saposhnikovia divaricata. The sequence continues at coordinate 19,540,450 of CM071599.1, read as the reverse complement.
AATATTAATTGATTAAAATTATATACATATTATCAATATACAAAAATAGATAAATTAGTAACACTATTTAAAGTTATATTTTGGATAGCGTTTATATAAAAAAGAAATAGTGATTCATGTTGTGTTAATATGTTACAACAACAAGATCCAATAGAATCCAAGGACTAAAATGCTAGACAATGCTCTGTTTCTAAAAAAAAAACTAATAACTTTATATTATAATATTTGTTAGTGTGATATTTGGGACCAATATTTTGAATTGTGATATTTTGGACCAATTAATTTGATACTGTATTGTCATATTGGGGCCTTTTCTCCTTAAAACCCCGTTGTCTACGAAAGAATGACCAAAATGCCTAAAATTTCACTACCCACTAACCAAAATACCCAAAACTGAAAATTCTGACATCAGTACCCATGGGATGCGCAACTCCCATGGGCGTATCTGGTTACTGTAGCAACGCCAGAAACCGACTTGCTTTTCTTCTTCTCCCTCCCGACGACTTCAACGGCGACATCGGCAATTTTCTTCGATCTCCCTCTCCAGGAACTGTCCGCGTGACTAATACATACCAAAATGATCGCAAGGACTTGAACTTCATCTTCCCCGACTGCGTTTAACGTCTCCGGCCCCGCAGGGGCCAAACGAAGCTCGCCGGAGATGTGGTAGTCGATGAAATCGACGATTTAGGCGTTTTTAATCCTTCAAATAAACTGTTATAAAAGTAATATGGTTGTGTAGATAATCGAACACGGATTCTAATGGTATATGGTATGTGAATTGAAAGTCAGGGATGTGAACGGTGGAACAAATCGAAAAATCAAGCCGGAAATCGCCATTGTCGCCCGACTGGAGGAGCTCTGTGATGACGTAAGATACGCATCCTGAAGATGCGTATCTACTGTTACGCCAAATTAGAAGGCGTATCTCAAAGCATTTCAGAAGGCGCATACGCTGTTACTCCTTATCAAACGGCGTATGTAGCCCTGTTACTTCTTTTCTGTGGGCGTATCCAATGGTTACTCCTTTTCTGTGGGCGTATCCACCGGTTACTCCTCTGTCATGGGAGTATCCCGTAGGTAATTTGGGCGGTACTTCCAGATTCTGGGCATTTTGGTGAGAGAAAGCTGATTTTTGGGTATATAGGGCAATCACCCGTTGTCTACCCAAACCTATAAATAGTGCAAAATCAAAAAACATTGGCGCCATTTCTCTCCAATGCCAAAACACACTCAACTCAAAACCCTCATAAAACCCCCCTTCCTCTCTTTCTCTACATCAACTCTCCCCACCATAAAATGCTCCCCCAAATCACTACTCTCCGCCAAACAAACCCATCAACAACACATTGTCCGAGGCCTCGCAAACACAGACCCCATCACCATCATCTCAATCTACACTCATTCCCACTCACACAATCACGCAATTAAACTTCTCGAAAGACTCTCCCCGTCTTCCTCTACCGTGTATTGGTGGAATGAGCTTATTAAAATGCGCCTGCCCTTTTCTCCGAAAGAGTCAATTGAGATGTTTGTGAGGATGGTGAGGCTTGGGTGGGAGCCCGATGGGTATACGTTTCCGTTTGTTCTTAAGGCGTGTGGCGAGATTAGGGGGAATGGGTTTGTGGGGTTTTGTGTTCATGGGGTTGTGGTTAAGAATGGGTTAGTGGAGTGTAATGTGTTTGTTTGTAATGCGCTTGTGATGATGTATTTTAAGAGTGGGGTTTTGAGGGATGCGCGGAAGGTGTTTGATGAAATGTGTGTGAGAGGGGTTGAGGATGTTGTTTCGTGGAATTCGATTGTGGCTGCGTATGTTCAGAGTGGGGATGTGAAGGCTGCGTTGCGGTTGTTTGAGAGGATGGGGAGAAGGGTGGAGTTTGGGATTAGAGCAGATGCGGTTAGTCTTGTTAATGTGCTTCCGGCTTGTGGGGTTGGGAAAGCGTGGAGGAGAGGAAAGGAGGTTCATGGGTATGCGGTACGGAGTGGGCTTTGTGAGGATGTGTTTGTGGGGAATGCTATTGTGGATATGTATGCAAAGTGTGAGTTAATGGATGAAGCGAGTAAAGTGTTTGAAAGGATGAAGGTTAAGGATGTTGTTTCTTGGAATGCGATGGTTACTGGGTATTCTCAGGTTGGGAGGTTTGAGGATGCTTTGAGCTTGTTTGAGCGGATGAAAATGGAAAAGATTGATTTAAATGTGGTTACGTGGAGTGCCGTGATTGGTGCTTATGCGCAGAGGGGACTTGGTTACGAAGCTCTTGACGTGTTTAGGCAGATGCAGCTCTCTGGATCGGAACCTAATATTATTACCCTTCTGTCTCTTTTGTCAGGTTGTGCATCAGTCGGAGCTTTGCTTCAAGGGAAAGAGACTCATTGCTATGCGATGAAAGAAATTTTAAATGTATCTACAAATGATCCCGGTGATAATATGATGGTGATAAATGGTATTATAGATATGTATGCAAAGTGCAAAAGTGCCAATATTGCTCGTGCGATATTTGACTCTATTGCCCTTGAGGATAGAAATGTTGTGACATGGACTGTCATGATTGGCGGATATGCACAGCATGGTGAAGCCAACGAAGCTTTGCATCTTTTTAGTGAAATGCTAGCACAAAATAATTATGTAATGCCAAATGCATTCACTATTTCTTGTGCCCTGATGGCTTGTGCTCGTTTGGCTGCTCTGAGATTTGGTAGACAAATCCATGCTTATGTAATCCGTAACCATTTTGAATCATCTACATTTTTTGTTGCCAACTGTCTCATTGACATGTATGTCAAATCTGGGGATGTTGATACTGCTAGAGTTATCTTTGATAATATGGACAATAAAAACTCTGTCTCTTGGACATCTCTAATTACAGGATATGGCATGCATGGTCGCGGTGAGGAAGCTATCAGCGTTTTTGACGGGATGAGAAGAGCAGGTATGCCTATTGATGGTGTAACTTTTGTTGTCGTGCTCTATGCATGTAGCCACTCCGGGATGGTTGACCTGGGAATGGAATATTTCCATAGAATGGAAAGGGATTATAGTGTTATACCCGGGGTTGAACATTATGCTTGCATGGTTGACCTTTTAGGTCGTGCTGGTCGCTTGAATGAAGCAGTGAATTTCATTAAAGAAATGCCTATGGATCCCAGTCCAATCGTGTGGGTAGCATTGCTTAGCGCATGCAGGCTTCATACAAATGTGGAACTTGGGGAATTTGCTGCTGCGGAGTTGTTAAAATTGGAGGCAGAGAATGATGGATCTTATACTCTTCTTTCTAACATATATGCAAATGCCAGGCGTTGGAAAGATGTCGCCAGAATAAGATCTTTGATGAAATATTCAGGGATCAGGAAAAGGCCTGGCTGCAGTTGGGTTCAAGGAAAGAAGGGTGCGGCAACTTTTTTCGTGGGGGACAAAACTCATCCAAGGTCTCACGAAATATATGATCTGCTCGCAGATCTAATTCATCGAATTACAGCTCTTGGCTACGTCCCAGATACTAGATTTGCACTTCACGATGTTGATGATGAGGAAAAAGGTGGGCTTCTTTTCGAGCACAGTGAGAAGTTGGCTCTTGCATATGGAATCCTCACATCAACTCCAGGGATGCCCATTAGGATCACAAAAAATTTACGGGTGTGTGGTGATTGCCACACTGCCATTGCTTACATTTCTAAGATAATCGATCATGAAGTTATAATACGGGATGCAAGTCGCTTCCATCATTTTAAGGATGGATCTTGCTCATGCAAAGGTTATTGGTGAAGAAGAACTTAAGCATGGGGATAATGGGAATCAGGCAGACTGCAGAAGAGCAAAAGTTGTTAGTTTGATCATTCATGAAGAACTAGGGGCCTTTTTGGTCTCTTCATCTTCCATACTCACATGGTTCGTCAACTGATGTGGATGACTGTAATCTTTGTAGGGAGGATCTGAGCTCGTTCAATCAGGAAGAGCCCTGAGGCCTGAACTCAGAGGAAGCTGAAATCCTCTAATTTCTGACCAACATGTGAAAAAATTTGATTGGGGGTGCCGTTCCTATTACTGAGAAGGCCAGCAGTTACTGAAATTTTTTGAAGTATCATATGGTCCTGAATTTGTACAGCTTATGAGAACTACTTTTTCTTTGACAAGATGGGATTTTGATTGTGCAAGACTGCAAGTGGTAAATTTGCAGGTATTACCAGCCCTCTCTTAGTGTATCTACCGAGCTTGAGGTGCATGTAAGATAATTAGTGTACTGTTTCTGAATTTATATAGTTGACCTGTGGAATAGAATGATGTTTGTCATTTCCAATACATGGAATATATTATAAAGTGGAGCTTGGAGGAGCACAATGTATGGCAGAAGCTCAAGATTTATCATTGTTGACTCTGCAGACAAGGCACTGGAAGCTTGTTACCGATATTTGTTGGAGGTAAGTTATGTACTTGTGTCCTTAAAAACATTTCTGATCCATGGAATTGGGATTTACTTGAAAGTTGGTGTTTCGTCTACAAAAACAAGGCCTGTAAATTTAGCATATCTTTCTAGGAAAGGCAAAGTCAGCTTTTAAATTTAAAACATAAAGGAAAGGTAAGATCAGAAAGTTGTAGTCCATTCGCTGATAGTATGAAGGGTCAAGACAGTTGATAGTTTAGACTACAGTTAAAAACAGAGCTTGTTTCTTGTATTTTTCGATTGAGAATTTGAAATTATGTAAGTAAGTGTACAAGATTATTTGCAAGAAGAAATATATGGTATCTAACTCTAGATGAATCAGCTTCGACCTAAAAAGCTCAAGCCTCTAAATGTAAGAGAATTGGAAAATAAAAAGGTATAGTAAATCTACATACAAGCGAACAAATGACTAAACGAACATCTAAGTGCACTGTCTTTTCGAACATCTAAGTGCACTGTCTTTTCGTTAAAGAAGACCATTTACAGGTGAGGTGCTAAAAATTGGTTTATCTTTGTTAGCTGCATTCCCAGCACTGTTGCTACTACTTTTTCTCCGAGGTTTTGCCTCTCCAAGCATTGTTATAACATCTCTCATGGAAGGTCTGTCCTTAGGAAGCTTTGCTGTACAAAGGATAGCAATTCTGAGCACTAAAAGCATCTCTTCTTGAACATGTTGGCAGTTCCCTACACTAGGGTCTAGTGCTTCTTCTAAAGCTTTGTTGTCTAGCCTCTTCCTCCGTATCCATTCAACTATATCAACAGATTCACCAAATCCGGGATCTAATGGCCGTTTTCCAGTTAGAAGTTCCATCAAAACTACCCCGTAGCTGTAGATATCGCTTTTCTCGTCCACTTTCAACGTGTACCCGTATTCTGCAGTTTATCACATAATACAAAAACATTATTGTTTGTTTTGTAAATAATCTTGAACTAGGTATGTCTGCATTTTCTATCGCCCATCTGAAATCATGGTACTGGTGTTTCTGTTCAGTTTTTCTATTTGTGATATATATATATATATATATATATATATATATATATATAAGCATTCATTGTTGTTATTTCAGTATTTACTTTGTTTTTGTAATTATTAGGATACACATACACGCGCGTGTGTGCGCACGCATCACACACATTGGTATTGTAATTGTCTTGACTGATTTTTACTTGATTCTCAGTGAAGATAGAACATTGAAATTATTGGAGTAAAGAATCTCACCAGGGGCTATGTATCCGTAAGATCCTGCAACCATTGACACTGTCTCATTCTTCTTAGGCATCATCTTTGCTAATCCAAAATCCGCAATTCTGGCTTCCATATTCGCATCCAGTAGTATGTTATTTGACTTGACATCTCGGTGAATCACCAAGGGGTGACAGTCATGGTGTAGGTAAGCAAGTCCTTGAGCAACCCCAACAGCTATATTATAGCGCAAAACCCAGTCCACAAGCAATGTCCCTGCTTCTTTTCCATGTAAAGCTTCTCCAAGACTTCCATTCTGCATGTACTCATATATAATCATGGCATTGTCGTTGTTATGAAGAAACCCTAATAACCTAACAATATTTCGATGCCTCAACCTTCCTAGTAAATTCACTTCTCCCACAAGATCATCACTACCTCCCATTTCAATATCTGCTGTAGTTCTCCAAAGTTTCTTAACTGCAACAACGGTGTTCAGACTTTGCATTTCGGCCTTATATACTATCCCTGTTGCCCCCATCCCAACCACATTTGATTCCGTTATGGATGCTAAAATGTCATGGCTTGTGAAACCAAGTTTCTGAAATGCCATTAATCTCCATGGCCATTGTCCTTTTCCCATTTCATATCTCTCTTCAAAACAGCTTCCGTTTGTGTACCATTTGTTGTAAAGAGTTTTTGTGCCAAAAGCTGCTATTACAAGAGCTAGTAGCGCTGAAATTCCAATGACCCATCCACCAATGATGTGTTCCGTGTGAAATCTTCCTTGTCCAGATGTATATGCCATGTCATGTGAGCATGGAGGTAGTATGCTACCGCAGAGACCAGCATTTCCAACAAGATCATTTGGATTGGCTGTTCTAAGCATTCCATTTACTGGAACAGGACCCTCTAGATTATTGTAGGATACATTCAGCACTTCTAAAGCCGGTGAATTTCCAAAATTTTCAGGTATCCCACCAGTCAGTGAATTGTTAGATAGATCAAGAATTGCCAAAGTGGGCATCATTGCAATTGCTTTTGGAATTGGTCCCGTTAATTGATTGTTTCCAAGATCAAGAGTAACTAGTCTCTCACATGAAGCAATGCTAGCTGGAATGCTTCCAGTAAAATGATTCGACGACAGGTCGAGTACTGAAAGAGAAGGAGAGTCCTGAAACTGGTCTGGGATTTCGCCTACCAATTCATTGTTAGATACCAAGAAATTTTGAAGATTGGGTATTGAGAGAATGGAGAAAGGAAGAGAGTTTTGAAGATGGTTGTGTGACAAGTCGATGGAAGAAATTGATTTAGAAGAAACAATGTCATTTGGGATTTGTCCAGTGAGACTATTATTAGCTAATTCCAGCCTTTGAAACTTGGGAAGTTTCCCAAATCCCACTGGTATTGTTCCAGAGAGGTTATTATTTTGCATCCGAACACGAACCAAGGACATACAACCTGATAAACCTGCAGGAATTGGACCGGAGAAACCGTTGTTGAAAAGAATGAGCTTAGTAAGATTGCCATTATAGCACAAACTTTCTGGAATTGGACCTGAAAATGAATTGGACGATATGTCTAACCATTGTAATGGCGAATTCCTGCCAAGATCACTTGGCAAAGGACCTGAAATGGAGTTGTTCCATAACTCGAGGACTTCTAAAGCAGGCAATCCTCCCAGTCCAGAAGGGACTGAGCCAGACAAGTGGTTGCACATCAGGTTCAAGAGCTGCAATTTCTTCAAATCAGCTATCTCTGCTGGAATTTCTCCTGATAAGAGGTTATCAGAGAGATCTAAGAACGTCAGTGATGAAATGTTGCCTATTTCAGGGGGGATCTTTCCTTCAAGATTGTTGCTGTACAGGTAAACTGTATCGAGTAGCTCCAGCCTCCCTAATTCAGGTGGAATTGAACCTTTAAGATTACCAACAGCCAAGTCAAGGTACTTGAGATTAGTAAGATTCCCAAACTCTGCTGGGATTTCTCCTCTAAGATCGTTGTATCCAAGGACAATACTCTCTAATGAAGAAAGTTGGCCTAGCTCTGGAGGTAAATTGCCAGAGATATTATTACCTGAAAGACCAAGAAACTTTAGTTTACCTAAGTTCTTGAAAGACTTTGGAATGGAACCTTCAAAAAAGTTTCCTCTGAGATCAAGACTCTCAAGGAAGGTTGCATTTCCAAGATCCTCAGGAAGGTAGCCTGAGAAATTATTACCAGAAGCATTCAGTGCGGTCAAGCCAACAACATTCCCAAGCCCCAGAGGAAAGCTTTCAATAAAACTGTTCTGGCTGAGATCAATGATCTTAAGTGCATTGAAATTGGAGAAAGATTTTGGCAATGGTGATGAAAACCCATTGCAGCTTAAGTCGAGAAAAGTAAGACTTTGCAGTTTCTGAATGTCACTTGATACAATGCCACTAAGATTCTTGTTAGAAAGATCAAGCTTTTCAACAGCACCGATAGAGTTGCAGCTCACTCCAGTCCACTTGCAATGAACTGAACTGTGCTGTACTTTATTGTCTGGTGATGCCCAATCTTTCAGCTGATCTAATGGATCGATTAACTTCTTCTTTATCGATAGTAAAAACGACACTTCATTGTCAACCTCAATCTTCCCAACCACCTTAGCATGACCAGAACTGTCACAAAAATTGTAATAGAAGAATAACAAGAAGAAACAGTGGAATTGCCACTTCATTTTTCCAATTTACTCAGTTCTTTAGATTTTATAATTGTATTATTAACCAATCACTCACCATTTCTCAGAAGAAACGCCAGGTGGGGTTTTTTTTCGAGGGGTTTTTTTGGGGGGGGGGGGTTCTGGAGGGGTTAGTGGTATAGAAAGTACTGAGTTGAAAAAGAAGTATGAAGTATGAAGTGAAGATTGGTGAGTGAGTTGTTAATATACTTGTGTTAGTGTGTCTGCTTGCCTTCTGTTTGATTTGAGTAAAAATTATGAGATTATTTTATTATGTAAAAGCTGGGGAGATCTTGGGTTTTGCAGTAGCTGTTAATTTGCAAGTAATGCTGGAAGGTTTGGACTTATTCAAATGCCGTCCGACATCAAACATGGGGAGAATGTGTTCTTACATACTGGTACATTGTTCCTTCTCCTTCAAATAGTCAATTTGATTGGATTATAATGATTAAATTCTTGTTTATTCTTCTTTACTTAATAGCTCATTAATCTTTCTATATATATTGGCGATTAAGCTAGCAAACTGTTACTATTTTTTTGACAGTGTGTGTGGTACATTTTATAGTTCCAAAAGGACACCTATCAACTATGGAAAGCACAATAGTTCTAGTGGATCGAATCAGTACATGTATTCTTAAAAGGTTATGCATAGTACACTTTTAGTGGTACCCAAAAGCTGCATGATCTAAACATAGTTGTTAAAACATCCTAGATTTCTAATCCTTATTGTAGCCCAATTTAGTGTAACTTCCAAGTATGACAAAGATGTTTGGTTTATGAGTTAAGACTACTCAATGTTTATCTTTTGGGTCCACAATCAAGCATGTATTATGCTAGTATTAATGCATGATTAATTTAGCATTCAAATATAAAATGTCAAACTTTTGTCTTGTCATTAGTTTGGTTATTAGTCTGATGAAGGTGGAACGAAGTAATTCCCAAGAGTGAATAAGGGAGGAAGAAAAACATGATGCATCCAGCTTTTGACTTTTTCCTGGTGTTTAGAAGACACTGCTTTTTGCCCTACACAGGACATTCATTTTGTATGCAAAGTGGAATTCATATAATCTTACCATTTATCGATATTACAGTACACAATACTCTTGCATCACTAAGGTTTAAGTATCCGGTGTCCAAGACTCTGGAATCAATAGGTTTCGGATTGCATCGGGGTTTCGTATCCAGTGCACAATACTTTGCTATAAGTAGGTTTCAGAGAACATCCGATAAAAGCAACATTACCAAAAGTTAGTAAACTGATAAATTTTGATCATTATATTCTGCTTCAAAATCTACCTTGTTATTATGTCATTATCACCACCTATTACAAACAGAGAGAAGATCTGAACTCTTCTTATTGTCGTATTTAAGTTTTACCTACAGATTGATATCTTTCTTGGCTATCAAAGAACCATTCTCATCTATTGATTTTTTTTTTTTTTTTTGACAAAATAGAAAACAATTCAGTAGTTAGTAATAGCTATGGTTGAGCCATGAAATGGAAGCATCTTTACATGTTACAGTTAGAAACAAAGCTTTGTTGCATGTCATGTAGCATTATTACATAATGCAACTATGAAAAGATGTATATTAAAAAAAGTGATTAAACAACTAAAACAAAGGGGGGAAATGCATATTAAGTTAAACTACCACTCATCTTCTTATTCATTTATTCTTGCATAGAATTATTGTTATGGAAGAGGATATTTGTGTAAAAACAAATAAGAAGCTGCACTTTTTCACATGTTTCCATGTGAAAAAAATTAAAAAATGAAGGTTAATTGCTGTTCTGTGTTGTGTTGTGTTGGATGGAGACCATGTGAATCCGCAGCTTCATAGGGAAGCTCCTCTCCCAGCCTTATACTATTATTAAGAGAGAAGAACATTATTACATTTACTTACATTATTAAATATATCTAAATTGGATAATTCAAGGTGAATGATTACGTGCTGCACATGAGGATTTTGTACGGGAATCAATCATACTTGTGGTGATTGCACATGCTGCACATGCGCCACTCGTAGCACACATTTCCCACAGAAGCCCAGATCATTTAGAAATTTGTCACTTTTGCAATATTAATATTAATATGCTGCACATGCACCACTTGTAGCACACGTTTTGAGTAGGCCCACAGAAACTCGGATTATTTAAAAATTTGTCACTTCAATTCTATAGTTGCAACATTAATATTATTAGCGGTAATTAGGATTATAAAGATTATGATTTTAACGTTATTATTATATTTTAGTTGATTGAGTAATTTTAAATTTTATAAATATAATTAATATATATATATATATATATATATATATATATATAAAAGTTTGTTTGAGTTTAACTTCAATATCCTTTGGTTCAGTGTCCTTTGGCTCACAAAAGTTATGCACATATTAGTTTATGATGAGACGAGTTCAAAAGAATTACATCTAAATTGGACTGCTAGGATCCATAAACATTACAGCGTTTTAGAAATTTTTAAGGTGCATCATGTGAAATTAAATATATGTTTTAGAAATTAAATATATGTTTCATGTAAAATTAAATATATGTTCTAAAACATAACAGTGTTTAGAAATTTTTAAGGTGCATCATGTAAAATTAAATATGACCAAATTTTATAAATAATTTCAATTCAAATAATCTCGACAAAATGATGCACAAGAATAAAATTTAATTATCTTTTAATTTAGTAAGTTCTTGTAACTTATGTTTATTTAATTTTATATTAGAAGATAAATCTTCTAACAAGAATATTAAGTTAATATTTTTGTTCATGAAAAATCGAACTTTAATATATCATAAAAATTATGACCATGTTATCTTAGACAAATCAGTCTCTTAAGTTAATTATACAAATAATATAATCGATTCTTTAATAATCATGATAATAATTCAAATGAATTAGAATTTATATATTTATAACATAGTGCAATGAATCCGTGTTAACATTTATAAAATACATAATTTTATATTAAGTTAAACGAATCTATTTACATTATTTTTGTACTTTAAATGATATTTTAGAGTTAAAAGTACAAAAGGGTAATAGTTGTTGAGAAAATTACCAAAATAGTCATATTTGAGCATGTCTGCCTTATTTACTGACGGGACACGTTATTTCGTCTTCCGTAACAGTGCATGATACGGTACACAATATAACGTGTTCTGTGTAACACGGTGTACTGTATCTCGTGTTAGGCGGGTGTGCAGCACAAACACGGTACACGCTATTCCGTATCATGCATAACACGGAAGACCGTGTTCCGTATCCAGTTAATACGGTAGACCGTGTAACGTATTCAGCTAATACGAAGGCCGAAACTCCGTATCCCGTTGGTATTTCGGGTCATTTTTTCCAGAGTCAGTATTTTGGGCCACTTGATCCCAAAAATGATTATTTTGGGCCATCACCCATAATTGTTCGGATATTTAAGGTATAAATTTGTTTTACTTAACAAGTATAATGTTGATACGGTTAAACCTCGATAAATGAATATGCTCGGGACCGGAAAAATTTATTTATTAATCGAGATTATTTATTTATCGAGGTCAAAAATATACTGTCTCTATTATGTCGGGATCGAAAAAAATTATTCATTATTCGTTTATCGAATATTCATTTATCGAGGTTCTACTGTATTAAAATTCTAAAAATTTGGTGTTGCACCAAATTTGATATAATTTTTGATGTCATTCCAAAATAATGTAATTTTAGAGTTGAATTGGAATGAATATTTACACCAACTTGATGTAAAAGAGCAAATATAAAATTGAGTTGGAGATGATCTTTAACCCGATACACACTGATATTTGATGCTTAAATAAAAAACAAAAAGTAATATTGTTTCTTACGTCCCATTTTATTGAGAATGAACCAAAAAAGTATGAGTAAAAACATATATTTTCCTATCTGATTTTGATTATATTTATTTGATTATAATGTATGAGTAAATTGACAACTTTGGGTGATAATCATTGTAGTAAATTTTGATAATAATAGTGCCAAAAATATTTTTGAAGGAAGAAAATATAATATATTAATATTTTTTATAAATTGATAATTTAGCACTTTTGATCGAAGATGCTCTTATTAGCTATTTCATGTTTCATGTGTTGCAACAAAACAAAACGAGAGAACACACTAAACAATCATACATGTTAAAAATACCGGAAACATGATCAGAATCAACAAGTGAGCTAACCAATCGACTGCTTGTTTTGCTAAACATTTTATTGCAACTTTATAATTCAGCAAAATGTAGCTAGAAGTATTAATACAACAAAATTTGATTTTTTAAACAAAAAAATATTAGCCAAACGAAAAGAGATGCTTGTGTGCAAGGGAGATTCTTCATCTATAAATTGTTTGTCAACTGCAAATGGGCTAATATGTATTTCCAACAAGTTCGACTTCTTAATCAGGAAAAGAGTGTAATTAGGGAGATTCTTCATCTATAAATTGTTTGTAGATGGGCTACTAAAGAAAAAGCATGTAATTAATATATGTTTTTTTTTTTTTGAAAAAAGAGTAAGTTACGTAATTATTTTCTGAAAATAAGGAATCCCAATAACGCCAATTGGTAGTTAAACATTGTCTAATGTTCATATAAATGTTTCTTATTTGGATAAAATCATATCAACATTAATTTATTAATTTCAAAAATAGTTTTTTAGCCCGTGCATGATCTAGCCTCAAAATATGTTTTAGTATGAGATTTGAATGCGGGCATGGGAAATGTGATAGTCATTGTCTTGGCGCAAGCTTTCTCCTGTTGCATCCTCTGCTCTCTTGCAATTGCTGGAACTTGAAGAACCATGTTAGCTCATTTATTTATCCTCTTTTTCCCTAACAGAGGAAGCAGTTTCTGGCCTCTCCATGCATTGCGATTATTTGTCATTGAGTGTATGATTTGTAAGCAGCAGCATAGACAAACAAAAAAAGGAATAGGTGTCAACTCCGAAAAGGGATGATGTGGAACCAGCACCAGTGGTGATGTTTGATTATATAAGTTTTTGCAAATGTATCCAAACGGCCTTACTAATATGATACTCTCTGACTTATGTGAAGCTATTGCTGAGTACCATTGCATTACAAAGCTTACTAATGTATGTGAAAGCATAGCGGAAATCATAATATCTTATACGTACGCATGTTTCAATAACTCCGAAAATCTTAACCGGAGTGTGATGATATAAGTTGGTTGCATGTATATTGATCATACATTTTATTAATTCCAGATTTTGATAATCTAATATATAAGATGTCGTAGTATCAAATGTTAGATTTTTACACCATGACCACTCCAACGAGAGCAATACATGATTGCCGCAATCAGGGACAAAACCAGAAATATATATCGGGAACTAAATTTTTCAGTCATCGAAAAATGACCAGATTAGAAATTTTTTTTAAAAAATAGGGAGCTAAATGAAGATTTTTATTAAAAATAGGGGACTAAATGAAGGCTTTTATAAAAAATATAAGGACTAAATGAAGTTTCTTGAAACAAATAGCGGGAGTACAAAGAATACTCCCTGTCACTGATGTTATTTTGGTGTTCGAAAAGGAATACTTGCGAAAACCAAATTCAAATGATGTTCGACGTTTATTAGAGATGGGAGAGGCCCGTGGCTTTCCCGGTATGATGGGTAGTATTGATTGTATGCATTGGCAATGGATGGAAGAATTGTCCTAAAGCATGGAAAGGGATGTTTATGATTGGTGACAAAGGGGTTCCAACACTCTTACTTGAAGCGGTCGCCTCATCTAATCTATGGATATGACATGCATTTTTTGGAGTTACTGGGTCTAACAATGACATAAATGTTTTAGATCGGTCACCATTATTTGATGAAGTACTAGAAGGTCGTGTCCCGGAAGTAAATTATACCTTGAATGGTAAGAACTACAATTTGGGGTACTATTTAGCTGATGGAATATATCCAGAATGGGCTACATTTGTCAAAACAATTCCACGTCCACAAGGTGAGAAGAGAAAGTTATTTTCCAAATATCATGAAGGTTAGCGAAAAGATGTTGAACGAGCATTTGGTGTATTGCAATCTCGTTTTGCAATTGTACGTGGCCCTACGCGATTTTGGGATAAAGGAGATCTCGCTAGAATAATGAGAGCATGCATCATACTGCACAATATGATTGTCGAGGATGAAAGAGACACATATGTTACACCATTTGGTCCCCTACCATCTTACGATGACACAACAAATGGAATACCACAACCAAATTTAGGCGAGGAGCCTTTTGTTCCGTATGAGGACTATATCGAAAGAACTATCCAGATTCGTGATCGACAAAAATATCGTCAATTGCAGACTGACTTGGTGAAGCACATCTCACAATTCCACGATTCCCGTTAAATTATTTGAATTTTATGTTTTGAATAATTATTATGGTGTTCTTGTAACGTTTTTTTAATTATATGTCATGTATTTGAATTTATGAAAAATATTTTATTTTATTTTTAAATTTATGTAAATTAAAAATTGTATTTATTATTTGTTTACTAATAAAATATTGTAACTAAATTACATACAAATTAAGTTTAACATCTAAATGAATTTAGTTAATCAATAATATATGAAAAAGTAACATTAAAAAAACAAAAAAGTAGGCCGCTCCATTGGAGTGAATTGCCCAGCTTTTAATTGTGGCCAACTTTTGCTTACATGGACTGTTTGTGGGGTCACCAATTTGAAAAACTGGTCCAGCGCGCTCATCATAATTAAGATCACGGGCCTATCCTAGTGATGTGATTTTAGTCTTAGAGCAACTACAATGTGTGCCCATTTCAAGCATTGGGATACTAAAAACGTACTTGGACTGCACTTTTATCATTGGAGCAACGTGGTCGGTTTTTGCCAGGTCAGAAAAAACAGGGCAAATGCCCACCCTCCTGGCCATGGCCAGTGTTTATTGATGCAGTTTTAAAACTTTCTATGTCTTTGTTTAATTATTTATTGCTTTCTTTGTTTTTGTTTTTTTTTATTACTTTCTTTCTTTGTTAGTTGATTTGTTTATTCACTTGGCCATATGATTCCATTGTACTATTTTTGCAAGTTGCTGCCCAAGTCCATTTCTTTCCTACGTGACATTAAAAAGGACCCACATGTAAGTGGACTTGGCCTCACGCATTGTAATTGCTCTTGGTGCCTGCTAGCTGTGGCCTTGTGGGTAAGAATCAGTCTTTTAGTAGTTTCTTCTTTTTCGTTGTACTAACAGTTATCTCATATTTTCGCATTAGAGGAATTAAGAGAAAATTTTCTTGAGAAATTCTTTTTCTTTTCTTTAAATGATTGCCTACAGTACTCATATACGCATCTTAGCCACCAGAATTCCCAGAATTTGATGATCAAGTTGCGTGTAGGCGTGTAGCAATGCTTGTAGCTTACTTCAGTCTAGTGCATTGAATAATTGTTTAAAAATATTTAAACACTCAAGCATTTATGAAAAGTTGAGAGCATCAAGGAACTCCTCGTCTCTTTCCAAGCACTCATGCATTTTTTTAGAAACTTTGAATCATATTCAAATATTTTTTATATAATTTCTACAGTAGAATTCGTATAAACTTAGCATTTTACATATACATATCAATTTTAGATAGGTATTGGAGTAATTAAAATTTCTAATGATTATATCAATATATGGTGATCGGGATTACCTTTAGACAAAATTATTTTTGTTTACTCCAACATCTTAAATGTAATTTACTTTAATATGAAAAATTCATCTAAGATGAATTCATCTTAAACATATGTATACTCACCATTTATAGTTTCTAAGACGCGATACTTGACAGTTTAATTTATGTAGTAGTAGCATGTAAGGAGAATAACAATTATACCATGTAAAATATATGATGTGAATTATTATTCTTTTGTTATTTATTTTAGATTGATTAATTATGTTTTTCTAAAATGAGAGTTGTAGTAATTAAAATTTAAACATACTTATTAACTATATAGATATTAAAATTGGGATTGATATTTATCATAGGTAATTATTTGAGATTATAAAGGTTTTTTTATATTAATATAATTGTAAATCAAGAATTTCTTTATAGATTACTCCATATAAAAATAACTAGTGACTCTCGCGTTGTAATAATCTATGTTTTTTATTAAACACATTCTTAAATAATTAACCTCCATATAAATCTAAAATATCATAAATATTTTTTATACATAACATGTAGCAGTCAAACTTAATATATGTCATAAGTTAAAAATACAGAAGTTGAAATAAAAATAAAATATATAAGTACTTATACTTATATATGACAGAATATATAAAAGATAAATTATAATATAGATATAATAAATTGATTAAATAGATTTTTTATGTAACTTTTTAAAATTTCTAGATATTATATCCTTATATATAATAAGTATAAGAGAAATGTTATCCATAATTTTGGTCGCACTACCAAATTAATCTCAACCGTCAGATCTAATATTTTTCAAAATAGATGATCAAGATTATATTATATTAAAAAAAATTATAATATAAAAAGGATATAATTAAAAAAGGTTATATCATATTAAAAAAAATTATAATCTAAAAAGGATATAATTAAAAAGGTTGTATTATAATTGAATTTTTTAAAAAAATTATAATATGAAAAAGATATAATTAAAAAGGTTGTATTAGAATTGAATTTTAAAAAAAATTGAAAATATGTCATATAAAAAAATTATAATCTATAAAGGATACAGTTAAAAAGGTTGTATTAGAATTGAATTTAAAAAAATATATATTATGAAAAAAATAATTAAAAATGGATACAATTGAATTTTATTTAATTTTTTATTAATATTACAAAAAGTTCATATTTATTATTTGATCTCTATCTCGAGATTGAAAATAGATTTGAAAATTTTGGATAATTATAAATATTAAAAAAGGAATTTAGTTAAGAGTTGCAGGTTTAGTTTTTTCGGGTGTTGTGATCTAGTTAAGTGGTCCGCTTAAACAGTCCAATTTGGGATAAAATGCCTGCTAGCTGAGTAGCTGTGGGCTTGTGGGTAAGAATCAGTCAGTTTCTTCTTTTTTTGTTCCACTAGCAAGTTATCTCATATTTTCCCATTAGAGGAATTAAGATAAAAATTTATTGATAAATTCTTTTTCTTTTTTTTTTTTTTTTTTTGAAATTAATTCTTTTTCTTTTCTTTATATGATTGCATACAGTACTCATATACGCATCTCTTTTTCTGCAAAATTTGTAAAATCGACCTCTCGTAAGTAGAGTATGATCATGATTAGATTCAAAGACTTTTGGTTACTACTCTAAAATTTTTTGAAGTAACACTAACTGTGTTGCATGAACTCAAACTTTTTGAGTCTTAGCCACCAGAATTTGATGTTGCCTATCAAACTCATTCTGTTACATGAACACAGCTCGATGTGTAGCGATGCTTGTAGCTTACTTCAGTCTAGTGCATTGAATAATTGTTTAAAAACATTTAAACACTCAAGTCATTCAGTAAATTTATTAGAACTGCCAATGGTTACATGGTTCGATCATTATGAAAAGTTGAGAGCATCAAGGAACTCCTCGTCTCTTTCCAAAGCACTCATGCATTGTGGTATCAGGCACAGATCCACATCTATGCTTCCTCCACCTTGTTGCCCCGGATACAGAGTCCCCTTGCCATCAAATTTATTATCACGTCCACTCAGAACCGCCACTGCTTTTCCCAATCCAAATTCGTTTCCATACATATCAAACCGTGGGGAGCTCCCAAACAAAACCAGGCCAGGATTAACTAAACTCTTAATTTGGTGAATAATAGGATTCTGCATCCAATTCATAAGGGCCTCTCTCACAGCCATGTCGTTGCGTTCAGCTATAGCTTCAGTTAACTGTACAGCAGCCCAGCCTAAATCATTCTCCAGCAGCTCACCAGCTGTAGTCACTGCTCCTGCTGTCTGAATGCCGTTGCCAAAATAATTTTGTGGCAAGGGTGGCTCTAATCGTGATCTGATATTCACGGATGTTCTACAAATGCTAGTATGATTTTGTTCTAACCCACGAACGCGTATCACACATCTCCAGATTAAGGCAGATAGGGCTTGTAAACTTGACACAGTTATGCCTCTATCTTTACAAAGAGCATTAGCTTTTGCTTTAATTCTTGCTAACGAAGCAATCGAGAAATGAAATATTCTTTCTTTAAGCTCGGGACCTTCGTATCTGTTAATGAATTGATCATGATGAGTGAAAGGAAGGTTGTAAAAAGGGCCATATCCATCAGGAAACCAACATCCATGCACAGGTGGACGCGAGATTTTTATTGCCTCATTGCCTGTTTTTTCTCGAAACACTTCTGATAAAGTGTTGATGAATTGCCAATAAGAAGTACCATCAGCCACACAATGGTTGGACGAAAACCCAATGAAGATACCATCAGTTAGCTCAGTCACTTGGACCGTTAGCAACGATAGAGTGTGACCATCATGATTAACAGCCTTGTAATGATCAAAAAAATGCTGAACAATAGAAGGCACATAGGTTGGTGACAAAATATCAGACACTGTTAAATCCACTTTGGAATGGACCAATTTGGCTCCAGGGCTGTTATCGCAATCTATATACACCACGTACGAATGTGGATCAACGCTTGTTTTGGTAGCAAGGCGACCTGCAAGCGGATAAAAATGAGCCAGAGTAATAGAGAGGGAATGCTTAAGCCTCTCAAGAAAATCCTGAATAGAGTTTTCTTGATCGTCTGAAAGCGGAATTTTTCGAAAAAGAAGGCCTTTCTGAATGTAGTGACCAGTGAGCAAGCAAAGATCCCATGGTGTTCTATGAAGTACTGCTTCTTTTCCCTCTATATTTGATGGTTTGATAAAGCACTCAGATATCAGCTTAACACTTTGAGGATACATTGTAGTAATATTGTTGAAGAATGACAGGATTGACTAAAATACAGGTAAAGAGACTCCAACAACTTATCTATTTATAAATCTTTTGCTGCAAAAATATATGTACTATAATAGCCTACTTTTTTTGAATAAGTAGACTTACATGCTTTGCAACGAGTGTTCTAATAAATCTCGGGCGAGGGAAGATCGAATTATGGACCTGAAATGACAAGAGATAAGCTCTATTCTTATCTCATCGCGCTCAGTATACTAGTTGTAATAATTCAAGTTTTGGATAGAAAGACATTATTATCAAGTTCTTTTTTTCTTTTTTGTTGGACCTTTGGGATTGGTTGGTGGCGGGCTAGTTAGACCAAAATGAAGTACGTCTCCTTGACAGTGACGCATGCCTTTATGTCATGCAGACTGACTTGTAACCGGTGCACTGTATTTTGTTACATATTTTTATAAAAACAATTACTATTATTTTAATAATTTGTATTATATTGTAAAAACAAAAATAAGTGTAAATTATTTGTATGAGTCTTTTTTCCTAAGTATTATAATGATAAGTATTATTTATTTATTTATCGAGTATTTTCAAACATATTGTATTCCCATGAATATCCCTCACTCATTAAAAAAAATAAAAAAGAATTCCTCTAACATAAGAGCGGTCCATATTAGTAACACAATCAATTTTTATTTTTATTTTTTTACTTTCTATGTAATATCCATTTGATAAATGTGTAATAGCATTACCCATTTTAAAAATGTATAATACATTGATATTTTTGATCAAAAAATTGAGAAGTTGTATTCTCGTCAAAAAATTAAAAAGAAAGGACATGTTTGGCATTTTTTCGCCATATTATGACTAGTAAAAACGATCAAATAATTGATACGTAAATGGACTGAGCAGATTTGATATTAAACCTTTAACCTGGAGGTAGAAACAAAACCTTCAAATTTAATTTGTAAGCTGATCTATATATATTATAATGCCTGGAGATCGGAAATGCACCATAACAGTTCAAGGTATTTTTCTTGAATTTTCGTTTTTTTGATTTTTTTATTAAAAAAATTTTCTTGCATTAAATGGCTATTAATGATAATTTAATTAGTCATTAATTACACCTATTAAACATATATTAAATTTACTCTATTTAATTTTTTTAAAAATTAGCAAATTAGTTGAACATTATAGTTATTATTTCAATATTAAATATTATTATATATAGTTATGTTTATTTTTAGGTAAAATGACGACTAAAAATTGTTTATATTGCGCTATTTTTTATTCCCTATTCAAGATCACTATAATTTCTTTTCGAATGATTATAGGGTAAACGACCTTAACTTTTCAAGCAATTTTTATTAGCAATAATTGTGAAAGTCGTAATAAATTATGGAAGTACAAGATATTTACTTAATGTCTGGAATTGTATGCAAACAATAAAGACATATTTTTAATTTTGCACATGAATAAATAATACATGAGTTATGATCAAATCGATTAAATTTAACAAATTCAACCATTTATCGGAAGATAAAATTGATAAAAAAGTTATACACCCATTGTTTCATTATATTGTGTCGAAATAAATTGTGAAAGGTATCATTACCCTGTTATATTAAGTGCAAAGAGTAGCTTAATTAGTAAGTAAAAGTATATTACAAAATCGTTAATAATATTAATTAAACTAATCCTATCTCTCTTTTCAATTGTTTGGTCTAAAACAAAAGAGCATCTTAATCCAGCAAAAGATACTTGTTTCCTAGTTCTTATATTCAAAGCCACTTTATATTTATTTTAATTGAATCCACTCACTTAAGTACTTGGTTAGTCTTCAAAGAACATAATAAGTCGCTCCAAGACCCCTAATCACTAATCTTTAAGCGTCAAAAGTGCTTACAAGAATCACTTATTTTAAAAGTGGGACTAATTACTCCCACATATATGATACATATGTAAATTTACATTACATTGTACCAATGTAAAATTCCGTACGTGTGTTTATATTTTGAAAAATCCAAAAAAGGTTGACTGATCAAGTTCCATATTCTTCTACAGAGTTGATCTTAGAGGGTGGGTGGAATGAAAAATAAGTCAAAGTTGTGTTCATTTTTCACCTAGTACATCTATTAATATCACTACTTCATCCACTAATGAGTAATGACTAACCACACACAAGTGAAGTGACATTGTTACTATCTTGAGATAATTTTTCTAAAATATACTAAAAATTTATGTAAATAATAAATTTAATCATTTATTATCAAATATTTATCTATCATATTTTTGCTTTATCTTTTGTATTAGGAAATGAAGGTGAGGGATTTTATATCAATAGCATCTCACAGAATAGTATTCTAAAGTTAATGTTAGGATTCTTATTCTTTTATTATTTTTACTAGCTTATTACCTTTGCAACGCACGTGCAACACACGGTTCTTTTTTTTATATCTATAATTATATTTTTTTTAATTTTATATGTTACTAGGTAACAAAGCCGCGTTACGCGCGGCATGAAAATATTTTTTAAAATTGTATATATAACATCATTATGTGTTGAGTTTTACTATTTGAAATTTGATATGATGAATTGAAATTTGTGTAAGATGTAACTAAATTTGAATGTTAAAGAATTATAGAGAAAAGAATTAGCAAAAAGAAAACATGTTTCAGTTAAACTCTTAAGATATTGACGACACTTATTTTGTTACATAAAAAAATGCTTTTGAAATCCAATATTGATAAACATTTGTAAAGTTCAACAATGGATAACTAAAAGTAATATTTTTGTATCATTTTTGCTGTCAGTGACATTATGAGAGACGTGATTGCTTAGTTTGTTGATAATTTTGTTTGCATGATGAAAAAAGAAGCAAAATGTAAATGTGATAAGAGATTTGATTGACTTACGCCCGTCTCATAATATACATGCATAATTAATTCCCGTCTCATAACATACATGCATGATTAATTGATTAGTAATGGTATAAGAATATGTGTAGTTAGAATATTAATTTAATCCAACACGATATAATGAAACACCGAATGTATAACTTTTTCATTGATTTAATCAGTAGATAAAAATGTTGGATTGGTTCAATTTAATCGAGTTGATCATACCCCATGTGTAAATCGTTCATGTGTAAAAGTAAATTATACAATATTGCTTGTATTTAAATTATGGATGTTAATTGAAAAATTTATATGCTTCCGTATCTTATCATGATTCTCACGATCACTGATTACGAATTAATCGAAAAGTTAAAATCGTCTATATATTATTGCCGCAAAAAATTGCATCAATTTTGAATACAGATTAGAAATGGACGATATAAATAAGTTTATTTTATCGTTTTACCTTGAAATAATTGTACTTTTAGATGGATAATTACTATTTTATATTAATATAATAATTATAA
The DNA here is from genome assembly GCA_036435485.1 of Saposhnikovia divaricata. Classification (NCBI taxonomy): domain Eukaryota; kingdom Viridiplantae; phylum Streptophyta; class Magnoliopsida; order Apiales; family Apiaceae; genus Saposhnikovia; species Saposhnikovia divaricata. Next base: position 19,517,803 of record CM071599.1, on the reverse strand, counting down.
TGATCTAGTAAAGATTGCAAAATTTTTATACTAAGTATAATATAAAGTGTATTTATTATAAGTTTAATATGTACAATTAATGACTAATTAAAATGCAAGAAAATTATTTTAATAAAAAAAATCAAAAATGTGAAATTCAAGAAAAATATTTTGAAACTTCTGAGTGAAAGCCTCTCCGATCTACTGGTTTATTACAACTCCACAATCATTGATAATAAAGAATGCTTGAGAAGTTCAGGTTAATAACATTTTTTTAAAGCCGACACCCCTCTCATAATATACATTTTCAATAATAGTGTAAAAATTTGTTTAATTAGAATAAAATTTTATTTCGACACAATGTAATGAAACAATGGGAATATAGCTTTATTATCGATTTTTCTTTCGATAAATGGCTGGATTTGTTAAATTTAATTGATTTGATCATAACTCATGTATAATTTATTCATGCGTAAAATTAAAAATCTGTATGTATTGTTTGTATACAATTCCAAAAATTAAGTAAATATTTTGTACTTCCATAATTTATTATGACTTTCACAATCGTTGATAATAAAAATTGCTTGAGAAGTTACGGCCGTCTATCCTATAATCATCCGAAAAGAAAATATAATGATCTTTAATATGAAATAAAAAATAGCGCAATATAAACAATTGTTAGTCGTCATTTTACCTAAAAATAAACTTAACTGTATATAATTAATATTAATATTGAAATAAGAATTATAATGTTCAAATAAAGGTTGCTAATTTTTAAACAAATTAAATTGAATAAATTGAATAGATGTTTAATAGGTGTAATTAATGACTAATTAAATTGTCATTAATAGTTATTTAATGCAAGAAAAGAATTTTAATAAGAAAAATAAAAAAAAAAGGAAATTCAAGAAAAATACCTTAAACGTCCTCGTGAATTTTCGATCTCCTACCATTATAATATACTAGCCAAATTATCCGCGCTTCGCGCGGTTTATAAATTTTTATATAAAAGTACTGTAATAGATAAATTAATTTCTATTATTCTTAAAAATTGATTGGTCTCTTACGATTTTTTTATAAAAAATTAATTTAAAAATAATTTACATGAATTATTAATTGGAAAAATACTCTCATTATATACAAAATTTTGATAACCTTAAAAATATCACAAACATATAAAAATAAAAATTACAATATGAACGTAATATTTACGATCAAAAGTTACAAATATTGAATACAACTTAATAACGTTTTTTAAAGCCGACACCTCTCTCATAATATACATGTTCAATAATAGTGTAAGAATTTATTTAATTTGAATATTAATTTATTTTGACACAATATAATGAAACAATGGGTGTATAAATTTTTTATCAATTTAATCTTCTGATAAAGTGGTTGGGTTTGTTCAATTTAATTACTTTAGTCATAACTCATGTGTAATTTATGTGCATGATTTATTTGCAAATTTTAGATATTAAGTAAAAATCCGTGTACTTCCATAATTTACTACGACTCCACAATCATTGATAATAAAGATTGTTTGAGAAGTTAAGGTTAATAACGTTTTTTTAAAGCCGACACCCCTCTCATAATATACATATTCAATAATAATGTAAGAATTTGTTTAATTACAATAAAAATTTATTTCGACACAATATAATGAAACAATGGGTGTATAGCTTTTTTATCAATTTTATCTTCTGATAAATGGCTAGATTTGTTAAATTTAATCGATTTGATCATAACTCATGTATTATTTATTCATGTGCAAAATTAAAAATATGTCTGTATTGTTTGCATACAATTCCAGATATTAAGTAAATATCTTATACTTCCATAATTTATTACGACTTTCACAATAACTCAATATAAACAATTGTTAGTCGTCATTTTACCTAAAAATAAACATAACTATATATAATTAATATTTAATATTGAAATAATAACTATAATGTTCAACTAATTTGCTAATTTTTAAACAAATTAAATAGAATAAATTTAATATATGTTTAATAGGTGTAATTAATGACTAATTAAATTGTCATTAATAGCTATTTAATGCAAGAAAAGAATTTTAATAAAAAAAATCAAAAAAACGAAAATTCAAGAAAAATACGTTGAACTGTTCTGGTGCATGCCTGGAGATCGGAAATGCACCAGAAGAGTTTAAGGTATTTTTCTTGAATTTTCATTTTTTTGATTTTTTTATTAAAATTCTTTTCTTACATTAAATAGCTATTGATGACAATTTAATTAGTCATTAATTACACCTATTAAACATATATTAAATTAACTCTATTTAATTTGTTTAAAAATTAACAAACTTTATTTGAATATTATAGTTATTATTTCAATATTAAATACTAATTATATATAGTTATGTTTATTTTTAGGTAAAATGACAAATAACAATTGTTTATATTGCGTTATTTTTTATTCCCTATTCAAGATCATTATAATTTCTTTTCAGATGATTATAGGGTAGACGACCTTAACTTCTCAAGCAATTTTTATTATCAATAATTGTAAAAGTCGTAATAAGTGGAAGTTCAAGATATTTACTTCATTTCTGGAATTGTATACAAACAATACAGACAGATTTTTAATTTTGCACATGAATAAATTATACATAAGTTAGGATCAAATCGATTAAATTTAACAAATCCAACCATTTATCGGAAGATAAAATTGATAAACAAGCTATACAACCTTTGTTTCATCATATTTTGTCGAAATAAATTAATAATCTAATTAGAGATAGATGTGCCTGAGGATGACCTCAGGTAGCACTGTGAGATTCAAAACTTTCTAAACATAAATATAAAGGCATTTAAGTAAATCAAAGTGAAGATAATTAATATTTACAACATTGTCACTCAGAATTTGTACTGCAAACACATATAACCTCAGGGAAAGCCTTGAGGCCATCATTAGGAGCAGTTTTCTCTTTTAATTAAATAAATTTTTACATTATTATTGAATATGTATATTATGAGAGGGGCGTCGGCTTTAATAAACGTTGTTAACCATAACTTTTCAAGCAATCTTTGTTATCAATGGTTGTGGAAGTCGTAATAAATTATGGAAGTACATAGATCTTATCTTAATATCTGAAATTTGTATACAAATAATACAGACAAATTTATACTTTCGCACATGAATAAATTACACATGGGTTATGACCAAACTAATTAAATTGAACAAACCCAACCATTTTATCGGAAGATTAAATTGATAAAAAATTGATACACCCGTTATTTCATTATATTGTGTCAAAATAAATTAATATTCTAATTAAATAAATTTTTACACTATTACTGAACATGCATATTACGAGAGCATATTACGAGAGGGGTGTCAGCTTGAAAAAATGTTATTAAGTTATATTCAATATTTGTAACTTTTGATCGTAAAGACTACGTTTATATTGTAATTTTTATTTTTTTTATATGTTTATGATATTTTAAGATTATCAATACTTTGGATATATAATAAGGGTATTTTTCCAACTAATAATTCATATAAATTGTTTTTAAATCAATTTTTTTAGGAAATTCATAACAGACCAATCAATTTTTAAAAGTGATATAAATAAATTTATCTATTTTCATTACTTTAAAATAAAAATTTATAAACCGCGCGAAGCGCGGATAAATCTATCTATATATATTATAATGCTAGGAGATCGGAAATGCACCAGAATCGTTTAAAATATTTTTCTTAAATTTTCACTTTTTTGCTTTTTTTTATTTAATTTTTTCGGGTGAAGGCCCAAAATAATCAAAAATAAATATTGTTTGCCCAAAATACTGATTTCCAAATATTTGGCCTTAAATACCGACTGGTCACGGTGTTTCGCGTACCGTATTACGCTAATACGGAGTACCGTTCACCGTATTACGATAATACGGAGTACCGTCCACCGTGATAGAGCCAGATACGGAACACCGTCCACCGTGAAAGTGCAGATACGTAACACCGTCCAACGTGATACATATAATACGGAGCATCTCCCTCTCTTTATTCGCACTCATCACTTTATCAAGAACTTTATCTCTTCTACATCCTTCATCTGCTACCGCTCCCTTTGCCTTCGCTTTCTTTACTGTTGCCAAACCGAGACAGCACTAGGTATCCTTGGGTGGGTGATTAAAAATCAACAACTTTTGTAAGTGTATTTTCCTTTTATCAGTGGCTGTTAAGAGTGGATCATCGATAGTATTTTTCAGTAGGGTCGGCTTCATTAACGAAACCAAGGCATACAAAGATGTCATTAGGATGCCTCAGGGAAAGTCTAGCAACTTGATAGTCTGGGTGATTATAGTGCACGTGAGTGGTAAACCGACACAATCTCCAACAATCTCTGGGTATAATCCGAATAATAGTCCCCGAAACCGGCTTCTCACTCTCCCTCTCACTCAATTCCTTCTCTTTCCCTTTTGATTTTTTCGACTTTTTCACCACCTCAGTAGCCACAGGAGCAGCTAAAACCACTCTAGGCTTCAATTGCTGAGATGGGTTTGGTGTTTATGCGATGAATTGACTGAAAAGCCACAATTTCACATTTATACGCGCATAAAACAAAATACGCATAGGGTTTAAAACAGAATAAATACGTTAATAGAAATATAACGCATTATCTTCAAGTTATCACAGCAAGATATACTTACAACCACCGCTATCCAAGCAGTCCAACCGTTCCTCACCCACGTTTCCAATAACCTGGACAAGCATCATCAAACTCTTCAATCACATATTCTCAATTTATTCTACTCACACTTTACAAAGTAACTAATCGTAACGGTCAAATTCTACAACTCAACTTGTTTCCCAAATATCCACTAAAATCAATGACATCTTCTTAGGTCACAATTCACCGAATAAGCTTCTATTTCTTACTAATCAATACTCCAACTATTTCACAGCTTGCTCCTCAAAATCCGTATTTATAAAATCCCACGCTTAAAAATTACGGTTACAAGTCTCATAAATTCTACACCTTTATTAGGCTTGAGTTACAGCCCTTTTTACCGAAAATTGGGCATGACCTTTTCGTAATTAGACGCTACCCGATGTCACAGCACCTCAACAATCAATTCTAATTAATCACCAATAACCCAATTATCAATCCATACCCCACCAATTTCTACAAATCCACTTTTACAAATCAAGCACAATTTATCACTCAAATCGGCTACTTTAAAAACTAAACTCCAAAAATATTAACTCCACTATTTCAGAAATTCCCAAATTAATTACGTAAATCTAACTTCTAAATATTCGACAAAACCCCAAATTAATCTCTATGATTTACACTTACAATATTTAACGAGTCTTCAAAATTAACTCCGAAATACCAAAAATTTCTTGAAATTGCATCTTCAAAATAATGAATTTAAAACACCCACTTACGGTGCAAAACATGCACACCACTATCGAACTATCACGCTTCTCCGGTGACCACTACGGCTGCCCCGTATACACATTTTCTTTTTCCGCGAACATTTGCCATTTTCACGACCACGCACCAACTCCCTCTTTTCCGATTTTTCTGTCCTACTTCCCTGCATCTCTCCGAAATCTCTCACTGTAAATCTTTTCTTCTACCTTCCGTGATGCTCCCTCTTAAATATCTCTGCATCTCTCCCAATATCAAGAAATCTCTCCAGCTTTTTCTCTCCCTCTCTCTTTCCCTCTATCTTTCTTTCTTTCTCCATCTTCACCAATCTGTTTCGCCTATCTGCCCACATCTCTCTGATATCTCTCCATGTAAATCTCTTTTTCTATCTTCCCTAATGCTCCCTTTGAAATATCGCTACATCTCTCCCAATATCAAACAATCTCTCCCGTATTTTCTATCCTGCGTTTTTTTTTCTATCCTTCCATCTCTCCCTCTCTTTCTTTCTCTTCTATCTCTCTCCCTCTCTTCTCTCCTGCACAACACCACTAGCCACCAGGTCTCTCATTCACCCCTGCCACCATAGAACACATATACACACACCCACCAAAACACATACATACACATATATATATACACAAAAATGCACACACATACCACACACCATCTCCCTTCTTCCTCCCTTCTCTTCAACCCGCCACCACCACCGCCACGGTGGTGGCCTTTTCCGGCCGCGCCTCACACCTGCCCCACACATCAAACATACTCCCATGCCGCACATACACAACACATCACACATACACACACGAATTGCACAACCCAAAAACACATCATCTTCTCTTCCTCAATTTCTTTTCTTCAATTCAAACCCCCAAATTCAATTTACAAACCCTAATTTTCTTTCTTCCCCCAATTTCCTTTTCTCTCTCCCCGTTCTTTTTTTTATCAGCGTGTGTTATGTTTGTCTAAATGGGCTTGGCCCAATACATATATATTAGCTGCTAGTAGCTTCTCTCGGTCCAAATAAAATACTACTTATTCGTTTTATCTCCTTTTTATTCCATTCCTAATTGTTTTAGTAAAACAATTATCTCCCAAATTTTCCAAAATAATTATACCCTTAAACTCAATAAAATAAAGTCATCAAATCTCCAAAATCTCGTATTTTAATTAATTACGAGCCCACTTGCAAAATTCCCGAAAATAATTCCTAAAAATCATCTACCGTCAAATAATTAATATTTGACATAATAATTCCATTCTCAACCAATAAAAGAAATCATTCCTTAAAGTCCATAATTTATCGTCTCGGTCTCTAAATTCTTCACTATTCCCAAAACGATTCAAAATTTAATCGCAATAAATTTGATTCCAAATAAAATAATCAAAATTAATATTTTCGGACTCGGGATGTTACAAATTAGAATAAAAATTTATTTCGACACAATATAATGAAACAATGGGTGTATAGCTTTTTTATCGATTTTATCTTCCGATAAATGGCAGGGTTTGTTAAGTTTAATCTATTTGACCAAAACTCATGTATAATTTATTTATGTGCAAAATTAAAAATTTGTCTGCATTGTTTGTATACAATTCCATATATTAAGTAAATATTGTATTTCCATAATTTATTACGACTTTCACAATCATTGCTAATAAAAATTGCTTGAGCAGTTAAGGTTGTCTACCCTATAATCATCCGAAAAGAAATTATAGTGACCATGAATGGAGAACAAAAAATAACGCAATATAAACAACTGGTAGTTGTAATTTTACCTAAAAATAAATTTCACTATTTATAATTAATATTTAATATTAAAATAATAACTATAATCTTCAAATAAAGTTTGCTAATTTTTAAACAAATTAAACGGAGTAAATTTAATAGATGTTTAATAGGTGTAATTAAGGACTAATTAAATTGTCATTAATAGCTATTTAATGCCAAAAAAGAATTTTAATAAAAAAATCAGAAAAACAAAAATTCAAGAAAAATACATTAAACTGTTCTGGTGCATTTCCGATCTCTTTGTCACGGCCTTAGAGTTTGTCCCTTTTCTAAGCCAACCGTGCCGGCGTCTAGCACTTGTCGCCCACCTTGCGCACTACTAGACCAGCCTTACCCCCAAGTGTCGCCTACACTTGTGCAGCGGAATAAACAAGTAGAGAAGAAGAATATTTACTAACAAAGCCCTTCTTTATTAGTAAACCTCAATATTACAAGAGTTGGATCCCCTTGATCCACACTAGCCCCTTGCTAGTTACAAGACAACCTCTATACTCCTCTCTTACTTGGTGTATCACCTTCTATCTCACAATCTGTCTCTCCAAATGAGGGGTCTCACCCTTTTATAGGCTCCTCCACCACTTGGAGAGAATTCTAGAACATGCACACTCCACATGCTTCTAGATTATTCCACTAATATCTACACCCAACTATTCTAGATCCTACATATCTAGAATATACAACTATTTACATAGGAAGTCTCTAGAAAGCTCCCAAGCTCTTGAAGGTTCCGGAAGATTCTACGAGGCTCCACCACGTTCCGCCATCTTCTAGATTCTTCTTGAATTGCCCAGCACCTTCTAGAGAACTCCGCAATGTTCCACTATATTCTAGAGTCATCCGGACCCTTCCGGCCTTCTCTAGAATATTCCGCACCTAGAGAGGTTGAGTTTTGGCGGGGCGTGACACTTGTAATGCTTCTTTGTATTTGACTTGGACAGTGTCTTGACTCTTGGCCTTCTCAATAGGGCATAGGCTATGAACTATCAGTGGCTTCCTCATGTCCATATTATATTGGCTAATGGTACTTTATTCTTCGAGTATTAAGTCTAACTTTTAGGGCTTTGTTGTTGGAGTCTAATTTTTAGATAGAATTGTAATGTGAATATTTTTGGTATAGTGAACTAATTCATTTTAGTCAGAAAAAATGAATATGATGTCCCCTTAATAGCCTCTCTCTTTCTTACCATAATCCTAATTGCCTTTAATTAGACTTAATTTCATTTGTCAAAAAAATTAAATTAATAAATAAGTAAAGAACATTCTAGAAATTTAAACCCACTGGTTTGTAGTTTTCTCTTTCGCAGCTCAAAAAACACGCAATACAAGTGATGTTTTTTTTGGGAACATAGAATGTGGTCTGTGGTTAGATTGTTAGCTTTGAGTTCAACTCGGAAAATTAAAAGAGATTATAATTCGATTTATTATAGTAACTGAAACATTAGGGTTCGGTTAGTCTGATCCATGAGTCGATATGTTCTGCTTTATTCATTTGTTCTTTAAACTTTCTTATGTGTTTACTTGCAATTGCTGTCATAAAAAATTCAAGAGCACACCTTCTTTTAAACTCTTCATTGTTGCGCTAAACTCCAGGATTCGAATTTGAAAAAGAAGTTTTCCGAAGCAGAAACTTGTGAACAATATTTTGGGTCATTAAGTTTACCTTGCTACATCATTTCTCTTGATTGAATTTTTTGTATTGGCGGTTTATATTCTCAGAAGCCTACTCATTCTTACAATTTCTCATCTAAATTATTATCTTGCAAGTCTTCGATGTTTTCTTACATTTGCAAAAGTTTCGTATAAATAAGAATTAGAATTTAGTTAGTTAATAAACGTCTAATGTAATTGTGAAAAATGGAATAAACACAAAAAATAGCTAAGAATATTTTGGCCTATTTAACAATTTTGGGCTCCCAAAAAAAATTAACAAAGTTAAATCACTTTTATCAACAAAAGCCTTTTTAATACATGAATACAGTATATGATATAGAAGAATGAAATACAGACGGAAAGAGCGGTCTTCTCTGGTTAGTGTAGCTGCACCGCTCGTTGAAAACAACCATTCAAAAGCAAAGGCAGTTCAATGATTTTTTTTTTTTTTTTAATTTATGGGTCAGTCTGTAACACGGCCCAATTATAATTGTTTTTATGGACTCTAGTTTGGCCCAAAGACAAAGGCAGTTCATTGTCATGATCCAAGCTGTTAGTTAGTCTTCAGAGTTAGTTAGCTTTGGCGGGAAATGCTAGACTCTTGCTCTTGCTATATAACAACTTGTAATGTTTAGAGGGAAGTTAGCTTGTGAATTGTAATGTTCTATCTGTATTTTCTTCCCTTTCTTCTCTAATAACTCTGTAAACAATCTTCTTAGTTCACAAACTCATTCATAAACTCTGTAATTCATTTCTTTTATAAGTCAAAACTTGACATTCATGTGGGGTTTTCATTGGCCCAACTTTACACCCTTTTTATACAAGAGAAAAAAATAATCTTAGTGTACCGATCTTTTTCTTTTTGCTAAATTATTGTACCGATCTTATTACTTGCGAAGTGTTGCGGATTTCTGAAATCGGAATTATTCGGTTAAGGTACCGATTTACTATTTATGGGGCAATTTGGTTGAAAAATCGGCGATTTATCGCAATTTTTGCAAAATCGGTCGAATCAGTTCCAAAATTTTGACCGATTTTTGGTTGATTTATCGGCGATTTTTCAAAAATCGACTGATTTCAATAACATAGATTCAGAGCAAGCTGCGAAGTGATATTTCTTTGCAAAATGCGGCATAGTATAGTAACTCATAGACAAATAAATTAATAAAATTATTGGTGAACTAAAGATTAATATGTGTTAATCTTTAATTCACCAATAATTTTATTAATTTATTTGTCTATGAGTTATTATACTATGCCGCATTTTGCAAAGAAATATTACTTCGCAGCTTGAAGTAAATTTGTTAGTATTAGAATAAGAAATTTAGAGGCTGTTAGAGAATTTGTTGGTATAAAAAATAATTGACAATGTAGAAATCTATTAAATGTTGGATTATGTTGTTTAATAGATTTAATTTATTAATATATAAGCATACAACTATAATGATTAATTTATTGCCAAGTTTCTAACAAATCCCAATATTGAATGTTATGCTGGACTCTTGCTTAACCCAAAAGCAAATGTTAAAACAAATAATTATATGTATCAAAAATTTTGGTCCCAAGTATAATAGTGTTATATAGAAGGTGTTTGTAGAAGCGAAATGAATATAAATTATAAAATTATAAAATCTCAAAACTAAATGTAAAATTATTCAAAAACCAGTTTTTAAAAAATTCAGGTAGTTATGGATTTAATTACTGATTCATGTGCCCCACGATGATCTCAGGGTTCTACGGTTCTACATAAGGTTAAAAAATTTTCAATACAAATTTAAGGGTATTTAGGTAAATTACTAAGAAAATTTTAATATTTTACAAAAATGTCCATGCGGGACCACTTACTTTATAGGTAGGACAACTTCAGACCCAGTTTTCTCATTTAATTATTTGAGAAATTTTATAAATATTTCACAGAGAGTTTGTGTAAATTTTCACAATTGCTAATTTCAGTATGATTTTCTCTTACAAGTTTTATAGTCAAAAATTATGATAATAAACTAAAAATCCAAAAAACATGGATCTAATTTGATTCTACAAGAAGAAGTTTTAGTTGTATGTAGAAAGGTAGACAGGGTAATGGTTATAATGTATTACTGACTTGTAATAGTTAGTAAGTTTAGTATCTTCTTTATACTTGATGGTAGCGTAAATAGATGATATGTAGGTGACTTGCACTTATTTGTATTTTGTTAAATTTGTTAGTTGATTTATGGTAAATCTGAATAATCTTTTTCATAATGTTTTATTTCTCTACGTATATACTATTGCTTCTTGGTAATGAAAAGGTGTCTGGCTTCTGTGCAGTTGACTTAATGAAGCCTGGAACAACAGTTATTATAAGGAATTCCAAGATCGACATGTTTAAGGGTTCTATGAGGCTAGCTGTTGACAAGTGGGGTCGTGTGGAAATCACTGAACCTGCAAAATTTGATGTTAAAGAAGACAACAATTTGTCTCTAGTTGAGTATGAGTTGGTCAATGTTGAAGTATGATGATTAAGATTCCTTGCCTTTAATCTCTATCGTTATTAATTGCCATAAGATGTATTGACATAAAATTCTGTCACAACCGGTTTGGTATACAAATCTTTTGGAGTTGTTTATGTCTCTGATTTGATAATACGAGTAATTGAATGTCAAGTGGAATAGTTTGCTTGTAAGAGCTACCCCAAATTGGTTGCTTGCTTGCTGCTTAAACATGATAATGAAGAGGTGAAATATTTGATCAACACTAGTGACTACTATCACACTCCTTTCTCTCAAATTCCTCGTTAGCTTCCTAAATATATCTGGTTGTGTGATTTTAATTTAGTCCGAGTGAAATAGCATTCCAAAATAAGCAAGGTATTGATAGAATGAAATAATGCATTATGCATCCTATTTGTGCACAACTATTTAATGTTGAGTCTACTTTTGGAGTTATCTTAATAGATAACATTGTGTTTAACATGAAATGGCATAAAAGTTTCTGTATTGAGTGATGTTATACGAATTGCATTTTATTATTTAGGAGTAATAACCTTCTTTTAATTCCAAGAACATTTTTTTAACCGATATTCAATACTTTTTGACAAATTTCTAGGCTTCAGGCCGGTTGTCTTCAAAACACAATTTTGTATATCTTTCAAAGCACTTCAACTTTTTATATGCCGGGCCTTTAAATGGGAGTGCCAACCAAGGCATGCCAACCAAGGCATACAGGTACCCTCTGTGTATATCCACAAGTACCTGTATATTTACCGGTATGACACAGAGTGTACTTGTGGAAAAAAGATTCTTCATTTGTATAACCACAAGTACCCTCTGTGTCATATAGGTAAATGAGCACAACCTCAAATTCTTCTCTTTTTAGTGAACTCCTCAGAGATATATGCTGTGAGCCTACTAAGAGTTTCACCCTCTTCATAAAAGTATAGGGCTACAACTTTTTCTTCAAGAGTGTCAATAGGTACCTTATACCCTTTGTTAGAGATAACATAATCACGTTCATAGGAAGCTCGGAGCATTTTCAAGGAGGGTCGCTCAGCTAGTGCAGCATCTTGAGATTCCAGGAATTGTATCCTTTTATCGGTGAAAGGGTACCAAGAACCCCATATTTTTCAGATAAATATAAACATCTATTTTGCAAAACCATGCCCGTTGAATCAATGACAAAGGAGTCGAGCTTAGACCTAGGGCTGGCAATTTCGGTTTCGGGTCGGGTTCGGGTCGGGTCAGAAGATTCGGGTCGTATTTTTGACCCAACCCGAACCCGACCCGAAAATTTAATGGGTACAGGTGCTCAACCCGAACCCGACACGAATGGGTTTCGAGTCAGTTTCGGGTAACCCGACCAGAAATTTAATTTTTAAAAATTTTAAAAATAATATATATATATATATTAAAAATAATATGTAATATATATATATATATATATATATATATTAAAAATAATTATATATATATATTCGGGTCAGTTTCGGGTAACCCGAATCCGACCTGAACCCAACCCGATTTTTTCTGGTCAAGTTAGGGTCAACCCGAAACCGACCCGAACCCGAAAAATATAAACCCGAAACCGACCCATGCGGGTTGGGTTCGGGTTCGAGTCGCGGGTCGAAAATTGCCAGCGCTACTTAGACCAGACCAGGGGATACCAAATCTTCTACTCGGACAATCTCTAGATGCTATATCTGACAATGGGATGCCAGTCCACGGCATGAGAGAAAACAGAGCTTCAAATTGCTTCTCGGGGTTTATATTAGAACCAAGGTTGTGTTCACTTGGGGAGAATGGAATGTGGTAGGAATGAAATGAAAATTGTAAACAAAATTTATGAAGAAAGAAGGGATGTTGGGGGAAATAATGAGCAAATATGAGGGAGAAGAAATTTCTTATGATGAAAATTGCAAGGAAAATGATGATGATTGGGAATGGAGCATTCCTTCCAAAACACGTGGGTTAGAACTTTAGTTTAAATTGTGTGGAAAGGAATGAAGTAAGGAATGAAAATTTAAACATTTTTCCCAATCTTCCCCAAATAAGAGTATAAATTTCATTCCATTCTTCCCCCATTCCATTCAAGTGAAGCGAACATAGCCCAAGTGTTTTATCAGTCTCACAAGCGACCAAGACTACCTCGAAAATGTTACGAGGCAGCAAACAATTGTACGTGTCTATCAAATGTGTTGTGGCCATCCTCTCTCGCAAAGAACGTAAAGGCACCAAATATACAACAATAATCTTGTTTGCCAAATCCGCAGCTTTCACCCGTGGATTGTCATTGTATCTGATGAGATAATCCCGGTTTTCAGTGAAAAGGTCATTTATATTAATCACGTCCCCACTTTTAATCATCATACGCCATTCCATCTTTTCAGCATGCTTAGTACTACTTGTCATCATTATACCCCTGCTTCCTCCACTTTGGTTAGTTTCAAGATTTCCGCTAATTCCTTGAAAGGCATTTGTAGTTAGTGCATTCATGGCTGGACGAGCTTCTCTGTCAAAACTCCCCAACGGACATTTCAGGATTGGCTTTAAGTGGTAAAAAGGACTTGGAGTTGGCTCTGCTGGAATATACACATTCCTTCCCTGGCCTCGAGAATGCAAAAAAGGGGGGCTGTGCCTGTGATATTTGGATGAATTGAAGCTTGGAAAAGCAGCAGCAGCATAGTAATTGGTTTTGGATAGGGGTGAGCAAAAAATCGAATTGAAACCGAAACCGGATAAAATCGAACCGAAAAAACCGAAACTGAAACCGAATCGGCGGCTGCGGTTTTTGACTTTTAAAAACCGAGACTTTCGGTTCCGGTTATAGAATAAAACCGAACCGACTAAAACCGAATCGAACCGATTATTAAAATAAATAAATAAATATATAATTTGTAAAAAAATTTATAATTTATATGTATTCTTAAAATTAATAAATATATTATATCTTGAATTATAATTAATTTTCAAAACGATGTCGAATGAGGAAAGGAAAGATGGATATATGTAGTAAAAACGATCAAGTTAAATCAACAAAAAAGGTACAAGCATATACAAAATAAAATTTCAACATTAAACGGTTTATTCTATTTTGAATTTCATATCCACTGCAACATTTTTGCTTGCCGAACCAGAACAATAACATGGATGATATATGAATGAGCCATGGCAAAAGCATCAAGCAAGTAAACAATGCAGTGATATCCAGGCATGTGTAAAAATATTAAATCAAACCAACACAAGCACGTATAAGATTTAAGAACTCATATCTGTTATAATACCAAACCAAATTACTGCTATAATATCATTAGCATTCTGCTAACAGATATGTGACAGGTAGATTATATGTACAAAGAGCACTGTAAAACATTACTTATGCACAAACTTTTCCCTATTTCTGTACATTCCTAGTACTAAACTGTACAAGTAACATTATGAACAAATATATTATATCTTGGAATTTTTTCGTTCGGTTTTATAACCGAAACCGAACCGTTAAAAACCGAACCGAACTTTTTAAAATCGAAACCGACGGATCAGTTGCGATTACGATTTTCAATTTTTAAAACCGAAGACATACGGTTTCGGGTTCGGTTTCAGGGCAAAACCGCCCCGAACCGAATCGTGCTCTTCCCTAATTTTGGATACGTAAGAGTGCATGTTGGTTCGGTCAACCAAACATTTACAGAAAGAAACTCTCCCCATCTATTTATTCAAACTCCTCCGATTGCCTCCAACTGAATTCATAAATACAACTTTCTTCGTCTACCACAACCTTCGAATTGACAAGAAATTCGAACTACACTAAATACAAATATGAAAACCTAATTAATTCACAAACTTATACTAAATACAAATATGAAAACCTAATTAATTCACAAACTTACCCCGATTTTTCTGAATAATAAAGCTTATTGGGGGTGAGCGAAAGTCGAATTTGGACAACAAGATAAGCCCTTATCACTTGAGCTATCGCATTGCGCTCAACTTACCCCCAACTTTTTTAAAATTAATAACTTATTACTCAAATGATAATTTCAAAAAAAATAATAAAAAAATATGATAACGATAATACTGTACTATTAATTCATAAATTGTAAGAATTAATAATTTACAATTATTATGACCTTGTAAAATTTTGTGTTCCACTTTGGGCAAGAGGTCACTTTCCCTACTATACTATTGTAAAATTTCCGTTTAGCTTACTGTACCATCGAAGGCATCACTGCACTTTCCATTTTTTCTCTTTCATCATCGCCGTCAGTCAAGAATTGGGTCCGTCAGTTTGACTGTTAAAATGCTGACTGTGATGCACTGTCACCCTGTCACGTGGACGCCACATCAGCACAACCATAAATTTTTATAAAAAATTATTAAAAACTTTAAAAAAAATCATAAAAAATTCCAAAAAATCGTAATAAATCCATAAAAAATTTTAAAATTATAAAAACTTTAAAAAATATTAAAAATTATAAAAACTTTAAAAAATCATACAAATTCAAAAAAATCGTAATAAATTCATAAAAAATTATAATTTCTTATATAATCTTAATTTTAATTAAAAAAAATCGAATCCCACCAGTTCAAAAATTTAAATTTAAATTTTAATAATCTTTGTTCTCGTATTTAATTTTCCAAAAAAAAAACGTAGTTGTAAACTCTGTAGAAGAATTATTGTATGTATACTCTGTAGACTGTAGTTGTAAACTTGATGCTTGTATAGGTTAATCGTCTCCAGATGGAACACAAATGTATAGTTTCTTTTTAGATACTTCATGTTTATAGAGAATGCTCAAGTCAACCTCCCTCAGATTTCAAAGTGTCAGATTTCAAAGTGTCGGAATTATTCATCCTTTTCAGTCCCACTTCTACACTTGCCCATAATCTTTCACCATTAAAATTTCACCACACAGCTTCTTTGCTACTTGCTCCAATGCTTCTCCTTCCTGCCATGCTTGTCCTACCAACACCCCTGGCCCAATTTGCCGAATGTAAACAACCACCTCATCATCGAAAGGCCATGGGTGCTTTGCTGCAAAAGGAGCAGCAGTAATTTGAAAAAAAAACACACACAATGTTCTCTCCCCCGTTCAACTCCTCCCCTTCATTTTCCGACCAACAGTCCTCCACCCATCTTCTCCTACAGTCTTCACCAACTTCAACCAAACCATCCACCTCCTTTCTTCAACAACAGCCGCCCAATTCAACAACATCACAACAGCCATTTCACCACTCACCCGTAACCACCACCGTAGTTCATCGCCAGCAACCCATCGCTGCAAGCCATCACAGACCACCCATCCTCCACCACCACTATCCGCGCCATCTCCCCCGTTCATCTCATCTCTTCGTTCTCCGACCACCAACACCTGCTAACATCACAGCAGCCCACCGCCCTCCGCCGTTCCGTTCACCACCCCACCTCCGCCCTTTTCACGAGAGAGAGAAGCATCGAGAGAGTTCACGAGAAAAAGAGAGAAATAGAGCTGGGATCGATTTGGGGGAAAACAAACTGGTTATTTAGGGATTTAGAAGACATAGAAATTTTGTAATTACATATAATTGAAATTTAATTTAGGGAATTTTTAAAATTTTTATAAAAAAAAAAATTATGGCTTTGCTGATGTGGCATGTATTTTGCTGATGTGGCATGTACGTGACAGGTTGTACGTGACAGGTTGACTGTACATCCCAATCTCAAATAGATGGACTGAATTTTTGATTAACGACAATGAGGTAAAAGGAAAAAAAGGAAAGTGCAGTAATGCCTTCGATAATACAGTAAGCTAAATGGAACCAAATGGACCCATGATGTTGAGCAATCTCTGTTCCCTCCAAAACTCCCTTCGGCAACGACTTTACCTACCTTTTCATTTCTTCCTCAATCCTCATCACTCTTCGAAATATACACAAACCTCCTCAACTATAAACGTCAGACACCAACATAATCATAACACATCCACTCTTAACTTAACCTCAGATGAAAATTTCACACCAAGTCCACGCTCCTTGTCCGAACTCTTATTACAATGTTCCCAATCAAAGTCTCTTAGTCCAGGTCTACAAATTCATGCCCACGTGACTAAACTCGGGTTACTCGAAGACTCGACGATACGCAACCATTTGGTGGCACTGTACTCGAAATGTGTTGTTTTCGGGTATGCAAGAAATGTGATTGATGAAAGTTCTCAACCAGATTTGGTTGCTTGGTCTTCTTTGATTTCTGGGTATGCTCAGAATGGGTTTAATAGAGAAGCCCTTTCGGCGTTTCGTGAAATGCATTTGTTGGGGTTGAAGTGTAATGAGTTTACGTTTCCTAGTGCGCTTAAGGCGTGTTCAGTTAAGAAGGATTTGGTGAGGGGAGGTAGATTCATGGGATTGTTGTGGTTACGGGGTTTTAGAATGATATTTTTGTTGCGAATACTTTGGTTGTTATGTATGCGAAGTGTGGGGAGATTTTGGATTCGAGGAGGCTTTTTGATTGGATTCCTGAATGCAATGTTGTTTCTTGGAATGCGTTGTTTGCTTTTTATACACAGAGTGATTTTTGTGGAGAGGCGATGGATTTGTTTCAGAATATGGTTAGTAGAGGGATTCGACCTGATGAATTTAGCTTGTCAACGATACTGAATGCTTGCACAAGTTTAGGAAATATTGGACTGGGGAAGAAAACTCATGGGTATTTGGTGAAGCTAGGGTATAGTTCTGATCCGTATTCAGCAAATGCTCTTCTTGATATGTATGCCAAAGTTGGAAATTTTGACGATGCTATTGCAGTTTTTGATCATATTGCAGTGCCGGATGTTGTTTCATGGAATGCTGTTATTGCTGGATGTGTTCTTCATGAATACCATGACAGGGGTCTTGATCTATTGAAAAATATGATCAATTCAGGAACTGTTCCAAATATGTTCACTTTATCGAGTGCTCTTAAAGCTTGTGCGGCACTGGGACTACAATTATTGGGTAGACAGTTGCATGCAAAATTGTTGAAAATGGACTTGAAACTGGATTTCTTTGTGACTTCTGGACTTATTGATATGTATTGCAAGTGCGGATTGACAAAGAACGCAAGGGTGATTTATGATTTAATGCCTGAGAAGGACTTGGTTGCGCTGAATGCACTGATCTGTGGTTTCTCGCAGAATGGAGGGGAGTTGCAAGTGCTGTCTCTTTTTAGTGATATGCACAAAGAAGCAATGGGATTTAATGAGGCAACCTTGTTGGCAGTCCTCAACTCCGCTGCCAGCTCACAGATAACTAGTATAAGTGAACAAATACATGCACTTTCCGAGAAAGCAGGGTATCTGTCAGATATGTCACAAACAGCTTAATTGACTCATATGGAAAATGTAATCAATTAGAATATGCAACAAGGATATTTGAAGAATCTCGTATACGGGACTTGGCGTCTTTTACATCTTTAATAACTGCTTATGCTCAACATGGAAAAGGGGAAGACGCCCTAAAGCTCTCTGTGAAAATGCAAGAACTGGAGCTCAAGCCAGATTCATTTGTTTGTAGTTCTCTTCTAAATGCCTGTGCAAGTTTATCTGCTTATGAACAGGGAAAACAGATACATGCTCATATCGTGAAGTTTGGATTTGTGTCTGATGTTTTTGCTGGCAATTCACTGGTCAACATGTACGCTAAATGTGGAAGTATAGGTGATGCTGGTTGTGCATTTTCTGAGGTTTCTCATAGAGGGATAGTTTCTTGGTCTTCAATGATAGGAGGACTTGCTCAACATGGACATGGAAAAGAGGCCATCCTTCATTACTTTATTATTATTTTCATAATTGTGAATATTCTTTTTATATGCGAATATATTTTAACTGTAAATTCAATTAATACTCAATTGTTTATCGTCAAATCCTTTTTTTTCCTTTTTAATCCTTTTTAGTGATGGGAGTAATATTTGAGCGAATTACTTCAATTTATGTCTCAAATATATTTATTTGGTAATTTTTCCTGAAGAAAAAAAAAATCAATCCTGATACACAGTGGGCTGGTTGGCCAAACTATTTTCAATCTAACCCCTCGTTTAATTTAATCCAGGAACAGAGAATACATATATAAAAATAAAAAATCAAAAGCTACAAGCAGTAGCCAGTAAGGTAAGTAGAATGATGAACAACGTTGATGATATTGATTCTAACACATCAACAAGAGAGGCACAAAGAAAAACTTCGATCTGGCGAGATATATAATAAACATAATTTGATTAACATGTGGGTTGGGATGATGATTTATTTTTGTACACTTTGCTTCGGGTTCATGGTCACGTTAATAGTGATGATTTAACAGCCTTCACTACGGGGGTCCATTTTCGTTGGTTTCTTATGGTTTTCTTAGGATGGACTTGTATTTAAGTTTCTTATCTCTAAACCAATGGCCTATTTAAGAGCTAAAAAGTTGATACAATCTGGAGATATATAATAAACATAATTTGATTAACATGTGGGTTGGGATGATGATTTATTTTTGTACACTTTGCTTCGGGTTCATGGTCACGCTAATAGTGATGATTAAACAGCCTTCACTACGGGGGTCCATCTTCGTTGGTTTCTTATGATTTTCTTAGGCTGGACTTGTATTTAAGTTTCTTATCTCTAAACCAATGGCCTATTTAAGAGCTAAAAAGTTGATACAAAAGTCCAGGATTTAAACAACAGAATTGTTCATCTACTCATTCATGAGACAAATAACAGTTACTAAGGACTGCGTGATAGTAATTAATCCTTGATTACTTTAATTAAGAGGTTTCCTCTTATTATTAAGAGGTTACCTTAATTAATCCTTGTTATAACAATCTCTTGACTCATATTGACATCTTCTCTGGGGATTGGAAATTTCATAATCAAATGATAAATGGAGGTAATCACCCTCATCTCCTTCAAAAATGGTCTCCCAAGAAGGCGTTATAATTCATGTTGTCCTCAATAACAATAAACTCAGCTAATTGTGTAATGCATCATCTAAAGTAACCGGTAGGCGAATCTTACCTTTAATCGGAACCCGATTGTTTATGAAACTATACAAGGTGTCCTTAGTAGCATCAGGTGCTTGTCCAAAAATCCCATCTTCTGAAAAGCTAAGTATGACAACAGGTTTGCTGAGCTCCAATTATCCACCAAAACTTTATGGACATCATAAGCTCTGTTGACGGAGGAATTTGGGAACAACAAAATTCGAGGTACGTCGCCGGAAACAAGATCTGATGCGGTGGTTCTCTGCCGGAGAAAACGGTGGTGCGTGGTTGTTGAGTGTAATTGATGGCTGAGATTGATAGGGTTAGTGGCGGCTATTCAGAGCTCTCGACCTTCAACCCCTCAATCGGCCTACGTACCCCGATATTTATAGGGGATCAAGCCATACGTAGTTCTTGGAGAACAAGAAACCCAAATGGGCTTGGATAACGGACCAGCTTCCGGAATGTTCTACTATGAGGCCTAACCACAAAGGCCCAAGGCTCATCCAAGATCTCAAGACTTCACGGATAAATAAACTTCCCCCGTCGAGGACTAATCCTATCCGTTACCAGCTATTTCTTGATTTCAAGGATGCAGGTATAGCCGTGGTTTACCCCAAGTGCAGAGCGCATCTCTGTCCCCCGAATGAGAAGCACCCACCAGATAGCAGGACAGGTGATCCAGAGCTTTTGGGTGCAAAGTGCAGGATTACTCCGAAGTTCCCCAATGAGAGCGCGCCCATTGGCTACAGGAACAGAGCTCCCAAAGCACACACCAGAAGTCCCCATCTTTCCACCATAGGGCGCGCCCTTAGTGTTTAAGAAGGGTCCTTATATCTAGGAAAACCCCTGGAGGCCTTCTGCGGCGGACATCCCCCTCCTGAGATACGACAGGAGGGAATTCTTCAACTTCTGGAATTCAGGCTTGAGTAGAATTCTATCTTGAATGGAATCCATACTTGAGTGGAATCCTAAGAGAGATTTCTTCAATGTCTTCTTAGAAAATTCAACCTAAATAAACTTATCACCATTTTTCTCTATTTAGGGCGCGCCCTCTTTGTAGAGAATGAGAGGGCGCGGCCTAATTCCTCCATTTTCTGTCAAAACCCTAGTTAAACCTAATATTCCCCAAATCGAACCCGTAATTGACCCGAATCCATCTTATAAAATATCCGAACCGAATTTTGGCTATAACAAGCTCCAATCGCCACCTCTACCACTTGTGCATCAGTATGTGGATGGTGCACCCATTCCGCATCAGCTTCTGTAAACGTTCCAGTGTCTTTTGAGCTCTCTTCTTATAATTCTTCCCCTCTTGGGTTACCCACTCGGTCAACTAATCATATCCGATTAAACTTTTAATTATGTCCCTCAGGTGATGACAATCAATAGTATTGTGTCTGTTAGCATCATGAAAATCACAATAAGGACGCTCATCCTTATTTCCAGGAGGTCCAGCTTTATATGGTTTCTTGAATCATGGGGACTTCTCATTCACTACATAAATATGATCAATTGGGACTACCAAAGGTGTATAGGTTTCATAACGTGGCTTCTCACGTCGATTGCAGAAAGCTGGTGGGGGAACTTAATACACATTAGGTTTCGTGGGATTCATAGGTCTGAAAATATGATGGCATGTCTGAAAAGGAGAAAAATCTTCTTAGAAAGAAACGAGTCAAATTGGCTTGTGTGAATATGTCTTTTATCGCTACGAGTGATGAAGTAGGATGGGCTATGCAATATTATGGCCAAGAAGGAATCTGGGCCATCCCATATGCTCACCACCGCCCACATATCTTCAATTATGGTAAAAATTTCAAAATTCCAAGGATGGTCTTAACTCCTAAACTTGTAGCTCTTGGTGTGGGCGCGCCCTTACACCCCTACCTCCAACAAATACTGAGGTGGTATGACATAGCACCCATCCAACTTTCCCCCAACAGCTACAAGCTTGTGTTGGCTTTATTTATCCTTTACCATGACCTCGAACTAGGAGTTCCCTCTATGCATGAGGTTAGCTATTTCTTCAGCATTCGACAGTCCAGCATTGGTTACTACTACCTTGTAATCAATAAGCTTCACAACAACAAAGGTTTTTCCGAAGGAAGAATCAGCCATCTCAAATTTTGGAAAGAACCTTTCTTCTATGTCTGGGATGTTCCTCGAGTTCGTATTCAGTTCAACACGAATCCTTGTAAGTCAGGACGCGCCCTATTCCTCTGTTATCTTTTTAATTTCCAATTGTCTATTGACTCCTTCGAATTTCAACAGATAAAAGAACACAGAAAACACTCGAGGGCGCGGCCTCAATTCATGCAAAAACCGTTCTGAGAGTTGCCTCAGAAAAATTCAACCTCCAATCTTTAATCACAGAAGAAAATTTAAAGAGAGTAGGAATTTTGTCTGATAGAGTCGGACATATTTGCAAGTTTAAAAAGTTTAGGAAGGGAATTCCCGTTCCCACATTCCCTTCTAGCAATAGTGAAAATGAAAATTCTGACTCCGATGAAGGTACAGAAGTTATAGCATAGGGCGCGTCCTAATCTTTCTTCATTACTTGCCAAAAATTTTTGAGTATAACCTGTCTAATGCCTTTTTATCCAGGGCGCGGCCTAATCTTCCTTTTTTGTCCTGTGCAGGTATGGCTCCTAGGATTCCTCGGGGATTTGGAGCTGCCAAAAAGAAAAACGACAAAGAGAAGAAAACCGAGCAAACAGGTACATCAGATTCCAGGGCGCGTCCTGTGCAAAGGAAGGACTCTAGTGACGTAGTCACTCCATCCACAGAGTCCTTAAAAAGGAATACTGATACTCTAGAACCTCTCGTCGACAGGGGCAAGAAACCGAGAACCGAGGGCGCGCCCTCATATGTCGAAACTTTGATTGGTTCAGCTGCAGCTCCTCTTATTAGAGAGGATGAAGTCAATTCATGGCAGAACATGAATGCTGATGAGGAATCCGAATCCATGATTCGAGCATCCGCCCAACTACTCATCCAATCTCTAAGGCGCGCCCAGAGAGTCCACAAAGAAAAACTTCATATCAACAGACTTGAGGCTGAGAACAGAAAGTACTCAAAAATGGTTATCGATACTGATAACAAGTGGAAGAAAGAATGTGATGCCAAAGAGGCCAGCATTGCTACCCTCAAGTTAAATCTTCAGAAATCTGTTGAAGAAGGCTTATATCTTAGTGATCAAGTCAAGAGGCTGAAGAAGGAGGAGGAGCATTTCCAAGCTCAACAGAATGCCCTGGAAATTGAAAAGGCTAAGCTGAAAGAGCAGAGGGAAGCCATTGAGGATGAGAACTTTGAGAAGGGATTCAACTTCTATCTTACTGGCTTTCTAGCCAATGATCCTGACTACAACTGGGAGGAGAAGTTTGGTCCCGCTGCTGCTGAGGATGTAGCAAAATTTAAAGTTGAAGATGCTGCTGCCATCAAGGCAAAAAGAGTTGAGCTTGGATTAGAGGATCCTTCCGAGGACGCGCCCTCCACTGAAAATGTTCAAATCTCTCCTCCAGCAGTTATCCCTACTCAGAACTCACCTCCTGCAGACGTATCTCCTCTCACCACTATTCGTCCTAATGATGCTCAGGACGCGCCTCCTTCATCTCCCAAAGTTGTTCCTTCTTCTCCTTCTAAGGGCGCGCCTTAGAGTTGCAAACTTTCTTCAAACTTGTTCGTTCATACTTTTAAGGTACGGGTCCTTTGTAAAACCCTGCAAGTTGTAACTCTTAACTTTTGTGCCTTTTGAACTTCAATATGTTTATTATTTATCTTCATGCTTTTATTTTTCTCATCAGATTCTTCAAATAAGGGTGCGCCCTATGTGGGGATGCGACCTTTTTATTTAAGGAAATACCTTCAACTTGATTTTTAACTGTGACAAAATACCTTCAAACTTGTCAAAATATAGATTGAGGGCGCGCCCTAAGGTACTGCCCTTTTCAGGTTTTCTTTAACTTGTCAAAATTTACTTATCATTATGCAGAACTTCACAGGGCGCGCCCTAAGACATAGGGTGCATCCTCGTGTACTTCAATCTTCAAAAAACAGCTAAAAATGTCTTGATATACTTCATTAATCTTCAAATAAATTCTTTATTAACTTCAAGTCTCAACAGAACAGGGGAAGGTATACATGTATTACCCCCCAAGCTAAGGAGAATAAACTTCAAACAACGTGGAATAAAAATAGCAAATCTCGACTAGAACTAAGGAAGGCATATATGCACTACCCCCCTAGACTAGGAGAACAATTATTGATACTAGTATAACTTATATCTAAGCCTTCTAAAATAGGGGGCCGAAGCCGCACCCTACTGATAGTATTTTCTCAAATGCTCTGCATTCCATGCTCTTGGGATTGTGTTGCCATCCAAGTCTTCTAGATGATAAGTTCCTTCCCAGATGATAGACTTGATATTGTAAGGTCCTTCCCAGTTGGGACCAAAGACTCCATATGCTGCTACCCTTGTATTTGGCATGACTTTCCGCAGAACTAGATCACCCACCTTGAAAGGCTGAGTCTTCACCTTCTTGTTATAGTACCGTGCAGCCCTCTGCTGATAAGTTGCCAACCTCAACTGCGAATTTGCCCTCATCTCTTCTAGGATATCAAGATTTAGCCTTTGATTTATCATATTCAATTCTTCATCATAGAAATCCCTTCGAAATGATCCTGCTCCAATTTCTACCGGCACCATTGCCTCACATCCATAAGACAATATGAAAGGAGATTCTCCACTTGTGGTTCTTGGAGTTGTGTTGTATGACCACAAGACCATGGGAAGTTCTTCAGGCCAATTCCCCTTACTTTCTTCCAACTTCGTCTTCAAGGTATGCTTGATTATTTTGTTGATAGCCTCTGTTTGCCCATTACTTTGAGGATGATATACGGCTGCAAATTCCTTCTTTATCCCCAAGTCATCACAAAACTTCCGCAACTCTTTGCTGTCAAACTGTTTTCCATTATCCGACACAAGTTTATATGGAATTCCAAACCTGCACACAATAGAGTTGAAAACAAAATCTCGAATTTTTCTTGCAGTAATTGTGGCCAAGGGCATTGCTTCCGCCCACTTGGTAAAGTAATCCACAGCAACAACAGCATACTTCACTCCTCCCTTAGCTTTAGGGAGTTCTCCAATGAGATCTATTCCCCACATAGCAAATGGCCATGGGCTCATTAAAGAAGTCAAAGTAGTAGCAGGGCTGGTAGAATAATTGGCAAACCTCTGACATTTGTCACATCCCTTAACAAACTCGTAAGCATCCTTCTTCAAGGTAGGCCAATAATATCCTTGCCTTAACACCTTCATTGCCAACGAACCACCCCCCGAGTGATTGCCGCAAATCCCTTCATGAATCTCCCTAAGGATGTAATTACATTCATCTCCATCTATGCACTTGAGAAGTGGTTGATTGAAACCACTCTTATATAATATCCCATCATACTCCACGAATCTAGCTGCTTGATACTGAAGCCGCCTGGCCTCCAGCTTCTCACTTGGAAGTATACCTTCTCGGATATATTTTTGAATGGGATTCATCCAAGTAACATTTGTAGTAGATTCCACTTCCATGACTTCTACCTCTGGAATACTGGGTACTTCCTGTACTTGCAAAGGTACTGTTCCCAACAGCATAGCATCTTTTTGTGACCCTAACTTGGCTAACACATCTGCACTACAATTCTCATCTCGTGGAATACATTCTACCCGTACTTCTCGAAACTTTTTGATCAACCGCTGAGCGCACCTCATGTAAAGCTCTGTCCTTGGACCTCTGCACTGAAATCCACCCTTTACTTGTCCAACCACTAGTTCTGAATCAGTTAACACAATGAGATTCACTACCTTCATCTCCAAAGCCATCTTCAGCCCATTAATCAAGGCTTCATACTCTGCATCATTATTGGTTTCTTGAAATTTGAAATGAATAGCACTCATGAGTTGATTCCCTTCGGGGGTAAACAAGATTACACCTGCTCCAGCCCCTCCATTGTTGACAGCTCCATCTACTTGTAACTTCCACCAAGGTTGAGGAACTTCTTCAAATGGGCTTGCCCTCTTAAACGGAATTTCAGGCTCAACCAACACAATCGATTTTTCTTCATTTTCTGACTCGAATTCAAGAATGAAATCAGCTAGAGCTTGACCCTTGATAGCTGTCCTTGGAGTATATTCCAAATCAAATTGTCCCAACTCAATTGCCCATTTTAACATTCGGCCAGAAGTTTCCGGTTTGTGAAGAATTCCTCTCAATGGATATGCCGTACTAACTTCAATCTTGTGAGCTTGAAAATAAGGCCGAAGCTTCCTGGATGCTAGAACTAAGGCATAAACCAACTTTTCCATGCTAGTGTATCTGGTTTCTGCATCGAGCATTTCTATTTTTCAATAACTAAATAATTTCCTTTTCAGGTAAAATACAATATCTTTTATATTTTATCTAACTAAAATTTCTTCATTATTAATCAATTTCCTTTTTCAGGTTAAACATATTACCTTTTCTATTTTTCAATAACCTGAATCTCGGCTTCATAAGCCTTAATTTTCTCTGCGATTGTTAAAGGACCATCTCGGTTCGATGTATTCCTCCCTAGAGGTTCCTTACTAGCGCGTCGCCTCCTTGGGGCTTCGTCTCGATTGTTAGTCGTCATTTTACCTAAAAATAAACTTCACTGTATATAAGCTGTGCCAAGGCACTCATCTGAGCTTAAGGAGCTAATTACGTTTAAGGAAGGTAGAATACAATCAGTTAGTCTTTGCTTAAGAGACTAATTATGCTCTGAAAGGAGGTGTACAACATCCGTGATCAAGGACGTGATTCTAGAAAATATTCGGCCCACTTGTAGAATGAGAAGAATTATGAAAATTTTATGATAGTTAGATCTTGAAGTATAGAAAGCTGTCCAAAAATATTTGTACCAAAATCCGAATTTTAAAATTTTATAAAAATCATGGAGTACAAATTGCGCAGTGAACTTTCCAGCAGAAAAGAGTGTTGTTTAAAGACTTGGTTAAGGACCTTATGAAAATCCTTGATATTAACACATTTAAGGATTAGTTTATTTAGTATTAATTTAAGAAAGTGGGATTTTAAAAAACGTTATTAAGTTGTATTCAATATTTGTAACTTTTGATTGTAAATATTACGTTCAAATTGTAATTTTTATTTTTATATGTTTGTGATATTTTTAAGAGTATCAAAATTTTATATATAACGAGAGCATTTTTCCAATTAATAATTCATGTAAATTATTTTTAAATTAATTTTTTATAGAAAATTCATAAGAGACCAATCAATTTCTAAGAATAATAGAATTAATTTATCTACTACAGTACTTTTATTTAAAAATTTATAAACCGCGAAGCGCGAATAAGTTGGCTAGTTTGAATAAAGAGTAGGGAAGTAATTAAGTTCACTATGGAAAGAATGAGATATTAAACATCTAAAATGCCTAAGCTCATCACAAAATTTACCATTCTATTGGTACAAAGACATGCTTTTGCATAATTTCAAATACAGATTATATTGTCCTGCATCTACTTCTCTGTATTTATTACCAACCTCCGGCTTATTTATGTTACACGGGCAGCCTTGCAAGTTTCCCGTCTGTGATGTTAAATTCGGGAAGAATACCTCGGTGTCATGTCAGACTGAAACTACATTGCTCTTGTAAGTGTTTTGATGCCGCGATATGCCTTTCTCTTGCTCTCGTACTTGATTCTCAGTAAACCGAATGAAGCAGCATCTGGAAGCTGTAATTTCCAGTCTCTCACCTGGAGTCCACTCTTGATGCTTTTGCATTGAAGGTTGCACACCATTTAAAATCATAAATCAGGGATTCAACTAGATCTTGTCGAATATTCAGAAACCAACTTAAGAAACATGGAATACTTATCCTCTAATAGTCGAGCTGGAATGTCAAACTCTGCAACCCGGCCTGCAAAGTACATGCAACGAAGGTGGTGGTCAGCCAGACACTACTTCATATGGAGAATATTGTGACAAGTGAAAGTTTTGAAAAAATTGCCACGAGTTGAAATTATCAGTAAACATATGTTGAATAGTGTTTTACAGTTACCAGAGAGAAGGAAATTGGTGGAAAAACAATGCCTACCATCACTAAGAACCAGAACCAAATCACTATCTATAACGGTTGGGATACGGTGAGCAATTGTACACACTGTACACTCCTTAAATTCGGTCCTAATAATCTTCTGGATGAGATTATCTGTGGCTGAATCAACGGAGGCAGTTGCTTCGTCAAGCACCAGAATTCTTGAGTGCTTGAGCAAGGCTCGACCAAGAGAAACAAGCTGACGCTGTCCTACACTCCAGTTATCTCCATTCTCTAGAACTGCGAATTTCAAGTTCAAACACACGACAGGTTAGTTAAACAAAATCATGAAGTCTGAAATGCAACAAGAAAAGGTCACTCCTGGAAAACTTAAAAAGACATGTGCACATGCAGCCGATTTACCTGGTGAATCAAGCTTCTGCTCCTTATGCCGAACTATCTCGCCAAGCTGGGACTTATCAAGTGCCTATGTAAAATCATGAATAAAGACTTTATAGGGGACACACTCGTTACACATAAACAGTTAAACAGTCTTCAATTATACATAATGGGTTACCATTTTCCAAATTACTCATGTTTACACCAGAAATGATCTTTTGGGTAAGTAAAATGTTTTCTGGCCCTATGGATGTGAGTGATGCTCAGAAAATTACACAAAGACATAGCTGAGCCTTACAAACAACATATATAGGAGTACCTGCCAAATTTCTGTATCTGAGTGCTCGCCTAGAGGATCAAGGTTCGCCCTAATGGTCCCTTCAAAGAGGGTCGGATCTTGAGGTATTATGCTTAGTCGACTACGAAGATCATGAAGACCTATTGTTGAAATATTAATATTGTCTATCACTATACTGCCCCCTTCAGGTTCAATCATGCGAAACAGTGCCTGAATCATTGTTGATTTACCACTTCCGGTACGTCCAACAATTCCAATCTTCATCCCACCAGGAAACTTGCAACTCACGCCATGGAGCACCACAGGAAGATTCTCCTTGTAACGAACCTACAAGAACATGACATTTTTTATATCAATCGATAATAAAATTACTTGCAACATAATCTGTACAAAATCTTTAACTATAAATTACACTTCAATAAAAGAAAACACCTTGAACCGTATGCATCTTCTTATGCATGCATGTAAGATTTCTAAATTTCTTGGTATTTATCATGCATGTAGGACTTCAAAATTTTCTTGGTATTTCTGCACGGTGTAAGATTTCTAAATTTTTTGGTATTTCAAAAAAATTGAGAATCATATATCTGTGTCTTTGTGATATACTGACACTGAATGAACTTAAAACCTTGGCATAAATTCAAAATTATTAAAATGATAATAAAAATAATATACAAAGTTGTACGTATAAAAGTCTTTGCAATCAGCTCGTAAAACTTCATAATAATGTATCAAACTTCATCTGCTACAAAAACTTGCAAGAGTAATTTTTTATTGTATTGTACAACTTGTTTTCTTATCAAAAGACATACCATACCTTCTCTCCTTTTTCAGGGCATATCAGAACTATACAGGCAGACAAACATTAAGAGCGACATCGGGGTAAGCTTAGTTGGTCAACCAAACATGAATCGCAAACAGCAAAAATAAATAGCCTACTTGATTACTTTCTAGCAGCCTTGCCAGAACATAATCAGCTAACTAGAATACCTCTTGCATTAGTACAGTTGATTAACTATTCTGTAGTGACTAGATCAACTATCAAATAAAGTATATTATATTAAGCCCAAGTATTACAAATAGACACAACACCGAAGATAAGCTTGTTTCTGAGCTAAATTTAACCTTTAAAACCCTGAAAAGGGGTGTGCTTCGACACCAATCTAATTGAATTATTGAATTTTAATTAATATATCCGGCTGCTCCCTTTTTATTCAAGTTAGAGTGTTTGGATTGAAGATTATTCCTTTATTTATCTATCTATAACTAAAACAAAGGTCAGCTGAAATCATCTTTGCGGCATTGCAGCTTCTCCTCTAATTGCTAACATTACATTCAATATTCCATTATCTCAAAATAATTTTTCTTCCCCTGTCTATAACATTTTACTAATTCTCTCACCAATTCATTGTTATCTTACTTATCTGCAATTTTCCTTAACTAAATATCGTCTCACTAATTTTATCTCTACTTTTAAATTTTAATATTTCATAATATAAATATATATCAATATCATCAAAAAATATGATCATACACATATCTGACATATAAGATATTAAATACCTACGATTTAAATGATTTAAATTTTTTTAAAATTATACTTATATTATACATATATATGTTCTACAATTATAACTAAACAAAATTCAGATTACATCATCCTTGCCGCATAACTAAAATTATATGTATATACTAGAGTGCAGGTGAGTCCAGATTCCCCAAGAACTCACCCCGCCGGACCTGCAGTATCAAAGGAAACTTAATGGGCAGCTACCACCAAACCTCATAACAAGCACCAAATTTAACTCTGAAAAATTAAAGAATGGCATAATATATCCTGTGAATGGTTACTTTTGCTATAAATACACTAAGCTCGGAAGTACAACTCTTATTGATCACGACTAACTTTTCCTTTCAAGGCATAAGGTCGACCTAAAGCAACGAGTACGGTCTCATATCACCCTATCTATGAACTTTAACCTGCTAAAATGGTAAAATGTTTTGTTACAATATCACCCACCCCACAAGATTATGCAACTAGATCAAAAGATTGTTGCAAAAGCTCTCCTAAAATTCAAAATATATAAACAAATGTGCTAGTTTCCAGATGCTTTAGCAAATAAGCCCTATTCCACAAATTTGACTACTCCCTGCAAATCTAAGGGGGAAAAAAAAATCTTTCTTCAGACGTCAAATCTAAATCATCTTTCATAGGAATGCTTATCGCCTTTTCTCAAGAAAACTATAGGAAGAAACAAATTGCAAACCAAGAAATTACCTAGTCCCTCAGAATAAGGAATTTTCCAATTCAACCACCAAAGGAGGCTCTAAACGACATTGCGGTTACATCCACCAATCACAGTCCAACTAATCATCCTATTCCAGTGCCAACTCTCTATCTCCCCCCTTTCCAAACCCTCAAGGCCATACACCACTGTGAAACACCTTTTAATTATTTGGTAAACTCTATCAAACAGGTGACTATTACCACTGTCACTACTGAAGTACTGTTTTAGTTGGTAACAATTCCAGTTACTCCTGTCGACAGAAAAGAATGAAATTCAACAAGAACAAAAGAAACTTTGTCACGTTCATAAAATTTTTGCACCCACAGTGAACAAAGGTTTAATTATTTTTAAACCTACCTTAAAACTATATCTCAAAACAGAACGGATATCTTTCAGGTAGAAAATAAAGAAATACACCGGATCAGATATTAGCAAAACGCCAAATGAGTCAAAAATATTGAACTTGTAATAATATAAATCAAGCTTAAAGTGCACACATCACACATCTTTCACTTTTATTATGTATGTAAATCAGTAAAAATAGATACCTTTAAGTCTATCAATTCAATTGTTCCTTCTTGTGGCCACAAGGTTGGGGGTCGACTATCCTCAATAACTGGTGGAGCCTCGCTAGGGATGTGACAGTACTGATGAATCCTTTCAATGGAAATAATTTTATTTTCAAGTTTACAAAAACTAAGGATCCACCGAGATAAGCGAGCATTCAAATTGAGGCCATATGTCACAGCCAGGCCTGCCATACCTACATAGCAAACACCTATCATATTAGAACTATCATCAAGTATATGTATCATGTATATATGCATCATCTAGCTTGTGTATGGTAATATTTCAGTTG
Organism: Saposhnikovia divaricata; assembly: GCA_036435485.1. NCBI lineage: Eukaryota > Viridiplantae > Streptophyta > Magnoliopsida > Apiales > Apiaceae > Saposhnikovia > Saposhnikovia divaricata. Next base: position 19,485,622 of record CM071599.1, on the reverse strand, counting down.
GTGACACATAGAAGCTATATTTTTTGCATGATTGGTCAAGTACAATAGACAGGATTCTTATGGAATTTAGGAAGTGAAAATTCAGCCAAAATAATGAACATACTTGGATCGATACTCCCATGTGGAATAGTCACTAGTATAACCATACAGAATGCAAATACAAATGTTGACAATAACTCCATACGTAGACAGAGCCACTCAATAGCTGATAGGCTGTAGAAAAATGGACGGGCAAAACAATCAAGAAGATACAAGTTCCTCTTCATAAATCGCTTTTCTTGCCCGAATCCTCTTATTGTTGCTGCTCCAGAAATTGACTCGGAAAATAGGTGGATTACTGGCGATTTTTGGATGCTAACGATGCGTACCAGTTCTCTTGATGAAGCCATATAGTATTTCTGCACACATGCAATATACATGAATTTTAATTGGTCCCAGACAAGTGAAAGATTGTGAATGATTCTGTATAGATAGTTAGATGCTGGATACACTAAGTAACAGGAATTTAAACAGGAAAACTTCTGTTTCTATATAGTAGACCAGAACAGTGGTAAAATAAATTAAAAGACTAGCTAGGTCTTTACACCCTATTTAAATAACCCTGTATAATTTGGATTACTTTTGTAAGTGGAAATCTCAAAAAACTTCGGAGTTGGGCTTGGACATAGTCTCTTAATTTAACTACTACCCCGTCACATTTTAAAAACTGTAATTCAAAAAAACAAGAATACAATAGCTTACTATACTGGATTTTCGACAATGCATTAAAAACGTTCAATCAAAAACATATAATCATATAATATGAAGACATAGGAATCATGAGGATAAGTGATCTGATGGATTAAACTTCACAAACACCAAATTATACCTGCATCCACAAACAAGCAATCGCCATTGGAATAACAAGAAGCAGAATTTGCCAAGTAACTTGAGTCATGACACCAACTATACCAACAAGTTGAATTGTTGTTGATGCAAACCCACCTAGTCTAAAGGGAATATCAAGGTCAACTACACTTTGATCAACTGACACCTGACAATTCAAAAACAACATATAGAGATAAATCACAAAAGAAAAGGAAAATGGTTAATTAATGAAAATGTGTGAGAGTCAGCAGAAAATGATTACAAAGATATCACAAAAACAGACTCGAGTCATTAGAACAATTATTACAAATATAGCACAAAGAAATAGACTTGAGTCATAACAACATAACACAAGTCTGGTAACTGAATTACTGGAACCACTGAATAGTATTACACAAGTGCATCAACAAAGAAAGTGTATAACTGAGCTTCAAGCTTGCTAAAAAAATATTAAGTTGTTTGATATCAGGTATGGTAACTTGAACCAATGAAGAGTAAACAAGTAATACTTACGCGATTCAAAATTCGACCAGATGGAGTAGAGTCAAAGAAAGACATTGGTGCTCTGAACACATTTCTGAGCATTTGTAAGAACAATTTTTGTGCAGCTGCAAGACCAAATGTAGCTACTAGTACGGCCCTGACAAATATGAACCAAGAACTCCCAAAAGCAAGAGCCATATAAACAACAATAAGAACCATATTACTAGTTTTTGGTTGGTCCCCTTTTGTTTGGGGATTAGCCCAAGCCATCCACCAATTACTAGCTATCTGAAGAAGCTGGAATAATGTTTGGGCAAGGATAATAAGAGGAATCAATAAGCCCTTGTATGCGGCAGCCATATATGACAAGTACACCTTCATACTAATTTTCCCTCTTTCTCTCTCCTCTTCCTGAACAAGCTGCTTTTTCCTTGACCGTTTCACTTTCTTTTTTTCTTTGATCGGTTTTAAATCCGAAGTCGATCCAACCACTTGCACTTCCTTTCCCAAACTCTCCAAATTACCTCCTATTGATTCACACTTCTTACTTAAAAGGATCGAACCTTCAAGTGGATGATTGTCAACGAAATCTTCAGAGGACTGGTTGGGAATATCCATGGATTCAATAGCTTCATGATGAGCTGAAACCAGGGCATCAAAATCAGTACCTGCTTGAAGAAGTTCATCATATTTCCCAGCTTGAATGACACGGCCTTCCTTAATTACCTGCAGCATAGATGTGGCACCAGTGGTAACTACATAGGGCATGACAATTAATAATTATGTAGAAAAATAATAGATATGTTAGAAGTAGCAACCAATGTCTACTAGAATACAGGTGAATGAAATATATAATAGTGGTTCCAGAACCAAAACCAATAAACCTAAAGTAATCTAACATTTTTTGTTTTCCTTCCAAATACTATTTGTAATTAATTATCTCCTGCAATCTATTAGTCTCCTTCTACACTTCATATTTTACAAGTCATTCAAGAAGCTATACTAATTCTAATTCTCCTATAACCGTCGACACTGTATTCAAGTAGCTATGAATCTCGTATAACGTGACTATTTTCTAATTCTCGTTTAAAGGTTTAAATTTTCCATCCAACATGTCCCAATCCTAATTTCCCTTTCAAACGTTTAAAGTTGATTTAATATGTATTACACTGATTTTATTTTAAAAAAAAGTGCACAACATTTCTTTAACCTGAAAAATGTATGGTTGTCTTCCCACCATATTATGTGTCCAATTCTGATATTACATACCAGTGGTCAACAACAATGATCAATGACATGAAGAAAAATGCATCATCAATCAGCAAAAGCAGCGACTATGTTATATACAATGTTGGTCATAACGTTTAAGAATTATCTAGATATTCAAGGCATTCAGACTCAATCAAGAAGCCGCTGTAGTTACTTAGAAGCAATAATAAAATACAAAGAATGAAGCAGAAAGAAAAATTTGTACCAGTATCAGACAGGCTGCTGGCAGAAATTCAACTTGATGGGTTACGTATACTACAGTCTTAGTTGCTAATGCTATCATGATGTATTCCTGCAAGTCCAGTTAAACATTTAGCCAAGCCTATTAGCTGAACTGAGTAACTGACTGTAAATAAGCAACTCTAACCTTAAACAATTCTGAACCTGTGTGTGCATCAACAGCGCTGAAGGGATCATCAAGTAAATAGATGTCCGCATCTTGATAGAGTGCCCGGGCAAGCTGCACTCGTTGCTTCTGGCCACCACTTAAATTAATGCCTCTGTCACCAATAATCGTCTGATCTCCATGTGAGAAAAGCTCCAAATCTTTTTTAAGCGAACAAGCATAAATTATACTCTTATATTTTGCCTTGTCCATTGGGCTACCAAAAAGAATATTGTCTTCTATATTTCCAGATTGTATCCAAGCTGACTGTGAGACATAAGCAGAAGAACCACAGACTCTAACCTGGAAGAGAAAAACACATTAAATTTGGATTATAGATACAAACACCATTAATTACACAAATATCAACAATACAGAATCAGATTTATATATGATGGAATTACAGTACAGATAATTGACTTACTTCACCAGAGATTTTGGGAATCTCACCAAGAATGCAAGAAAGAAAACTTGATTTTCCAGAGCCCACCATGCCGCATACAGCCACACGCATCCCCTTTTCCACCTTCATTTGTATGCCTGACAATGTCAAGCTTGAAGAAGAAACATCCCAGCAGAAATCACCATCTTTTATCTCTATTGCCACATTTGTGGTTCCTCGTGGTAATGATGTGATTGCATCATTCTGCAACTCTTCATCTTGAAGGAATCCAGTGATTCGATCAAGAGAAACTTTCGTCTGAGCCATCATTGAAACCAAGTCTGGGAAATTCCTTAAAGGCTCCTGTAGAATCCTGAAGGTGGCCAGGGCAGAAAGAACAGCCCCTGCTGTAAGTTCATCCCCTAACAATATTGCAGTTCCAAAAGTGACAGCTGAAACAAATATAGGGGAGCTCCAGAAAATAAAGGTAATAAATGCCTGCGAGTATAGAGCTTTACGTAACCACTTAAATTCCACAGCCCGCATCTCCTCAAGCTTCAGGCGGTATCTATCCTCCCAGGCTTGTAGCTTGAGGATTCTCATGTTTCTAAGACATTCAGAAGTCTTCCTCATTCTTTCGTCTTTAGCAGACATTAAATTGTCTTGGTAAGTTTCCTGAAACCTTGCCAAGGGGATAGTGGCAACAATGGAGATTATGGTAGCAATCAATGTTGCAATGGTGGCAATCCCAACATTTTTGTAAAGAATAGCAAGGGCAAGTACAATCTGCATGGGAAGCATCCATATGTCATGTAAATACCAGGAATAGTCCCCTACTCTTTGAACATCAACTGCCATGTAGTTGACAATCTCTCCACTGGAATGACCTTGCTTCGCAGCGCTCGAGAGCCTGAGCCCCTTTCTGTACACCATTGCTGTGAGAGCTGACCTGACATGCATCCCTAAAATGTCAACACCAATATACCACTGACGTGTTGTGAAGGTCTCCACCAACTTCGCTGCGAAGAAAATTCCTGCAAGAATATACCCCTCATGAGGGAAAGTCTCTATCCCTCCTAAGTAATCCACAAAGTAACTTACCAAGTATGGACCTACATATGAAACTAAAGTATTTAAGCCTGCGAAAATTGCATTACATGCAGCCTCTTTCCAGAATGTTTTGAGGATAGCCCAAGCTAAGGAAGGCTGCCCTGTACGATTTTCAGCCTTTAACTTCTCCCAGTTGGAATTTAAACCTTTATAATTTGTCTTAGTACGGTCCTTTGGGGCAAGAAGCGGAATGTCTTTTAGTTCAAGTGGTCTTTTTGCACCCAAAGAAAGAACCGGGTTCAACCAGGATAGTGTGGCCAAACTAAAGAGACCAGCTTCACTATAAGGAGTAACCTTAAGGCACCCTGCTTCTTCTTCAACTAGCAACGGCTCTTCAAGATCAGAGTTTCTATATACATGAATACCAGTGTCACCCCTGGCTGCAACAAAACTTAAGAAAGCAAGAGCAGGGGTTAACGCAATATTTGCCACAGCATGAGAATTCAAATGTTTTGAGCCTTCCGTCCAGAATTTGTTCACATCAGCATACAATGTAGAGAGACATATCACAAATGATGCAACCCACCAAACCCTTAACAACAATGGGAATTTCTCAGAGGAACTGAATTTACAGTGAAGTGTAGAAAAGCTAAGCAAAAACCAAGCTAAACTCTGAGCTGCAGGAGAAAGCACCAGAGTCCAATTTATACTCCTTCCTCTAGCAGACTCCCTTACCAAACCAATGCCATCAAAACCTAAAACCAATACTTGCAGAAACAAAACATAGAAGCAACAAAAGGCTGAAGCTTTATACCATCTACCAATTACTATATTCTGAATATCACCATCACGACTGCGTCTAATTGGAACTGAACTCCCATTAGAACCCTCTTTATCAACTCGAATTCGACCAAGGCACACAACTATCTGTCTCCCGGACACAATGAAAAGTAACACAAAGACCAGTGTCAAGTTGATGCAGATTGATGATAGTTCCAATAGAGGCAAACTTTGAAGAGTCTCAAAAAGGTTGGTTTTCGCCGAAAACTTACTGTTCTTGGATGATATATCAGCTACTATTGTATTAAGCAAAAGACTGATACCCATCATAGATATCAATCCTTTTGTGAATGAAGTGAATGATATTGGTAAGTTGGTTCAGTACACATATAATATTGTACAAGCAAGAAAGATCTAATCTCATGAGAACATTTCAACATCTGTGTACTTGATTATATATATTATGGCAAACAACTAGGGTCTAGGGACACTAGGGGAAAGATAATCTGCAAAAAAACATATGCAAACAAACAACAAAATTTCATCAACAATTCAAAAAAGTAAACCAATACAAATTCAAAAACTGCAAAACCCATGTCTCTTTTTTCATCCTCTCTCTCTCTCCATGTTATCATCACAGTACACAAAGTGACAAACACTGATTGCATAAAATCAAAATCTAAAAGAAACCCATTACAAAAAATCCAAAAACCTGACCTGGGTTTATATTGTTTTTTCCTGGGAAAATCGTTCAGTGAGCCATGTAGAATGCCGAGGCAAATAACGAGACACACGAGTGTAAATTGCAATAACCTTGTACCCTACTACAAATAAACCTGCATAATCTAGAAAGTCCCTATATATATACACACACAACACATATTGATATTATGGAAAATTTATTATGAATTTGGAATATTTAAATAATAAAGTAAACAGTACCATGTATAAACATAGTACATTGTTTTATGCGATGGGTTTATTGGACAGTGCCGTGTGAATGTTAAACTCTAATGGGTACCTTAATATCATAAGACAGCTGAACAAATCTTCTTGTAAAAAAGGTGGATTTTCAGGTAACTAGCTGTTTAAAACACTAAAATTCCATAATGGGTTTCTTCAGTTCTTGAAATCTTTCTCGTTATTACACCTTAATAGATAGGGACACAAAGTACGTTTCCATAAGTACATACTACCTTTCTAATTTTCGGATTTGTTCTATAAATATATTTAATTTGTATCAGTTAAGTATTTGTAGATTTTTAAATTATTTGGAGTTTCGTCGAATAGTATTTGATCCATGTAACCGTATTGATATAGACAATATAATTTCAGGAACACCGAACATGCTTATGTGGTGCAGCAGATTCAATGTAACACGGAATAATAATACTAATATTGTAACATTATCATGTCAGTATAAAAAAGGGGATCTTGGACAGGATTAAACAAATGCGGTACGTGGTGAATTCATGGGGTTGTGGGATCTGCACATTGTACTTGTTCTTTAAAGAGAAAAACAAGATAAGATGATGATGAATTCATCTATTTATTTTTTGCTTAAACCTAAAAGATGATGATGAATTTTTTTGACAAATAAGAAATTGTATTAACTAGCATCAAATCAATCACAGCCAGGACAAAACCCCGAATTGACAGTACAATCTGACAGGAAACAAATAAACGAACTAACCAAGTAGTCGCTTATGTTTACAGACTGTTTTACATCATGAATAATAATATTCTTTGAATTAAAAAAGATTAAAGTAGCTTTCCGATCAATCCAATTTGCACCATTTCTGAAGCCAGTAATATCGCAAATGACCTTCACATACGCACCACCTGTAGCCCATTGTTCAGCAACACCCCAGCTATCTACATGCCGAAGACCAGCTATAGACATGCCGAAAGTGAAACTCCAGCTATCTACATGCCGAAACCCAGCTATAGACATGTCGCGAATGAAATATCTCATTATATGAACAAATTCTAGTTGTGAAAAGTAAGCTCTTGCAATATCCAACAGCAGCCCCAAATCAATGCAAACATTACAGATCTCCCACCAAGCCACAAAAATCCTTTCCAAATTAGCCCGGAACCAAACCCATAACAACATACAAATAAACAAACCAAACTCGCCAACAGACGAGACGAAAAACACGCCAAAAGACGAGACAAAGATTCAAAATCAAAGTCCTCGGAATAACACCAAATTTTGGTATGATGTTGAGGAGGAGAAATGGAATCTCAAGATATTTTTTATTTTCAGAACTAGCATAATTGTTGTGCTTTTTTCTGATCGAGAGTGGGGTGGATTGTGGTGATGTAAGGTCAAATTCCGAGCCTCCTTGAAAAATGGGGTTCAAATGCAACCAATTTGGGTAATGACTAATGACAAGTTAAATATAGGTTCTCAAAAAATGTTGGTACATTTAGTAGCAATATTTTGCCTTATAAATTCCAAAGAAAATTACATATTGGAGTAGTAATATTTACCTTATAAATTGAAAGAAAATCTCAAATCTCCCCGATGTGATGTGGGATTAGAGTATTACACACTCCTCCATTTAATGATGTCGTTAGTCATCAGGTCTAAATGGATATCCCAAAAATTCAAAATCGTTCTTGCTTAACTATCGTGTGATAATACTGACAATACTGACTGGTTTTGTGTCCCTACCTCTGAACCTCTATCCATTCCATTATGGATAATATCAACTGCCTTCGTGTCCTCATCTCTACTGGATGAATCAAATTTTAGAGAGTCAATTTTGATACAATATGTGATGATCTGGATCAAATTTTGAGTCTTTTTCAAAATTGGATCAAATCCCTATTCCGAATCTGAAATAAACAAGTATACTGGCCTAAATGTAATCAATTTAGATACTACCTCTGTCTCTAAATATCGTTCTCATTTGGAATGTCGTAACTATTCATTACATGAGATAAATTATTAATTTACACCTAATCTATAAGACCAAATATAGTTATGAATGATCTTGTTGGATTTGTATTTGTTAGTACTTTAATACAGTTAAATTTTTATATTTAATACTAATACGAAATTAAAAATATTAACGATCAAAAGTGTGCGTTGGCAAACGTGTCAAGTCCAAACAGGAAAAGTAATAAGAGACGGAGGGAGTAATGACAAGCCCACCATAAACTCCCAAATAATTATGATTTATTGGTGTACTTAATAATAATATTTTACTTTATAAAGAGTTATTAGTCAAAAAGAAACCAATCAACTTTCTCTTTTTTTGCAATTTAACCGGTGAACTTATTTTTACTTATAAAAATCTAACAAACTTTATTAAACTGTTAAAATAAATTAACTATAGTTAATTATTATTGATTTGTATTAAGTATTATTCAACCACATCTTGAAATAAGTGATAAATAATTAATCAAAATATTCATTTAAATTATTACTCCATTGTAGTTTATTATCTTTATAGCTAAAATAATATTTATGAAATATTAACCAGATTAAAATATAATATAATAATAACAGTTTTTAATTATAAAATCTTTCAATTGCATTGTTACTTTATGTATTTTTGTATTTTATAAATTTATATTTTAAGTATTTGTATTCTTCCCTATTTTTATGACAAAAAAAAAATAAGAATGATCTGTTTATTATTATTAAAATTATTTTCTAAACTCAATAAATTTGAAAAATAGGTATGTAATATGGACAAAAACCACATAAAGGACAAAGGCATGCGTGACTTTCCACTAACTTTTTTTAAAATTAAGAGTTGCATGGAATTTCATGGTTTTATTATAATATTGTTAATAACTAATATAAAATTGATATTTGTGCCGATTCAGTAATCCAACTCACCTGCATTGATCAATTTTAGGAGAAAAAATAAATAAATAGAATCAATTTTAGGGAAAAAAAAAAAAGCAAACAAAAGTTTGTAATGAAATTAAATGTCTGACGATACACCAAAATGGTTGCAAGTATGTAAAAAATTACACATTAGATAATGATAATTAACCATGGTTAAATTTAGGACAAATTTTTTCAATTTAGCAAAGTTTGTTGGGGTTTTTTGTGAAAAAATAATTGATTGATTAAATGGAAAAAAAGTATAAAGTTGATTGATTTTTTTTGTTAGTTGCTCTTTTATAAACTTAAAAAAGAACAAAATCCCGACGCGAAATTGGGATGTTACAGATGAGTACAATTATACACTTAAAGCATAAAAAGGAAGTGCAAGCTTATGGTGTCCAACTGTCCATAATAGAGCATCTACAACGGTAAATCGGTAATACCTAAAATCATTAGCTATATAATGATTATCTAAAAATTTGCTGAACTGTAAGATATTTTACTCCAATGGTATTAGTTATAATGAATAATTATATTTTAAATAGTATTTTATTATTATTTTAATAATATATATATAAGTGAATAAGATCGATGATGTGTTACGATATAAGTGGAGATAATGTATTATAGATATTATCTATATATTATAGATGTCCTCCAAATATAGAGGTTGTGAAGATGATTATCTAAAAATTTACCTAAAAACAGGAAGCATGGTTGGAAAAAAAAATACATATTATTTAAAAAATTATGTCATGTCATCAATTTTAGCTAATAGGTATGTAGCATTGGAGATGCTCTTAAATGACAAAATTATGCAAATATATTGTTATTCGTGTAACAATATACTATAATGGGAAACTATAAAATCAAAAAACATATTTAAACCTAATGGCCTCACAAATTGTCTCAATGACCACTACCAAGTGGTTTGCGTAGTCTTTGTTACACCTCCCGGTATAGTCTTGGAGGCCGAGAATAGTCGTAACCAATGCTTCCTTTCCAAGTTTCACAAACTTTCTTGGGCTTGCAAGACTTTCAAGACATGAGTAACTTAGTCCTGTTTTTGCATATACTGGTGCCTGCGACTTCCTCCTTTAATTTTATAGACAAGATCATATGTTTTTAGAAAATTCGTTGTCTCTTCCATATTGTCTGCTTGAAGAACCAACCATGGGTTGGTGTTGTCATCTTTCTTAAGAGCAACAAAATAAACATCCTCGTGTTGTAGAAATAATCTCATACCCAGTCCTTGAGCCCTTATTTTTACACAAACATAGCCTTACCCTCTTCTTTTAAAGGTCGATTTCAATGGCAAGACCAATATTTCGACGTTATCGAATAGCAGGCGTGTGGTGGTTAGGGTTATTCGTAGTTCTCATTATCGACATTAAACATATATGAATTCATTGCTAACAGAGGGACGGTAATTTTTGAAAGAGAAGGGAGAGACGGTTTGAAAAAAGTTTAATTTTGAAAAGTGTAGTAGACGTTAAAAAAAACATAATATTATGGGCTGGCCCAACAGTTCTCACGTCGTCCCGTATTTAGTTCATATTATGGTTTTGGTTTTATAGTTGTATCTTTTCCTCGATTAGTAATATTTTTTTATTTATACTTGTTTGGTGAGATGGGGAATGTTCTCTCTCTCTTTCCCTCTTTCTCGTTCAATTCGAGGAGAGAGAGAGAGAGAGAGAGAGAGAGAGGGGGGGGGGTGGGGGAAGAGATGGCCGGAAAATGACCGCGGTGGTGGTTGCCGGAAAAACAAACGGGTTCAGTGGTTGTTGGCCGGAATTTTGTGTTTGGTCGCCGGTTTTTGGTGATGACAGCGGTGATATGGTCGGGACTCGGTAGGGGCCGAGTTATTGATGTGAGATGGATGATCAACAACCTCTTCAAGTTTCCTTTGGCCAATATATATGGTGTCGGTGGGATGATTCTAGGGTTTACGTGGGCGGCTTCACGGCGTAAACGATGACGAGAGAATTTGAGATTCAGATTTGATATTTTGATGAACTCGAGGTAAGTCCCGTGTGTATAATGCCACGGGCTAAGGTATTATCCCAAACAACACACATTTTTCTGCACTATGCACTAAGCCGGGGGTCTGCACGGAAACAGTCTCCCTACTTTCAGGGTAGGGGTAGTGTCTGCGTACAATCTACCCTCCCCAGACCCCGTTCTCAAAGGGATATACTGGGTATGTTTGATTTGGTTTGGTTATATTGTTATTTGTGTAATGCAAGTATATTGTTATTCGTGTAACTAAATATTTTTAACCAAACACTAATTAATATGCTCTTTAATAATCCTTGTGTTGTCTTATACTAACCCGTGACTCTGACTGTATTACTGTATAGGATTATGGTTATAGTACTATGCATTATACACATTTCATAGACATCCAAAGTGATTTTGTTTCATCGATGAGTTTCTAACATATCGTTAAAGATCAAAATTTCAGGATAAATGATACGTTCAATTTATTTTTCTTAATTTATATTGTTGAGTGTGAAATACACACAAAAAAATATAGAGGATGAATGTATTTTCAAACTTTTTTCGAAATTTTCTTTTGAAACAGTTTGTTTGAATCTGTTTGTGAATGTGTAGCTGAGTGTGTGTTTGTGTTTAACAGATTATATATGCTGAAATAAAACATATGAACATCAGTACTCACTTTAATCTAATGTTGTATTAGATAAAGATTTTGCTACAATCTGGGAATACAAATGTTCGTATTCTCAGTTTCGTTTCTCAGGGAGATGTTATCTATGCAATTACAATGAAAAACTTCACATGCTAAAGAAGTGAGGTTGTACACTTAGAGCATCTCCAACGTTCCATAACCCTTAGCTAAAAGACCAACGCGGCAGCTATACAGTACAGATTATAGATAACCACTCACAATTGTATCTTTCCAACTGGCAGTTACCCTTGGCTAAATTTTTAGCCAACCACAATTGGTTGGCCATATATATTGAATCACTACAGCTCGATAGCGAATGCCACGTCGGCAAAGTTTTGTTCTCCCATGTTTGTTTATTAATTCTCAATCCCATTCAATGAGCTAATACCAATTTAACTGTAGCTCAAAAACTCATTTTTATGCAAATCTGTTTCCACTTCAGGGTGTTTAATGTGAATCAAATATGTTTTAATTTACTTTTGTGTACTTTGACTTGGAAAATATTTTAAATTAAAAGTACAGGTACACATTTTAAAATCGATTAATGTTAGTATTAATAAATTTAAATTTAATGAATTTTTGGTTTAAATATTTTATAATATATTACCACAATTTAAGATCAATTAGCAATAATATAAATTTATTAAAACTAAAATTTATTTAAAAAAGTATTGTTTAAAATTATAATATACTATTTTCAAAATATAGCCAACCTCATTGGAGCACAACCCCTTACAGGTTCAGCAAATTTTAACCAATCATTATTTTATAATATTTTAGCCAACCCCATTGGAGATACTCTTATAGAACATGTGTACAGCTTACTTACTACAAATGTAGTGACACACAAATACACTTTCGAACTTTTCTATCCTTATTTGGTACTCGTCTGAGCAGTATGTGGTTTGACCATCTCTTTAACCTGCTCAGATCCACTACTTTAGCAGCTTGTCTCCTTTAACATCTCTCTAAGCTTCTCTGTAGACTTTCCATGTACACTTTACAGTACTGTGGTCCTGCAAGTGTCTTGGCTTGTTGTAGGTTTTCCGACTTGTACATATTCAGTAATTTGTCTTCAAGAAACCATTTGAGAAATGACTAAATACTTGATTCGAGAACTAGAATTGAATAGTTCGACAACTCTGAGTTCTCGAACTAACTTTTCTTGAGATATCGAATCACTTCTCGAATGAGTCTTTTCTTTAGAAATCCTTGAGTTGTCGAATGAAGCCTTTTACTTATGGAATTCTTGAGGTGTCGAATAGCTTCCTGAGCCCTTGAGATATCGAATGTGACTTTGACTTGTCGACCCTTTGAGAACTCGAATGATACTTTGACTTGTTAACTTCCTAAGTTCTCGAATTGAGTATTAGACATGTTGAATCCCTAAGTTATCGAATAAAGCTTTGACTTTTTGACTCCTTAAGATATCGAACAGTGTCTTTTGACATATCGAATCCTTGACTTCTCGAATAGACCAAATTACTTCTCGAGTTAGTACTTAGGCAAATTTTCAATCTTCAAATTTCAACTATGTTTATTTTAACAGCCTTGTTCTCCAAGCTTGAGGAATGATCTCTGGATATTCTTTCAATCATTATTTCATGACTTAATTTGCACAGTTACACAACTAGAAATTTGGTGCCTATTACAAGTACCAAACAGAAGTAGAAACTCTACATAGTGGATTCCCCATTTAAGGGGTCATGTAAGTAATGCAAAATATTACAAAAAATTAGGCTTTATTGTGAAATGAATGTCCTAGAAAGTTCCATCCTAGAAAGTTCTAGAGTTCTAGATAAATCTTTGGCCTTTCAAGTCTTAGACCTTTGGGTTTTCATCTTTAGACTTTTGGCCTTTTATTTGCTTGTAACTTACAACTTGTAAGCCTATAAATAGGCACCACATGTGAACTTGTAAACTCACTTCAAGCAATATACAATCTTTTCTCTTCTTAATCTCTTATCTTTCTCTCTAAATATATTATATCCTTAGAGCTATTATAAAATCTTTCTAACACGTTATCAGCACGAGGCCGCTCATCGGTGCAAAGTTGAGGTTACACCAGCTTTCTTTTTTTAAGGTTAAGAACTCATATATACATTGGATCACTCTTCCTAAGTTCAAAACAACACCTCTATATTAAGGTATGCATTTCTGGTACTTTGGCACATTAAAATATTCATGTCTGAGTTATTTTAATATGATATCTTTTATACTGTACATAGTTAGTACATGATTCCTTAGATTTTGAAAGTTTCATGCCATAGTTCGTAGGTTTGACATGTTTGTTTTTAATCAGAAGCATATCCAATTTATTTGATAATTGTGCTTTCTATTAGCATATATTAACTTTATGTCATAAGTTTATGGTTAGATTTTCATTAACCCATTTTGGGCATTCATCTTATGTGTGTTTATATTCTTTGTGTATTGTCCATGTACCCGTAAGAGATTTGTTTAAATTCTTTTATTTTATAATTATAATTATTTTATAGAAAATGTCAAATTTTACCAAACTTGAATTTGAGGCTCTTGATATCACTGAAAAGAACTATTTATCATGGATATTGGATATCGAAATTCATTTAGCCGCACAAGGTCTTGGAGACACAATCAAAGAGGGAAATAAAGAATCCGAACCAAACCGCGCAAAGGCAATGATTTTTCTTCACCGCCACCTCCACGAAGGACACAAAACTGAATATCTTACGGTGAAAGATCCACTGGAACTTTGGAAAAATTTGAAAGATAGATATGATCATTAAAAGACTGTGATTCTTCCAAAAGCTCGCTACGATTGGATGCATTTGAGGCTTCAAGACTTTAAAACCGTCAGTGAATATAACTCCGCACTTTTCAAAATAACTTCTCAACTAAAATTATGTGGAGAAAAACTTATTCAACTTTTCATGCCTCAAATGTACTCCTCCAGCAACAATATCGTGAAAAAGGTTTTACAAAATATTCAGATTTAATATCATGTCTTCTTGTTGCTGAGCAAAATAATAAGCTTTTGATGAAGAATCACGAGTCTCGCCCTACTGGATCTAGCCCTTTCCCTGAAGTGAATGTGACATCTTATAATTTTGGGCATGGACGTGGTAGAGGAAATTTTTTGAGAAACAACCATTTTCTCAAACATAGAAAACCAAATTCTAACCCGAAGTTGGAAAAAGTGGAGAAAGATAAAAGAGGACAAAAGAATGTTGAGAATGTTTGTTTTCGATGCGGAATGAAGGGTCATTGGTCGCGTACCTGTCGTGCGCCCAAACACTTGGTTGATCTATACCAAGCATCCCGGAAGGAGAAAGAAAAATCTGTTGAAGCAAATTTTGCTTTTCAAGGTGATGGACCCGAGTACAACCCCTCTGAAATGACACATTTGGAAGTGTCTGATTTTTATGAAATCCCTGAAGGAAGCGGCAATGAATGATGCAATAAATTATATAAACATTATGCTGGTTGAAAAGATTGTTTATCTTAATTATTATGTAAGACTTAGTATGCTTAATTATTATGAAATTTCTTATTATGTGTGCTTTTATTTGAAGTGATATGGATATTTCTCATCCTCGCGTTGGTCATAAAATAGATGAAGATATTTGTCTCGTTGATAGCGCGAATACGCACACTATCCTTAAAAATGAAAAATATTTCACTTCTTTACACAAGTACGAAGGCAATGTTAACACTATATCCGGAAGTATTAATTTGATTGAAGGCTCTGGAAGAGCTAACCTGTTATTACCTGGAGGAACAAAATTTGTTATAACTGATGCATTGTTCTCTCCAAAATCACAAAGAAACTTGTTGAGTTTCAAAGATATTCGCAGAAATGGATATCATATTGAAACAATTAGTAAAGAAAGTAAAGAATTTCTTTGTATAACATGCATCATTTCGGGTAAAAAATATATGAGGGAACAATTGCCCGCTTTTTCTTCCGGATTATATTATAAAAATATACGTGAAATTGAGGTAAATGCAATCGTAAACCAGAAGTTTACTGATTCAAGCAATTTTATTGTTTGGCATGACCGGTTGGGACATCCGGGATCGACTATGATGCAGAGAATTATTGAAAACTCGCATGGGCATCAGTTGAAAAACCAGAAGATTTTTCAATCGAATGAATTCTCTTGTGCTGCTTGTTCTCAAGGAAAATTAATTATCAGGCCTTCTTTGGCAAAAGTTGGAATAGAATCTCCTAGATTTTTAGAACGGATGCAGGGTGATATATGTGGGCCCATTCACCCGTCATGTGGACCATTTAAATATTTTATGGTATTAATTGAAGCATCAACTCGATGGTCACATGTGTGCTTATTATCGTCTCGTAACCTGGCATTTGCGAGACTACTTGCTCAAATAATTTGATTAAGAACACAATTTCCTGATCATAATATTGGTACAATCCGTTTAGATAATGCTGGAGAATTCACATCACGAGCCTTTAATGAGTACTGTGTGTCAATTGGAATCAATATTGAACATCTTGTCGCTCATGTTCATACACAGAATGGTCTCGTAGAATCATTCATCAAACGACTCCAATTGATTGCCAGACCATTGACTATGAGAACAAATCTCCCCACTTCAGTTTGGGGGAATGCTATTTTGCATGCAGCAGCACTTGTACGCATCAGACCTACAAGTTATCATAAATTTTCTCCCTTACAATTGGCTTCCGGAAGAGAGCCTAATATTTCTCATCTGAGAACTTTTGGATGTGCGGTATATGTCCCAATTGCTCCACCGCAACGAACGAAGATGGGTCCCCAAAGAAGATTGGGAATATATATCGGTTATGAATCTCCCTCTATAATAAAATATTTTGAACCATTGACAGGTGATATGTTTACAGCAAGATTTGCTGACTGTCATTTTGATGAAACGATTTTCCCAAGGTTAGGGGGAGAGAACAAGATTACCCTTAAATCAGGGGGAGAAAATAAACAGCTGGAAAAATAAATTACATGGAATGCATCAACATTGAATACTTATTATCCTCGAACAAATCAATGTGAACTGGAAGTTCAGAAAATAATTCATTTACAAGGCGTTGCAAATCAATTGCCTGATGCATTCAATGATTTAAATAGAGTAACAAAGTCACACGTTCCAGCTGAAAATGCTCCTGCAAAAATAGAAGTCCCGGAAGGACAATTAATTAGAGCAAGTGAGTCAAAACCTCGTATGAAGCGTGGTAGACCGATCGGTTCCAAAGATAAAAATCCTCGGAAAAGAAATGGAGCAAGGAGTGAAGATGCCCAAATAGAGGAAATAAAATCTCCAGAAGAGTCTTGTGACATGAAAGATGAAACACCAGAAGAAGATCAGGTACCTGAAAAGGAAAATGAAGAGATCTCAATCAATTATGTTGTCATAGGAAAAATATGGAACCGAAATGATATCATCGTCGACGAAAATTTTGTATATAATGTATCGCTTTATATAATGATTGAAAATGAGGATCTTGAACCAAAATCCATCGATGAATGTCGACGTAGAGATGATTGGCCAAAATGGAAAGAAGCGATTGAAAAAGAATTGAGTTCACTTAATAAACATAAGGTTTTTGGACCTGTAGTCCGAACCCCTGAAGGTATAAAATCCGTTGGTTATAAATGGGTATTTGTGCGAAAGAGAAATGATAAAAAGGAGATTGTGAGATACAAGGCACGTCTAGTTGCTCAAGGAGTTACACAAAGGCCAGGTATTGATTATGAGAAAACATATTCTCCTGTAATGGATGCTACAACTTTTCGTTATCTTATTAGCCTGGCAATTATAGAAAAATTGGATATGCGCTTAATGGATGTTGTGACAGCATACTTGTATGGTTCCCTCGAAAAAGATATTTATACGAGGATCCCTGAAGGATTTCGAATGCCTGAAACATCTATATCACATTCACGCAACCTTTATTCGATTAAATTACAAAGATCTATATACGGATTAAAACAGTTTGGTCGAATGTGGTATAAAAGATTAAGTGATTATTTATTAAGGGAACAGTACAAGAATGATCATATTTGTCAATGTTTTTCATAAAGAAAACAGAATCTTCATTTGCTATAGTTGCTGTATATGTTGATGATATAAATATTATTGGAACTCCTGAAGAGATCCAAAAGTCAGTCGATTATTTAAAGGCAGAATTTGAAATGAAGGACCTTGGGAAAACAAAACTCTGCCTTGGATTGCAAATTGAGCATCTATCTGGTGGAATATTTGTGCACCAGTCAACATATACCGAAAAAAATCTTAAAACGTTTTTACATGGACAAATCACATCCATTTAGCTCTCCAATGGTTGTACGATCACTTGATAAGAAAAGGGATGTGTTTCGACCAAGAGAGGAAAACGAAGAAGTACTTGGTCCTGAAGTGCCATATCTTAGTGCTATTGGTGCATTGATGTATCTGGCCAATAACACACGGCTCGACATAGCATTTTCTGTAAATATGTTAGCAAGGCATAGTTGTGCTCCAACACGGAGACATTGGTATGGGGTTAAACATATTTTTCGATATCTCCGGGGCACAACTGATATGGGATTATTTTATTCTAATGAATCCAAAGCAGTACTAACGGGTTATGCAGATGCAGGATATTTATCTGATCCAGATAAAGCTCGATCACAAACAGGTTATTTGTTTACTTATGGCGATACAACCATCTCATGGCGTTCTGTAAAACAGTCTTTGGCCGCTACTTCTTCTAATCACGCAGAAATTGTTGTAATTCATGAAGCTAGTCGAGAATGTGTCTGGCTGAGGTCAATAATTCAGCATATTTGTGAATCATGTGGCATGCATCATGACAGGACAATCCCGACAATTATGTTTGAAGACAACACAGCATGTATTGAACAGTTAAAGGGAGGTTACATTAAAGGCGACAAAACTAAGCACATTTCCCCCAAATTCTTTTTCACACATGACCTTTAAGAAAATGGAGAGATTGAAGTTCGACAAATTCGTTCGAGTGATAATCTAGCAGATTTGTTTACAAAGTCACTGCCCCCCGACAATTTTTGAAAATTTAGTACAAAAGATTGGGATGCGTCGGCTCAAAGATCTCAAATAAATTTTCAATAATTGATGTACTCTTTTTCCTTTACTAGGATTTTTTTTTCCCAAAGGGTTTTTTCCTAGAAAGGTTTTAATGAGGCACAATTATTGAAAATAGGACATTCAAGGGGGAGTATTGTGAAATGAATGTCCTAGAATGTTCTATCCTAGAAAGTTCTAGAGTTCTAGATAAATCTTTGGCCTTTCCAGTCTTAGACCTTTGGCTTTTCATCTTTAGACTTTTGGCCTTTTATTTGCTTGTAACTTACAACTTGTAAGCCTATAAATAGGCACCACATGTGAACTTGTAAACTCACTTCAAGCAATATACAATCTCTTATCTTTCTCTCTAAATATATTATATCCTTAGAGCTATTATAAAATCTTTCTAACAGGCTTGTTATTAGATATTATATAGGCATGCCTCTGTAACTAACATGTATTTTTTTTATGACTCATGTACATCAAAAAGGACATTGAAATGTGTTAAATTGTCAAAAAATCATAATTCCACAATAACATGATATTTATTGCTTTAAATCCAATTTGCACAATTATTTTTGACATATCTAAAAAACTTATATTAATGAAATTAACTAGTTACTCTATAATTTATATACAAGAGATTTTCCTCTTAACTCCTTCATGTGGTGTTTAGATTGATACCACCCAACAATTCTTCTCTCAAACCAAAAAGTACAAATTTCGATTACTCATTAAAGAGAACCTCCCATATTAAAGAGCTGCAGCCCATTACTCCCAAATCCCAATTACCGAAACATGGGTTCTGATATCATTTATATGTTTTTGTTAGGTCGCAAACAAGACATAACTCCACAGCAATATGATATTCGAGTTCGTATGAATTTATTTTTGTACACATTCAAAGAACTCATACTAATGAAGTTAATTAGTTGATCTATATACATGACAATTTTCTTTTGTCTTATCGATGTTTTATTTGGGTTGACATTACCCAATAATCTTCCCCTCAAATCAAGAACCACAAATCTCGTGATCTAATTCATCACGATAAATTTGCCTACATCTTGCATTGCTACCATATCTGCAGAATCTGCCGCCAAAACACACCTCTAGGAAGACTTTTGACACAAGGAATGCAACAAATTTGCGATCTCATCAAGAGGAACCTTGCACATCTAACAACCGTTGCCGATAAATACCATGATCTGATTTTAAACCTTTGACTCTCATACCATCTGTTGGGTAGTCAACAAACCATAACTCCACAATAGTATAACATTATCCATTTTGGATTGAACCCGCACGAATTTGTTTGTGGTCACATCCCAAAAACTTTTATAATAATGGAATTAATTAGGTTAACAATACCCAATAAATATATTAAAAATTTATTTTAATTTCAATTTCGTCATTAATTAAGTATTTAAAATTCATGCTCATATTCACCTGCTGAGTATGCGAAATAAAAAATGAAGAGTGTTCATTAACATATTATGCATGTACATGCATTCTCAAGTACTTCTTCTTCTTCCATTCTACCTTTTTATTAATACTAACTTATTGTAATAACCGTGAATTTTACTAATAATTATAATATCGAGCTTCCTTGTTTAAGTCAGATAAATTTTATTATTTCTTTTAATATTAGCACCTAATTTTCTTTACAATAGCGAGTGGGAGAAATTTTATTATTTACGAATGGCTTTATATAAAACTAGTGCGATTAATTAGGATTTTATAATTCCTATTATCATTTTTATAGGTATCTAATATTATTATTATATGATTTTATAAATCATTAATAAATATTGTGTAGGATTTTTGGGTAGAGACCATTCTAGTAATTGGGTTTGGTTAAGTTGAGTCCAAATAATTTTAGTGATCCATTTAGAGCCCAAATGTCTAGTATGTATATATGAGTAAAAAAAGAAAAGAGATCATTATCTCTTCTTTCACTCTCGGCTAAAACACACACACACACACACACACACACACACACACACACACACACTCTCACCATAAAAGCCTCAACCTTGCAAAGCTTATACACCTCCAAATATCATATCGATCTTGCATGCATTAACAGATTTGAAGAGAGGATTAAAGGCTCTACATATTGATATATATATATATATATACTGGAAAATTGTAGGTGGAGATATCGTGAAGATGGTTAAGAGTTTTTTTAGAGAGGGTGCTATTCCGAGTGGCTTAAATGCAACTAACATAGTGTTAATTCCAAAGAAGAAGTGCCCAACAAGAATGACAGAGTTAAGGCCTATCTCTTTATGTAATGTCTTGGCGAAAATTATTACTAAAGTAATGGCTAATCAAATGAAGGGTATGTTGCATAGGGTGGTGTCTGAAAATCAAAGCGCCTTCATCCCAGGTAGGCTTATTTATGACAATGTAATGATATCCTATTAAGTGATGCACTATCTAAAAAGAAAGAAAAAAGGCAAGGAAGGGTACATGGCCCTCAAGCTTGATATGAGTAAGGCGTATGACAGAGTTGAATGGGATTTTTTACATGCTATTATGATTAAAATGGGATTTGATGACTGGTGGGTTCACCTGATTATTCAATGTGTTTCAACTGTTTCCTACCAGATTATACATAATAGACATGAGGTTGGACCGATTTTTCCTAGCAGAGGCATCCATCAAGGGGATCCTCTCTCCCCGTATTTGTTTGTAATTTTTGCGGAAGGTATATCAGCTCTTATTCGAGATTATGAAGTTAAAAACTGGATCCATGGTATTAAAGTGTGCCGTAGTGCTCCTAGTATCTCGCATATGCTTTTCGCGGACGACAGCTACTTATATTGTCGTGCTAATGAGGAGGAAGCGCTGAAAATTAAGGAATTGCTTCAGGAGTTTGAGCATGCTTCAGGGCAAAAGGTAAATGTGCAAAAATCGTCTGTGTTCTTTAGCTCAAACACTATTTCTTCTAATAGAATGCAGTTATGTCAAGAGCTCCAAATGACAGAAGCTGATGGGGGGTGTGCCTATTTGGGTTTGCCTAATATGTTGAGTCGGAATAAATCAGCTGCTCTTGGGTTTTTGAAACATAAGGTGAAGAATAGAGTGCAAGTTTGGGATGACAAGTGGATATCACAAGCTGGAAAAGAGATTCTTGTCAAGACGGTAGCTCAAGCGTTACCAACCTATGCCATGAATGTGTTCTTAATTCCAAATGATATTATTCGAGATATAGAAAGATCAATTTCGAAGTTTTGGTGGGGAACAAAAATGAATGGGAAAAATCGTATACATTGGATGAGCTGGGAAAGGTTGAGCAGGCACAAGTCAGTAGGGGGAATGAGTTTTCGCGATTTTAGGGACTTTAATTTGGCTATGTTGGGCAAGCAGGGGTGGAGAATTCTTAACAATCCTGATAGTTTAGTGAGTAAAATTTACAAAGCTCGATATTTTCCAAAGGCTAGCTTCCTAGATTCCTCTATCGGTAATAACCCCTGTTTTACTTGGCGTAGTATCCATGAAGCAAAAGGTTTAATTTTGGCGGGTGCTAGGTGGAAGGTGGGGACAGGTACAAGTATTAAAATTAAGGGGCAACCTTGGCTATTAAATAATCAGAACCCGTTTATCATATCGACTTCGATGGCGCTGGATCAAAACAGCGTAGCCTCTTTAATGTGTGAAGACAGAAGAGAGTGGGATGAGGAGATATTAAGGGATTTGTTCAATGATAGAGATCAAAGATGTATTCGAAACATAACCATTGGGGAGGGTGGGGATTGTTTGTACTGGAGTAAGGAGTCAACAGGTCATTATTCAGTGAGGAGTGCTTACAGACTCCTCCAATATCAAAAGAATTTATGGAGAAGGGATGATAACGATAGTTTATGGCACAAAATCTGGAGAATAAAAGCTCCACCGAAATCGTTGAATTTAATTTTGCGTGCTCTATAAAACTGTTTACCGACGATGGTGACTTTGGCGAATAAATATGTCCCAGCGATAGTTACATGTCCTGTATGCCAAGGAAGTGTTGAAACGATTTACCATGCCCTGGTAGATTGTAGTTTTGCATCTCAATGTTGGAACAGAGGGATGGTGGGTATTTCATTTGATAATACGGGGGATTTTTATCAATGGCTCCATAATAATTTTCAGAGATCAAATAATGAGAGAAGAGCGGAGATAGTTATGTTGTGCTGGTATATCTGGAAAGCCAGAAACGATTTGGTTTGGAACAAAAAGCAAGCTCAGGTGGACGTGGTAGTCGCAGCAGCGAAAGTTTACCTTGTTTAATGGAGAAAGGCCCAGAGTTTGTCAACTATGGCTCTGTTTCAGGTTACGAGTAAGGGAGATGGAGCAGAAAAATGGGTTAAGCCTCAGGTAGATACAATCAAGTTAGGTGTTGATGCAGCAACTTTCGAAAATCAGCATGCTTTTGGTTTTGGAATGGTAGCAAGGGACTGTCAGGGGGATTTGATTTTAGCGAAGGTTAAATGTAATCAGGGAATGGTAGCAGCAGAGTTAGCAGAAATCATGGCCATTAAGGAAGCTTTAAGTTGGATCAAATAAAGCAGATGGCAGAAGGTTGTGTTGGAATCAGATAGTCTAGTAGTTGTTCAAGCTATTAGAAGCAAGGTTAGCATGGTCTCTCCATTTGGCCGGGTGGTACAGGAATGTAGATCAATGCTTAGAGATCTAAAAACCGTGGAGTTGTTTTTTATAAAACGGTCTGCAAATATGGTGGCTCACGAGTTAGCTAGAGCATCATATTCGTATCCAGATCGAGAATTTGATAGGGGAGATGTCCTTCTTGAGTTTAAGAATGTAATGTTGAGTGATTTGTCTTAATACAATCATTTGTTCGTCAAAAAAAAATAATATGAAATTTCTTTTCTATTTCGAATATATAAATTTGACTTCTTCTTCCCTACAAATTGAAAAACCTTTTCTATTTCGAATATGTTAATATTAATAAAGGAAGTTTTGATTTCTTTTCTAAAAATAGGGCCTAAAGAATGAAATTTTGATTTTAATTATTTAAAATAGAGAAGCTCTAGAAAAATAGATAAATATGATTCGAGCTATTCTAGAGCTCCTGGTGGTTTTCCTTTATATGTATATATATATATATATATATATATATATATATATATATATATATAATATATGTTAGGAATATGTTGTACTTGATGATAACTTCACAATCAATCAAATTGTTTAAGGTTTTGTAGCTGTCAACGGATGAGGATTTATAACTCTATCCGTTGACAGGTAGCTCATCAACGGATGAGGTTTTGTAGCATACTGCAAGTATCTCTATGTTATCAGTTGATAGTGTTTTTATCCATAGTCATGTTGACTATCAACGGATAGGCAGAATAGGGTAGCCAATTGTAAATAAGCTATGCTATGTAATTCTGTCTAAGTGAAAGTGTATCAACGGATGAAGACAAAACTCTATCAACGGATACAACTCAAATCCACTCTATCAACGGATACAGCTCAAGTCTCAATATCAACGGATACCGCTCAATACATCATCAACGGATGTCATTGTACAATATCAACGGATAATCATTGACACTGTCTTCTATGATTAGCTGGGGATTAGCAGTTGATAAGGACATGTTTGACTGACAGATCACATGGGTTGATAGTAGATACAAAAAGCAGTATGGCAGCCATACTTTGGAAACACAGAAGAAAGAAGCATTCTATTTACACTATGAATACAAGAAAGGTGCAGGAGACATGTCTGAACACAAGGACAACCTTTCGGCTACATGTGTATTTGGAGTGTAGTAGCAAGTCAACTAGAATTAGATTAATATTATCTTATTCCAGTAGTACTTGTAAAACTGGGGATTTATAACCAAGTGTAGCAACTCTTTGTAGGTTAAGAAAACAGATACATCTTGCTTAGGGTTTCTATTGAATATTCTTAGAAAGCAAAGAGTTGTAAAACAGAAGCTGTGTACTTTTGTATCACAGAGTTTTCTTCGAATAAAAGCTTCAGGTGGTGCTTTTAACCACCTGATTTTTATGTGTTTGTGCATTTATCTTTTACAAGCAATTATCTAAGTATAGATTTCTGGAGTTCTTATCAAAAATTTATAAATATCAAGAATTGTATTCAACCCCCCCTTCTACAATTATACAAGTGTGTAATCTGGGAATAACAATTGGTATCAGAGCAAGCTTCTAACATATTTGAAGTTTAAAGATCAACACACTTCCAACATGTCTAAGAAGGATTATGGAGTAAAGATTCCAGTTCTTGATAGAGAAAATTACTTTCACTGGAAAGTAAAAATGCGTCTACATCTCTCGTCTATTGATGAGGGTTTTGTGGATTGCATTGACAAGGGTCCTCACGTTCCAATGAAGACAGCAACAAGAGTTGGCCTGGCTGATGATGTGCCTGACACTCTCATTCCCAAACCTGTTTCTGAGTGGAGACTTGAAGATATTGCAGAAGTCCACAAAGACAAAAGACCATGAATATTCTGTTCAATGGTCTAGAAACAGACATGGTTGACAATGTTATTAACTGTACTACCGCCAAGGAAGTATGGGACACTGTTCAAACCCTGTGTAAAGGAACAGAACAGGTAAGGGAAAAGAAGATGCAACTACTAATCCAACAGTATGAACATTTTCACTTTAAGAGTGGAGAAACATTGAATGATACATTTAGTAGATTTCAAAAGCTACTAAATGGTTTGAAACTGTATGGAAGAATCTATCAGGTTAAAGATTCTAATCTCAAATTTCTGAGATCACTGCCTAAGGAATGGAAGCCAATGACTGTTTCTCTAAGAAACACTCAAGAGTACAAGACATTTACTCTTGAAAGGCTCTATGGAACTTTAAAGACCTATGAGCTGGAAATGGAGCAGGATGAAGAGATTGAGAAGTCTCAAAAGAAAAGTGGGTCAGTTGCACTTGTTGCCAACTTGGAGCAAAAGGAGGAAAGGACAGAAACTGTTAGTTCTACACCAAACAGGGAGGTTTGTAAAGGTAGAGCAGAATCATGCAGGAGCAAGGAAAAGGTGTCTGAGGAATTGAATGCTCTTCAGCAGGATGAATTGGATGAGATAAATGAGCACTTAGCTTTTCTATCTAGGAGATTCTCTAAGCTGAAATTCAAGAGAAACTCTGGGGTGGCCAAGCCATTTAACAAGGATTTTTCCACAAGCAACTATATGGATAAATCCAAAATTAAATGCTACAATTGTGGAATTGCTGGTCACATGATAAGTGAATGCAGGAAACCTAGATCTGAGAACAAGGGAAAGTCAACTGAGGCTGTTGACTATAAGAAGAAATATTTTGATCTTCTCAGGCAGAAAGGGAAGGCATTCTTGACCCAAGAGTATGACTGGGCGGTTGATGACAATCATTCTGATGATGATGTTGAGTTAGTCAACCTTGCTTTAATGGCTGATTCTGGAGAGCAGGAAGCAAGTTCAGCTAGCAATCAGGTATTTTCTACTAATCTCTCTGAGCTCACCAAAGAGGAATGCAATAGTGTTATAGATGAAATGTCTACTGAACTATATCACTTAAGTGTTACTCTTAAATCACTTACTAAAGAGAACAATAGGATTAAAGAGTCTAATCTGGTTTTAAGTGATAGAAATGCTGCTCTAGAAACTCAATTTCTAGAATTTGAGAAAATGAGAGTTGATTGCAATAATGCTAAAAGTGAACTTGAAGCTGTGTTAAAAAGAGAACTGATTTTAAAAGACCAGCTTGAAAAAGAACAAGGGATAATTGCTAAATTTCAAAGTTGTTGGAATATTTCTCAAAACATAATAGAAGTTCAGGGAATAGAATCATTTGTGAAGGATACCTGGACTCAAAAGAAAAAGGAGCTAGAACCTGGCCTTGAGGATCTAGAGACTATTTGTGAATCAACGGATAGTGATCATCCGTTGACAGATGAACCGTCAACGGATGAGAGGTATCCGTCGACTAACAAAAAGTCTGTTAGTAAGAAGGAACTTAGGAAACTGGATATCAAGTATGGTCCAGTAAACAAGAATTTTGTTAGTGGTGAGTGCAGCAAAACCAAATCCAGTGGGAAGGCTAAGACAGGTGATTTACACAACAAAAAGGCTGTTGGTAAATCGGACAATGAAAAGGTAGAAATTGAGGGCAAAAAGAAAAAGAACAGAAATGGTAAGATAGGCATCAACAAGAAAAACAATTACTCTCCTGACAAGTTTCCTCCTAGGAAAACTTGTAGTAATTGTAATAGTGTCAATCATCTATCTTCTAATTGCAAGATTGTCAACAAGGCTTCTGTTCATGTACCTCAACCAATGCCATGTATGCCTGCAATGCCTGTTATGCCTGGTTTGTATCGAAATGCTAGTTTTTCAAATCCATATGTGGACATGTCATATATGTCTAATCCTTACTTTCAATCTATGAATGTGCCACAAATGTCATGGAACATACCTAACATGAATAATATGTATGCCAATTTTCCACACATGCATGCTTCCAATATTCATGCAAATGAGCATTTGTCAAACCCCATCACTCAAGCATCTACACCTAAGTTGAAGAATGCTAAGAGTGCAAAGTCAAAGGCTAACAAGAAAGGACCCAAGGAAGCTTGGGTACCAAAATCAACTTGATTTGTTTTTGAAATGTGTGCAGGGAAACAGAAGGAATCTATGGTACCTAGACAGTGGATGCTCTAGGCACATGACAGGAGATTCAACCCTGCTCATAGAGTTCAAGGAAGGAGCTGGCCCTAGAATTACCTTTGGAGATGACAGCAAAGGATATACTAAGGGATATGGCCTGATTTTAAAAGACATTGTCATCATTGAAGAAGTGGCTTTAGTTGAAGGTTTGAAGCACAATTTGCTAAGTATCAGTCAGATTTGTGACAAAGACTATGAAGTAAAGTTCACAAAAGAAGCCTGTGTTGTTTCTGCCAAGGAAGACAACAATGTGGTATTGACAGGCTTCAGAAAAGGAAATGTTTACATAGCTGACTTCAATTCAGCATGCTCAGAATCCATTACTTGTCTATTCAGCAAAGCAAGTAAGGATGAGAGTTGGCTATGGCATAAGAAGCTGTCACATTTGAATTTTAAAGTTATGAATGATTTGGTAAGAAAGGATCTTGCTAGAGGAATCCCTCAATTGGAGTTTGTCAGAGATGGGCTGTGTGATGCCTGCCAATTAGGGAAACAAAAGAAATCATCCTTCAAAAGCAAGACAGAGTCATCCATTGTTAAACCTCTTCAATTGCTGCATATGGACTTATTTGGTCCAGTAAATGTCATGTCTATTTCAAAGAAGAAATAATGTTTGGTGATTGTAGATGATTTTTCTAAGTTCACATCGACCTTTTCCTGCACTCCAAGGATTGTGCAAGTGAAATCATCATCAATCATCTCAGAATACTAAACAATGGTTCTGAAGACAGAGTACAAAGAATCAGGAGTGACAATGGTACTGAATTCAAGAATTCCACAATGAAGATTTTCTGTGAAGAGAATGGAATTGTCCATGAGTTTTCTGCTGCCAGAACACCTCAACAAAATGGGGTTGTTGAAAGGAAAAACAGAACTCTCATTGAAGCAGCTAGAACAATGTTAAGTGAATCAAGGTTACCAACATATTTCTGGGCTGAAGCTGTCAACACTGCATGCTTTACTCAGAATATTTCCTTGGTCAATCAAGCTAGAGGAATGACTCCTTATCAGTTATTAACCAACAAGAAACCAACTTTAGCTTTCCTACATGTCTTTGGATGTAAGTGTTTTGTGCTAAGAAATCATGGAGATAACTTGGGCAAATTTGAAGCAAAGGCAGATGAAGCTATTTTCGTTGGATATGCAGCAGGGAAAGCCTACAAGGTCTACAATCTAAGAACCAACATTGTTATGGAATCTGTACATGTTGTGTTTGATGATCAAAAGATTCAAGGCCTAAATGATGAAGGTTACCATGAAAAGTTGGAATTTGAGAATGAAGGTGAAGGAAGAATGTACTATGATGATGATGAGGAAAATGAAGATCATGACCACGGAGATCCACCTAGAGCTGTTATACCAACTAGGAGTGATGCTTACACTGAAAATGAAGCATCCGTTGACAGTCATTCTGCAACATCCGTTGACAGTCATTCTGCAACATTCGTTGACACTATTAGAGATGCATCCGTTGACAGATACTCTCAAGCATCCGTCGACAGGCAAAATGATGCATCCATTGACAGTCAACTTCATAACTCAGCAAGGACAACAAACTCAGGGGGAGTTTCTCAAGGTCAAAATTCAATGCTAAATCAACATGATCATGCTCATGGAAATGAAGCAACCTCATCAAGATCAAACCTTCCACCTGCAAGAAAATGGACTAGAAATCATCCATTTGAGTTAATCATTGGTGAATCAAATTCAAGAGTCCAAACTAGAAGGGCCACTCAAGCAGAATGTCTATACAGTAGCTTCCTGTCTCAAGAGGAACCTAAGAAAGTGGAAGATGCCCTTCTAGATCCAGATTGGGTGTTAGCAATGCAAGAAGAGCTAAACCAATTTGAAAGAAATAAAGTATGGAAACTTGTGCCCAAACCTGATGATAGAAGTGTCATAGGTACTAAATGGGTTCTCAAGAATAAGACAGATGAAAATGGCATAATTGTGAGGAATAAAGCTAGATTAGTGGCAAAGGGCTACTCTCAAGAAGAAGGAATAGATTTTGATGAAACTTTTGCTCCAGTGGCAAGACTTGAGGCAATAAGAATCTTTCTAGCCTATGCAGCACATGCCAATTTCAAAGTCTATCAGATGGATGTCAAAAGTGCCTTTCTAAATGGGGAACTGGAAGAAGAGGTCTATGTCCATCAACCTCCTGGCTTTGAGGATCCAGAATTTCCAGGATATGTATATCTTCTCATGAAAGCACTTTATGGTTTGAAGCAAGCACCAAGAGCCTGGTATGACACTTTATCTCAATTTCTTTTGGAGAACCACTTCACTAGAGGAACAGTAGATAAAACCTTATTTCATAGGAATATTAATGGCTCTTCAATACTTGTTCAAATCTATGTAGATGATATTATTTTTGGGTCTACAGATGAGAAGCTTTGCAAAAAGTTTGCCAAACTTATGCAAAGTAGGTATGAAATGAGCATGATGGGTGAATTAACTTACTTTCTTGGCCTACAAGTAAAGCAAGTTAATGAGGGCATTTTCATAAGTCAAACAAAATATATTTATGATCTCTTGAAGAAATTTGACTTAATGGATTGTACATCTGCTAAAACACCTATGGCCACTGCAACTAAGCTTGAGTTGAATACTAAGGAAAAGTCTGTGGACATCTCAAGCTATAGAGGCATGGTAGGTTCACTTCTATACCTAACAGCTAGTAGACCTGATATAATGTTTTCTACTTGTCTTTGTGCTAGATTTCAATCTGACCCTAGAGAGTCTCACTTAATAGCTATTAAAAGAATTTTCAGGTATTTCAAGGGAACACCAAACCTTGGCATTTGGTACCCGAGAGAATCCGGTTTTGATCTAACTGGCTATTCAGATGCAGATTATGCAGATTGCAGAGTTGATAGGAAAAGTACTACAGGTTCCTGTCAATTTCTAGGAAACAGGCTTGTTTCATGGTTCAGTAAGAAACAAAACTCAGTCTCCACTTCTACAGCTGAAGCTGAGTACATTGCTGCTGGAAGCTGTTGTGCACAGATTCTATGGATGAGAAACCAACTCATTGACTATGGTCTAAAAGTTGAGAAGATTCCAATTTTCTGTGACAACACAAGTGCTATTGCCATCACAGGGAATCCAGTGCAACATTCGAGAACCAAGCACATAGACATCAAATACCACTTCATTAGAGAACATGTGATGAATGGTACAGTAGAAATGCACTTTGTGCCAAGTGAAATGCAGCTTGCAGATATCTTCACCAAGCCTCTTGATGAATCCACATTCACAAGATTGGTAGGTGAGCTAGGTATGCTTAACTTGTCATAATTCCTAGTGATATTTGATTTCACTACTTTGAAGCTAGAAATGTGTTTTGATTTACTTGAAAGTTAAAACTTTCAGAAAAATTTTCTGCAGAAATTTTGTCTAAGGCAAAATTAGCTTATCAACGGATATCCTTTTATCCGTTGATAGTATAAACACATTACTAGATTTTCGCATGTCAACGGGTAATAGGCTATCCACGTCATCAACGGATAAACTGTATCTCAACCGTTCATTCTATATCCGTTGATATACATTTTTTTTATAACCGTTGGTAACCGTGTATATCTAATCATGGCTGTACTTATTTTCTTTTCATTTATTATCTGACAGTTACTTTTGACCAATGGAGTAATTACTTTTAATTATTTCATTTTTAATTCTTGAAAAATATAAAAGACTGACTTGTACTCTCACATCTCACTTTTATTCATTTTCAAGCATATCAAAAGTTAACTGCATCTTCTTCTCTAAAACTCTCTGTAACCAAAGTTCAAACACTTCAATGGCGCCCATTGTTAAGATGATGTCCTCCACTGGGTTTACCTATGAGAAGAACAATTTCGCGGCCTTTGTTGACACAGTGAATGCTCCAGAAGCTTACCACACTTTGATGAGTTTCGTGAAGAAATGCAAACTGTCATATGCTATGACTGCCACCACTCCCTTAATCCACGAGGTAATTGAAGAAATGTGGACATCTGCTGAGTACAATGGCACAGACGGTACAATTGCTTTTTCTTTAAAGGGTAAAAACTATGTGGTTAATTCTGATGTAATAACTGCTTGTTTAAAATTGCCTGAGAATAACTGTCTGAGAGTACCCACTGATGCTGAAATTGTTGCCATGCTTAATTCTATTAATTATGCCCTTAGTACTGAAAACTTAGGGAAAATTGTTAGGAAAGGAATGGTTAAAGAATGGAGCTATTTCTGTGATGCCTTCATTAAAACTTTTTCAGGAAAAATTAGTAATTTTGATGCTGTTACCCAGTCCATGCTAACTATGATGTGTATGCTCTTAAATGATAAATTCTATAATTTTGGCACATTAGTTATGTATGAGATAGCTGCAAAGTTGGGTAAAAACGAAACTAGGAGCAAGAATATCTACTTTGCTAGATTTTTAATGCTCTTAGCACTGCATGTATCTGAGAATAAGCTATCCATTGCTAACCCGGATAGCAAGTTCCAATGTTTTGTTCAGGAGAAGAGAGTCTTAAGTGACCTAATTCGAATGAACCTCAATGCAGGAGTACAATTGGTATATCTACCAATTGTTCAGGTAACTATCTCTAACTCTGAAACCCCTATCTCCAACCCCCAAATTTTTTTGCCTTCTAGTGTCACAATGGAGTCTGTAGTTGTGACCAAACAGGCTCCTACCAAAGTGACCAAATCCAGAGTTCCAAAACCACATTCTAAAAAGCAAACCTCAAGTGTCTCTCAAAAGAAACCTGTTGTAAAATCTACCAAAACTCTTGAGGGGAGTGTAAAGGTGGTAGTGAGTGGTGAGGGACAGGGTGAACATCAAAGAAGCCCTAAGGATAAGGAAGGAGAGATGAGTGCAACCACCATTTCAGTCTCTCAAAAGACTGCTAATGTAACTACAGGCCAAATTCTAGTTACACTCTCTCAACAGAGTGTGACTACTGAATCAAGTTCCCCACAAGGAACACTGCACAAGAGGGTTAGAGACACATATAGCCCAATCTCAAAAACCTATGGAAGAATAGTGAAATCTAAAACCACAGGGGAATCACAGGGTGCACACACAGTACAGGAAACTGTACCTTCTCAAACTCAGTTTGATGTGGCTTCAATAAATGTGGAGTCACAGCCCCTGGATCTCAATCTTCAAATCGATACACATTACAATCCACCATCACCAACTCCATCTCTGGATGTGGATATGATATCTACATCAATTCCTGATTCTCCATCTTTAAGATTCTTGGAGAAGCCCCACTCTGAAATTGGTGGTCATCATCTTTTAGGTGATTTGTTGGACCATCAATCTTCCCTTCCAGAATTCTCAACACAGACTGTGGCCTCGAACTTAAAATCAATCTCCACAGATTCAGTGTTGGTTTTCTCTTCAACGGATAAAATTATTCCTTCCTCAACGGATATCCTTCATTCGTTGACAAGTGTTTCTCCATCAACGGATGCGCCTCTGTCTAGCCATCCGTTGACAGCTATAACTACTCCATCAACAGATATTCCTTATCCGTTGATAACTCACTCTACCACTGCTATATCTGACATTCCTATGTCAAGTGTGGAGGAGTTCTCAGTAGTTGAAACACTTTTAGGATTGAGGGAAGGAAGTGAGAGGTTGCCTTGTGAACAGGCAAAAGGAGAGCTAAATAATGAGAGGCTGGCCATTTCTTCCGGTCAGGCAAAAGGAGAGACTGAGAGTTCCACCTTAGTAGGTGAAGGTGAGGGTGTGAGAGGTGTGAGCCAAGGGGAGCCCTTGATGCAAGAAAAGAGAGATGAGAGGAGAGAAGGGACTACAGGAGAAATAAGGATGGAAGAAGCAGCCATTGCTAGTGGGTTAATGGAGGTTGAGGATGCAGCCAAGGAAATGGAATATCAAAGAGAATATCAGTCCATGATTGACTCCATTTCTTTGGATGCTGAAACCTTTACTCACCCTGTTCCTGCCTATCAAATTCTGGCACAACAAGGCAATGTGGAAGCAGAGGAGGCAATGCACCTAGTGCACACCTCACAGTCTCTACTTAGAGCTAAGGAATCTATAGCAGCTCTGCCAACCACTGCTGAGAGTGAAGAATTTGAAGATTCTGAAGATGAAGACAGCCAGAGCCCTGAAGATGAAGGTGGTAGCAGTATTCATGATTTTACATTTGCTCACAACTACACCTATCATCAACTTGATATGGAAATCATAAGGCAATATAAATCTGCCCTGGCTGAGCACCCAGAAGCAGATCCACAGAGAAAGGTTGTTCTTCAACAGGCAATTGACTCCCTTAAGTTACAAAAGATGCAAATGGTGATTCAGAGATCCAACTTAGAGGAGTTCAAACAAGAAATCAAGGATGTGAAGATCTCTGTGGATTCCAAGCTAGAGCAACTAGCTCCTACAGCCACTCAGAGGGTGTTGCAACAAAGGTTCATCAAAGAAGACAACCTGGCTAAGTCTTTGCAACTACTCAACTTAAGAGTGGAAAAGATGGAATCCCAGATGGAGCAATTTCTTCAACATCAAAAACTGCAAACCCAACTGCTAGAAAAGTTAGTTGCAGCCCCAACTTCTAATCAAACCCTTGATGCTAACAAAAAGGGGGAGAAAGTGGAAGAGGCTGTGGCAACTACAAGTCAAATCTTAATTTCTGAAAGAAGGGAAGCAGCAAGTGAGGGGGAGCAGCAGCCTACCATAGTGGTCAATCCACAGGACTTCATTGTCACAGCTTCCCCCAGCAAATCCAAACCTGTACAAGTAGCTCTATCTGAAGAGTTTGATTTTTCAAACTTGACAGAAGAGGAAAAGCTAGCCAAAATTGAAGCTCTACAAAAGATGAAAGAGGAAAACTATGAAAGGATAATGAGGACAGAAAGATTGATCAATCAATCTATTGCATCAACTCTGTTCTCTAGCCAAACCTCAGCTCCAACAATATCTACCACAATTCTGAAGGTGCTCACTCCAGCAATTGTGGCTCCTACATTTTATGATGCTGAGCCTTCTCATGTTAAAGAATTTGAACCCTACATCAAAACAAGACCCTACTCACCACCAAAAGCAAATGGGAAGAACAAGTTACAACTGGACTTTCCATTTCCCAAGGATGATGAAGGGAAGCTGATGGGTACGCAAATTAAGGAATTCAAGGAGAAGACTAACAGTTGTGTAAGAGAATGGATGGCTGTAATCATAAGGAATGGAAAAGTTCTAAACATATCCAACAGCCATCCTAGATTTGTTGAAGCCAAGACAGAAGAGACTTCAAGGCTGCTAAGAGAATCTCAACCAAGCACTGAATATCAATATGAAAACTCAGATGAGAAGCAAGCAAGGCTGGCTCAAGAGTTAATGGATGAGGTAGAGGATGAATTGAGGGAACCTGAGGAAGTCCCCAAATTCAAAAAGAAAGGGAAATCAGTCCCCAAATCCAAATCTAAGAGAATAAAATCAAAGGCAAGGAGGCCTGTCTCTCCAGAAATTGAAAACAAGGAGACAGTTGGTTCATCACAACCTATTGATGTAAAAGTATTCAACCCAGCTGTGAATTTCCATGGTGAGCCTATAGTACCTAAAGAGGAACCAATGAATCTTGACTCCATTGAGGTTCCTTCATTCTTGCTG
The DNA here is from genome assembly GCA_036435485.1 of Saposhnikovia divaricata. Taxonomy (NCBI): domain Eukaryota; kingdom Viridiplantae; phylum Streptophyta; class Magnoliopsida; order Apiales; family Apiaceae; genus Saposhnikovia; species Saposhnikovia divaricata. The sequence continues at coordinate 19,450,470 of CM071599.1, read as the reverse complement.
AAGCCTCAACAGAAGCCCATACAGAAGAAAAGGAAACCAAGGAAGCAACCTTCAAAGGAACCAATTCAAGTTGTTAGGGTACCTGCTATTGTCAGGCAGCCAATCTTGGAAAACAAGGATGATTTTATCTATCAGGCAGATATTGAAGAATACTCTGGCATGAATCTTTATCTGGATGAATTGTCAGAAGTAAGAGGGATTGACAAATATAAACATTTGCCTGAAAGATTGATCTTTGTATACAAGGGAGGAAAGGAAAGGACATGGCCACTACAAAGGGTTCTTGGAGAAAATTATCATACCTTAACCAAAGTGTTCTCTGCAATCAAGAGATACACAGGGTTCTCCAAGATAGCAAAAGGGGAGATACTGGACAGAATAGAACAAATAAGGAGGGAATGGAACTCACCATCAAGTCTACCAAGGAAAATGAAGATCCCATACAATGGACAGAAAATCCACCTTCAACCCTTCTGGATGATGGAGTTCGGGGATGAAGATGGTAACAGGAGATTCTTCAGGTTAGAAGACCAACTACCAAAGGCTAGTTCTCAATACCTGAGATGGTTGCAACAAAAGCTAAATCCAAAGGTAGATGAAGAAGATGCCTTCTATAGGCAACTCCAAATACAGATTGAGTCCAACTCTGCCAAAGAAGGAAAATCAAGGGTGATGCCAACAAGAGAAAAGAAACAGTCTTAATCTGCTCAGTCTAGAGGAGCACTTCTCTGTAAATTTCTCAAACTTTCAGTTTTTAATTTTTGTAGCTTAATACAATTTATGCATTGTTCTTTATATATCTTTAGGAATGTTTTGTTATCATCAAGGTCCTGAATTTATGCTTTATTGCCATCAAGTATAAATTGGGGGAGATTGTTAGGAATATGTTGTACTTGATGATAACTTCACAATCAATCAAATTGTTTAAGGTTTTGTAGCTGTCAACGGATGAGGATTTATAACTCTATCCGTTGACAGGTAGCTCATCAACGGATGAGGTTTTGTAGCATACTGCAAGTATCTCTATGTTATCAGTTGATAGTGTTTTTATCCATAGTCATGTTGACTATCAACGGATAGGCAGGATAGGGTAGCCAATTGTAAATAAGCTATGCTATGTAATTCTGTCTAAGTGAAAGTGTATCAACGGATGAAGACAAAACTCTATCAACGGATACAACTCAAATCCACTCTATCAACGGATACAGCTCAAGTCTCAATATCAACGGATACCGCTCAATACATCGTCAACGGATGTCAGTGTACAATATCAACGGATAATCATTGACACTGTGTTCTATGATTAGCTGGGGATTAGCAGTTGATAAGGACATGTTTGACTGACAGATCACATGGGTTGATAGTAGATACAAAAAGCAGTATGGCAGCCATACTTTGGAAACACAGAAGAAAGAAGCATTCTATTTACACTATGAATACAAGAAAGGTGCAGGAGACATGTCTGAACACAAGGACAACCTTTCGGCTACATGTGTATTTGGAGTGTAGTAGCAAGTCAACTAGAATTAGATTAATATTATCTTATTCCAGTAGTACTTGTAAAACTGGGGATTTATAACCAAGTGTAGGAACTCTTTGTAGGTTAAGAAAACAGATACATCTTGCTTAGGGTTTCTATTGAATATTCTTAGAAAGCAAAGAGTTGTAAAACAGAAGCTGTGTACTTTTGTATCACAGAGTTTTCTTCGAATAAAAGCTTCAGGTGGTGCATTTAACCACCTGATTTTTATGTGTTTGTGCATTTATCTTTTACAAGCAATTATCTAAGTATAGATTTCTGGAGTTCTTATCAGAAATTTATAAATATCAAGAATTGTATTCAACCCCCCTTCTACAATTATACAAGTGTGTAATCTGGGAATAACAATATAATAGATAGATAGATATTGATGATTATATTTTTTTTTATAATCATTATTTACAATATTTTATTTTAATTTTAATTTAAATTATTTAACATTAATTTAAATAATGATATCCATGGTTTAAAACTTATATTATAAAATTTTAAAATAAATATGTCGTTGATGGAATTCAAACCTTGAAATGTTAGTAAATTAATTTAATCATATAATATATATATATAATCATTCGATCTAACGGTTCTTATTTTTTACTAAAAATCTAACGGTCATTATTCGTAGTATACAGTTTTGTCTTATATTTTGTTAGTGATAAGAAGATTTGGTGTGATATTTTTTAGTATACATTAATTATTTCAAAATTATATTTTAAATTAAAAGTTAACGTGTTTAAATTAGGGAAAAAAAATTTTTGATTGCAAGATATAAAAAAAATGCAAAATAATAAAGAAATCGAGAAAGTTAGTTTAATAATGAAATCAATTAATATTTAAGTGAATAAAATGTGTATTATAGAGAAAAATAATGGATGTGATTAAAATTTATATTATTAATTTTTGCTATTTTTAGAAATTTCAGAAGTGTAAGAAGTTGAAAATGACAAAAGACCATTTCCAACACTATTTTCAAATTCATCTTCAAATATTCACCCTTTTTACTTCATATTATTATTTTCTCTCCAATAATTACTCTAAATAATTAGGTAACTATTATAATACACTCAAAAATCATTACCACGGAATTTTTTTTCTTAAGTCTACCTCAAAATTCTTTGTCTCTTTGCTTACTTATTTGAAGATGGCTCGAGATACATGTATTACACTTTTTAGTAACTAAATAAATATTAAGATCTAAGATCTAAACATTTTTTCAATGAGATGGATTTTTTTTATTTTATTATTGGTAAAATGACATATCATTTAGGCATGTTTTTCGATAAAAACATGCCTATGCATTCAAAGCTCGTGTGACATAGTGTCTATTATGAGAAACTGCTTCAAAATTTTGTGCCCTAACAATTATGCAAATTAAATATATGCAATTTATTATTTTTGCAAAAATATTCTTTTAATAACTTTGATATCAAAATCATTCATAAATGTTCATATATATGTGTTCTAATTTGTTTTTTTACCTCTATATATTGTAAGTTTTTTTTTACTCTTTAATGAAAATAAAAAAATGAGTCCCTAATTTAATTTTCGCGATGTCTTCATTCGAGAATATAACTCATTTCATGTTCCACTTTTTTGATTGGTTAATTAAGTTTAGTTGGATTTCACTAACATCAATAAATTAATATTGGTTGTTATAAATATGATGATACTATAAATAATTATTATTGGTTATTATAAATATGATGATATAAATTGATGTTAGTGGAATCCAACTCAACCTAATTACCCAATAAAAAAAATGAAATATGGAGTGGCACACATAAAGTGGTGTAAAAGATTTGCACTCATTAGGATGATACTGCAGTAATTAGCTAGACACGATTGTGATTAGTACTATAATACAACATTAAACAATTATCGTATTCCCCATTTATGATTAGCGTTCTTGGTGAAATTTGACAATAAAATCCGCAAGGCAACAGTTACTTCCTGCAAAAAATAAAGGGTTAATGAGCAAAATACCCTATAATATAGAGAAAAAGGATCCTGTCACAAAATACATTTATATTTGATTGGGCACGCAGGACTAATTAAAAACTTCTGTTTTTACTAAAATGCCAATACTATATTTGTATATAAATTTCACGTATCTCAGAAAATTTACCTGAGATACATGTCAGGCTCTCCAATCTCATGTAATATATGTGTAGTAACATATATACACTTGTAATATTAAAAGGACCAAATACATTCCTTTATTTTATTTTAGAGTACAAAAAGACCCTTTTAGTTATTTTTTTTCTTAACCATGGTTAAAAATTAATTTAGAATTATCAATATTTAATATTACTAATTTCAGTAATGTATTATTGCTCCTAAACTTTATAAGGTTTTTTTGCTCTTAATTTGAAATTTTTAAAAACATGAAATTAAAATTATATTTCAAGTTAATATAAACTCCTTATGTTTCCTCTTAAAATCGCTTGATTTTTTGGCACGTACTTTATTAAAATTTCTTTTTGTAAATTAGAATTTTGATTGTACATTTTTATTCACAAAAAAAAATATTTTGAAAAAATATAATATTTACTTTGCAAACAAAACTCATTAAAGTATCTGTCAAAAGTCAAGCAACTATTAAAAAGAAACAAAGGAGTTTATATAAAGTTTTAGACTACTACAAACCAACTCAATATGGTAATACAAAATCTATAATATTTTGGTAATTATCCACAATTTTAAAATTAATTTCTTATCATAAAATATTGTATTGTCAACAAAAATAACTTATCTTGCTAGGATTTAGAGTATTCTCATTTAATTCATTAAGTAGGATATAGGTGTGTAATCTACAAACTAACCGTCAATTTATTACCAGAAAATCACCATTTTTTGTCAATGTCCAAAGAAACAAACGGGATTGTAAAATAAGGGGAAATATTTATGTATGTATATGCATGTATCATATAATATATTTGTATAATATTTAAATAGATGGCCGAGAGTTTATAAATATAAAAAATTAGTAAAAACGATTCTAATTTTTATTATAAGAGTGATTTATAATTGAGCAATATATATATATATATATATATATATATATATATATATATATATATATATATATATATATATATATATAGAAACCCGTTTTCTATGTTTTTAAATTTTACCAAACTTTTTTTTACTGCCTTTTTTTTGCTAAATAATTTTACCAAACCTGCCATACAGATACAGATTTACAATACAAACTAGTTGATAAAGCCGCGCTTCGCGGCGGCGTTATAATTTTTATTTTTAAAAAAATTCAATACATTTATGTTATATTATAATATTAATATTAAATTTCAATAATTAAATAATCTTCTCTAATGAATCATTTTCTTGTTAAATACGATTCTTTCGATTGAGCCGCTCTCTCGTTAAAATCGAAATCCCAACTTTTTAACATATATTATAAAGACTTATATAATATTTTTTATCCATAAAATCGAACCGTAAAATTAAAAAAAAATATGACTACAGCATCAAATTCTAATAGCTAATACAATCTTTTCTAGCGAGCCGTCTTCTCGTTAAATACGTTTCGAGCCGCTCTTATTTGAAATCGAAATTCTAACTTCACTATATAAAGAGAGTAAATTCCAATTTTTATATTCTTTAAACTTTCTAATATTTATGGAGTTTTAAAAGATGAAAATACATCTTTTATTTTCTATATATTATAGATATTCTTGTATTTATTTACAGTTTCCGCATGGAAATGTCTTTCTGTTATGTTAACATATCAAAAAATTAAAATTAAAATACGAAGACTTTTCGTTACGGGAATAATTTTACATTTATGGATATATTTTTGTGATGCAAGTATAATTAACTTGTACAAAAAAGTTAAAATAAAAGATTTCTAGGAAAAAAGATGTATAGTTTTAAAAAATCGTATAAGATGTCTCCACCGTCCTCGTATTATACTTCCAATAAATCATTTTATTTTATGTATTAATTATATATTTAAACATCTTTTATACGATCTTATCTAATGACAGCTTTCTTGTTAAATACAGTTATTACTATTGATTCGCTCTCTCGTTAAGACCAAAAACCTAACTTTTACATATATTACTTGTATGATAATGTTTATCCATAAAAATCAAATCCTAAAAATAAAATAAAATTTATAACATCATATGATATTTTAATAGCTAGTACGATCTTTTATATTAAGCCGTCTTCCCGTTAAACACGTTTCGAGCCGCTCTCGTTTGAGATTGAAATTCTAACTTCATTACATATTATTGATGATACTTATTTTACACAACAATTTTTTTCCTTAAAATCAAAACCTAAAAAATAGAGTGAATTCCAATCTATACTTTCTCTAGATTTTCTAAAAATTTTGGAGTTTTAGAAAATGAAAACACATCTTATTTTCTCTTTATATTATAGATACTCCTGTATTTATTTAGGATTCTTGCATGAGATTGTTCTTTTACTCATTATTTTTTTTATTATGTTAACACATCAATTCTTTTCTTTTTAAATACGGTGACTTTTTTCATGACAATAGTATTGGATTTATGAATAAATTTTCCTAATATTAGTATAATTAACATATATAAAAAATATATAATTTAAGAAAATCGTACTTTCTATAAAATATATAATTATATGTCTGCTCTATATATTCAAACACCTATTCTAGTTCTAGTAGAACTTTTATTTATATATTTTTTCTATAAATTCTAACTCTTATTCTCAATAAATTCGAATTCCTATTCTACTTCCAATAGAACTTTTAATCGTATGCCTTATAAATACTTATTATACTTCCAATAGAACTTTTAATCATATGTCTTTCCTATAAATTCGAACTCTTCTCCTTTATAAATTCGAACACCTATTCTACTTCTAATATGCTAATTGATATTTTTATATTTATTAGTGTTTAAAATTCTAGCAAATTAGAAAAGTCGATTGAGACGATATTAGAGCGCCACCTAAACTCCCGCTATCCTCCTTTATATATATACTAGTTGATAAAGCCGCGCTTCGCGGCGGCGTTACAATATTTTTTAAAAAAATTCAATACATTTACGTTATATTATAATATTAATATTAAATTTTAATAATTAAATAATCTTTTCTAATGAATCAATTTCTTGTTAAATACGATTCTTTCGATTGAGCCGCTCTCTCGTTAAAACCGAAATCCCAACTTTTTAACATATATTATAAAGACTACACCTATTCTAGTTCTAGTAGAACTTTTATTTATATATTTTTTCTATAAATTCAAACTCTTATTCTCTATAAATTCGAACTCCTATTCTGCTTCCAATAGAACTTTTAATCGTATGCCTTATAAATATTTATTATACTTTCAATAGAACTTCTAATCATATGTTTTTCCTATAAATTCGAACTCTTCTCCTTTATAAATTCGAACACATATTCTACTTTTAATATGCTAATTGATATTTTCATATTTATTAGTGTTTAAAATTCTAGAAAATTAGAAAAATCGATTGAGACGATATTAGAGCGCTACCTAAACTCCCGCTATCCTCCTTTATATATATACTAGTCGACTAAGCCGCGCTTCGCGGCGGCCATATAATTTTTTTAAAAAAAATTTAAATAAAAATCATTTAAGAAAAAAAATGACAAAAATATTTTTATAATATCAATATAAATTGGTGAACACAATCTTGTGTAAATTAAATATACATAGATAATAAGATAAATTATTCATATATTTTTCTATACCGATTTTGTTTTACGAGTTTTTAGGCCGACACCCGTTGTATATATTATAAAAATACTAATATATATACAACTAAAAATAAAATATATACTTATTTTTTATGTCAATTTTGTATCACGTTTTCTTGGGCCGATATCCGTTGTAATAAATACATATAAACCGCATTTCGCGATGGCCTTCTTATATTTTAATTTTTTTTTCAAAATATATACTATTAATATAACAAAATAAACTATATACTTATTTTTTATATCGATTTTGTGTCACGTTTTCTTAGGCCGACACCCGTTATAATAAATACATAAAAATAAAAAAGCATATTTGATTGAATTAATTAACAGAAGACGTTGGAATGTTATGATCAAGAACAATAAGAAGATAATAATGATAAATTAACAATTGACAATAAATAAATAAATGGAGAATGGTAAATGTTCAAACCTTTTCTATCAAGTTTTTCAAGTACTTTTACTTCTCAAACAGAAAAAGATCTCCTAATTCTTGTTCACACGATCAAATGTTTCCGTACCAAGATCACTAAAAAAAATACAAAAGCAAAAGCAATACTTCTAATCCACAATTACAACTAAAAAGTCTGAAATCATAACAAATCATTAATTAGCCACTGACAATAGAAATTAACCACACAATAATATTAAAATTAGCATGAAAAACCTCAAACCGAGAGATTAGAAAAGCTTAAAAAAATACTTTGAATCGAAAAAAATTACATGTATGATGATGTATTTGAAATAACAAAAAAAGTTGTTACACACGAATTAACACAACATGCAAATAGATTACGAACAAAAGTTACTCACCATTGTGCCTATCCATTAACAATTTCACATGCTTCAGTAATTGACTACACCAAACAATTGTCAACCATGTAGCCTTTAATAAAAAAATAAAATTTGATATTAGTAATATACGTACAAAATTCCTTTTGCATGCAACGTTCATTCTTTAACTGGAATATACATGTATGTACGAAAACCTATATTGTCAATCATGATCATGGTTGTAAAAATCGGTAATTCGTACAAATCGGTGATGGTACCGATTTAAAATTAATTGGATAATTGATGATTAATCGGAAGGATTAATCGGAGTATTAATCGGATATTATAATAATATTTAATATATTAGTCTAATTTACAATTAAACATATTATTTTAAATAAATTTACAGGATTAATCGGATTTCAAAAATCGAATCGATTGATTATCTCGTATAGAATTAATCACAGAGAATTAATCGATTAAATCGAGAATTTTTAGAACTATGATCATGACTCATAAAATTAATATAAAATTAACAATATAATTATAGCTACAAACAAAATTAGGAGATGAGTAGATGACTAATCATCTATGTTAAGCGTGCTAATAATAATATATATATATATATATATATATATATATAAAGGAAGAAAAAGGATTGGATTCTTACACGATTCATAGATGCGGTCATAGTCATAGTCCACGAATGTTCATTGAATTGAATAAATAAATAAAGAGCCAACAAAAAGTCTGCTACCCTGCAAACATGAACATAATCCAATTGTAGTAGGAGTAAATATGAAACACAATTATTGACAAATATGATAAAGGTATACCGATCATGATATAAAATTTTTTAAAATCATGTATCGTATACGAAGACATCTGAATCAGAAGACCTTAAAAAAACCAAAATATAAAAAAAACCTTAAAAATTAACAAAAAAATAAAGAAAGAAAAAAGGTTACAAACATGTTGATAAAATTTGATTGTTGGAAGCCGTGATTGTATATATATAAGAAAATAAAATTTCTTTTCTATTTCGAATATGTAAAATTAACTTCTTCTTCTCTACAAATTCAAAAACCTTTTCTATTTCGAATATGTTAATCTTAACTTAATGTTAAAAAAGAAGTTTTGATTTCTTTTCTAAAAAATAGGGCCTAAAGAAGGAAGTTTTAATTTTGATATTTAAAATAAAGGAGCTCTAGAAAAATAGGTAAATATGATTCGAGCGATTCTAGAGCTCCTGCGGGTCCTCCTTTATATATATATTGATATATAGATAGATATTGATGATATACAATATCGAAGGTTTTCATATAACCCAGTCCAACAACACAAAACCCGACTCTCCGAAGCCCAAACAGCCCACCCCCAATTTCATCCCCATCATCTTCAACCTAACCATAAATCAAAACCTATAAATTGAAACCAAAACCCCAATTTTCCCTCCAATTGAACCCACCAAAATGTCACAAAACGAAGAAGACGAAGAAATCTACGCCGGAATGCGAGCTAGCTTCCCAATCTCTTTCGGCAAACAATCCAAATCCCAAACCCCTCTCGAAACCATCCACAAATCCACTCTTCGCTCCGTCGACGCCTCGAAAAATGCTTCCAAAGAGCCTAATCCTTTCCCTTCTCTATCCTCTTCCTCCAAATCATGGCTTGATTCGCTCAAAAAGAAACCTAACCCTAACCCTAGGTGTAGTGAGGAGGTGAGTGGTGGTGATGATGTTGTTATCGGGCCGGGAAGGCGTAGTTTGGGTACTGTGGTGGAGGAGGATGAGGAGGAGAGTGAGGATGAGATGATTGGGCCGCCGAGGCCTCCGGTGAGTGGTGGTGGGGAGGATGATGAGGTGGAGATTGGGCCTCCGAGGCCTCCGGTGAGCGGTGGTGATGATGAGGAGGTGGAGATTGGGCCTCCGAGGCCTCCGGTAGGTGTGGTTGGGTCGGATAGTGATGATGATGATGATGATTTGGTTGGAGATGATGGTGAATTGAATCGGTATCGGATTCCGTTGAACAATGAAATTGTTTTGAAAGGTCACACTAAAGTGAGTATTTCTTGTTATTTGTAGTATAATTTCATGTTGTACGAATTCGACGACCGAATTTCAGAAATTTAAGTCTGTTTTTAGGGGTTTACTTAAGGTGTGTATGGTAGCCCATTGATTAAGAGGCAGTGACATGTTATGCGTACATAGTTTTGTGTTTATGTGTTAAAAGTTCACACTAAAGTTAGTATTCAAATTGTTATTTACTTTCTAAGCATTATGTATATCAGTATATGTATCTTTTGATGACAAAGGGATAGTAGTAGATTTTGTGATGCGAATAAAATCTGGACTTTAGAAATGTACGTTGGTTTAAAAAATTTGGAAATCAATGTAAGGTGTTAATATTAGCTGATAGATTGAGCTAACATTATAATTGGGAAATTGATGTTTTTGTCAGGTTTTTTCTACTCTTGTTAGTGATTGTTCAGGATATAGAGTTCTTTTAGGTTGTTAATAAAAGAAATTAAGAAATTAATAGTATAATATGATGAATAACTTAAATGATATTGAGCTAAAATATGCTGAATCCGAATCGTATAAATGTATGTCTGTTAAAAGTTTGAATATTTAGTTAAGGTGTTTATGTTGGTTAGCGGATTAAGTGATATTACCATGTATACATAATTGCATGTGTAATTTTTGATTTGATGCGGTTGGCAGGTTGTTTCTGCCCTTGCTATTGACCATTCAGGATCCAGAGTTCTTTCGGGTAGTTACGACTACACAGTTAGGATGTATGACTTCCAAGGGATGAATGCTCGTTTAGAATCATTTAGGCAGCTTGAGCCATTTGAAGGTCACCAAGTACGTAGTCTAAGTTGGAGTCCTACTGCTGATCGGTTTCTGTGTGTTAGTGGTTCTGCAGTGGCAAAGGTAAGTTTACTTCTTTTATTAATTATTTCTGTATTGATGTCGATTGTTGTGAACACATGAAATTGGATATTGGGTATGGGGGAGGTTTTGGACTTTAGAATGGTTTGATTCAGTTTCCAGTTGCTGGAGATTTATACGTGTGTGATATGACATTTTGTCAGATTTATGACCGGGATGGATTAACACTGGGCGAATTTGTGAAAGGGGACATGTACATACGTGACCTGAAAAATACAAAGGGCCACATATCTGGATTGACTTGTGGGGAGTGGCATCCTAAAGAGAGAGAGACTATCTTGACGTCATCAGAGGATGGTTCATTGCGTATATGGGATGTAAATGAGTTTAAGACTCAAAAGCAGGTAGCTGTTTATTTTCTTTTCTGACTTATGTGTAGTTTCTTTATTTTTCTGCCACACTAGCTGTGAATTAGTGGATGAATGGTCACAATAAGTTACCCGTCTGGTATTGACAACGGACTACTAAGGGAATTTATTCACATTAATGTGTCTAAACTATGGTTTTGTCAAGCTAATTAATATATATTCTCCACCACTCTTATACTTCTAAATTAACTCGTGTCTATCCCACTCTTATCTAACGAAGACATCAATTTAACTTGTAGGCCATCACGTACTCTCCAACTCGATCACTTTTTCAATACTCATATGTATATGTTAGGCATATGTTACATTAAAACTAAGGGGAATTCTAGGACTGTTTATTTTAACTGTTGTAAACAAGTGTAGAGTTTGGAGAGGGGAGTGGCAGAATGGATAGCTCCTGTAAATTATAATTGGAAACCGTTAGTTTTTGTTGGCTTCCTTACCTCCTATCAGTAAGCAGTATATGCTAAATAAGAAGTTTTGGGCTGCGAATTTTCATGAAGTGCATGCTGGGAAAGGTTGTATGCATCAGTAACACGCCATAATGTCGGTTTGGTACAGTAAATAACAACCATTAGATCTTAAGACAGATATATGAGATCCGTTAGATGTAAAATCTAAACTGCTTCCAGAGGTTTAAGGTTCAGACCCTGTCAACAGCATGTATAATTAACATTTAATTATTTATTTTCTAAACTAATCTCAGAGGTTCAACTTCGAATCCTGTCAACATATTATAGTTAAACATTTACATTATCTTTTTTTCAAGATATAAGCAAAGAATCATGAATCAAAATACCATCAATAATATATATATATATATATATGTGTGTGTGTGTGTGTGTGTGTGTGTGTGTGTGTATTATATTCTGTTATATAATTTATTTTTTTACTAATGAAAAAATATATATTAAAATATATATCACACGGGTTATAAGCTAGTAATAGTATGGATTTCTATCTTAGAAGATTTGTCTATTGTAAATTATTGTGTCTGTGGTTTCTTGATTGTATCCGAGCTCAGTTTCAGTAGCAAGCGGTGTGCAAAACTGAAACTTGCAAAAGCTATACAAGTCTTCAAAAGCTTTACAAGTCTGTTATAAGCTTTTGATTATGGTAGGCAGTTCTTTTTGTGGGTTTTCTCACAAACATGTTTGAAATGGATGTAAAAATGAAAATTAAAGTTCTCTGTATAGTAATCAAGTTATACATGCATTTGTTAAGTTTTAGTATTTTAGTGGATCTGAAATCTCGCTCTATTTGCAAATTACTAAAAGGCCTTAGCGCATCGGTGTGGTGTGACTACTACTTAAAAATGACTGACTTTGGTGTAGGTTATTAAACCAAGACTTTCTAAACCTGGTAGAGTTCCTGTTACAACATGTACTTGGAACCGTGACGGAAAGTGTATTGCCGGTGGTATTGGAGATGGATCGATCCAGGTACTACTTGCAACGTTTTTACTCCACTGTTGACTACGATTTAAGCTATTAAGTTTTTTTTTATTTGTATTATTCATTTTTCAGATATGGAATATTAAGCCTGGATGGGGAAGCAGGCCGGATATCTATGTCCCGGCAGCTCACTCTGATGATATTACTTGTCTTAAGTTTTCTAGTGATGGTAAAACTCTGCTGTCAAGAAGTTTTGACTGTTCACTAAAGGTAAGTTCACTTTAAGAAAGATTTTTTTACAAAGCAGGTTTTTCTTTTGTTACGTGTTTCATTTACTTATGTGAGGAGGATCTCAATTACTTTCCATTTGGCAATATTTATTTACTATTGTAGGTCTGGGATCTGCGCCAAATGAAGGAGCCTGTTCGTGTTATAGAGGATCTTCCAAATAATTATCCACAATGTAATATTGCTTTTAGTCCTGATGAACAACTTTTCTTGACTGGAACATCTATTGAGAGAGATAGCACAAAGGGAGGCCTGCTATGCTTTTATGATCGTGCAAAACTTGAACTTGTTTCAAAGGTTGGAATATCTCCAACGTATAGTGTTGTGCAATGTGCTTGGCACCCGAAGTTAAACCAGGTAGATGCACAAAACCTATATATGAACATTGATTACATTTTCTTGGTAAAAATAAATATAAAGTATAATGCTTTTTATCAAGATTAGATAAATTATGTCAGGCCTATTTATTACTTACTATCTTTTCGTCACCGGATATCTTTTACGATAGATAGTTGGATAAATATTACTCGAACTTATTGTTTTACAGGTCTTCGCCACTGTAGGTGACAAACACAACGGGGCAACTCATGTATTATATGATCCATCCCTCAGCGAGAGAGGAGCTCTTGTCAGTGTAGCACGTGCACCTAGGAAAAAATCTATTGATGATTTTCAGCCTCAACCTCAGATCCACAACCCTCATGCACTACCTTTATTCAGAGACCAGCCAAGCCGTAAACGTCAGCGTGAAAAGATATTGAAGGACCCACTTAAGTCGCATAAACCTGAAGTTCCCATGAACGGGCCTGGGCATGGTGGTAGGGTTGGTACAACCAAGGGAAGCTTGTTAACACAGTATCTTCTTAAGGTAATATCCATACAAATATTTTACTTTTATGCAGCAGACATTTTTTTTAATCTGATAAAGGAAACTTACGTTAAGTTGCTATTGCAGCAAGGTGGCTTGATTAAAGAGACATGGATGGACGAAGATCCAAGAGAAGCTATCCTGAAATATGCTGATGTGGCCGAGAAAGATCCTAAGTTTATAGCTCCAGCATATTCTCAAACGCAGCCTGAGCCAGTTTTTGCAAAGTCAGATTCTGAAGAGGATGAGAAATAATCTCAGGATACGTTGTACCTTACATTAGCTTACATTGCTAAATGCAAAGTGAGTTTATTCACATCGGCTTGACAATGTGGAAATCTTGAATAAAAGGCCTAATAATTCAAGATTTGTTGTAATTTGTAAAGTTTAGTTCTGCCTTGTATTGGAGCTCTATAGATGACCAGTTTTATTTACCAATTTAGTAAAAGTAAACAGTTATATTTTTGGGGGTTTTAAACACCTCGCTGTTTTATACTTATCTGTAGACCATAAAGTTGTGTCTGAAATTTGTCGGACACAATTTTAAAAAATGACTATATTTTATTATGTAGTATTTTACAAAAGCAAATTATGGTAGTTGGAATATTTGCATTGTGGAAGGAATATTAAAACATGATTATCTCTCTGCTTCGAATTATTTGTCGATTTAACTTTTAGCTTCAGCACCTATTGCAAGATGGATGGTAAAAAAACGAAAAATTTTGTTATAGAGATCCCGTATACCTTACGAGTAGCCTGTGAGATCTGATCCGATTCAACTAATTTTGGCACATTTTTTGAAGTGCTTGTCCATCGTTATAGAAGTCTGATGCAATTTCTTTCAAAAAAATGTAATGTTTGAGAATATTGTTAATTTATTATCAAAGTTTTACACTAATATCTCTTTATTTGTTTAATTAATCCGAAAATCGAGAAAAACTTATCAATACCAATATACCATACTGCACTAAATTAGACTCATTTGTGCGAAAAAGTTTATAGGTCAAATTTAGATTTTATATTTTGTAAATTACTTTCTCCGTGTTAAATCAAAGATTGATTGAAAATTTTATATATTATATAATTGAGAAAAAAATATATTTTATCATTGAAAAATACGTTTAGTGCATTTTAAGATGTAACTTTCGATTTTTAAAAATATAAACTAAATAATTTCTAATGTTTAATCAGAAATGGATCAATTTGATTACTAAAAAGTAAAATGCACGTATAATATGCACACGTATAATTAGTGACGGAAGAAGTAACTTTCGTTAATTAAAATATACGTAATTCTTACAAAAAACCACCAAATAACCTTATGTGAATAATTTTCAAATTTTACTGTATTTGGCCAGACGTCTTTTTCATCTTGTTTTCAATGGAAAATGTAGATGAATTTCCATCTGTCGCAAACAGTAAAAAACGTAAACCTTTTAATTATTGCAGTTGCTGGGATTTTGGTTTCAAAATCAATATCATTTAATATTGAAAAAGCATTATAGGCTAACTATAAAAAGGATTAATATGATAAAACATGGCAGCTATATCTCTTTTAAATGCCCAAACACACCTATGATTTTGTTGCAGCATTTTCAAAAGTACAATCCTTAGCCAGCAAAAAAACTAAACTATTCTATATGCTCAGAACTTATCTATGATTTTGTTACAATGCTATCCAACACTATCCACTGCCATTTGCCAACAAACCAACTAAATCGGCATGACAAGATTTCTCACACCCCCTAAAAAATCATAAAAAAATGTTTTATTGATGATTCATTGCGAGTGCTCTGGTGCAGGAGTCAATAAAGAACCAAAATTCTTCCAGTAAAATTCGCAAAGGAGTCATGCATGCTTGAAAAGTTTCATGCTAAGCCAATGAAAATAAACCGCAACAATAATGATAGGAAGTGTCAATGGCACCAAAAAGCAGTAATATCTGCCATAATAAGAAACAAAAGTTAGAACTTGGAAGAGAGAATGAGAAGTAGAAGATGATGAAATTACTTAGAATGTTATAGAATATATAATAAATCTATATTGCAAGGACCTAAGAAACTGAGCTGCAATTCTTTTCCCTTAAAATGAAGAAACTGAAAGCTGCAACATATACAATGTCACAAGCTATAAACAAAAAAAAAAAAAAAAAATTATTAGTATAGTCCTCTATCAGAGCTCCGTTGTAAACTTTTTCAACAATGTTTGATATTTGTGCTGAAAACTGGAGTAAGATTTAAGGTTGCAATCTATTTTACACTCTTCTAGTGTGAACCTAAAAAAGAAAATGAGATTTTTACTACTAGATTATGAGAATCTTAAAGCAACATTAAATTTAACATTCTTCTTACTTTTTCTCTTTTATGGTTTATCAGAAACGTATTCACATTCTGGTACCGCAAAATAAAGAACTAAGTTCATTCTGTAACCCAGTGGAACAAACTAAAGAAGTCACTGTACTGAAACATCAAACAAGATACAGCAACATAATTAGAAAAATGGATTATTTTCGCATTGATACAGTAAATATGAGTTTAGATGCAAAACTTAAGAAAACTTTAGTTGTGGAATTAGATTATCACCTGTCATTTTGAATGGCTGCTACAAATTTATTTTCAGATGGTGGAAGTAACTTAGATATAATTGCAGCGTAAAGAAACCCCAAGAAAGTCAAGGAGCCAACGGAAACCATGATCAACCCTTGCACTCTTGAAGCATGCAAATGTAGAACAGACAAGACTTTCATTGAAGCGCACGAAACAGTCAAAAAATGCTGCTCGAGCAAAAGCGACTAGCAAAACCAGCTCTACATTCACCTCTCGCAAACAAGCCAACTATAAAGGGATAGAACAATTAGTTTTACACCCCTCTATATAAGAACATAAAATCTGAAATGGAAACTAAGGCAGCTCTTTGCTTTGAATTAAAAGCAAGCCAAGATGATTGAATACCCTACCGGATACCAGAGGAAATTAGAGCTGGTGTTCGTAGACTTCAGTTTAGGATTAAGAAGTGAGGAGTTCTGTGCCTCTGTAGAAGGTTTGAAACTTATACTAATCGGTCCAAAAAAAGGCAGGAATGTGAAGATTATCTGAACATACACCTCAAATGACATGGATAATTTGGACTAAACATAGATTGTCTTTTAATTCATTGTGAAATAGTCTTTACTCCACATCTTAAGGGAATGTTGTTACTTGTCTTAATAGCTATGCTGAAGTCGTAATTATCATGTTCTCTCATTTTTTTAAAGATATTTATTCACTTACATTTCTTATCCACCTATGCATGTATTAACCTTAACAAGGTTATACTTTTATTTAGAGATTGTAAAGCTAAATCACTTACCTTTTTGACGTAATCTGTTAGCCACTTAGCCTAATCATCATCATTTATGTAAATCACTTCCCTTTTGTTTCTGCTTATTTTAACTAACTCTTCTTGCATATTTTTCTCCAAATTGTATCCACAAAAATCTATAACATCGAAAAAGGGTTAAAAAGGATATATACACGTGGACCAAAATGCAACACACCAACGAAATGTGTCAGACATGTACCGCATACAGTAACAACTAGTACCTATAGTATCACTTATCAAGAACTGTTCACGTAACTTAGAATGTCTGCTGAGATCAGTTTAAAGACGCAGATAGTGTGGTGCTGTGCCCAACACAATGGAAAACAAGATATGCGAAAGAGAATTCCTTCACTTGAGACTTAACAATGTCGAGAGCATTTTATCATCAAGGGCCCTGTTCAATACCTAAACAACATAAAGGGGCTTCCTTCGTTGTTACCCATCACCATTCATCTTAATACTACATTACGGAATAACAAATACATTATCCACATTGATTTAATACGAGAGTCTATTTTGCCAACTAAGCACACCAAAGTAAGATCACCAATAACAGCTACACGAGACATTATAATCTTAATACCTCAAACCAGTAACATTATATAATGACGAAGTACCTTAATTTATACCTAAAGACAGAAATGTATATCAATCAAAGCAAATTGCCCCTCTTCGAAATCGAAAAAAAACAAGAAATCACAAATGTCACGAGATTTAAAAAAAAAATACTATGATCAAGTGGGGGTAGACCATATAACAAGAAATAAATTTGAGCATTGTAAAATTTATTCTAGAAAGAGATTATAACAATATGAATTAATGCTTTGTGTATATGATTTGTATTTAATCATCAGTATCAAACTACAGGTGCTGAAACATACACATATACACACACGAACGATAGTGTTACCGAGATGTAAGAGTAGATTTCCGGCGATTGTTGGCAGTAAAGATTGTCAGAGCTAGGCAGGTAGATGGTGTGAGTGGGTCGGGTCGGGTGAATTACTACTACAAAGCAAGCAAGTATCTACGAGATGAGCCTTGTCTAGTTGTCTTGTCCGGAGGGGCTGAGAGTACAAGGCCACCAAAAAACCGAATTAAAACCGATTCGAAATCAAAATCGAGAAAAATCGGACAAAAACGAACCGAATAAAACCGATCCGAAACCGAAAAATAAAAAACCGAACCGATAAAAACCGAACCGATTATTAATATTAATAAATAAATATTATATATTATATATATAATTCATAAATTCTATATGAATTTTTTTAAATCAATTATTATATTGTTATCTTGCAAAAATCAGTCTGTACTCTGTACTCTTTAATTTAAAAAGATAATTTGGGCCTTACAATGTGCAGACTTGCGTTTGATTGGGCCTGAGTCCTTAGTCCTTAGTCCAGAGCAGAGACTATCAAATTAGGTAATACTCCTAGGTAATTAGCAATTAGGTATACCATTATACACAATACAGATTACAGATCTAGTCTCATTGTTCCACTCAACGAGTGAAAGGCCGCCACTGCCAACGATTTTATTGAAGTTATAATCATGTCCGGGAATGAAATTCCTCAACAAGAAGAAGGAGGTCAACAACAAGAAGGAGGTCAACAACAAGCAGCAGAAGTGGTATGAACTATGAATCAGACAATCAGTTACACCTATGAATATATGAATCTATGATGCTGTTTATTCTATATATGTTAATATATTTTCATGTTTGTCTCTTTAAATATATGTTTATATGTTACTGACTTACTGTGCATATTATGAATCGATTCACCCATTCATTTTGTTAATTGTTTATCGAAGTACATTGATGACTGAATCCTTGAGGTAATTTTAGTACTTACTACTTGTTACATTAAATTCAGTTCCTCTGTCCTCTGTTTCTCAACTTTCTGCTATCTGGATTCTGCTAAGTTCCCTATTACTGCTATGGGATGTGGCACATAGGAATCTCATTATTTTGTACTGCCTTCTTTCCTTTGTTGTTGAGACTTTGTAGAATCTTGTTCAACAGTATATCTGTTTGGTCAGCAGAACAAGCTTGTATTTATTTCTAAAGATAATGGTATTTTACCATATGCATTACTTGGGGAAAAAAGTATTTGATGTAATTATATCTTCATATATAATTAGTGTAATTGACTTTATTTGGTATGTTTTACTGGTTTCTCAGCTTTCTGGTTAACATTGAATGCAGGTGGCAACAAAGGTGTGGAGATTCTTTTGAAATTGTGGTAGTAAAAAAGGTAAGCAAACTGACTTAAAAAGGTTATTTTTGTGTTTTTTGATTGTTTCAATTATTACATTATCTGTATTTCAGTTTAGTTTAGATTTGTAAAGGCTAGTGACATGTATTTCCCTTTCTGGACAAACGTTTGTTTTCAGGTTTATGCAGTGGATGCTAGTGACATTGCGGCTCACCTGCTAGGCTACTGTCACTGAGGCCGTGTGATGTTTTGGTGTTAGAAAATGTTAGGTCCCGTAAGAGGGCTATATTAAGCTAGAAGGGGGGTTGAATAGCTTAATTACCAATTTAAAAATTATTATGGCGTTTTAAAATAATTTTCCCTTTTTAAAACTTTACCGAGTCGTTATGCAGTTTATAAGTGCAGAAATAAAAGACAAGGAAGGAAAATACCACACAGGAGATTTTATCCTGGTTCGCGATGGCGCAACCCCTAATGGATTCGCTCACCCCTACTCCAGTCCCCGAGCTCCTCTCCGGACTCGAGATTTTCCCTTAAAAATAACTCGCTCCTTTAGTAGGCGGAGAAGCCTTTACAACCCTATAAATATTGGTCTTGCTACGTATCTCCGAGACACTACCTCACAATAAATATAAAAACCCACAAGACTCATCTTGGGTTGTAACTCCCCGTTACACCCTCAAAGTCGTTGTGAAAAACCTACATAACTTATCTTAGACAGCAACTCCCCGCTACTTCTTCAAGTTGATGTAGAACCCTTGGTGTAGTCTTTGAATTCCTCGCTTTTGCCGGTCTTGGATCTTAGATGCAAGGTCTTGGGTCTTTCCTCTTCTTCACGGTGCAAAGGCCACTAACTCCCCGTTAATGCCTAGGACTTGGATCTTAGAACGAGAATCACCTCACTTCAACTTCACCTCACTGCAAAACTTAGAAAACAATATCTACGAAACAAACCGTAATATAAAGATAAGTTTGGACTTAATATGTCCTAAGTTGACTATAATATTCTTACCCGAATATTAATTATTATAAGTTCAATAAGCCTTGTTTGCTTATGACTTTAGGTGTGTTCTTTATTCGATATGACTTGTAGATCGAAGAATACTTTTAATACAATACTCCGTTTGAATGAGATTTAAATATATCTCGGAGTTTGTATATTAAGTCCTTTAAGCTCGTAGGCTTATAAGGCTTATAATCGTATACTTTGATTCGTCTTTTTGTTAAGATCGAAGTATACTTAAAATTACTTCTTTATTGAAAATACGTCTATTTTCGAAGTAATATATAAATCAAGTCCTTGTATATGCTTTATAGATTAAGGATCTTTGATAAACAACTTCTCGTTCGATATAGTCTTGTTATAGACTATTCGTATTTATATTTAAACGAGAGTGTTACAATATTCCTTTAACAATTTGCACTTTAATATTATTTGGCCAATTAAACACAACACACAAATAAACGCACACGTACGTAAAAGTAACTCGGCTTATCTATAGGATAAAACGAGGGCCGCTATTATGCGTTAAAATAGTGCGGAATGTAAAATCACTCACAAGTGAGAGGACGAGAAGAAAAAGTGCGGAAGGTAAAAATCACTCACAAGTGTGAGGACAAGAATAAAAAGTGCAGAAAATATATAAACGGCTTTCGCCACGCTATTATCGTTTAAAGTAGCATCACTCAAAAGTGTGAGGACTAGAAGAAAAGAGTGCGCAAAATATATAAATAGAAGCTTAACAACTTATTTCCCCCGGAACACTAGAGGTCATAGAAGGGAAACAAATCACGCTTTAGCACAAATATATATATCACAATAATAATAATGGCCAAAGTAAGTGCGTTAAAGATTTAATTAATTAAGGCTTTTAGATTTTTTTCCCTCGGAACACTAAGGTGATAGAAGGGAATTAAATCAAGCTCGATGTAATTATTTGACCATCGTCAAATATTGAAACTCCTAGGTTTTGATGATGACAAACAGTAAGCTATTTGGCGCTTACAGATATAAAACAGCATGCCATTGTGTTAGTTCTATCTTGGTTTTGCAGGTTAAAACAGCATGCCATTTGTGTGTGCTCTAACTTGTTTCTGCAGGACAAAACAACTTACTGATTTCATAATCAGTATATCTCAAACGGCAAGCCAATTGTCACAAACAGCATGCCAATTGTACAATCAGCAAGCTGATTGTGTCTGATGGAATTAAAGATCCATTCGGGAAATTCAAAGGACATCAAGAGGAAATGATATATAGACTATATGTAAAGGTCCTCAGAATATATGATGAACATTCCCACCTCTCAAGCTTTTGGAGACAAGCAAATATTCCTTTTGGTTAAATAAGGTTACTTTACCTTATTTAAATACACCACCTTATCTCCACTCAAAATATGTCCCATGGGACTCATCATAACTTTGTTCCCTGCATATTCTTATCTCCATACACGCTCCAGATTTCAGCTTTGCATATTATCAAAATATTTCTTCAAGCTCAAAAGCATTGCTTCTCTCTAACGGATTAAATTCATACCGTTGGAAATTTTTTATCAAGCAAATTCAAACCTTTCTTGTTCACCTTATAAGAACTGAGTTTTACCAGTTCTTGACACAGAGATACAACGTGCAAAAAAAAACAAGAAATACTAAAACAACTTCTGAGCTTTCATTGCTAAACCCTTCCAAACCTTCAAATCTCTTCATACACGCATATTCATTATTTTGAGGATTTATAGGTTGAGTTGTATTCTTTCAAAACATTTGTATTGTTCAAAGTGTATTGTTTTGTTGCTGTACAAGATTGGCTTCAGGTTTTAGGGTGAGTCGAACTAGACTAGAGAAGTATACTTGGGAAGTAGTACTTAGAGGGTTGGTTCAGCACAGGTAAACAGCAAGCCGTTTGTAAGCAACAAGGGTTAAGGGAGATATATTGTTGTATCTTGTAATTGGATTATAGTTGATCAATAATATATTCTCTTACCAAGTTTGGAAAGGGACCAGGACATAGACCATAGGGGATTAGGGGTCGAACCTGGCTAAAAGATTGTGTGTCTCTTTTACTTACTGTTTATATTCTTTCTGCATTGCATTTTAGATACAAACAGCGTGCTGTTTGTGAACTGTGTTATTACAAACAGCAAGTTGTTTTCAGTTATTTTCAAAACAGTTCATAAATTCACATTAATAACCAAAAACACCTATTCACCCCCCCTCTAGGTGTTGTTTTTCAATTGGTATCAGAGCATTGGTATACTAACAATTCTGTAACAGGAAAGTATCGATCATGGCAGAACATTATCTTGAAGCAAAAGCCGATTATAGGGCTCCTCTCCTCACTGGATCAGAAAATTACAATTGGTTGAAATGTAGAATGGAAACATTCTTATCCAAGAGGCCACTGGTGTTAAGAGTTGTACAGAAAGGAGATTATCAATTCTTGGATGAAAAGAATCAACCGAAAGATGTTGATGATCTCACCATGGATGAAATTATCAAATGTGGTTTTAATGGAGAAGCTAGAAACTCCATAATGAATGCTCTAGATCAAGCTGAGTATGACAAAGTCTCCTCCCTAAAAACAGCAAAAGAAATGTGGGATGCTTTGGAAACCTATCATGAAGGATCAAAAACCTTGAGGAAGGTGAAGCTTAGCAAACTAATGAATGATTTTGGAAACTTCAAGCTCAAGGATGATGAAACTATCAAAGAAGGTCAAGCAAGGTTCCAAGTTACTATAAATTCATTAAAGAGACTTGGAAAAGACATTCCACAAGATGAAATTAACATGAAAGTGTTAAGTGCGGTACCATTTATTTATGAAGCGAAGGTCACGGCTTTGGAATCATCCTCAACAATCGACACCATGGATCACCTAGCTGTGTTTGCAGAGCTAGAACAATTTGAAAGCAAGATAAGCAAAGGTCAGGCTGAAGATGTTCGGGTTCCCCTAGCCAAAATGAGGAATTTGGCTCTTCACTCTACAAACAGCAAGCCAGAGTCTGCAAACAGCAAGCTGTTTGAATCTGATGAAGAATCTGACGAAGAAATGGCACTCATCTCACAAAAGATCAAGAGGCTGATTGAAAAGAAAAATAGAATGAAAAGGGAAAGAGGTGAATACTCCAAAAGGAAAACCAAGGAACAAACTTGTTTCGAATGTGGTAAACCAGGCCATTTTAAGAAGGACTGTTTTAAGCTAAAGTCCAAACAGTAAGCTGCTTTCAAGGACAAGAGAAAATCAAAGGCTCTACTGACTTGGAGTGATGATGATTCAGACTCCAGTGATGACTCAAGTGAAGACATGGTGAATTTGGCACTTATAGGTCTAAATGATGAAGAAAGTTCACTAGGATCCATAAAAGAAGATTGTGTGGATAGTGATTATTCGAATTCAGAAGATGATGCAAGTGAGGTAAATTCAATATATTCTGATTTAAATTCATCTCATAATATGCTAGAAGAACTAACCGTGCAGGTACCAAATCATGTATCCATAATTGAGTTTATGGAACTAAAACATAAGAATAGCAAGCTGGAAAAGAACAACAATCAGTTGAAGAAAATGATTGCTGATTTAATGGCTGAAAAGAATCCAGAAACAAATCACAATGATCTTATTACTGATTTAAAGGAGAAATTAGTTCAATTCGAAGGAGTCAACAAAGTGATTCTACAAAGAAATGAAGTTCTTATGAAAGAACTTGGGAGATTGAAGTCAGAGATTGAAGAAAGGAATGAATGCATAAAATCATTCAAGAACACAGAATCAAACCAAGCCGAATCCTCAAAATCTGTGGAAAAGAGAAAACAGCAAGCTGAACTTATCAATCAGCAAGCTGATTTGATCTCTCTTCTGGAAAAAGAGGTCAAGGACCTCCAGATAGGGATGGAAACTTTTGTACAAGGAGAAGACACCTTAAAGACAATGATGAAGAAGGCAAAAGTCCCTGTAGTAAGAGAAGGAGTTGGCATGGACATACACAAGAAGCTTAGAGTCCTCAAATATGATGGTAAAAATGGCATACCTTATGATTATGCCATGCCTTGGAAAACATGCAACAAATGTGGTGGAAAAGGCCATCTGGAAATTCATTGTGTGGTTCAAATCAATGGTAAAGGGAAAACAGCTTACCAGAATGGACCAGTCAGGCGACAAACAGCATACCAGAATGCTCCTGACAGAAGACAAACAGCACGCCAACAGTCACCAAAAGTGATCCAAAAATGGATCAAGAAAGCTGAATTAAATGTGTTATATATTCTTGCTACTAACCAGTTTGGACCCAAACCTATATGGGTACCAAAACATTAAGTTTGTGTTTGTTTGTTTTGTAGATATGTCTTGCCGCCAAAATAAAGTCGAAACAATGGATCTTGGATAGCGGTTGCACTAGACATATGTGTGGAGACAAGTCTCAGTTCATAAGTCTCAACATGAAGAAAGGAGGAAGGGTTACAATTGGCAATAGCAAAACTCTTCGAATCCTTGGTATTGGTTCTATTGGTAATAGTAATATTTCAATCGATAAAGTTCAATATGTCAAGGGTCTTTCATATAATTTACTTAGTGTCACTCAATTATTTGATGATGGACATTTTGTTCAGTTTGGCTTAGATAAAACTATTATTACTATTGGTGCTAACAAAATCCCACTAGTTGCTAGAAGGGAAGGAAATATATATGTATTAGACTTCGAAATGCGGGAAACAGCATGCTGTTTGGCTGCAATCGACAATGATCCATATATATGGCATAGGAGGTTGGGACATGCACACATGGACTTGATCAATAAACTTTCAAGTAAGAATCTGGTCAGAGGACTACCAAAACTGAAATATACTAAGGTTGAAGTATGTTCAGCATGCCAATTGGGTAAACAAATTCGAAGTACTCACAAAGCTAAGAAAATGGTATCTACTTCTAAACCCTTAGAGCTTCTGCACTTAGATTTATTTGGTCCAGAATCTTATAAAAGTATTGGAGGTAAACAATATGGTTTTGTAATTGTAGATGATTATTCTAGATTTACTTGGGTATTGTTTCTCAGTACTAAAGATTGTGTTTTTGATGAATTTGAGAAACTGATTAAATTACTTGAGAACAAGCATGATACAAGACTTGTAGGTATAAGAAGTGATAGAGGAGGTGAATTTGTCAATGAAAAGTTTATCACATATTGTGAACAAAAGGGAATCTCTCATGAATTTTCTGCTCCAAGGACTCCTCAACAAAATGGAGTGGTGGAAAGAAAGAATAGGTCGCTTCAAGAAACAGCAAGGACTCTACTGCAAGAAAGCAAGCTACCTAGAAGTTTTTGGGCCGAAGCTGTGAATACAGCATGCTATTTGTTGAATCGAATCATAATCAGGCCATTATTGGAGAAAACTCCTTATCAATTGTTGAGAAACAAGAAGCCAAATATCAGTTACTTCAAGATTTTTGGTTCAAAGTGTTTTGTCCTCAAAACAATTGGTAAAGATGGTAAATTTGATGCTAAATCCTATGAAGCCATATTTCTTGGTTATTCTTTAACAAGTAGAGCTTATAGAATTTATAATATTAATAAGCATATTGTTGAAGAATCTATTGATGTTACTTTTCAAGAACCTAACAATGATCTACCAAGAGTTGAGGAAGGATTTGCAGGTGAAGAAGAAAATGTGCAACCTCAAGTCACTGACAATCAGCAAGCTGGAAGTGCAAATCAGCAAGCTGGAAGTGAAAATCAGCAAAATGGCAGTTCAAATCAGCAAGCTGAAGATGAAAGTGACACTGAAAGTCAGCAAGCCAAAGAGGATGCAGATACTGACAATCAGCAAGCTGAAAGTTCAAAACAGCAAGCTGAAGTGGAAGATTCAATTTCAAAAATAGCAAAAATGACCTTGGAAGGTCCTAGATGATCTAGGGCTACTGCAAAATTGCCTCTATATGATGGAGAAGAACAGTCACCACCATCAAAGATGAGAAAGACAACTCATGAAGAAATAGCTCAACATTCTTTACCAAGGGCAAAAAGAACGGTCAAGAATCATCCACCTGAGTTAGTCATTGGTGACATTACTGATGGAATTACTACAAGAAGAGGGAAGGCAAATTATTGTGCTCATGCAGCCTTCCTAGCACAAGAAGAACCTAAAAATATAGATGATGCATTAAAAGATGAGAATTGGATCATGGCCATGCAAGAAGAATTAAATCAATTTGAAAGGTGTGATGTTTGGGAACTTGTCAAGCCACCAGGAGATGCTTCACTTATAGGAACTAAATGGGTGTTCAAAAATAAAGTTGATGAATTTGGCACCATTACTCGAAATAAAGCAAGACTTGTAGCTCAAGGCTACAACCAACATGAAGGCATTGACTTTGATCAAACCTATGCTCCTGTTGCTCGTTTGGAATCAATAAGGATGCTTCTAGCCTATGCATGTTACAAGAAGATCAAACTATATCAAATGGATGTGAAGAGTGCATTCCTAAATGGTGTACTAGAAGAGGAAGTCTATGTTAAACAACCTCCCAGATTCGAGAATGAACAATATCAAAATTATGCATTCAAGCTAAAGAAAACCCTTTATGGTTTAAAGCAAGCCCCTAGAGCTTGGTACAAAAGGCTTAGTAAGTATCTAATCCAAAATGGATTCACTCGAGGTAAAATCGATCCCACATTATTTATTATGCAAAATGGTAAAGATATTTTGATTGTACAAATATATGTGGATGATATTATTTTGGTGCTACTAATGAATCTATGTGTAAGTGGGTTTCCAAGTGTATGCATAGTGAGTTCGAAATGAGCATGATGGGCGAACTCAATTACTTCTTGGGTCTACAAATCAAGCAATCTAAAGATGGAATTTTTGTGCACCAATCCAAATATACAAAAAGTCTATTGAAGAGATTTGGTTTTGAAGATGTAAAGCCAAAATCAACTCCCATGGTGCAAAACAGCAAGCTGATTGTAGATGAAAATGGTAAGGCTGTTGATATTAAAAGATATCGAGGTATGATTGGAAGCCTACTGTATTTAACTGCTTCTAGACCTGACATAATGTACAGTGTATGTGTTTGTGCAAGGTTTCAATCAAACCCCAAAGAGTCTCACTTAAATGCCATTAAAAGAATATTTCGATATTTAAGTGGTACCATTTCTCTTGGTTTGTTTTATCCTATCACAAATACTTTTGATCTTGTTGGGTATAGTGATGCAGATTATGCAGGTTGTTTAATTGATAGAAAAAGTACTAGTGGTGTTTGTACATTCCTTGGACAACGCCTAGTTTCTTGGCAATGCAAGAAACAAACTTCGGTTGCTTTATCCACTGCAGAAGGGGAGTATCTAGCAGCTGGGAGCTGTTGTTCTCAACTTCTATGGATGATTCAAACTCTAAGGGACTTTGATATCAAGTGTAGAAAAGTTCCAATCAACTGTGACAACACTAGCACCATTAGCATTTCTAAGAATCCGGTGAATCACTCAAGAACGAAGCATATTGATGTTCGACACCATTTCTTGAGAGACAATGTTGCTAAGGGCAAGATAGAGTTGGTCTTTGTTCCAACTGAATATCAACTAGCTGATATTTTCACAAAGCCCCTTGCTAAAGAAAGATTCTCAGTCATTCGAATGCAACTTGGTATGTGCTCTATGTAAACAGCGTGCTGATTGACAGTTACTGAACAGGTCAGCTTACCATTTGTCCTAACTCTAGTTACAAACAGCATGCTGTTTGTCTCCTCTGGTTTTCTACTTGTGAAAATAGCCATGAATATATTCTGATTATTGCTATAACATGCTAAATGATTATGTGCTTAGAAAATTGCTAAAATTTAGATAAATGCTTATTTAAATTCATAATTTAAGAAATCATGGTTAAAATTAAAATTTGAGATATCTGCCTGTTTTTAAAAATTAGTAATGTGCTTATCAATTGTTTAATTAGAATTTAGTTTTATTAACTAAACCTAAATTCTCCCCTAAAATCAATCAAAACTAGAGAGACACGGTTTAGCCGGTTCACTTCAACTCAAACACACCCTCTCTTTCTCTAAGCGGCGATTAGGGTTTTCCCAGCGGCGATTAAGCGAAAATTAGGGTTTATCCATCTCCTACCATGGTTCGAAAGACTAGGGCTCGTAGGGAACTGTCTCCATCTGTTTCAAAGAAAGAGGAAACTATTATGCTAGAAAGTGGTGATGAAATCACTCAAACTCCAGAATCGAAGAAGCTAAAAATGACCATGTCGCCAGTGTTTGTTTCTCCTGCGTGTGAAGACCGGTACAAGGACCTGGATTTGGAGAATCGGGGTATCATCAACGGCCAGCCTCTATCAAGTAAGATTACTCCTCTCTTCGATGAGTGTGGTGTAATGAAACTATTTCAAGATATTGGTCTAGAGTCGTTCGTATCTGATATGCCAAATTACTTTTATCCTGATTTAGTAAGAGAGTACTATGCTAATTTGCAAACTGATAAGTTTGGGAATGCTATATCCACGGTTAGAGGTACGAAGATTCAATTGAATCCTCCAATCCTAAGTTCGCTTCTTAAAATTGAAATGGATAGTGCTACTGATGTTTATACTGCTCAGGGGTATGTGTCTCTTCCTGATTTTAGTGTTGAGGATCAGTTACAAGTCTTAATGGGTAATATCAAGCTCCTAGACACAAACCCTCCTCCTACCACCATAGTAACTCCTTTAGCTCACCTGGTTTTTAAGATAGCTAGGTCACATATCTGTCCTCGAGTGGGAAACAAATCAAATTTCACTTGCCAAGATGTGGTGATTGTGGCTATGATTTTAACTGGAAGGTCCTTTGATTTGTCCTCTTTTATTTTGAAAAAGATGCAAGCTACAGTTGAGAAATCTGTTAGTGGGCTGCCTTATGCTTCTTGGTTGTCCAAAGTGTTTAAGCTGTTTAATGTCAATGTCAAGGGTATGACTAAGGTTGTTGTTAAGGACTGCATGGACCAGAAGTTTTTGTCTTTGAACAATCTACAAATTGAAGATGGTGTGTTGTCTAGAATTGTGGTTCCTCAGGATGACCCTCTACATGATGATCCTACTACCTCTACAGCTCCTCAAACTGCAACTCAGAACTTGGTGTCTCAATCTCTACAAGCTGATATGACAATCATGACTAGTGAGATCATTTCCCTTCGAAATGATACTCAAGCAATCAGAACTGATGTGCAGGACCTCAAGGCTGAATTCCAAGCCATTAAGGGTGCTATGAAGGATCTTATCTCTCAAGTCACCACAATGAAGGAATTAATGCTCAAAACAGTTGGGAACACATCTACTGCTCACTCAGAAATTGAACATGGTCAAGGGTTGGACAACTTAGCCAAAGCTGCTACAAAGGATGCTCCTGGAGATGACACAGATACAGAGGCTACCAAGTAAAATGCTCAAACCAGTGATCCTTAGTTTTTGATGAATTAAGGGGGAGAATTTAGGAGAATTCAATGTGTTTTGTGTTTTATGTTTGAACTCGGTTTATTGAACTTGCTATGTCTGTTGTGGTATGTTGTGGTATTGAACTTGCTATGTCTGTTATGGTACTTGAATTTTACTCCTGTTGAACTTGATTTTATTTCTGTTGAAATGGTTATGTGGCATATGTTGCTAAGTTTAAGTTTATCCTGAATATGCTATATTAATGCTCATAACTTTCGGATAATTATTGTTTTATATCTAATGCTGAGATGCAGGAATTTAGGGGGAGTTTCAAAATTCTCCTAAAAAGATTTGTAATCATCAAAAAGGGGGAGATTGAAACTCCTAGGTTTTGATGATGACAAACAGTAAGCTATTTGGCGCTTACAGATATAAAACAGCATGCCATTGTGTTAGTTCTATCTTGGTTTTGCAGGTTAAAACAGCATGCCATTTGTGTGTGCTCTAACTTGTTTCTGCAGGACAAAACAGCTTACTGATTTCATAGTCAGTATATCTCAAACGGCAAGCCAATTGTCACAAACAGCATGCCAATTGTACAATCAGCAAGCTGATTGTGTCTGATGGAATTAAAGATCCATTCGGGAAATTCAAAGGACATCAAGAGGAAATGATATATAGACTATATGTAAAGGTCCTCAGAATATATGATGAACATTCCCACCTCTCAAGCTATTGGAGACAAGAAAATATTCCTTTTGGTTAAATAAGGTTACTTTACCTTATTTAAATACACCACCTTATCTCCACTCAAAATATGTCACATGGGACTCATCATAACTTTGTTCCCTGCATATTCTTATCTCCATACACGCTCCAGATTTCAGCTTTGCATATTATCAAAATATTTCTTCAAGCTCAAAAGCATTGCTTCTCTCTAACGGATTAAATTCATACCGTTGGAAATTTTTTATCAAGCAAATTCAAACCTTTCTTGTTCACCTTATAAGAACTGAGTTTTACCAGTTCTTGACACAGAGATACAACGTGCAAAAAAAACAAGAAATACTAAAACAACTTCTGAGCTTTCATTGCTAAACCCTTCCAAACCTTCAAATCTCTTTATACACGCATATTCATTATTTTGAGGATTTATAGGTTGAGTTGTATTCTTTCAAAACATTTGTATTGTTCAAAGTGTATTGTTTTGTTGCTGTACAAGATTGGCTTCAGGTTTTAGGGTGAGTCGAACTAGACTAGAGAAGTATACTTGGGAAGTAGTACTTAGATGGTTGGATCAGCACAGGTAAACAGCAAGCCGTTTGTAAGCAACAAGGGTTAAGGGAGATATATTGTTGTATCTTGTAATTGGATTATAGTTGATCAATAATATATTCTCTTACCAAGTTTGGTAAGGGACCAGGACGTAGACCATAGGGGATTAGGGGTCGAACCTGGCTAAAAGATTGTGTGTCTCTTTTACTTACTGTTTATATTCTTTCTGCATTGCATTTTAGATACAAACAGCGTGCTGTTTGTGAACTGTGTTATTACAAACAGCAAGCTGTTTTCAGTTATTTTCAAAACAGTTCATAAATTCACATTAATAACCAAAAACACCTATTCACCCCCCCTCTAGGTGTTGTTTTTCAAATATAACCTCTTTTTGAGGTGTTGTAATATTTCGAATCGTTTTGTTCGAAATTTAATCCTTGTACGGATTTTTATGGTCTCGATTTGAGATCCGATATAAGAGCTTTATAAAGAATATGAGATGAAGGTATAGAGCTCTTATATGTATATAAAATATGGTCGGTTAAGACTCGAATGTGAAGCTAAATTATTACCACTTTTGGATATCGCCGGAAAAGTTCGCCGGAAAAATTCGCCGGAGGTTCGGCCGGATTTTGGCTTATGGCCGAACTTGGGCAGCCCTTCGGGAGGCCGGATAGTAGTGGTAGAGGAGCTTGCTAGGTGGGAGAGAGCTTGGTTGGATGAACTAAGCTTTATGGAACAAAAACCTTGTATATATTTGAGTGTATATAAGAAAGAGAAGGTTTTTGAGATGAAGTGGGTGTAGAGAGTATTTGGATATATTGAGAGAGCTCACAATTATAAATTCCCAGCACTTATTTGGCTCCTTAGCTTGGTAGAAATGGGTGGGGGAAGGGGTGTATTTATAGGAGGAGTTGAGTGGAAGGAAGGGTGGGGATTTAAAGTAAAAGGAGTGGTTGAGATTGAAAAGGTGTGGATTGATGAGGTGGAAAGTGGTTTTGTGTTTGTTGGGGGTGGTATTGTGTTTCTTTGCAAGTGGGGGTGGTATTCTACTAAAATATTCCAGCTGTGTTTTAGCTCTAATTAATTGTATCAGACTAGTATCAATTAACGAATAAATACGTAACATGTTTCGTTAATTAAATACCCGAATAATACGAAAATACCCAATAAATAATTCTAAAATTATGGAGCATTTAGGAATATTATAAAATAATATTCTGAAAAGTTTGGTCAATTTTGGTCAACGTTGACTTGGTCAAACGTGGTCAACTGTGGACCCACTGTCTCGATTTTCGTGCCCGGACCAAAATTCTCAGAAAATTACGAAATTTTTACCATGCATAGAAAATAACATTTAAGTGACCCATCTCAAGTTTCAAGTCATTCTAGCAAGTGGAAGTATTTTATTTGGATTTAATACGATTAAATCAGGTTTCGTTTCCGAATAAAAT
Source organism: Saposhnikovia divaricata (assembly GCA_036435485.1). Classification (NCBI taxonomy): domain Eukaryota; kingdom Viridiplantae; phylum Streptophyta; class Magnoliopsida; order Apiales; family Apiaceae; genus Saposhnikovia; species Saposhnikovia divaricata. The sequence goes on along the minus strand of CM071599.1, from coordinate 19,417,842 downwards.
ACGATTGGTCTTTCTTTGAAGTAGACACATCTTTTGACCAATGTTTTGACTAGAATAAATACTTAGAATATATTTCCTAATATATAAAACATTTTGAGAGTGTAGGAAATATTTTTGAGTATTTAAAATAATTTTCTCCAAAAATGGAATAAATTTAAGAAGTGGGAGAAAAATTACTTTAAATATTTCTGGCACGAGATAAAAATGAGTATTAATATTCTACCACTGAATATTAATATTCTTGAGGATAAAAATATTTTGAGTGCTAAGGCGGAATAAAAACTGATCGTTTTTAAATATAGCACGAGTTCTCTAAAGAATATTAATTCTCGAATATTCTTTGTTCGAGCCTGTCGCCTTATCAATTTTGCAACGGAGATCTAAAAAATATTACATCTCAATATTTCTTGTTTGATCTTATTGCCTTGAGATATATTCCATGAAAATATAATTTTCGCTTTTTAGCAATAATGGAATATCTCGTATAATAAAAATAGATATTGCTAGAATTGACTTTTGACTTTTGACGGAATCAATTAAATTAATGACCTAGTGGAGAGGATAACTAAGTGCAATTAAATTTTATGTTAAATTGTACAAATACCAAAATAAATAATATATCGAAGATATCCTTTCAGAAAATTATGTAATGACTACATTTGGCAATCTGCTACTAGCCTACTATGTTTGTTCAGAGAAACAATTGGATTACTATTATTCTATTAATGTAATCTTAAATTCCATGAATTTATCATAATTATGTTTTTTTATTCTAGTAGAATATTTTTTCTCATTTTATGTTGATCGGTTATATAACCGGAACCGAGCCGATTGCAACAGAACCGGGGTTTTTGAAACCGAAACCGAACCGTTGGTTGCGTTGCGGTTTTCGATTTTAGAAACCGAAGATATATGGTTGCGGTTCCGGTTTTATCCAAAAACCGAGCCGAACCGGCCCATGCTCTCCCCTAGCTACAAGTATAAGAAAAAGTTTCACCTCAAATTGACGAACATGATTTTAACTATTTTTAATAAATAAAAGTACATGATTTTAACTATTTTTATTCCAAAAAAAAGGTACATGATTTTAACTATTTTTAATAAATAAAATATTTATTGTATATATGATTGGATTCAAATGTATCATAGATATATATAAAATATAAATTAAAAATTATGATAAATAATATTATTGTAGTTGATATGGAAATTATGTACTAATTTACTAAAAATTATATAATTTGTAGTATATTAAAAAAATACAATTTAGAAATTATTGAAATGCTTGATACAATAAAGTGCCGTACTGAAAAGTTAATTTTTTTTAATTTGTTTTTTTTACAGAAAGCTGTAATTTTATTAAAATTCAAATCCGAAGCAATACAATTTTGAATCGAAATAGGAACATCATTCCTATCAAAAATACGACCTGAAAGACAATATGATTCCCTTGTTAATTGATGGGCAACCATATTAGCAGATCGTTTTACAAAAAACAAATCAACTTTGTTTTAATTTGTTTTTAATAACATATAGAAAGATCAATTTAACTATCAGAAAGTTAAAACTGGGTGAAGGCCCAAAATAATCATTTTTGGGATAAATTTGCCCAAATTACTGATTTTGGAAAAATTGGCCCTAAATATCGACGGGATACGGTATTGCGTGCATCGTATCCTTCAAATACGGCGTTTCGTGTGTCGTATCATCATCTGATACGGCGTTTCATGTGCCGCAACATCGAGATACGGCGTTTGGTGTAACGTATTAGGTTAAAAGTTTAGTACCCCTGACGGGGCCTGTAAGAGTATCAGTATTGATACGACGTTCGTGTGAAGTATCAACGTTGATACGGCACACCAAACGCCGTATTAGCTGCTGATACGGCACACCAAACGCCGTATTAGCTGCTGATACGGCACACGAAATGCCGTATTAGCTAATGATACTTCACAAAAAAATGCCGTATTAGATCGATAAATAGGACCAGACATGCTCAAATATGATTATTTTGGTAATTTTCTCGTTAAAACTGGGGTAAGTTCCGTAATTTGAGTGGGACGGATTGCAAGCACCTGGAGCTCCAACTCATTTAAGGTCTCAGTTCGAACTTGTATACGAGCCGAATATAGCATAAATGTGATCTCATATGGTTAAATGCGGCAATTTGATTTTCAAAAATTTATTGGATTCGAAGAAAACTTGATTAAAATTCCTAAATTCGATTTGGCTAGAGCTCGATTGAATTTTATTTATTATTTATATATAAAATATTTCTAGAATTTATATTTATTATTGTGAATTGAATTGAATAATGTTTTCATATATTTATAAGGTTTTATTTGCTAAGCTCATAAGTAAACTTGGATTAGTCCGTCCAATTAGATTACGAGTAAAAGAATACACGAACTTGAAATTGCTTATTGAATATCCGACTCAGCTCGACAAGGATTACTATTTATTGTGGAATAAAAGTTAGGGTTGTTAAATTGCGGCTAGGGTTCGTAAGTTTCGTGATTTAATGGCCGTGCTTACATTTTCGTGACCTAATTCGGGTCCTCACAAGATGCTTATGTATCTCAAAGTTGAGAATCAAGCTAATACGTAGTTCTTGGTGTTCGCCCTCGGGGCTACGGCGGCAAGGACACACCAAGGACGTAGTGGCTTGTATGTCCTTATTCGAGGATTAAGCCAAAACGTTAATGACGTATTGAGCTCTGCTCAAAGACGTAGTTCTGAGAATGAGGGGTCAGACCCTTATATAGGCCGTGGGAGCCTTAGAATCGTAGTAGGGTTTGGAGACTTGGTGGACAAGTCACCGTCTTGAGGAAAGTTCTATCCTCCTTCCTTGTAGGAGTTAGTTTCCATGTCGAATTAGGTGCCTTGGAGGCTACTTCTTATCCCAAGGTTGTTCTAGAACGTTCCTTGATTCCATAACGTTCCTGGTTTGTGGATCAGGCCCATGTTAGAAATAAGCTTATACCGGGCGTCCCCGGTTTGGGCTGTTCTTTGGGCTTAATCATTAATTACGAATTTAATGCCCAACTAGGGTTTCGGGCCTTATTAATGAGCCAATAAATGTTGTATTAATTATGTCTTTAAGGATTATTTTTCACTCATATCACTACTCTAACGTGGTTTTTATTTTATGGAGAAATGAAGGAACTTATTGGACAAAAAAGTTATTTGCTTGTTATTTTTTATTATATTTATAAATATATCTTTCATTTTAAAATTATATCCTATTATATAATAAGAGTAAGTGAAAGGCATACGACACAGCCTATTTGTAGTTCGAGGACTCAACTCAACTTAAGCTTAGATTGTAATAAGTAAATAACTTTAACTGTCACAGGAATCTCAGGAGGTACTATCTGTCAGAAGAAAAACCCAAAAGTCAATCTATAGTTTTGATGTTTTACACTGGAAGAAGTTTAGATTGCTGATCAAGCCTCAGTATAGCATCAAAGAAGTGGATTTATTTCTAAGACAGAGATTTCTAGAGTGACAGGTTCAGACAGTATACAGTGAAGTACAAGAAGGAGAAAGAAATGAGAAGAAAAATGAATCACATTTTTAATGTGAAAATTAAAGGACAGTCATTGAAGTTAGTCGTTCATGAACCAGACCGTGCATGGAACGTCAACAAAATATTCAGTGGTATTCCTTTATTACTTTCAGTGATTCAGAAAAGAATTAAGACAATCCAAGGATATATAATTATTCTTCTTTAATTAATTTAAATCAAGTAGTCAATTTAATTAATTAATTAATTCATCTTGAATTAATTCTTTAATTAAATTAATTATTAGATTAATTAAATCTGATTAATTATTTAAGTAAGAATAAATTAAAATGATTATTTGTTAAACAATTTTAATTTAATTCTGAAAAATGAACTAGCAAGACAATCCCTGATTGTCTTGCCGATTGTCTTGGAGGCTTAAATCAGAATAGCAAGACAATAATAGATTGTCTTGCCGATTGTCTTGAAGAAGAAATCAGTAAAGCAAGACAATCTCTGATTGTCTTGTCGACTGTCTTGGTAATGATAATTTCTGAAAAGCTTTTAAAAAGTAGAATAAAAATCTGATTTGATTGTCTTGACGATTGTCTTGACAGTTCAAATTAGATTGTCTTGATAATGATCAAAAAGAAAAAGCTTCAGACAAAATGATAATTTTTGATAAAGCAAGACAAAGATCTCAGAATTTGATTGTCTTGCCGATTGTCTTGGAAGAACCTGATTGTCTTGACGATTGTATTGCCTATTGTCTCGGCAGTACAAAATTGGTTGTCTTGGAAGATTAAATTGTATTGCCGATTGTCTTGACAGTTATATTTGAAGATAAAGAGGCAGTGATTGTTATATATCAAGACAAATCGACAGAAGACAGCAGACAGATCAAAATTTTACATTCAAAGCAGATTTCTCTCTTCTCTCTCATCAAGAACACAGCACAAGAAGCAGAAAAATTTATAGAAAATCAAGTTCATCTTATTTTTAATATCTGATCCGATAGAACTGGTTTACTTGATACTCTTGTACTATTAACGAGTTTTTACTCCTAATCTATATCTTGATTTTTTATTAACAAATCTAGAAAAATTCATGTCGAATTTTCTAATTTGTTTTTATTAACTAGATATAAATTCTGTACTGTATTTGTAACAAACCCCTCAAGTTAATATAAGTTTATATTCAACTTGAATTTTGTTTCATTTAATTTCAAATTTGTCAAAATATAAATTAAATTATCCGGACAAATTTCGATTAAACAGTACTGTTTGTATTCAACCCCCCCTTCTACAAACATATTGGACCTAACAATTGGCATCAGAGCCTATTGATTGATATACAAATCAAGATCCTAATTTTATTCCGCTAAAAATCTATCTCGAATTTTTAACTCACTTAAAAATTCATCATGTCGTCAAAAAGCATTGTTAAAATTCCCCTGTTTAACAAGGACAATTATACAATGTGGAAAAATAAAATGGAGTTGTTTCTTGATGTCGCAAATTCTAAATATTTGAGTGTTCTAAAGAACGGACCTATAATTCCACTCGAACATGTACCTGCATCTGTTGTTAGAGGAAATGTTGTAACACCTGTGTTAGGAATATGTTGTACTTGATGATAACTTCACAATCAATCAAATTGTTTAAGGTTTTGTAGCTGTCAACGGATGAGGATTTATAACTCTATCCGTTGACAGGTAGCTCATCAACGGATGAGGTTTTGTAGCACACTGCAGTATCTCTATGTTATCAGTTGATAGTGTTTTTATCCACAGTCATGTTGACTATCAACGGATAGGCAGAATAGGGTAGCCAATTGTAAATAAGCTATGCTATGTAATTCTGTCTAAGTGAAAGTGCATCAACGGATGAAGACTAAACTCTATCAACGGATACAACTCAAATCCACTCTATCAACGGATACAGCTCAAGTCCCAATATCAACGGATACTGCTCAATACATCATCAACGGATGTCAGTGTACATCATCAACGGATAATCATTGACACTGTTTTCTATGATTAGCTGGAGATTAGCAGTTGATAAGGACATGTTTGACTGACAGATCACATGAGTTGATAGTAGATACAAAAAGCAGTATGGCAGCCATACTTTGGAAACACAGAAGAAAGAAGCATTCCATTTACACTATGAATACAAGAAAGGTGCAGGAGACATGTCTGAACGCAAGGACAACCTTTCGGCTACATGTGTATTTGGAGTGTAGTAGCAAGTCAACTAGAATTAGATTAGTATTATCTTATTCCAGTAGTACTTGTAAAACTTGGGATTTATAACCAAGTGTAGCAACTCTTTGTAGGCTAAGAAAACAGACATATTTGCTTAGGGTTTCTTGAATATCCTTAGAAGCAAAGAGTTGTAAAAACGGCAGCTGTGTACATTTTGTATCACAGAGTTTTCTTCAAATAAAAGCTTCAGGTGGTGCATATTAACCACCTGATTTTATATGTGTTTGTGTTTAAATCTTACATTGTAATTATCTCTTCATAAATTTCTGAAGTCCTTATCAGAAATTTATAAATATCAAGAATTGTATTCAACCCCCCCTTCTACAATTATACAAGTGTGTAATCTGGGAATAACAATTGGTATCAGAGCAAGCTTCTAACATATTTGAAGTTTAAAGATCAACACACTTCCAACATGTCTAAGAAGTATTATGGAGTGAAGATTCCAGTTCTTGATAGAGAAAATTACTTTCACTGGAAAGTAAAAATGCGTCTACATCTCTCGTCTATTGATGAGGGTTTTGTGGATTGCATTGACAAGGGTCCTCACGTTCCAATGAAGACAGCAACAAGAGTTGGCCTGGCTGATGATGTGCCTGACACTTTCATTCCCAAACCTGTTTCTGAGTGGAGTCTTGAAGATATTGCAGAAGTCCACAAAGACAAAAAGGCCATGAATATTCTGTTCAATGGTCTAGAAACAGACATGGTTGACAATGTTATTAACTGCACTACCGCCAAGGAAGTATGGGACATTGTTCAAACCCTGTGTGAAGGAACAGAACAGGTAAGGGAAAACAAGATGCAACTACTAATCCAACAGTATGAACATTTTCTCTTTAAGAGTGGAGAAACATTGAATGATACATTTAGTAGATTTCAAAAGCTACTAAATGGTTTGAAACTGTATGGAAGAGTCTATCAAGTTAAAGATTCTAATCTCAAATTTCTGAGATCACTGCCCAAGGAATGGAAGCCAATGACTGTTTCTCTAAGAAACACTCAAGAGTACAAGACATTTACTCTTGAAAGGCTCTATGGAACTTTAAAGACCTATGAGCTGGAAATGGAGCAGGATGAAGAGATTGAGAAGTCTCAAAAGAAAAGTGGGTCAGTTGCACTTGTTGCCAACTTGGAGCAAAAGGGGGAAAGGACGGAAACTGCTAGTTCTACACCAAACAGGGAGGTTTGTAAAGGTAGAGCAGAATCAAGCAGGAGCAAGGAAAAGGTGTCTGAGGAATTGAATGTTCTTCAACAGGATGAATTGGATGAGATAGATGAGCACTTAGCTTCTCTATCTAGGAGATTCTCTAAGCTGAAATTCAAGAGAAACTCTGGGGTGGCCAAGCCATTTAACAAGGATTTTTCCACAAGCAACTATGTGGATAAATCCAAAATTAAATGCTACAATTGTGGAATTGCTGGTCATATGATAAGTGAATGCAGGAAACCTAGATCTGAGAACAAGGGAAAGCCAACTGAGGCTGTTGACTATAAGAAGAAATATTTTGATCTTCTCAGGCAGAAAGGAAAGGCATTCTTGACCCAAGAGTATGACTGGGCTGTTGATGACAATCATTCTGATGATGATGTTGAGTTAGTCAACCTTGCTTTAATGGCTGATTCTGGAGAGCAGGAAGCAAGTTCAGCTAGCAATCAGGTATTTTCTACTAATCTCTCTGAGCTCACTAAAGAGGAATGCAATAGTGTTATAGATGAAATGTCTACTGAACTATATCACTTAAGTGTTACTCTTAAATCACTTACTAAAGAGAACAATAGAATTAAAGAGTCCAATTTGTTTTTAAGTGATAGAAATGCTGCTCTAGAATCTCAATTTCTAGAATTTGAGAAAATGAGAGTTGATTGCAATAATGCTAAAAGTGAACTTGAAGCTGTGTTAAAAAGAGAACTGATTTTAAAAGACCAGCTTGGAAAAGAACAAGGGATAATTGCTAAATTTCAAAGTTGTAGGAATATTTCTCAAAACATAATAGAAGTTCAGGGAATAGAATCATTTGTGAAGGATACCTGGACTCAAAGGAAAAAGGAGCTAGAACCTGGCCTTGAGGATCTAGAGACTATTTGTGAATCAACGGATAGTGATCATCCGTTGACAGATGAACCGTCAACGGATGAGAGGTATCCGTCGACTAACAAAAAGTCTGTTAGTAAGAAGGAACTAAGGAAACTGGATATCAAGTATGGTCCAGTAAACAAGAATTTTGTTAGTGGTGAGTGCAGCAAAACCAAATCCAGTGGGAAGGCTAAGATAGGTGATTTACACAACAAAAAGGCTGTTGGTAAATCGGACAATGAAAAGGTAGAAATTGAGGGCAAAAAGAAAAAGAACAGAAATGGTAAGATAGGCATCAACAAGAAAAACAATTACTCTCCTGACAAGTTTGCTCCTAGGAAAACTTGTAGTAATTGTAATAGTGTCAATCATTTATCTTCTAATTGCAAGATTGTCAACAAGGCTCCTGTTCATGTACCTCAACCAATGCCATGTATGCCTGCCATGCCTGTTATGCCTGGTTTGTATCAAAATGGTAGTTTTTCAAATCCATATGTGAACATGCCATATGTGTCTAATCCATACTTTCAATCTATGAATGTGCCACAAATGTCATGGAACCTACCTAACATGAATAATATGTATGCCAATTTTCCACACATGCATGCATCCAATATTCATGCAAATGAGCATTTGTCAAACCCCATTACTCAAGCATCTACACCTAAGTTGAAGAATGCTAAGAGTGCAAAGGCAAAGACTAACAAGAAAGGACCCAAGGAAGCTTGGGTACCAAAATCAACTTGATTTGTTTTTGAAATGTGTGCAGGGAAACAGAAGGAATCTATGGTACCTAGACAGTGGATGCTCTAGGCACATGACAGGAGATTCAACCCTGCTCACAGAGTTCAAGGAAGGAGCTGGCCCTAGAATTACCTTTGGAGATGACAGCAAAGGATATACTAAGGGATATGGCCTGATTTCAAAAGACAATGTCATCATTGAAGAAGTTGCTTTAGTTGAAGGTTTGAAGCACAATTTGCTGAGTATCAGTCAGATTTGTGATAAAGACTATGAAGTAAAGTTCACAAAAGAAGCCTGTGTTGTTTCTGCCAAGGAAGACAACAATGTGGTATTGACAGGCTTTAGAAAAGGAAATGTTTACATAGCTGACTTCAATTCAGCATGCTCAGAATCCATTACTTGTCTCTTCAGCAAAGCAAGTAAGGATGAGAGTTGGCTATGGCATAAGAAGCTGTCACATTTGAATTTTAAAGTTATGAATGATTTGGTAAGAAAGGATCTTGCTAGAGGAATCCCTCAATTGGAGTTTGTCAGAGATGGGATGTGTGATGCCTGCCAATTAGGGAAACAAAAGAAATCATCCTTCAAAAGCAAGACAGAGTCATCCATTGTTAAGCCTCTTCAATTGCTGCATATGGATTTATTTGGTCCAGTAAATGTCATGTCTATTTCAAAGAAGAAATACTGTCTGGTGATTGTAGATGATTTTTCTAAGTTCACATGGACTTTCTTCCTGCATTCCAAGGATTGTGCAAGTGAAATCATCATCAATCACCTCAGAATGCTAAACAATGGTTCTGAAGACAGAGTACAAAGAATCAGGAGTGACAATGGTACTGAATTCAAGAATTCCACAATGAAGATTTTCTGTGAAGAGAATGGAATTGTCCATGAGTTTTCTGCTGCCAGAACACCTCAACAAAATGGGGTTGTTGAAAGGAAAAACAGAACTCTCATTGAAGCAGCTAGAACAATGTTAAGTGAATCAAGGTTACCAACATATTTCTGGGCTGAAGCTGTCAACACTGCATGCTTTACTCAAAATATTTCCTTGGTCAATCAAGATAGAGGAATGACTCCTTATCAGTTATTAACCAACAAGAAACCAACTTTAGCTTTTCTACATGTCTTTGGATGTAAGTGTTTTGTGCTAAGGAATCATGGAGATAACTTAGGCAAATTTGAAGCAAAGGCAGATGAAGCTATTTTCGTTGGATATGCAGCAGGGAAAGCCTACAAGGTCTACAATCTAAGAACCAACATTGTTATGGAATCTGTACATGTTGTGTTTGATGATCAAAAGATTCTAGGCCTAAATGATGAAGGTTACCATGAAAAGTTGGAATTTAAGAATGAAGGTGAAGGAAGAATGTACTATGATGATGATGAGGAGAATGAAGATCATGACCACAGAGATCCACCTAGAGCTGTTATACCAACTAGAAGTGATGCTTACACTGAAAATGAAGCATCCGTTGATAGTCATTCTGGAACATCCGTTGACAGTCATTCTGCAACATCCGTTGACACTATTAGAGATGCATCCGTTGACAGATATTCTCAAGCATCCGTCGACAGGCAAAATGATGCATCCATTGACAGTCAACTTCATAACTCAGCAAGGACAACAAACTCAGGGGGAGTTTCTCAAGGTCAAAATTCAATGCTAAATCAACATGATCATGGAAATGAAGCAACCTCATCAAGATCAAACCTTCCACCTGCAAGAAAATGGACTAGAAATCATCCATTTGAGTTAATCATTGGTGAATCAAATTCAAGAGTCCAAAATAGAAGGGCCACTCAAGCAGAATGTCTATACAGTAGCTTCCTGTCTCAAGAGGAACCTAAGAAAGTGGAAGATGCCCTTCTAGATCCAGATTGGGTGTTAGCAATGCAAGAAGAGCTAAACCAATTTGAAAGAAATAAAGTATGGAAACTTGTGCCCAAACCTGATGATAGAAGTGTCATAGGTACTAAATGGGTTCTCAAGAATAAGACAGATGAAAATGGCATAATTGTGAGGAATAAAGCTAGATTAGTGGCAAAGGGCTATTCTCAAGAAGAAGGAATAGATTTTGATGAAACTTTTGCTCCAGTAGCAAGACTTGAGGCAATAAGAATCTTTCTAGCCTATGCAGCACATGCCAATTTCAAAGTCTATCAGATGGATATCAAAAGTGCCTTTCTAAATGGGGAACTGGAAGAAGAGGTCTATGTCCATCAACCTCCTGGTTTTGAGGATCCAGAATTTCCAGAATATGTATATCTTCTCATGAAAGCACTTTATGGTTTGAAGCAAGCACCAAGAGCCTGGTATGACACTTTATCTCAATTTCTTTTGGAGAACCACTTCACTAGAGGTACAGTAGATAAAACCTTATTTCATAGGGATATTAATGGCTCTTCAATACTTGTTCAAATCTATGTAGATGATATTATTTTTGGGTCTACAGATGAGAAGCTTTGCAAAAATTTTGCCAAACTTATGCAAAGTAGGTATGAAATGAGCATGATGGGTGAATTAACTTACTTTCTTGGCCTACAAGTAAAGCAAGTTAATGAGGGCATTTTCATAAGTCAAACAAAATATATTTATGATATCTTAAAGAAATTTGACTTAATGGATTGTACATCTGCTAAAACACCTATGGCCACTGCAACTAAGCTTGAGTTGAATACTAAGGAAAAGTCTGTGGACATCTCAAGCTATAGAGGCATGGTAGGTTCACTTTTATACCTAACAGCTAGTAGACCTGATATAATGTTTTCTACTTGTCTTTGTGCTAGATTTCAAGCTGATCCTAGAGAGTCTCACTTAATAGCTATTAAAAGAATTTTCAGGTATCTCAAGGGAACACCAAACCTTGGCATTTGGTACCCAAGAGAATCTGGTTTTGATCTAACTGGCTATTCAGATGCAGATTATGCAGGTTGCAGAGTTGATAGGAAAAGTACTACAGGTTCCTGTCAATTTCTAGGAAACAGGCTTGTGTCATGGTTCAGTAAGAAACAAAACTCAGTCTCCACTTCTACAGCTGAAGCTGAGTACATTGCGGCTGGAAGCTGTTGTGCACAGATTCTATGGATGAGAAACCAACTCATTGACTATGGTCTAAAAGTTGAGAAGATTCCAATTTTCTGTGACAACACAAGTGCTATTGCCATCACAGGGAATCCAGTGCAACATTCGAGAACCAAGCACATTGACATCAAATACCACTTCATTAGAGAACATGTGATGAATGGTACAGTAGAAATGCACTTTGTGCCAAGTGAAATGCAGCTTGCAGATATCTTCACCAAGCCTCTTGATGAATCCACATTCACAAGATTGGTAGGTGAGCTAGGTATGCTTAACTTGTCATAATTTCTAGTGATATTTGATTTCGATGAATTGAAGCTGGAAATGTGTTTTGATTTACTTAAAAGTTAAAACTTTCAGAAAAATTTTCTGCAGAAATTTTGCCTAAGGCAAAATTAGCTTATCAACGGATATCCTTTTATCCGTTGATAGTATAAACACATTACTAGATTTTTGCATATCAACGGGTAACAGGCTATCCACGTCATCAACGGATAAACTTTATCTCAACCGTTCATTCTATATCCGTTGATATACAATTTTTTTTAACCGTTGGTAACCGTGTATATCTAATCATGGCTGTACTTATTCTCTTTTTATTTATTATCTGTCAGTTACTTTTGACCAATGGAGTAATTACTTTTAATTATTTCATTTTTAATTCTTGAAAAATATAAAAGGCGGACTTGTACTCTCACATCTCACTTTTATTCATTTTCAAGCATATCAAAAGTTAACTGCATCTTCTTCCCTAAAACTCTCTGTAACCAAAGTTCAATCACTTCAATGGCGCCTATTGTTAAGATGATGTCCTCCACTGGGTTTACCTATGAGAAGAACAATTTCGCGGCCTTTGTTGACACAGTGAATGCTCCAGAAGCTTACCACACTTTGATGAGTTTCGTGAAGAAATGCAAACTGTCATATGCTATGACGGCCACCACTCCCTTAATCCACGAGGTAATTGAAGAAATGTGGACATCTGCTGAGTACAATGGCACAGACGGTACAATTGCTTTTTCTTTAAGGGGTAAAATCTATGTGGTTAATTCTGATGTAATAACTGCTTGTTTAAAATTGCCTGAGAATAACTATCTGAGAGTACCCACTGATGCTGAAATTGTTGCCATGCTTAATTCTATTAATTATGCCCTTAGTACTGAAAACTTAGGGAAAATTGCTAGAAAAGGAATGGTTAAAGAATGGAGCTATTTCTGTGATGCCTTCATTAAAACTTTTTCAGGAAAAATTAGTAATTTTGATGCTGTTACCCAGTCCATGCTAACAATGATGTGTATGCTTTTAAATGATAAATTCTATAATTTTGGCACATTAGTTATGTATGAGATAGCTGCAAAGTTGGGTAAAAAGGAAACTAGGAGCAAGAATATCTACTTTGCTAGATTTTTAATGCTCTTAGCACTGCATGTGTCTGAGAATAAGCTATCCATTGCTAACCCGGATAGCAAGTTCCAATGTTTTGTTCAGGAGAAGAGAGTCTTAAGTGACCTGATTCGAATGAACCTCAATGCAGGAGTACAGTTGGTATATCTACCAATTGTTCAGGTAACTATCTCTAACTCTGAAACCCCTATCTCCAACCCCCAAATTTCTTTACCTTCTAGTGTCACAATGGAGTCTGTAGTTGTGACCAAACAGGCTCCTACCAAAGTGACCAAATCCAGAGTTCCAAAACCACATTCTAAAAAGCAAACCTCAAGTGTCTCTCAAAAGACACCTGTTGTAAAATCTACCAAACCTCTTGAGGGGAGTGTGAAGGTGGTAGTGAGTGGTGAGGGACAGGGTGAACATCAAAGAAGCCCTAAGGATAAGGAAGGAGAGATGAGTGCAACCACCATTTCAGTCTCTAAAAAGACTGCTAATGTAACTACAGGCCAAATTCTAGTTACACTCTCTCAACAGAGTGTGACTACTGAATCAAGTTCCCCACAAGGAACACTGCACAAGAGGGTTAGGGACACATATAGCCCAATCTCAAAAACCTATGGAAGAAGAGTGAAATCTAAAACCACAGGGGAATCACAGGGTGCACACACTGTACAGGAAATTGTACCTTCTCAAACTCAGTTTGATGTGGCTACAATAAATGTGGAGTCACAGCCCCTTAATCTTAATCTTCAAATCGACACACATTACAATCCACCATCACCAACTCCATCTCTGGATGTGGATATGATATCTACATCAATTCCTGATTCTTCATCTTTAAGATTCTTGGAGAAGCCCCACTCTGTAATTGGTGGTCATCATCTTTTAGATGATTTGTTGGACCATCAATCTTCCCTTCCAGAATTCTCAACACAGACTGTGGCCTCGAACTTAAAATCAATCTCCACAGATTCAGTGTTGGTTTTCTCTTCAACGGATATAATTATTCCTTCCTCAACGGATATCCTTCATCCGTTGACAAGTGTTTCTCCATCAACGGATGCGCCTCTATCTAGCCATCCGTTGACAGCTATAACTACTCCATCAACGGATATTCCTTATCCGTTGATAACTCACTCTACCACTGCTATATCTGACATTCCAGTGTCAAGTGTAGAGGAGTTCTCAGTAGTTGAAACACTTTTAGGATTGAGGGAAGCTAGTGAGAGGCTGCCTTGTGAGCAGGCAAAAGGAGAGATAAATAATGAGAGGCTGGCCATTTTTTCCGGTTAGGCAAAAGGAGAGTTTGAGAGTTCCACCTTAGTAGGTGAAGGTGAGGGTGTGAGAGGTGTGAGCCAAGGGGAGCCCTTGATGCAAGAAAAGAGAGATGAGGGGAGAGAAGGGACTACAGGAGAGATAAGGATGGAAGAAGCAGCAATTGCTAGTGAGTCAATGGGGGTTGAGGATGCATCCAAGGAAATGGAATATCAAAGAGAATATCAGTCCATGATTGACTCCATTTCTTTGGATGCTGAAACCTTTACTCACCCTGTTCCTGCCTATCAAATTCTGGCACAACAGGGCAATGTGGAAGCAGAGGAGGCAATGCACCTAGTGCACACCTCACAGTCTCTACTTAGAGCTAAGGAATCTATAGCAGCTCTGCCAACCACTGCTGAGAGTGATGAATTTGACAATTCTGAAGATGAAGACAGCCAGAGCTCTGAAGATGAAGGTGATAGCAGTATTCATGATTTTGCATTTGCTCAAAGCTACACCTATCATCAACTTGATATGGAAATCATAAGGCAATATAAATCTGCCCTGGCTGAGCACCCAGAAGCAGATCCACAGAGAAAGGTTGTTCTTCAACAGGCAATTGACTCCCTAAAGTTACAAAAGATGCAAATGGTGATTCAGAGATCCAATTTAGAGGAGGTCAAACAAGAAATCAAGGATGTGAAGATCTCTGTGGATTCCAAGCTAGAGCAACTAGCTCCTACAGCCACTCAGAGGGTGTTGCAACAAAGGTTCCTCAAGGAAGACAACTTGGCTAAGTCTGTGCAACTTCTCAATTCAAGAGTGGAAAAGGTGGAATCCCAGATGGAGCAATTTCTTCAACATCAGAAACTGCAAACCCAACTGCTAGAAAAGTTAGTTGCAGCCCCACCTTCTAGTCAAACCCTTGATGCTAACAAAAAGGGGGAGAAAGTGGAAGAGGCTGTGGCAACTACAAGTCAAATCTTAATTTCTGAAAGCAGGGAAGCAGCAAGTCAGGGGGAGCAGCAGCCTACCATAGTGGTCAATCCACAAGAATTCATTGTCACAGCTTCCCCCAGCAAATCCAAACCTGAACAAGTAGCTCTATCTGAAGAGTTTGATCTCTCAAACTTGACAGAAGAGGAAAAGCTAGCCAAAATTGAAGCTCTACAAAAGATGAAAGAGGAAAACTATGAAAGGATAATGAGGACAGAAAGATTGATCAATCAATCTATTGCATCAACTCTGTTCTCTAGCCAAACCTCAGCTCCAACAATATCTACAACAATTCTGAAGGTGCTCACTCCAGCAATTGTGGCTCCTACATTCTATGATGCTGAGCCTTCTCATGTTAAGGAATTTGAACCCTACATCAAATCAAGACCCTTCTCACCACCAAAAGCAAATGGGAAGAACAAGTTACAACTGGACTTTCCATTTCCCAAGGATGATGAAGAGAAGCTGATGGGTAAGGCAATCAAGGAATTCAAAGAGAAGACTAACAGTTGTGTAAGAGAATGGATGGTTGTAATCATAAGGAATGGAAAAGTTCTAAACATATCCAACAGCCATCCTAGATTTGTTGAAGCCAAGAGAGAAGAGACTTCAAGGCTGCTAAGAGAATCTCAACCAAGCACTGAATATCAATATGAAAACTCAGATGAGAAGCAAGCAAGGCTGGCTCAAGAGTTATTGGATGAGGTAGAGGATGAATTGAGGGAACCTGAGGAAGTCCCCAAAGTCAAAAAGAAAGGGAAATCAGTCCCCAAATCCAAGAGATTAAAATCAAAGGCAAGGAGGCCTGTCTCTCCAGAAATTGAAAACAAAGAGACAGTTGGTTCATCACAACCTATTGATGTAAAAGTATTCAACCCAGATGTAAATTTCCATGGTGAACCTATAGTACCTAAAGAGGAACCAATGAATCTTGACTCCATTGAGGTTCCTTCATTCTTGCTGAAGCCTCAACAGAAGCCTACACAGAAGAAAAGGAAACCAAGGAAGCAACCTTCAAAGGAACCAATTCAAGTTGCTAGGGTACCTGCTATTGTCAGGCAGCCAATCTTGGAAAACAAGGATGATTTTATCTATCAGGCAGATATTGAAGAATACTCTGACATGAATCTTTATCTGGATGAATTGTCAGAAGTAAGAGGAATTGACAAATATAGACATTTGCCTGAAAGATTGGTCTTTGTATACAAGGGAGGAATGGAAAGGACATGGCCACTACAAAGGGTTCTTGGAGAAAATTATCATACCTTAACCAAAGTGTTCTCTGCAATCAAGAGATACACAGGGTTCTCCAAGATAGCAAAAGGGGAGATACTGGACAGAATAGAACAAATAAGGAGGGATTGGAACTCACCATCAAGTCTACCAAGGAAAATGAAGATCCCATACAATGGACAGAAAATCCACCTCCAACCTTTCTGGATGATGGAGTTCAGGGATGAAGATGGTAACAGGAGATTCTTCAGGTTAGAAGACCAACTACCAAAGGCTAGTTCTCAATACCTGAGATGGCTACAACAAAAGCTAAATCCAAAGGTAGATGAAGAAGATGCCTTCTATAGGCAACTCCAAATACAGATTGAGTCCAACTCTGCCAAGGAAGGAAAATCAAGGGTGATGCCAAAAAGAGGAAAGAAACAGTCCTAATCTGCTCAGTCTAGAGGAGCACTTCTCTGTAAATTTCTCAAACTTTCAGTTTTTAATTGTTGTAGCTTAATACAATTTATGCATTGTTCTTTATATATCTTTAGGAATGTTTTGTTATCATCAAGGTCCTGAATTTATGCTTTATTGCCATCAAGTATAAATTGGGGGAGATTGTTAGGAATATGTTGTACTTGATGATAACTTCACAATCAATCAAATTGTTTAAGGTTTTGTTGCTGTCAACGGATGAGGATTTATAACTCTATCCGTTGACAGGTAGCTCATCAACGGATGAGGTTTTGTAGCACACTGCAGTATCTCTATGTTATCAGTTGATAGTGTTTTTATCCACAGTCATGTTGACTATCAACGGATAGGCAGAATAGGGTAGCCAATTGTAAATAAGCTATGCTATGTAATTCTGTCTAAGTGAAAGTGCATCAACGGATGAAGACTAAACTCTATCAACGGATACAACTCAAATCCACTCTATCAACGGATACAGCTCAAGTCCCAATATCAACGGATACTGCTCAATACATCATCAACGGATGTCAGTGTACATCATCAACGGATAATCATTGACACTGTTTTCTATGATTAGCTGGAGATTAGCAGTTGATAAGGACATGTTTGACTGACAGATCACATGAGTTGATAGTAGATACAAAAAGCAGTATGGCAGCCATACTTTGGAAACACAGAAGAAAGAAGCATTCCATTTACACTATGAATACAAGAAAGGTGCAGGAGACATGTCTTAACGCAAGGACAACCTTTCGGCTACATGTGTATTTGGAGTGTAGTAGCAAGTCAACTAGAATTAGATTAGTATTATCTTATTCCAGTAGTACTTGTAAAACTTGGGATATATAACCAAGTGTAGCAACTCTTTGTAGGTTAAGAAAACAGACATATTTGCTTAGGGTTTCTTGAATATCCTTAGAAGCAAAGAGTTGTAAAAACGGCAGCTGTGTACATTTTTTATCACAGAGTTTTCTTCAAATAAAAGCTTCAGGTGGTGCATATTAACCACCTGATTTTATATGTGTTTGTGTTTAAATCTTACATTGCAATTATCTCTTCATAAATTTCTGAAGTCCTTATCAGAAATTTATAAATATCAAGAATTGTATTCAACCCCCCCTTCTACAATTATACAAGTGTGTAATCTGGGAATAACAACCTGCATCAGATGTTCCAAAGGATGCTGATTCTTTTACTCCTTTCAAAAAAGAGGACGCAGGACTAGATAAGAATTTGAGACTTATTTTAATAGATTCCCTGGATCCTGTGATGTACAGTCATGTGATAAATTGTAAAACTGCAAAACACATGTGGGAAACTATTGAGACTATCAATGAAGGAACTGATGAAGTCAGAGAAAACAGACTTCAGATTTTAACTTCTGAGTATGAACACTTTAGAGCTGGCCCTAATGAAGGCATTCAGGAAGTGTTTGAAAGGTATAACAAAATTATCAACAACTTGCAAGTCAATGGCAAGCAATATACACAGAAGGAGATTAATATGAAGTTTTTGTTGACAATGCTCACTCATCTTGAACATAGGATAACAGCCATCAGAGAATCAAAAGATTTGAATAAGATTGCTCTTGACACATTGTTTGGTGTTCTGAAAACCTATGAATTGGAACAAGTACAGCAGAGGGAGGTCTCTAGTAAAGGAAGAGTGCCAAGTTCATCTACAGCTCTTGTAGTTGAGGCACCTAAGGAAGTGGAAGCTAAGGTTGTTCTACCTTACAGCTCAGACAAGGAAAAGACTGAAGTAGAACTTGGTCAAACACCACCTACTCAGGATGGTGGAGATTTCTATTCATTGGAAGAGTTAGATCAACTGGAAGATGAATCCCTGGCATTGATGGTAAGACAATTTGGCAACTTCAGATTCAGAAGAAATCCAAAGTACAGGTTTAAGGCAAATAACAGATTCCAAAGAGGAGGCTCTTCTTCCTCTAGTAACAGGGGAGGATACAAAACTGGATCTGTTGACAGAAGCAAGATTCGTTGCTTCAAGTGTAATGAATTAGGGCACTTTTCCACTGAATGTCAGAAACCCAAGCAAACTCAAAGAAGAGATTTTGCTGCTGAGAAGAAGAAACCTGGAAAAGCCTATGTTGCGGCTGGTAAGAGTTAGGATGACACAGACAGCGAAGATGAGGAATATGGAAATCTTGCGTTGTGTTCGCTATTTTCTCTACGCAAGTATACGCAGTCAAAAAGCAATATAGGGAAATAAGGATCGTTCCCACGAAGACTCGGTTATTTAAGTAAATAAGTCTATTCAACAATGTTGGTTAATTATAGAAGCATGAACGAACTAAAAATGGTGTATTTGCAGATAACAATTAACTAATGACGTAACGGCTAATTTGTTTAAAATAATATGAGAGAGGCATGGGGTCCTAATTTCATGAATGTTTTAGCTCTATTAATTATTAAGAATTAATGTGTTACAATTGTTAAGAATGCTAGCGGGAACACGACACTAATATGAGCCATCTTTCAATTAACTCACACCATTCCAAATAAACATCCACAAAAGAGATAGAAGTTATAAGGGCATCAATTATATCCAAAACACTATATGTCTATGTGAATGGGTGATACAATCGATTTAATCACAAGTTCCGCAATTAACTACATAGGGGAATAATGTTCGTTCGAATCTATACTCCAAAATGCGGAGAAGCCGACATACCTATGCTAGCATGGCAAGCCCTAAATTTCTAAATCCACTTTTGCAATCATTAGAAATTTGGCACAATAGATGTTAGCTATTCACCTATATTTAATTAAATTAACCATGAAAGGCAATCTTATATAGAAATTGTAAACACAAATTATCTATCAAATTAACATGAGCATTAACAATTCATTACATTAGAACCCCATTGAAAGTGTTTATTTCATAATTAAACTAGGCACCTTTATGGAATTAAATAAAATCATGGTAGAAATATTTTATAAATTAATTAAAAATTACGAGAAATTAAAAATAAAAATAAAAGAAATAGAACCTAATAACATCTAATAATAAAGGAGCATTCAATGAGTTAACAAAATAACGAAACAACTTAATACAGTAAAAGAAAAGGCACGGCTTGATAAAGTAAAAAAAAGAACAAAAGTTTAAGTAATTAAAATTACCTCCTGCAAGCTACAGGCAGTTGTCGGCAAAATCAATTGTCTCCCACCTGGTCCGCGCGTGCGTGCCACGCGGCCACTCTCCCCATCCTCACGTGACGTCCACGCGCCAGTAATGATCAGAAGAATTCCCGCGTGCTTGCCACGCTGCCTCCTGTGATATATGTTGCCCGTGAACTAATTCAGTTGCTTCCGAAAAATAAGGGCCTACTAATAATTCCTTTCAACTCTTCAACCAAAATCTAAATTTATCTTAATTTTACAAAAATTTAAAATGTATAAAATAAAATAAAATTACAGGAATTCGAAGTATATAAATTAAACAATTTGCAGAAAATTTTAAGTATATAAAATATATTAAAATTACAAAGAATTAAAATGTATAAAATGATCTGTTTATAAAAAGAAGCTGCTGAATTTAGAATACAGGAGGATTTGTTCAGAGAGAATGATTGAATCAATTCTTCCCTGGGTAATCTCCTCTGGTTCATTTGATTTCCTACACATCTATTTATAATACATCCAGCACACCACCTAATACAAAGTCAGCTGTTTTAATTATAAAAGTCTACCGGCTGCTGCCTAATTCTAACCACTCCAGAGACAATTGTAAAAAGTCTTCCAGCCAACTTGCAATTCTTCTTCACAACTGGCGGTAGTTGAATTTTAATACGCAGCTCCGTAGAAATGCTTTTTACCCCGCACAGCTTATAATCGTTAATTAATAAATAATTATTTTAATCGAGAAATTATAAAAATAAATATCTAATATTATTAGATATTTATAAATAAAATTTTCCAAATAAATAAAATATTTATTAATATAAATAAATCCTTAAGTCCTAAGCTGCAGTCTTTTGACGGTCAGAAACCGGACTCCTTTTGCTTAACAAAAATTATATCAATTCCAACCGGGGTTCCTGCTTTAAGAATATATCACTCGGAACATCTTTATGATAATTCTTTTTCCTCGTAGCCAATCCATCTGAGCCAGAAATCCACCGTCTTTTAACCTTTTATTGCCAGGATACCTGAAGCTGTGAGTTCTGCACTACAAAGACTTGAAACAACATAAAACTAATTAAAAGACACAACATACTTAAGGATAAACCACCAATTTAGGTCCATTTAGCGCATAATAAGTGGATATAAAATCCAATTATCACACCCCCAAACTTAAACTGATGCTTGTCCTCAAGCATAAACAATATAACTATATACAACTAACTAGTACCACTTTCGTAGGTGATCACGATTGCATTTGGCATATGCAATAAGCCCTTTAAACCCCTAGATAGCCCTAGTGGACGAGTGAGGTCTCGTGAGGGCCTATAGCGAATGTACCCACAAAATCCATCCTATAATGCAACTAACTATATGTATTCAACTACTTGAAAAATGCAAGGATCCCCTTTAAACTAACCAAAACCAACTAGCAAGCAAATACCTCAAAGAATGCAACTAAATCCAAATAGAGCTCGACTAAGTCCCTGTATACTAACAATACATGACAGAAACGTGCGTGTGTGCGATGCTCATCAGAAATACTCCCAACACTAGGTCAAAAATCATATCTATTCTTTGCCAAGACAATCACAGGTTTATAAATAGAATAAACTGTAGACACTTCATAACCTAGGAACACCTCCATCCTTATTCAAGTTAGACAGGAATTCATGCTTTATTACTAAACTACGACACTATATACAGTATGCATGCTTATTTAACCGTGCAATGAATGAGACCCCAAAAGGTTTATACAATAATACCCATGTAGCGAGTGTTAGGTCAGCAATCCCAAACCTCAAGGGCTTTAGGTTACTAGGACTAAGTCCACTCAGACTTAATTACTCGAGTACTAAAGAGCTCACTCTGGTTAATTTTGCATTTAAACAATTAAACTATTGACTCTTTTCTTTTTTTTTTCTTTTTTTTTTATATAGATGCAATCTGGAATGAGAATTCTCATTTCCAACCCTAGACTACTCATATAAATATGAGCCAGCTACTAGCCATTTGACACCTAGCCATTAACACTAAACAACTAGCATGAAATTCCTGTTTTCCCCCCAAACTTAGACTTTGGTGCAATCTACGCCATCAAGGGAATAATGAAAATTCTAAATATAAACAGGTGATTAAATCTAAAACAACCAAACAAGCATGACCCTAACCTAGCCCCAAAAGCACCCAATGAGACTGTGTAAAAGTTGTGTTTCTGAAACATGCAAGTCAATTTCATAAGAACTCTAAATCAACCTTCTATTCATCATTACCACACTCAATTAGACATCTACCTACCAATCAGAATTAGCTCGTCCTACGGGATCATGAAAAATGCATGCCATGAAATGCAACTATAATGGACTCACATGGTATACGGAAATAAAAACAGAATGTCCTATATGAAACAAACGTAGATAACACGAACATACATGCATGAATTACTACTAATATGCACAACATGATATCCTAAATGAACACAATGACTCACAAAAACTACTAACACATATACATACTACTTATCCCCCAAACCACCCCCAAACTCATAATATTCAATGTCCGCATTGAATGGAAGTAATTACAAGGGATAGTAGAGAACATACCTGAAAACACTGAAACTCATGGGTTGCCTCCCACGAAGCGCCTTTCTTTAACGTCTTTAGCTAGACTTGGCCACCTTCGCACTTCAATTGGTAGTGCTAAGAACCGCGGTTTCCGCTTCGCGATTCACATGTTCACCAAAATATGGATTCAACCTCTGTCCATTTACTTTGAAAGCCGCTTCCGGTGTTTTATCAAAAATTTCCACTGCGCCATGTGGAAACATTGTTTTAACCGTGAATGGTCCTGACCACCTTGACTTAAGTTTCCCTGGAAAAAGTCTGAGACGAGAGTTGAAAAGTAAAACTAACTGCCCTGGTACAAAAGACTTTTGCACCAAACGTCTGTCATGCCATTTCTTGACCTTTTCCTTGTATAACTTGTGATTTTCATAAGCCTGTAGC
The DNA here is from genome assembly GCA_036435485.1 of Saposhnikovia divaricata. Classification (NCBI taxonomy): domain Eukaryota; kingdom Viridiplantae; phylum Streptophyta; class Magnoliopsida; order Apiales; family Apiaceae; genus Saposhnikovia; species Saposhnikovia divaricata. The sequence continues at coordinate 19,394,680 of CM071599.1, read as the reverse complement.
CGAAACTCATCCAGTTCATTGATCTGAAGCATTCTTTTCTCACCCGCTGCTGTTAAGTCAAAGTTCAACTTCTTCAGCGCCCAATAAGCTTTGTGTTCTAGTTCGGCAGGCAGATGACAAGCCTTGCCATATACTAGCTGAAAAGGTGACGTGCCCAAAGGTGTTTTGTAAGCTGTTCTATAAGCCCAAACAGCTTCATCAAGTTTTAGTGACCAGTCCTTCCTTGAAGGATTCACGACCTTCTCTAGGATCCGTTTTATCTCTCTGTTGGAAACCTCTGCTTGGCCATTCGTTTGAGGGTGATAGGCCGTAGCAATTCGATGATTTATGTTGTACCTTGCCATCAATGCTGTGAACTTGCGGTTGCAGAAGTGTGATCCTTCGTCACTGATAATTACCCTTGGAGTTCCGAAATGTGTGAAAACTTGCTTATTCAGAAAATTCAGCACCACTTTAGCGTCATTGGTCGGTAAGGCCTTCACCTCGACCCATTTAGAAACATAGTCCACCGCTAGCAAGATGTACTGATTATTGCATGAAGAAACAAAAGGACCCATGAAATCGATCCCCCACACATCGAAAATCTCCACTTCCAACAGCATATTTAGAGGCATCTCATTCCTCCTAGAGATATTACCAATTCTTTGACATCTATCGCATCTCAACACAAACTGATGCGCATCTTTAAACAGTGTTGACCAATAAAACCCAGCCTGAAGTACTCGAGTGGCTGTCTTTTCTCCAGCATAATGACCTCCGTAAGTGGTAGAATGGTAGTCATGCAAAATACCTTCAACCTCACTAAACGGAATGCACCTACGAATCACCTGATCAGCTCCCTGTCTGAATAAGAAGGGTTCATCCCATCGGTACCATTTTACATCATGAAGAAACTTCTTTCTTTGAGCATAAGAAAATTCCGAGGGGATGATATTGCTTACAAGATAGTTCACAATGTCTGCAAACCATGGTTCTTCATTTTGCACCCCAAAAATTTGCTCGTCAGGAAAAAATTCGTTGATGAGAGTTTTATCCGCTGAGTTACCGTGTTCCTCTAACCGAGACAAGTGATCAGCCACCTGGTTCTCAGTACCCTTTCTATCCTTGATTTCCAAGTCAAATTCTTGAAGCAACAGAATCCAACGAATCAACCGTGGCTTAGCATCTTTCTTCGACATTAGGTATCGAATGGCTGCATGATCTGTAAACACCACTACCTTAGTTCCGAGCAAATACGATCTGAATTTCTCGAAGCTATATACAATAGCTAAGAGTTCCTTTTCTGTAGTAGTGTAATTCAGCTGTGCATCATTGAGAGTTCTGCTAGCATAGTAAATCACGTGAAACACCTTATTCTTCCGTTGACCAAGAACAGCTCCCACTGCATAGTCACTTGCATCACACATTAATTCAAAAGGTTCACTCCAATCAGGTGCAGTGATAATGGGCGCAGTTGTCAATTTTTTCTTTAAGAGCTTGAATGCCTCCAAACAATCTTCACCAAATTTAAAAGGAATATCCTTTTCTAACAGATTGCACAAAGGTTTAGATATTTTCGAAAAATCTTGGATGAATCGCCGATAAAAGCCCGCATGACCAAGAAAACTGCGAATTCCTTTAACTGAAATTGGTGGAGGGAGATTTCCAATCGTCTCTAACTTAGCCTTATCCACTTCCAGCCCCTTACCAGATACCTTGTGCCCAAGAATGATGCCTTCCTTTACCATGAAGTGACATTTTTCCCAGTTGAGTACTAGATTAGTCTCAACACATCGTTTCAACACCATGCCTAGATTTCTGAGGCATTCATCAAATGATTTCCCGAAGACTGAGAAATCATCCATGAACACTTCCACATTGATACCAATCATATCCGAAAAAATTGCCATCATACATCTCTGAAAAGTAGCAGGTGCACCACAGAGTCCGAAAGGAACGCGTCGGAACGCAAAAGTGCCAAAAGGACATGTGAAAGTGGTCTTCTCCTGATCTTCTGGAGTAATACCAATCTGATTATATCCTGAATAACCATCCAGCAAGCAATAGAATTCATGCCCAGCCAACCTGTCTAGCATTTGATCAATGAATGGAAGTGGAAAGTGATCCTTCCTTGTAGCTTTGTTCAGCTTTCTGTAGTCCATGCAAATTCTCCACCCTGTAACTGTACGAGTCGGAATGAGCTCGTTCTTTTCATTGGCAACTACTGTCATGCCTCCTTTCTTAGGCACACATTGCACTGGACTTACCCATGAACTGTCTGAAATGGGATAGATGATACCAGCATCTAGCCACTTGAGAATTTCTTTCTTTACCACTTCTTTCATGATAGGATTTAACCGCCTTTGGTGTTCTACTGTTGGTTTACTCCCTTCTTCCAATGGAATTTTATGTTGACAATATGCGGGACTGATTCCTTTTAGATCCGCAACAGACCAACCAATGGCTGATTTGAATTCTCGAAGAACTCTCAAGAGCTTGTCTTCCTCGGAGTCTGAAAGGTTAGCGGCAATAATCACAGGTAAAGTGGATTTTTCACCAAGGGAAGCATACCGTAAGTGATCCGGTAGTGGCTTGAGCTCTAGAGTTGGAGCTTCTTCGATAGACGACTTTAATTGCTGATGTGGTCCTTTTAATTCTGGCAGTCCCAACGATTCGACTGGTCTTTCAAATTTTCTTTGCCACGGCAAAGCATCCAGATATTGCAATTGTTCATCAATGTCATCTTCATCTAATGAATACTCCCCACTGAGGGCCTTTTCCAAAGTATCATTCATGAGTGTGTGCCCTAATTTTTCTTGTACCGTAGATTCAATTAAGTCTATCTTCAGACACTGCTCTTCTTCTGCTAGGAATTTCATAGCTGTGAAAACATTGAAGGTGACAATTTGATCGTGCACCTTCATCGTCAGTTCCCCCTTTTGGACATCAATCAACGTTTGTCCCGTTGCTAAAAATGGCCTACCAAGAATGATAGGAATCTTCTTGTCCTCTTCGAAATCAAGAATGACAAAATCAGCAGGAAAGATGAGTTTGTCTACTTTTACCAACACATCTTCAACAACTCCCCTAGGATAGGTGATAGATCGATCAGCCAACTGAAGGGACATACTTGTCGGTTTTGGTTCAGGAAGACCAAGCTGCAAGAAGACCGAGTATGGCATAAGATTGATACTTGCTCCTAGATCACATAAACATTTGTCGAAAGATAATCTCCCAATGGTGCATGGTATTGTAAAACTCCCTGGATCTTTCAGCTTAGGCGGCAACTTTTGCTGCAATACCGCACTACATTCTTCCGTCAAAGCAACGGTCTCTAAGTCTTCAAGTTTTACTTTCCTCGAGAGAATGCCTCTCATGAATTTGGCATAGCTTGGCATTTGTTCGAGAGCTTCAGCAAATGGAATGTTGATATGTAATTTTTTAAAGACTTCAAGAAATTTGCCAAACTGCTTGTCTAATTTCTGTTTTTGCACTCGTCGAGGAAATGGCGGAGGTGGGTAGATTTGTTCTTTTACTTCTTTTTGCTCGAGGACAGCTTGTTTAGGAGTTGGCATATTTTCTTTAATCTCCTCCTTTGATTCTGATACATTGCCCATGTCCTTTGTGTTTCCCAAATCTGCTTTTTCTGTTCTTTTGTCTGGCAGAATTGTATCTTTTAGCTCAGCATCCTCCGTGATTCTCCCTGATCTGAGGGTAATTGCTTTGATGTGCTCGTGATTATCCTTTATCCCAGGATTAAGTTCAGTGTCACTGGGGAGTGTTCCTTGTGGTCGGCTCATCATGAAACTAGCGAGTTGACTCAATTGAGTTTCCAGATTTTTAATGGAAGCCGCTTGGCTTTTTTGGCCCAACCTCAACTCCTCTAATTCAGTCTTTTCATTCGACGATTGTCCAGAATTTCCATAAGATTGATGTTGTTGAAATCCTGGGGGCTGAAATTGTCTAGGAGCATATGGTTGTTGAAAATGTTGCCCCTGTTGTTGCTGGAATCCAGATGGATTATACTGCTTAGCTCCAAATGGTTGATGATTAGATTGTTGGTAGGGCTGATGTGATTGTTGTGCTCCTCCTTGATTATTGCTCCAACTGAAATTTGGATGATTTCGGTTGTTCGGATGGTAGGCATTTGGAGCTGGCTGTTGCTGTCTTTGGAAATTGCTTACGAATTGAACTGACTCGTTTGAGATGGCACATTGGTTTGATTCATGTGCGCCCGCACACAACTCACAAACACTAGCAATTTGACGAAATCCTTGCGCTGTCAAAGAGTCTACCTTCAAGTTCAAAGCCTCTAGCTGAGCTGCAAAGGAAGTGGCTTTGTCAACATTAAAAATACCTGCTACCTTCTGTTGTGGCATTCTCTGAGTTGGGTTTTGATATTCATTAGCTGCCATCATCTCGATAAGATCGTAGGCCTCCTCGTAACTTTTAGCCCATAATGCTCCCCCTGAAGCTGCATCTACCATTGGCCTTGATTGCATTCCTAGCCCATTATAGAAACAATTTATGATCATTAAATTTGGCATGCCATGATGAGGGCATTGCCGAAGCATTTCCTTGTATCTTTCCCACGCTTCACATAAAGATTCACCAGACTGTTGAGAAAATTGCGTGATAGCATTCCTTATAGCTGCAGTCTTTGCCATGGGGAAGAATTTGCTAAGAAACTTTTGAGCTAGATCAACCCAAGTGGTGATAGATCCCGGTGGCAGAGAGTGTAACCAACTCTTGGCCTTGTCTCTTAATGAAAACGGGAAGAGTCTCAACTTTACAGCATCATCTGACACATTGTTGAATCTGAATGTGTCGCATATTTCTATAAAGTTCCTGATGTGTAAGTTAGGATCTTCCGTTGCAGTTCCTCCGTACTGTACTTGATTCTGCACCATCTGAATAGTGCTAGATTTAATTTCAAATGTAGGAGCCGCAATTGCTGGACGGATGATACTTGACTGAATGTCATCAATCTTCGGTTGCGAGTAGTCCATTAAAGCCCTTGCTGCTGTAGGTGCAACTACTTCGCCTTCTCCGTTCATCTTGTGAGTCTTTGCTAGTTCAAGTACTTGTTTGGCTTTTAATGCTTTAGAACGTGTTACCATAAAAATCCAAGTATCTGGACACAAATAATCACTTCACAAAAATATAAGATAAAATGTTCAAGTCAAACAAATTAACTTCTATTGTAGTAAAACACATAAACAAAAATAACACCGAGTCCCCGGCAGCGGCGCCAAAAACTTGTTCGCTATTTTCTCTACGCAAGTATACGCAGTCAAAAAGCAATATAGGGAAATAAGGATCGTTCCCACGAAGACTCGGTTATTTAAGTAAATAAGTCTATTCAACAATGTTGGTTAATTATAGAAGCATGAACGAACTAAAAATTGTGTATTTGCAGATAACAATTAACTAATGACGTAACGGCTAATTTGTTTAAAATAATATGAGAGAGGCATGGGGTCCTAATTTCATGAATGTTTTAGCTCTATTAATTATTAAGAATTAATGTGTTACAATTGTTAAGAATGCTAGCGGGAACACGACACTAATATGAGCCATCTTTCAATTAACTCACACCATTCCAAATAAACATCCACAAAAGAGATAGAAGTTATAAGGGCATCAATTATATCCAAAACACTATATGTCTACGTGAATGGGTGATACAATCGATTTAATCACAAGTTCCGCAATTAACTACATAGGGGAATAATGTTCGTTCGAATCTATACTCCAAAATGCGGAGAAGCCGACATACCTATGCTAGCATGGCAAACCCTAAATTTCTAAATCCACTTTTGCAATCATTAGAAATTTGGCACAATAGATGTTAGCTATTCACCTATATTTAATTAAATTAACCATGCAAGGCAATCTTATATAGAAATTGTAAACACAAATTATCTATCAAATTAACATGAGCATTAACAATTCATTACATTAGAACCCCATTGAAAGTGTTTATTTCATAATTAAACTAGGCACCTTTATGGAATTAAATAAAATCATGGTAGAAATATTTTATAAATTAATTAAAAATTACGAGAAATTAAAAATAAAAATAAAAGAAATAGAACCTAATAACATCTAATAATAAAGGAGCATTCAATGAGTTAACAAAATAACGAAACAACTTAATACAGTAAAAGAAAAGGCACGGCTTGATAAAGTAAAAAAAAGAACAAAAGTTTAAGTAATTAAAATTACCTCCTGCAAGCTACAGGCAGTTGTCGGCAAAATCAATTGTCTTCCACCTGGTCCGCGCGTGCGTGCCACGCGGCCACTCTCCCCATCCTCGCGTGACGTCCACGCGCCAGTAATGATCAGAAGAATTCCCGCGTGCTTGCCACGCTGCCTCCTGTGATATATGTTGCCCGTGAACTAATTCAGTTGCTTCCGAAAAATAAGGGCCTACTAATAATTCCTTTAAACTCTTCAACCAAAATCTAAATTTATCTTAATTTTACAAAAAATTAAAATGTATAAAATAAAATAAAATTACAGGAATTCGAAGTATATAAATTAAACAATTTGCAGAAAATTTTAAGTATATAAAATATATTAAAATTACAAAGAATTAAAATGTATAAAATGATCTGTTTATAAAAAGAAGCTGCTGAATTTAGAATACAGGAGGATTTGTTCAGAGAGAATGATTGAATCAATTCTTCCCTGGGTAATCTCCTCTGGTTCATTTGATTTCCTACACATCTATTTATAATACATCCAGCACACCACCTAATACAAAGTCAGCTGTTTTAATTATAAAAGTCTACCGGCTGCTGCCTAATTCTAACCACTCCAGAGACAATTGTAAAAAGTCTTCCAGCCAACTTGCAATTCTTCTTCACAACTGGCGGTAGTTGAATTTTAATACGCAACTCCGTAGAAATGCTTTTTACCCCGCACAGCTTATAATCGTTAATTAATAAATAATTATTTTAATCGAGAAATTATAAAAATAAATATCTAATATTATTAGATATTTATAAATAAAATTTTCCAAATAAATAAAATATTTATTAATATAAATAAATCCTTAAGTCCTAAGCTGCAGTCTTTTGACGGTCAGAAACCGGACTCCTTTTGCTTAACAAAAATTATATCAATTCCAACCGGGGTTCCTGCTTTAAGAATATATCACTCGGAACATCTTTATGATAATTCTTTTTCCTCGTAGCCAATCCATCTGAGCCAGAAATCCACCGTCTTTTAACCTTTTATTGCCAGGATACCTGAAGCTGTGAGTTCTGCACTACAAAGACTTGAAACAACATAAAACTAATTAAAAGACACAACATACTTAAGGATAAACCACCAATTTAGGTCCATTTAGCGCATAATAAGTGGATATAAAATCCAATTATCACACCCCCAAACTTAAACTGATGCTTGTCCTCAAGCATAAACAATATAACTATATACAACTAACTAGTACCACTTTCGTAGGTGATCACGATTGCATTTGGCATATGCAATAAGCCCTTTAAACCCCTAGATAGCCCTAGTGGACGAGTGAGGTCTCGTGAGGGCCTATAGCGAATGTACCCACAAAATCCATCCTATAATGCAACTAACTATATGTATTCAACTACTTGAAAAATGCAAGGATCCCCTTTAAACTAACCAAAACCAACTAGCAAGCAAATACCTCAAAGAATGCAACTAAATCCAAATAGAGCTCGACTAAGTCCCTGTATACTAACAATACATGACAGAAACGTGCGTGTGTGCGATGCTCATCAGAAATACTCCCAACACTAGGTCAAAAATCATATCTATTCTTTGCCAAGACAATCACAGGTTTATAAATAGAATAAACTGTAGACACTTCATAACCTAGGAACACCTCCATCCTTATTCAAGTTAGACAGGAATTCATGCTTTATTACTAAACTACGACACTATATACAGTATGCATGCTTATTTAACCGTGCAATGAATGAGACCCCAAAAGGTTTATACAATAATACCCATGTAGCGAGTGTTAGGTCAGCAATCCCAAACCTCAAGGGCTTTAGGTTACTAGGACTAAGTCCCCTCAGACTTAATTACTCGAGTACTAAAGAGCTCACTCTGGTTAATTTTGCATTTAAACAATTAAACTATTGACTCTTTTCTTTTTTTTTTCTTTTTTTTTTTATATAGATGCAATCTGGAATGAGAATTCTCATTTCCAACCCTAGACTACTCATATAAATATGAGCCAGCTACTAACCATTTGACACCTAGCCATTAACACTAAACAACTAGCATGAAATTCCTGTTTTTCCCCCAAACTTAGACTTTGGTGCAATCTACGCCATCAAGGGAATAATGAAAATTCTAAATATAAACAGGTGATTAAATCTAAAACAACCAAACAAGCATGACCCTAACCTAGCCCCAAAAGCACCCAATGAGACTGTGTAAAAGTTTTGTTTCTGAAACATGCAAGTCAATTTCATAAGAACTCTAAATCAACCTTCTATTCATCATTACCACACTCAATTAGACATCTACCTACCAATCAGAATTAGCTCGTCCTACGGGATCATGAAAAATGCATGCCATGAAATGCAACTATAATGGACTCACATGGTATACGGAAATAAAAACAGAATGTCCTATATGAAACAAATGTAGATAACACGAACATACATGCATGAATTACTACTAATATGCACAACATGATATCCTAAATGAACACAATGACTCACAAAAACTACTAACACATATACATACTACTTATCCCCCAAACCACCCCCAAACTCATAATATTCAATGTCCGCATTGAATGGAAGTAATTACAAGGGATAGTAGAGAACATACCTGAAAACACTGAAACACATGGGTTGCCTCCCACGAAGCGCCTTTCTTTAACGTCTTTAGCTAGACTTGGCCACCTTCGCACTTCAATTGGTAGTGCTAAGAACCGCGGTTTCCGCTTCGCGATTCACATGTTCACCAAAATATGGCTTCAACCTCTGTCCATTTACTTTGAAAGCCGCTTCCGGTGTTTTATCAAAAATTTCCACTGCACCATGTGGAAACACTGTTTTAACCGTGAATGGTCCTGACCACCTTGACTTAAGTTTCCCTGGAATAAGTCTGAGACGAGAGTTGAAAAGTAAAACTAACTGCCCTGGTACAAAAGACTTTTGCACCAAACGTCTGTCATGCCATTTCTTGACCTTTTCCTTGTATAACTTGTGATTTTCATAAGCCTGTAGCCGAAACTCATCCAGTTCATTGATCTGAAGCATTCTTTTCTCACCCGCTGCTGTTAAGTCAAAGTTCAACTTCTTCAGCGCCCAATAAGCTTTGTGTTCTAGTTCGGCAGGCAGATGACAAGCCTTGCCATATACTAGCTGAAAAGGTGACGTGCCCAAAGGTGTTTTGTAAGCTGTTCTATAAGCCCAAACAGCTTCATCAAGTTTTAGTGACCAGTCCTTCCTTGAAGGATTCACGACCTTCTCTAGGATCCGTTTTATCTCTCTGTTGGAAACCTCTGCTTGGCCATTCGTTTGAGGGTGATAGGCCGTAGCAATTCGATGATTTATGTTGTACCTTGCCATCAATGCTGTGAACTTGCGGTTGCAGAAGTGTGATCCTTCGTCACTGATAATTACCCTTGGAGTTCCGAAACGTGTGAAAACTTGCTTATTCAGAAAATTCAGCACCACTTTAGCGTCATTGGTCGGTAAGGCCTTCACCTCGACCCATTTAGAAACATAGTCCACCGCTAGCAAGATGTACTGATTATTGCATGAAGAAACAAAAGGACCCATGAAATCGATCCCCCACACATCGAAAATCTCCACTTCCAACAGCATATTTAGAGGCATCTCATTCCTCCTAGAGATATTACCAATTCTTTGACATCTATCGCATCTCAACACAAACTGATGCGCATCTTTAAACAGTGTTGGCCAATAAAACCCAGCCTGAAGTACTCGAGTGGCTGTCTTTTCTCCAGCATAATGACCTCCGTAAGTGGTAGAATGGTAGTCATGCAAAATACCTTCAACCTCACTAAACGGAATGCACCTACGAATCACCTGATCAGCTCCCTGTCTGAATAAGAAGGGTTCATCCCATCGGTACCATTTTACATCATGAAGAAACTTCTTTCTTTGAGCATAAGAAAATTCCGAGGGGATGATATTGCTTACAAGATAGTTCACAATGTCTGCAAACCATGGTTCTTCATTTTGCACCCCAAAAAGTTGCTCGTCAGGAAAAAATTCGTTAATGAGAGTTTTATCCGCTGAGTTACCGTGTTCCTCTAACCGAGACAAGTGATCAGCCACCTGGTTCTCAGTACCCTTTCTATCCTTGATTTCCAAGTCAAATTCTTGAAGCAACAGAATCCAACGAATCAACCGTGGCTTAGCATCTTTCTTCGACATTAGGTATCGAATGGCTGCATGATCTGTAAACACCACTACCTTAGTTCCGAGCAAATACGATCTGAATTTCTCGAAGCTATATACAATAGCTAAGAGTTCCTTTTCTGTAGTAGTGTAATTCAGCTGTGCATCATTGAGAGTTCTGCTAGCATAGTAAATCACGTGAAACACCTTATTCTTCCGTTGACCAAGAACAGCTCCCACTGCATAGTCACTTGCATCACACATTAATTCAAAAGGTTCACTCCAATCAGGTGCAGTGATAATGGGCGCAGTTGTCAATTTTTTCTTTAAGAGCTTGAATGCCTCCAAACAATCTTCACCAAATTTAAAAGGAATATCCTTTTCTAACAGATTGCACAAAGGTTTAGATATTTTCGAAAAATCTTGGATGAATCGCCGATAAAAGCCCGCATGACCAAGAAAACTGCGAATTCCTTTAACTGAAATTGGTGGAGGGAGATTTCCAATCGTCTCCAACTTAGCCTTATCCACTTCCAGCCCCTTACCAGATACCTTGTGCCCAAGAATGATGCCTTCCTTTACCATGAAGTGACATTTTTCCCAGTTGAGTACTAGATTAGTCTCAACACATCGTTTCAACACCATGCCTAGATTTCTGAGGCATTCATCAAATGATTTCCCGAAGACTGAGAAATCATCCATGAACACTTCCACATTGATACCAATCATATCCGAAAAAATTGCCATCATACATCTCTGAAAAGTAGCAGGTGCACCACAGAGTCCGAAAGGAACGCGTCGGAACGCAAAAGTGCCAAAAGGACATGTGAAAGTGGTCTTCTCCTGATCTTCTGGAGTAATACCAATCTGATTATATCCTGAATAACCATCCAGCAAGCAATAGAATTCATGCCCAGCCAACCTGTCTAGCATTTGATCAATGAATGGAAGGGGAAAGTGATCCTTCCTTGTAGCTTTGTTCAGCTTTCTGTAGTCCATGCAAATTCTCCACCCTGTAACTGTACGAGTCGGAATGAGCTCGTTCTTTTCATTGGCAACTACTGTCATGCCTCCTTTCTTAGGCACACATTGCACTGGACTTACCCATGAACTGTCTGAAATGGGATAGATGATATCAGCATCTAGCCACTTGAGAATTTCTTTCTTTACCACTTCTTTCATGATAGGATTTAACCGCCTTTGGTGTTCTACTGTTGGTTTACTCCCTTCTTCCAATGGAATTTTATGTTGATAATATGCGGGACTGATTCCTTTTAGATCCGCAACAAACCAACCAATGGCTGATTTGAATTCTCGAAGAACTCTCAAGAGCTTGTCTTCCTCGGAGTCTGAAAGGTTAGCGGCAATAATCACAGGTAAAATGGATTTTTCACCAAGGGAAGCATACCGTAAGTGATCCGGTAGTGGCTTGAGCTCTAGAGTTGGAGCTTCTTCGATAGACGGCTTTAATTGCTGATGTGGTCCTTTTAATTCTGGCAGTCCCAACGATTCGACTGGTCTTTCAAATTTTCTTTGCCACGGCAAAGCATCCAGATATTGCAATTGTTCATCAATGTCATCTTCATCTAATGAATACTCCCCACTGAGGGCCTTTTCCAAAGTAACATTCATGAGTGTGTGCCCTAATTTTTCTTGTACCGTAGATTCAATTAAGTCTATCTTCAGACACTGCTCTTCTTCTGCTGGGAATTTCATAGCTGTGAAAACATTGAAGGTGACAATTTGATCGTGCACCTTCATCGTCAGTTCCCCCTTTTGGACATCAATCAACGTTTGTCCCGTTGCTAAAAATGGCCTACCAAGAATGATAGGAATCTTCTTGTCCTCTTCGAAATCAAGAATGACAAAATCAGCAGGAAAGATGAGTTTGTCTACTTTTACCAACACATCTTCAACAACTCCCCTAGGATAGGTGATAGATCGATCAGCCAACTGAAGGGACATACTTGTCGGTTTTGGTTCAGGAAGACCAAGCTGCAAGAAGACCGAGTATGGCATAAGATTGATACTTGCTCCTAGATCACATAAACATTTGTCGAAAGATAATCTCCCAATGGTGCATGGTATTGTAAAACTCCCTGGATCTTTCAGCTTAGGCGGCAACTTTTGCTGCAATACCGCACTACATTCTTCCGTCAAAGCAACGGTCTCTAAGTCTTCAAGTTTTAATTTCCTCGAGAGAATGCCTCTCATGAATTTGGCATAGCTTGGCATTTGTTCGAGAGCTTCAGCAAATGGAATGTTGATATGTAATTTTTTAAAGACTTCAAGAAATTTGCCAAACTGCTTGTCTAATTTCTGTTTTTGCACTCGTCGAGGAAATGGCGGAGGTGGGTAGATTTGTTCTTTTACTTCTTTTTGCTCGAGGACAGCTTGTTTAGGAGTTGGCATATTTTCTTTAATCTCCTCCTTTGATTCTGATACATTGCCCATGTCCTTTGTGTCTCCCAAATCTGCTTTTTCTGTTCTTTTGTCTGGCAGAATTGTATCTTTTAGCTCAGCATCCTCCGTGATTCTCCCTGATCTGAGGGTAATTGCTTTGATGTGCTCGTGATTATCCTTTCTCCCAGGATTAAGTTCAGTGTCACTGGGGAGTGTTCCTTGTGGTCGGCTCATCATGAAACTAGCGAGTTGACTCAATTGAGTTTCCAGATTTTTAATGGAAGCCGCTTGGCTTTTTTGGCCCAACCTCAACTCCTCTAATTCAGTCTTTTCATTCGACGATTGTCCAGAATTTCCATAAGATTGATGTTGTTGAAATCCTGGGGGCTGAAATTGTCTAGGAGCATATGGTTGTTGAAAATGTTGCCCCTGTTGTTGCTGGAATCCAGATGGATTATACTGCTTAGCTCCAAATGGTTGATGATTAGATTGTTGGTAGGGCTGATGTGATTGTTGTGCTCCTCCTTGATTATTGCTCCAACTGAAATTTGGATGATTTCGGTTGTTCGGATGGTAGGCATTTGGAGCTGGCTGTTGCTGTCTTTGGAAATTGCTTACGAATTGAACTGACTCGTTTGAGATGGCACATTGGTTTGATTCATGTGCGCCCGCACACAACTCACAAACACTAGCAATTTGACGAAATCCTTGCGCTGTCAAAGAGTCTACCTTCAAGTTCAAAGCCTCTAGCTGAGCTGCTAAGGAAGTGGCTTTGTCAACATTAAAAATACCTGCTACCTTCTGTTGTGGCATTCTCTGAGTTGGGTTTTGATATTCATTAGCTGCCATCATCTCGATAAGATCGTAGGCCTCCTCGTAACTTTTAGCCCATAATGCTCCCCCTGAAGCTGCATCTACCATTGGCCTTGATTGCATTCCTAGCCCATTATAGAAACAATTTATGATCATCCAATTTGGCATGCCATGATGAGGGCATTGCCGAAGCATTTCCTTGTATCTTTCCCACGCTTCACATAAAGATTCACCAGACTGTTGAGAAAATTGCGTGATAGCATTCCTTATAGCTGCAGTCTTTGCCATGGGGAAGAATTTGCTAAGAAACTTTTGAGCTAGATCAACCCAAGTGGTGATAGATCCCGGTGGCAGAGAGTGTAACCAACTCTTGGCCTTGTCTCTTAATGAAAACGGGAAGAGTCTCAACTTTACAGCATCATCTGACACATTGTTGAATCTGAATGTGTCGCATATTTCTATAAAGTTCCTGATGTGTAAGTTAGGATCTTCCGTTGCAGTTCCTCCGTACTGTACTTGATTCTGCACCATCTGAATAGTGCTAGATTTAATTTCAAATGTAGGAGCCGCAATTGCTGGACGGATGATACTTGACTGAATGTCATCAATCTTCGGTTGCGAGTAGTCCATTAAAGCCCTTGCTGCTGTAGGTGCAACTACTTCGCCTTCTCCGTTCATCTTGTGAGTCTTTGCTAGTTCAAGTACTTGTTTGGCTTTTAATGCTTTAGAACGTGTTACCATAAAAATCCAAGTATCTGGACACAAATAATCACTTCACAAAAATATAAGATAAAATGTTCAAGTCAAACAAATTAACTTCTATTGTAGTAAAACACATAAACAAAAATAACACCGAGTCCCCGGCAGCGGCGCCAAAAACTTGTTCGCTATTTTCTCTACGCAAGTATACGCAGTCAAAAAGCAATATAGGGAAATAAGGATCGTTCCCACGAAGACTCGGTTATTTAAGTAAATAAGTCTATTCAACAATGTTGGTTAATTATAGAAGCATGAACGAACTAAAAATGGTGTATTTGCAGATAACAATTAACTAATGACGTAACGGCTAATTTGTTTAAAATAATATGAGAGAGGCATGGGGTCCTAATTTCATGAATGTTTTAGCTCTATTAATTATTAAGAATTAATGTGTTACAATTGTTAAGAATGCTAGCGGGAACACGACACTAATATGAGCCATCTTTCAATTAACTCACACCATTCCAAATAAACATCCACAAAAGAGATAGAAGTTATAAGGGCATCAATTATATCCAAAACACTATATGTCTATGTGAATGGGTGATACAATCGATTTAATCACAAGTTCCGCAATTAACTACATAGGGGAATAATGTTCGTTCGAATCTATACTCCAAAATGCGGAGAAGCCGACATACCTATGCTAGCATGGCAAGCCCTAAATTTCTAAATCCACTTTTGCAATCATTAGAAATTTGGCACAATAGATGTTAGCTATTCACCTATATTTAATTAAATTAACCATGCAAGGCAATCTTATATAGAAATTGTAAACACAAATTATCTATCAAATTAACATGAGCATTAACAATTCATTACATTAGAACCCCATTGAAAGTGTTTATTTCATAATTAAACTAGGCACCTTTATGGAATTAAATAAAATCATGGTAGAAATATTTTATAAATTAATTAAAAATTACGAGAAATTAAAAATAAAAATAAAAGAAATAGAACCTAATAACATCTAATAATAAAGGAGCATTCAATGAGTTAACAAAATAACGAAACAACTTAATACAGTAAAAGAAAAGGCACGGCTTGATAAAGTAAAAAAAAGAACAAAAGTTTAAGTAATTAAAATTACCTCCTGCAAGCTACAGGCAGTTGTCGGCAAAATCAATTGTCTCCCACCTGGTCCGCGCGTGCGTGCCACGCGGCCACTCTCCCCATCCTCGCGTGACGTCCACGCGCCAGTAATGATCAGAAGAATTCCCGCGTGCTTGCCACGCTGCCTCCTGTGATATATGTTGCCCGTGAACTAATTCAGTTGCTTCCGAAAAATAAGGGCCTACTAATAATTCCTTTAAACTCTTCAACCAAAATCTAAATTTATCTTAATTTTACAAAAATTTAAAATGTATAAAATAAAATAAAATTACAGGAATTCGAAGTATATAAATTAAACAATTTGCAGAAAATTTTAAGTATATAAAATATATTAAAATTACAAAGAATTAAAATGTATAAAATGATCTGTTTATAAAAAGAAGCTGCTGAATTTAGAATACAGGAGGATTTGTTCAGAGAGAATGATTGAATCAATTCTTCCCTAGGTAATCTCCTCTGGTTCATTTGATTTCCTACACATCTATTTATAATACATCCAGCACACCACCTAATACAAAGTCAGCTGTTTTAATTATAAAAGTCTACCGGCTGCTGCCTAATTCTAACCACTCCAGAGACAATTGTAAAAAGTCTTCCAGCCAACTTGCAATTCTTCTTCACAACTGGCGGTAGTTGAATTTTAATACGCAACTCCGTAGAAATGCTTTTTACCCCGCACAGCTTATAATCGTTAATTAATAAATAATTATTTTAATCGAGAAATTATAAAAATAAATATCTAATATTATTAGATATTTATAAATAAAATTTTCCAAATAAATAAAATATTTATTAATATAAATAAATCCTTAAGTCCTAAGCTGCAGTCTTTTGATGGTCAGAAACCGGACTCCTTTTGCTTAACAAAAATTATATCAATTCCAACCGGGGTTCCTGCTTTAAGAATATATCACTCGGAACATCTTTATGATAATTCTTTTTCCTCGTAGCCAATCCATCTGAGCCAGAAATCCACCGTCTTTTAACCTTTTATTGCCAGGATACCTGAAGCTGTGAGTTCTGCACTACAAAGACTTGAAACAACATAAAACTAATTAAAAGACACAACATACTTAAGGATAAACCACCAATTTAGGTCCATTTAGCGCATAATAAGTGGATATAAAATCCAATTATCACGTTGATGGCAAATGATCAAGCATCTGATCATCATAACAAACCGGTAACTCTTACTGACACTGAGTTGATTCGTAGTCTTCGTAATTCAGTAGGTAATGCTCAAAATGAATATAGAAGACTAGATCTGTTAAGCACTAATCTTGGTAATTGAGTATCAGAATTAAAAAAAGTGCATATTAATCAAGATCAACAAAGAGATGAAATAACAATGCTTTATAAAAAGGAGAAAGCTATTCTAGAAGTTGTAGGCAAACAAATGGCTAGAATTACTAAACTTGAAACACAGGTTAGGGCTTGTTATAATTTAGTTAAAGTTTCCAAAGAGTTCTTTAACAATCAAGTTGTAGAACGAACAACAGGTATAGGGTATGGTTACAATGAAGCTGTTGGATCGTTGGGCATAAATTCCCCTAACCCTGTTAGTGCTAAAGAAAGGGGAATACCACATGTGCTCAAAAATGTTAAAGAACCTCTATTTAAAAAATCTGATGCTGGCCCACCAGATATTCTTTCTATGGTTATCGAAGAAGAATTGAGAAATGAGGATAGTGCAAATGGCACAGTCTTTGTTAAGGATAACTGTGTTAAGGATAGAACTGTTAAGAACACTAATACAAAGAATGTTTCATCCAAGAAAAATGTCACAGTCTTTGTTAAGGCTAAATCAATTGAGGACACTAATACAACGAATGTTTCATCTAAGAAAGATGTACCTAAAGTGCCAGTCAAAGTTGTTGAATCAGCTAGTTCTTCTAAGACTGGATTAGGTAGTAATAAGTTGAAACAGAAAAATACCATGCCTACCATTGATTCTAATCATAAAGCATGTGGTGTTATCAATTGTATGTCTTGTGCTTTTAACAGTATGCGTGCTTATTTTAATGGTAATTATGCATGTGTTAAACAGAATGCTCCTCGACAGCACATGAACAGGAACAATAATGTTCGATCAAAGACTGCTTTACCTCCTCAAGTTAGGAGAGAGACATTTGCACCTAAGACTAAACAAAAGGTTACCAAGAATGTTTATCAGGTCAAATGTCCAGTCAATGACACAAGTGTTACTGCTGCTAGAGAAACATGGATACCCAAGATAAAACAAAAGATTTTCAAATCTGTTTATAAGGTTAAATGTATATTGACTAAAGATGTTAAAATTAAAAATGTTGTTTTGCCTGATAAAGGTCAATACTTTAAATACGCAGGACCCAATCAAATTTGGGTCCCGAAGAAGGTTTAATTCATTTGTCATTGCAGGGTATTGAACAGGTTGATCGAGTAACCTGGATCTTGGACAATGGATGTTCAAGGCATATGATTGGAGACAGAACCCTACTGACAAATGTGGTGGAGAAGGCTGGCCCAGTAGTTACCTTTGGAGATAACATCAAAGGTAGAACTGATGGATATTGCAGACTTGAAGCTGGAAATGTTATCATTGAAGAAATGTCCTTTGTAAAAGGACTTGAGCATAATTTGCTCAGCATCAGTCAATTCTGTGACAAGGGATTTGAAGTCCACTTTAACAAAATGAATTGTCTGATTTCACACAAAAGAAATGAACAACCATCTCTGACGGGAGTCAGAAAAGGAAACTTGTATGTAGCCAACATGAACACTAGAAGCACTCAAGAAATCAATTGGTTCTATTCTAAAGCATCCACAGATGAAAGGTGGCTATGGCACAAGAAACTTTCTCACCTGAATTCCAAAACAATGAATTATTTGGTTAAGAGGGAAATGGTGAGAGGTTTACCTTCTATAGAATTTACACAGGAAGGACTATGTGATGCCTGTCAAAAAGGTAAAATAAAAAGGGCAACTCACAGAAGCACTGATATGTCTTCAATAACTGAACCTTTACAGTTACTTCACATGGATCTATTTGGTCCAGTGAATGTGATGTCTATGTCAAAGAAAAGATATGCTCTTGTGATTGTTGATGATTTTTCAAAATTCACATGGGTTTTGTTCCTGAATTCTAAAGATGAGACTCCACAGCTGGTGATTGATCACATCAAGTTAATTGAGTTGGATTCCAAGTATCCAGTAAGGGCTATAAGGTCAGACAATGGAACTGAATTCAAGAATGCAGTTCTGAATGACTTTTGTACTGAAAAAGGAATAACCAGACAATACTCAGCTCCAAGAACTCCTCAACAAAATGGGGTAGTTGAAAGAAAGAATAGAACCTTGATTGAAGTTGCACGTACTATGTTAAGCGAATCAAGGCTTCCATTATATTTTTGGGTTGAAGCTGTCAACACTGCTTGCTATACTCAGAATCGAACTCTTATCAACAAAGACTTGATGAAGACACCCTATGAAGCCTTGAATGAAAAGAAACCAACACTCAAATACTTCCATGTATTTGGAGCTAAATGCTTTGTACTTAAAGAAGGAGACGATCAAGGTGGAAAATTTGAAGCCAAAGCACATGAAGCAATTTTTGTTGGTTATGAAAGAAGAGCTTATAAGGTGTATTTGATTGAACATCAGAAGATGATGGAAAGTGTCAATGTAACATTTGATGACACTAAACTCCCTAGTATCCAAACTGGAGATTCATCTGAAAAGCTATCTTTTGAAGATATGAAAGATCTAGATTCAGATGATGATAGTCCACCTGATGTTTTTGCTGATGCTAATGACAACAATGTCAATGATGAGTTCAATCAGAATAATGGTTGTGATAATAATGATAATATTGAAAACACCACTCATGCTTCTGAAGACTCATCTAATCATCCTGGCAACAACTCAGGGGAGTTAATGAAGGATCAACAAGTCATACTCAACAACACAATTTAAATCAAGGGGAATCATCAAGAGTTAATCTACCCAGACAAACTGTTTGGAATAGAACTCATCCTTTTGAGTTAATTATTGGTGATCCAGATGTTGGAGTAAAGACTAGAAGAGCTTATCAGAATCAATGCAATTATTCAGGGTTTCTATCTGAAATGGAACCTAAGAAAACTGAAGAAGCTCTTTCTGATCCTGATTGGGTGATTGCTATGCAAGATGAACTCAATCAATTCAAACAACAAGAAGTATGGAAGCTGGTACCCAGACCTTCAAATAGAACAGTGGTTGGCACTAGATGGGTATTCAGAAACAAACTTGATGAAGATGGCACAGTCACCAGGAATAAAGCAAGACTGGTAGCAAAGGGTTATTCACAAGCTGAAGGCATTGACTATGATGAAACCTATGCTCCAGTGGCAAGACTCGAGGCCATTAGAATATTCTTGGCATTCGCAGCATTCTCAAACTTTAATGTTTATCAAATGGATGTTAAGAGTGCTTTTCTAAATGGTAAGCTGGATGAAGATGTCTATGTAGAACAGCCCCCTGGCTTTGAAGATCCAGATCTGTTGGACTATGTCTACTTCCTTTTCAAGGCTATCTATGGCCTCAAGCAAGCACCAAGAAAATGGTATGACACTCTTTCTGAATTTTTACTTGAAAATGGTTTTGTTAGAGGTGTCATAGACAAAACTCTCTTTACTAAGAAACATAAAAATGATACAATATTAGTCCAAGTCTATGTGGACGATATAATATTTGGGTCTACTAATGATCTTTTGTGCAAGAAATTTGCTAAGTTAATGCAGGGTAAATTTGAAATGAGCATGATGGGAGAACTGAAATTCTTTCTTGGATTGCAAATAAGTCAAAGGATAGATGGAATATTTATCTGTCAATCCAAGTATATCAAAGAGCTCCTCAAGAAATATCAAATGGAGGACTCATCTTTAGCTAAGACACCATCATCTACAACTGTCAAGTTTGGAGCTTGTGAAAATTCTGCCAAGGTAGATGTCACAAGTTACAGAGGTATGATAGGCTCATTACTTTACCTTACTGCAAGTAGACCAGATATTATGTATGCTACATGCTTGTGTGCAAGGTTCCAAGCGGATCCTAGAGATGTTCATCTCATTGCTGTAAAACGAATCTTAAGATATCTTAAGGGTACACCTAATCTAGGTATCTGGTACCCTAAAGAATCTGGTTTTAATCTTGTTGGATACACAGATTCAGATTATGCAGGAAGTGTTGTAGATAGAAAAAGCACCTCTGGGAGTTGTCAATTCCTAGGTGGCAGGCTAGTTTCCTGGTACAGCAAGAAACAACAAACAGTTTCCAACTCAACATCTGAAGCTGAATACATAGCTGCTGGAAGCTGTTGTGCACAAATCTTGTGGATTAGGAATCAACTGAAAGACTATGGTTTTGTATTATCAAAAATTCCAATTTTTTGTGATAATACAAGTGCCATAGCAATCTCCAACAATCCTGTGCAGCATTCGAGGACCAAGCACATAGACATCAGGTATCATTTTATAAGAGAACATGTCATGGATGGTACTGTGGAATTATTATTTGTACCCACAGAAGAACAAACAGCAGATATTTTTACAAAGTCTCTTGACGAATCCACATTCACCAAAATTGTTGGTGAATTAGGTATGTTAAACAGTCCTAGTAATTAAGCTGGTTAATATCTGAGGTTTATTCTTTAATAATTTTCAAGTGATTTTGTTATTATTTTTAAATTTTAATCACTTGTATAATTATTTTATCAACTTCTTATTGCTTGTAATTGCTAAAAATCTTGGTCAACATGTTTATAATAACTTCTTTATTACTTCTTGTGTTTTAAAATATTTGTGATATTTTAATGAATCATATTCTCTCATTAAATAATTTTCTATTAGAAAGTTATTTATTAGAAAATATTTAGATTCATTAATTTATTATAAATGTTCTTGTAAATATATTTAATATTTTATTAAATGTTTTATAGTGTTTGTCCTTTTGTTATTTATATTTGTTTTCGTAAAAAGATTAATCCATGTGTATGCAAAATATTTATTTACAGTATTTTTAATATTAAATATTTTAGTGTATTTTAATTCGATTAATTTTGCTCATTAATTTGTATTTTATTAGTATAAAATTAACAGATTAATCGATTGTCTTGTTTGTCTTTATAGTATCAAGACAATCGCCAAGACAATTCTCAGATTGTCTTGGCAGGTTATTTTGTTAATAATAAAATATTTTTCAGATTTTTGTTTTGTTTTTAGTTTGTTGTAATCAAGACAAACGATTGTCTTGATAGTTTTGAACTACCAAGACAATCGGCAAGACAATCACCTGATTGTCTTAGAGTGTCTTTTCAGTATTTTATAATTAAAAAAAATGTGTGTGTCAATTTGTTTTTAATCAGTTAAATACATGATTGTCTTGATAGTATTTATACTACCAAGACAATCGGCAAGACAATCAACCGATTGTCTTGTAATGTTAGTTTGCAATTAAAAAAAAATTATATATATATATATATATATATATATATATATATATATATATATATTTTCGTTTTCTTTTATTTATCAGAATAGTGAACGATTGTCTTGATAGTGTTTATACTACCAAGACAATCGACCGATTGTCTTGTAGTGTTGTTTTGTACTTAAACAAAAAAAAAGGAAACAGCAATACAATCTTTCTCTCTCTCGTGTTTTTACACAGAGACTCGATACATATACATACAATACACACGGTTTTTGAACTGAAATGCTGCTAAAATTTCTTCAACAAAACTGAAAACCAAAAACAGATTCGAATAGATCGTTCTATTTTCTTTCTTTTGAACCGAATATCTTCGACTTTCATTAAGGTTTTTGAAAATCAATTTTTTGAAAAGTTGAATCGGGTTTTCACTGTTTTAAGAGTTCTAGATTTTTTCTTTGAAATCTAAAAATAGATTGAGACTCCCAGTGATCAGGAGAACATCATATAAATTTTTGGGATTTTTCTGACAACTTTGAATTAATTCGAATTTTTAATTAATTTTAATTAATTAATAAATTCTGAAAATTTTCGAATTGTTTTAATTTTCCTAAAATTGAAGTGTGTTTTTGTGTTTAAAAATGACTGATAATTTTGAGATAATGAAACATAATTTGGTTGGCTATTTTAATCCGAATGATTGTCCCTACGATCGATTTAGGCCTTGGATACGGTTTTTAAATGACGATTCAATTATCCGAACTGCCATTTCGATCGAAGCCCCAATTAAGATAGGACCACTGAGATTGATTTGCACAGAAGCTGTGGTGTCTGAAGACTTGACCTCATTCCCTTTTGATTTTGATGGTACACACCACGTCGTGACAGAATCAACCCACTACTGTATTGGGCCTTCCGACGGATAATTTTGATCCATTTCCAACCAGTGAACAACTCTATCAATTCTTCATTGATATTAATTATCATGGAATAATTGATATGAACAACCTGAGTAAAAGGAATCTGGTTCAACAATGGGATGCATTCTTCGACACGATCTCCAAGGTATTTGCTAATTCAGCCAGAGGTAACTTTCACTTACTCACCTCTATGTTACAAACTATTGGTTATGCTGTTGCTAAAAACCGTAGAATCAATATTGGTAACCTACTTTGGAATACTATTGTTAACAGGATTGTTAAGGCCAGAAGGGATTTTGATGAGGGTAAGAAAGTTCTATGTTATTATCCTAGATTTTTAACTTTGTTATTTAATCATCTTGTTCCTGTTAGTCAACAAACAATTTTTAGGAATGACAACCCTATGGTATCAGGCAGGCAAACCAAGAAAATATTCACTAGCCTTGATACACGTAGAAAATTGATAAATGTGCCAGTGTATATTACACCATATTTGTCTAACTTCATAAATCTACCTGTCATTCCTCGACTTGTGAATGCACATGAACCTGAACCTCAGAATGTACCTGTCCCTGAACTTCAACATCAAGTGGAACAATCTATTCCTTCAGGTACAGCTACTGCATCAATGGAGCAGGTATTGCCTTCTATCTCTCAAACTGTTTCTGGAGCCCAAATGGCTGATAGGTCAGACCAAGAGGTTGTAGAACCACAACCTCTATCCCAGGTCTTAGAGCCAAACACTGTGTCTAACCAAATCTCTAAACCTAAAGCCAGAAGCAAGTTGTTGACAAAAAGAGCTGATAGAAGAAGTGATAATGTGAGTGATCCCACAGCTCTGCCTCCACCAAAGAAGAGAAGAAACCTACTACTTGAGGCATCTGTTAGCCAATCCATTTCCTCCCAACAGGACTTGGACATTGAAATGGCCGATGAACTGTTACTAATTTCATCCTCTCAACAGGATGCAATTATTGAAATTCGCCAAAGGGCCGTGGCACCTTGTACAGAGTCAAGCACACCTCTATTACTCACAATGGGGGAAAACATTACTGTAAGAACCCCAAATTTTGGATATAATTAAAACTTTTTATTAAGTAATGATAAAATGAGGAACAATGATTGTAATGAATGGATATTACTTTGGACAATGATCTTGATGCATTGGTATATTGTCAGAATAGAGTAATTCGATGGTTGAGGACCTAGATAAGAATAATCTACCATCCAGGAAGGAGCTAATGGATCCTTGAAGGGAAATGAGTACGTGCATAGTGTTTCCCGTACGTGCATAGTATTTCCCGTACGTGCATAGTGATTTTGTGGATGTATAGTGATTTTTGAGGTTTAAGAAATTTTTCATGCCACCTATGTACGAGACATGGTATGGATATTTCGAAGTCATATTAGTAATCTACAAGGTAAATAAGTGTATGTAAACGCGATCGGAATTCAGAAATTCCAAACTTTATTTTTATGGAAAATTGGATCGAGCAGTGAAGAGCATGTCAATGCGAACAAGAAAAGAGAATTATTATATCAAGGATTTTATTTTTATTAAATACGATTTAAGGATTTAGAACAAAAACCTTCGAGTTAGAAAAACGAGCGTTCTAGAAATCGCTAGAATTTTTAAAACGAGATTAAGCGATCAAACAAACGCTTAATGAGCTTTAAAATACAACACAACACAGATATATTACATGCAAGATCAGCTCATGCAAGTCATAAGAGGATTAAGTGTGAAACAAATCAAGAACAAGTGGATTCATGAGGTGTTTGATCAAGAACAAGCCAACAATGCACCTTGTTACTCTTTTTCTTTCTAACCACAAATCTTTGGCACATGGATTGAGGGGTGACAAGGCTGGTTACATCTGATCCTTGGCAAGGGAAATATCATAGAAACATATCATTTATCAATTGAAACAAAGTGGGAGAGAAAAGCCAAGCAACTCCATCTCTCTCCATTTTCTTCAAACTGCCCAGCAAGAACCACCATGAAATAAAAATTCATATCTCCACTTCTACCCATTCATAGATCACCAAATTTTAACCATAGCTTCCTCAATATATGTAGAGTATTCGTTCAAAATTTCATAATTTTTGAAGATCGTTTGGATAGGTAAATAAATTCAAGAAAATCACCCTGTTTTTCCCCTCAAGAAACAAGACTTCGAATTTTTGGAATTTTTAGATTTCCAAACCAAGCTTCCACTCCTTGTTTGATCATCAAATTTTTATGGTGAGTCCTATATTTCATAAAAGCAATCTCCTAAAAATTTCAAGTCCAAACTCCTTTGTTTCCATTTTCAAAAAAATCATGAAAGAGGAGGATGAATAGTGTTTCATGAACTAATCTTTGATTTTTTTTGTTTTCATGGTTGATCTTAGCTACCCTAAGGCTATCCAAGGACTATAACAAGCTTTGTAAGGCTAGTACATACTCTCAAGAAGGTATAACACTCTTGAAACCCTAGATCAACTTTAAGTTTATGGATGTTTTTGATGAGCTAAGCTTGGTTATGATGTTAGCATGATTATAAGCATAATTAGTAAGTGATTTAGTTGAGCAAGAAAGCATGTTAATTATTGTGGTAAACTGGTATGATCTGGACTTGATGATGTTCATAATCATGTGATAAGTTGTGTGGATGCCCGGTGTGGCTTGGTTGGATTGTTATAATTTTTGGAACGTTCGATATATAGCCGTCGTAATGCCGAAATTTCGTTAACCTTAAGAAAAACAACTTGGACAGTAGATGTAACTCACTGCCTAGCTTTGCAATCTGCCATGATAGGATAGGTAATGTTCTAAGCTTCGTTTTGATATAAAGATCACGTGAAACGGACTTACGGTTTAGGATTTATGACCAAATTACTAAAAGTAGTTCGAATCCGTAAACGAAAGTTCATAACTGTAATTGAACCCTCGTAAACTATGTAACGTCATGGTGAATCTTGGTAAATAAATACTAGAGGTAAAAAGGAAGGCGTGAAAGAAAACCGTATGTCAAAAGGATCATTTTTCGATTTATTAAAAATGTTCGAGTCGAGGTTAAACGCGAACGAACCCCTAAAAACCCGCTTGATTATAACTTCGGTAAAACACTTAGAAAACGGGCGATAAAACTCGGAGTATAATATTGATTCGTAACGATCGACTTTAGAACTTGTATGACTTAAGTATGTCCCCAGTGTAAGTACAGTGACATGTCGTATTAACGAACGAATGTCGGGTCGGATCGATGATAAAAGGAATCCACTAAAAGGGGTATAACGAGATAACTCGAGAACGTGTTTCGATTTAAGTATAACTTAACTTTTAATATGTTAAGTGATTAATCCCGAATGCCTTGGCTATTTATAGATCACCAAGCTGAACCGGGACCCGCTACCACTACCCCTTACCGTACTCGACTACCAGGCAAGTTTCAATTCCCTTCTTTTAGGCTGTTGTTGTGATTGAATAAATATATATATATGATTGCTGATATACATATGCCATTGCATGCATGCCTACTTTCAAGTTGAATTGATATACTTGTTCCCTGAATGTTATTGTTGGCTTATAAGCTAGATAGTTATACATCAGTTATAAGCCGGTTATTGTAAGACCCTCATAGAAGGGCGTATACATCTTATTCATCAAAAATAGACCGGGAGTCAATATTCCTTGATATATCGAGATTACCTCGGAGGAAAATATTTAAGTAAATATTTTCCATTATTCAGGCGACGAATATTATTTGAATATTCGTTCGAGATTATTTATTTAATGATCCTTACTTCAAATAATTATTTGAACGTAATCATTCGACGAATAATATTTGTCAATATTCATTCAGAGTCGAATTGATTATCGAATATTATTTCGAATATTCTTCTAAAGATGAGACTACTAAACGAATATTATTTGGATATTCTTTTAGAATATTATTTTATTAAATAAATATTACTTTTGAATATTCATTTAAGATATTAAATACTTGATGAATATTATTTTAATATTCATCTGAAGCTTGATTTAATTATCGAATATTATCTCGAATATTCCTTAAAGCTTGGATTACTAAATGAATATTACTTGATATTCATTTAGAATATTATTCATTAAATGAATATTACTTTATCAATATTCATTTAAATTCCTAATTAATTATGAATATTATTTTGAATATTCATCAGGGTTCTATTTAATCACCGAATATTATTTTAAATATTTTAAATATTCCTTTCAGGACTTATTAAGTAATGAATATTACTTTGAATATTCATTTGATTATTTAATTATGCAATAAATATTCTCCTGATATTTCTTCAGGGATTATTTTGAGAAATACTCTGATTAAAGATATTCTTTCATATTCCCAAATACTCCTTAAATATTTTAACTCATTAAATATTCTCTGAATATTTATTCCATACTTAGAATAACCTCGATAAGGTTTATCTTCTTCGATTATTACAGAAAATATTTCGGAGTCATATTATTATTAATCTTATATCAAGAAAGGTTCTCAGACATCATTCTTCTTTGAGTCTATCCCCTTAATAATAAGGGAACCTTACTTGGAAAATGTTATTTATCTTGTCGACTTCCCGGTCATAAAGTATTCCCTTCACCCGCAACTCGGGTGCTGTTGACTTATTAAGTCGTTGCTTACCTTCTCATCTTTCGAGGGGTAAGATTACTGGAACAAGTTGATATCCGTTACCAAGTAATAGCTTGGGAGTTATTGGTAAATTTTCCTTTCCAACTAGATACGACTACTTTGTGGAGTCTTATCAACAAGTATTATACTTGGGGAAAGGGGGACGAACGTTATATTCAGAATCATGAATTCTATTTGAACTAGGAGTCGTGTAAGAGGCCGAGTAGCGCCGGTCCATCCCCTTGGCCCAACCGTTGGCCGGGGAGAGCTAGCAAGGCGGTATACAAGTAAAGCCGTCAGTTCTTCCTTCTACCGGTAGTAAATCTAAATTGAGCTGTACGATCTCGACTGATCATCAAGATTGGAACAGCGGGCGCGGTGAATACTCCATCATTGGTTCATCATCCAAATTCATTTATTTCCTGCAACATGACTACTGTTGGCAGAGTTGGAAAAGAGTCATAACTGGAATTGCAACCTTTTTCTTGCAAGTTCCTCTTCTTAATAACAATAAGAATATCTCGCTTACTTTGATGTAGCAGATATTTCTTCAAACAAATACTTTAAGTTACCTTGTAACTTCATCGTTCATATTATACTGGCATCATTTCCGTAAATGCATGGCATATGGTTTGAAAGATACTTTTGAACTGTTATACATTATTGTTCAGTTATATATTATTGTTGGTGGGCTATTGCTCACCCTTGCTTTATTATTATATCACAACAACAGTTAGACCAGATGACTCGCACAAGGCGCACTCGACGCGGGCGAGGACGATGAGACTACCAGAGCTGTAGAAGAAGCTATTGGTAGGGTATATTTATTCTTTCAGTACCAAGAATATAGTCTAGTATGACTTATGTAAATGGATGGCAAAGGGTATGTATTTATATTGAAATCCTTTTGGATTGTAAGAACTCATAATGTGATTAATAAAAATTTGATTGTTACTCTGATTTCATCTCTGGGACTATAACGGGTGTGTTTTATATTGTTGTGTTGGGTCATAGAGACGTAATTTATTTTATGTTAAGTAAAGTTTAATTGTTATGGACAGAATTGGAAACCGTAACCACCGGATCCCGGACCCCGGATCTGGGGGTGTTATAGAAGTGGTATCAGAGCGTACGTTATAAACCCCAGAGATGAGGCGACGTTAAAACAATAAATTCATTAAGATAATAAGAACTCTTGCCAAGTTCATAGTCGGACTACTTAATGTAGTGATGACATATAAAACCCTTATGGGAACTCTTAAGTATCGTGATAGTAACTTAGCTCGATATCGTATTGACGAGTAAGGCGACAGACCTTGAGGCATACGAGCAGCAGCGCGATGATGCTTTATATACTGAAGATCAGCGGGTAATTCGATGAAGTACCCTATTTGGAGACCCGGAAGAGGTTCCAGTAGATAAGGAAAAGTCCTGTTAGGATAAAGAGCTTACCTTTGAGGAATGAGGGCTACAGCCAGAAAAACTGTGATGATTAAAGTATAGTGCTCAGAAAAGGGAGCATAAAGAACCGAGTTATTAGCAAGAGAACTGAAGATTCATGTTGGATTCGTAGCCGGACTACTGGATGTAGTACCCGCGAGTAAGATGGATTGGAAGAATTACTTGAGATCTTATACGGGAATAGACGAGAATCCTCAGAGACTTTCATATTAACGAAGAAAGAGCTAGAGGGATGTATGATTATCAAAGACATCGATTTAGGGCGAGGAGCTGAGTCCCTAGGAATAGTTGAGAAGGAGGCAGTAAGTGCCATATCATTTGATAAATGAATTAGTATGAATATGGTCAGTAATAATTCGCCATGAGAAGGCAGATGTCATAGGTTGTAATTTATGGAACCAAATTGAGGTTGATGAAATTGTTTTATTCAGGAAAATGTCCATTTTATGAATGAATCAGTTAGAAAGTGAAAACATTGGGAAGTGACAGCATGATTGGATAAAGTTATATAGGGAAGTAGTAAGCAAGACAATGATCTCAGAACCTACCGGAAGATAAGACCAGTGAGTCAAGATGAACTCGTAATGAGACTATTGTCAGAAACTGAGTATAGAGTTATCGCAACACAGTTAAATGATGAACCAGAAACGTTAGATGCATGTGATTCAGAGAAATATTAAATTCTTTCTTTTCGTTGAATGGATTATAGTAGTTACCTCAAGTTTACTCCGACGCAGAATTATAATGGATCAAGTAATACGATCAGTAGTTAAAGAGAAAAATGTGAGAAAATCTTCCTGGAGCTAAAAGGTGAAATTGGTAATGACCAAGAGCTGGCATTGCTTAATGGAAAAAAAAAAGGAGACTTTGTGCTTCCAATGACGCTTCTCATAAAGGGTTAGGTAGACCGACATTTAGTAGTATTGAATATCAGGACGTTGTGACAGGTTTCAGTTTGAAACTATTGATTCCCTTCTAAGGGATGTATATAATTGATTCCTCTCCAGTGGGTAAACTTCCAATCCGATGATGATTATTTCGTTAACTATGACTGCTTATGATTCCACCTGCTTGGAGGTTCATAGAACTATTCTTCAGGTTTCGAAACTGGTCTCCTTAATGTTACCAGTAGGTGGGTAGATTGATCAAAATTTCCCTGAGTCTGGAAAGGAATTCGGTGAATTTTGGCAAACCTTGTCTTTCTGATTATCAGAGAATGTCATGGAAGAGAGTAAAAAAAAAAAAAAATTTTTTGGAGCAAACCCTGTGATTTGGGTAAGGATGCGGTAAAATGGGTTGGTGGACAGACCCTGGTTATCGCGATTGATTGTAGAAATACAATGATGAAGTGAGATTGGACGAAAAGAGGAAATGTAAGTAAGAAACCAGCCGGACTGAGAAACTTCGGGATTGACTTAAGTGAAAAGGCTGTTATGCCAGGAATGGTAAGCTTGCGTGGCACGTGGGAGTGATAAGAATAGTTGAAAAGATAAAAGTGGAGGAAAGGTGACCGGAGACAGTGCCGAGTAGTCGATTAAGACTTATTTGGAGTAAAGTTTTGGAAAGGTAGAAAGGTATCAAAGAAGAAGGCACCATGCCGGCAATTGCTAGAAAAGTAATGCTATTAGCCAACCCCTAAAATCATTTTTTTTTATTATTTTATTTTATTTTAGTGTGGCCAGTTGAGGCCAAGTCACAAAGGATTATCGAGTGACTAGACCATCAGTGAAAGGACAAAGCAGGGTTGCTTCTAAGAAAGCACCGACTGCAAGGGCTTCTGATATAAAGGAAACATTAATGAGATCGTTTGAATCTTCTGCCGAACAACCCATGTTTTGATTGGGGATTCACTAGACCTTTTTGGGATGGGGTCACCCGTACTGAAGTGACTCATGTGTATATGATCGTCCAAGATTACGAAAAAAAAAAAAAATGGAAGTATAATGACTTGAGATGTATGATGTTAGGGTATCATGAATACCATGAATATATTATGACTAAGGAAAGTAAACAAACAAGGTTTATGAAGAGAGTATAGAAATGGTCAGAGATGGATCAGTATGCTATAGAAATTTCGTATAAGGCAATTACCTTTGAGAAGAACGATAAGTACTAAGAGATTCACGTTGAAATCGACTCGACCAATATCTTCCAGAACATCCTTGCTACCAGTACCAAGTTCTGTAAGAGAGCAGATAGACATACGTTGTCTTTCAGAAGGTCAAATAGGCTGACAACTATCTGAAAGAAGAGGTTAGCATTAAGCCACCGATCGATTATCAAATGAGAATGATTGAGAAGAGACCCTTATTAAGGATACATGATTTGATTGCCAAGTACAGGACGCAAGAATTCCTTGGCAGTTGAATTAAGGATAGGATATCCATAAATTAAGACAAACCCTGGGGAATGCACAAGGGATGGCATTAACCCTAATAACGACATTATGAATTCAGATGATATGAGCTGGACTTGCTAAGGCAACAATGACCTGTAAGGATTATTAAAAAGAGTCCTGGAAAGAACATAGATAGAATTATTAGAGTATTGATCAATGACGTTTTGATATACCCTGTACCCAGAAAATACAAGGGGAATGATGAGGATGACCTAAGAAACCTTACAAGGAAAAAGGTAATATTCCGAACTTCAAAATGGAAGTTTGGTAAGGAATGTATGACATAGTAACAATAATGCCAGATGAGGCATGTATGAAACCCTGAGGAAGTATGGATTGAACCTATAAAGGTTGAGATTATCCTAATATAAAGAAAGAAATAAGAAACGAAGTATCCTAAGTAGGATTGGGAATAAATGTGATAAAGTTCCCACGGGAAGGTGGAAGCAATGACTTATGGAAAAAGACTGTTAGATATGTTTTTCTCCTTCAGTAGAGCTTAAGGAAGGATGCTTTCACCCAACAGTGATGGGAGTGAGGTAGAAAGATTTGAGTTGGAATGTATCCAGAGAACATGGATAACAAGAAATCATTATTATCAGGAAAGGCCAATGAGGCGGCCGACAGTCTAAGTATAGAGGAATAATTACAAATGTTCATACCGAAGAAACAGAATGATATTTGGAAGGACCTTGAAGGTCATATCGGAGTGGAGGAACTTACATTCCTTCTGATGACTGTGCAAGAATTGACGGTAATAATAGTTTAAGTAAAGATTCGATTCCCGATATTATCTTAAGCAAACTACACACCTTAGAAGGTCCCATTTTGAGGCAAACCAGGACCATGATACAAAATTGATGAAGTAAACCGTTAAGTTTCCAGTCTTTTATGGAAGCTGCACGAGTGATAGTTTCATCAACCTGACATAGCTGCGATGCTTGAAACTCTTCTGCAATTTTATCTACTTCATGTAATATCTACATCAAGTTCAGGAAGTGTTCCTTATGGATAAGGAATAGTGATTACTTTGTCTCCCTAAAGGATTGAAACCCGTATGGTTAGCTATTAACGCACTACGTAAACAACAAGCGATGGTGATTCTTCTAAGAAAGTAGATGACAACGTAAAGATAAAGAAAGTGTTGCTATTGATAATCTAAATGGCATGTTGATGAATGACAAGCAAGTTTGTGTTAGTATACTTCTGCGCAAACAAGATAGAGAATATGAGGTTGATGATTCAGGATGCTAACTGTATTCCTGTAGAAAGAATTAATGAGACTTACAGAGAAGGGCAGTTGAGCCCGAGACTTATTAGGCCACCTGAGAGTTTAAAAGTGTTCGGAAGGTGGCATTCGAGCCATTTTTACCCCCAAAGCTTATAGCATGGTAGTAACGTGTTTCATGTGGCAAGGCTACGCCAGTAAAATGTAGATACTCGATAGATGATAAGAGTACGAGCAAGTAGATATACGACCTGGTCTGACTTACGAAGAACAACCTGTGGAAAACCACGGGTAGAAAAGAACAAGTGATGAGAAACAAGGTTGACAGAAGTAGATTATATTTAAGGGATTGGGCCAGATTCATTTCGGAAAATTTAAATTGGAATAACGTGATGATTATAAAATAAATGTGACGGAATACCGATAAGGAGGTACCAAGTGCAAAAAGGTGTCTCAATAAAGAGGTGAAGGTGAAAGTAAATAATAGAAATGAGTAAGAATCAGATAATAAGAAGGATGTGATTGATAAAGAAAAGGCTGGGAAAGCAACTATGGAATGAGAAGCAAGGAATGTTATGAATGGGTTTCTAATGAATTCTCAGGATGACAACCTGATAGTGTCAATATTATAGTTATGAAAAAGCTAGTAACATGATATGGGATGTCAGTACTAATGATGTCAAGTGAGAAATCTAAGATTTAACCTGAAAGGTTGAAGGATTTCCCGAATGTGAGTATCGCTAAGATTGAACAAGAGTATTTGTCCATAGAATAATGGACAAAGCAGCAAGATATGTTGGCACGTGAGATTGCGATCAAATAGTATTGGATATAATTATGATTAATTTCTTCTTTGATAAACCTCTATAGTTCAGAGGTAAATTCTGAGTATGATATTCTACAATCATGAAAGCTTTCTATAATCCTTTGGAACTCTTTCCTCTTCTTCTCTCTTATTCATCTTCTTTATGAATTGAGAAGAACAACCTTTTTAGGAGGGGAGGTACTGCTACGTGACTATCTGTCTATGTGATAGAAGTCTAAGTGGAATACCATGACTTGTTTAATTGCTTGTCAAGTACTAAAGGCTGGCCCCCTTCTGTACTAACTATGCAATATAACAAATGTTCAATTGATCATAAGTGATCTCTCAATAAATCTTTCCACTTATCTATATTGATCGAGATTGCGAAGATTAAAGCAATCAGGAAATGCACAGTACGAGCGAGGTTACCTCCGAATTCGTAGGGTGATAGTGATACCAATGTTACTGCAGGTATCAATAAGGATAAGACTGATTAAGAGTATAACCCGGATAGTGAGTAGAACGAAAAGTAGCAACGTTGATGAAAAAAGGATACAGTATGGATTGTAGCACTAGAAGATGTGCTGAGGAAGGGTAGAACGACTAAGAATTGACCGGGAAGCCAAAAAGTGAACGACAGGCAAACGACTCTTTGCTTCCTACCTGATTCCGGGACGGAATCCTTTTAAGGAGGGGAGACTGTAAGAACCCCAAATTTTGGATATAATTAAAACTTTTTATTAAGTAATGATAAAATGAGGAACAATGATTGTAATGAATGGATATTACTTTGGACAATGATCTTGATGCATTGGTATATTGTCAGAATAGAGTAATTCGATGGTTGAGGACCTAGATAAGAATAATCTACCATCCAGGAAGGAGCTAATGGATCCTTGAAGGGAAATGAGTACGTGCATAGTGTTTCCCGTACGTGCATAGTATTTCCCGTACGTGCATAGTGATTTTGTGGATGTATAGTGATTTTTGAGGTTTAAGAAATTTTTCATGCCACCTATGTACGAGACATGGTATGGATATTTCGAAGTCATATTAGTAATCTACAAGGTAAATAAGTGTATGTAAACGCGATCGGAATTCAGAAATTCCAAACTTTATTTTTATGGAAAATTGGATCGAGCAGTGAAGAGCATGTCAATGCGAACAAGAAAAGAGAATTATTATATCAAGGATTTTATTTTTATTAAATACGATTTAAGGATTTAGAACAAAAACCTTCGAGTTAGAAAAACGAGCGTTCTAGAAATCGCTAGAATTTTTAAAACGAGATTAAGCGATCAAACAAACGCTTAATGAGCTTTAAAATACAACACAACACAGATATATTACATGCAAGATCAGCTCATGCAAGTCATAAGAGGATTAAGTGTGAAACAAATCAAGAACAAGTGGATTCATGAGGTGTTTGATCAAGAACAAGCCAACAATGCACCTTGTTACTCTTTTTCTTTCTAACCACAAATCTTTGGCACATGGATTGAGGGGTGACAAGGCTGGTTACATCTGATCCTTGGCAAGGGAAATATCATAGAAACATATCATTTATCAATTGAAACAAAGTGGGAGAGAAAAGCCAAGCAACTCCATCTCTCTCCATTTTCTTCAAACTGCCCAGCAAGAACCACCATGAAATAAAAATTCATATCTCCACTTCTACCCATTCATAGATCACCAAATTTTAACCATAGCTTCCTCAATATATGTAGAGTATTCGTTCAAAATTTCATAATTTTTGAAGATCGTTTGGATAGGTAAATAAATTCAAGAAAATCACCCTGTTTTTCCCCTCAAGAAACAAGACTTCGAATTTTTGGAATTTTTAGATTTCCAAACCAAGCTTCCACTCCTTGTTTGATCATCAAATTTTTATGGTGAGTCCTATATTTCATAAAAGCAATCTCCTAAAAATTTCAAGTCCAAACTCCTTTGTTTCCATTTTCAAAAAAATCATGAAAGAGGAGGATGAATAGTGTTTCATGAACTAATCTTTGATTTTTTTTGTTTTCATGGTTGATCTTAGCTACCCTAAGGCTATCCAAGGACTATAACAAGCTTTGTAAGGCTAGTACATACTCTCAAGAAGGTATAACACTCTTGAAACCCTAGATCAACTTTAAGTTTATGGATGTTTTTGATGAGCTAAGCTTGGTTATGATGTTAGCATGATTATAAGCATAATTAGTAAGTGATTTAGTTGAGCAAGAAAGCATGTTAATTATTGTGGTAAACTGGTATGATCTGGACTTGATGATGTTCATAATCATGTGATAAGTTGTGTGGATGCCCGGTGTGGCTTGGTTGGATTGTTATAATTTTTGGAACGTTCGATATATAGCCGTCGTAATGCCGAAATTTCGTTAACCTTAAGAAAAACAACTTGGACAGTAGATGTAACTCACTGCCTAGCTTTGCAATCTGCCATGATAGGATAGGTAATGTTCTAAGCTTCGTTTTGATATAAAGATCACGTGAAACGGACTTACGGTTTAGGATTTATGACCAAATTACTAAAAGTAGTTCGAATCCGTAAACGAAAGTTCATAACTGTAATTGAACCCTCGTAAACTATGTAACGTCATGGTGAATCTTGGTAAATAAATACTAGAGGTAAAAAGGAAGGCGTGAAAGAAAACCGTATGTCAAAAGGATCATTTTTCGATTTATTAAAAATGTTCGAGTCGAGGTTAAACGCGAACGAACCCCTAAAAACCCGCTTGATTATAACTTCGGTAAAACACTTAGAAAACGGGCGATAAAACTCGGAGTATAATATTGATTCGTAACGATCGACTTTAGAACTTGTATGACTTAAGTATGTCCCCAGTGTAAGTACAGTGACATGTCGTATTAACGAACGAATGTCGGGTCGGATCGATGATAAAAGGAATCCACTAAAAGGGGTATAACGAGATAACTCGAGAACGTGTTTCGATTTAAGTATAACTTAACTTTTAATATGTTAAGTGATTAATCCCGAATGCCTTGGCTATTTATAGATCACCAAGCTGAACCGGGACCCGCTACCACTACCCCTTACCGTACTCGACTACCAGGCAAGTTTCAATTCCCTTCTTTTAGGCTGTTGTTGTGATTGAATAAATATATATATATATGATTGCTGATATACATATGCCATTGCATACATGCCTACTTTCAAGTTGAATTGATATACTTGTTCCCTGAATGTTATTGTTGGCTTATAAGCTAGATAGTTATACATCAGTTATAAGCCGGTTATTGTAAGACCCTCATAGAAGGGCGTATACATCTTATTCATCAAAAATAGACCGGGAGTCAATATTCCTTGATATATCGAGATTACCTCGGAGGAAAATATTTAAGTAAATATTTTCCATTATTCAGGCGACGAATATTATTTGAATATTCGTTCGAGATTATTTATTTAATGATCCTTACTTCAAATAATTATTTGAACGTAATCATTCGACGAATAATATTTGTCAATATTCATTCAGAGTCGAATTGATTATCGAATATTATTTCGAATATTCTTCTAAAGATGAGACTACTAAACGAATATTATTTGGATATTCTTTTAGAATATTATTTTATTAAATAAATATTACTTTTGAATATTCATTTAAGATATTAAATACTTGATGAATATTATTTTAATATTCATCTGAAGCTTGATTTAATTATCGAATATTATCTCGAATATTCCTTAAAGCTTGGATTACTAAATGAATATTACTTGATATTCATTTAGAATATTATTCATTAAATGAATATTACTTTATCAATATTCATTTAAATTCCTAATTAATTATGAATATTATTTTGAATATTCATCAGGGTTCTATTTAATCACCGAATATTATTTTAAATATTTTAAATATTCCTTTCAGGACTTATTAAGTAATGAATATTACTTTGAATATTCATTTGATTATTTAATTATGCAATAAATATTCTCCTGATATTTCTTCAGGGATTATTTTGAGAAATACTCTGATTAAAGATATTCTTTCATATTCCCAAATACTCCTTAAATATTTTAACTCATTAAATATTCTCTGAATATTTATTCCATACTTAGAATAACCTCGATAAGGTTTATCTTCTTCGATTATTACAGAAAATATTTCGGAGTCATATTATTATTAATCTTATATCAAGAAAGGTTCTCAGACATCATTCTTCTTTGAGTCTATCCCCTTAATAATAAGGGAACCTTACTTGGAAAATGTTATTTATCTTGTCGACTTCCCGGTCATAAAGTATTCCCTTCACCCGCAACTCGGGTGCTGTTGACTTATTAAGTCGTTGCTTACCTTCTCATCTTTCGAGGGGTAAGATTACTGGAACAAGTTGATATCCGTTACCAAGTAATAGCTTGGGAGTTATTGGTAAATTTTCCTTTCCAACTAGATACGACTACTTTGTGGAGTCTTATCAACAAGTATTATACTTGGGGAAAGGGGGACGAACGTTATATTCAGAATCATGAATTCTATTTGAACTAGGAGTCGTGTAAGAGGCCGAGTAGCGCCGGTCCATCCCCTTGGCCCAACCGTTGGCCGGGGAGAGCTAGCAAGGCGGTATACAAGTAAAGCCGTCAGTTCTTCCTTCTACCGGTAGTAAATCTAAATTGAGCTGTACGATCTCGACTGATCATCAAGATTGGAACAGCGGGCGCGGTGAATACTCCATCATTGGTTCATCATCCAAATTCATTTATTTCCTGCAACATGACTACTGTTGGCAGAGTTGGAAAAGAGTCATAACTGGAATTGCAACCTTTTTCTTGCAAGTTCCTCTTCTTAATAACAATAAGAATATCTCGCTTACTTTGATGTAGCAGATATTTCTTCAAACAAATACTTTAAGTTACCTTGTAACTTCATCGTTCATATTATACTGGCATCATTTCCGTAAATGCATGGCATATGGTTTGAAAGATACTTTTGAACTGTTATACATTATTGTTCAGTTATATATTATTGTTGGTGGGCTATTGCTCACCCTTGCTTTATTATTATATCACAACAACAGTTAGACCAGATGACTCGCACAAGGCGCACTCGACGCGGGCGAGGACGATGAGACTACCAGAGCTGTAGAAGAAGCTATTGGTAGGGTATATTTATTCTTTTAGTACCAAGAATATAGTCTAGTATGACTTATGTAAATGGATGGCAAAGGGTATGTATTTATATTGAAATCCTTTTGGATTGTAAGAACTCATAATGTGATTAATAAAAATTTGATTGTTACTCTGATTTCATCTCTGGGACTATAACGGGTGTGTTTTATATTGTTGTGTTGGGTCATAGAGACGTAATTTATTTTATGTTAAGGAAAGTTTAATTGTTATGGACAGAATTGGAAACCGTAACCACCGGATCCCGGACCCCGGATCTGGGGGTGTTACAATTACCATAGAATCTGATGTTGTTAAGGACACTGAGCAAGGAGTGCACGATAGGATTGTTACAGTGCCTACCATTGTTATGGTAGAAGAGCCTTCACAGGCTTCAGAGGGAAATCTTGACTCTCTGCCAGTTATAATAGAGTCATCATCTCCCCTCCCAGGAGGAACATTCCTGGCTCCCTCAAGGGATTCTTCACTCGCAGATTTATCTGGAGAAAGTGAAGGGCAACTTGGTCATCCTATCACTGAAGAAATTCAGTTATCAAATCCAAATGAATTGATAGAGATGACTGAGGATTGGGAATTGCGAACTCCCATTGCACCACCACTGACCTCTCCAGAAGAGGCTAGGGTGATTTCTTATGCAGGTACAGCTCAAGGAAAGGAGCTAGTGTTGAGTGATGTGAGGACCACCTTAAATATGAGTGAAACACATGCACGAAAGGAGAGTGACATATCCTTGAGTGAACATCAGGTGAGAGCACACACTGACACAAACACTTTGTCTCTTATGGCTCAAATCAAAGATCTGCAAAAGAAATTGATGGAAACTGAGGCTGAAAAACAAGTTTTAAATGCACAAGTGGATGAACGGTCTTCTTCTTCCACCTCTGTCAACAATCAGCTCATGATTATTCATGACGATGTCCACAACATAAAGACTACACTCACTCCAGCAATCAATACATTGATACAATCCAACTCTCAGGCATCTACAGAAAGAACAGATATTCTAAATGCTATTGACAGACTCTCTAATAGAGTGGATGAACTTCAAGTGGAAATGCATGAAACTGCTCAATCATATTCAACAACCTTTGCGAAGCTTGAAGAAAAGTATGATTACATGTTTGAAGGACTTGATCATCTATACAACATTGTTAAACCTACTCATAATATCACACCAGAACAAAGAGCATATTTTGAAGACTATGATGATGATAATGAAGGGGATAATGATGCAAATAGGGAGGTTGACAGTCAACGGAAGTCTGTAGAGGATTCCTCAACTAAGGGGGAGAAGTCTGGAGATGGAGGAGCAGGTAAGTCTGGAGAAGCAGGAGGAAGTAAGTCAGGAGGTCAAGGGAGGCATAAGGAGAAGTCTGAGAAGTCTACCAAGGGAAAAGAAAAAGCTGCTCATGATCAGGATGTAATCGAGTTTGATTTCGATCTCAAGAATAGTAAGTTTGAAGTACAACAATTAAATGATATCGAAGAAGATCTTTCAAACTGGCAAGATGATCCTGAATTTGAGAAGGAACTTCAAGAGGAGAAAGCTGATCGTCAGATGAGACAAGCTAAGCTTGAGAAAACCAGACAGGTAGTGAATGAAAGATTGAAGCTGAAGCAAGCTGAAGATGCAGAGAAACAAAAGCTACATGCAATCAGTGTACAGGAAAGGAAAAGAGATATTCAGTTGAAGATTGGTCCAAAGTGGGATAGAGCAAGAGAAATTTTTGATTCTATTCAGAACACTGCTAATGATGATGAACGTTTTCTCCAACTACTTCAACAGTTTCAAGAGACCAATCCAAATTACTTGCAATATATGGATGCATTGATGCTGGAAATCTCGAGGATAGTAGCTGGGTTTGACAGATGTGCAGATCAACTGATAATTCAGATTGACTCTCGTACAATGGGTTCTCTCTATGTGTCACTTCAAATCTTTCAACAGAGAAGCTTGATTGAACTGTGGATTATGTCCATAAAGGTAAAAAGGTTTTCTGAACTGAATATTTTACTTCATGAAAGACTTTTGGAGTTTGCGCAAAGGAATAGTCCACAAGTTATTCAAACTCCACATCATGTTAAGTTTCTCAAGGGTAATACACTACACTCTTGCTTCCTTGATTCTAAGTCGATGAAATTATACACTGCATCTCATCTGGTATGGTTAGAACATATGCTGAGGACTACAGGATTCGAAGATAAAGAAAGTATCTTTGTTGCTGACATTATTCGATCATATGCTTTAACTGGCTTTGAAAAGAAATATTACATACTTCGGAATCGGCTATGGGGTAACCTTGGAATCTTGCCTAAGAAACCTAAAGGTCTTATGTCAGATTATGAACGTGTACTTGACAAGGATTTGATCAAAACCTTGGATGATCAAGAACGATTTGACACAGAGAATATCAGAAGATTTCTAGAGCAAGAAGATGAAGTTGAACCTGGAGAGATAAGGGATGAAGAAACTTCAAAGTGAAGATCAGCTCTACATGTGATATCTTTAGAGCTTAGATAGGTCAAGATAGAAAATTGTATTATATGATCAGTCTAGAGGATCATCTATCTTGTATTTATCTTTTATGTTTGAATCTGGAAAATGTTAAATATAAAAACCAGAACTTTTCTTTTATTTACTTTGTGTTTAAAGTTTTATCCTTTACTAAGTTAAGTTGAGTTAGTTGAGTAATCCTCTAGGTATTTGCTTGTTATCTTCTAACAAACAAATAGGGGGAGATTGAAAGGCATATGACACAGCCTATTTGTAGTTCGAGGACTCAACTTAACTTAAGCTTAGATTGTAATAAGTAAATAACTTTAACTGTCACAGGAATCTCAGGAGGTACTATCTTTCAGAAGAAAAACCCAAAAGTCAATCTATAGTTTTGATGTTTTACACTGGAAGAAGTTCAGATTGCTGATCAAGCCTCAGTATAGCATCAAAGAAGTGGATTTATTTCTGTTAGGTCCAATAAGATTGTAGAAGGGGGGGTTGAATACAATCTATACCATTTTCTCAAAATTTATTCGTTAAATAATTTTGCCTTAAACGAATATTTTTGTGCGGAATAGTATAACACAAATTTCAAGTTGAATATAGCAATATATTAACTTGATGGGTGTTACAAAATCAGTCCAAATGATTATCAAGTGATTAATAACTAATTAGAAAATTCAACATGAACTTTGCTAATTTAGTTAATAAAATCAAGATATCAATTTGTGAACTAGGAAACTTAATTCGCTAGTAGTACAAGAATCACAAGTAAACAAGTTCCAATGGATAGGATATTACAACTGAGATGAACTTGAATTTACAGAATTAAATTTGAAGGTGTTCTTGAGCTTGAGAGAGAGAGAAATAGGCTGCTGTGTATTTTCTTCTTGATATGTTCGACTGGTTCTGATTTTACTGCCTTCTTCTACCTTATATACACAGCCATAGTCATATTACTTGATTTAAACTGATATGACAATCATTTTACATTAATATGACAATCGGTATGACTATCAAATCAATGTAATATGACTGTCCAGCTTAAATATAACTTTCGGTATAACTTAACTAGTCAATATAACATTCGGTATGACTTACCAAATGAATATAACATTCGGTATAACTTACCAATTGAATGAAATATGACTATCTCCATTTAACTGAATATGACTATCGGTATAACTATCAGTTTGATAGTTATATCATCATATTTTTCAGCTTATAATTAATTAAATGACTTATAAAAAATCATTTAACTAATTAATCCTTTTTCATATTAATTCTTATTTAATTAATCTAATAATCATTTTAACAAATATATTAATTCTGATAGAATTAATTTATTTATTAACTTAATTACTTGACTTAATCAATTAAAATAGAATTAATATAAATTCTTTAATAGTCAATACTCCGCTGAAAACCACGTAATTATGATAAGGAACATACACTGGCATGATGTTGACGTTCGATGTACTGTCTGGTTCATGAACGACTAACTCCAATCTCTGTTCTTCATCGTGACTTTTAACACTGTGGTCTTTTTATACTCTTCACTCTCATCAATCATTCAGTACTGAAATTGTTTCTTGTCACTAATAGAAATCTCTGTCTTCGTAAATGAATCCACTTGTTTCAATGCTACCTTGAGGCCTGATCAGATATCTGAATCTTCTTCCAGTGTAAAACATCAAAACTATAGATTGACTTGTTGATTTTTCTTCTGACGGTTATCATCTTTTGAGATTCCTGTGACAGTTGATATTATTTACTTATTACAATCTAGTTTAATTGGATTAGGATCCTCGAACTACAAATAGGCTGAGTCATATGCCTTTCAATCTCCCCCTATTTGTTTGTTATACAATAACAAGCAAATACCTAGAGGATTCTTCAACTAATCCCAATTAAACAAGTAAAAGAAAACACTTTAAATGCTAAGTAAATAATGTAAAAGTTCTGGTTTATATTAACATTATCCAGATTCAAACAGAAAAGATAAATACAAGATAGATGATCCTCTAGACTGATCATATAAGATAATTATCCTATCTTGTTCTATCAAAGCTCTAATGATATAACTTGTAGAGCTAATCTTCAGTTACCACTTTCTTTATCATTGATTTCTCCTTCTTCTTGTTCATCCATGTCCGGTAGATTCTTGATCATTTCTGAATCAACAAGTAAATCCCTTCTGGATGACACATCTGTAGGATAGACCAGTGGTATTCCAAGTTTCTTTCTTAACTCACCTTGATACTGCTTGTACTTCTTCATGTTGGTCTGAGCATAGGATCGAATATGATTTGCAGCTTCAATCTTTTCCTGTGATGCAAAACCATGATTCCGAAGAGCATATTCAACATATACCAAGTGTCTGGCAAGATGTGTATACAATTCGTCTGTCTGAAGATTAACAGTATGAATGACTTCTCCCTTGAGAATTTTAACTTGTGGAGGGTCATTTATAACTTCAGGACCAGCTCTTTCAGCAAACTCTTGAAACTTTTCATGAAGCGGTATGCCTAGTTCAGAAGATGTTCTTACTTTTGGTCTCAACACCCAAAGCTCTGACAGGGATCTATCATAGAAGAACTGAAGCGATACTTTGTGAGATCCGAGCTTATGACATTCAACGAAGATAAGTAGCTCACCATTCTTAGGATCAGATGCAGTGGTTATTCTCACAATTTCTGTCTTTAAAGCTTTCAAATACATATCATGTATAGGGTTCTTCTGTTTAAAGTTTTCAAAAATAGCAATCATCCGACGATCATCATAGTCAGAAGTTTGTGGTGAGTCAATTACCTTTTGAGCACGTTCCCACTTATCACCATTTTTGTACTTGATGTACATCTTCCTAGCTTCCAGCTTCTGAGCATGTTGCTTTTGAAGTGCTTCCTGTTCTGCCTTTTGAAGTCTCTCATTATGAGCTAACTGTTCAAGTGTCTTCTTGAGTCTTTCTTCTCTCATAACCAGATTAGCTTCATTCTGTTCGAGTTCTTTGTTTGCTTCAAAATTCATTTGTTGTGTTTCAACAGAATCAGGAATTATTTGCTCTTTATCAT
The DNA here is from genome assembly GCA_036435485.1 of Saposhnikovia divaricata. Lineage (NCBI taxonomy): Eukaryota > Viridiplantae > Streptophyta > Magnoliopsida > Apiales > Apiaceae > Saposhnikovia > Saposhnikovia divaricata. Next base: position 19,350,612 of record CM071599.1, on the reverse strand, counting down.
CCCAAAAACTGAGATCTGGTTCATCAAATTCTTCACCAACATCAGGAAACTGTAAGTCAGCAAACAGATCAATATCAGGTTCACCTGTATAGTAAAAACCTTCTACATCATCATCTTCCTGTTCTGCTGCTTGATGAGTTGTCTTCTTCCCTTCACTCCTATCTTCAAATTTTTCTTTACTTGCACTTCCTCCCCCTCTAGATTTCTCCCCCTTAGTTGAGGAATCCTCTACAGTCTTGTGACTTGTACCAGCTCCAGGGTCACTTCCATCACTACCTCCAAAGAATTTCTTCTCTTCTGCTGTAAGTGAGTGAGTTCTGCTGATGATATTATATAAATGTCTTAACCCCTTTGCTTGATGATCACTTTGTTTTTCAATCTGACTGAGACGATGTTCAGTGGTTAAATGATTTTCATTTATGTTGGTCTGAAGATCTTCAATCTGATTAGCCATAGATGATATAATAAGATCTTGAGCCACTGTGACATCTCCAGAGTCTTCAACTGCTTGTTGTTGAGAAAGTTTAAGTGCATTGATTTTGTTGTTGAAGATAGTTCTCATGTTGTCCATATCAAACCTTAAGTTTTTGTTGTCCTCTTCAGCTTGAGCAAGACTTTCTTTCATCTGATTTAATTGAGTAATGAGAGATAAAGTGTATGTGTCATTGTGTGCTCTCACCTCAACAGCTCTCTGAGTATCACTCACCTCACGTGCTAGTGTTTCACTCAGATTTGAAGTAATTCTCACATCACTCCTTTCATAATCCTGAGCTGCATCCATTGTACCTGCACTGGAGATCACCCTAGCCTCCTCTTGGAAGGTCAGTGGTGGTGCAATGGGATTTCGCAAATCCCGATCAACCTGTGAAGGTTCTTCTGCCGTAACAATGGCAGGCACTGTAACTTGCTCCACTTGCATAACAATATTTTCAGCTTCATTTGCAAAAATATCTTCCCCCATTGTGAGTAACAGGGGTGAGCTTGAAGGAATGAATGGGTTTAAGATTGCCTTTGACATGGTTTTACTTTTCTTTTGTGATGGCAAATTTGTTTCACTCACAATATCACTACTGGGGACAGCTCTTTTGAATGACAATTTCTTTCTACGATAGTGTTTGGAGAATTTAGGATCAGTGTTTGGTGCATTGACCTGGGATAAAGGTTGTGGATCTACAACCCCTTGGTCACTTCTCACAATCATTTGACTACCAGAAAGATATTGAGATTGTAGTGGAGTTGAGTCAAATACCTGATCATTGACATGTACATCATCTTCATTTTGAGTGTGTTGATCCACTGGAAGTTGATGTTCAAGAACATTCAAGGGTTCAGAATCAGGTTGAGGTACTGGAACTTGTTCTGCTTCAGGCTGTGGAGCTTGTTGAACTAAAGGTACCACAGCATCTGGTTGTGGCATGACATTTGGCAAATGTATGTATGCAGACATATAAGGTGTTATGACTACAGGAACATGCAACAAGACCTTAGAAGTGTCCAGCCTGGTGTAGAACTTCTTGTTTGGTTTACCAGACCATTGAATTCGATCATTTGGAAACGGAGCAGGTTGATCCTTAGGCATTAGATGATTAAAAATTAGTGTCAAAAATCGAGGATAATGACACTTAACCGGTTTACCTTTTCCAAAGTTCTTTGTAGCCTTCGTCAATCGATTCAGCAAAATAGGCCATATCAAGCTGCCAAAATTGATTCTTCTATTGTGAGCAATCGAGAAACCAATTGACTGTAACATACCTGTGATGACAGTATTGTTGCTCTTTGTAGAATTAGCAAACACCTTTGCTATGATCTCGAAGAAGATATTCCATTCTTGAACAAGATTGCTTTTGAGTGGTCGTTTCAGATTCAGTTGACCATGATAGTTGATATTTGTGAAAAATTGAGTCAACTCATCATTTGAAGGCAATTCAACAAATTGCTCAGTTGGAAGTTCCAGAGCAGCATTGAAGACAGATTCATCCACTGTATATGTCTCGCCATTAAAATCGAATGAAAACGATCTTTCATCTGAGACAGCTGTAGTACACATTAATTTGACTGGACCAAATTTCATTGGAACATTTGCAGTTATAGAGTGACTACAGAGATTTTGCTCATTTAGAAACTTTATCCAGGACTTGAACCGATCCACTGGGCAATCCTCGGGATTAAAGTATCCAATATAATTGTGATTCACAAGTTCAAAATTATTATAAGCACCAGCCATTGCAAATCAGGGATTAAAATTAGTAAATCTGCAAAATTCAACAATTTAACCCAATTAAATTACAAAATTCGAATTAATAAATAATTAAAAAATTCAAATCAAAATCTCTATCAAAAATTCTGAAAAATTCAGACAAGGATCTTGAGTGTAATACAAACACACATGTAATTTTAGTTTTTACAAAATCACAACCAATTGTTCGGATTTTTAGATCAAAAATTCGAATTTTTTCAATCTCAAAAACTCAAAACTCGATCAAATCTTACATTTTCAACCTTGATTAGGAAGGTTATAGACTGGGTAATCACAAATGATCCTTAGAAACGTGTTTTGAGTAAGATTTGAGGTAGAAAATTGACAGCAATTCGTTCGAATATGATGTATATATTGTATGTATATTTCGAACGGATTGGGTGACTTAACACGCCAATATAACAACCACTAATGATATGACTGTCAAAATATAACTTAGTTATTATATATGAAATAACTGTGATATGACTATCGGGTGATAGTCATACCGATAGTTATATTACGTTTAAAACGTAATATGACTACCCTAGACTGTAAGTTATATTGCTGTTAATTTCTAATATAACTACCAAAAAAAAACACTCAATATAACAATCAAATCTTAGTTATACCGATAGTTATATTACTGTTAAAACACTCAATATAACTATAAACTATTTTAACAGTTATATTTTAAACAAAAACAAAAACAAAGTTATATCTAATTTATTTCTAAGTTATATTACATTATTTAAAACTAATATAACTAATCAAACGTTCGAATATAACAATCAAGAATATTGTTATACCGATAGTTATATTCTAACAAATCAGTTAATATAACTAACTAAAAACAGAATATTAACAGAATTTAAATCAAGAAAATTACATTAATAATTTACATAAACAACAAATAGCAAATTAATTTATACTAAAATTATAACACCTAATAAAAATTATAAAAACGATCATATGCAGTCCCTTTTACGAAATCAAACATTAATAACAGAAGGACAAACATTACAAATCAAAATAAAATAAAATAAAACCAAATAATTATACTACATATTTACATAATTATTTCTGATGAATTAATAAATCTATAAGTTTTCTAATAAAACAATTTCCATATAGAAAATTATTCAAAAAGAAACTATGATTTATTTAAACAACAAAAATAATCAAACTGAATTAAAAACAATAACATTTTCAAGAAAAATAGATTTCTCATAAATTACAGCTTGTAAAATTCGAGAAAAATATTTTCAAAGAAAATGAATTAATCTAAAAATATAATAAGTAATTAAAAATATGTACAGAAGATAATAACAATGATTTAAGATGAAATAAGCAAGGGTATAAGTTGATAAAATAAATATACAAGTGATTTAACAACAAATATCAACACATCAATCACTTGTAACTTATTAAAGATCAAACCTCAGATATTAACTAGTTTAATTACTAGGACTGTTTAACATACCCAATTCACCAACAATTCTGGTAAATGTGGATTCGTCAAGAGACTTAGTAAAAATATCTGCTGTTTGTTCTTCCGTGGGTACAAAAAATAACTCCACGGTACCATTCATGACATGCTCTCGAATAAAATGATACCTGATGTCAATATGCTTTGTCCTTGTGTGCTGCACAGGATTGTTAGAGATTGCTATGGCACTTGTATTATCACATAAAATAGGAATTTTATCAAGCACAAAGCCATAGTCTCTCAGCTGATTCCTGATCCACAAAATCTGTGCGCAACAGCTTCCAGCAGCTATATATTCAGCTTCAGCCGTTGAGTTGGAAACTGTCTGTTGTTTCTTGCTGTACCAGGAAACTAGTCTACCACCTAGGAATTGACAACTCCCAAATGTGCTTTTTCTATCCACAACACTTCCTGCATAGTCAGAATCTGTATATCCAACAAGATTAAAACCAGAATCTTTAGGGTACCAGATGCCTAGATTAGGCGTACCCTTAAGATATCTCAGAATTCTTTTAACAGCAATGAGATGAACATCTCTAGGATCCGATTGTAACCTTGCACACAAACACGTAGCATGCATAATATCAGGTCTACTCGCAGTAAGATAAAGTAATGAGCCTATCATACCTTTGTAGCTTGTGATATCTACCTTGGCAGAATTTTCACATGCTCCAAATTTGACAGCTGTGGATGATGGTGTCTTTGCTGAAGAAGAGTCCTCCATTTGATACTTCTTGAGAAGCTCTTTGACATACTTGGATTGACAGATAAATATTCCATCTGTCCTTTGACTTATTTGCAATCCAAGAAAGAACTTCAACTCACCCATCATGCTCATTTCAAATCTACCCTGCATTAACTTCGCAAATTTCTTGCACAAAAGATCATTAGTAGACCCAAATATTATATCGTCCACATAGACTTGGACTATAATTGTATCATTTTTATGTTTCTTTGTAAAGAGAGTTTTGTCTATGACACCTCTAACAAAATCATTTTCAAGTAAAAATTCAGAGAGAGTGTCATACCATTTCCTTGGTGCTTGCTTAAGACCATAGACAGCCTTGAAAAGGAAGTAGACATAGTCAATTAAATCCTGATCTTCAAAGCCAGGGGGCTGTTCTACATAAACCTCTTCATCTAGCTTGCCATTTAAGAAAGCACTCTTGACATCCATTTGATAAACTTTAAAGTTTGAAAATGCTGCGAATGCCAAGAATATTCTTATGGCCTCAAGTCTAGCCACTGGAGCATAGGTCTCATCATAGTCAATGCCTTCAGATTGGGAGTAACCCTTTGCTACCAGTCTTGCTTTATTTCTCGTCACTGTGCCATCTTCATCAAGTTTGTTTCTGAATACCCACCTTGTGCCAACTACTGGTCTGTCTGTAGGTCTGGGTACCAGCTTCCAAAATTCTTGTTGTTTAAATTGATTGAGTTCATCTTGCATAGCAATCACCCAATCAGGATCAGAAAGAGCTTCTTCAGTTTTCTTAGGTTCCATTTCAGATAGAAACCCTGAATAATTGCATAGATTCTGAAGAGCTCTTCTGGTCTTTACACCAACAACTGGATCACCAATGATTAACTCAAAAGGATGAGCTCTATTCCAAATAGTCTGTCTGGGAAGATTAGATCTTGATGATTCTCCTTGACCTTCATTGAGATGTTGTGTGTGACCAGTTGACCCTTCATTTTCTCCCCCTGAGTTGTTGCCAGGTTGACTAGATGATGATTGATTATTAGAGTCAGGGGAATTTTGACTACTATCATTGATTTCATCACCATTACCCTGATCATCATTGTTGTCATTAGCATCAGCAAAAATCTCAGGTGCATTGTCATCATCTGAATCTGTATCTGTCATGTCATCGAAAGATAACTTCTCAGATGGATTCTCAGTTTGGATACTAGGGAGTTTAGTGTCATCGAATGTTACATTGACACTTTCCATCATCTTCTGTTCATCAATCACATACACCCTGTATGCTCTCATTGAATAACCAAAAAAATTGCTTCAAATGCTTTGGTATCGAATTTACCACCTTGATCATCACCTTCTTTAAGCACAAAGCACTTGGCTCCAAATACATGAAAGTATTTGAGTGAAGGTTTCTTATCAGCCATAATTTCATAGGGTGTCTTCATTTGGTCTTTATTGATTAGAGTTCGATTATGGGTATAGCACGCAGTATTGACAGCTTCAGCCCAAAAGTACAATGGAAGCCTTGATTCACTTTGCATAGTACGTGCAGCTTCAATCAATGTTCTATTCTTTCTTTCTACTACCCCATTTTGCTGAGGAGTTCTCGGAGCTGAATATTGTCTGGTTATACCCTTCTCAGTGCAAAAGTCATTTAGAACTGCATTCTTGAATTCAGTTCCATTATCTGATCTTATAGCTCTCACTGGATACGTAGAATCTCGCTCAATTAACTTGATGTGATCAATCACCAGTTGTGGAGTCTCATCTTTAGAATTCAAAAACAGAACCCATGTGTATTTTGAAAAATCATCAACAATCACTAGAGCATATCTCTTCCTTGACATAGACATCACATTAACTGGACCAAACAAATCCATATGAAGTAATTGTAATGGTTCAGTTATTGAAGATGTATCAGTGCTCCTGTGACTTGCCCTTTTTAGCTTGCCCTTTTGACATGCATCACACAGTCCTTCTTGAGTGAATTCCATTGAAGGCAAACCTCTCACCAATTCTCTTTTGACCAGAGAATTCATTGTCTTAAAATTAAGATGAGAAAGTTTCTTGTGCCATAGCCAACTTTCATCATTAGATGCTTTAGTGTAGAAGCAAGTGACTTCTTCAGTGCTTCCTGAGTTCATATTGGCTACGTACAGATTGCCTTTTCTAACTCCTGTCAGTTGTGGCTTTTCATGTCTCTTGTGTGAAATTAGACAATTCTTCTTGTTGAAATGAACTTCATAACCTTTATCACAGAATTGACTGACACTGAGCAAATTGTGCTCAAGTCCTTTCACAAAAGAAACTTCATCAATGATAACATTTCCAGCTTCAAGTCTGCCATATCCATCAGTTCTACCTTTGCTGTTATCTCCAAAGGTAACTACTGGGCCGGCCTTCTCCACCACATTTGTTAGCAGGGTTCTATCTCCAGTCATATGCCTTGAACATCCACTGTCCAAGATCCAGGTCACTCGATCAACCTGTTCAATACCCTGCAATGACAAATGAGTTAAACCTTCTTCGGGACCCAAATTTGATTGGGTCCTGCGTACTTAAAGTATTGACCTTTGTCAGGCAAAACAACATTTTTAAGTTTAACCTCTTTAGTCAATAAACATTTAACCTTATAAACAGATTTGAAAATCTTTTGTTTACTCTTGGGTATCCATGTTTCTCTCGTAGCAGTAACACTTGTGTCATTGACTGGACATTTGACCTGGTAGACATTCTTGGTAATCTTTTGTTTAGTCTTAGGTACAAATGTCTCTCTCCTAACTTGAGGAGGAAAAGCAGTCTTAGATCGAACATTATTGTTCCTGTTCATGTGCTGTCGAGGAGCATTCTGTTTAACACATGCATAATTACCATTAAAATAAGCACGCATATTGTTAAAAGCACAAGACATACAATTGATAATACCACATGCTTTATGATTAGAGTTAATAGTAGGCATGGTATTTTTCTGCTTTGACTTGTTACTACCTAATCCAGTCTTAGAAGTACTAGCTGATTCAACAACTTTGACTGGTACTTTAGGTACATCTTTCTTAGGTGACACATTTGTTGTGTTAACGTCCTCAACTGATTTAGCCTTAACAAATACTGTGACATTTTTCTTGGATGACACATTCTTTGTATTATAGTTTTTAGCAGTTTTATTCTTAACACATTTATTCTCAACAAGAACTGTGCCATTTGCAGCATCCTCATTTCTCATTTCTTCATGTATAACCATAGAACGAATATCTGGTGGACCAGCATCAGATTTTGTAAACATTGGTTTTTCAACATTCTTGAGAATATGTGGTATACCTCTTTCTTTAGCTGGTATAGAATTAGGGGAATGATTACTCAAAGAACCAACAGCTTGACTGTAATCAAATCCTATTCCTACAGTTTGTTCTAATGCTTGTTTGTTGAAGAAATCTTTAGAAACTTTAACAGTATTATAACACGCTCTAACCTGTGTTTCAAGTTCTCTAATCTTGGTTTCTTGTTCAGCAATTTTATCAACTTGTTTTGTCATATATTCTCCTAGACCCTTTTCTCTGCAGTTAAGTCGAGCTATTTCTTCTATATTCTTATCTTGATTAACCTGCACCTTTTTTAAATCTAACATTTGATTTTCAAGATTAGTGTTAACAAGACTTATTCTCTCGTACCCTCTTTCTGCATTATTCAAGGAACTGCGTAAACTATCAATTAACTGAGCATCAGTAAGAATTACCGGAGTGGTATAATAAGTTGAAGATTCAGCATTTGCCACCAACGCAAAGTTTCCATATTCTTCATCTTCGCTATCTGTATCATCCCAGCTTTTACCAGCTGCCACATAAGCTCTTCCACTTTTCTTCTTTTCAGAAGCATAATCTTTCTTCTGTGCTTGCTTGGGTTTTTGACACTCAGTAGCAAAATGTCCCAACTCATTACAATTGAAACAACGAATTTTGCTTCTGTCAACAGTTCCAGTTTTATAACCTCCCCTGTTACTAGAGGATGAAGAACCTCCTCTCTGAAACCTGTTATTTGACTTAAACCTGAACTTTGGATTTCTTCTGAATCTGAAGTTACTAAATTGTCTCACCATCATTGCCATAGATTCATCTTCCAATTGATCCAGCTCTTCAAGTGAATAAAATTCTCCACCATCCTGAGTAGCTGGTGTTTGGCCAAGTTCTACTTCAGTTTGTTCCTTCTTGAAACTGATAGGTTGAACCACTTTAGTTTCCATTTCCTTAGGAACCTCAACCACTAAAGCTGTAGAAGAATTTGCCATTCTGCCTTTGCCATAGAATTCCTTTTGCTGTACTTGTTCTAATTCATATGTTTTCAGAACACCAAACAGCCTTTCAAGAGCAACCTGAGTCAAGTCTCTAGATTCTCTGATGGCAGTAATTCTATGCTCCAAGTGAGTAGGCATTGTTAGTAAAAACTTCATGTTGATCTCCTTCTGAGTATAATGCTTGCCATGAACTTGCAAGTTGTTGATTATCTTGTTATACCTTTCGAACACTTCCTGAATGCCTTCATTAGGACCAGCTCTAAAGTGTTCATATTCAGAAGTTAGAATTTGCAGTCTATTTTCCTTGACTTCATCAGTCCCTTCATTAATGACCTCAATAGTTTCCCAGATGTGCTTAGCAGTTTTACAATTTCTCACATGGCTATACATTACAGCATCTAGGGAATCCAATAGAATGAGTCTCAAATTTTTATCCAATCCAGCTGCCTCCTTATCTTCAGAGGTATAGTTCTTAGGGTCCTTTGGATAGGATCTGGCAGGGACTGTTACAGTTCCATTTACAACTGTTTCAGTATCATGTTGCATGGGGGTTACTGGTCCATTTTCCAAAACCCACAAAAAACTTGGGTTTGCTACATCAAGAAATAACTCCATTTTGTTTTTCCACATATCATAATTATCTTTATTAAAGATAGGAATTTTGACATTGCCTTTGGCAGACATGATGAATTTTTAAGAGAGTTAAAAATTCGAGCTTAATTTTTGATTGAATAAAAATAGGATCTTGATTTGTGTATCAATCAATAGGCTCTGATACCAATTGTTAGGTCCAATAAGATTGTAGAAGGGGGGGTTGAATACAATCTATACCATTTTCTCAAAATTTATTCGTTAAATAATTTTGCCTTAAACGAATATTTTTGTGCGGAATAGTATAACACAAATTTCAAGTTGAATATAGCAATATATTAACTTGATGGGTGTTACAAAATCAGTCCAAATGATTATCAAGTGATTAATAACTAATTAGAAAATTCAACATGAACTTTGCTAATTTAGTTAATAAAATCAAGATATCAATTTGTGAATTAGGAAACTTAATTCGCTAGTAGTACAAGAATCACAAGTAAACAAGTTCCAATGGATAGGATATTACAACTGAGATGAACTTGAATTTACAGAATTAAATTTGAAGGTGTTCTTGAGCTTGAGAGAGAGAGAAATAGGATGCTGTGTATTTTCTTCTTGATATGTTCGACTGGTTCTGATTTTACTGCCTTCTTCTGCCTTATATACACAGCCATAGTCATATTACTTGATTTAAACTGATATGACAATCATTTTACATTAATATGACAATCGGTATGACTATCAAATCAATGTAATATGACTGTCCAGCTTAAATATAACTTTCGGTATAACTTAACTAGTCAATATAACATTCGGTATGACTTACCAAATGAATATAACATTCGGTATAACTTACCAATTGAATGAAATATGACTATCTCCATTTAACTGAATATGACTATCTCCATTTAACTGAATATGACTATCTCCATTTAACTGAATATGACTATCGGTATAACTATCAGTTTGATAGTTATATCATCATATTTTTCAGCTTATAATTAATTAAATGACTTATAAAAAATCATTTAAATAATTAATCTTTTTTCATATTAATTCTTATTTAATTAATCTAATAATCATTTTAACAAATATATTAATTCTGATAGAATTAATTTATTTATTAACTTAATTACTTGACTTAATCAATTAAAATAGAATTAATATAAATTCTTTAATAGTCAATACTCCGCTTAAAACCACGTAATTATGATAAGGAACATACACTGGCATGATGTTGACGTTCGATGTACTGTCTGGTTCATGAACGACTAACTCCAATCTCTGTTCTTCATCGTGACTTTTAACAATGTGGTCTTTTTATACTCTTCACTCTCATCAATCATTCAGTACTGAAATTGTTTCTTGTCACTAATAGAAATCTCTGTCTTCGTAAATGAATCCACTTGTTTCAATGCTACCTTGAGGCCTGATCAGATATCTGAATCTTCTTCCAGTGTAAAACATCAAAACTATAGATTGACTTGTTGATTTTTCTTCTGACGGTTATCATCTTTTGAGATTCCTGTGACAGTTGATATTATTTACTTATTACAATCTAGTTTAATTGGATTAGGATCCTCGAACTACAAATAGGCTGAGTCATATGCCTTTCAATTTCTAAGACAGAGATTTCTAGAGTGACAGGTTCAGACAGTATACAGTGAAGTACAAGAAGGAGAAAGAAATGAGAAGAAAAATGAATCACATTTTTAATGTGAAAATTAAAGGACAGTCATTGAAGTTAGTCGTTCATGAACCAGACCGTGCATGGAACATCAACAAAATATTCAGTGGTATTCCTTTATTACTTTCAGTGATTCAGAAAAGAATTAAGACAATCCAAGGATATATAATTATTCTTCTTTAATTAATTTAAATCAAGTAGTCAATTTAATTAATTAATTAATTCATCTTGAATTAATTCTTTAATCAAATTAATTATTAGATTAATTAAATCTGATTAATTATTTAAGTAAGAATAAATTAAAATGATTATTTGTTAATCAATTTTAATTTAATTCTGAAAAATGAACTAGCAAGACAATCCCTGATTGTCTTGCCGATTGTCTTGGAGGCTTAAATCAGAATAGCAAGACAATAAGAGATTGTCTTGTCGATTGTCTTGAAGAAGAAATTAGTAAAGCAAGACAATCTCTGATTGTCTTGCCGACTGTCTTGGTAATGATAATTTCTGAAAAGCTTTTAAAAAGTAGAATAAAAATCTGATTTGATTGTCTTGACGATTGTCTTGACAGTTCAAATTAGATTGTCTTGATAATGATCAAAAAGAAAAAGCTTCAGACAAAATGATAATTTTTGATAAAGCACGACAAAGATCTCAGAATTTGATTGTCTTGCTGATTGTCTTGGAAGAACCTGATTGTCTTGACGATTGTATTGCCTATTGTCTTGGCAGTACAAAATTGGTTGTCTTGGAAGAATAAATTGTATTGCCGATTGTCTTGACAGTTATATTTGAAGATAAAGAGGCAGTGATTGTTATATATATCAAGACAAATCGACAGAAGACAACAGACAGATCAAAATATTACATTCAAAGCAGATTTCTCTCTTCTCTCTCATCAAGAACACAGCACAAGAAGCAGAAAAATTTATAGAAAATCAAGTTCATCTTATTTTTAATATCTGATCCGATAGAACTGGTTTACTTGATACTCTTGTACTATTAGCGAGTTTTTACTCCTAATCTATATCTTGATTTTTTATTAACAAATCTAGAAAAATTCATGTCGAATTTTCTAATTTGTTTTTATTAACTATATATAAATTCTGTACTGTATTTGTAACAAACCCCTCAAGTTAATATAATTTTATATTCAGCTTGAATTTTGTTTCATTTAATTCCGCTCAAATTTGTCAAAATATAAATTAAATTATCCAGACAAATTTCGATTAAACAGTACTGTTTGTATTCAACCCCCCCTTCTACAAACATATTGGACCTAACAGTAAGAGAGATAATAAAGGAGTACTACCATATGTCAAGTGTTCGACTTCTAACAACAACATATATATTATAAATTAAATTTAAACTCATTAATCCAAAACTTAATTAAAAAACGCACTGAGTTTATTTATGCCTTAACCTAAAAATCTTCTAATCATATTCTATATGTGTATAGTTGTTAGTTAATTATATCTTATTATATAATAAAATTAAGAGGAATATTATAAAAAAGTAATAGCATATATCAAGAGTTAATCAATAATAGATTAAATCTATACTATCTATACTATACTATAATAAGCAAAAGTGGTATATTTTTCAGTTTGCTTTTGGTTATCCCTTTCATTCACAACCGTTAGATCGGTAGCTCATATCGATGATAACCGTTGGATATAATAATAAAAATCGTCATAAAAGTTGTTATACACAGAGATCTAATATTCAAATTCCGTCAACAACTTTTTAATTTAAAATTAATACTAAAAGATGTTACATAGAAAGTTTGAAGGTTCGATTTCCGCCAACAACATATTACTTTAAATTTAATACTAAAAGTTGTCATATACAAAAGTTAAATATTTATAATATTATGTAACTATACTGTATGTAAATTAAAAAAAGTTAAAATTAACCCCTGCTTTGCACGGGTTATAAGCTAGTATATCATAATTTGAAAAGATGAAACTAAAGTCAATATTCAAAATAACAAATTAGGATAAATATTCAGCTTAAAGATAATTAAAGATAGATTCTTCTTCTTCTTCTCTTTTTGCTAAACAATCAAATATAGATTCTTAATGAGATATGTATAAATATATTTATTATAATAAATGTAAACTAGTTTATAAAATAAATACTTACGTAATGAATAGGTACAAGGATATTTCATTTGAAGAAAATGATTAAAATATCTCATTTTTTATATTTATTTGATCAAAATATCCATTTTCATAAATACTAACTAAAATACTCATTTCAGTCAAATACTCCATTTGCAGTGGAATATCAAAACTATACTCTTCATCCAATGAAGCGTCCGAAGTGACAATGGAGTATCGAACGTTCAAATACGTCATATTACGAGTGGAATATCCGACATGATACTCCACTTATAGTGATGATAGTGAAGTATGTGCGTGATGAGAATGTGTGTCATTCTAATATTTCACTATCAGTGAAATATTTAGTGGCTATTTACAAATATAGGTATTTTGAAAATATTTTATTGAAAATTAAATATTTTGAACATTTACCCTTTCATTTATAATTGTGTCTCTCATTTTAAATTATAAAGTAAACAAAATCCAAATATATATATGTATATATGAAATTTAAGTTATAAACAAATATTACTAAAATGTGCCCTTCTCATTAAAAGACATCCAAAATATTTTTAAAATTTTTTTAATCTAAAATATGAATTAGATAAGATAAACATTATGGTTATTATTATAATTCAATAGAATTACATATAAAATATAAAACATAAATGAAAATGTATAGCTAAATTTTTATAAGAAATTAGCATCGATTATACATATTTATAAGAAAATTGTAAATTCTCAAAAGTTTATTGAATTTAAAAAACAATTTGTTAATTAATAATTAATAAAATGATATCTTAAATATATAAATAATTATATCATGGTATGATATGGCTGATGTGATCGTGAGCAGTCAGCTAATATTTTTTTTAATATAAAACAGTATCACCTAAAATTAATATTTAATAAACTAAAACAAATTTTATATACTAATAAATACCATTAACTTCAATTATTATCAAAAATTAATAATAGAGAAAAGTGCACTTTGTGTACTCGCTCTTTACTCAAGACACCACTTGCAATATTATAGTTTAAAATCGAGCACTTGAAATATCAATAATTATATTTCATTACATATTGTTGCATTTCGTTAATTTGGGTTAACTATGTAAGTAATTTAGGGAGTAAATTGCATTTTGTGTACTCACACTTTACTCAAGACACCACTTGCAATACTTTAGTTCAAAATTTAGAGTACAGTGTGAGTACACAAATGCACTTTAGACAAAGTGCAAGTACACAAAGTGCACTTTACTCCCAAAATTACTAACGGAGTTAACCCAAATTAACGAAATGCAACAAAGTGTCATAAAATACAAACGTTGGTATTTTAAGTGCTCGATTTTGAACTAGAGTATTGTAAGTGGTGTCTTGAGTAAAGTACGAGTATACAAAGTGCACTTTACTCTTAATAATATTACTTCGCGACATACAGGATTTTTTTAGGAAAAATAAAGATATGGGAAAAATAAGTGAAATTTGATATAATACAAATAAATATTAAACTAATATTCAAAGTTAAATTTAGTAAAATAGTAAGTTATGAAATAAATGATCATAAAAAAACTGTAATTTTAAATATGTATTTTTCAAAAAAATACCATATAAAATAAAATAATATATATTTGTAAAATGAAATGTGCTTTAGTTCAAAATTAATAAATTATAATTAATTAACATTTTTTTAAAATAATCTAAACAACAAAATTATAAAATTATATTATATATAAAATCTATTACCATATATTAAATTTCAACGCAAGGACAAAATTTGTCATTTCAATGGGTGTGAAGTTACAATATTACCCCTATTTTTTAAAAAATCACAAAGCCCCATCCTTTATAATTATGTAAAAAATAGTGAAATTGTGTTTGTATAAGGATTTAAACAACTAACCTTCAACTCTCAAACTCTTGCCTTAACCTTAACCAATTGTGCTATAGTTGGATTTGAGTTTGTTTAAAAATTCTATATGATAAACCACATCTCTTCTCTTTTTGTCTCATCATCTTTTTTTTTGAGTAAATTAAATGTTGGTTCATATTATTTCTAGAATATTGGATAAATAAAATTATTAAAAATATATTTTAATCGATTGAGCATACTCTAAAATTCTCTTTTGCCACTTTAAATAACTGATATAGAAACAAAAATTAGATTATTCATATTGCAACCGAGTCCAAAAAGAAAAAACATTTATTTATATGCGTCTTCTTGTAGATGTTAAATTATTTAAATAAAAAATAAATGTTAATTTTTAGAAATATGTAAATTTTAGTTATCAAATCATAACATAATTAATAATTGCATAACATTAATTTTTAGGTATATAAAATTTTAAATACGAGAGTCATATTAGAGAGTTTTGGTCGACCAACTATTTAGACTTTCAACGATTTAAATATGGGAGTCATCTAGATCTTAAATCTAAACGAAAAATAATTGAAATTATTTTAAAAAGATGAAAACTTTGAAAATATGTTCTATGTGATATATAAAAATAATAATATATTTAACTTTCAAATTAAATCAAAAAAGATATAGTAAATATTACAAAAGTACAATAATTATTTGAAATGATCAATTAGATTTTAACTCAAGTATGGTACATATATATATAAGGATCATTATAATATATATATATATATATATATATATATATATATATATATATATCAATATATATAATGGTTATGTTATAACATATATTTAGATCAATATAGCATAAAATCAAAAAAATTGATTTTAGATTTTATCTACATGCACGGGTCATTAAGGTTGTCATATTTTACATCGATTGAAATATTTAGCAAAATTTAAAATTGAGTTAAAATATAATTCAAAATTATAATATAAAAAATATTTCAATTTACCCAATTTTTTATTGAAATTTTATATTGTGTAATAAACATTTGACTAAAACTAAATATTTAAGTTTAAAGGTGTATAAATGTATATGTTTAGAAAATATGATTGAGACAAGCATAAGGATGGCGTTTACTCAATAGTAAGAGATTGTGTAATATGTCTCAAAATATAGTCTTGTATGTACGATTAATTTTTTACAACAACATCAATGAGTTTACATACGCCTCTATTATATACGGACAATTTTACTAAGATTACTATTTATATTATACTCTTCAATTTGATAAAGTTCATTTTACAATTGAAAACTAAATTAATAATTTAACAATCATAAGTATTCATGTGATTATTATCGTATGAATATTTATACAAATTTTATGAAATCTAATCAAATTATAAAATATTTGGTTAAAAAAATTGGAATACAATATTACAATATAACTTAAAAAACATTTGATAAATCTAAATCTTATCATTTATCATATTTTTAATTACAAAAGTATTTCAATATATACAATTTCGAATGAAAAATTAGTTCAGTGCCCGCGCCTCGCACTAAAATCAATGTAAGATGAATCAGAAAGTATGATCTTGGAAATAACATAGATGAATTAGCCATTAATATTCGTGTAATCATAGGATTAAAATTTTTGGATTTAAAATTGAACCTAATTTTTAAAAGAGAAACTTAGATATTGGATGATAAGTAGTAGGCTAAAAATAGATGGTTGAATTTAAAAGTGTATATAAATATATATAAATATATGTGTATGAAAAGAGAAAAATGAGATAATCACACGATTACATGAATGACTTTTACTTAAAGATTTTGTACAAAACCATGGCATGTATGTAAAATAACGACGGATTTTTTGGGCCAAACACTTATGTGTTGGGTGTTGTATGTTCTCGATCCACGGTGTAGAAATTGTTGTGTAAAAATTTTATTAACAGGATGTTCCCGTTGTGTAAAGTATCTCATACAAAGGTTTTATTATCAATTGTACTGAGAGTATCTATACAATGGTGAACAACTGTTATGTGACAATACCAAAGACGGCGACTCAATAGACAATGGAAAATTTTTCTTTACAACAACGGTGAAAAACATTTGTCTAACTTGATTTCTGGTGTAGTGAACTTACATACACGACTATATTTTACAAATATATTTTATGATGTTAAAAATTCATGACCATTAATATAATAATGCCAAAATGATTATGTACATTACATTCAGTTGTTTAAATTGATAAAGTTCAAATCACGTCATTGAAATCTAAATTAACAGTAATCCGTCTATTATAATCGTATAGATATTTATCCAAATTTTATGAAATCTAATATTGGTTCATAACAATTCAAGGCAAATGGTCACCTGCAAACGTATGCAGGTTACTGTTACTTATCATACGGTTTCTCAGCCGTTGGATCAATGATCCAACGGCTGAGGTTTAAAAAAAAAATTCACCGTACCGCGGAAAGTTTCCGCGGTACGTGCCCCGTACCGCAGAAAATGCCCCCCTGTTTTCACACCAAAAACAGTACTGTACACGTACCGCGGAAAGTTTCCGCGGTACGGTGGGGTTAGCATACGGCCAGCAACCGTTTGCACTGGACCGGGACCCACAATTCAATAATATAAAATTGATAAACAAAAATAAGATAAATAGAAATATAATATTTACCGTATTTCTAATTACAAATTATTGTAAAATAATTATAAAACTATTGCAATATATATACAATTTCGTACAAAAAATTATTCAGCAATTGTACAATCCTGCACGGGATTTTACCCTAATAATAATATATAAAATCTCGTACATTGCATGGTTCCCCCCCGGACCCCGGTAAGCCAAACAAAAAATTCTCGAAAGCCTTTAACCAAACAAAACCACAGAAAAGTCGATACAACTGGGAATAATTAGAATAAAATATACCTTAACAGCTTATACAAAGATACATACATTGTGTACTCTTCACCGACTCCTTCCTTTTCTCCAACGTTTCCTTTTGGGTTTTCCTATCTGTTTTCTGGAACCCAATTTTAGTGTTTAACCCTTACTTTCCTCAAACCCCCCCCATCTCTCTCCAACACACACCCTCTCTTAAGGGTTTCCAGTTATTTACATATGAAATTATTTTATATTCTTATTGGATTGATATAAAAGTTATTCTAATTCAATTTTAGAGATGCCCATTTGGAGATTTTGTTTAATTTGATTGGGGAGGTTTTTATTTGTTTAATTTATGATCTGGACAATTCTTGATCATTGCTGACAGTGTTAAAGGTCAAAAATTTATGATTCTTGATGGACCCAGAGGCTGTGATATTTGATTTGAGTTCTGATGAAGATGTGGGATGGGGTCAGAATTTAGGGGTTGCTGATGATGATTGTGATATAGAGGATTGTAAATGGATTCAAGACTTTTTTAATGATGATTCTGATGATGTGGTTGTGGTTAGTGAGGTTGTTGTGAAGCCTAAGGACAGGAAGTTGAAAATTCATAATAATGGTTATGTGAAAGATTTTGATGTTGATGATGATTGTGTGATTTTGGATGGTGATCCTGATAAGGTTGTTGAAGGTCAGAAGACTCGGACTGATTTAGAGCAAAGCGATTCCGATGAGCTGGTTGTTGTTGGGGAGACGGGGCAGGTATACTACAGTTGTCTTTTTTGTCGAAATCATGTTTAATAACATCAATTGTTTATATTGTTTTTAATGAGTCAACTAGGAGACTCTTGGAGATGCTCTTAGTGTTAATGTTTATGAGTGTTGATTAGTTTGATATGTGTATCACATTGTTTTATTTGATATGTTTATATGTGTATGAATGTTTATGAGTGTGCTTACTGCTTAGTAATCTAAAGTGAACCAAGGGATGTCGAAACAGTGTCTTGGGTATCTTTAATATAGGATTTTGGTTAGAGTTTCTAAAACATAGTTTGTTTTCAGATTTCTAGGGCTGTAGTGTAAACAACTATGGTTGATAATTTGTATTCATGTCACTTGATTATAGTTCATAATTATATAGGGGGTGTTTGGGGGAACTTATTTTCCAAAATAAGTCAACTTATTTTAAGACAAAGTTAGAGATTCCTAATTTTTTTCTGAAAATGTTAACTTTTTTTTGTAACTTATAGAATCTCAAACATACATTAAATACTTTTATAAAAAAAATTATCAAAATATGAAATTTTTACCCGAAAGTAAGTCCATAAGGACTTATTTTAAGTCTGTGCCAAACAGGCCCATAGATGCAACAATAGTTGGTAATCCTAATTTTCAACAAGTCTGTACACTAGCTTTTATATGGATGCATATTAAGTTCTCACAATTTATTTATGTTTGGTATTATGACCTTATTCTCTTTATTAAATAGCATATTGGAAACTTGAAATGCACGTTAACACTTCACATGGTCACATGCGTTAGATTTGTGTGAACAACCATGAACCATTGATGGATATTTATTTTCTGATATCAGGCCGTAGTCTGTTGTTTGATTGTTTCAAGTCAATGACTTTGTTTCATGCTATTTCTGGGATTCCATTTATATCTATCAGAAATTTTTATTTTCTTTAATTTCTTCTCGGTCACTTTCCCATCTTCATCTTGTTGACAAGCTCGTTGAATTGTTCATTCTCACCGATATTATCTAAGATATTCAAGTTATGTTGCAGTGTGAGGTATAATTTTCTTTTTTTGTGCCATATTAATTAAGTGATTACAGGTTGCATGTAGAGACTATCCTCACCCAAGAGATCTTTGTGCTAAATTTTCCTTCACATTAACTCCTCATGAACAGTACTGCAGCCAGGTAATGATATCTTTTTCAACATAGGCTTAAAGTAATACACTTATTTCTCTTTCAATTTTCCATATAAAACCGGACATACTTTTATTACAGTGTCACTGTTATGTTTGTGATTCACCGGCTCCATGTCTCCAATGGGGAACTGGCATTTCCAGTAGTGACCATTGTCATGCCACTGGGAAGGAGGGATTCTGGAACCAACAGAGAGATAGTTTAAAGAAAAGGCGGCAAACTGACTTACCTGTTTCTAAAGTTCCTTGTACTATTATGCAAACAATCCAGTCCCGAGCATCAACTCCCCGGATATATCACCACATACCTGAGGCTCAGGTTTCCATGTCGGCGCCAATTTCAAGTATACAATACCGCACATCCCAGACTCAGGTCCCCAGGCCAGCACCAACTTCACAGTTGAAATACCGTACATCCCAAGCTCAGACCCCAAGGCTAGCATCAGTCCAGCCATGCACAACAGCAACTATTAAGACGCCAAGTATCAGAGGCCAAAGATCTGGTAGTCTTATGGCTAAAGACATGCAGCCAACTTTGACATCACTGCAGAAACACAGCATTGGCAACAACGTACTTGCTAGGGATAGAAGACATACTGTTGGTAGTTTAGGGCCTCGAGTTAATGTTCCCACAGCCGTTTTTAAGAGGAGAGGATCAGCAGGGGTTGCTTTGGCATCCGTGCAAAGAAATGATTATTTAAACAAAGCACAGGGATATAAATACATGAGAAATCCTGCTTCGGTGGCAGCACCAGGTAACAACACTACCGCGATTCCTCTTGAAAATAATGAGTCAGACAATCGTCAACCCTCCCCCCAACAATACATGCAGACATTACCTTCAAATTTATCCTCCCAACCAAGTGTGGCTATCCCCTCTACATATCCAGTGCATACACAACCTCTGTCATCTTCCCAATTAAGTGCAGGCAACGTCTTACTGAAGCAGGCATATGTAGGAGGAACTGTTTTGAAACCAAATTCGTCTCAACCCCGAGTGTCCTCACAGCCCATTAAAACTAACAGCTTTGGAAATAGAGTATTTTCTGCGCCTCCAGTCCATAGTCAGTCTAACCATGCCTGAATGTTTTTCAGCAACAAAATCAAACTACCAATTTCGAGGATACTAGTTTTCCAGATTTTGACTTGAATTGGGTTGCAAACATAACTCACAATATAAGCCAACAGCCTCAAGCAGAACACTATCAACTTCAAGGCTTGGATTTTCTTGAAGAATCTGATTGCTTTTTTGACAGAAACTCAAATGACGGTTCATCTGACTTTCAGTTTGATATCTGATATTTGGATAATCAAGCGCTTGCAAGAATTTCTTTGGCACCAGCTCCACTTAATTTAGATTTGGGAACTCTTTTTGATTGGTAATAATCTTCTTATTAGTAGATAGCATTGTCCTCTTTAGGGGAGATATAGATAGCTTAATTGCAGAGCAAGTTATATTGTACACTGATAGGTTTTTTCTTGCCTTTTCTGGTGAAGTTTCAATTTATTGACCATCATCTACAGATAATTGTTTCTATCACATTGCCTCTATCACAGGTCTAGTAAGAGGAGAGACTCTTGTAGCTTTACTGTATTGTCAATTATCAAGGTTCAATGATCTGTTGCTGCATTGTATCTTTTCGAATGGACCAACAGTTCTAGTGAAAGGCCAGACTCCTGTAGCTCTACGCCTATATTGCTATCAGGTTATGGTATATTTGAATCAGGTATTATTGTGAATTCAGTTAGGTTCTATTTGGTCCGATTAAAATTGGATTAATTTTGGAATAAAATTGGAGTAAATTTGGTTTAAATTTTGTTCAATTGTTTTCATATTTTTACTACTCGCATATGCTTCAAATAAATCTCAAAATTATTTTAAATTATTATAAACTATAATGAATTTTTTTTTTTAAATTATTACCAAACTAAAATGAAAGTCATTAATACCTTCCTCATAAATTATTCGCTTCTAATTTGCGAGATTATAAAAACAATATTTAATATTAGTATATTTTTTGATAAAAAAAATAATTATGTTAAAATTTTGACATGAACTATTTTAAATATAAATTTTGCTTATAAAAGAGTTAATTTAATGGAATAATGTGTATAAATTACAGACTAATGATCGATTAAAATTACAGTTCTAAACTAAAATTCAATTTATAACTTTTCTAATTAGGACTTACATTGAATATTACATTTTGATCATTTGACTTCATTTTTTATTCAATTTTGAAGATTTTTAGTTTAAAGTAACTATTTTTTCAAATGAAGGAAGGATAATACAATTATTATTTTTCTTTTATATTAAGTTAGACATATACACCTATTTTTTCATGAGGTGAGACTATAATTTAGACATATATTCCTTTTTCCTTCCGTAGAGGTATATATTTAATCTCTGAACCATGAGCACTAGTAAGCCTTGTATTTGATATTTAAGTCCTGGTGACCAATTGAAAGGAAATTTGTATTTGTGAAATTTTGACTTTTGTTACTATTCATCATAAGAGGTTGATTATTAATTTACGTCTAATTTTTAAGATAAAATATAGTCATGAGTGATCTTGTTGAATTCGTATTTGTTTGTTGGGAGTTGTCCCACATCGGTTGTGGGAGGGGCAAATTGCTAGTTAATAAGCAGCCAGATTAACTCCATTAGTATGAGGCCTTTTGGGAGTTAGCCAAAAACAAGAGTTAAGGCCTGCTTAGCAAGCCCAACAAGTGGTATCAGAGCTATGGTTGTAACGGTCCTTAACAATCTTAATGGGCTCCAGAATGGATCCAAGGAAGAGGCAGATGGGTTATCCCGGGTTGGGCTTAAGGGGGAGCAGGTGGACTTTCCAGTATGGGCCTAGGGGAGCCTGGTAGCCAGGTGGATTTCCAGTTTGGGCCAAGGGGGAGAGGCAGATTTGACAGGTGTCAAGCCCGATGTGTGAAGGGGGAGATTGTTGGGAGTTGTCCCACATCGGTTGTGGTAGGGGCAAATTGCTAGTTAATAAGCAGCCAGATTAACTCCATTAGTATGAGGCCTTTTGGGAGTTAGCTAAAAACAAATCCGTGCGGGCTCGGCCCAAAGCGGACAATATCATACTAATGTGGAGTTAAGGCCTGCTTAGCAAGCCCAACATTGTTAATATTTTAATACAGTTAATTTTTTATAATTTATAATAATATGAAATTAAAGATATTAACGATCAAAAGTGTACGTTGGCAAACGTGTCCAGACCAAACAGGAAAAGTAATAAGAGACGGAGGGAATATATACACGTGTGTGTTATGTTTTTCCAAAATAGAAGGTTAGGATATATATATATATATTGAATAAAAAAGTTTATATGCCTTAAAAAATGAATATTTGTTTTTAATATTTTTCTGAATGAACGAAAATCGAACACGGGACCTAACCAGTTGAGCTATCGCAAGCTATTTGTTTCAGATTCTTTTAGGCAGGTACCTATTAAGTTAATAGGGCAATACAATTTAGTAGTGCTAAGGATATGATGGCTGGAAAGTGTTGCAGATTTCGGAAATCGGAACTATTCGGTTGAGGTACCGATTTACGATTTATCGGGTGATTTGGTTGAAAAATCGGTGATTTATTGGTAATTTTTCAAAATCGGTCGAATCGGTTCCAAAGTTTTGACCGATTTTTGGTCAATTTATCGGCGATTTTTCAGAAATCGGTCGATTTCAATAACAATGGCTGGAAGGAGGTTTTTGTTACAAATGTAAATTTGATATGAAACTGAACATACCTCCATTAAAACTTCACAACTAAAGCTTACTGTTCTACATATTACTAGTTACAAATTGAAGAAGACAAGAATGAAAATTACAGATTGAATTAACTAACTCTCTATCAGATTAGAGAAATGCTTTATACTACTATTTCTGCACGTGAGTGTTTGTTAGATCCTCCAGCTGTCATTCCTCTTGTAACTACTTGCTTACATCAGCAATGAACTAAGCAGAGTATCAAGTTGTGTTTTTAACTCTCTGCATTATTATTTTCGTTATTCTCATTATAGTCAACAGCCCCCTTCAAACTAGGCTGGCTAGACATGCCAAGTTTGGAAAGCAAAATGTTGAATTGTCCTGATGGCAGTATTTTAGTAAACACATCAGCTAGTTGCATAGAAGTTGGAATATATGAGAGCTCCAGCAGACCTTCTAGTACTTTATTCCTTGTGAAATGCACATCAATCTAAATGTGTTTTGTTCGTTCATGATGAATAGGATTCTTTGCTATGTGTATAGCACTCTGATTATCACAGTGAAGAGTAATTGGTTTTAACTTCTGTACTCCTAGTTCTTCAAGTAATATTACTAGCCATGTCACTTCTGAAGCTGCTGTTGACATTGATCTATATTCAGCTTCAGCTGAACTCTTGGAAACAGTACCTTACTTTTTAGATTTCCAACTGATTTGTGAGTTTCCTAACAACATCAAATAACCAGTAATTGACCTTCTTGAGTCTGTACAAGTTGCCCAATCAGAATCTGAAAAAGCCTGAAGAATGAGCTGATCATCTGCTTTTAAAATGATTCCTTGTCCATTTGTAGCTGCCACATACTTCAAAGTATGCATTAAAGCCTTGTAATGAGGAATCCTAGGTTGTTGAAGATACTGGCTCAGATGTTGTATAGTAAATGCTAAGTATGGTCTTGTATGTGTTAGAAAATTAAGTTTTCCAACCATACATCTGTAGTAACTAGGATCTTCATAAATGTCACCAACTTCAGCTGATAATTTGAGATTTATTGGAAGAGGAGTTACTACACTTTTGTAGTCTGTGATTCCTGCATCTTTCAGTAATTCTTTAGTAAATTTCTTCTGTGTTAAAGAAATACCAGAATATGTGTAACCTACCTCAATTCCTAGAAAATAATTCAATCTCCCCAAATCTTTTATACTGAAAGTATCATGCAAATAGGCCTTTAAACCATTGATTTCTTTCAGATCATTTCCAGTGAGTATTACATCATCCACATAAACTGCATCAACAGTAATATGAGATTCAGTTTTCTTTATGAACAGAGAGTAGTCATTCTTTGATTGATAGAAACCTCTGTCATGTAAGGCCCTCACAAACTTGGCAAACCATTGCCTCGAGGCTTGTTTTAGTCCATAAATGGATTTGACAAGCTTGCAAACTTTATTCTCAGGATTATAGAAACCAGGAGGTGCTTGCATGTAAACTTCCTCAAAGAGATCACCATGGAGGAATGCATTGTTAACATCTAACTGAAACAACTCCCAACCTCTATTAGCAGCTACAGCCAACAAACATCTAATGGTTGTCATTTTCACCACAGGGGAAAAAGTCTCCATAAAATCAATTCCACATTTCTGGTTATAGCCCTTGGCTACTAACCTTGCCTTAAACCGCTCAATTAAACCATCAGCCTTAAGTTTTATTTTATACACCCACCTGCACCCTATTGCTTTCTTTCCAGGGGGTAAATCTACCATTATCCAAGTGTTATTACTCTGAAGAGCTGCAATTTCCTTATTGATTGCTTCAATCCATCGATTATCCTTACAAGCTTCTTCATAATTTTCTGGCTCTTTTAAATTCTCTATTTGAGCTATAAAGGCTTGATATGTACTAGGTAATTGGTTATAAGAAACCAGATGACACCAATGAGAAGAATTACAGATAAAATCTGATAAGTGTGCAGGAAGCTTAGAAGTTCTGGTACTTCTTCTTAGAGGTCCAGAATGTTCAGAATGATCAGAATGAATAAAAGAGTTATGAGAATGATCAGAAGAGTTTGACTGTGATTGAGATTGTGATGAACTTGAACCATCCTCATGAGATGAGAAATTAAAGACATCAGGTATATCAACAAATGGTGTGAAATCTGTAATAGTTGGTAAGAAAAATGAAGGTGGAGGTGTGTTTGTTGTTTTATTGAAGTGATAAGGGAAATGTTGTTCATGGAAAACAACATCCCTGGAAGTAACAATTTCCAAGGTAGAGATATTCAAGACTTTATAACCTTTTTGATTATAGAGATATCCTACAAACACATGTGGTTCTGCTCTTGGTGAAAATTTACTCTTTGTGGATTTGGTGTTGGTCACAAAACATAAGCAACCAAATACACGCAAGTACTGTAAATCTGGGGTCTCTTTGAACAATTTTTCATATGAACTATGATAGCCAAGTACTTGTAAAGGCATTCTATTCATTAGATGAGCAGCACATAAAACACACAAACCCCAAAACTGAACTGGTAATTTTGATTGGAAATATAGGGCTCTAGCAATTTCAAGCAAGTGCCTATGTTTCCTCTCTACTACCCCATTTTTCTGGGGTGTATAAACACAACTTTTCTGATGTAAAATGCCTTTACTAATATAAAAAGATTTCATTCTTCCCTCACAAAGCTCCATAGCATTATCTGTTCTAACAATATTAATACTGGACTGAAAATGATTAGCAACATAAATTGTAAATTGTTCAAAAAATTGTACTGCATCAGATTTATGTTGCAAAAGAAAAACCCAAGTCATTCGACTAAAATCATCCACTATTGTAAGAAAAAACCTATAACCATCATGAGTAAGTTCCTTATAAGGTCCCCATATATCCAAGTGTACCAACTGAAAACATTTCTCATACTTTGTAATGCTATTAGAAAAAGAACTTCGAACCTGTCTTGCAGCTGGACATATCTGACAAATATTGTTCAAAGGAGGAAATTCAAAACTCTTTATTGAGGAAACATGATGCAGCAAAGTGTTAGGTAGATGACCCATCCTTAAGTGCCAAAGCTTAGTATTATCCACAGAATAAGAAGCTGATGCCTTAGTAGCAATAGGCATAGTGATATTTTGAGAAATCCAAGTAGATGCATGAATCTCTGCTAGATAATAAATACCATTCTGATAGTTACCAAGAAGCTGCTTCTGCATTGAAGAACTCTGTAGAATACACTCATTATCAGTGAAAGTCACGGTGCAATTAAGATCTTTGCATAACTTTGGTATTGATATGAGATCAAACTTAAAGTCTGGTACATATAGAACATCTTTAAGTGTGGCATCATTCTTTAGAATTACATCCCCCATTTATGTAATAAGAACCTGATTACCATCTGGAATTGTGATATAACAAGAATTGTCCTGAATAGACTTTACTTGAGAAAATAAACTGAGATCATAACACATGTGATCTGTTGCCCCACTGTCAACTATCCATTTAGAACAAATGGCAGAAGTAAAACAAAATTTACCTGCCACATTGACTGCCTTAGAAATTTGAGTATCCTGTTTGAGATTTGAGGTCTGATCTGACTCAACCTTAGTACCAAGCAATTGCATGAGTTGCTGATATTGAGCAACAGTCAAAGAAACATTGTCATTAGCATTCTGGTTTGCAACATCTTGACTGACCACAACAGCAAATCTTTTGTCTTTATTAGAAGATTCTGGATAACCATGCAATTTATAACATCTTTGAATGGTGTGGCCATTCATCTTGCAATGATCACAATAGAAAGTGTTCTTGTATTTTGTATCAGGGAAACCAGATGATTGCTTTCCATAGTTAAATGGAGGCTTATACTTGTCTGAAAAATTTCTCCTAGCTGTTTCAAAAGCCATAGAACTATCAGTTGACATAGTTCCTGTTGTAGGTAAATGTTGTGACAATCTCTTGTGGCTTTCTTCTTGAACCAACAATCGATATGCCTGAGAAATTGATGGTAAGGGGTTCATAACAAGAATACTACCCCTGATCATCTCAAAACCATCATTAAGTTTCATAAGAAACTCAACCAACCTACGATCCTCTTGAGATTTCACTAGCTTTTGAGTAATTGTACATGTACAGTTAGTACAAACACAAGTAGGAATAGAATCCACAGAGTCCAGCTGATCCCAAATCATGTTGATCTTGGTATAGAAACCAGAGATATCAGCATTCGCCTGTTTAATTTCACTCAATGATTGCTGAAGAGAAAACAATAAAGTTCCCGAAGATTGCCCATATCTTTCCTCAAGATTAGTCCAAATTTCTCTAGCAGTCTTAAAATATATAACACTTCTTGCAATGTTCTGATCAAGAACTCCAAGAAGCTAGGAAATCATCATACTATTACAACGCTCCCAAGATCTATAAGTAACATTAGTAATTGCAGGTTTCACAA
Source organism: Saposhnikovia divaricata (assembly GCA_036435485.1). Lineage (NCBI taxonomy): Eukaryota > Viridiplantae > Streptophyta > Magnoliopsida > Apiales > Apiaceae > Saposhnikovia > Saposhnikovia divaricata. The sequence continues at coordinate 19,322,636 of CM071599.1, read as the reverse complement.
TGCTACCAATAACAAAACCAACCTTGTTCTTAGCAGATAAACTAATAAGCATAGATCTCTTCCAATCGCCATAACTATTTCCATCAAATTGCAACGAAACAAGTTTCATACCAGGATTATCAAAAGGATGAATGTAAAATGGAGAAATAGGATTTTGAGATGGATCATTCATGTTTGTGTTCGTGTTCGTGTTTGTATTTTCCATGTTCAAGGTTCAGAATAACAGAAAATTGTAAAGATGAATCAATAAAATCAAGAAAATTGATCAAATCAAGCAGAGATCGAACGATCAAAAGAAGAAATTATCACAAATCGAACAAATTAGCGGAATCAAAAGAAGAAAGAAATGATCACAAATCGAAAGATCAAAAGATCGATGAAGAAATTATGAACAAACACGACAAACTTGTAAAATTAACAAGATGAATGATAAAAAATACCTAAAAATTAATGAAATTGATAAAGATTGATGCAAATTTACACGAGACTGATGTTCCAGAATCGTTGCCACGCTCTGATACCATGTTACAAATGTAAATTTGATATGAAACTGGACATACCTCCATTAAAACTTCACAACTAAAGCTTACTGTTCTACATATTACTAGTTACAAATTGAAGAAGACAAGAATGAAAATTACAGATTGAATTAACTAACTCTCTATCAGATTAGAGAGAAATGCTTTATACTACTATTTCTGCACGTGAGTGTTTGTCAGATCTTCCCGCTGTCATTCCTCTTGTAACTACTTGCTTACATCAGCAATGAACTAAGCAGAGTATCAAGTTGTGTTTTTAACTCTCTGCATTATTATTTTCGTTATTCTCATTATATTCAACAGTTTTTATTCAGGAAACTTGACTTTTATTCTTAGCCAGTAATGATGGGCTTATTATTAGCAGGGATCTCTAGGTACATTGAGGTTTAAGTATGAAGCATAATATTAATACTAAGTTCAGTGAGTCCGTTGTATGCTTACGTTGCAAGCAAGTACCACGAGCTTACACGCCAAGGAGGTTGATCCTTTAACGGTATAATTATGTTGCCTTTATCCTGGCTGATCACCAGGTATTGGCGGAGTTGCGCTATTCCAATTAATCACCGGAGCAAGGCGAGGTTGCATTGCACGATTGATCATCGAGCAACACGAATTTGATGCGTGTATCACCACCATCAGTATATGAATTCTATAATTTATATCTGCCTTGGAAATTGGTTTTACTTCTCGGAGAATGATTACAGTTGCTAAAATACCTTTTGGTTAATAAAAATCATTTTAGTATAAACACGTCCATTAATACATGCATGCATTTGAGTGGTTTACTTGCTGAGCATACGAAAATGCTCACTTTCTATTATTTCAAATATTGTTTCAGTTGACCTCGAAGGAGGAATAAAGAAATATTAGAGCAGTGAGCTGGAGCTGAATCAACTTACATGTGAAAAGAAATCATTAGATATATTATAAAATATCCATCATATTTTTTCACAAAATTTTGAAGATGTCATGGTGAAAACAAATCATAAATTATATTTTAATAATAAAATATCCATTATATTTTTACTGAATATTGGGGTCGTTACATTATTAGATATATTATTTTTATTTATTTTCATTTAAATTTTTGTTAGGACCGATATGACGTAGTAATAAGTTAGACGAGAAGGTTGAATACCTTGTTACCAATTTAAAAATTAAATTGTCCTTTAAAAAAATCTTCGCTTAGAAAGTCTCACAAAAGCGAGTAAACTAAAATCTTTTGAGATCAACCTACTCGTTAGGAAGGAGAGCCCGTGAGCCACTTTAGATCCCTCGGCTCTAAGATATCGGTTCTAACAATTCGAGAAAAATGATACAAACTTCATGAAGAACGGATTCGAAAGATAAATATGACTTGACTCAACCAACTTAGCCAAAATGGGTTTTTCTTTTTTTGAAAAATGTGTTATCACGATATAACAAGTTATAAGTGTTGGGTTTCAACCCAGTATGATGTTATGGGCTTGGGTGGTCCAAGATATATATTGTTAAGATAATAATTGTATGTGTAGACAATTGTTATATATGGTATGTCTTGATCACTAAGTTGGGTAATTAGGTGCCAAGAATTGGAAGGCTTGTAGAACAAGTATGGTAAGACTTGTAGAACAAGTATGGTAAGTCTTGGTGGCTAAGTTTTGGATGGCTATATATACATAGTCATATTGTATTTGTTTGATATGTGAATACTTAAGAGATATAGTCTTAGGTATTTTTCGGGAGATTCTTGAGCATTGTTTGTTCAAGTATCAGGATTTGGGACGCCATTGAGGTGTTATTGTTTTGATGTATTATTGATAACCGTTTTGATTAATAATACGAGGGTTGGGACGTGGGTGTTTCCACGTCAAATATTGTGTGTGTTCTTGTTTTGGTTTTACTTATTGTTGATAGAAGTAAAAGTGATACTTGAATAGTGTTTGACCGCACTTTAGTGGATCTTGTCAACTAATCAATTGTTTGTGTGTGTACTCTATATTGGTTGTTAGTGATCTCGGATTGTGTAAGTCCCCTAACCTAACAAGTGGTATCAAAGCCAAGGTTCGGGTTCATGATGGATGAGGTTGAGGGAAAGTTCGATGTTCAATTGGTATGACAGAGCATGACGAAAGATTTGATGACAAAGAGATTGCTGCTAAAGTGGGTAGAGACAAAGTTACGTACGGTTTGGCGGTTGGCTTGTATTGTGGATCAATCTTGTGTTCGGACTCCAGATGGAAGAAGATGGAAGAGGTCATCGCAATTGTTTTAATGGTTTGATCAACCAGGTGAACTATTTGGATGATACTACGGATTTACTTCAGGAGACCGAAGGATTGTGAAAGCAAGGGTCGGGTGACTCAACATGTGGAAGAGCACTCGTGGTGGTTAATGCACGTGATTTTGTAGATTGGATATACAGTTATGATGAAGAACGGTTATTTGGAGAGTCACTATACGGATTTTAGAAACACTCAAAGATTGGAAGAGCAAGAGGAGGTTCTTGTTCGAGGGGAGGCATTGGCGAATGGACGTCGATGGCTTGATGGTTACCGTTCAATCCGATATGGTATTGGGTTGAAGGGGAGGATTGTTGGGTTTCAACCCAGTATGATTGTTATTCCCAGATTACACACTTGTATAATTGTAGAAGGGGGGGTTGAATACAATTCTTGATATTTATAAATTTCTGATAAGAACTCCAGAAATTTATACTTAGATAATTGCTGTAGAAAGATTAATGCACAAACAAATAAAAATCAGGTGGTTAAATGCACCACCTGAAGCTTTTATTCGAAGAAAACTCTATGATAAAAAAGTACACAGCTTCTGTTTTACAACTCTTTGCTTTCTAAGGATATTCAACAAAAACCCTAAGCAAATGTATCTGTTTTCTTAGCTATTCAAAGAGTTGCTACCCTTGGTTATAAATCCCAAGTTTTACAAGTACTACTGGAATAAGATAATATTAATCTAATTCTAGTTGACTTGCTACTACACTCCAAATACACATGTAGCCGAAAGGTTGTCCTTGTGAACAGACATGTCTCCTGCACCTTTCTTGTATTCATAGTGTAAACGGAATGCTTCTTTCTTCTGTGTTTCCAAAGTATGGCTGCCATACTGCTATTTGTATCTACTATCAACCCATGTGATCTGTCAGTCAAACCTGTCCTTATCAACTGCTAATCCCCAGCTTAGCATAGAAGAAAGTGTAAATGATTATCCGTTGATATTGTACACTGACATCCGTTGATGATATATTGAGCTGTATCCGTTGATATTGAGACTTGAGCTGTATCCGTTGATAGAGTGGATTTGAGTTATATCCGTTGATAGAGTTTTGTCTTCATCTGTTGATACACTTTCACTTAGACAGAATTACATAGCATAGCTTATTTACAGTTGGCTACCCTATTCTGCCTATCCATTGATGGTCAACATGACTGTGGATAAAAACACTATCAACCGATAACATAGAGATACTGCAGTATGCTACAAAAACCTCATCCGCTGATGAGCTACCTGTCAACGGATAGAGTTATAAATCCTCATTCGTTGACAGCTACAAAACCTTATACAATTTGATTGATTATGAAGTTATCATCAAATACAACATATTCCTAACAATCTCCCCCAATTTATACTTGATGGCAATAAAGCATAAATTCAGGACCTTGATGATAACAAAACATTCCTAAAGATATATATATAGAACAATGCAAAAATTGTATTAAGCTACAAGAATTAAAAACTGAAAGTTTGAGAAATTTACAGAGAAGTGCTCCTCTAGACTGAGCAGATTAAGACTGTTTCTTTTCTCTTGTTGGCATCACCCTTGATTTTCCTTCTTTGGCAGAGTTGGACTCAATCTGCATTTGGAGTTGCCTATAGAAGGCATCTTCTTCATCAACCTTTGGATTTAGCTTTTGTTGTAACCATCTCAGGTATTGAGAACTAGCCTTTGATAGTTGGTCTTCTAACCTGAAGAATCTCCTGTTACCATCTTCATCCCTGAACTCCATCATCCAGAAGGGTTGAAGGTGGATTTTCTGTCCATTGTATGGGATCTTAATCTTCCTTGGTAGACTTGATGGTGAGTTCCATTCTCTTCTTATCTGTTCTATTCTGTCCAGTATCCCCCCTTTTGCTATCTTGGAGAACCCTGTGTATCTCTTGATTGCAGATAACACTTTGGTTAAGGTCAGATTATTTTCTCCAAGAACCTTCTGTAGTGGCCATGTCCTTTCCTTTCCTCCCTTGTATACAAAGACCAATCTCTCAGGCAAATGTTTATATTTGTCAATCCGGATACAGATTCATGCCAGAGTATTCTTCAATATCTGTCTGATAGATAAAATCATCCTTGTTTTCCAAGATTGGCTGCTTGACAATAGCAGGTACCCTAGCAACTTGAATTGGTTTCTTTGAATGTTGCTTCCTTGGTATCCTTTTCTTCTGTATAGGCTTCTATTGAGGCTTCAGCAAGAATGAAGGAACCTCAATGGAGTCAAGATTCATTGGTTCTTCTTTAGGTACTATAGGATCACCATGGAAATTCACATCTGGGTTGAATACTTTTACAGAAATAGGTTGTGATGAGCCAACTGTTTCCTTGCTTTCAATTTCTGGAGAGACAGGCCTCCTTGCCTTTGATTTCACTCTCTTAGATTTGGATTTGGGGACTGATTTCACTTTCCTTTTGGATTTGGGGACTTCCTCAGGTTCCCTCATTTCATCCTCTACCTCATCCATTAACTCCTGAGCCAGCCTGGCTTGCTTCTCATCTGAGTTTTCATATTGATTTTCTTCACTTGGATGAGATTCCCTTAGAAGTTTGGAGGTCTCCTATCTTTTTGCTTCAACAAATCTAGGATGGCTGTTGGATATATTTAACACTTTTCCATTCCTTATTATTACAGCCATCCAATCTCTTACACTCTTATTTGTCTTTCCCTTGAACTCTTTGATTGTCTTTCCCATTAGCTTCTCATCATCATCTTTGGGAAATGGAAAGTCCAATTGTAAATTGTTCTTCCCATTTGCCTTTGGTGGAGAGTAGGCTCTGGTTTTTATGTATGCTTCAAATTCTTTGACATAAGATGGTTCAGCATCATAGAATGTAGGAGCCACAATCTCTGGAGTGAGCACCTTCAGAATTGTAGTTGATATTGTTGGAGCTAAGGACTGATTAGAGAACAAAGTTGATACCATTGATTCATTGATCATCCTTTCTATTCTCATCATTCTTTCATTTGCCTCCTTGTTGATCTTCTCTAATTCTTTAATTCTGACTTGCCTCTCATCTTCTGAGATTTTTGACAAGTCAGGAACTGGAAGCATGGCCTTTTGTTTCTTCACAGGGGAAGCCTCTATAGTAAACTCTTTTGGATTGACCACTATCATTGGCTGTTGCTCCCCCTCAATTTGTGTTATCTTGCTACTGGAAGCTGGAATTTGACTAGAAGTAGCTGCCTCTTCTACCTCTTTCTCCCCCTTTTTGTTAGCATCAAGGGCTGGAGGTGAGGCTGCAAGCAGCCTTTCCAGTAGCTCAGTCTGTTTGGCTTGATTGGCAATGAGTGTCTGCATTTGAAATTCCATACTATCCACTCTGGAGGAGAGATGCTGAACAGATTTGGCCAGGCTATCTTCCTTCAATAATTTGCTAGTCAGCACCTTCTGAGTGGTAGTAGGGGCTAGTGCCTCAATCCTGGTATCTAGTTCCACTTTCATTTCTCTAATTGCAGCTTGGACATCCTCCTGTTGTGTTCTTTGAATGACCATGTGCATTTTGTGAAGTTTCAGGGAGTCCATTAATTGCTGAAGGACAGTCTTTCTCTGTGGATCTGCATTTTGGTGCTCAGCCCTAGCAGATTGATATTGCTTCACAATCTCCACATTGAAGTCACCAGCCACAGTGGCAGTAGAAAATAGCCAGTCTGGAGTATCTGCCACATTGACTTCTTCATCATTTGCCGTGCTGTCACTGTCATCACTGCCAAACTTTTCACTGTCAGCATCTGAAGGCAGAGTTGTCAAAGCTTCCTTTGCTCTTTGTAGAGATTGTGAGGTGTGCACTAGGTGCATTGCCTCCTCTGCCTCCACATTGCCCTGTTGTGCCATGACTTGATAGGCAGAAACAGGATGAGTAAAGGTTTCAGGATCCAAAGAGATGGAATCAATGATTGACTGATATTCTTGTCGAAATTCCATCTCTTTAGAAGCTTCATTAACCTCCATTAACTCACTTGCAATGGCTGGATCTTCCTGCCTTATTTCTCTTGTAGTCCCTTCTCTCCACTCATCTCTCTTTTCTTGCATCAGGGGCTCCCCCTGGCTCACACCTCTTACACCCTCACCTTCACCTACTAAGTTGGAACTCTCTTGCTCTCCTTTTGCCTGACCTGAAGAAATGGTCAGCCTCTTATTATTTGCCTCTCCTTTTGCCTGCTCACAAGGCAGCCTCTCACTCCCTTCCCTCAATCCTAAAGTGTTTCAACTACTGAGAACTCCTCCACACTTGACACAGGAATGTCAGATATAACAGTGGTAGAGTGAGTTATCAACGGATAAGGGATATCCGTTGATGGAGTAGTTATAGCTGTCAACGGATGGCTAGACATAGGCGCATCCGTTGATTGAGAAACACTTGTCAACGGATGAAGGATTTCCGTTGATGAAGGAATGATAATATCCGTTGAAGTGAAAACCAACACTGAATCTGTGGAGATTGATTTTAAAGATGAGGCCACAGATGTTGTTGTGAATTCAGGAATGGAAGGTTGATGGCCCAACAAATCATCTAAAAGATGATGACCACCAATTGCAGAGTGGGGCTTCTCCAAGAATCTTAAAGATGGAGAATCAGGAATTGATGTAGATATCATATCCACATCCAGAGATGGAGTTGGTGATGGTGGATTGTAATGTAGATATCATATCCACATCAAGGGGCTGTGACTCCACATTTATTGAAGTCACATCAAACTGAATTTGAGAAGGTACAGTTTGCTATACTTTGTGTGCACCCTGTGCTTCCCCTATGGTTTTAGATTTTACTCTTCTTTCATAGGTTTTTGAGAGAGGGCTAGTATCCCTTACCCTTTTGTGCATAGTTTCTGTAGAACTAGTAGTCACGCCATGTTGAGAGGATGTAACTTGGGCTTGGCTATTTGGTGCACTTACCTCACCTACCTTATTCTTAGGGCTTGCACCATGTCCCTCACCACTCACTACCTCCTTCACACTCCCCTCAAGAGCTGTGGTAGTTTTTGCAACAGATGCTTTTTGAGAAACACCTGAGGTTTGTCTCTTAGATTTTGGTTTGGAAACTTTTGTTTTAGTCACTTGGGTAGGAGCCTGTTTGGTCACTACTACAGACTCCATTGTGACTGAGGAAGGCAAAGAAATTTGGGGGTTAGAGATAGGAGTTTCAAGGTTAGAAAGAGTTACCTGAACAATTGGTAGATATACCAATTGTACTTCTGCATTGGTGTTCATTCGAATTAAATCACTTAAGACTCTCTTCTCCTGAACAAAACATGTGAACTTGCTATCCGGGTTAGCAATGGATAGCTTATTCTCAGATACATGCAGTGCTAAGAGCATAAAAAATCTAGCAAAATAGATATTCTTGCTCCTAGTTTCCTTTTTACCTAATTTTGCTGCTATCTCATACATGACTAGTGTGCCAAAGTTATAGAATTTATCAGTCAGAAGCATACACAACATAACTAGCATGGAATGGGTAACAACATCAAAGTTACTAATTTTGCCTGAAAAAGTTTTAATGAAGGCATCACAAAAATAACTCCATTCTTTAACCATCCCTTTCCTAACAATTTTCCCTAAATTATCAGTACTAAGGGCATAATTTATGGAATTAAGCATGGCAACTATTTCAGCATCACTGGGTACTTTCAGACAGTTATTCTCAGGCAATTTTAAACAAGCAGTTATCACATCAGAGTTAACTACATAGTTTTTACCCTTTAGAGAAAAAGCAATTGTACCGTCTGTGCCATTGAACTCAGCAGATGCCCACACCTCTTCGATTACCTCGTGGATTAGAGGAGTGGTGGCAGTCATAGCATACGAAAGTTTACAGTTCTTCACAAAATTCATCATGGTGTGATAAGCTTCTGGGGCATTCATTGTATCGACATAGGCCGCGAAATTGTTCTTCTCATAGGTGAACCCAGTGGAAGACATCATCTTAACAATAGGCGCCATTGAAGAGTTTGAACTTTTGTTGCAGAGAATTTTTGTGAAGAATATGCAGTTTACTTAAGAGAATCTTGAAAGTCGATAAAAGTGAGATGTGAGAGCACAAGACAGCCTTTTATACTTTTCAAGAATTGAAAATGAAATAATTAAAAGTAATTACCCATTGGTCAAAAGTAACTGTCAAATAATAAAAGAAAATAAATATAACCAGTCCTATATAGATACACGATTACCAACGGTTATATTTAAAAGAAAATATGTATATCAACGGATATGAAATGAACGGTTGAGAAATAGTTTATCCGTTGATGACGTGGATAAGCTGTTATCCGTTGATATACAAAAATCTAGGAATGTGTTTATGCTATCAACGGGTAAAAGGATATCTGTTGATAAGATAATTTTGCCTTGGACAAAATTTCTGAAGAAAATTTTTCTGAGAGTTTTTAATTCTCAAGTAAATCAAAACACATTCCTAGCTGCAATGCAGTAAAATCAAATATCACTAGGAATTATGACAAGTTAAGCATACCTAGCTCACCTACCAATCTTGTGAATGTGGATTCATCAAGAGGCTTGGTGAAGATATCTGCAAGCTGCATTTCACTTGGCACAAAGTGCATTTCTACTGTACCATTCATCACATGTTCTCTAATGAAGTGGTATTTGATGTCAATGTGCTTGGTTCTCGAATGTTGCACTGGATTCCCTGTGATGGCAATAGCACTTGTGTTGTCATAGAAAATTGGAATCTTCTCGACTTTTAGACCATAGTCAATGAGTTGATTTCTCATCCATAGAATCTGTGCACAACAGCTTCCAGCAGCAATGTACTCAGCTTCAGCTGTAGAAGTGGAGACTGAGTTCTGTTTCTTACTGAACCATGAAACAAGCCTGTTTCCTAGAAATTGACAGGAACCTGTAGTACTTTTCCTATCAACTCTGCAACTTGCATAATCTGCATCTGAATAGCCAGTTAGATCAAAACCAGATTCTCTTGGGAACCAAATGCCAAGGTTTGGTGTTCCCTTGAGATACCTGAAAATTCTTTTAATAGCTATTAAGTGAGACTCTCTAGGGTCAGCTTGAAATCTAGCACAAAGACAAGTAGAAAACATTATATCAGGTCTACTAGCTGTTAGGTATAGAAGTTAACCTACCATGCCTCTATAGCTTGAGATGTCCACAGACTTTTCCTTAGTATTCAACTCAAGCTTAGTTGCAGTGGCCATAGGTGTTTTTGCAGAGGTACAATCCATTAAGTCAAATTTCTTTAAGAGATCATAAATATATTTTGTTTGAATTATGAAAATGCCCTCATTAACTTGTTTTACTTGTAGGCCAAGAAAGTAAGTTAATTCACCCATCATGCTCATTTCATACCTACTTTGCATAAGTTTGGCAAACCTTTTGCAAAGCTTCTCATCTGTAGACCCAAAAATAATATCATCCACATAGATTTAGACAAGTATTGAAGAGCCATTGATATTCCTATGAAATAGGGTTTTATCTACTGTACCTCTAGTGAAGTGGTTCTCCAAAAGAAATTGAGATAAAGTGTCATACCAGGCTCTTGGTGCTTACTTCAAACCATAAAGTGCTTTCATGAGAAGATATACATATTCTGGAAATTCTGGATCCTCAAAGCCAGGAGGTTGATGGACATAGACCTCTTCTTCCAGTTCCCCATTTAGGAAGGCACTTTTGACATCCATCTGATAGACTTTGAAATTGGCATGTGCTGCATAGGCTAGAAAGATTCTTATTGCCTCAAGTCTTGCCACTAGAGCAAAAGTTTCATCAAAATATATCCCTTCTTCTTGAGAATAGCCCTTTGCCACTAATCTAGCTTTATTCCTCACAATTATGCCATTTTCATCTGTCTTATTCTTGAGAACCCATTTAGTACCTATGACACTTCTATCATCAGGTTTGGGCACAAGTTTCCATACTTTATTTCTTTCAAATTGGTTTAGCTCTTCTTGCATTGCTAAGACCCAATCTGGATCTAGAAGGGCATCTTCCACTCTCTTAGGTTCCTCTTGAGACAGGAAGCTACTGTATAGACATTCTGCTTGAGTGGCCCTTCTAGTTTGGACTCTTGAATTTGATTCACCAATGATTAACTCAAATGGATGATCTCTAGTCCATTTTCTTGCAGGTGGAAGGTTTGATCTTGATGAGGTTGCTTCATTTCCATGAGCATGATCATGTTGATTTATCATTGAATTTTGACCTTGAGAAACTCCCCCTGAGTTTGTTGTCCTTGCTGAATTATGAAGTTGACTGTCAATGGATGCATCATTTTGCCTGTCGACGGATGCTTGAGAATCTCTGTCAACGAATGCATCTCTAATATTGTCAACAGATGCTCCAGGATGACTGTCAACGGATGCTTCATTTCCAGTGTAGCATCACTTCTAGTTGGTACAACAACTCTCGGTGGATCTCTGTGGTCATGATCTTCATCTTCCTCATCATCATCATAGTACATTCTTCCTTCACCTTCATTCTCAAATTCCAACTTTTCATGGGAGCCTTCATCATTTTGGCCTAGAATCTTTTTATCATCAAACACAACATGTACAGATTCCATAACAATGTTGGTTCTTAGATTGTAGACTTTGTAGGCTTTCCCTGCTGCATATCCAACGAAAATAGCTTCATCTGCCTTTGCTTCAAATTTGCCCAAGTTATCTCCATGATTCCTTAGCACAAAACACTTACATCCAAAGACATGAAGGAAAGCTAAAGTTGGTTTCTTGTTGGTTAACAACTGATAAGAAGTCATTCCTCTAGCTTGATTGACCAAGGAAATATTCTGAGTAAAGCATGCAGTGTTGACAGCTTCAGCCCAGAAATATGTTGGTAACCTTGATTCACTTAACATTGTTCTAGCTGCTTCAATGAGAGTTCTGTTTTTCCTTTCAACAACCCCATTTTGTTGAGGTGTTCTGGCAGCAGAAAACTCATGGAAAATTCCATTCTCTTCACAGAAAATCTTCATTGTGGAATTCTTGAATTCAGTACCATTGTCACTCCTGATTCTTTGTACTCTGTCTTCAGAACCATTGTTTAGTATTCTGAGGTGATTGATGATGATTTCACTTGCACAATCCTTGGAGTGCAGGAAGAAGGTCCATGTGAACTTAGAAAAATCATCTACAATCACCAGACAGTATTTCTTCTTTGAAATAGACATGACATTTACTGGACCAAATAAGTCCATATGCAGCAATTGAAGAGGCTTAACAATGGATGACTCTGTCTTGCTTTTGAAGGATGATTTCTTTTGTTTCTCTAATTGGCAGGCATCACACAGTCCATCTCTGACAAATTCCAATTGAGGGATTCCTCTAGCAAGATCCTTTCTTACCAAATCATTCATAACTTTAAAATTCAAATGTGACAGCTTCTTATGCCATAGCCAACTCTCATCCTTACTTGCTTTGCTGAAGAGACAAGTAATGGATTCTGAGCATGCTGAATTGAAGTCATCTATGTAAACATTTCCTTTTCTAAAGCCTGTCAATACCACATTGTTGTCTTCCTTGGCAGAAACAACACAGGCTTCTTTTGTGAACTTTACTTCATAGTCTTTGTCACAAATCTGACTGACACTCAGCAAATTGTGCTTCAAACCTTTAACTAAAGCCACTTCTTCAATGATGACAACTCTTTGCTTTCTAAGGATATTCAACAAAAACCCTAAGCAAATGTATCTGTTTTCTTAGCTATTCAAAGAGTTGCTACCCTTGGTTATAAATCCCAAGTTTTACAAGTACTACTGGAATAAGATAATATTAATCTAATTCTAGTTGACTTGCTACTACACTCCAAATACACATGTAGCTGAAAGGTTGTCCTTGTGAACAGACATGTCTCCTGCACCTTTCTTGTATTCATAGTGTAAACGGAATGCTTCTTTCTTCTATGTTTCCAAAGTATGGCTGCCATACTGCTTTTTGTATCTACTATCAACCCATGTGATCTGTCAGTCAAACCTGTCCTTATCAACTGCTAATCCCCAGCTTAGCATAGAAGAAAGTGTAAATGATTATCCGTTGATATTGTACACTGACATCCGTTGATGATATATTGAGCTGTATCCGTTGATATTGAGACTTGAGTTGTATCCGTTGATAGAGTGGATTTGAGTTGTATCCGTTGATAGAGTTTTGTCTTCATCTGTTGATACACTTTCAATTAGACAGAATTACATAGCATAGCTTATTTACAGTTGGCTACCCTATTCTGCCTATCCATTGATGGTCAACATGACTGTGGATAAAAACACTATCAACCGATAACATAGAGATACTGCAGTATGCTACAAAAACCTCATCTGTTGATGAGCTACCTGTCAACGGATAGAGTTATAAATCCTCATTCGTTGACAGCTACAAAACCTTATACAATTTAATTGATTGTGAAGTTATCATCAAATACAACATATTCCTAACAATGATGTTATGGCCTTGGGTGGTCCAAGATATATATTGGTAAATTGATAATTGTATGTGTAGACAATTATTATATATGGTATGTCTTGATCACTAAGTTGGGTAATTAGGTGCCAAAAATTAGAAGGCTTATAGAACAAGTATGGTAAGTCTTGTTGGTTAAGTTTTGGATGGCGATATATACAGTCATATTGTATTTGTTTGATGTGTGAATACTTAAGAGATGTACTCTTAGGTATTGTTTGGGAGATGCTTGAGCATTGTTGGCTCAAGTATCAGGGTTTGGGACACCATTGAGGTGTTATTGTTTTGATGTATTATTGATAACCGTTTTGATTAATAATACGAGGGTTGGGACGTGGGTGTTTCCGCGTCAAATATTGTGCGTGTTCTTGTTTTGGTTTTACTTATTGTTGATAGAAGTAAAAGTGATACTTGAATAGTGTTTGACGGCGCTTTACTAGATCTTGTCAACTAATCAATTGTTTGTGTGTGTACTATGTATTGGTTGTTAGTGAATCTCGGATTGTGTAAGTCCCCTAACCTAACCTATATATATATATATATATATATATATATATATATATATATATATATATATATATATATATATAAGCAAGTGCTCAAATACAAAACACTTTTAACCTACAAACCAACACTAAAATAATTATATTTCATCTATTCTAAGGTTCCCGCCAAAGGTACCTTCACAAAAAATGCTTAAAATAATTGGCTCTATCCAACAAAAACACACACACACACACACACACACACACACACACACACACATATATATATATATATATATTATAAAGCGCATTTAAATCAAGTACGTATGGATATATATAAACTTGAGAGTAGATATATATATACTTGAGTGTGTGTGTGTGTGTGTTGTCGAAACATGTGTGTGTATCATGACTAAAATGAAAAAGAGCGAGAGCGAAAGTAATATATATAGCACAATTAAATTTACAAGTTATATTCAAGTATTATAAAAATGAGGGAACAAATATAACTAATAATTTATAAACAAATATTTGACAATTTATTTCAAGGCATATAAAAATGAGAGAGTAAATGCAAGTTAAGTAATCTACTCATTTAAAAATGAGAGTCTCACGTTTGACTCACTGTGTGCCTGAGCTCTGATACCATGTTAAGGAACCAGTAACTCTAAAACCTTAATATGTTAGAGGAAGGCCCAACCGGATCTTATATTATATTCTAAAATGACTAGCAATTAAAAATACTAACAAATGATAATTTATATTAAACCATATAAAAGGTGAGAGAGCGAATGTAACTTAACAATTAAACAAGCAAAAATTGACAAGTTATATTAACGAATATGATCAAGTAAGATTAAGTATAACAAGCAATCTTAGTGTTCTTAAATGAACAACAATATATTCCCCTGTAATATATTCAAAGCCGAATTAAAAGTTTAAACTTTCGAATGAACCATATGAATACTTAGTTCATTCCGATAACAAGATAACAAAATAGTAAACTCAACTATTAGTGCTCTTTTCAGAAAATATTTTAAAACTAAGTAGGTTTTGTAAACTCTCTACTAAAAGTGAAGGATGAAACTTATTTTAGATAAACTTTGATCTTACTACTCAAACCAATATAAAAGTGCAAATGTAAGAAAAAGGTCGTTCATGAAAAAAAAAACTAGCAAGTCTTACACAAAACACTACAAGAATAAAAGAATATACAAGAATATCATTCATAAGTTCAGAATAAAAAATAATAGCATTTAAAATGATAAAATAAAAGAGTGCTATCATGAATAACCATTTTTAATTCACTTTTTCCCAAAAAGAATGCAATAATCCAATCGATTAAGTGGAAATAAATTTGCACAAATCTTAAGGAAGATTACCAATAATAGCTAATCAGATTAATACAAATATCATTATTTAAATTTCACGTAAGAAAATGTCACCTCCATGTTGACTTTACAAGAATTGACATAACCGATTTGAGTCTGACCTTCTCATCGTCTTAAAAGCGGCATGAACCAATTTACAAAATGACCACCAAATTCGAATGAACGAATATCCAATAATGGATAAACAAAGGGAACCTGCAAAAATATAACGAACAAAGTCTGCAATGAGGCATGATAACCCCCTCTCGAATTCAAGGGAAGAAGAAGATTACAAAGAAGGAAGTCGGTACCTAAAACGAAGATAATGCCTAATTCTATACTTCAATCAACATTTTATTGTTGGAGAGGGATATCAATCCTCCATCTCCCTTGTAAGAGAGTTGAGCGGAATACACCTTTCGTGCTAATTTTAATTTTTAATTTTACTTTTCTCTTTTTATTTTTTAAGTTATTTATAAATTATATTTTATATGCTATATTAAATTTGGTAAAAGTAAATCACCGATAAGAGTTAAGCATTTCTTAAATTTGGTAAAAGTATCAACATACTCTTCTATACTGTCTATACTATAATATTATAAGCAAAACAACCTCTATTTGGTTGGTTGGTCCATTTGATTTTAAGATAGATTAATGAGAACCGTTGGATACTCTAATAAATACAAAGAAATGTTTGTTTTTCATTCATATTCCACCGACGTAATTTTACAAAAACACAAACAACATTCTCATATTTTATTGTTTGTCGACTTTTCATCTATGGATCATGCCGAGGACCTGAGTACTCTTGTCTCTTGAGCAAGGATAAATCACCTCTATACTGTATACTAATCCATATTTACACAGACCATAGTAATTTAGCAGTGATCAAACCCTATTAAATTTAGACTTTTGTGTATATGTTTTTTTTTTATGAAAAAATAAATTCCATACATGGTTTGTTTTATTTTGATGGAGTTGGTTTGTTTGGTGATGGTGGAGCATAATTAAATGACTGCTGGTTTCAGATATTTTGTGATATGCATGAACTTAGACTACATATTAAATTTAGCAGTTATTTATCTATTTTTAATATACAAGAAAAAACTAACAATTAGAATATTATCAAAAACGTGTAATCATATTTTATTATCTTTTATAATTTATATTATTACTAATTAATTAGAAAATATTAAAATTATAAATAATTAAATAAAAATATTAAGATAAAAATATTTAAAATGTACTCTTTTTTGGTACACTTAATAGCAACTGTTGGATTTTGAGATAGATTAGTGAAAATCGTTGGATCTAATACTAGAACAATATTCTTTTTCTAATATTTAAAATATTCTCACGGGTTAAGTTTAAATCCCACCAACAACATATCTTTATTAAACATATATATTATTTTATAAACTATTTTTAAGAGTTTGAGGTTCTATTCCCGTCAATATCATATTATAATCAAAAAAATTTATTTATTTTTTAATAAAGTATTATTATACATTTATATAATCTTATAAGTTATTCCCAAAAATTCCCGTCAATAACATATTATAGTTAAAAATTAAAACATTATCATTTAAAATACTATCAATAATGTATTGTGATATTTTATTAACGTAAATAATTTTTTTTCCTACTAATTAATATATATATATATATATATATATATATATATATGAAAATATGAGTAATAAGATAAAAATTATTAAAGAAACATTGCCTCGCACGAGTTATAAATTATATAGTTAAAAATTACACAAAATCTTGAAAACACTTATAATATAAAAAAAATTGTATAAAAATCGAAAAAAGGTCTACATGATTAGATAAATTTCACTCTTTCTACTAAATAAAAGTTAAAAAAAACTACTTTTATGTAATATTTTTTATATATACATATGTATTTGAAAGTAATAATTATAATAATTAAAATTCAAAAATATTTTAATAATAAAAACATATATACAACTTAAAATTTTAACAAAATATAATTAAACGTTTACAAGCAACCGTGTATCGCCTGGTTTCTTTATAAAAAAGTATAACCTCACCTAATTTTGAAAAAATTGGTAAGAAAGATTTGGATTATGTGGGTCTAAGATTTGGATTAATAAGAAGAATATTATATTTATTTCTTTTTTGTCTCTACTCTACTTCCCGCTTTCCAACAGCTGTAAAATCTCACTCCCCTAGCTCTACTTCAAGATCTCACACTATTCTCTCTCTCTCTCTCTCTCTCTCTCTCTCTCTCTCTCCCTACCCTTTTAAGATCTTAAATATATACATATATAAATTGCATGTGTATCAGATCTTACCCACATTAGCTGGATCTGTAAAACCCTTGTGGCATTCTTGTTTTTTTCACCTGGGGTTTATTGGGTTTTCACTAATTTTCAGTTCTTGATATAAAAGATTTGATTTTTAGGTGAAAGTTGTCGGAAAATTTTGTCTTGCCGGAACCCTAAAAAATTCCGGCGAGTTGGGTTTGGAATGTTTTGATTTTTCAGAAGAATGGTGTGTGTGAATTACGGTGTGGAGGAAAGAAATGTTGATTACTCCAATGCTGCTGCTGGTTTTGTTTGTTTTTGTGCTTTCTCTGCCTTGTACTAGTTTTGGTAATTTTTCTGTATTTTGTTTTGTATGTATATATGGTTTGTTGGTTTGTTTTAATTTTACGAATGGGAGCTTTGATATGGAAAAAGATGACCTAAATAAAATAATTTGAACCCATGGTGATTAAAAGAAATAAAATTGGGTTAAGAGTTCGAGCTTTGATATGGTTAAAGATGGCCTAAATAAAATATTTTGAACCCATGGTGATTTGAAGAATTTAAATTGGGAGGTAGGGTGCTGTTTTAGTTTTAAGAATTGGATTTTTGATTTGGTAAAAGATGACCTAACTAAAATAATTTGAACCCATGGTGATTAAAAGAATAAATATTGTAAGGTAGGGTGTATGATGACATATTAATTACGCGTATGAAAATTGTGTAAATGGTATATGGGTAATAAGCATCGCGCATTGCGTGGATATATGCACAATTAGGATGTGTACCTTTTCAGGCAAAAATTAAATGATACACATTGTAGCACTTCTGGTGATATGCAAGCCTCGCGTGTGTCTCCATTATCCCAATGTGGTATATTAGGCTAAAGTTTTGGAATATGGTAATTTGGTTAGGCAATCATCTATTTGAGGTAAAGAGAACCTTAACTCCTTTAATAAGATATAAATAGTGTCACAGTGATCAACTGATCATGGTCAAATATGTGACATTCTGTATGATTATTGAAATCTCAACTGTAACAAGGTAATAATCTAATGATAGTGTAAATTATATAGGTGTATGTTTTATCTGCAGTTGCAGTTTTGCAGTCTAAGCACAATATTTGAGATCTCTCATTTACAACTTCAGCAGATTCAACATGGTAGTAGTATATTAGCTTTCTTAAATAGACGAGGTCCTGCATATTTTTTTTCTTTCTTGCGAAGACTTGTTTTGTAAGCTTTTCATGCAGGTCGTCAATGTATTGGATTTTCAATTGACTTCTACTAAATAGACTTGCATAAGCTTTCTACGTGATACGAACTGTGATGAAAACAGTAGCTTGTCATGCTACTTTCAAGGATGTGAAAGTAAACATTGTCTATATCTTGATGCAAGATAATTCCTTAGCTTCATCTTTTATCTTACTCTACAGGGCGTCCATTTCAGCACATCCACTCGTCTCCTGCTGTACTGCCTTCCCAATCAGAATATGTTAAAGAATTCATTTTCGAAGATGGTAAAGTTGCAAACTTACTAATTTATATTTGCACATCTACATGCTTCTTTTTTCTTCGATATATTAGTTTACGTATAAGCTAAATCAATGCTGCACAATCCTTGCCAGAAAGTTGTGTTTATATTCTGCAGGCTGAATAACTTATATTCTCATCTAGTAGACTGTTATTACTGTTCCTAAGTGACATTGCATGCTGGAGTAAGAATTTGAAACAATTTTTTTCTTGACGATGGGATCTGGTTTATAATTCTCCTGCATAGTGTCAAATTTTGGCGTATGCATCTCTTATTTTTCATGCAATTGTTTAGAATAAGTCAAATTTGAGGGTAAATACGAGTTCAACATGATCTCTCGAGGAAGATTTGACGAACCATATGGGTACTGGTGATTATTTTGATTATTCTGGGGCCTTGGCCCTTTGTAGTTTGAATGATATGCTGAAATGACATGTTGGAATCGGATATAATACTTTTAGCAAACCCTGTTTCCTTTCAATTCACAAGTGTTAGCAATGAAATATCTATTCATTGGGGTCTTTAGTTATGGGCTTTCCTTTTTGAATGCTTGTACTTGGTGGAAGACGATTTGTCTACCTTATTTGTGCATTTGGCCAGATGCTCTGGCCCTAGCACTTCAAGTGTAATGAAACTTTTGTTTCATTTAATTTCTTGAAAATCGTGAAGCTATAATTGCTACAAATCTACTGAGAGATTTCCTTGGACCTATTTTTGTTTCTATTTTGAGGATAATTGCCTTCAACTTAAAAGATATTTTCTAGGGTATTTTAATATTCGTAGTCTTAGTAAAAGTACAGTCTTCATCAATACATCACTAATCTATAAAGCTCTATCTACAGGGGCCTTTATAAGTTGTCCATATGCATTCTGAGAGGATAGTTTAAGTAGATTTAAGAGTGCTCTTCCCATACAGAAGAATTATATATTATCTGCAGACATACATTTAAAGAAGAAAAACTATTTTATCTTGATGTAGTTGCTAGTATTTATTACACAAATATGTTAACTTTAATAAATGAAACTGGATAAATAATTTTAATTTTGAATATAATCCTTAAATTTAAATGTTAATTTTAATATTAATCACCCTGAGTTTGCCTACTAATATTGCAGTCCACTTCACATCAATTAGAGCTTCAGTTGTTCCAGAAAGAGCACTTCATAGGCGGCAAGCTAAGCCTTCTCCGGTTCCTTTAGCAGCATCCTCTTCTCCAACGTCTCAAGGTATTTATACGGTCCTTATCTAATAGTATTGCCTATTTGATATTTCGTATTCTCATTTATGTTGAAATTTCTTACTTCTAGGGCCTCTTTCTGGTCAAATCAATAACAACCTGCCAAAACACCACCACCACCATCATGGAGCAAAAACTAGAGCAGTGTCTCCATCTCCATCAGCTGTACCGGGTAATATTTCCTGCTCCCAAAGTTGAGTGTGAAAAATTTACCACAAAAAACTGAGTTAGTGCCTTAAAAAGCATGATTTAAAATTATATAATAGTGGACAATTCTGTTGTGCTTTCCAGTATTTGTAATGCCATTAACAGTAATAAAATAACTGATAAAAAAGATAAAGCAAAATTCATTGTTAACTTAAATCAAGTATAGGGTGTTTCAACCTTCAAGAGATGATATAAACAACGAGTTTTTTCACAACTTTAACAAGGAACATGCCCGCTATATCCTTGGGGAGGGTAAGATGCATGCCTCTTTTTTTTTTACCTTAGAGAGTAAAGAGAAATACCCTCGGCATATCTATGCCGCTTAAGCTGTTGAACCTCAATGGTTATGAATTGGGCATGAACTTTTGACAGCTTTGTATTTGTTAATTTTTTAGGTCCTGTGGGTTGTATTTTTATTTCCAGAGCAAATTAAGCTATCTTTTCCTCCCATGTGCAAATGGAACATATAATTCTACTACAAATTGCTCTGGAAATAAAAAAAAGTCGCCCTGGAAATAACTTTTGCTTATTTTTATTGAATACAGGTTTTTTACTTGTGTAACATATCACTATTTATGTTTTAACTTCACAGAAGCAATGTGGAACCTTTTTTATTAACTCAATTATATACGTGATCTTACTACTGGTGCAAATGTTTATAGATCGCTGAGTTAGATGCCAATTAATTATGAACCGTTACACTAATTACTGAGAGTATCTTATATATAAAGCTCAACAAACCAAGCTTTGGATCCTAACAACCAAAGAAATAACATATTATCTATCATTAGAAAAGGATATCAAGGGTTCAATTCCTAGCAACTACAAATAAATAGGATTTATATGCATTATTAGGAGACTACAGACATGGTAAACAATGACGCATTTTTTAATATAATGAAACAAATGCTTTACATCATTTGACATAATTATATATTGCATACAGTGACACTGATTATTTGAATATTTAAATGTTAATAAGCATATATAATGAAAAATTTTATAGATAATATTTTAACAGTAAAAATATATGATTGTTTAAGTATAAATTTGAAATAATATAATTCTTTATAATTACAATTGAATATGCGTTGTTATATAGGATAATGTTAAAAAACATGTGCTCCATTTGTCTAAAAATAATAGTCGCTTAAGGTGGGAAAAAATTACCTTTACTATGATGTTTAAGTATGCTATGTTTTGATTCAAAAAAAAGAGGAAAATTTAAGATGTAATTTGTGGAAACAATTTCTTTTTACCTTAAAATACATGGAAAAAATCCAAGCAACCTCAAGATAAGGTGACTTTATTTTTATAAGAGTAAAGTGCACTTTGTGTACCTGCATTTCATGTGTCATACCACTTGGGATACCACACTTCATTATCTAGCACTTGCAATACCAAAATTTAAATTTTGTTACGTTGTGTGTATCTCCGTCAAATCAGCCTAACACCGTTAGTTATGGTAGGGGTAAAAATGTCTTTTAACAATCATCTTCTTCCTCTCAAACTCATTGCATGTTTGGATGGTGTTGTTCTTTATGCGTAATGTGTACTCTGTTTCGAAAGTTGAAGTCGTATCCTATATGTACGATATAACAGTACTTGCATTCAACTTTGTAGGTCATGTCTTTAGACGTTATTACTTAGTAGCTTATGTAGACCTTGCTCAGGTCAGATCTTTTGTCACCGACAAGTTTATGTACACACACAAAATCAAACTTAAACTTCGATCAATACACTTAGGTGGCATCTTTGGACAAATCCACACTAATATTTGCAGCGTAAATTTCACGAGGTTGCGACTCTAGCTCATGACTGTTATATCAACGAAGAACAAGTCATATCTCTGGTATTGTTTAAGCCGCTACTTCCAGCTTGCTCTCTTATCAAGCATAATTTTTTGAATTACAGCATTGCTGCCACAGCCTCGACAGTGCTGATCGGCAGTGCTGAGCTATAGCTGATATAAAATGAAATTTAAACGATGTTGTTGTATTACTAAGGCATAGTGTTGCTGCTGCATTAACTTCATCGTTAAATTAAAAAAGAATTTATCATAATTCATAGATGATCAAATGACATGATTATGTTGAGGGCACCAGAACCCAGACCATGCCTTTAGGAATCAAATGTCGCATCTGCAGACTCGCTTAGGTCTCTCAGCTTTAGGACTTTACACCAGTTTCTCAATCTGAATTCGTTTCAAACTCATATTATGGCTTCATTTCTGCAGTCATGTGAGGGCACGCCTTTGGACTTGATTAGGTGCTGATTTAGGAGTTGAAACAAGTATTGCTAAAGCAAATAGAACTACAAGTATCTGTCAAACCACTTGTTGATGCATAGTGTTGTATTTTGTTAAAACACATGTCGAGGTCGCAGCTCTATGCTTTTTGAATCAGATAAGCTTTGAATGATGATTGCATTTAAAATTAACTGCTACATTACATATCAAAGTCTGTAGGTTGTATTTTTTTTTAATGTCGCACTTCAGTGTACATAAGTTGTGTCTTTAGACTTTGATTGCGGCGATGCTGCTTGCTGCCCAGCAGTGGCTCTCGGCTATCACAGGCTCTAGCCTGTAGCTAACTTGCATCTTTGGTAAATATCTTCCGTCTGTAAACAGTCCGCGTCGTTGAGCATCTGTCAAGTCGCGTTTTACACTCCGCCAGGCCGACCTTAGGCACACCAACACCATAGGTGCAAAACACTTTCAAGTCTCAGGCTTTATTTTTATAAGAGTTTAACAGAAAGAGTATATGCCTTGGTAAAGGCATATACTAGAAACTCAAGCTCACTTGTGCAAAATATATAAAGTATCAGCTTCTGGGTGATAGCTAGGCACCATTGTACTCCTGTTTCCCGTCATTTTCTTTCGTATTTCTTGTAAACTAGCAAGCCAATACGACTGTAAGTACATAAAAAACAAGGACCTTTTCCAATAAACGAAGTCAGTTTGTAATGGTATCTTCATTGGAATCGTGGTTTTGAATGTGCATATTTGATAGTTAAAGTTGATATCATGTTGTGGGGGTGTTTGGGGGAACCTTTTTCCAGAATAATTCAACTTATTTTAAGACAAAGTTAGAGATTCCTATCTTCTTTCTGAAAAAAGTTAACTTTTTTTTGCAATTTATAGAATCTCAAACATGCATTAAATACTTGTATAAATTTTTTTTATCAAAAAATGAAATTTTTACCCGAAATAAGTCCATAAGGACTTATTTTAAGTGTAGCCAAACAGGCCCTGTATAGGGGAAAGATATGATCTTGTTGCAGTTTAAATAAGTTGATTTCGTTAAGTAATGAATGAGAAATTTGAGTTTCAAATTCTGAAAAAAAAAATCACCACTGGTGGATGATGATGTGAAGATCATCCACAAGGATATTACTGATTTGAAGTCACTTTTGAAGATGTCAAACAGAGTTTCAGACAATTCATGTTGACTTTATTATTCCTCTTTGGTTTTATGTAGTCAAACGTGATGACATACTCAATGGATTTCACAAGTTCATGCCCAACCCATATGGAGTCCTGTTCGTGGATTGTTGATTCTTCTTTATTGTAAAACTTGAGGCCGAGTTTTTTTTAAAGGCGAGGAGAATGATACAGAACAAGAAAGAATTAAATTAGTTTGTATATATTTTACATTATTATATTAGCTTTAAAAGTAATTACAATTGATTCGGTAGTTTGGTTATATTAAGTATCTTTATTAGGAAGATTCTAATAGAAGGATTTGTTTCCTTCAATTAATTATGGTAGTTAATATTTATAAGGATTTTGTTTTTTTAGGAAATTACTTGGTTCCCAAGTAATGGATTATCTATATAAACTTTGTAACCTAAGAGATGAATATGAATTCATCTTATTGAATAAATCCGAGGATTTATTTGTGACTCCACCGATTCTCTGCGGAGATAGGTAACTTATCACCTATTTAACTATTTTAACCCCTTCCCTTTACCCCCATCCTACATCAGTGGACATGAGTTTGAGATGATTGTTAAAAGTCATTTCTACTTTTGGGCAAACTAGTGGAGTAAGGGAATTAGACGGCGGGATACAAAATGTTAGTAAAATCGATGCTACTATTGCAAATGCTAGATAATGAAGTGTGGTATCTCAAGTGACACACGAAGTGCAGGTACGCAAAGTGCACTTTACTCTTTTTATATTCCAATACACTTTAGTTTACTAGTAATTCAATTTAAGGTTTATTTATAACAAATAATTACATATAAAAGAAGTTTATATAGTCACATCTAAACAATATTAAGGAAAAAAAATTCTAATCCATACTCTCTGTACAATACAAAGCAAGTCTGCAAAGCGATGCTATATCTATAAAATAGCACCTATGAAAGGTAAGCATGGATGCAAAATAGCAATATGCTACACTTGATGATAGAACCAAATATAGATATTGCTATTATTGCTATATAATCATGCAAGGGGAAATTAATTATTAAAATTATAGTCACAAGTATAATTTTGCATCAAAAAGTTAGGTGGTTGAATTATATAGTTTTATTTGGATATGTTTGGTGTTATTTTATAATAACTATACAATGGAGTGCAAGTTCTATTTTAACATCAAAAATCATTTTTTTGATTTCAAAATATGACAATAGCTATACGTATTATAGTACCACCCATTGGGCTTGCTTTAAGCGAAACCCGTTTTCAATTAAAAGTTATCCCTTATTTAATCATAATAGTAAAATGATATTAATAAAATAATTTTTTTATATCATTAAATTATTGTTAAATGTTTTATATTGATAATTACGTATGTGTAAATGTACGACTATGTAATTGTGTATGTAAAATTTTGTAGTTGAGACTCATATGTAATTCGAGCAATATTTTATAATGTACATTTATATATTAATATGTATCCAAAATATTTGTTGTACCTAATCCAGTTTACGTACTACTAAAAATACAAGTTATCCATATACATATATAATATTATATACAATTCATTTATATATGTTGATTTTATTTATAGTTCATTGATATTTTATTAATACATAAGCTCTTGCTTGTATTTCTAGTAATTATACAATTATATATTTGTTAGCACACCATGGTTAAATAGTAAGTACCAAGAGTTTGTCAAATAAAAAACGAAACCACAGAACAAGTCTTTATAAACATATCAACAAGCCCATCCAGTAACCAACAAAAACAATGCCAAAATTAAATTTATCTGGAATCAAAGTAAAGTTAAAATCGCAACCAACAAAGACGGATGTAAAAACCAGACAAACTCAAAGTTGAATTCAAATTAATTAAGGCACAAAATGTACTAGAATCTAACCATAAATCAGTCTATAATTCTAAACAAATTCATTGAACAAGAACGAATAAGAAAAGGGCAATCCCGTTAAAGGCCAAGAAAAAACATTAAAAAAAAACCAATCCTACCTAGGGGCAAATTCCACAAAGAGCTAAAAAAAATGATCCTAGTAGACAATGCCATTAATGATCAGTTCCAGTAAAGAGCACAAGAAATCAAATTTGATGTTTCTTACGAAAATCCTAGCCAATTTGTAGATGTCCAGAATAAACAAATTGAAACTCTATTTTAAATTCAACATGTTACGGTATCACCTTCAACTCGATCATTAATGTCGTTTCATACTCAAATTTGATGCCATATTTGATTACAGAGAAAATCAAGGTTTTATTATAATGAACTTGTTATGAATTATACTACAAAGAAGAAATTGGGTGGTTCTTTGGCGACTCTAGTACATTGGAGACCTTAGAGAACAAATCCTAACCATTCATTCTATGTTACTCGGACTCGGCTATAAGTGTCCGACATGGGTACGTGTCCAAGTATCAGAGTCGGTAATTTTTGGCTTAAAATAAGTGTCCAAGTCCGAGTGTCCATGTCGGAGTGTCGAGTGTCCGACACCGGTACTCCAAGGTAAAATGAAGAGTCCGAGTAACTTAGCATTCATAAATATAAATGTTGATGAATGTGTTAAATAATTATATATATATATATATATATATATATATTTTAATCAGTAATTCATCTACCACTCAAATCCTATCGACGCTCAAATATTGGTTGTCACCATCTTCATTAGTAAATATTCTGGTTATCTTCTTCGGAAAACATTTCGATCACTTTTCATAAACACCTTTTTAGCTTGTAGAACTACATGCTTCCAATAACTTTTCTTTAAATTTTTCATGTAGTGGTAGAATTAGAATTTTATATATTTTGTATGCAAAACAAGATTTCTTTACGTGTAGAATCTTTGATCTACTTATATAGATTAGGTCTTTTACCTACAAGACATTTTGCAGAATACTGTGTTCAGCATGCGGAACAAATCTTTTTTGCATAATGTACTGTTAGAATAGTATTGAAAAAATCCAGAAATTCTAACATATATTGAAAAGAACTACCTTAGATATAGAGAAAAGAAGAAGAATGTTTATAGAACTCTTTGTCTACAATTAATTTTACATTACCAGCAAACTTAAAATTTAATGAAAGAGCACACTAATGTAATAGATTTTTTTTCCAAAAGTGCAAAGTAATAATGAAAAAAGGTAAACAAATTAACGAACTAGTAGTATTTTTTTTTTCTCTTGTAATTGATTATAATTAATACAATTTAAGGTAAAACGAAAAAAGTTTAGCAGTTTTGGAGAAAGAAAAGTAGCGATTCTTGCGATTCAACTGTACATAGTTCTTGCATGAACATGGTGTTTCTATCTTCAGAACAAGGTGGAGAAATCAAAATTTCTTGAAGCTTCTAAGGGCTTTTAACGCATATGTTGCTTGGGCCTGGGAAAAAAGGCGGAACTGTCTTGGCGAGGTCAAGGGATAAAGAGAATGATGGAGGAGATGAGAAGAATTAATAGAGCGAAACACTTTGAGATGAGCATGCACTGGCACAAGAATTTGAGTTTGTAGTTGAGCATTGACAAAATTAAAATCAAGAGATTGTGAGTAAGTTGTGGAAACAAATCTTGGTTCATAGCTCCCTCAAACTCGTTTTCTTGCTCATCCATGCCTATGAAATGAAACGAATGCAAAAGTGGATTTTGGTAATGCTACTGCTCAGAGTAGCTTCTAATACAATTATTGTTTATCATATGAGGTACTGGTCTAATCTCCCATTTTCAAAGGTTTTAGTACAATTATAACTACAAAATTGTAAAATTCGAGCTATTAGCATAGTTTTGGTCTGATAGGTTGAAACTCACAAATGATCCAAATTTAAAGAAGTTTACCGGTCCAACTTCTTAACCATGTTGAAATCTCTTTTACACCAACCATGATACAATCATTTATAAATAAGAGTTTTAACTAGTATCAAATGGTCGGATCGAAACATATTTGAGTTGGTGTAAAAGAGATTTCGACATGGTCAACACATTGGACTAGTAAACATCTTTAAATTTGGGTCATTTGTGAGTTTGAACCTATCAGACCAGAATTATGCTAATATCTCGAATTTTACATTTTTGTAGTTATAACCAAAACCTATGAAAATGGGAGGTTAGACCAATTACCTCATACGATTAACAGTAATTGTATTCAACTCGAGTTGAAAGATTGTGTTTTTAAGTGTTTATAATTGAATATTAAACTTATCAGTTATAATTAGGATAATGGAATGCAATAACATAAAATAGGAAATTGTTTCAACTTCTAGTTCTCAATTTAAAATCACTGCAAATAATTGGCTTTCAAAGTCCCTATTTCTATGCAACTCTTAAGAGTAAAAAGTTCAAGGCCAAAATAACCCTAAATTAGATCTTAAAAGCTACTAGGCGCGGCTACGTAATTAGAATCCAATTCGGCATTTGTTTCCTTTCATAGGCATGGATAAGCAAGGAAACGAGTTTAAAGGAGCTGCGAACCAAGATTTGTTTCTACAACTAACTGACGATATCTTGATTTTAATTTTGTCAATGCATAATAGCAACCTCGAATTCTTTTGTTAGTGCATGCAAATCTCGAAGTGTGTCGCTTAATTAATTCCTATCATCTCCTTCGTCACTCTCTCTATCTCCCTACCTTGTGAAGACAGTTCCCCCTTTGATTTTTTCCAGGCCCAAGCAACATATGCCTTCAAAGTCCTTAGAAGCTTCCAGAAGATTTAATTTCTCCACCATGCGAAGTTACAAATTTGAGGATACTGATGGTAGGATAGTTGTGATGATAGTTAGAGAAAATAAATGGTGGTTATACTTATATTGTTTGTGGTAGTGAGTGGCACAAAATTTGCTTGTGATGATTGCGGCAATTGACTATCAAATGGAGGCAACATAACATGAGTTGATGACAGTGTATGTGTATTTATCATACATTTGTTTGAGAGAAAACAGGGGAACGCGGAAAGAAAGAGATGGGAGTAGATTTAAGAAAAGAGGCGGATGGGTTAAAAAAGTTAAACATTTTAGGGCTAATATGGGCAATTCACATCTAAGGGTGTGCGATGTGGTCTCCGGGTCTATAAGTTAATGTTGGTCTCCATTAAACCAAATGCTATACCTTTATATCTAAACAATAACAAGAAAATTATTCAGCAAGGAAATTAATATAATAAGGGAACTATCCCTCAGTTTTCTAACTTTAATGAATATGTTTACAATACCAAGTAGGATGTTGTAAGACCAAACAGAGTATTCACTGATTACACTCCCACCGTAGAAAAGTGTGTATCGTTACTTTGAAATTCTATGTATAAAACCGTATCGTGAATCTGGTATATCTTCATAAAACACACATACTATATGTTTTCTTGTGTTATCCTCTTGCTTGCCAATTATACTGATTGTTCCTCGAAGCTTGCACATGTTCTTATCATATCTATATCAATTTTTGCAGGCTGTAATGAAAAATGTTCGGAGCCGCTTACTTCAAATCCCTTTATTTCTCCATGTAGTTGTGTGCTACCCATAAAAATCAGACTCATTTTTGATGCATCTCTCTTGGCCATCTTTCCCGTAGTTAACGAGCTAGAGATAGAGGTTGCCGATGCCACATATCTTTTGCAAAGCCAAGTGGTTATTATAGGAGCTAGTGCAGACCATCAGAATCAGGAAAGAACTGCAATTGATATTAACTTGGTCCCTCTTGGGGAGAGATTTGATAATACCACTGCCACCCTAATTTATGAAAGATTTTGGCAAAAGAAAGTTCCTCTTAATAAAACTTTATTCGGTACTTATGACGTGGCATTTATTACATACACAGGTACATCTTTACGTCTCTTTGTTTAGATTCTGTGCTCATTATTTTTCTTACAATGTTGTCTAAAAGATTAATATACAGGGCTGCCTGCCTTGCCACCAACCGGGGTAAGCTCTGGACATTTGATCCCTTTTAGGGCATATGTTGCCACAAAACATCCAAAGATGGATGCAAGGACTATATGGATCATTTCCTCATCTGCACTTGTTGTCATAGTAGCCTTCACAGGAGCAGTTTTTATTATCTTAAAGTACAGGAAGGGCAGCAGACCATCAAATGCTGTGGGTCATGTTACTACGTTATCTATTCAAAAGAGACCTGGTATGCCATTTAGTCTTATTTATGATCGATTAAAAAATCCATTGTGGTTTTAGTGAAGATGGTACTGTCTCATATAATGTTACTATTAAATTTCGGCCATCGTTTATCTGAAATTTGTCTAAAGATTGATTCAGAAACTTTTTAAGTATCAAGTAGAAGTAACTAAAACTCTAGGAGAGTTCTTTCACAGCTTTAATGTTTGTATCTTAGCCACCTAGAACATTACTTGTAACATATATCCTAGCAAGTCATTAAAGTCTATTACCATGAGATTATTTATTGCCTTTAAAGAAAGAATAAGTGCAATGTACTCGTCTTCCTGTCCAATTATTCTTAGCTTAATGTATAAATGGCCAACTGATTTCCTTACAGTAGTCCCACACTCATTAATTTCCTATTTCTGCCAGTGTTTGCTGCTTGGTTGCAACTATTAGCAGATTCATTTTTCATGGTGGAGTCATGCAGAAAACTTGAAAAAGAGTGAATGAAATAAAAAGGCCCAAATGTGAGGGGTTCATATATTTAAATGATTTAAAAAAAAAAGTGAAACTAGAACTTTCATTTCTTGTGGTATTCCAAATGCAGTTTTATATTAAAAAAAGAGTTGGGGCTACTTAAGTACTGTTCCCCCTTGCATTGTCTTTCCATGCAAGTTGTATCCACATTTGCATGCACATAGCACATTCAGGTTTGACAGTATAAACTCTAAAGTTTAATTACTGATTCTGTTGCATGTATTGAAGCATATTGCTATGTTTAAGTGTCAATCTGTAGATATATATATATATATATATATATTAAAGGCTTCATATGTAATTGTGGAATATTGTCTTGGTTGCTTATAGAACCAACTAAACTTGGATTTCTTGGGATATTGCAGGTTTAAAATGATATGTTAAAATTGTATTAAAATCTTAAAATGCTTGATTTTATTAAGTAGATCTATTTATAAATAATGAATATATAACTTGTTTAGCTGCAGGTATCAAATCTATGTTATGTAGTGCCACAAGTTCGGCGTCAAGCTCCCCTGTCTCTGGCATGCCCACTTCTATACTCTTTGTTAAGACATTTTCATTGGCAGAGCTGGTAAAGGCTACAGACAATTTTAGTTCAAAAAGGGTTTTGGGTGAAGGAGGGTTTGGGTGTGTTTATCTGGGGGTCATGAAAGATCAGACTGAAGTAGCGGTGAAGTTGTTAACAAAGGATAACCTGAATGGAGATCGTGATTTTGTTTCTGAAATTGAGATGCTAAGCAGATTGCATCACCGCAATCTTGTGAAATTGATTGGTATATGCACTGAAGGGCACACTCGCTGCTTGGTTTATGAAGTTATTCCCAATGGAAGCGTTGAGTCTCATTTGCATGGTTGGTTAATCGTATCCCTATCTTGTGACATGTTATACTAATTTTGCAGTTTTGTACACAGCTTCTTGTTGACTTCGCTTCAAACTGCCTAAATGAAGAAAAAGTCATATAATGTGAAGAGGCTACATCTTGATTCTGACATTATGCATTTTTCTTAACCACCCCTGTCTTCCCACCATATTACACCATGTGTGGAGTTTTTGGAATCATAATCTTTTTGTTTCAGTTGTGATAGGAGCTTACGACATTGACTATATTAATTTATATACATGGTTGTCTTGCAGGTGTAGACAAGAGAACAAGGCCTCTTAACTGGGATGCACGTTTAAAGATTGCTCTTGGTGCAGCAAGAGGTTTAGCTTATCTTCATGAAGATTCTAACCCGCGGGTAATCCACCGAGATTTTAAAACTGCCAATATTTTATTAGAAGATGATTTCACCCCTAAGGTCTCAGATTTTGGGCTGGCAAGGGAAGCAACAGAAGGAAGTCTCCATATTTCTACTCGAGTCATGGGAACTTTCGGGTACATAAAAAATATCACAGTTGCGTCATCACTAATTAATCAATTTTTCGGATAGGGATAGTAGGTACCACTGACACCCCCCCCCCCCCAAAAAAAGCATGTCTCGAAAAGATCATCACAGTAGTTTTGCTTTTATTAAAAATTGATATTCCTGTTGCAGTAATTGGCGACTCTACTTGCAGGTATGTTGCTCCTGAATATGCAATGACAGGGCATCTACTTGTTAAAAGTGATGTATACAGCTACGGAGTTGTGTTGTTGGAGCTTCTTTCTGGAAGAAAACCTGTAGACATGTCCCGGTCTCCGGGAGAAGAGAACCTTGTGACTTGGGCTCGGACACTACTAACCAGTAAAGAAGGATTGCTTCAATTGGTGGATCCCACCCTCACTGGAACTTACGAATTTGATGACATGGCAAGGGTGGCTGCCATTGCTTCCATGTGCATTCACCTTGATGTGGCACACAGACCATTCATGGGAGAAGTCGTGCAAGCACTAAAGCTGATTTATAATGATTCCGATGAGGCTGGTGGAGACGTCTCTACTCAGAGAGACTCGTCTGCTATAGGCTCCGACTTAAAAGGAGATTTTGTTACTTCTGATAGCGGTTGGTGGAATGCTGGTGTATTGTCCCCACAATTAACTTATGGCCATGCCACACCTTTCGTAACAATGGAGTATAGCTCGGGTTCACTTGACCAAATTGAAAACAGACTGTTTTCAACCTCAAGTTTAAACGGGGACAGGTTTTCATCACCTGTCAGACATGGAAATATGTCAGGTCCACTAAGGACATTCCGGAGCAAGCCATCATTAAAGAGAAGCAAAAGCGAACGTGGTCTTCGAAATTCAAACATTGATTGGCATGGAAACCTCAAAGCTTCTATGTAGAGTGGTTCTTTGCCTGTGAATTATGTTAGTGTACAGATATTAGGGTGTAGTCCCTTTTTTTAGCACAATTGGAAACCAAAATACCCAAAATATTAGACCTCCATAGCACAAATTGAAACTAATATGCGAAAATGTCATGTCCGGAAAAGTTGGCTCATTTCAGCCTCAAGGGACGTGGGTAGAGCGACTGACACAATATTTCTTTCTTTGTTTTTATCCCCTCTTGTCGATATAGAACAACTAAGACATGCATTGTGGTTTTAGTAATACATAGTGCATTAAACAATTGTGTACATGCTGGTAGATTCTGATTATATTTCGTAGTTTACTAAATCCGAAAAAAAACAACTTTTATAAACCCAGATGTAAAATTAACATTCAATGTTAGATTTAAGATACACCAACCTGAGATGCTGCATATAGATCAATGTACATATGCATAAGTAAATGTTAGCACTGTTAAATTTAACCAGAAGCAGATGATGCTGTTCTTGAGTTTTGAGAACATCTGTACAACTGATTTAGATGCTTATGGTCAACTTGTAAACAGTATTCTCATAATAAATACTCAAGGCTATGGGGGACTACTTGTAGGCAAATCCTGAATAACTGTGAAAATATCAGTCTGGTACAAATGGTGCAGTAAAAAAGTAGCATTCTTTATGGTTGGTTAAAGTAAATATGGAGCAGTTCTTTATGGTTGTTTAAACATGGTTCAGCAGTCTAGTGTGTTTGTTGTATGTTGTCCCTCTCCCTCTCATGTTTGTTTTCCTGTTTCTATTAACACAACACTAATGCACATGTAGCAAGCAGTTCATAAGAAAACCATAGCAGATCAAAAAATAACTCTGCCTCTTTCCCTCCGTTTCCAGAAAAAAATTCTAACTTCAATAGATTTCAAAAAAAAAATAAAAAATTCTAACTTCAGTTTAAAATCAAAAATTTCAGACATGTCATTCTAAATAATTTAGTTTGAAATTTTGCTAAAAATGATTCAAAGTGTACCGAGTGAAGAAGACAAGACTTCAGAAAGCAATTTCCAGATTGTTACGTGCAAGTTGAAATAATTGCAGTGCATGGCTTTGTGGATAAGTTGATGTGTAAAGTAAGTCTCTATGAATGCAACTGAAAAGCCAACTCTGGACAAATATTTCTAAAAGACTGAATATTTTAAAAAACAAAGAAAATAAAAATGAATTTACACAGGTTCTCTGATTTTCTCAAGGACTCAAATATGTCTAGTCTTTAATCTTTATAGTCATGCTGACAACTGCCATTGATGCTACTGCAAAAGCTTCATATATTGGTTTCCATGTGTTTATCATGCAATGCCAATTGCCAACCAATATAACAATATGTAACAAAAGCATAAGCAAAATGACGAAATCAAAAGCAAATGCCAAAATCAAAGGGAAGTTGCAACATTTAGTGCCATACAATACACAAGCATGTCTTAGGTAAGCATATCTAGACTGAACTAAACTAAACGGAATTAACTGAAATAACCTAAACATCAATGACTAAAGATCTTAGACTAACTAATACCTTCCTCTTAGTTTGTGCATCATAGCATGCTATCAGCTCGAGTTGGTAGCCTCTTGAAAAAGCTCGCAGCTCTTGAAGGCAGCTTGCTCCGGAACCTTGGTGGCCTCATGAAATACAAACCCCAAAGAGCCACAACCCATCTGATTGGCACCAAGTAGAACCCGAAAGCAGCAAATAAGCAGATGAGCACAAACAAGAACGTGGCTCTTGGGTCGCGCCAACTTAGCAATGCCTGAAGCCTCTCACCTTGAGTTGCCATGTCACCCACCACAGTTTGAATCCTTCCAGCCACACTCCTGAGACGGTCATACCTCATTCGAACCACCTCTGCACTTCGGCTTGTTGGAAATGAATCAAACTCTTCATCTAACTCATCCTGGTAAACACTTTCAGCATAGGAGAGTCGGGTATCCATGTGAGACGGCTGGCGTGGCCTGGTTCTGTATCGCCAGAGACCCATAACAGCCAGGATCAGCAATATTGTAGGAACAATGAGTTCAGGGACCATCACAAGGACAAGGAAATTAATGACAAAGAGGGTTGAGTACACTGGCTTATGCCAGTTCCGCATGGTATCCATTAGCCTGTTCATGGCGACAAACCAAGACAGAACGTTCATAAGGCGAAAGAAGTTTGCCTTGCTTTTTCTCATGCTCCACATGTGAGAATCATGATCGAGCATGTATTCAACCACTTCTCTTCCCAAAGGTGGCTCTGCTCTACAAAGCCTTGATGACACTGCATTCAAAGCTTGATAT
Source organism: Saposhnikovia divaricata (assembly GCA_036435485.1). Classification (NCBI taxonomy): domain Eukaryota; kingdom Viridiplantae; phylum Streptophyta; class Magnoliopsida; order Apiales; family Apiaceae; genus Saposhnikovia; species Saposhnikovia divaricata. The sequence goes on along the minus strand of CM071599.1, from coordinate 19,287,645 downwards.
CTTAAGCTGTCTATCTGATTCACAGACAAAGGATGAACATAATGCATCTTTGGAAGTAAAGGCATCGTATATATCTGGAGCACATTGAGCATGTTAGCACAAGTAAACCTAACAGCCAAATGAAGCTCCCCCATTTTCTTCACCCCAGAAGGATGCAGCATTAGCAACGGGTAGGAGTGAGTGTAGACTTTATCGGACTCAAGAGTCGATAACCGGATCCTAACTTTCCCGATACGAGAATCTCGAATTCCAGCAGCAGTGGTGGCATTTTTGTCAATACGGGCATTATCGAACACCCCAATGGTGATGACAGTGCAAGGATCAAACACTTCCCAAGTGTATTGCTCGTTCCATTTTGGCGTTAAACTGTCCACCACAGTACGAGTTCGCACCCATTTCTGGCCATACTTAGCGACACAATAAGCATCCGTGCAACCTCCTTTGCCTTCTCTGATCTTCACTGGCATAAGGTTGGAGGCACCCAAAATCCCCATTTCCAGAACCCCAATGTGAGGCTTCCAAAGCCTTTTTTCTGTGGGTCTAACATCACTGCTATACATTGTAGCTTCATCAAGCACATGGTAACCCCCTTCAAGTGTAGCACAAAGATGTATCCTGGACGCAAATCTAGTCACAGCTTTGGACTCATTCGGATTGTTAAAACGAAGGTCGAGATTATACCACCTTGATGCCACTGGTTTATCATCCAACCTCCTCTCAATATTTGTAAGAGGAAGAACAACTCTACCCACAACCTCATCGCAATTTGGGCTAATTCGATCCTCAACAGAAAATAACACATAGTCCTCAAAAGGTTCCGCGACTACAAATATCAAATCCTCATTCCAAAATGGGTTGTGTAGGCTCCTGTTAGGCGTGGCTGGAGCTATTCTAGTCCTCAAAACTTGATTTCCAACTTGAACTTTTGCCATCAACTCCGGATATCTCATCATTGATGATCCCTTTTCTCCCAAAACAACATCTTGGGCTTCCAATACCGACACCCTTAAATACCACAGCTTGGGAGAAAGATACACCTTTGATTTTATTGAACACAAACCATCCAAATGCACATTTGCAGACTTTGAATGCCAAGCCTCAGAGAAGGCTTCATCAGCTTGAGTACCAAACCAAAGTGCCACCATAACTTCACCCCCTTTAGACCTATCACCTTTCTTATCATCCATTCTATACCATTGTGGTGCTAACTGACTATCCGGAGGAACCCTTTTGGGAACCTCATTCAAATCAAACAAAACCCTCCCCAAGTAATCATCTTTGTCCCTCTCTTTCACAAACACTTCCACTGCTGAAGATTGAATACAATCTTTTGAAAATGCAAACACTTGATCCCATTCAGCATTGTTAAAGCCAACCCTCCTAGTAATACCTCTGTAATTCCCCAATTTCACCTCAGCAACCACTTCTCCACCACCAAACCCTAAAAGCTCCCTAGCTTTCACAACCCTAACATAAAGATACTGCATTTGCTCCACAAGATCATAAGTGGAATCTTTACTCATAGGCCCACTACCACCCAAATGAGGTCTAGTCTCTTTAAGCGAAAAGTCACTTGACCCATTTGACATAACCCCAAACCCACCAACCCCACCACCACCGGACCCAACTCCGACGCCGGCACCGGAACCAACTTGAACAGGCACATTAGTAATAACAACAGGCTTCAAATCACCATTATTTTGATTTTCACCTTTTGGGTTTTGCAAAGTTTGAATCTTTTGATTACTAACCTTATTATCTTGCCCCATTTGTTGTTGCTTCACTGCCATTGCCATCCCTTGTTGCTGCTGCTGTTGCTGCAACTTCTTGTTTTTCTTGGAAAACCCATCATTTCCTTCACCAACAACATGCTTAACTTGCTCACTACTTGACAGATAAATCTTCAAACTTATCTCACCTCTAACATGAGAAAACAAGCTTCTTTTATCAAGTGTAAAAAGCTGTGCAATCTCTTCACCTTCTCTACAAATATTTGAACCAGAAACCCTGACTTTACCCAGAAAATTTCTACTATTATTAGACCTTTTCTCATTAAAAACATTGACATCAATAGTCCTGTAAGGAAGATCTGCAACATTGTTGACATAAAACACAAGCTTTTCATTCCAATTAGGGTCTAAAGTTCTGTACTTAACTTGGGTTTTTTGTCTCTGGTTTTCAAACTCAATTTCAACAAATGGCGATGATGATCCTTCACCATCTTTTGGCATTAAGTTATGGGCTGCTATCACCTCTACTACAAGCTTTTGTTTGTTGTTGTTCATGGTTTGTCTGTTTTGTGTTTTTTAGAGAGAAAGAAAGAGGGAGGGAGGGAAGGAAGGAGAGAGAGAGAGAGAGAGAGAGAGAGAGAGACAATATTGGGTTGGCTCAAGAAGATGGAGTGAAGTGAAGCAGTGGTAATACAGAGTGAAGAAGAGAGAGAAAAACAGAGAGAATATGTGTATAGATTTTGTAGAGATATAAGAGGGAATATACATTTATTATCATTTGCACTTTTGCAGTCAAACTACACGCGCCCAACCATATTTCAGAGATTAATACTGCTTTAAAAGCATAACAATTAATACTCCTTCCTGTTGTCGTTATATTTGAAAAAACAATTATTTTTAAATATTTATTTCAATATATTTTTATATTAATTTTTTAATATTTATCCTTTCCATTCCTAAATTTGCTAATTATATATATAAATATTAGCAGAAATGAAAGATACACAGCACAAGTATTGGTCACATATATCATAGATTGTATATATAATTTTGATCGTTATGGTACAATATTACAAAAAACAGTTACATCTTAAAACAAATAAATAAAAATTATTAAATATAATATATTGAGTGTCCTAAATAATCACTTTCTATTATTTCATAAACAAAATTATTCCTAAATACTTATTTTACTTTTATTTTAAAATATTTTTATATCAATTTTTTAATATTTATCCTTTCCATTCCTAAATTTGCTCATTATAATATATATATATATATATATATATATATATATATATATATATATATATATATATATATATATTAGCAGAAATGAAGGATACATAGTAGGGCTGTTAACGAAATGAATATTTAATGAAATATTCGGTATTCGAATTCGTTTAACATTATTCGTGTTCGTTTATTATTAAATACAAATACGAATTCAAATCTTAAAAAATATTCGGTTTGTTAACAAATACAAATTCGAATAGATAAATATTCGTATTCGCTATTCGCTTAATTATTCGGAAATTAAACATTATATATATATATATATATATATATATATATATATATATATATATATATATATATATAGCGGGGCCATTGATTATAATACATCCAATGGTTAGGATTAGTACCTTGGTTTTCTTCGAAAAATGAGTTCTCTTTTGAGCCACACTCTATATATATATTATTTTATATTATATAGAAAAATATTATATTTTTTATTTAATAGGATTATGGATTACGAGTTGTATAAACATAGGCAGTAGGCACTTAACACTTAGTCCATATTCTCTTTTGGGACCATATATTAAAATCAAACCAGCCCAGTCCAGTCCATATACTAAAATTTAGAACCCAGTAAAATATAACCCTAAATCCCTAATTGTTTCACAACCCTCTCTCGTCAAGTCACCTCCTCTCACTCTGTTCTCTGTATCCCTAATTCTCAAATGACTTGCCCTTCTTCTTCGTTTGCCTTGGATGATGTTATTGAGTTAGAAGGTGAAGAATTTAATGAAGATATACGAAATAAAGATGTAGCAGGAGAAGTTGTGAATCAAAATCCAAATGACGGGGATGAAAAATCAAAAGAACATGAGAGTGAAGATGTCAAAGAAGTTAAACAGGAGTCAAATGCTTTTCAACGAAGAAAGAGAAAGAAAACTTCAGTGGTATGGGGGGATTTTGTGGTGATTAAGCTATCAAATGGCATCCAAATAGCTCAGTGTAAGTATTGTCATAACTTTTGTCACGGGCCAGCAGTTTAGTTATTTAGTTTCATTTTCTTTTAAATGAGTACCTTAAACGAATATGAATAATTCGTGAATTTAACCGAATCCGAATACGAATACAAATAATTATTCGGGTAATAAACGAATACGAATCCGAATATATATATTTAAAACGAATACAAATATGAAAATTAAAGTATTCGTTTCGAATTCGTTTCGTTAACAGCCCTAATACATAGCACAAGTATTGGTCACATATATTATAGATTGTATATATAATTTTGATCGTCATGGTACAATTAATGTTCTAAAAATTGCTAGGCGGGTCTAGGCGTTGAGCTTACCTTCTAGCGATTAATCGGCTAGGCGACGATTAATCGGAATGATTAATTGGAATATTAATCGGATGTATTCAAATATTATTTTGAGCTTTTTTGATAAATATATGGAAAAAAGTAATTTTTTCTATTTGCAAATTTACTATCTTAATTGCAAAAATACCTTTTTTATTGCAAAAATACCTTTTTTTAACATTTTTTTATTATGTTCACAGGCGGATGGGAGCTAGCATCATAGTGAAAACTTCTAACATGTGCAAAGTTTTAGCACTCTGTTTTGGTGTCCTTTAAAGTTACTTTCATCATATTTGTACCAAAAAAATTCTTTAATTTATCTCTTCGTTTCTATGCACCGCCTCAACTATTCACTGCTTCAATAACGATCATCGAGAAGTTCTTTCGCAAGACGAATCGGAGGGAGACGTCGGAGTTAGGGGAAGGGTGTAAGATCCCGGATTATTTTAGGATTTATTATTATTATTTTATTATTATTATTTTATTTTGTTAATTAGTATTTAAAGGATGGAATTGGATTTGAGAATATCGTTGTGGAGTTCAACGATATTTAGTATCGAGTTTATATGAGTATATATTGAGTTATGTGTGCCAATGTGTGCTCCAGTATTTTATTGGTATTTTTATTGATTTAAAAATATTTAAATCAAGTATTATTGATCTTCAAAAATCTTTATTTTATTATCGGAGGGCTTAAAAATCATGAAATCTTTTGTAATATTATCTTTATAATATTATTTAGTTTTTAAAATGGTTGGGTGAATTAATTTGGATGTTTCGGTATTTTAAAAGGATTGTAAGAGTTTTATTGTATTTTAAAGGATCAAAACATTGAAAATTCATATTTAATTCATTTTTGATCCGAAAAATATTTCGAAAATATGTGGGAGTTCGTAATTTTATATTCTTTATTTTAAAAATGAAAAGTTTAATTTTCCCAATTTTCTATTTAATTTCGATTTATAAAAGATGTGTATTAGTTTTTACAAGAATGAGTAGTGTTTTATTTGGGCTCGGAGTTAAGTGTTAGTAGTAATATAAGATTGGGCCAAGCCCAATTCACCCAAAACAACGCAGCACACACAACAGAGGTCGGGGAGAGAGAAGTGAAATTGGGGGAAAAATTAGGGTTTATACAAATTGGGAATTTTAGCTTATATATCAATTGATTATATATATATATATCATGTGTGTAAGAGTGTGTGTATGTGTATATAAGTGTGCGTGTGTGTGTATTGTGCGTGTGATGTGTGTATTTCGGGTGAGCAAGGAGCAGTAGAGGAAGACACGCCCCGGGGGGGGGGGTTCTGACTGGCGGCAGGGCGGCGTGGCCGCGGATGGTGGTGGCCGGAGGCGCGGTGTTGCAGCCGGTGTGTGTGGCGCGGTGTTGCACGAGAGAGAGAGAGAGAGAGAGAGAGAGAGAGAGAGAGAGAGAGAGAGAGAGAGAGAGAGAGAGAGAGAGATGCAGGAGAGAGAGGGAGAAGGACAGCGGTGGTGGTTCCGTGGCGGCTCACCGGAAATTAAATTCGGTATACATAAATTTATGTATTTTGTTTATATTCAATTGTTTAATTATTGAAATTTAATTGGGTGTAAATTGCTATATATTGTTTAATTGTGGTAATTTAATTAGTATAAATTTCGATATATGGTTTAAGTGATGTAATTAATTTAGAGGTGAATTGCGAAATCATAGTGGTAATTAAATTAGAATTAATTGTGAGATTAATGTGGTAATTTTGTGTGGTTAGATTAAATTCCGAAATTTAATTCGGAAGATTCGGAAGGTATGTTGGTAATTATAATTTTTGAGATTTATTGTAGGCCCGATTAAATGGGCGGGTTAGTGATTGTTAAATGTTAAGTGCTAATTGCTAATTGTTAGTTTCCAATTGAAATTGTTAATTGCTAAGTGCTAAGTGCTAATTATTGTTGTCTTATAAAGTGTAGATATAAGAGTTGGGTTATCGGTAAATGTCTATGTGCTAAATGGTATAATTCGGGTCGTAGTAATTGTTAGAGGTCATATTTGTCAACTACATGGTGTTGACTTACATGTGGATAAACTTAGTTTACTTTCTTTAAATGTTGAGGTGCCGCATGTCTGGGCGGATACTTTTCTTTATGTGCTAGGTGCCGCATGTCTGGGCGGGTACTTTTCATTATTTGTTTACCTTTATGTTGCTGCAATTGAGGCGGCTTTATTTTATCAAAAGCAGGGTTATAAATTGTTTTGTTTGGCATGGAGGGGCTGAGCCCATAGTCCGATAAACGAATACTACATGCCGAAATTTTCTAAAAATCCCCTGCGTTTTAAGTTATTTAAATTATTTGATTTAAAGATTTAAAGGCATATATGTGTATAAGTGTTTAAGTACATATGTGATGGTTAATGAGGTGTGGATATATATATTTATGTATGTATTGCTTTGTGAGTTATAAGTAATTAGTTATCGATTGGATTGTTTATGTACTAAATAGTACTTTACTATTATTTCAAGTATGATTAGGGATTCGATATAGAGCCAGTGCACATGTTGACGGTTTATTGAAGAAGATGTATGCGTGATCGATTAAAGACCGAGATTAAGTATCGAATCGACGCGTGGAAACGAGGCAAGTGTACTAACCCTCGCTTATCGTTCAAGCGAGATACATATGTTTTTATTCAATATAATTATTCCCTTCAAATCCGTATTGCTAGTATTCTCTCCTTCAAATTATTGATAAGGATATATTTTATTCTTATATCATGTGAAAAGTAGAAATACAGTTTTATTGCCAGTATTATTCTTTCTTAAGTATTGTCGCTCATTAAAATGGCTTAAGTAATTAAAGATGTTTTTTAAAATTTCCTTATACTGGGCTGGTCTTTTGCCAGTGAGTATAAAGGACTGAAAAGTGAAATGTTTTAAAGTATTAATAAGATGGTTTATAAGTTGGATAAGCGTAAGAGGCTAGGGTGGTCCTAGTCCAGCACTTTTGTTAAGCGCAAGAGGCTAGGGTGGTCCTAGTCCAGCACCTTTGTTTAGCGTAAGAGGCTAGGGTGGTCCTAGTCCAGCATTAAAGGCCAATGTGTTGCCTAATTGAGAACCTAATTTCAAAGAAAGGAAGACTTTACGTGGTTGATCACCCGTATTGTCCGTAATCAGAAGAATAATAAAAATCAATTTAAATGTTTCAAAAAGTATTACGGAAAGTATGTTTTATTTGTGGAATGGTTTTAAAGAGATGAATGTTTTGATGTTTTATTGATGGAATAGTTCTAATGAGAGGAATGTTTTGATAAGATATACCTGTTTACTGTAAATGATTGTCGGTTTAGAAATTTTGTATTTCAGATTAAATTGTTGTCTATATGATAAAAGTTGAAACCTCAGTAAAATAATGAGATTAAGGATAGATAGAAGTTTTTCAGTTATTCCCTTCGCAAGTAACTTTGTACGTGAAAGTGGAGTAAGAATTATTGGAAAAATTCTTGATATTCTTTCTCTCAAAGTTTTATCTGGGGCAGAGATGGTTAGTAGTAAATAGAAGTGTTATGTTAGAATATTAAAGGGGGGTGTTTATGTTATGTAAAGGGTATGAGTAACGACGATAGATAATGTTTTTTTTTATATAGAGTAGTTGTATATTCTTGTTGACTGTTATAAAATAATTCACGGTTATTACGGTCACTGTGGCATGTGTTGCGCAGTGATAGTGAGAACCGAGAATGATTTGAGATCTTCTTAGTAATTCAAACTCATGATTGTCAGGCCGGTTAGGCAGCTAGGTATGCAAATGCTTAGCGACATGAATGAGATTTGAGTAACTGAGAATTTCTTGGAGATTTCGTTAAAGTGTTAGATAAAGTATTTTTGCAAGTATTAAAAGTATTGAATCTATTATTACGACCCTTCTCAGTTATTAATCTTGATTTCGTGTTATAAATGTTTTAAATGATATTAATCTTCTGTTATAGTTAAGAATCCAGATTTCAAGTATAGTATTGATTATAATTTAGTGAGCATTCCTTCGCTTATATTTATTGCTACTATTTCTTGAATTGCGATTATTGCATTCTTATTTCATCCAGTACAGTTCTATATATATAACTTGCTGAGCATTCTTTGGCTCACACTTGTTGTTTTTTTATAAAATCTAACTTTTCAGTAAACTAGTTGGCGAGGCTTAGCATGTGCAGTCCAGAAAGTGGAAAGAAGAAGCAGGATGCTGTTGTGTAGCTGACGTGGATCAGGGTATTTAGATTTAAAGTTGAATTATTGTATGTAAATTATAGTTTTAGTAGTTAGAGTATGTATTTGAGTAGTTGGCCTGGTATACTTCTATTCGAAGTTATACCAGTGATTTAAGTCTGTATAAAGTTTTGTATATAGAGTTGTATTTGAGTTGGTTTTGGGTTTTCTTGTTTCTAGAACTGTAACCTAAGATCCTTAGTTGTGAGTTGGGGTCAAAGAACTTTCAGTAGAGCTGTTGATTGAGTTTTTGTTTTTATTTCAGTTTTATTTTGATTTCAGATTTTAGTTTAGTATTCAGCAGGTTTATGTTGTATTTACGAATACATCATGGCCGATTTTTGTTAGAATTATTGAGTTTGTTAGCGTGACGCCCAAATCTACTGACCCCGGATTTGGGGGCGTTACAAAGGGAACGTCGGAGAGCAGAGAATCGGAAGGGGTGTCGGAGAAGACAACGCCTGAGTCGGGATCGGGATCGATGAGGTAGAGTTTTGCCTGCGGCGCCGGAGTCGCCATGATTGGTCGGAGAAGACGATTGGAAAACCGGGGTCGGAGGCAAAAAAGCTGGAGAAGCACCGTATAATTGCAAAGAACGTAGAGAATATAGTATAATTGCAAAGATTTGAGAAGGCTCGTAGTTTTGCAAATCAAAGTAGATTTAACGGTATATTCATAAATTCTCTATTATTTTTTATATAATTTAATTTTAATATTTAAAAATACATTTTATATAAGTAAAAATATAAATATCTTCATTTTATTATTAAATATGATGAGTGAATTTACCCTTTCATGTGTAAAGTATATTGTTTATTTAAAAAAAAATATAGATTTTTAAATTCTTATTCTTAATTTGACTGTTTTTTTAAAATTTGACCGATTAATCGCCGCTTAATACCGCCTATGGCCAATTAATCGCCGCCTAATCGATTATTCCCGCCTAACTAATTAAACCGCCTAATCCCGCCTTGGCGCCACCTAATCAAAAAACGCCGAATGACCGATTTTTGCAGAATTTAGACGTTTTTTGGCCGCCTAGCGCCTAGGCGGCGATTAATCGGCTGCCTAGGCCGATTTTAAGAACACTGGGTACAATATTACAAAAAACAATTACATCTTAAAATAAATAAATAAATATTATTAAATATAATATATTGAAATATTTGGATGAGTGCCCTAAATAACCACTTTTTATTGTTTCATAACCAAAATACCCATTTCGTGCGAGGACCGCCCAAACTCCACAGGATACGCCTCTGACAGAGGTGTATTCTGTGGCGCCCTCAAATCCGGGGTAAGATTTGGGCCCACTACAATACTAGTTTAAAATAACTTGCGTATATATATATATATATATATATATATATATATATATATATATATATATATAGTTTTGAAAACAAACCCCAAAACATACCAGGATCACAACAGGTTACAGTATGAAACAGAAACTATTCCAAAAGATAAGTTATTACAATTTACTAATATCGTTGGGTTGACCCGATAAGGGACCCACACCAACGACCAAATGTCTAAGTTATTACATCAAATACAATTTTAAACCATTACAATATTACACTGCTCAAAAGCCTATCCAACAACTATAACAAAACCTCAGAGGGAATCTGAATCTCGAATGTCTGCTCGAATCCTGGAAACCCTATGATCATAGTCTTAGGCGATGTCATCTTCTGATTTCACTGAAAGGTTATATATAACACAAGGGTGAGCAACAAGTTTGCTCAGCAAGTATATATGTATCAACTATAAAACAATGATAAAATAAATCAATAACGATACTCAGAACTCAGGGTCAAATGATAATATTCATTGTCAACTGGATATATCAATTGGATAAATGATATCACAAATCATTAAAGATACTCGGGACTCAGGGTCAAATGATAACAATTGTTGTCAATTGGATAATCAATATAGAGATTAGAATTGGATTTTCATTTTCGACGCTATGAGTTAAAGTGGATGATCGGTCACACTAAAACTCCGGATATACTCTCTTGGTATATCCAAATACTCAACTGGATCCATGGCCCATTTTGGCCTAACATAATACTTATGTACTGACTGGCGTCTTCAGTCCTGAAAACATTTTTATTTTATAAAACTTCCAATTCTATTTGTTTAATACTCAAGCCAGGGGTCGGGATAATCGACTACCCTGTTTAATTAAAGTCAAGGTATAACTCAATAATTCAAACAAAAGATCAGGTATCTAGCATTTATTCATTTTCACTGAGGAGTAATATTTCAGGTTCAGCGTACATAGAATCAAGTGAATCTGATCAAGTAATTATGGTTCAGCATTAATGAATTGATTTGATAACAAAGGGGAATGTAAATCAACACAACATGATGTATCTACAGGAGTAGGGTCGTATAATCAAGTACAAAGGAAACAACATTCGATATAAATTGAATTGATAACAAGGAAGAAAGTAAATCAACACAACATGATGTATCTACGAAGGTAGGGATATATAATCAAGTACAAATGAAACAATATTCGATATATCTGAGGAACAGGTTAAGGTTACTTGCCTTAATAGAGAACTAACTGGCTATTCCGCTTTGCCTTTGCCCTTGTCACTGGGACCTACTTCCTTCGAATCTACACACAAAAACTAATTCTACCCATTCGTTAATCCCTTAAGATAATACAAAAACGTATCAAGTAACAATACACTAGTACATAAACATTTTAAACCTTACTAAACAACAATTAATAATTAGTCAATTAAGGTTCAAATACAATCCAAGTACCACATTTATATAATTAACTCGCAATTCAAATAATTAAGATTTTAGAAAAAAATTGACGGGATCCTTTTATTTAACGAACTACCCGTCGGATTACAACGACCCAAACAATCCAACCAATATTACAAATCATAACTAATTAAATTAAACGGCATACAATTCTCAGAAATTTAAATACGAAACAATTTTTATAATTTATAAGATTTATCTCGGCTCAGGTATACATCATCGCCTTAATTACCCCCGACTCAAATTAAATCACCGTCGAGGGGGCAAAATCCCGAGGGTACCCCAAATTAGGGTTTCCAGCTCGAGACTCTACACTTACTAATTATTATACGAGAATTTACAATTTATTCCTCGAAATTCATCATATAGAAAGTATAATTGTAATCAGTTTAAATCGCAAAATACTCAATAAGCACGGCAATAAGGTACAGTCGAACATTGCAAATAAATCAACATAGGCCAGGGAATAGTTAACAAGGCCTTAACTCAGACTATAATATCCACACCATTACCCCAACAATCCAACCCTCACACAATTCACACGGCCCAAACACATGGCCCAACTCACACACCCATTTTGATTAACGCGCACACACACACACACGAAGAACTCACGCACACAAGCACTGCACTCACACCACACTCACACACTCACGCACTCTGTTTCACACACACACACACACTGGTACACAATACACACGACCTCACGCGGCTGTACACGGGGAAAAACACAGGGGAGGTTAAAGAAAGTAACAAGATCGAATTGTACAGCAAGGCTCGATTATCTGTGAGAATTGGAGCTTACCACAGCAGCTAGGAGGAGTAATTTAAAGAGAAGGCAATCGAAATGGTGGGAAGAAATGGAGAGAGACCAGAACAATCGAGATCTTAGGAGACTGATGTTAATGTTTTGTTTAGACAAAACTAATTAGGGTTTTAAAGTACTTAAATTGGGGAAACTGAAATTAGAATATTAGGATTTTACTTTACTAAGATTATATATAAAAAAATTTAAATCACAATCAAATACAAAAATGGATGGAATATTAAATTTTAAAATTAAGAATGTAAAATTACGATCACTCCCACATTTTTAAAATATTTTTCGCACCAAGAACGAATTAAATATCGATTTTACAAGATTAAATCAATAAAATACAAATCACTTAATAAAATCAATTTAAAATCCTTAAAAATCACAATAAATCCACCCACTATTTTTAAAACTCAAATAAACTAATAAAGTCAATAATACAAAAAAATTCATAATTTTTATAGATCCCAAATATTTTACACAATTCTCGGAAGATAATTATAATACAAAAAAATGGAATTAAATCTCCAAAAATACAATTAAAAATACCCGGGCATACACGACACCCATAAAACGTCACATAAACCCACAAAATGATATCACACATATTTTACTTCCTCAAAAATATCCACGTCATATAATACACAATTTAAAAAAAAATAAACATATAATATAATATAAAAATACTAAAATTTCTGAGACGTTATATATTCTGGGATACGCCTATGACATAGGAGTAATTCATTAGCTATGCCTAGGACAGAGCCGTAATGCAGAAGATACGCCTACCATAAAGTCGCATATTGCTGAGATACGTCACTGTCAGATGCGCATCTCCAGATATGCATTTGCCAGTGGCGTAACTGCCTTCTTCCCCAAATCACATAAAATCGCGAGCTCTGGCGATTTTGTGCGTGACCAAAATTTGGTGATGCTCGTTCGACACCATCCGTCAGTTTCCCGTTACGTTCTATACATCATTAGAATCGCCTTTTCATCCTCTACAATCCTATACCATTCGTTTATCGTTTCTAATGCCGGATTGTAAACCCCCAATTCGAAACCTAATCCCGATTTTCCGACAAACACATTTCTCCTCCGTTCGACCATCTCCGTTAACTTTTGGTTGATGTTTTATAGCCCATTAGATTCATCTCTAAACAATCTACAATCCTATACCAATATTAATCCAATTTAAAAAAAAAATAAACATATAATATAATATAAAAATACTAAAATTTCTGAGACGTTATATCCTTCCCCCCTTAACAGGATTCTGTCCCCAGAATCTCACCTAAGTAAATAGATGAGGATACTTTTCGAGCATCTCACTCTCAAATTCCCAAGTTGATTCTTCAACTCTAGGATTCCTCCGCAAAACTTTTATCAACTTAACTGTCTTATTCCTTAACTTCCTCTCCATCCTATCCTGAATCGCCACAGGCTGTTCTACAAAAGTCAGATCCGGTTGAATCTCAATGGGCTCGTACTAAATTATATGACTTAAGTCTGGATGATATCTCTTGAGCACCGACACATGGAAAACGTTGTGAATATGGTTCATGTGAGGCGGTAAAGCTAATTCATACGCTACTTTTCCAACTCGCCTGAGGATTTCAAAAGGCCCAACATATCTCGGACTAAGTTTTCCCTTCTTGCCAAATCTTGTAACTCCCTTCCAAGGTGAAACTTTCAGTAACACTTGCTCTCCTTCCTCGTAGTTCATATCCTTTCTATCTCGATCCGCATACTTCTTTTGTCTGTTCTGGGCAGCAATCAACCTTTTCTGAATGACTTCAATCTTTTCCTTTGTTTGCTGTAGTAGCTCTAGTCCTAATATTTTGCGTTCTCTAACTTCGTCCCAATATACCGGAGATCTACATTTCCTCCCATATAAAGCTTCGTATGGCAGCATCCCAATACTTGCATGATAGCTGTTATTGTAAGAGAATTCCACCAGGGGTAAATGCTCATCCCAACTACCCTTAAAATCCAATGCGCATGTTCTAAGCATGTCTTCGATGGTCTGGATAGTCCGTTCGCTCTGTCCATCTGTCTGCGGATGATAGGCTGTACTCATTTTAAGCTTAGTGCCCAAACATTCTTGAAACTGTTTCCAAAAACTGGAGTTGAAACGTGGATCGCGATCTGACACGATAGTTACTGGCACTCCGTGACGCATAACCACTTCCTTTAGATACAGCTGTACTAACTTGGCAAGTGAAAATCTCTCGTTGATTGGCAGGAAGTGTGCCGATTTAGTCAAACGATCTATGATCACCCAGATCGCATCATGATTAGCTTTCATTCTGGGTAGTCCGACTACAAAGTCCATAGCTAAGTGCTCCCATTTCCACGCAGGAATGTCCAACGGTTGCAATAATCCACTGGGTCTCTGATGCTCGGCTTTGACTCTCTGACATGTATAACACTTACTAACCCATTCTGCAATTTCTCGCTTCATATCTGGCCACCAAAAATTTTGTTTCAAATCCCGATACATCTTGGTACTTCCTGGATGGATAGATAATCTTGAATTATGTGCTTCACGTAAAATCTCCTGCCTTAGCTCTGCCACGTTAGGTACCCAAATTCTCGAAGAAACACGTAGGATTCCTTTATCATCCTTTTGACTACATATTTCTTCTCCTGTTAACTCTCCTATATCATGGTTCATTACTTCCTCTTGACACTTCTTTATCTTTTCCAATAATTCTGGCTGGAAAGTCATCTCATATATCATTTCTGTAGTAGGATCTGGAATACGCACCTCTATTTCCAATTTATCGAACTCCTTATGTAACTCTGTTGCCGTCGTCAACATGTTCAATTTCTCTTTTCTGCTTAAGGCATCTGCCACCACATTCGCTTTTCCTGGATGATAATTTATAGAACAATCATAATCTTTAATCAACTCTAACCATCTTCGTTGCCTCATATTTAACTCCCTTTGAGTAAAGATATACTTTAAACTCTTGTGATCGGTGAAAATCTCACATTTCTCTCCATACAGATAATGTCTCCATATCTTCAGTGCAAATACTATGGCTGCCAATTCTAAATCATGGGTGGGGTACTTCTGTTCATGAGGTCTCAGTTGTCGAGAAGCATATGCAATCACTCTGTCATGTTGCATAAGAACACATCCTAAGCCTTTATGAGAAGCATCACTATAAATCACAAAGTTTCCTTGATCATCTGGAAGTGCCAAAACGGGAGCAGTTACTAACCTTTGCTTTAATTCCTGGAAACTCTCTTCGCATTTGTCATTCCAAATCCAAACAAACTTCTCATTTTTCCTGGTAAGTTTCGTCAACGGTGAGGCTATCTTGGCAAAATCCGGAACAAACCTTCGATAATATCCTGCTAATCCCATAAAGCTTCTGACTTCTGTCGGTGTCCTCGGTCTTTCCCAATTCAGGACGGCTTCAATTTTCGCTGGATCCACTGTTATGCCTTCACTACTAACCACGTGCCCTAAGAATTGAACCTCTCGTAACCAAAACTCGCACTTTGAAAATTTCGCATACAACTTCTCCCGCCTTAGCGTCTCCAATGCTATTCTCAAATGATCTGCATGGTCTTCCTCTGTCTTTGAGCATATTAAAATATCATCTATAAATACGATCACAAATTTGTCTAAATATTTCTTGAAAACTCTGTTCATTAGATCCATGAATGCTGCGGGCGCGTTCGTCAGTCCAAATGCCATAACTAGAAATTCATAATGCCCATACCTGGTTCGAAAAGCTGTCTTGGGCACATCTTCTGGCTTAATCTTGAGTTGATGGTAACCAGATCTCAGATCAATCTTAGAGAAATAAACAGTGCCCTTTAATTGGTCAAACAAGTCATCAATCCTTGGTAACGGGTATTTGTTCTTGATGGTTAACTTGTTTAGTTCTCTGTAGTCAATACATAATCTCATACTTCTGTCCTTCTTCTTCACAACCAACACCGGTGCTCCCCACGGAGAAACACTAGGCCTGATCACCCCTTTATCCAACAAGTCTTGCAATTGCGTTGCCAACTCTTTCATTTCAACTGGTGCCATTCTATAGGGTGCCTTAGAAACGGGTTGCGTTCCTGGAGCTAAATCAATCGCGAACTCTATCTCTCTGTCTGGAGGTAACCCTGGCAATTCATCGGGAAAGACATCTGGAAATTCGTTCACTACGGGGATCTCCTCCAGCTTAGTTGCTTATTTGTTAAGATCCACTACATGGGCTAAGTATGTTTCGCATCCTTGGCGTAATAACCTCTTGGCCTGAATCATTGTCAGAAACTCATTCCTTTGCTTCTGGCCTCTGAATAGAACCTCCTTACCGTTTGAATCTCTTAGTGTTACCCTTATATTTTGACAATCTATATGTGCTCCATAACTCGACAACCAATCCATCCCTAAAATTACATCAAACTCTCCTAAACCGAAAGGTATCAAATCCGCCTCAAAACAGTGCCCTAATATCTCAATTTTACACTGAGGATATACTTGACTCACAGGAACTCGTTCGTTATTTGCTACTTCTATATGTAATACTTCCTTCAAGGGTCTAACTTCACAATTTAATTTATTAGCAAACTCCTTAGACACAAAGGACTTAGAGGCTCCGGAATCAATCAATACTTTTGCACATACTGAATTAATAGCAAGCGTACCTGCAACTACATTCGCATCTCGAACAGCATCCTTCAAGGTCATATTGAATGTTCTGGATGTTAGAGGAGTTGGCCTGACGGGTGGCCCTGCTATCCTTAGAACTTCATTGACTGGTGCTGGGGCCTTGCAATTCCTCGCAATATGCCCTGGATTTCCACACTTATAACACATAATGTCTGTCTTGACTGCTGGAGTTTGATTCGGACATTCATTTGCGAAATGCCCTTTCCGGTTGCACTTGAAACAGGTGGCGTGAGGCTTCTGACAAGGTCCTGGATGCTTCTTACCACAGATTTTGCATTCTGCCAAAGGTGGTCTCTGTTGTCTTGCTTGGTTCATAACCTGCTGTTGACCCCCTTGCTCCTCATTTCCTCCATCGGGCTTCTTGTGGACCCCAGACTTCCCTGACTGGAATCCTGGTTTCTTGCCACTACGGATGAGAGAACTTCCTTGCTGGTGGTTCCCCTCACTAAATCCTGCCTTTCTTTTCTTTCCTTCCCTCTCTTTCTGGGACATCTCACTCTCAGCTTCTGCAATCATGGCTTTCTGAACTACTGCTGCATACGTATCTAATTCCAAAATAGCCAACTTACCTCGAATCCAAGCTTTCAACCCTTGCTGAAACTTTTTGGCTTTCTTCTTCTCAGTATCCACATAAGTTGGTGCAAACCGAGCTAACTCTGTGAACTTAGCTTCATATTCTGCAACGGTCATGGTTCCTTGATTTAGCTCTAAAATTTTTATCTCCAATTGATCTTGCATGTATCCTGGAAAATATTTCTCCATAAACAGCTCCCTGATTGTCGCCCAAGTAATCAAACCTTCAGGCTGGGTCGCTTTCATTGATTCCCACCAATAATTTGCTTCATTCTTCAAAAGATAGCTCGCATATTCTGTTTTCTGTTCCTCCCCAACTCTAACCAATGCAAACGCTTTCTCAATCTCCTTTTCTACTGGATCTGCTGACCCTTTAAACTCAGGTGGCTTAACTGCCTGGAATGTTTTAAAGGTCACCACTGGATTACCCTGTTCCTGGTGCTGCTGTTGCTGATTTTGCTGCTGCTGTAGCATGTGCTGCTGAAGCTGTTGCTGCTGTTTTATTATCTGCTGTTGTTGTTGTGCTAGATTAGCTGTCTGTTGGGTAAGAATTTGAAGAATCTGGGCTACAGCTGGGTCCATCTGATTATTTGGGTTTTCTGCAGGTTCCGGAGTTTGAGACATATTCCTACACAGAAGTCACAATTTAATATCACAATTTCAAAAGGTATAAAAGTGCATCGAACAACTGTACCTGGTCATATTCAAGTTATATCAATGTTATACTGATATCAAGTGAAACAATCTCAATATGAATATTGTGGCCCACAAGATATAACAGGATATGCTAATAGAACCTGGTTAACAAAATGATCACAAGGTTTTTATAACTGAAATTAAAATGCATGAAAGAAAATGACATGATATATATAACAGAAAGGAACAGCTACAATATCATATATATACTGGATCAGTACAACGCACTAAGCGCTTCAAGGTCATCAAAAGTGGGGTACAACTAGATATAGAGCTATCCGCTACTCAACAGCGCAGAAATACAACCACCAAAAACTGGGTCATACTATACCCACACTGCTCTGCTGATGAACTACAACTATATCCCATACATCATACATACATCCACAAAACATGAGTGAAGTCAGCTACTGTCTACATAACTCCACCCTCAGCTACACCATCCAGACCACTAAGCATCATGCTCAATGGCCTCCAAACCCTCTAGCATATAAGTCACCAAGTCTATCAGCTCCGCTATACTCGGCTCCCTACCACCTGTCGTCATTCCCTCAAATCGAGCTGCTGCTATCATCCTAACCACCATCACATCTCCTCTCACACTCGTGGCAGTAGCATCAGATGAAGAAGGCATAGGATCAAGGGATGGCCTCAGATGCACTGGCCTCGAGAACACGTCTGGGGGTAACTGAATCACCGGGGTCGCTGAAGCTGGCTCCTGGGGATATCCTGGACCGCGAATCACCCGAACGGCTAGAGGCTCCGGCCTCTGATCAGTAGGAGACTGTATCGCTACATAATTAGTATACTCGTACAAAACATATCCTATCTCAAAATCCAAAATCATAACCAATAATCCTAACTCAAACTCTACATGAGTTTGATTAAATGTGATCCTGCTTAATACAGTTTTAACCTGTCTATTTCAGGGACTGGTAACCTGTTGCTCTCATACCAACCTGTGGCGCCCTCAAATCCGGGGTAAGATTTGGGCCCACTACAATACTAGTTTAAAATAACCTGCGTATATATATATATATATATATATATATATATATATATATATATATATATATATATATATATAGTTTTGAAAACAAACCCCAAAACATACCAGGATCACAACAGGTTACAGTATGAAACAGAAACTATTCCAAAAGATAAGTTATTACAATTTACTAATATCGTTGGGTTGACCCGATAAGGGACCCACACCAATGACCAAATGTCTAAGTTATTACATCTAATACAATTTTAAACCATTACAATATTACACTGCTCAAAAGCCTATCCAACAACTATAACAAAACCTCAGAGGGAATCTGAATCTCGACTGTTTGCTCGAATCCTGGAAACCCTATGATCATAGTCTTAGGCGATGTCATCTTCTGATTTCACTGAAAGGTTATATATAACACAAGGGTGAGCAACAAGTTTGCTCAGCAAGTATATATGTATCAACTATAAAACAATGATAAAATAAATTAATAACGATACTCAGAACTCAGGGTCAAATGATAATATTCATTGTCAACTGGATATATCAATTGGATAAATGATATCACAAATCATTAATGATACTCGGGACTCAGGGTCAAATGATAACAATTGTTGTCAATTGGATAATCAATATAGAGATTAGAATTGGATTTTCATTTTCGACGCTATGAGTTAAAGTGGATGATCAGTCACACTAAAACTCCGGATATACTCTCTTGGTATATCCAAATACTCAACTGGATCCATGGCCCATTTTGGCCTAACATAATACTTATGTACTGACTGGCGTCTTCAGTCCTGAAAACATTTTTATTTTATAAAACTTCCAATTCTATTTGTTTAATACTCAAGCCAGGGATCGGGACAATCGACTACCCTGTTTAATTAGAGTCAAGGTATAACTCAATAATTCAAACAAAAGATCAGGTATCTAGCATTTATTCATTTTCACTGAGGAGTAATATTTCAGGTTCAGCGTACATAGAATCAAGTGAATCTGATCAAGTAATTATGGTTCAGCATTAATGAATTGATTTGATAACAAAGGGGAATGTAAATCAACACAACATGATGTATCTACAGGAATAGGGTCGTATAATCAAGTACAAAGTAAACAACATTCGATATAAATTGAATTGATAACAAGGAAGAAAGTAAATCAACACAACATGATGTATCTACGAAGGTAGGGTTATATAATCAAGTACAAATGAAACAATATTCGATATATCTGAAGAACAGGTTAAGGTTACTTGCCTTAATCGAGAACTAACTGGCTATTCCGCTTTGCCTTTGCCCTTGTCACTGGGACCTACTTCCTTCGAATCTACACACAAAAATATACTACTTCAGTACTCTATTTAATACTCGATGTACTACTATACTAATTCTACCCATTCGTTAATCCCTTAAGATAATACAAAAACGTATCAAGTAACAATACACTAGTACATAAACATTTTAAACCTTACTAAACAACAATTAATAATTAGTCAATTAAGGTTCAATTACAATCCAAGTACCACATTTATATAATTAACTCGCAATTCAAATAATTAAGATTTTAGAAAAAATTTGACGGGATCGTTTTATTTAACGAACTACCCGTCGGATTACAACTGACCCAAACAATCCAACCAATATTACAAATCATAACTAATTAAATTAAACGGCATACAATTCTCAGGAATTTAAATACGAAACAATTTGTATAATTTATAAGATTTATCTCGGCTCAAGTATACATCATCGCCTTAATTACCCCCGACTCAAATTAAATCACCGTCGAGGGGGCAAAATCCCGAGGGTACCCCAAATTAGGGTTTCCAGCTCGAGACTCTACACTTACTAATTATTATACGAGAATTTACAATTTATTCCTCGAAATTCATCATATAGAAAGTATAATTGTAATCAGTTTAAATCGCAAAATACTCAATAAGCACGGCAATAAGGTACAGTCGAACACTGCAAATAAATCAACATAGGCCAGGGAATAGTTAACAAGGCCTTAACTCAGACTATAATATCCACACCATTACCCCAACAATCCAACCCTCACACAATTCACACGGCCCAAACACATGGCCCAACTCACACACCCATTTTGATTAACGCACAAACACACACGAAGAACTCACGCACACAAGCACTGCACTCACACCACACTCACACATTCACGCACTCTGTTTCACACACACACACACACTGGTACACAATACACACGACCTCACGCGGCTGTACACGGGGAAAAACACAGGGGAGGTTAAAGAAAGTAACAAGATCGAATTGTACAGCAAGGCTGGATTATCTGTGAGAATTGGAGCTTACCACAGCAGCTAGGAGGAGTAATTTAAAGAGAAGACAATCGAAATGGTGGGAAAAAATGGAGAGAGACCAGAACAATCGAGATCTTAGGAGACTGATGTTAATATTTTGTTTAGACAAAACTAATTAGGGTTTTAAAGTACTTAAATTGGGGAAACTGAAATTAGAATATTAGGATTTTACTTTACTAAGATTATATATAAAAAAAATCTTAAATCACAATCAAATACAAAAATGGATGGAATATTAAATTTTAAAATTTTAAAATTAAGAATGTAAAATTACGATCACTCCCATATTTTTAAAATATTTTTCGGACCAAGAACGAATTGAATATCGATTTTACAAGATTAAATAAATAAAATACAAATCCCATAATAAAATCATTTTAAAATCATTAAAAATCACAATAAATCCACCCACTATTTTTAAAACTCAAATAAACTAATAAAGTCAATAATACAAAAAAATTCATAATTTTTACTAATCCCAAAGATTTTACACAATTCTCGGAAGATAATTATAATACAAAAAAATGGAATTAAATCTCCAAAAATACAATTAAAAATACCCGGGCATACACGACACCTATAAAACGTCACATAAACCCACAAAATGATATCACACATATTTTACTTCCTAAAAAATATCCTCGTCATATAATACACAATTTAAAAAAAATAAACATATAATATAATATAAAAATACTAAAATTTCTGAGACGTTATATATTCTGGGATACGCCTATGACATAGGAGTAATTCATTAGCTATGCCTAGGACAGAGCCGTAATGCAGAAGATACGCCTACCACAAAGTCGCATATTGTTGAGATACATCACTGTCAGATGCGCATCTCCAGATATGCATTTGCCAGTGGCGTAACTGCCTTCTTCCCCAAATCACATAAAATCGCGAGCTCTGGCGATTTTTTGTGTGACCAAAATTTGGTGATGCTCGTTCGACACCATCCGTCAGTTTTCCGTTACGTTCTATACATCATTAGAATCGCCTTTTCATCCTCTACAATCCTATACCATTCGTTTATCGTTTCTAATGCCGGATTGTAAACCCCCAATTCGAAACCTAATCCCGATTTTCTGACAAACACATTTCTCCTCCGTTCGACCATCTCCGTTAACTTTTGGTTGATGTTTTATAGCCCATTAGATTCATCTCTAAACGATCTACAATCCTATACCAATATTAATCCTGTTTTATTGTTGGAATTACAACCCCAATCGGTCACTGTTTTGTCGGAGAGAGAGAAAAAAAAAAAGAGAAATGGGGAAGAGGAAGAGAGACGCGAGGGGCTACAGTAAACGTGGGATACGCCTCTCCCAAACGGCAATACCATTCTTCACTAAAACCATAATGTATTTTTGAAAATGGGTATTTTTGTAAGTGGGCAGTAAAAAAAATGTATTTTGGGCATTCTTTCGAAATATTTCATGTTTTACTACATTAATTATTATTTTTTTGTAAATTTAAAGTTCCAACCCTTATAAAAAAATATTAAAAAAAACCTTTGTATTATTATATTTGAAAATGTTAACAAAATTTAAAAAAATAATAACACATAAATATTTAAAAAAATATGAAAACTAACTATAAATATTGAAAATGAACACCAGTTATAAGGTAGTATTTTATAATTTAATGAGACTGTGGGTGTTTTGCAAACAAATTTTTCTAACTTATTTGGGCCGAAAACCGGTTCACCATTTATCATGACTCTTTGGTAAAATAAGTTAGAGGGCTTAATTGCTAGCATTTTAGAAATAAGTTGGAATTTAGAAATTCTAACATTTAATTTTAAACTTATTCTATTTTCTCGATATATGTAATATATAATATTCTTCAAAATCATATATCTTTTGATCCGTTCATTAGAAAATTGATATGTATATATCAAATTTATCTACTCATCGAGATCTATCCATTGATATATATATATATATATATATATATATATATATATATACATATATATATATATATTATTTCACTTTTATCAATAAAATATTATTTTCCCTCCTCTTTCCAATTGTTTCCCTCTTTTTTTGTTCTTGCTTGCTTCCTTTTATTTATTATTTAATAATATAAGGATCAATTATAAGGAAGCTTGTTGGAATTGTCATACCTTAAAATATCCTAAATCATTAAGAGCCTAATATTTTATAATAAATATCCTAAATCACTAAGAGCCTAATATTTTATAATATTTATAAGGAAAACACAAAGATGCTGTTGGAATTGCTTTAAGTTACTCATTTTAAGGTAAGTCAAACGGGCCTTATATATATATCGTAACTTATTATCTATTTATCTCGTATCTAATAAAATTATTTGAAAAATAATAAAAATCCGGATTAGATAGGGCAGGTACTAGGTAGTACCGTAGTAGTAGTAGGTACTAGCTAGTAGTAAGCTTGACAGAATGCTAGTCTGCCTCTAGAGTGTCAACAGTACACTGTAGAATACTAGAATGCTACACCTACACATGCACATACATATCCACACATGACACAACTCGAGGCAAAAATTGGACTGTATTATTTCTACTGTCTAGTTGTCTATTCAACCTTTTCCAGAAAATAGGATAAGTTGTACTCCCATCGTTCCGAAATTTTTTTCATATTTTGATTTTTTATATTATTTATTATAAATTGTTGAGTACTAATTTATACATAATTTATAAAAAAACATAATCATAAAAAAATACACATTGATAAACGTATCCAATTCAAACAGAAATATGATATCTTCCTCTTTCAAACATACCGAAATATCTTCCTCTTTCAAATATAGATATCTTCATTTAACCGTTAGCTCTTTTTATTATGAACCAAAATCAACATTTCGTTGACAAAATTTATTAATAACTTAAACTAAAATTGGGTTTTATGAATGAATTTGAGCTTTACTAAAATTGATTTTTTTTAATTTAAATAATTATAGAATAATTATAAAGAATCTAGAAATTTGTAAATGGATAAGAGCATCTCCAAGGCTCACCCCCTTCCCTATATCAGTCTACGTGGCATCATTTAGGGAACCAAAACTGAAAAATCACTCTCTAATGGTACAACCCCTTACCAAAAAAATTTAGGGGAGGAGAGAGGTTCCCTACATGTAGGGGGAGGAGAGAGGCTCCCTATCTTGCCAAGTCATTTGTCAAGTCATTTTCTTCATCTCCATTAAATTCAGAATCATCACATTAAATTCAGAATCATCAAATTTATGGCCAAACTCAAAAACCGAAGTCAAATTAAAATTTTACCCAGAATTTTTTTATATCAAAATCGATGAATTTATATATCACTAGATAGCTCCCGAATTATAGAACACACACATATATAAATCACTAATTTTGAATGTATAGATTTAAAGATATGAATTTTAGAAGTTTAGGAATATATGGAACCGATATATTTTAAATTTCAAAATATTAATTAAATGTTACTTTTGAATTATAGGGAACCGATATAGGGAATACCGTTGGAGTAAAACAGTTTTTTGGTACCCTATATTTTAAGGAATGATTATTTTATTATATTTTAGGGGTTGAAGATGAGGAATGGCATTGGTGTGGGACATAAGCGCGTAAAGCATGGGCTTGGTTGTATAGGTGAACGTGTAGCTTGAACTTGGGAAGTTAAACCAAGACACACTTGGTTACATCAAAGAGGAGCAAAAGGTTGCGAGAGTTGTGCAGCCTTTTTTAACACTGTGATGCTTACAAAACATTGTATCTATCTATGTTTATTAAAGAATCCATTTTCCTTCACGCGCGCCGATACTGTGCAGTCTTTGTTCTGACGTGCAAGTAAAGGAGGCAAATTTGCAGGCACCTTATTTTGAATACTTTTTGTTCACTCTGCTTTCGAGAGTGACAAGATATACTAGGCGTTGCAAAGACATAGTAGTAGTAGTATATTTGAATGTATCAGGACCCCGGAGTGAGTGATAGAGTAGATTATGAATAAATTAATAATATTTAAAATTTATCCTTTTTTTTTTAAACTATTTAAAATTTATCCTTGAATGTTAGTAGTCATTGATAATTATAAATATTTAAATTAAATAATTAAATCAAAAAAAAGTATAGGATAAATAAATAAAATCAAGACTAACCAAATTCTTAATGTTTCGATTATATAATACTCCCTTGTTTCACAAAATATTTCCCCTTTTGACTTTTGACACTATTCATTCATTATAAGCAATTGAATACTAACTTACGCATAATTTATAAGATAAAATATAGTCATGGATGATTTTGTTTGATTCGTATTTGTGAGTACTTTAATATAGTGAAGTTTTTATATTTAATACTAATACGAAATTGAAGATATTAACGAACAAAATTGAGCGTTGACAAACGTGTTTAGTCAAAGTGGAAAACGTTTTTTTAGAAGGGAGGGAGTAGTATAGATAGATTGAAATAGGC
Source organism: Saposhnikovia divaricata (assembly GCA_036435485.1). Lineage (NCBI taxonomy): Eukaryota > Viridiplantae > Streptophyta > Magnoliopsida > Apiales > Apiaceae > Saposhnikovia > Saposhnikovia divaricata. Next base: position 19,261,742 of record CM071599.1, on the reverse strand, counting down.
TTATCCCGCATCCAATCCCATGTAATCTATCTATACTATATTATTATAAGCGAAACAGAGTATAATTGGTCGGTTAACACCTTCCCAAATTTTGCTAACACCATACAAAAATGAAAAAATAAATTAAAATACATATAAAATATAATTTGACAAAAGATAAACCACATATTTAACTTAATAACAAACTGTTTTAATTACACTCCAATTAATATTCAATTACATACTCTTTTTGGTTATATTTGAGTTAAAATTCTTCAACTACACCCAACTTTTTTAGACTCTTTCAATTACTTGAAAACCAAATATTTTCAAAATTATTTTTAATAATTTTAATATCACATATTTATTAACAAATTTACAACAAATTATAAATCAACAAATTGAAAACAAACTAAAACTATATATAATAAACAATAAAAATTTCACACAATTACAAATTAATATTAAATTATATTTTAAACAAATACGGAGTATTACATTATGCATTATTATGGAATCATAATTTGAAACAAAAATTTGAGTTTAAGTATATACGATACTTCCATTTATATTTATATTATTATGACAAAATATAGTCATAATTCGAATAATATATCATATAATTAAACAATTATTATTTAATAATATATATTATGCCAATATTATATTAAGTAATATATGAGATAAATAATTATTAAAAAATAAATAAATAATTATTTAATTTTAAGAAAGCCGTGCATCGCACGGGTTAGAGGTTAATATTACTAGAAAAATCAAATTCTAGAATTGTAGCAAATAATAGATACGTCACAGACAATTTCAAAACCTGGTAGCAGTGCGATCCAATTAAGATATTTTTTAAAAAAAATTATTGAATCGGAAATTAATTGTCAAAATTAACTAAATTATGATTGGGATGTACAGTACTCTTAACACATTTTTACATCCATGGTCATACAAAACATTTTGTTCTTTTTTGACGGATCAACTTAATCATTGACTGAAATTTTTATTTATAATATAATTAAAAATTAAAAAAAAATATATTGTTAAAATATACATTTAAAATGTAAATTTCAATTTTCAAATTTAATAATTGAATTTTTTTAATAAATAGTTAAAAAATAATCAATTTAATTACTAAATTTTTTAAAAAAACATGTAAAATGGGACACATGAAATATTAACAGAAGACTAACTACAATGACAAATTTTCGGCATGGATCGAAAGAGGCTTCATAATTCAAAGTAGCCCTGCTCGGGAGTTATGACTCACAGCAATCCCAAGAGACTAGCTATATGAATTCCTAAATTAAAATTTAAAAAATTTGGTTTAATTTTACACTTTAACAATATTCTGAGTGATTCCTCTTTGATTCCTTATTTTTAAGATATTCATAATCCTCCCTTATTTCATTTTCATTAATAAAATATTCATTTCTCTTCTTTTTTTTATTATAATAATAAGAAGCACATATAAGAAATATCATTATAATAATCACTCCTAAACTTACTCTAAATTACTAAAAGAACTATTTTTTCTAATATTTTTACAAAGAATCGGTTAGAGTTCTTTTTTAAGTTACAAGTAGGGGTGAGCAACGGTTCCGAACCGAACCGAACCGGAACCGGTGGAACCGGGAACCGAATTTCAGAAATTTTGAGAACCGAACCGAAACCATTTATGTAGTAGAACCGAACCGGATAATAAATTACGGTTCGGTTCGGGTCAGAACCGAAAGAACCGTCCAAACAACAATTTTCATACTAAAATTTAAAATTTGAAATTTGAAAAGAAAATAAACATACTATTTCATCCAAAATCCAAACAACAAATGTCTACTATAGCTAAAAGGACCAAAAATAGCATAATTCCAGTTTATACAAAAACTAGCAGTCTACTACTAGAATGCAGTTGCATCATGCATGGTAATTGCTTCACTTGCTTGCTACATATAGTATAAAATATATATTTTTTATTTGTATGTATATATATACGGTTCGGTTCGATTCTTACGGTTTTTCTTGGAAGAGAACCGGAACCGAACCGGGAACTAAAATTCTATAAAAATTAGAACCGAACCGGAACCAAATTACAAAATTATAGAACCAGAACCAGATTTTTCCCCCGATTCGGTTCGGTTCCCGATTCCGAACCGGAAAATGCTCACTACTAGTTACAAGGAGTCAAAGAGTCTTTTCTTTTTGTCAGAATTTATATTGGGATGTTGAAGTTTATTTTTGAATGGGCTGGGCTCATCCACTAGTCCAGTGATTTTGCTTTGTTATGTAAGGTTGTAGTCTGTCTTTTGTTGGATGTTTTAAGGTCCGTAGTTGGAGAAGGTTAAGGTGATTGACAGCTTCGGCTCGGCCCAGATGCGTAATGATTGGATTTCTAGCTTTTTAAATCACAAAAAGGGATCACTTCAAAAAATTCATAAAAAAGACAAATACTTGACACAAAAATATAATAGATGTCCTGATTTTTTTTTGAAACCTAATAGATGTCCTAATTTAGCATAAGGGATATGTTAAAAAAAATTAATTTACCTTTTTAACAACTATTTTACAAATAAATTCAAGTAAATTTTTTTGTAGAAAATATTTAATGACATATTTTAATGCTTTAAGCCTTTTCCATATTATATCCTTATATATAATAAGTATAAGAGGGATATTATCCAAATTTTATATCCTTATATATAATAAGCATAAGAGGGATCTTATCCAAATTTTTGGTCTGGTCACTGTACTACCAGAAATCATATGATCCGTTGGATTAAAAATATAATATCAAGATTAGATTATATTAAAAAAAATTATAATCTAAAAAGGATATAATTAGAAAAGTTTGTATTAGATGGCATCGTGTTAATGTCCGTCCTATGGCTACTCGAGTTTGGGTTCAAAAACCGCCTTGTACGCCAGCTGATACTTCAGAGACAGTTGTTGCTCCAACCTCTTCTGTAGATCATGAGGAGCCCTTGACACAAGAAGTAAAAGATGACAATCCTACAGAGCCAAAATCTTGTAATGAAACCATTAACCCTGAGAACACTGACCAAGGGAGGTGGACTGAAGTTCGGTCAAAACGGAAGCTTTGTCTTCCCCTTCAACGTCTGTGGGCTCTCCTTCCCCCATGCTTTTAAAAGTGTGTTTGTTGATGAGGTTGAAAATAAGATGAAGAGTAAACCTTTGAGAGCTATGCGTGGTAGGACTAAGAGTGCAAAACAAGCTTTGGGGAGCCCTCCCCTACAATCGTAATCATTTTTTTTATGATGATTGATTTTTGTTCTTTCAACGTTCGTGGCCTTAATAATAAATGTGATTTTGTCAAGGATTTCATTTACTCGAATAAATCATCCTTCATTGGCCTTTTGGAAACTCGTGTTCAAGCGAACGTTGCAAAGAAAATATCTTTAGAGATTTCCCCTAGTTTTAGGTGGCATTTTAATTATAACCAACACCAGGGAGACCGTGTTTGGCTGGGTTGGAACCCGTCCTTTTGGAATTTGCCTGTTGTTTCCTCATCAACACAACAAATTTCGTGCTCTGTCACGCTTCTTCATTGTAATTTGAAGTTTTTCAACTCTTTTGTCCATGGGCATAACACAGCCTTAGAGAGGAGGCTGCTTTGGGAGGAGTTAGCTGGTCTTTCTACCGTGATTAACGATGATCCTTGGGTTATTAGTGAGGATTTTAATGCTTGTATCAGTATTGATGAAAAGAAAGGGGGTGTTGAGAGATGGACCTCGGGTATGAGTGATTTCAAAGACCTTATTATGTCTCTGGGCCTTACTGATTTGCGGGGTACTGGGCATTTTTTTACTTGATGGGATAGTAGCGTCATTTGCCCTAAATTTCAAAAATTGGATTGAATCCTTGTTAATCCTTCATGGCATAGTTTTTTTCGAAATTCAACAGCCAATTTCCTGGCTCGTGGTCTCTCCGACCATTGTCCAGCTGCTACGAATCTTGGTTTAGAAATTAGAAAGCATCCAATGCCGTTCCAGTTCTTTAACTATCTGCTGGACAACCCTGATTTCCTGCCTAAAGTGATTGAAGCCTGGTCTATCCATGTCGAAGGTGATCCGTGGTTTATCTTAACTACTAACCTCAAATGTGTAAAGGATGCGATAATATCTCTGAACAGGAAGGTAGGGAATCTCCACCTTCAGGTTGAGCATGATAGGGAGGCTCTTCTTTCATTCCAGAATCGAATGTCTACTACTAGTGAGGACTTTTTGACTGAGAAAGGCCTTATAGAGTCTTATTCAAAAGCCCTTCAAGACGAGGAGTGTTTACTTAAGCAAAAGGTTAGGGTTAAATGGTTGAAAAATGGCGACTCTAATAACAAATTCTTCTATCCTTCGTGTCGTGGAAAGTGGAACACCAATAAAATCCTCTCTCTTACTGATGCTAATGGTGACATCAAAGTGATTCATGAAGACATGTCTGAAGTAGCCATCTCATACTTTAATGGTATCCTGGGTAATAATGTGGAGGTCCAAGATATTTATAACGCCTTAGAAATTTCAGAATATTTAATCACTAAAAGTTATTTAGTTTATATAAAATAAATTATGTGGTGTGTGAATTGGTTGAGGAAGTATTATATTGTGGAATAATATTTGGAAGTCAGATTGATGTTTTATATGTGTTATGTAAGCCCGACTATTTTAATTATGTTTTTGGGATTTATTTCCTATTTAAATTGCGTTATATTTACCTTCTGTGAATTTTATAAAATTCTCGGAATTAGCAGAAATCCTGAAATCTTTTTCATTATTGATTTTATTAGTTTACATGACTTTTAAAAATATTGGGTGAATTCTTTTTGGGTTTCAAGGATTTTAAATTGATTTTACGAATTATTGTCCAATTTAATGGTTTAATCTTGTAAAAATCATATTTAATTCGTTTTAAATCCTAAAAATATTTTAAAAATATGTGAGTGATGGTAATTTTATATTCTTCATTTAATATTTTAAAATTTTAATGTTTCACTCATTTTTTTTCTTTATATATATTTGATTTCGATTTTTAGAAGAGATTATATCTATTTTCAGTAAGTGTAATTATTAAACCATTCTATTTTTTTTTCCCCAAATTCCTTTATAACCCAATCCCTAGTTTTTTCTAATTAAGCAACATCACTACTTCGGTTCTGGAAGCCTCCCGAGTTCTTATTTTTCTTAATATACACTCGACTCTCTCTCTCTCAATTACCTCTCAAATATCTCTCCCTAATTCCTCTCTCAACTCTTCCTCTCCCTCTTTTGCGAGTTTCCCTCTCTATACTACTTGTTCTCCCTCGATTATGCTTCGAGTGTGATGTATTGAAGGGTCGTGTTGCAATCGAACCACCTCTCCCTCTCTATAACTAGTTCGGGTAATGTGTGGATGTGTGCAAAGCTACCTATGTGTGTGTTAAGAGTTGTGTGTGTATGTGATGCTGCGTGCGTGCGTGTGTGTGTGGCCCTTGTGTTGCTGCGTTTGGATGGTCGAGTATGTGTGCAGTTTGTGTGAATTCACATTATATATATATGGCCGAGAGAATAATACGAATTTGGGGTTTTCAATTCTTGCTTGACTCAGTTGTTGTGTTGTGCGAAGTGGGTGGTCAAGGGGTGTTGAAGCACCTGCTTTGGGAGCTCCATCTGCGCGCCTCTACTTTGCCAGCGATGGCTCCTTTTAATTGTTGTTCGGTTTCTATGAATTGCTGATTTTAATGGTTTAATTACCTGAGATATGTGATGAAGCTTATGTGAATTTCGTGGTTCTGTTTAACTATAACTTGATGCTCCTGTGTAGTTAATTTCGAGAAATCATTTGTTAAATGGTTCGTATAAAAAAAAAAAAAAATTTGTGTAGAGCTTCGAGTTGGAAACCCGATACGGGCACCCTCGAAACTTTGCCCCATCGACAATGATATTATTAATAAATTGAGTCGATGGTAATTGGCGATGATGATTATTTTCTGAGCCAAAAATTATTTAATATTTAATATTTGTTATTTATCTAATCAATTGTAATTTAATATCCAATTAGTACTACTTACTTAAATTGTACCAGATTGTGAATCGGTGAATTGGAATGTGAATTGGGATTGATTAATAATTATGGATTCGATTGGTATTTATAATTGTGTTGGTTGTGTCGGCTGTATCCCGACTGGCAGTCCCCCGTATAAAGGGGGTGCCGTCAAATTTTTTAAAATATATTAAAATCATTTCTTGATGATGAGTATGTATAATTATTTAACTTATACGAGTTGTGAGTCGGGCTTCATATTTTAAAATCTATGTGGTATGTGCTTACGTGGTTATATGATTAAATACTTTTGTCTGTAGTTTATGTATTGATATTATATGATTAAATAAACATAAATTAGGGAACTATTCGCAGGGGTAGACTAGTGGAATGTTTATATTGATTAGCGAGTATTAAACAGGATTCTGAAATAGTGTTATATTGTGTGTAGATTCCGTGGATAAAGGGAAGGCTAAAGCTGAGGACGTAAAGACGCTTCGGATTCTGTGATTTTCTATTTAAGGCAAGTAAATTGCTTCAATTACCTTTCAAATGAGTTATGATTATAAAAACCTGATTCATATGTTTATTTAAATCACTCTTGCTATAATTGTTCTGTTAATTTCCCGAAATTGCGAATACATAATGGTTATACCCCAAATTGATTCTACTGAATTGTTGATTCTTTTAGTGAATTGATTACATCCATATCCCTTGCAAGCATATTGTTCCACCTCTCTTTTAAGTAAACCGCTTCACTTATATTTCCAGCGAATTATGATTATCATAACTTGATTCTTATGTAATTGATTTATCCTTGATATAATTGCTCTGATAATTTCCATTAATTATGAATATTCAATTGTTATACCCCAGGTTGACTATATCGTTTTTGTTAATCCTTTTTGTGACTTGACTTAAATCAATACCCCTTTTTGCCATATCGAACTTGTTGATATTTAATTCAGAGATTACCCAACCTTGTTTTATTTGGTGAAATTGAGATGTTAACCTGGAACGAAAGTGTCCAGGGTGTTTGGCAGTTGAGGTAGTCGATTGTTCCGACACCTAATGTTTAGTTAGGATTGGACTGTTAGTTTTTTTAAAATGTGGACCGTAAGGGTCGGACCAGATTCGTGGTCAGAAATGATTAAGGCCAATGTGTGCCGTGGATCCATTAAAGGACATTGCTGTGTGCGTTTGTCCGGGGTTAGTGCGTGACTGATCAGCAGCCTAACCTTATAATTGTTTTTATTACAAAAATGCATGATAGTCCAATCCTCTTCTATTTTATGATTCAGACAAAAGATGAACCTTTAATTGAGCTATATATATTGTTGATTGTTAATTCTTGAAAATCTTGCAGACATATCAGTTGTTGATGTTTTAATTTCATACATATATACTTGCTGAGCGTTTTGGCTCACTTGCTTGCTAATTCTGTTTCCTCAGCTAAGCCAGGAGATGTCTAGAAGAAGTGGCCCGTCGGGTTGGGGTAGTCACCGAGGCAGTCAGAGGGTCGAGGCGGTTGGTTGGGTAGTGACATATACCTTGGTTTATATTATGTCTGTATTTGTAGGCAGATTATCATATTTATTGGGTTGTATATTATTTGATTAAGTTCTGGGTTGTAATAGCTATTGATAGTTGTTTCATACAGTGACCTGTGTGCGGTCTGGGTTGATTTGGTTTTATTTCCTTATGGTTTAGTATATCTTGTGCATGTGGACTGTTTTAGTTATACTTAGTTGCTTGAGCAGGTGATTAGTCCGGTTTATGATTACATCATGCCGAAATTTCTAAAATTTCTCCTATACCAATGTTTAATTGAATATAAGAGTTTATAATATTATTGTTGGCTAGTGAGGGTGTTACAAGTTGGTATCAGAGCCACAGGTCACAGTCACTGAAACAATTAGGTGGGGACTCGGGGTAGAGTTATAGGAAAGGCTAGGATGGTTTCGTGAGAGACAGGAAGTCTAATTATATTATATATATATGTATATGTATACTTCAGGCACCTGCTTCTGGTTCCGATTCAGACCCGGACGAGGATCCGGAAGGAGGGGCTTCTGTACCGCAGCAGATTTCCCCAGGGGTTATGCAGCCGTTCGTAGGATCGCAGGGCTCAGTGAATGGGCCAGCATACCAGTATACTCCTCAGCCTGTCCCATATCATGTGTACGAGCGAGTGGCCCGAGAGAGGGACTATCTCTTAGGGCAGATGGCAGAGTGGAGGGCTATGAGGGCTGGGGAGGAGGATCGGGCTAGAGATAGAGATAGAGCGGTGGCTGAGCTGGAGGATGTCCGGAGGCAAGTACGAGCTCTTAGACGTGTTGTCATTAGGCGGGGACGGATGAGATCCCGAGATGAGCCGGCATTTGTGATGCAGCAGGTGACCCTAGGTCTGGTGACGGCAGAGCTGGAGAGCATTTTGGGATCAGCTTGGCGGGGAGAGTCGGATGACGATGATGACCAGTGATGATTAGGGTAGTATGATGATGTGGTATTTAGAGGCACGTTATGGTGGTAGTAGTACGTCAGGATCTGCAGTACGACCAGTTTTGTTGTATATATCTGTTGTACTGTGACTAGATGTTAGCAGTCTTCTCTTTTAGTATTATGTTGTACCCTTATCGAAGCGTTGTTCTTACGCTTGTATCAGATCTATCTATATATGTCATTATCACTTTCGCAGAACTGTGTTAAATTTCCTTATACTGTCATTTACTTAAGCATCTTATTTACTGCTCGTTTTATATTTACTTTCAGCACCATTTCCTTCTAGCATTGTTTTTACTTTCGATACCATGTTGATCTTAGCACTATGACTATTGTTTCTTTATGGTACCTACTGAACGTCTGTGAATACCTTGTGTAACCTTGGATTGATATCCTATTGCGTCCTGTGAATGAGTTGTTGATCGGAATTTTGGTTGGAGATCTTGAATTACTCTTCAGCAATATATGCACTGTTTGTTTAAGTTGGATCATTTTGAGCTATTATTTTCTGAACCTGAATCTAATGTAATTGTTCATTGATTTCAGAAATATGCCACCCAAAAAGAAGAAACAAAATACCCGAACCCCCGATCAGGGGGAGCAAGCTAATCCACCTCCTGTTGGTCAGATGGACCCTGCCTTAGCACAAATATTACAAACTCTTGTTCAGCAGACTGCTACTCTGGCACAGCAACAGCAGCAATTACAGCAGCAATTGTTGGCACAACAGCAACAACAGCAACAACAGCAACAACAGCAGCAGCAGCAGCCACCTGTTCCTCCGGTGGTTACTTTTAAGTCTTTCCAGGCAGTAAAACCTCCTGAGTTTAAAGGGACAGCGGACCCGGTGGAGGCGAGATCTTGGTTAAAGGAGATGGAAAAAGCCATTGCACTGGTGGGGGTCCCAGCAGACAAACAAACTGAATATGTAAGTTATTTCTTGAAGAATGAAGCTACTTACTGGTGGGAGTCGGTGAAGATGTTGGAAGCTACTGAGGTGATTCCTTGGGAGAGGTTCACAGAGCTATTTTTGGAAAAGTATTTCCCCGACTATATGAAAGACCAGATGGAGATGAAGTTTTTGGAGCTGAAACAAGGGAAAATGTCGGTGACAGAATATGAAACCAAGTTTACGGAACTAGCTAGGTTTGCTCCGGCCTATGTGGATACGGAAAGGAAGAAGGCTAAGAGGTTTCAACAAGGATTGAAACCGTGGATTCGTACTAAACTAGCAGTTTTGGAGTTGGAGACTTATGCAGCAGTGGTGCAAAAGGCCATGATAGCTGAAGGGGAAAGCGAATTATACTTCAAGGAAAAAGAAGGAAAGAAAAGGAAGGTTGGGTCAATGGGGGAACGACAAGAGCAAGGCAGTTCTCATAATGTGCCAAATAAAAAGCCAGGATTCCAGCCAGGAAAGTATGGGAACCCTAAGAAGCCGGGATCAGGGAATGGGGGCCAAGGAAATAGAATTCAAGATGCGAGTCAACAGAAATTGGTTAGGCCACCCTTGGCAGAATGCAAAACTTGTGGGAAGAGGCATCCGGGGGTGTGTACAAAGTTGGAGGTGACGTGTTTCAAATGTAATAAAAAAGGTCATTATGCTCGGGAATGCAAGGCAGGAATTGTGTGTCACCGTTGTGGGAAGCCAGGGCATATAATGAAAGACTGTAAAGTACCTGTAGTGAAACCTCCAGTTCTGGCTAATCCAATACTGCAAGCAATTGAAGCACCCCCAACATCAAGTATCAGACCAGTGGCGAGGACTTTCAACATGACTCTGAACGAAGCTATTAAGAATTCGGATGTGGTAGCAGGTACGCTCCCTGTAAATTCTGTTCAAGCTAAAGTGTTAATTGATTCCGGAGCTACGAAATCCTTTATATCCAAAGAATTTGTTCAAAAGTTAAATTGTGAGGTATGCATGTTACGTGAGGCTATAGTTATAGAAATAGCTAATTCAGAACGAATTCCGGTTACTCAAGTGTGTCCCCGATGCAAGATTGATATTTCAGGGCATTGTTTCTACGCTAATTTGATACCATTTCAGTTAGGTGAATTTGATGTTATCTTAGGAATGGATTGGTTAACAGAAAATAATGCCCAAATTGATTGTAAGAATAAGAAGGTGATCCTTAAACCCTCTGATAATGTAGAAGTTACCTTTAAGGGTCAGAGGCAGACTAGGAGATTTTTGTCGATCATTCAAACAAAGAGGTTGTTGAGGCAAGGATGCGAGGGCTATATGGCTTATGTCATGGATACTAGTCTAGAGGTGCCTAAGATAGAGGAAATTCCAGTGGTGAATGAATTTCTTGATGTTTTTCCGGATGAACTTCCCGGTTTACCTCCGGATAGAGAAATAGAATTTACCATCGATTTAGCCCCAGGAACTGAACCAGTGTCAAAGGCTCCCTATCGAATGGCACCTGTAGAGATGAAGGAATTGGCAGTTCAATTGCAAGACCTTCTGGAGAAAGGTATTATTAGACCTAGTGTATCGCCGTGGGGAGCTCCGGTATTATTTGTAAAGAAGAAGGATGGAAGTATGAGACTGTGTATCGATTATCGGGAACTAAATAAGTTGACCATTAAGAATAAATACCCTTTGCCAAGAATTGATGATTTATTCGATCAACTGAAAGGAGCAACTTGTTTCTCGAAGATTGATTTGCGGTCAGGATATTTTCAATTAAAGATTAGACCGGAAGACGTTCCAAAAACAGCGTTTCGGACTAGGTATGGGCACTACGAGTTCTTAGTGATGGCCTTTGGGTTAACTAATGCACCAGCAGCGTTCATGGACCTAATGAATAGAGTCTTCAAGAAATATTTGGATAAGTTTGTGATTGTGTTTATAGATGATATTTTGATATACTCGAAGACCGAAGAAGAGCATGCAGGGCATTTGAGAATAGCCTTAGAAACGTTGAGGAAAGAGAAATTGTATGCGAAGTTTTCCAAATGTGAGTTTTGGTTGAAAGAAGTGCAGTTTTTAGGGCATGTCATCAGCAGTGAAGGGATTAAGGTGGATCCTGCTAAAATTGAAGCCGTAATGAATTGGGACAGACCTAAAACACCCACAGAGGTTCGAAGTTTCTTAGGATTGGCGGGATATTATCGAAGATTTGTTCAAGACTTTGCGAAAATAGCCACCCCACTAACAAAGTTGACAAGGAAGAATGAAAAGTTTGTGTGGAATGGGAAGTGTGAAGAAAGTTTCCAGGAATTGAAGAAGAGATTGGTGACTGCACCTGTATTGACACTACCAGATGAAAAGGGAAATTTTGTGATTTACAGTGATGCATCTCACAAAGGTTTGGGATGTGTACTAATGCAGCACGGAAAGGTAATTGCTTACGCTTCGAGACAATTGAAACCTCACGAGCAGAAATATCCTACTCATGACTTAGAATTAGCCGCGATTGTTTTCGCCTTGAAGATTTGGAGACATTATCTGTATGGGGAAAAGTGTGAAATTTACACGGACCACAAGAGTTTAAAATATATTTTCACCCAGAAGGAGTTAAATATGAGACAGAGAAGATGGTTGGAATTACTCAAGGATTATGAGTGTACCATCAACTATCATCCTGGGAAGGCGAACGTGGTGGCGGACGCTTTAAGTAGGAAGGAGAAAATCAGTATGTTGACAATGCCTGAGGAATTATACAAAGAGTTTGAAAGATTGGAGATAGAGGTGTGTATGCCTGCAGGTAGTACAGATACGGTGTACACTATGACGTTTCAGCCAGAATTATTAGAAAAGATTCGCAGATGCCAGGAGGAAGTCATGAGCGGAGATGTGAACAAGTTAACAGGTGAGGAAATATGCACACAGGTAGATGACAAGGGGATATTAAGATTTTCTTCACGTATTTGGATACCCAATGTGACAGAGTTGAAGAATGAGATCCTACAGGAAGCCCACAGTTCAAAGTATTCGATTCATCCAGGAAGTACGAAAATGTACCGAGACTTGAAAAGAAATTTCTGGTGGCCGGATATGAAGAGAGATATTGTTGAATGGGTAAGTAAGTGTTTGACCTGTCAGAAAGTAAAAGCAGAACATCAAAGGCCAAGTGGGATGCTACAACCATTAGAGATTCCCGAGTGGAAATGGGAACATATTGCAATGGACTTTGTGGTTGGATTGCCAAGGACGAGAGCTAATCATGATGCTATCTGGGTAATTGTTGATCGATTAACGAAATCTGCGCACTTCCTTCCGATAAATGAAAGGTTCTCATTAGACAAATTGGTCCACATATACATAAAAGAGATCGTGGTGCGACACGGAGTACCAGTATCAATAGTCTCAGATCGAGATCCAAGATTTAATTCAAGATTCTGGAGAAGTTTTCAAGAATGCTTGGGCACCGAATTAAAAATGAGTACTGCATACCATCCTCAAACTGATGGCCAGAGTGAAAGAACGATTCAAACAATTGAAGATATGCTCCGAGTTTGTGCATTGGATTTTGCAGGAAGTTGGGATGAACACTTGCCGTTAGTGGAGTTTTCATACAATAATAGCTTTCATGCAAGTATCGGTATGCCGCCGTATGAAGCGTTATATGGACGAAAGTGTCGATCTCCAGTATATTGGGAAGAAGTTGGCGAGCGAAAGATACTCGGACCTGAGTTGGTTCAGCAAACCAAGGAAGTAGTTCAACTTATTCAGAAACGGTTAGTGACGGCTCAGAATCGACAGAAAAAGTATGCTGATTTGGCCAGAAAGAATATGGAGTTCGAAGAAGGAGAACAAGTACTGTTGAAAGTGTCTCCGTGGAAAGGATTGGTAAGATTTGGCAAGAAAGGAAAATTAAGTCCAAGATTTGTTGGGCCTTTTGAGGTATTGAAGAAAGTCGGGAAAGTCGCCTACGAGTTAGCTTTACCGCCTCATATGCAGCATATCCATAACGTGTTCCATGTATCCATGCTTAAGAAATACCATCTGGATTCTAAACATGTCATTGAATATGAGCCGATAGAGATTCAGCCAGATTTATCATATGTGGAGCAGCCCATCAAAATACTAGATCGAAAAGAAAAGGTTTTGAGGAATAAAACAATTCCTATGGTAAGAGTTTTGTGGAGAAACCCCAAGGTGGAAGAATCAACTTGGGAGTTGGAAAGCGATATGCTGGAGAATTATCCTCAATTATTCTCTTAGGTGAGATTCTGGGGACAGAATCCTTTTAAGGGGGGAAGGTTATAACGCCTTAGAAATTTCAGAATATTTAATCACTAAAAGTTATTTAGTTTATATAAAATAAATTATGTGGTGTGTGAATTGGTTGAGGAAGTATTATATTGTGGAATAATATTTGGAAGTCAGATTGATGTTTTATATGTGTTATGTAAGCCCGACTATTTTAATTATGTTTTTGGGATTTATTTCCTATTTAAATTGCGTTATATTTACCTTCTGTGAATTTTATAAAATTCTCGGAATTAGCAGAAATCCTGAAATCTTTTTCATTATTGATTCTATTAGTTTACATGACTTTTAAAAATATTGGGTGAATTCTTTTTGGGTTTCAAGGATTTTAAATTGATTTTACGAATTATTGTCCAATTTAATGGTTTAATCTTGTAAAAATCATATTTAATTCGTTTTAAATCCTAAAAATATTTTAAAAATATGTGAGTGATGGTAATTTTATATTCTTCATTTAATATTTTAAAAATTTAATGTTTCACTCATTTTTTTTCTTTATATATATTTGATTTCGATTTTTAGAAGAGATTATATCTATTTTCAGTAAGTGTAATTATTAAACCATTCTATTTTTTTTTCCCCAAATTCCTTTATAACCCAATCCCTAGTTTTTTCTAATTAAGCAACATCACTACTTCGGTTCTGGAAGCCTCCCGAGTTCTTATTTTTCTTAATATACACTCGACTCTCTCTCTCTCAATTACCTCTCAAATATCTCTCCCTAATTCCTCTCTCAACTCTTCCTCTCCCTCTTTTGCGAGTTTCCCTCTCTATACTACTTGTTCTCCCTCGATTATGCTTCGAGTGTGATGTATTGAAGGGTCGTGTTGCAATCGAACCACCTCTCCCTCTCTATAACTAGTTCGGGTAATGTGTGGATGTGTGCAAAGCTACCTATGTGTGTGTTAAGAGTTGTGTGTGTATGTGATGCTGCGTGCGTGCGTGTGTGTGTGGCCCTTGTGTTGCTGCGTTTGGATGGTCGAGTATGTGTGCAGTTTGTGTGAATTCACAGTATATATATATGGCCGAGAGAATAATACGAATTTGGGGTTTTCAATTCTTGCTTGACTCAGTTGTTGTGTTGTGCGAAGTGGGTGGTCAAGGGGTGTTGAAGCACCTGCTTTGGGAGCTCCATCTGCGCGCCTCTACTTTGCCAGCGATGGCTCCTTTTAATTGTTGTTCGGTTTCTATGAATTGCTGATTTTAATGGTTTAATTACCTGAGATATGTGATGAAGCTTATGTGAATTTCGTGGTTCTGTTTAACTATAACTTGATGCTCCTGTGTAGTTAATTTCGAGAAATCATTTGTTAAATGGTTCGTATAAAAAAAAAAAAAAAAAAAAAAAATTTGTGTAGAGCTTCGAGTTGGAAACCCGATACGGGCACCCTCGAAACTTTGCCCCATCGACAATGATATTATTAATAAATTGAGTCGATGGTAATTGGCGATGATGATTATTTTCTGAGCCAAAAATTATTTAATATTTAATATTTGTTATTTATCTAATCAATTGTAATTTAATATCCAATTAGTACTACTTACTTAAATTGTACCAGATTGTGAATCGGTGAATTGGAATGTGAATTGGGATTGATTAATAATTATGGATTCGATTGGTATTTATAATTGTGTTGGTTGTGTCGGCTGTATCCCGACTGGCAGTCCCCCGTATAAAGGGGGTGCCGTCAAATTTTTTAAAATATATTAAAATCATTTCTTGATGATGAGTATGTATAATTATTTAACTTATACGAGTTGTGAGTCGGGCTTCATATTTTAAAATCTATGTGGTATGTGCTTACGTGGTTATATGATTAAATACTTTTGTCTGTAGTTTATGTATTGATATTATATGATTAAATAAACATAAATTAGGGAACTATTCGCAGGGGTAGACTAGTGGAATGTTTATATTGATTAGCGAGTATTAAACAGGATTCTGAAATAGTGTTATATTGTGTGTAGATTCCGTGGATAAAGGGAAGGCTAAAGCTGAGGACGTAAAGACGCTTCGGATTCTGTGATTTTCTATTTAAGGCAAGTAAATTGCTTCAATTACCTTTCAAATGAGTTATGATTATAAAAACCTGATTCATATGTTTATTTAAATCACTCTTGCTATAATTGTTCTGTTAATTTCCCGAAATTGCGAATACATAATGGTTATACCCCAAATTGATTCTACTGAATTGTTGATTCTTTTAGTGAATTGATTACATCCATATCCCTTGCAAGCATATTGTTCCACCTCTCTTTTAAGTAAACCGCTTCACTTATATTTCCAGCGAATTATGATTATCATAACTTGATTCTTATGTAATTGATTTATCCTTGATATAATTGCTCTGATAATTTCCATTAATTATGAATATTCAATTGTTATACCCCAGGTTGACTATATCGTTTTTGTTAATCCTTTTTGTGACTTGACTTAAATCAATACCCCTTTTTGCCATATCGAACTTGTTGATATTTAATTCAGAGATTACCCAACCTTGTTTTATTTGGTGAAATTGAGATGTTAACCTGGAACGAAAGTGTCCAGGGTGTTTGGCAGTTGAGGTAGTCGATTGTTCCGACACCTAATGTTTAGTTAGGATTGGACTGTTAGTTTTTTTAAAATGTGGACCGTAAGGGTCGGACCAGATTCGTGGTCAGAAATGATTAAGGCCAATGTGTGCCGTGGATCCATTAAAGGACATTGCTGTGTGCGTTTGTCCGGGGTTAGTGCGTGACTGATCAGCAGCCTAACCTTATAATTGTTTTTATTACAAAAATGCATGATAGTCCAATCCTCTTCTATTTTATGATTCAGACAAAAGATGAACCTTTAATTGAGCTATATATATTGTTGATTGTTAATTCTTGAAAATCTTGCAGACATATCAGTTGTTGATGTTTTAATTTCATACATATATACTTGCTGAGCGTTTTGGCTCACTTGCTTGCTAATTCTGTTTCCTCAGCTAAGCCAGGAGATGTCTAGAAGAAGTGGCCCGTCGGGTTGGGGTAGTCACCGAGGCAGTCAGAGGGTCGAGGCGGTTGGTTGGGTAGTGACATATACCTTGGTTTATATTATGTCTGTATTTGTAGGCAGATTATCATATTTATTGGGTTGTATATTATTTGATTAAGTTCTGGGTTGTAATAGCTATTGATAGTTGTTTCATACAGTGACCTGTGTGCGGTCTGGGTTGATTTGGTTTTATTTCCTTATGGTTTAGTATATCTTGTGCATGTGGACTGTTTTAGTTATACTTAGTTGCTTGAGCAGGTGATTAGTCCGGTTTATGATTACATCATGCCAAAATTTCTAAAATTTCTCCTATACCAATGTTTAATTGAATATAAGAGTTTATAATATTATTGTTGGCTAGTGAGGGTGTTACAATATTCCTGAGCCATTTATCTACCGGCAGTGTCTGAGATTCAAGCCTTGCTTTTGGAGAGTCCTTTTACTGATAATGATGTGTAGATGATAAGTGGATTTTATATCCACTTGGAGCGTTCCATATCGGCTTAAATTGATTGACTTGGTCTCAAGTTTGTTGTATTTTTGATGTGTTTTGTGTAGTTGTGCAGGGTTCTAGCTATCGGTTAGTATTGGTGTTTCTAATCGATATTAGAGTGGAATTAAGCATTGGAATGAAGATTGGACACTTGTGTTATGCTACCAAGGGGTTACATGTGTCATGGTATTGAAGATGTTAGCTAATGCAAAAGAAACGAAGGAGAAAGGAGTAATTTGTGTAAAATTCGGATTTTCTGGGTAGGTTGCGCAGTCTTCACTGTTTTGGCCATATTTGGAGTTCTAGAAGACAGAATTCAGCGATCTTACAGCTCACGCGAAGCCTGGGAGATTTTCTACAACATTGGATAGATTACAGGCATAGGCTGCGCGGAATGCAGTAGGAGAGGCGCAGGCTGCGCGCCTGAGGGGCAAGTTGCACGCGCGCGTTGCTGAAAAATTACAGTTTTGGCCATATCTTGAGTTCTACATGTCCGTTTTGGACGATCTTACTGTCCACATGAAGATAACGAGATTCTCTATCATTATAAAGTGGTTCAGATGTCCAAATACAACTGGAACGGCCCAGAAATACTGAAGAAAAGTCAGTACGGATTTTCCTTCAAAACCGAATCAGTTTAGGAAACGTATTATGTGCCGAATTGCAGAAATTCAACTTTGACAAGGAAATTGCTATAATTCCTACTTCTAATAAGTATGGTAATTGCTCTGGGTGGCTAGAACATTCCAGAATCAGATCTACACATGGAATTTGCAATTCTATTCTCATTCAAGAAATGAAATTGCCATACTCCTATTCCAACTCTAAAACGGCAATTGCTTGATGGAGAGGCAAATTGGGGCTATAAATACACATCTTGGGGGACATAAAAAAAACACCATTACATATCAATTACTTAGTTTTATTTGTATCTTTTCATACTTTGTTTTTATCATGGTTTCATTAGATCCCATGATGACGAGAGGTTCGATTTTGAACTAATCATTGTCATGGGATTCTAACGGATTTATTTATGGAGCTTTAGTATCTTGATTGCTTTAAAGATCTGTGTGTGATGTATATCTGATATCCTCGTATGGTTATGCTTAATTGTTAGATGCGTAGCTAACATCTAATTTGTTAATCTCTTGTGAAGTAAAAGTGGATCTTGAGATTTAGAACTTGCCATGCTAGCATAGGTTCATGATTGTTTATCAACATGATTCGTAGTATGAGCTAAAAATACTTATATTACCCTGTGTGATCTTTATGGATAACTTGTTCTTCAACCGTCATATTTTCAAATTCTATAGACATATAGGGTCTAAGCATAATTGGTGTCTATTCATCTTCTATCTCTTTTGTGGATGTATGGGTAGTTTGGTATACGTATGCTGACAGGTAGCGTGTACTTGTTTCGTGTTATCCGATCAGATATCATAACCATTGCATATAGTGATTAAAGGTGTCAGATCTAAGCGAAGTATTTAATGAAGTTAGGATTTCATGTTACTCTAGTAAACGTAATTCGATTTCAATTCTCGCTAATTAGTTAATTCTTAGCTGTTAATTTACTTCTTAGTTAATTTAGTTAATTAAACCCAATTTGTTATTTGTCTTAGCAGTGAGTAATAACCATACATTGTTGCATAGGTACAATAACTGAATTAAAACCATAACCAGATCTCTGTGGGAACGAACTCAACTTTATTCTATATTACTTGTGACCACGTACGCTTGCGTGATTTAGTGCAAACAAGTTTTTGGCGCCGCTGCCGGGAATCATCGGTGTTTTATTTTTGGTTTATGTGCTTGTCAATAGTGGTCGTTAGAGTTCACTGACTCAGATTTTTCTTACCTATCTTGTTTAGTTCGGTGTGTTTCATGTACTTGAGTGTTTGAAGATGACATGCAAGGAGTTGCCATGGTGGGCATATTCGAGGACATCCATGCCTTATCAATGTGAACGGTGTTTGGGTGTGCATGATCCCTCACAATATTGTTACTACGAAGGAGTTGATCCATATGTCACTTATGAGGAACAACCATATTTTCAATACCATCCTCAACAGTACCAGCAAGATGTTCCAGATATGTCATATTTCTTTGGAAGTGAAAAGTTTCAACATCAGCAACCTACTCCTACTTTTCAGTCAGATGAGGTTGTTACTATGGAGGAGTTAAGGATGCTTGCAAAGAGTAATGAGGAGTCTCTCAAATCTTTGGAGATTCTAGTTGCTCGAGCTGTGAGTGCTGTGGAACAAGAGAAACATCAATTCATACCAGAGGCAATTCCAGAAAATAACGGTTACTTGGAGCAAGGTACTGCATGCTTAATTGAGGAAGACAAATTCCAAGGTGAGGTGAGCGTTCACAAGTCATGTGAGGAATTTGATCAAGCTAGTGAGGTGGATGATTTGGAAAGGGCACAATTCGGGACAGACACTGATGAGCTGCACAAATTTCAAGAATTGGTATGTGCGTACCAAGAGGACACTGATGAGCTACGCAAATTTCAAGAATTGGTATGTGCGTTCCAAGAGGCTGATGATCATGGGACAGATGCAGGTCTTCTACTTGTCTCAAAGTGTGAAGATGAAGGTAGCGCATTAGAGCCAATGGAGGAAGTTCTCTTTGAGAAACCAAAGGCTTCAGCAACTTACATTTACCCTCCTCCATTATATTCAAGCGAAGCCCGCGAATGTGTGTTGTTCTACAAATTGACAGATTTTGGGTCAACAGATGAAGGCATTGGAATAGGACATATTTGTTATACGAATAGGCCAAGCGAGGAGAAGGGGCAGAAAGTGTGCCGCCGTGATGATGATGAAGTCTCGCGAAGAGAGGACCAGGCAAACTATTATCATCCTTAATGGAGGCTTGGAAGAGTCGTCATTTTTGATCAGGAACGCTATGTCATTTACAACCCGCAGTGGTATCTTTCATTTTCACCAATGTGGTTTTGCTCGAAGCCTAATTCTCTTTGGTGGTGAAATAGAACAATGTTCTGATAGGTACAAGCTTCAAGATAAATTGAGGATTCCCGCCGCTTTCTTTTCTTTGCTTATTCCCGCCACGAGAAAGATGCACGGAAAGAGGTATGCCCAGCGCGCGGAGGATCCGTTGAGAGTTTGTCTCGGTAAGGAACTGTACGATCTTTTCCCCTAGGTGGACAAGAAAGACAGGTCCAAGTTGCTCAAAGATGCCAGTAGTCACAGTGAAAGAAAAAGAGGAAGACGGCCATAAAGCCATGAAAAGTCATGAGTTAACCCTACAACTAAAATAGCGACGAAAAGAGCTTCGGATCAATGTCCCCAGAAGCAAGGAGTACGCCCGCGTGTACCAACGAGAACACCGAAAAAACCTAATTCAGCTCCACGTAAGATAGCCAAAGTACGGTTGAGCAATCAACATGATATTCTCACTCTAGAACGACTCCAACCCCTTTGGATAGAGACATTTTCGAGTGATCGGAAATTGCTCACTGTGGGATGGATAAACTGAAAAGAGAGTCAAAGAGGGCAAAGATATTTTTAGGAAGCTTTTTTAATTCTCCGAAGTAGTGGGTGGCGGGGCAGATGCAGCTCTGTCAAGCTATTGACGTTAAAGAAGCGCTTCGTGGGAGGCAACCCACGCATTAGTGTAGGGAGAAAAAAAATTGTGTGTTGTGAAAAAACAAAATTTTGAGTGTTGTGAAAGAAAAAAAAAATTGAGTGTTGTGAAAAAAAGAAAAAAAAAATCGAAACAGTGATTTCACGCAGGCTGCGCCTGTGTTGCGCAGGCTGCGCCTGCGTGTCTGTATGTCGCGCAGGTTGCGCCTGCGTGACGCAGGCTGTGCCTGCGTTACACGCAGTCTACACCCCCTGTAACGCAGTCTGCGCCTGTGTTACTGCCTCCTGCGCGCTCAGCGACCCTGAAACGCAGCCTGCGGCTGCGTTATACCTCCTCTGCCCAGTTTTTTTCCCGAAAATCAATGTTTTTGCCTACAAAATCAACCCCAAATTCTATCCTAACTCAATTTTCTTCAATTCTTAATTCCTATATCTATCCTACATCAAATCCTAACCTCTCCAAATCTCTCCTACACACGTAAATTTTTATTCATCCTATCACTCCATTATATATACCCACCTATACATACAAATCCAATTCCTTTTCTAATTCTTTAAATCTCTAAAAATTCAATTCTAAAGAGGAATTAATTGCAAGTTCACCTCTCGAATTCGTAGTGGGTTTATCTCTTCTCTAATTTTATTTTTATTACGAATTTGTGTTCTTGCAAAAATTGGAATTTTGTATTATTCTTGGTATTTGGGCTATTTTTGGTGTGTTATTGCTTGGAGATTATTAGTGGAGCTTCTTGTGAGTTGGGTATTGCTACAGAAAGGGGATTTTTGCCGAACAAGTATGTTGAGTTGCGATGGGGAAGGATATGTGAAGCGCTTTGTAGGTATGTTTTATACTATTCTTCGTATTTACTTCCATTCAATGTGGACATTGAATATTTTAAGTTTGGTGGTGATGGTTTGAGGGATTAGTAGTTGTTGTATTATTTGTTCATGTAGGATTTCATGCTTTGCATATTAGTAGTAGTAAATTATGCATTTATGTTCATGTTATCTACGTTTGTTTCATATAGGACATTCTGTTTTTATATTCGTATATCATGTGAGTCCATAATAGTTGCATTTGCTCCCATGCTTGATAGGAATTTTGTGTTGTTGACGCTTTTGATTGAGAAGTGATATGCTTTGTTCTTGTACACACACATACACTAGTAAGTTGAAGCTAGTAGACTTATTGAATGTTGTGAGTAATTAGAAGGACATGAATATGTGCAAGTTGATTTAGTTTGCATTCTTTGAATACAAGTAGGTGCATTAGAGAGATTTTTGATTGGGATTGAGTATGTTTTTCCCGCCAAGTGAACTTTTAATCCATATTGCATTTGTTGCAATTTTATTCGTTTGCTTGAGTGTCCACGGATTGTTTGCATTGCTAGCAGTTGTTTGAGGTCTTTCTTGAAACGCATGACATTATTTGACGATTAAAATGATAAAGGCATTTAGGAATAACCACATATTTTCCCATATTACCACACCATGTTTACATGATCAATTAGTAAACTCGTTGAGCTTAATCCTATTTTTCCGGTGACATACCACATTACTTGCCTAGAGCTTTTCTTCTATTGGCCTTACATTAATTTGAACCCACATTGTCAAAGGCTAGTAGGGTGCTTAAGGGAGTAATAAGGTGTGTAAGGGAGGGGTTTATTGTTGGTCATAATTTTGGGGGAAATATTAGAAATTTGGTTTGGATTTTTACTTGATAGTCGGCATGTGTAATAAAATTGTGGGATCATTGTTATTGTCTATATTATGGTTGCTTTAGCTCTCGAAAAAGAAAAGAAAAAAAATGAAAAAAAAGAAAAAAAAACGATGAAAAAAAAATATATGAGAGCATGTTTGTGTTTATTGTGATCATATGTTTATGTTTGTGATCCTACTTTAGTCGACTAGTCGAGTGTTGTTTTAGTAAGAATTATGTGGGGGGGAATATAGTGTTGTGTACTAATCATTATGGTACTTACTAGCTTTTGACACTTCACCTGATTTGGCTTACTTGTCATACCTTGTCCCTAGCCCCGTTACAACCCAAATAAAGACCTTTTGATTATCGTCATTGTTGTATGTTGTGTTAAGAGTTAGATTGATACCAAATGTCAAGCATGCTTATGATTTTGTTGGAATTGAGTGATACACTTACCCTTGTTCTTGAGTGAATATTTTTTTGTGAGTGGATTGTGTGTGTTTGCTTGTTTTTGCGTATGAGATCCCGAGTTTTGTCTCAAAGATGTACTCTTGTAGGCTTAACATGTTTACTAACTTATTCTTACACTTGACATGGACTTGTGAAAACTTATGCATGTTCATTGAGTAGACTATGTGAATACTTGCACTTTCGACACCAAGACATTGCGTATTTACTTTGATTCTTAAGTTGATATGGCATGAGAGGATTTGAAGGTATGGTAGGATATTAGTATTAGATTAATTGCATTTTCATATTAGTTGCATTGCATTACATTAGGTTAAATGGATTTTGAGGGTACATTCGCTATAGACCCTCACGAGACCTTACTCGTCCACTAGGGCTGCCTAGGGGTTTAAAGGGCTTGTTGCATAACCGTGATCACCCACGGAAGTGGTACTAGTTAGTGTTAGTTGTTTATGCTTGAGGGCAAGCATCGGTTTAAGTTTGAGGGTGTGATAAGAGGATTTTATATCCACTTGGAGCGTTCCATATCGGCTTAAATTGATTGACTTGGTCTCAAGTTTGTTGTATTTTTGATGTGTTTTGTGTAGTTGTGCAGGGTTGTAGCTATCGGTTAGTGTTGGTGTTTCTAATCGATATTAGAGTGGAATTAAGCATTGGAATGAAGATTGGACACTTGTGTTATGCTACCAAGGGGTTACATGTGTCATGGTATTGAAGATGTTAGCTAATGCAAAAGAAACGGAGGAGAAAGGAGTAATTTGTGTAAAATTCAGATTTTCTGGGTAGGTTGCGCAATCTTCACTGTTTTGGCCATATCTGGAGTTCTAGAAGTCAGAATTCAGCGATCTTACAGCTCACGCGAAGCCTGGGAGATTTTCTACAACATTGGATAGATTACAGGCGCAGGCTGCGCGGAATGCAGTAGGAGAGGCGCAGGCTGCGCGCCTGAGGGGCAAGTTGCACGCGCGCGTTGCTGAAAAATTACAGTTTTAGCCATATCTTGAGTTCTACAAGTCCGTTTTGGACTATCTTACTGTCCACGCGAAGATAATGAGATTCTCTATCATTCTAAAGTGGTTCACATGTCCAAATACAACTGGAACAGCCCATAAACACTGAAGAAAAGTCAGTACGAATTTTCCTTCAAAACCGAATCAGTTTTGGAAACGTATTATGTGCCGAATTGCAGAAATTCAACTTTGACAAGGAAATTGCTATAATTCCTACTTCTGATAAGTATGGTAATTGCTCTGGGTGGCTAGAACATTCCAGAATCAGATCTACACATGGAATTTGCAATTCTATTCTCATTCAAGAAATGAAATTGTCATACTCCTATTCCAACTCTAAAACGGCAATTGCTTGATGGAGAGGCAAATTGGGGCTATAAATACACATCTTGGGGGACAGAAAAAAACACAATTACATATCAATTATTTAGTTTTATTTGTATCTTTTCATACTTTGTTTTTATCATGGTTTCATTAGATCCCATGATGACGAGAGGTTCAATTATGAACTAATCGTTGTCATGGGATTCTAACGGATTTATTTATGGAGCTTTAGTATCTTGATTGCTTTAAAGATCTGTGTGTGATGTATATCTGATATCCTCGTATGGTTATGCTTAATTGTTAGATGCGTAGCTAACATCTAATTTGTTAATCTCTTGTGAAGTGAAAGTGGATCTTGAGATTTAGAACTTGCCATGCTAGCATAGGTTCATGATTGTTTATCAACATGATTCGTAGTATGAGATGAGAATACTTATATTGCCTTGTGTGATATTTATGGATAACTTGTTCTTCAACCGTTATATTTTCAAATTGTATAGACATATAGGGTCTAAGCATAATTGGTGTCTATTCATCTTCTATCTCTTTTGTGGATGTATGGGTAGTTTGGTATACGTATGCTGACAGGTAGCGTGTACTTGTTTCGTGTTATCCGATCAGATATCATAACCATTGCATATAGTGATTAAAGGCGTCAGATCTAAGCGAAGTATTTAATGAAGTTAGGATTCCATGTCACTCTTGTAAACGTAATTCGATTTCAATTCTCGTTAGTTAGTTAATTCTTAGTTGTTAATTTACTTCTTAGTTAATTTAGTTAATTAAACCCAATTTGTTATTTGTCTTAGCAGTGAGTAATAACCATACATTGTTGTATAGGTACAATAACTGAATTAAAACCATAACCAGATCTCTGTGGGAACGAACTCAACTTTATTCTATATTACTTGTGACCACGTACGCTTGCGTGTATTAGTGTAAACAGTAGACTTGCTAACTCTGTTCGAATTCATAACAATGATAGTCTAACTTGGGCTGGTCTGCATTCGCGAGTTGTCAAAGTTAACACTATTTGGAACGCTTTTAGAGCGTCAAATATTAGTGTTGTATGGTCTAAATTTGTGTGGAATTCTCTTAACATTCCCAAATGTTCTTTTATCAATTGGCTAGCCCTTAAAAATTGGTTTCTGTCCAAGGATCGTATGGTGATATTTGGAATGAAAGTGGACTCGAGATGCGTTCTCTGTAACTCTAGCACAGAATCTGCTTCACACATGTTTGCAGGTTGTCCTTACTTTGACCTGGTTTGCAGAGCACTTCCTTTTAACTTTCTGTTGGATTGGAATGAATTGATGAATGGTCGGTTTCTTAGTACCCCAGTCTCTGGTGCTCGTCTGCGGATAGCTAGTTTGTTTTTTACCACTGCTGTTTATTACACCTGGAAGGAAAGGAACTACAGAATTCACTCTGCAGTTGTTGGCCATCCTACGCTAGTAACTATTGGGACTATTAAACGAGCTGTTAAGGAAAAATCTTTCTCAAGTCCTTGGTTTCAAAATGGGGTTCGCGAGGACCCATCTCTTATTTCTCTGATGTATTAATCTGGTGTAATTTCTTGCTGTGTTGACTTGTTTAGTGTTCCATTCGGGTTGTTTTGTTCTTTTCTTTCTAATTGGGGTATGTCCCTCTTATTCGTGTAGCTTTTTCTTTGCAATATAATTTTTATTTAGCAAAAAAAAAGGTATTAGAATTGAAATTTTTTATATTTTTATTAGTATTAAAAGAAATTCATATTTACTATTTGGGCTATATCTTGGGGTCTAGAAATCATATTTAGATGATTTTACAATTCATGCGAACCTAATAAAATTATCTTTAATTTAGTGATGCTTTAATAATTATTATTTGTTATGTCAAAATCTTGGCATAAGCCGTAAGCAAGTCTAATGGGCTGAAATAGTGGTCCACAACTTATAATGGGTCTAAAGATGAAGATTGAGTCACCAAAGCCCACCACCAGTAGCTAGTCCAACATTCTACCAACACAATATTCTTTATGAAAGTCTGCGACCACGAGCCACGAGTCGAGTTCGCTAAGCAGTCCCCGGTGTGGGATCGCAACTACCTCATCTCTCTACAAGGCCCAGTGTGGCCTAGCGTATTCTTATTATGAAGGCTTGTTAGGTCCAAAATAGTTTGTAAAAGGGGGGTTGAATACAAACTATGTCGTTTAATCGAATTTGCTCTTTTCTTAAAATATTAAATCAAGAACAAATTGATGCGGAATAAACGAACACCGATATTTCAAGTTGAATATAAAATTTATATTAATTTGATGGGGTGTGTCTAAGTACACGGGTACAAATTACAAGGTTTGATGACCAAACTAATTATTACAAATTCTATAGAAAATTCGACATGAACTTTTCTATATTTGTAATAAAAAGATCGAATGCTAAAAAGCAATTCGAGAGATAAGTTCTAGGGAACTTAATCCGCTAGATAGTTCCAATAGTACAAGTAAACTATTTCTAGTGATTTAGATTTAATGATACAAGCTAGAAATAATTTACAAGAACTATATTAGAAGCTCAAGAACATTTTCTCTCTTGGTCTCTCTCTTTTCTCTCGGCTCTGTCTGATGAAGAGAAGTGAAGATGTGTCTCTTTTTTTTTTTTTTGGCTGCTGGCTTCTGTCTGTTTTTATAGCACAGCCATAGTCATATTGCTTTGTTTCAACTGATATAACAATCAGTTAACAATAATATGACATTCGGTATGACTATCCACTACAAGTAATATGACAGTCTCTTCCAATATAATTTTCGGTATGACTATCCTTAATACTTGATATGACAGTCTGTTGAACTAGATATGACAATCCATCCCAATATAACTTTCGGTATAACTATCTCTTTGAATGAGATATGACTATCCAGTTGAGATAATATGACTGTCCAATCCAACATCTTGATATGACTATTCTCTTGAACTGAATATGACAATCGGTATAACTATACTTTGATAGTTATATTATCATATTTTTCCTTTTGCTAGATATAACTTTCGGTATAACTTTGCAACTTTTTTTTTTCTTCATTTCTTTGTTTGTTTAAAACAAACAAACTCACCACTTGCTTTTACTAAACAAACAAGTCGACCTGCTAGCCACTTGCATTTCATATTTCGAATTATCACCTGGCCAAAAACAAAAGCACTTGACTTTTGTTTTATTTGTACGGGCTCCGTAGAAATGCTTTTTAGTTCGCACAACTTCTAATCTTTAATTAATAAATAATTAATTTAATTCAGAAATTATAAAAATAAATATCTAATATTATTAGATATTTATAAATATAATTATCTAATTAAATAAAATATTTATTAATATAAATAAATCTTTAAGCTCTAAGCTGCGGTTACCTGAGGTTCTGGAACCGGACTCCTTTTGCTTAACAAAAAATATATCAATTCCAACCGGGGTTCCAGCTTTAAGAATATATCACTTTCCATATTCTTGGGATAATTCTATTTTCTCATAACCCGTCCAGGTGTAAGCTACGGTCTCTTGAGGATGTGAAACCGGACTCTTTTTGCTTAACAAAAAATACAACAATTTTAACTGGGGTTTCAGCATTGAGAATATATCAGTTTGCATTTCTTTGTGATAAATCTTTTTCCTCACAGCCAGTCCACTTGATAGTAAAATCCTTGTGGTTAATTAATTTAGCACGTCTGTTGCTTGCACAATGATTCTTTCACATACCAGTCTTGATAGCTTGAACCACTGAAGTTAATGACGAACAACCACTATTTAATGTTGACACTCGATGCACGGTCTGGTTCATGAGTGACTAACCGCAATGACTATTATTCATATATTGACTTTAAAACTGTGGTTCATGTCCCTCTTTTCTTCACTCTTTTTCAAACCTTTATAATCTGTATTCTGCCACTATAGGAACCTCTTGTCACTATAAATAGAACCCACTGTCTTGATTACTCCACTGATGCTTGATCAACTGAATGAACTTCTTCAAGTGTAGTATAACTCAAAACGGTAGATTGACTTTGTCTTCTTTTTCTTCTGACAGATAATACAATCTGAGATTCCTTGTGACAGTGTATGTACTATTTACTATTACATTCTTATTTAAGTTGAGTTGAATCCTCGAAATACAAATAGGCTACATCATATGCCATTCAAGGCTCATGATTAAGCCCAGCGAGGTCGCATGAGTAGATATGAAGGCTCATAGTTAAGCCCAGCGAAGACGCATGAGTAGATATAGTTAAGCCCAACGAGGTCGCATGAGTAGATATAGATACAACGGTTTTCATCCATTTATTTTAAGATCTTTGTCGTAGGGAGGACCAGACTACTGATTATCAAAATTTTGGACAAAATCTCTCTTACACTTATTATTAAAATTGTATTTGGTTGTTAGTAGAACTATTTCAAATAATTACAAGGGTATTTTGATAATCAAAACGAGTTATAAGTAGAATTCTAAAATCAAATAGAATTTTCAATGTAAATATCATCAATTTTTGCGTAGGTTTAATTGAAAAATAATTGTTAAACCATCACTAAATTAAAGACTTTTTTGTTAATTTCACGTGGATTGTAAAATCATCCAAATCAAATTTTAAGAATTTAAGATAGAGTACAAATATTAAATCGAATGTGTAAAATCTTATATATATATATATATATATATATATCAATTTTTTAACAACAATTTAATATGTAAATTAATAACATATAAAATTATAAAAATTAATATAATTATAAATATTAAAAAAGAAGCCGTGCAACGCACGGATTATAAGCTAGTGATATGTAAAAGGAAAATGATAAGAAAACTAGAATATAAAAATATTTCTTTGTGTTCATTCATATTTCAGGTCCAATATGTTTTTTTTTGCTAAAACGATAAATCTTTTCATTGATATAAAATCAGATAATACATTTTAAGAGATAATAAAAATTCATTACCTAACCGAAAGTTATGCTTAGCCAATCCATGGATCGCACAATTCATAGGAAAAAGATTTCCCCAGAAACTTAGATAATAAAAAAACTTTTATATCCACCAGATAAGGCTTCGTTAACCCCTCAATCAGTCTACGTACCCCGGTATTTATAGGGGATCAACCCATACGTAGTTCTTGGAGAGTTAGAATTGA
This sequence comes from Saposhnikovia divaricata, assembly GCA_036435485.1. Lineage (NCBI taxonomy): Eukaryota > Viridiplantae > Streptophyta > Magnoliopsida > Apiales > Apiaceae > Saposhnikovia > Saposhnikovia divaricata. Next base: position 19,232,230 of record CM071599.1, on the reverse strand, counting down.
AGAGTAAGAAATCCAAACGGGCTTGGATTGACGGTCCAGCTTCCGGAATGTTCCACTATGAGTCCTAACCACAAAGGCCCAAGATCCATCCATGATCTCAAAACTTCATGGATAAGGAAACTTCCCCGTCGAGGACTAGTCCTTGCCGCTATCAATTATTTTTTGATTTCATGGACGTAGGTATAGCCATGGTTTACCCCAAATGTGGAACACATCCATATCCCCCGAATGAGAAGCACCCACCAGATAGCAGGTTAAGTGATCTAAGGCTTTTGGGTGCAAAGTGTAGGATTACCCCAATTCTACATTGAGGGCGCATCCATTGATAAGAGGAACAAAGTTTCAAAACACACACCAAAAAGTACCCATCTTTCCACATGAGGGCGCGCCCTTTATATATAAGAAAGAGTTCTTAAATCCAGGAAAACTCCTCGAGACCTTCTACGACGGACATCCCTTTCCTGGTATACCAGAGGAAGGAATTCCTCAATAATCAATTAATAACAAAATCTCCATAGTTCTCTTCATCATTGAGGACGTGCCCTCCATATAAGGAAAGAAATGACACGTCCTGATTTCCTTGCTAAAACCCTAATTTACTCAATAAATTCCTTAAATTGAATTAATAATTGATCCGAATCCATTTCAAAATATCCGAACTTAAATTTGATTATAACAAACTTCTTATTATTCCTTTATAATAAAACAAATTCCCGTCTTAATCTATCTTCTCTTCACATTTCTTCCCATTTAAGTAAATTTAAGCTACTTGTACGACACATATAACTACTTCATTTTTATTTTTGTTTCATTATAAATCTGAAGTCACCAAAATTTAGTGGATGAAACCACAAAATAAATTCAGACTTCAAAAGAATCCTTCAAAAAAGATCTTTTAACGACTTGAAAATAATGTATCTGTCCTTTCCATTATTTCACTTGCACCGATCACGGAGGAGATATAGCAACTTTAGTCCAACTAATTCACGGTTTTCTGTTACTTTTTTGCTTAATCGTTACTTAACAATTACTAAAGTAAATTGATTGTAGAACAATTAACTTAAAATCTACTGCAGGTTTTAGAAATTACTTTTTGGATTAAGAAGCATAATGAAAAAGAGAAGAACAACAGAAGCCAAAGTATTTCACTATGAGTATTTTTCTGTGGTACTGATTTGTGCATGCAGTTCCAAAAATATTGTGTGTCCGTTTGGCTTACCTTAAAAAAAGTAACTTATGACTTTAAGCCCATAAGTTGATTATAAGTGATAAGTAAATCAGAAATTTTAAGTCAGTAAAGTGTTTGGTAAATCAGAACTTATAAGTCAGTAGAGTGTTTGGTAAATCAGAACTTATAAGTTAATTTTTTTTTTTATTAATTTCAAAATATTTGTTTTTTAATATATAATAATGGATATCAATGGATAGATCTCGATGAGTAGAGAAATTTGATATATAAATATCAATTTTTTAATGAACGGATCAAAAGATATATGATTTTGAAGATTTGAAGAATATTATATATCACGTGTATCAAGAAATAAGTTAAGAAAAATAAGATGAATGTTGGGACTTTCTAACTTTCAACTTATGAACTTATAAGATCGTAAGTCAGTAAAATAAGTTGGTAGGCAAACACTTGTAAATAAGCTGGACTGGACTTAAAGTCGAATAAGCTGACTTATAAAGCCAGCCAAACAGCCCCTCTGTAGCACGTTGGTTTTACTAGCATGGTCTAGCCGTTAGCGACTTTAATTATACGTGGCAATCGTGTCGTGTCGTGTACTTTCGTGTTTCGTGTACTTGAAGGTGAAACCCGTATTCACCCGAAATGTATTCGTGTACTTGAATGTGAAACCCGTATTCACCCGAAATTAATTCGTGTACTTTTGTGTCGTGTTTCGTGTATATATTATATAAAATTAAAAATAAAATTTAGTTAAAATTTATTAGTAAATATTATATTCATATGAAATATACATAAAATATTTTACATTTCCATATATAAATTTAAATACAACTCTATAAAAACTGTTAAATATGTATATTTTTGTGTAAAATATATATCTTTATAAAAATAATATTAATATATACATTAAATCTATAACTAGTAAATTATAAATATCTTTATTTCGTGTACTTTCGTGTACCCGGAATGAAAACCCATATCCGATACTAAATATTTCGTGTAATTTCGTGTTTCGTGTGACAAAAATCAAAACCCAAAATCGTATTTTTCGTGTCGTTTCGTGTCGTGTTCACGTGTCACGTGTCAAATTGCCAGGTCTAACTTTAATTGCTATCATAATCTCATTTTTTCATAGCTGCGACAGTTAAAAGTTAAGAGATTTCTAAGCATAGCTAAGTTGGTGGAGCTTATCTCTAATCGACTCAGAGGTTCTGGTTCGATACTCGCTTATCATGAAATTTATCAATGAAAAGATACTCATTGTGAAAGACTATAAGCCAAATTATTCAAAAAAAAAAAATTAAAGAAATTTCTAACTCTTAATTTTTCTAAAAAATAAATGTATCATGGTCTAACTAATTATTCACATTTCCCCAAGGCTTTATTCAAGAAATTTACAAGTTAACAAACTATGATCTAACATGATTAATTTCGTAAAAATCACCAGTAAGTGATCATACATGTTCGTTCATTCATTTTTACAACTTCAATCGAGAAATAAATCAAATGACATAAATAATAATGCTTTAATTTTGAAATAAATAAATCTGCAAATTATTTTAGACTCTCTATATCATTCATCAATCAAAACAAACATCTTTATGAATTTATCATAAAAATATTTTAATTTTGAATCTACACTCTAATAATATTAAATTTGTACATTTTGAATATAAATTTACAACAGAAATTCATTATCTAAATATTTGAAGCGGACTAAATTTCTGCACAAATAAAATAAAAAATTTGATTAAAATGAATGGAATGAAATAGTAAACCGATATTTCCTCTGTCCCTCTCAATTTTTTACATATAAATTGGCAATTAAGATTAGGAAAATGTATAAAATAGCGAAATATGGTAAGAAATAAGGTAAATTGTGAAATCAATCAATATCCGATTAATAAAATGGGTATAGTGGAGGAAAATACTGAATGTAGTTAATTTTATATTATACTGACTCCGTCCCGTTGATCCTAATTCCTTTTTTACATGTCCCAAAATGATTGATCACATTTTATTATTAAAATAACTAAGGGTTAAATCTGTTTTTATTGACTACGTAAATAATCAAGGTTAAATTTAAGAATTTTTACTTAATTACTAAATACATGTTTTTTGATTGATGATTAATACAAACAGGACGAATGATGTAAAAATTTAATATTATTGAAAACTTTAAAAATGTAAATAATGAAGAGGGATATAGAAAATAAAAATGTATTGAACAAAAATAATTACAATAAAAAGAAAGGAAAAAAGGGGAAATGAAATGAGAAAAGGTACGTAAAGTGAAGAAAAGGGTTAAATATCAAATTGATCACTAAAATGGTGGTCATATATCACTTTACTCACTGATTTCAACGGGTCTCATTTGAATCACTTAAATCATAATAAATATCAAACAGATACCCATAAATATGTGATCGAGAATTAAAATAATTTTTTGTTAAGTTCTATACATTTTTCTTCAATGCCACCATAACCAAATGAAAAGTCGTGGATTCTAATATTTTAGATAATATATTTAAATTTTTTAAAATCTATTTACTATTTATTTTTAATCAAATCAAAGAAAATAACTAGAAAATAATATAAATAGTAAATAAATTTTAAAATTTTTAAATATATTATCTAAAATATTAAAACCCATGAATTTTCATTTGATTATGGTGGCATTGAAAAAAATGTATTGAACTTAACAAAAAATTATTTTAATTCTCGATCATATATTTAGATGTATTTGTTTGATATTTATTATAACTTAAGTGATTCAAATGAAACCCCGAGTAAAATGATATATGGCCTTTACTTCAGTGACGAATTTGATATTTAAGAAAATGGCTAACGACTTGCTAAAGCCTAAAGCTATGACCAAATCCGAACAACGTGGGAGGGAAGTAAAAATGAATAATAAAAAAAAAAAATTGAAAAAGCGAAGAAAAACAAAAGAAAACAAACAAACGCGCAAAGAACCGAAATCTTTTGAGCTCAAAAACACACAAGTAGAGAAGAAATAGACATAGAAATAGAAGATAGAGGAGAGTAATTAATTGAAATCAATCAATCAAAATCAAAATCATCGTCGAATTAACAATCCCTACGCTCATTTAATTACTAGTTGTTGAATCTCATCTCATTTGAGCACACGCTTTTGGTTTACAACAGCTCTATTGAATTCATTGTTTTCAAGGCTGTTGTTTAGGTTTTGTTAGTAGTAGCCGTTGGAGCGGATCGGAAGCTGCTTCATAACTCGTCCGAGTTTCCGATCCGATTCGACTTGCTCCGATATGGTATCTCTCTCTCTCTCTCTCTCTCTCTCTCTCTCTCTCTCTCTCTCCCCCCCCCTTTTTACTGTTGTTTTATGCTATGTTTGTGTATTTGTGGCTGTGTATTTAGGATTGACTATTCGCTGACTTTGTACTGGATTTTAGTTGCATTCGATATTATGTCGGTTTGTGTGTGTGCACATTTTTAGTTACATGTTCTGGAATAATATTGGTTGGATTAGGTTTAGCAGCTTGAAGATTAGTTGACTATTAGTTGAATTTGTGCTTTCCGGTTATGTAAGGTCATTACGAGCAGCATTTCTAGAATTGTTTTAGCAATGCAGGCTGCATTTACTTTTGTTTTGATTTCGTATGTAATTTATATGTGTTGAACCTCAGTGGCCAGTGCGGTGACATTTCTTAAATTTTTGAAAAACTATGACCTTGTTGCTAGACATTTAAAAAGTGTCATTTTTTTTAAATTTATAAATAGGTGATTCTTCTTATAACTGTGGTTCAATACACATGTATTCTGAATAATAAAAATGATGGTAGTTATGTTAATAAGTGGAAGTTTCGTATAACTGAGGTTCAGCAGGCTTAATTAAGGTACAGCATAATTTGTGGTAAACCTTTTTCGTAGATATCTTAAACGTTAGGTATCTGAATACTTTATTCCATTTAGCAAATAAAAAATAAAAATGAATGTTACAATTAGATAATTTATAATTAACTCAGTATTATTATACCCTAACTTTGAAAAGGTGAATTCTAGAAGATTCGTTGGCATTAATTATAATTTATCAAACTCAAACACTTATATATTTACATGTATATAAAAATTTCAACATGATCAAACAAGTTTCCAAGTTTCAATTTTAACCAAGTTTCTATTTAATCCGCACCGTCCCCTATATATATTGACATTCTGAAAATATGAAAATGGAGTTCCCTGTCCAAGACCTAATACTTTTTTTCCCCTATGATTTGAGAGGTTCAATGATATGGAAAGGTCTAAAATCATGTAAAATTGATATGTTGGCATCTTGTAAGTAAGTCTTAATACGCTTTAGGAAGTTTGACGTGACATCTTATATTAGATCGGAGCTAGTACTTGTTTCCTGTTTGTTATTTGAAGGTTTATTCCAGTTTCTCGACACATTCGTGTAAAACATCTAAAGGACATCTCGTTAAAGTTGGCCGGGATTCCTGGAACAAAGAGAGTTCTTCTTGTAGGAAGGGTCTTTGATATTTCAGTTGTTAATATATATCCCTTAAATTTTGTTGAAAGAATCTTCTTATCCAGAATGGATCAGATTAAAATGTTAAACTCTGTTTGCCAAAAGTGGGCAGGTTTAGTTTGCTAGAGCTTAAAACATACTTTGCTTGGTCTTTAATATCATTTGCTGTATTCTGTGATATGAATATGACTACATTACTAATTCTTATGAGGTTTTAGCAGTTACATTCATTGATGGTTGCTATAACAGCAAAATTGTAATATTATATGCCGGCCTTGGGTCTCCGGTTCTGGTGGTAGATACTGCCTCCAAATTGTTGGTTGATTGATCGTATATATAAGCAATTTTTTAAGTCTGGCTTTTCTAGTTGTATGAAATTGAAATTACGTGAGTGCTGATACTTGTAATTTGTAGGTTGTTTTGGCCAGCTTAGGGGTTGGATCCGTTGTGTGGGTGGAGGATCCAGATGATGCTTGGATAGATGGAGAAGTTGTTGGTGTCGATGGTGAGAATATTGAAGTTATTTGTACTTCAGGAAAGAGGGTGAGAGCTCTGACAAATCATATATAGGACCTAATATGTGTTATTGTTTCATTGTATTGTTATTTTCAATGTGTAGTAGATGATTTCTGTAGTAAAATGTGGAACTGAAGCAGGATGTTTTGTCACTCTACCGGATGCACTTATATATACTTCTTGATGTGTTAGCTTGCTTACATAGAGCAAGCTTTTTTAATTCTGTCTTCTCTGACCTTTTGGTTTTAAATTTGGGCTATAGGTCGTTGTCAATGCTTCCGATGTTTACCCCAAAGATGCTGAAGCACCTCCGTGCGGAGTGGATGATATGACAAAACTTGCTTATTTGCACGAACCAGGGGTTCTAAGCAATTTAAAATCTAGATATGATATCAATGAAATATATGTGAGTTCATAATCCTTCTTATCACCTGGCCATTACCTGAAAGTGTCGGCACTATGAAATATATTTCTGTTGCTTCCTGTACTCGAGTAAATGTGGTCGATGTTAATTAACTTTATTGTGCCCCAGACTTACACAGGGAGTATATTAATTGCTGTAAACCCTTTTAGAAGATTGCCACATCTTTATGATAGCCATATGATGGCTCAATATAAAGGTGCGGCCTTTGGCGAGCTGAGTCCTCACCCATTTGCTGTTGCTGATGCCGCATACAGGTACTGGATCAACATGTCTCATTTAATGTTTCAACACATTATTGTTTTTATATGTATTTTTTTAGTATTTATTAAAAAGGTCAATTTCATGATGCAGAGTTATGATGAATGAGGGCATTAGTCAGTCAATTTTAGTTAGTGGTGAGAGTGGGGCAGGTAAAACCGAAAGCACTAAACTGCTTATGCATTATCTGGCTTACATGGGAGGAAGAGCTTCAACTGGGGGAAGATCTGTTGAGCAGAAAGTCCTAGAGGTAACTTCGCAATTCTGGGATTTGTTTATCAAGATCACAAGTGAAGTAGAAAATCTTATTGCTGGATTTTCGAAGTTTTTTCCTCTACTGCATGCAACACGAATGACACAAGTATTCCTTTTTGTTTATTTATTTTTCTGCAGTCTAACCCTGTCCTGGAAGCATTTGGAAATGCAAAAACTGTCAGAAATAACAACTCAAGGTGGAAAAATTTGCTATTACAACAGATTTCATGTTTAAACTATATTTATTTTTTCAGTGTGTCTGAATCACTGTTATTTGTCTACTTCTAATTTATGTGTTTTGAGTGCTGTAGTCGGTTCGGGAAGTTCGTGGAGATTCAGTTTGATCATAAGGGTAGAATTTCTGGAGCTGCTATCAGAACTTATTTGTTGGAACGGTCCCGTGTCTGTCAACTCTCCGATCCGGAAAGGAATTATCACTGTTTCTACATGCTTTGTGCTGCACCTCAAGAGGTAACATTTTCTACATTGCTAGTACAAATGTCTAGTTATATAATTATGAAACGGAGTTGTGTGTTTGAGTTTGACATGATTAGTCTGCCTTGGCTCATTGCTTATTGTTGGCATTATCAAGATATGTTTTTTAATTGAATCTAAATCTAATGCTTGCACCGAATCCCATACTTGTCCAGGCTTTGTAGTGTCTATTCTCTACACCTTATTTTGTGAATGTTGCATCAATGCATGCTGGCTAGTTTGATGACATTGTCTTTGTATCATGCTGCCAGGAGCTTCAAAAGTACAAATTGGAAAATCCAAGAACATTTCATTATCTTAATCAGTCAAATTGCTATGAGATAGGTGGATTAGATGAATCTAAAGAATATGCGGCAACAAAAAGAGCTATGGATGTTGTTGGAATCAGCTCTGAGGAGCAGGTAATTCCAGGAAGTGTCATTATATATGGGAACAACAAATTCTTCAAGTCTAAACTTTCTTTGAGATTGTCATTGTCAAAATAATATTCCTTTTCTCAGGAAGCTATATTTCGAGTTGTGGCTGCAATACTCCATCTGGGGAACATTGAATTTGCAAAGGGAAAGGAAGCTGACTCATCTGTGCCCAAAGATGACAAATCTTGGTTCCATCTAAGAACTGCAGCGGAGTTATTTATGTAATTGGTCATTCTTGTACTATTGCCATCTATTTGCTGCAGTTGTATTTTTTTTTTTTTTGGAAATGCGATACTTGGATGTGACTTCCTAATTGTCCATTTCTTTTTCAGGTGTGACACAAAAGCTCTGGAGGATTCCCTCTGCAAACGTGTTATTGTAACCCGTGATGAAACCATCACCAAGTGGTTGGACCCAGAATCTGCAGTCACCAGCAGAGATGCATTGGCGAAAGTTGTGTACTCCCGATTATTTGACTGGTGCGTTCAATTTCAAATGCTTTGGAGTAGTGTACTATACTCTCTTATGTTCATGTTGCTTATATTTTTGTTCTGCACATACAATTTTAAAGCAAAATGTCGGTTTTTACCACCTTGTTGTACAATATTTATGCAGGCTTGTAGATAAGATCAATAGTTCAATTGGCCAAGATCATTCTTCAAAGTACTTAATTGGCGTGCTTGATATTTATGGGTTTGAGAGTTTCAAGACAAACAGGTGCTTAACTGGTACGCCTTTTGTTTTTATGATTGTGAAAATCTGATTAATTGCAGTTAACTGCAACAGATTTTCATGTGACCAAGTGACCATGAGGTCGAGTTTGTCGGCCTCCGGGGATACTTATTTTCCTATGGAATTTTTCCATCTTCTTATAACTGGATCTGTCCTCTGGTGCTCTTTTCCCATTCTATTTATTTAAGTAGTTATTGTAAAAGTTTCTAGTGTACGCTTGCAGGTATGATTCTTTGTTGAGGAATCAGTAATGCTATTATAATTTTTCATTGTTACCTGCCGATATTGCTGCTTTGTTCTACCGATTTAAGAGTCTAATTCTATAATAAAGATTTATAAAGTCAGCAAAAATATATCTAAAACTCTATTATATAAAGATCCATTGTGACACTTTCTTTTACCTTAGAATGTGAAGACTCATGACGGGACTCTTTTGTCGGAGACTTTAGTATACATCTTATCCATGCAGAGATCATGCCATCATTGTTATTGCATTGTAATTTTCGCATGTGCATGGAATCAAAGTTAGAAAGTTGATTTGATTAGTTAGTTTCAGCAGAAAAAGAAAAAAAATATAGTTCGACTATGTGTAAACTGGAGGCATCTATTCAGAAGTTCAAAGTTGACCATTATGCTGTTCCTGTTTAAAGATAGCACTAAAGGCGAAAATTGCCTATCTAATAAAGTTGCCCCCAACATATTATTTTATCACTTGTTTTTTTTTTTTTTTTTTTTTTGTTGTTTGCTAAATGAACATTATTTACTAACACTTGGGGTGTTTGGGAGAACTTATTTTCCAGAATAAGTTAACTTATTTTAAGATGAAGTTAGAGATTCCTAACTTTTTTTCTGAAAAAGTTTAACTTTTTTTTTTTGTAACTTATAGAATCTCAAACATATATTAAATACTTGTATAAAAAAATTATCAAAATATGAATTTTTTACCCGATTTTAAGTTAGTGCCAAACAGGCCCACTGTCTTGTTTGTTGTTTGTAGTAAGTTAAGATAGTTGTAGAGATGAGTATTGCAAATAAGAATTATTAGGTTATTTTATATGATTCAAATAATGTGCTTTAATTGCAGCTTTGAGCAATTTTGCATCAATCTGACAAATGAGAAACTCCAACAACACTTCAATCAGGTGTTTGTCTTGAGCATTTGTATACTCTTTCTCACTTTAAAAATACCATATTAATTTCAATGATTCTGTTGTGTGACATAATTTCTTTTAATAGCATGTTTTTAAAATGGAGCAAGAAGAATATACCAAAGAAGAAATCAACTGGAGCTATATTGAATTCATCGATAATCAAGATATATTAGATCTCATCGAAAAGGTTTGTATTGTCATCCCATGTAAACCCATTCTTAATCTTTCCTTGTTGATATCTCTAGTTCCATTTTATTCATTCATGCTTAAAGGATATATAGAGTGTTGCGTGCTTTAATGTTGTTCTCAAATATTTGATTGGTTAACAATTTTCTTGACGTAGTTGCACTATTTTAGAGTTTGACCCTCCATGCAAGAGAGTTTTTAGAACATAATCTGTGCTTTCTGATTAAGCTACTTACTAAAGCAGTGCACTGAATAATAGATTCCTGTGAACGTAATTGCATTCATCCTTTATGAGTCGTAATTGTAAACTCAAAATCTGAACCACAAGTACATATATATGTAATTAATCTGGACTCCTGTTTATATCCAATTTAGTTAGCTAATTAAATCGTTGTAAGCATGTAGGATAATAGTTATGTACTAGCTTTCTGTTAAATGGCACACAGTATAGATGGGTTCAGCCAGCGATAAACTTGAGATGTTTGGTTGCTTTACCTGAGGAGAAACATTCTCTTTGGAGGAATGTTTTTAATGACATTGACCCTCATTTCCCTAGTTACGTTAATTTTATGGATATATTTTTTACTTATGCTAATAAACTATTAATATTAACATCTATTGCCCTGCACAAATTAAGCTAGAATTTACTGGTATCTAATTCTTTATATTTTAAATGTAGAAACAGTAACCCGTGTAAGTTTCTTGTGAGTTTTTTTTTACCTTTTGGGCAGGGGTGTTGATCATTTTTATATTTATTAATTTATTTTATTTTCAGTATCCTTGATGTCATGTATATCTGTAAATTATAAAAATTGCAGACCAATTAATCGTTGACATGATATTCTATGTTCAGGTCTTCTCCTTTCTAATTTATCCTTTTTTGTTTCTTAGAAACCGGGCGGCATTATAGCTCTTTTGGACGAAGCGTGGTAAGTAGACTATGTGAAGTGCAAACTCTTTCTGTTTACGCTTATATCTTTCAGAAAGACCCCTGTTGCACATTGCTTTTCAGGTCATCTGGACAGTATCTGTTTTATGTTTTAATTGTTCTAATTGTGAAATATCACTTAAATTGTTTTATGTAGCATGTTTCCAAGGTCTACACATGAAACATTTGCACAAAAGCTCTACCAAACATTTAAGGACCATAAACGGTTTAGCAAGCCAAAACTCTCTCGTTCTGACTTTACCATTGACCACTATGCCGGTGATGTAAGTCTGAAGTTTTTATGTGTTGCATAATGGTGCAGATGGCCATATTTATCAGAGTAGAATGTATGGAAGCCACAAGAATTCTACTAATGCGTGAAATTTATTTCAGGTTACTTATCAAACTGAATTGTTTTTAGACAAAAACAAAGATTATGTTGTAGCCGAACATCAATCTCTCCTAAATGCTTCCTCCTGTTCCTTTGTGGCAAGCTTGTTTCCACCATCCGAGGAGTCCTCAAAAAGCTCAAAGTTCTCCTCAATAGGATCACGTTTCAAAGTATAGTCTCTTTCAACCCGCAATTAATCTTATGCTTCTTTCAGGCCATCATAATTACTGAAGTTTCATTATGTTCTGTCAGCAACAACTGCAATCATTACTTGAAACTCTCAGTTCAACTGAGCCTCATTACATACGATGTGTAAAGCCTAATAATCTTCTTAAGCCGGCTATATTTGAGAACCATAATGTTTTACAACAACTACGTTGTGGGGTAAGTATCACCAAATGTAAATTTATGAGTTGGAAACTAACCTGTCTGCATTTGATTACTGATTTGACATTTCTATGTGTCTGTCTTCAGGGAGTTATGGAGGCAATCAGGATAAGCTGTGCTGGATATCCTACTAGAAAGCCATTCTATGAATTTGTGGACCGTTTTGGCATCCTCGCTCCAGAAGTTTTAAGTGGCAGGTATGTGATTGATTTTAAACTGGCTTTCATTTTTGTGCAAAATTGTTTATGATCATGGCTTATTCTTGTATATAAAAAATAGTTTGGATGAGATCAATGCTTGCAAGAGTCTTCTGGAGAAGGTGGGCCTTGAAGGCTATCAGGTAACTTGCATGTTTGTATACCAAAATGTTCTAATATTCTTTAGCATATATTGACATACATCTAAGATTTATTGTATAATGGTTAATAATCGTCCCGTTATCTTTTGATTACCTGTTTTATAATTAATTTTTCCTCAACCAAACATTTGTTGGTTGCTCATGCAGATTGGTAAAACAAAAGTGTTTTTAAGGGCTGGTCAGATGGCAGAGCTGGATGCTCGCAGGACTGAAGTCTTAGGAAGATCAGCTAGCATTATCCAGAGGAAAATTCGTTCATACATGGATAGAAAAAGTTTTATTTTGTTGCGTCGGTCTGTTTTGCAGATTCAGTCTGTGTGCAGAGGTACTTTATTGTGCTAGATATGAATGACCTTTGACAATTATTTATATGTGACTTTCCTTTGTATTATTTTCCCTCTTTTCATTTCAGGACAACTTGCTCGGCATATATATGATGGCATGCGCAGAGAAGCCTCTAGTCAGAGAATCCAAAGAAATCTGCGAATGCATCTTGCTAGAAAAGCGTATAAAGATATGTGCCTTTCTGCCATTTGTATTCAGACAGGTATCCGTGGGATGACTGCACGGAGTGAACTTCGCTTCAGGAAAGAGACTAGAGCAGCAGTTATTATCCAGGTGAGTCTACTGTATGTAGCACATGGTTTTTCTGAAACAAGCTCTTTATTGATGTTATGCTGAAGCAAACTGATTCACGACTTTTCTGGTTTTTCTGAAACAAGCTCTTTATTGATGTTATGCTAAAACAAACTGATTCACGCTTTTTCTGACTCTTCCTTCTCACCTATATTCCATACTCTTAAAGATAATTCGTGACGTATCCATAGTTTGTTACTTTTTAAAAAGTTTTTTTTAGTTATATCTTGGGAATATTTAGCGCCAAATCTTTTCTTTTTACATAAAAGACATCAATTTGTTATTCCAGAGCCATTGCCGTAAATTCTTAGCTCGTCTGCACTATAAAGAGCTAATGAAAGCTGTAATCACCACACAATGTGCATGGAGAGGGAAAATGGCTCGTAAAGAATTGCGAGCACTAAAGATGGTGAGTACCATTGCTTACTCTTCCCTTGCTGTTATTTATTTCATCTGTTTCTGTTCTTTTCTTCACTTGTTGTTTCTAAAAAATTATCAAAAAGCTTCGCGTCAGAAATAACTTATAGGACATATGTATTTTGATTTTTTGTCCTTTAACTTATTAATACTGTAAAATGAATTAGGCCGATAAGGAAAGAAACAGCCAGTTTTTTTAATTGGTCAATTACAAAAAACTAAAATAGAACTTGTTATTCAGGGCAAAGCAGCATAGCCAAATCTTAAATGTTATTCTGATTTATGAGGTTTGGCATTAGCAATATCCAAAGGTGCTACGTCCATAGTCCTGGTTTGCTATGTGTCTATATATATATTACCTAATCTCCATTCTTTCTTGCCACCTAAGAAGAAAAACTCGAATGAAAAGGTCAAAAAAGAAAAATTGATAATTTAATAAGCTCTGCTCGTTTGGTGTAACAGAAGTACATTTCAGTTTATGCATGGACTACACCTGGTTAAGCAGTTTGTAAATTCAGTGTAAAATAGTTTATGCATCATATAGTAACAATGATATGTTTCTCGTGAGTTGTTAAGTAACAATGGTTTATCTCTGGTGGGAGCAAGTTTGTTTTACTGGTCCATTTTGTTGGAATATATTATGTTCCTAGTTCTTACAAATTCTGAATACAGGCTGCTAAGGAAACTGGTGCACTCCAAGCTGCAAAGAATAAATTAGAGAAGCAAGTTGAGGAACTGACATGGCGGCTTCAGCTGGAGAAACGTATAAGGGTAAGTTCATCTGGTGAATTTTCCAATTAACCAAATGCATTTCTAGATTCTGATGAGATGTTAAAGTATTCAAGTTTTTATTGTTGAATTTATGACTTCCATTTTTTTTTATAAATATTGACAGAAATCAGTTGCATGTTGTTGCTACTATATTAGGTAGTAAATAACAATGTCTAAAGCATTAAGTTAAAATTACATAGACACATTCAAAATTATGTAGTCGTACATATAGTATTTACTGCAGGTTAATTAGAGCCAGAGGCTGTTGTTGGATTGCATGTGGAAGTTTGTGATTTCCCAGTGATCTCAGGAAGTCTGTAGTTTGTAAATGTAAATCTTAATTTATTTATTTTTTGTCTATAAGTGGGACCAACGGGTAGTGTATTTGGCATTTAGCACTTCACTGATGCTATGCGCAAGACGACAACTGCATCTATAGAAGAAGCCCATGTGGGAACTTTCTGGTGCTTTAGATAAATTACTACAGATTCCCCCCACCCCCCAAAAAAATAAAAAAGAATAAATAAAGGAATTCATATTCTTAGTTGGACAGTAAAGTTTTTTTTAAATAAACAATTGCTGGCCTGAAGTGCAAGTCCATCCCAGATGTGAAATTGTTGAGTAATGTGATTAAGGCAGAACAAATCATTATCTTAAGAATATGCTCCTTTAAGGATTTTACTAAATTGTTCCCGTTCTTTGTACCATTGATTTTCAATATCATTTTTGACTCTCTGTTTCAGGCTGATCTGGAAGAAGCAAAGACGCAGGAAAATGCCAAATTACAATCTGCTTTGCAAGATGTGCAACTTCAGTTCAAGGAAGCTAAAGACTTGCTGCTAAAAGAACGTGAGGCCGCCAAAAAGTTGGCTGAACAAGTCCCTGTAATACAGGAAGTCCCAGTTGTTGATCATGGGCTGATGGATAAACTTACTGCTGAAAATGAGAAACTTAAGGTTAGAAGTTTGAAAATGTATTGCATGATTTATTGGATACAATTATGTTGAGTTTTAACAGAAATTTATTGTATGTAACTACAGATTATGGTTACCTCTCTTGAAGTTAAAATTGGCGAAACAGAGAAAAAATATGAAGAGACAAATAAACTTTGTGAGGAGAGGTTAAAGCAGGCTACTGAGGCAGAGTCCAAGTTAGTTCAGTTGAAGACCGCTATGCATAGGTTGTGTGGAAAGGGTTCAGATGTATTTCCTAGACTTTCAGTATATTAGTGAGATACTTACTGTGGTTTTTAATACGCAGGCTTGAGGAGAAAGTCGCTGACATGAACTCTGAGAATCATATCCTTCAGCAAGCATTGTCAACTTCACCTGTAAAACGAAAATTAGAATTTGTGTCAACTCCGTCAACAAAGGTAAACATTTGTTTATGAAAAACAAACAGTTATCTCCTTCTCATCCTTAGGACACTATGTAATTGGGGATTTGGCTTGTTTTCAGATTTTAGAGAATGGAATCCACGTGAACGAAGATAGTCGATCCAATGTAAGTTTGTTGTATACCAAATCTGAATGCATTTTTTTGGGGTGTCAGTATTCTTGTTTATATGCTATTGAAAAACCTATATACTTTAGGAACCACAAACTGGCACACCTGCAAAGAATATGAAGACAGATCCTGATAGCAACTTTAAGAGGCCCCCTGTTGATCGCCAACATGTAATTGCTGATTTTCATTTCAAAGATCTTATCCTCTGGTTTTAAGATGCCTTGAGATAGCTTACCTTAATATTTTGCTGCAGGAGAATGTTGATGCTCTTATTGAATGTGTCATGAAAGATGTCGGGTTCAGTCAAGGCAAACCTGTTGCTGCCTTTACAATTTACAAATGTCTTATACACTGGAAGTCTTTGGAAGCTGAAAAGACTAGCGTGTTTGATCGTCTCATTCAGATGATTGGTGCAGCAATAGAGGTAATAAGAATGCATCGCCCAAGTCATTACTTGAATCATTGTGATCATTTGATTCAGAGACATACTTTATATTGTATCCTTGTTGCTTTTATTGTTTCATTAACCTATCCTACTAACGCTGTCAATATTTGTTAATATTAATACTAATGCTAGCATCCCTCACAGTTTTGCTCTAATGAGCTAAATTGAAAGTTTAGTTCGAGAATTCTAGGTTTGTGAAGCCTGTGAGAATGAGCAAATCTCCCTTTGTATATGTAATAGATTTGATATATTACTTTTTAATTTAACAATTCTACTAAAACCTTGATCTTTAGAAGGACAGCTCAAATTACAACTTTCCAAATTATTTATGCATATTGAGGAGGAGATGATAGATTTAACTTAAACCTGATCAGTCCTACATATTAACAAGTTTAAATGTAATTTGAATACTTTGGTGGATCCCAGTTGTACTTCACCAAACAAATTTCTTTTGCATATTCAAGTAATCTACTTGTATGATGCTCTTAAGGATAAATTGTTCTGTTATTTGTTTTCTCGAGGATGGATGGAGTTGTATTTTATGCATATTTCTAGTATGTGAAACATTGCATAAGCATCAGAAAGACTTGTGTCATTGCAGGATCAAGATGATAATGAGCACATGGCTTATTGGCTGTCAAATACATCAACATTATTATTCTTGCTTCAAAGAAGTTTAAAACCTGCTGGTGTTTCTGGTGGAAGTTCAGCACGCAAACCACCACAACCAACATCGCTTTTTGGACGAATGACAATGGTACTACATTTCTAACCATCCCTGCTATTTCTTTCGGCAAGTTAAATAAGTCTAATGCAATGCACAATGATATGTTACTTCAAAAACCAGGGATTCCGCTCATCGCCATCTGCTGTTAATATTGCTGCCGCTACTGCTGCACTTGAGGGAGTGCGGCAGGTTGAAGCTAAATATCCAGCATTGTTATTTAAGCAGCAACTTACGGCATATGTCGAGAAGATATATGGCATAATTAGAGATAACTTGAAGAAGGAGTTGGGATTGTTTCTTTCCTTATGTATCCAGGTTAGATTTCATTAGCACTTTTTACTACTTGCATAAACGTTGCTTCTAGAGTTTCTTGCCCATCTGATATTCGTGATTATTGATTATGTACTCTCTGGCTGGAGCATTGACGTTCCTACAAAGGAGTTGATGCAGGACTGGATTTGAAACAACGATATATGATAACAGAAACAACAAAATATATACTTGAAATATTTCCTAACAGCAGAAGGGAGAATAGTATGGATCGCAACTCGCAACCCAAAAAGAGAAAGAGACTCAATTCAATATTTCAATATTATTTCAATAATTAAAGTCTTCTTAATATGTGGGGGGGAGGGGGGGATCACATCACTTATATAGGGAATAGAAACCCTAATAATTTAACCTAACTGACTAAGGCCTGTAAACAATTGGGTAATAGATAAACTCCTTATTTAATAATATACTAGATCCACATATAAAATACATAGATACACTTTTATCTATATACCGAATGTATTTAAACCAATTAATAACATATATAAGAATTGTTCACTTCTATTACCCATCAGAAGTCTATTGTAACTTTTAGGTAATAGGTGGAAATGTCTTTCAAGTGTATAATTTTTGCTTCCTTTTTTTCTTATTTGTTCGTTGGATCTAAAGTGTTTGTCTGATATGTAAAGATGCTTTTAAAGGATCATGTATTCTTATTTCATTTTAAATTTCAGCCACTAAGGTACTTTTGTATGATGGTTGACATTGGGCATCTTACTGATTCTGAATTAAGGCTCTGCCTTTAAAGCGTGCTCTTAGATGAATTTGTCTTAAGGTTTTTGTATTTCAGAAACATATTAATAATATGAACATGCAGGCACCAAGGACATCAAAGGGAGGTGCACTAAGATCTGGACGGTCTTTTGGCAAAGATTCTCCTACAAACCATTGGCAAAGCATTATCGATTGTCTTAACACTCTTCTCAGTACCCTTAAAGAAAACTTTGTAGGAATCTTTTGACATACAATATATAATTTTTTATTTAATTACACAGGACAACACATACTGATCAATTTACTATTTTCAGGTTCCACCTATCATTGTTCAGAAGATATTTACCCAAATTTTCTCATATATTAATGTACAACTCTTTAACAGGTAACTTAAGTTTCTTGCTACCTCTGTTCAGGCCTTTTTCCATGTCACTATGCATGGCAGATCATAACAAAATGCTTACTTTCATTTATTCTGCAGTCTTCTTCTGCGTCGTGAGTGTTGCACTTTCAGCAATGGCGAGTATGTAAAATCTGGGTTAGCAGAGCTAGAGCAGTGGTGCTGCCAGGCGAAAGAGGAGGTGGCTTTTGTTGTCCTTATTAATTCTCGACCAATAAATCCATAATTAAAATTCTTGGTTTATTGTCTTCTTCTGTTGCGTGACTTGTTGTCCTTTTACCTGAATCACAGTATGCAGGTTCGGCTTGGGATGAACTTAAGCATATTAGGCAGTCAGTTGGATTTTTGGTATACTACTTTTTATTTAAATTGCCATTTTTTCGTTATGCAATATATAATGAAAATGCATGTAGCATCATAATGTAGGTTTTTATATTTCGAGTACACAAGGATACATTGTTGTTTCTGTTATGTTCATAATTTTTTGTTAATGCACTGATTTTGCCTTTGTAATTTAGATTATGACCTTGTAATATGCCGGCAGCTTGGTAAACTTTTTTTTCTCCTTTACAGGTTATACATCAGAAGTACAGAATTTCTTATGATGAGATCATCAATGATTTGTGCCCTGTACGTTCTCTCTACCTCTCCCATCCTATGTTTCCTACACATGTTTGTGTTTTTGTTTTTGATAAAAAGGAAAATGAAGATATCTCGAAATGGTCGATTCCTCAAGTTCATTTGCATTTGTTTTATATCTGATGCATGTGCTTCCACTTACACAGTGTCTTTCTCCAGATGTCGAACTAAGTTTCTAGAACTGCATTTTTCTTAACTTCTGGTACATGGAGTGACTTCATAAGGATCACGGCATAGTTGGATGTTATAAATTAATTTAGTTGACACCTCTATATACTCTATGATATTAGCCTAAACACAAATCTTTCTATTTCAGGTCCTAAGTGTCCAGCAGCTTTACCGAATCTGCACTCTGTATTGGGATGACAATTACAATACTCGAAGTGTTTCGCCTGATGTAAGTCCTAGATGGTTGAAGAAGCTTTGTGCTAAGTTTTGATAGTTAATTTTCTCTTAAGTTATTTAAGTAGATGCTAAACAGTTTAGATGTTATCTTCATTCAGGTTATTTCGAGCATGAGGATACTAATGACCGAGGACTCTAACAGTGCCGGAAGCAATTCTTTTCTCTTAGATGACAATTCCAGGTAAAGCTTGTCCTTCCTTTGTAATAATTTGTTAGATATTACCATTTTTGCAAGTTAAAAGTAAAGATAAGTTGTCCTCAAATAATTCTAAATTGGTCATGCACTGGTAATAGCACACATATATCTACCTTTATTTAGAATAATTTATATGCTAGAGGGCAGGGAAATGAAGTCTTCTTCGAGGATTCGTGTTTTTTTTTTTTTTTTTAATTTTTAACATATTCGGAAAATAGCAGAATGGTCACTTGCACGTGTACACGCTATACCTGAAATAGTTTTTATATGCTCGAATGCAGGGAAATAAAATTACTTTAAAGGAGTCATGATTTATCTTTTAGTTCAATATAATAATAAATTAGCAGACATTGACCACTACAGTTACTCTGAATGCAGCATTCCATTTTCAGTAGAAGACCTTTCTACTTCACTGCAAGTGAAGGAATTTTTGGATGTCAAACCTGCGAATGATCTTCTTGAAAATCAAGCCTTTCAATTTTTGCACGAGTGATTTTTTATAAAAACTCAAGCATGCCTTTCCTACGTCTGCCAAGGTACAGGAACCTAAAATATACTTGAAGGACATATCATATGTTGTGCATCCGTTCTTTCTTACGGTTCTATATTGTTCCCTTTCATACCTGCCCATTCTGTATAATTAATCTATTGAATTTGTACGTTAAGATTTCACTAGCACAAGGCGGGGGTATCTTTTTATTCAAGTGTGCAGTGCATCTTGTTCTGTATTTTTCTATTCTTTTGTCGCTTTAGGCAGCATTCTTTGTAGGAAGATAGGAGTCAAGTTTATCCCTGTAGATAGTCAGGTCGAAAGTTTTGTTCATCTGGCCATCAAGTTTAATATGTAATGTAAATAATCAACACCGTACAACAATATTTCTATGAGTATTTTGTATTTTAAGTCTTTACACCCTTGTGGAGTGGTGTGCTCAGTTTTGCGGAATGTCTCCTGTTCTTATTTGTAAGTTGGTGTATTTTCTTTGACATCCAGTTCATTTGCAAGGAGTTGTTTTCTTTCTTCTAGAACACATTACAATGTATATATATCTTTTTTACATTTTGGCAAAAGTTGATGGTTCATTTGACAGTCAAATCTGAACGAATTGGTCCATTACTTGTAATTATGTACCTTGGAGCACAAAGTAGATGGCTTGCTCCAAAGATTTGGCAGTTGATTCTATGTAAATATACAGTTGGAATGCAGATAAACACATGCTAGTGTTTATACTATTTAATATATATATATTTACAAGGAAGCATCATAATAGTGTCAGAATA
This sequence comes from Saposhnikovia divaricata, assembly GCA_036435485.1. Taxonomy (NCBI): domain Eukaryota; kingdom Viridiplantae; phylum Streptophyta; class Magnoliopsida; order Apiales; family Apiaceae; genus Saposhnikovia; species Saposhnikovia divaricata. The sequence goes on along the minus strand of CM071599.1, from coordinate 19,211,568 downwards.
TGTGCACGATAACATCTTGTATCAAAACATAACCAAAATCATTTGTAGAACCAAACAGAAAAGCCAGAAAATGCAAAAGGAGTGGAGTTTGTGTTGTATCTAAAGTCTATATTTAAATGTGATTGTAAGTTTTTGGTATTCAAGTACATTGTCTTTATTGTTTTATTTCTTTGTTGATGTTCTCATCTTCCTCGACTCCTTGAGGTAGTTGCGTAATGCATTGATGTTGAGAAAAAGACTGAGTGTCAACATATTATTTTCTGCCGACATATTACTTGTTATTATCGTCGTTTTTTATGGCCAGTATGAGTGGAAAAATTCTGCAGTATTTTAATCTGAAAGTGTCTGACCAGAAAATATGATTCTAGTATTTGAAGACTGAAATGCTATATTCCTAAATAGCATATTTGGGAGATGTAAAAGTAATTAATTTTTTGTGATTAGAATTGTATGAATCAAGGGGTGGCAATTTTGGGTATTGGGTCGGGTTGATAAATTCGGGTCAGAAATTTGACCCAATCCGAACCCGATCCGAAATTTTAATGGGTCAGAAATCCAACCTGAACCTAACTTGGGCTATCCATGGGTAACCCGAACTTGACCCGAAATAATAGTAATTCATTAATAAATATATATTTTAAAGAGTAAATAAATAAATAAATACTATTTTAATCTTATAAATTAATTTATAATTATATTAAAATAAAATTTTTATTAATTTAAACAATACATAATACATAAATAATATAAATATTGGTATATTTTATAATATATAATAGTTTATATTATATATACATACATTTGGGTAATTTCGGGTAACCAGAAATCAACCCGAAAATGACCCGATTTTTTCGGATCAATTTTGGGTCAATCCGAAACCAACCCAAACCCAAAAAACTTCAACCCGATTTCATACTTTGCGGGTCGAATTCGTGTTGAATTAACGGTTTGGGTCCGATTTTGCCAGTCCTAAATTGAATGCAACTAGCCAACCACATATGTTCACGATACGTATTTCTACAGTGTTCTTACAATGTGCAGTCTAAAAAATACAATAAAAATTGCGTATGCTGCATATAAAACATAGTGCACAAGATTTACGTAGTATTTTGGATCTCTCTTGAAGGAAAACATGTCGAATCTATTTATTCGAACAAAACGTGTAGTGATACAAAGAAAATATCTAGGAAGCCTTTGCGTGGTACTGGTCCAGATTGTCTTCTTAACGAACACAGTTTGTTCCATATATTTAATTTAATAAGCATCGACTCTAAGTTATGTTGAAACAATTGCTTCTTTCTATTTGTAGTCAATTTCAGCCCATGAGAAATCCATAAGGGTACTGCATAAGGCACTTGCCAACGTAGTTACCAGGACCATTATAATTTCTACATCACCTTGTAGTTGTTTTGGACCCCTACAGGACCATTATCTTGTTCATACTGCATAACCATTACCATTACAACTACGATCGCGATCGACATTTCACTATTGTTTAAGTCCGCCGGTTCGATCTAGGGGTTGAATTTTCTGCATTTTCTTGTTTGTACAAGCAGGCATGATTGATCCAAGGTGTGCATGTAACTTGGGTGAAATCTAAAAATAACCATTTTTTTTATTTGAATTCTGAAAATACCATTTTTCGGGAGGAGATGTTGAAAATACCCATTTGAATACGCATTTGGCATTTGGGTAATGCGGGTTACGCATTTGGCGTTTGGGTAATGTGGGTTACGCAAAATTCAAAGGGGTAACACATGTAATGATATATCTGGGTTAGCTGGGATACGCATTTTAGAGTTGCGTATCCCGTGTTACGCATTCTCAGAATGCGTAATGACGTCATATGACGTCATTGTCATCTTCAACAGATCGGAGCTCCAGCCGGCGGAAAAATGGCGATTCCGGCTTATTTATTCGATTCCTTCGTTCGTCCACATCCGGGACTTTCCAAACACACACGATATACCATTGTAATCGCCCTTCAAATCTCTACACATCTATAATTCTCTTTTTACATTTTTTATACACGATTGAGAACGCACAAATCGACCAAATATTTCGATTCGTTCTCCGGTAACCTTCAATACGCCCCTGCGGGGCCAAATACTGCTAAAATGGATCGGGGATAAAGGTAGAGCCAGGTGTGGGGATCATTTTCATGTGCTCAGATGAAACTATGGTTGAGAGACGGAAGAAAACGGTGACTGGCGAGCAAAACGGCGATTTTTCGCCGAGAACGACGACCGGCAAGTATGTGAAGAATGACGTCACATGACGTCAATACGCATCTCGGAGATGCGTATTAGCTGATACGCATAACGGAAATGCGTATCGAGGTTACGCAAATGTCAGTTGGGTAATCAAATGGGTATTTTTTACACCCCTTCCCGCATATGGGTATTTTCATAATTTTTTTGAAAAAACTTGTTATTTTTAACAATTTTCCATGTAACTTCACCCGACACTTGATTTAGCATATATATACTTGGCTCCAAATTTTTAAATTTTTTAAAATTTAGTTTTTTAACATTTGATTTCAAATTATAAACATAGAATAAACTTTTAGCATTGTACTGGACTTGCTCTAATGATTTGTAATATGTAAAAATCATTTTATGATATTACGATATTTTGGACACAGATAAATATAATGATTAAAATTTAAAAGCCTCATCCCATTTCCATGGCTGGTGTATTATTAGCTCATCTTATAGTGTTGGACCCAGCTTTTGGGCTTATGAAAAGGACCAGCAGGGCCATTAACTATGCCAGCTCAAATTATCCCCACTGACCCACTACCACAAAATTCAACTCGTAGTACTTTGCAGGACTTGGAACGTTTCTCTTGATGGCGATTAGGACATCATTTTTGTTAAGTACTCGGTTTATCTCAAGTCATGTTTGTTTGGAGGGATTATAATCCCGGAATAATAATCTTACTATAATAATATTATCATTTATAATTTTTAGGATTATAACTTTTTAAATTATCTTATTTCATGTTTGTTTTGAAGTATTAACTTTAGGATTGGACTATAATCGTTTAAAAAAAAATTAATCCTTTAAATTATCCTATCTTATGTTTGTTTTGAGGAATAACCTATAAATTGTACTATAATCCTTTAAAATTTCTAATCTATTTTTGTTTTAGGAGTGATAATATTGAAAGGATTATAATTCTTTAAAAAATATGACTTGTGGAATGGGATTACATAATCCAACCAAGTATTAGAGAGGATTATGATCCTATCCTTTATCTCATCCAAACAAATATGGGACTGTTATTTTAAAGAACTATAATCCTTAATCTAATCCCAAGTAAATTTCTACAAACAAACATGAGATTAAATTTTTTAATGAATTATAATCCTATTCCCTACTTAATTCTATGAAACAAACATGGCCCAAAGGTGTTAGGGAAAACTATTATGAGGATTTTAAATTATATATTCAAACAATTTCGATAACATTTTAGATACTGTAGTCATCATATATAGAAATAGAATTCCTTGAATTGATTTCATCCAACTATAGGTTTTTTCGTATTCTAGGATAAATAGAAATATTTAACATTAACAATAATGAGGTTTTTAGAACAAAATTTTAAGTTAGTTTTTATTTTTTGACAAAAATTATAAGTTATTTAATTGTTAATATTTTGATATTTTCTTATTCCGCCACATCGAATCCTAATTACTGATAGAATACAGGAACTTGTATAAATCTGGGGAAACAAACAAACAAAAGGGACTAGATAACAAAGACAATGTGGCAAACTGGCGATAACAAAGACAATGAGATGGACCCAACTGGAAAGGTCCAGTTCTAGTCACATTCATAGAGTCATAGGCATTAGTATTTTAGTGTAATAAACTTACTTGCCCATGTTGGTCACTAATTCTTCTAACTGAGACTTGACAGAGCCCGTGTGGAGTACTAATGGTTATGTATATGGTTCTGGTTTCCTAATGGGATGGACCATAATCTCAATTATTTAAAGTGAAGCTCACTATCATGAGTATCATCTTTTGGATTAAGTCAATCTTGTTTAACCACCTCAAATTTGCTTGATTTGGACACTGCTCAGAATTCAATCCTATGATTTATTACAAATACAAATCTACAATTGTGAATCCACATGGCATTTATAGTGTCTACATATTATGATTTTGATCCTTAACAGAGGATGATTATCTTATCGGATTCTCAGAGGGGGTGTTTGGAAGTTAAAGGTTTGGGATGAAATTAGAGATTTGGGGTAGATTAGAGGTTTGACCAAATGAAATCTCTAATGTGAGTGTTTGTTGCTAGAGATTTGGGATTAATAAACTAATTTTGAAAAAGCTCATTTTAGGAGTTTTTCAATTAGAGGTTTGATATGTATCATAAAAAGTTACTCAAAAAGCTATTTACCAAACACTTTTATTGAAAACAGCTAATTTAAATCCGCTAGTCAAAACAGCTAATTCAATCCGCTAATCAAAACAGCTAATTCAATCCGCTACAGCTAATCCTATCAGCTAATTGCCAAACAGGTCCGAATCGTATTTTTCGTGTTTCGATACATCATAAATTTTGAAGTTATTTGAGATTTTGTAAATATATACGCGTATAAATGTATTTCTATTAAGAAAGGTGGACGGTCTTCAACAAACATTTGTCAAAATATTGTTTAGCAACAAACGGTTTCTGCACCGTTGGATCAATTATCCAATGGCTGTAGTTAAAAAAAATCCGTACCGTACCGCAGAAACTTTTCGCGATACGGACAAATTACCAAAACGCTCCTCCTATTTTCACACAAAAAATCTACTATATACGTACCGCAAATAGTTTATGCAGTACGGGCGGATCGTTTATCACATCAAACGTTTATCGTGATCGTGTCCCATCAAGAAATATTCGATTTTTTTCTTAATTTGAGCGTGATGAGATAGCTCAAGTGATTTAAAGCTTATCTTTTATCGTCTCAGATCCTGAATTCGATTCTCGTTCATTCCAAGATTTGTTTGTTAGAACATATACTCATTTTTAAGGCATATAAGACTATTTATTAAAAAAAAAAAACACTAATGATTACATGTATAATGAGTTTGACCTGCCGCTCAAATAATCAAAAAATAAGTTATATTTGTTCAGTAGATATGACAATAATATTCGGTAAGTATATATGTATATAAAATAGAATCAGAACGGAAAGTAATTTATCAGCATAATTATAGTTGAAACCATGTTAGTTCTGGTTAGTTATAGTTAGTTGTTAATCTCAATCATTAATGACATGCATTTGACTAATCATCCAACAGTCTAAACGGAGTCTTATTAATTTAAACTACAGTGATATCGGCCACATCATGTGGTGTTTCTAAATTTTTCTATTATCCTCTAGTTAAAATAATTTCAGAAGCATCTACTTAGCACTTAATTACACTTAAATTTTAAAAATCATGGTAACATGTAGGATTGCATTATAGTTGTTGTTGTCATAGTTAACTCTTGTTGCAATTCCAATTCCATGTTTGAGTTGAATACAATGAGCTAATGAAGTTGGAGAAATGTGACCGGAATATGACAGCATATATGATATAATTACGATCATATTATAAACTTGTATTTTTACTAACACAATGTCATTAGCGAAAAATACATTTTCCAGTTGAGAAATGTCGATTGCTTACGATATATGCTTATTTACTCGTAATTATGCTCGAATTTACTACTAATGACGGGTCTAGAACAAAGATAGACATCCGTTTAACTAGATTAGATTTACTAAATAGAGTATGTTTTTGACTTGTTTTCAATTTATGAGTTAAGACAAACATAACCACTGTTGTTGGACTACATTTAAAACGAACCATTTCTTTGATCAGTTGTATTAATTACTATAGTATAGATATCAGTTAAGTTGTAGCGTTTGATGTACTCCGACTTGCTGGTTTTAGGGGAGGAACCACTAAATTATACTCGAGGACGGTTTAGTTGAAGTTTGAGCTTGCTATTTAGATACTAACACAAATTGGAATGGGTAAAGTTTAACTAATTTATTTAATGCGTGTCAAGTGCTTACTTGAGTAAAACGCTTTAGTACTGTTCCAATAAACACACTGTATCGTTGATCAAAAAATATTATCTACTTATCTATCTATTTTATCTCAAATATTTGTTCTTTAACTATTTTGTATAATAAATGTATAATTTTTTTTTAAAATTGTGATGACATTTTTATTGAAAATTAATATTTTTTGAAGAACAAATAAAAATATAAACAACAAAAGAAATATGTAAAAGATACTACATTAAATATTTTCTTTTACAAAATATCACATGTTATATGCTAATTGGTTCCCTCTTAATGGACCTACCTGAATTTACACCAAAATTATCAATAAAAATATTTCAAAATGACATGACACATCATTCTTAACATTTATCAATACCCAGAAAGTTACCTTCAATATTACTCAACAAATAAATACGTGTTACATATGTAATTGTAGTTCGACATGCCGTATAAATATTTTGATGTAACACGATATTGAGCAAAGACATACTGTTAAAATTTGTATTAAAGGTAAAATAAATATTTTGGTGTAAGCGGCATTGAGCAAAGACATGTCTTCTATTTTTGTTGTAGCTTTGAGATTAGTTATTCAAGGGATTAGCAATTCGTAAGATAATAATACAGGAGCATGGGAATAAAACTATCCACGTCCTCTCCTAGTTATATTAAAATCACAAGTTGTGTTTTTCGAGTTTTTTTCTCAATTTTGTTAATTATTCTAGCACATACATACCCGATCTGTAACTATATGCATGCATGTATGAATATTATAAATAATAATGTGTGGACTTGTACAGTTCTACTGGTATGTAGTTGGGAAACTAAAACAATTTTGGTAGCCTAAAAACCATGAAGGGGGGCGGCACCTGGGCTGAAGAGAGGGATTTTTTTTATTTAATAAATTATTTTCAAGTATAGAAATATACTACCAATTAATATGTTTTATAAATAATTTAAAAGTTGGCAGCACGTAATTGGCAGTGTGCCACATGCAAGGCTATGGTTCCGCCAGCGCCAGGTGCAGTGCTTCTTCTAACATGGTGCCTCCTAACTTAAATTATTACGGTACTTGATTCAAACTGAATTACCTACCAACCTCCAACTTGTAATTACAAGTTACCTACCAACCTCCAACTTGTAATTACAAAACTCCTTGTATTTCATTTTATTGGTTCTTTTCCAAAAATACGTACCTACTTGAATATAATTAATATTTGATATACATTTTTAAAAGTATTTTTCATGTAGTATAAATAATTATTTTTAAAATTTTATTTTAAATATAATATATAACTACTATTTTAATTTAGAAAAAAAAGAAAATTTTACAAAAAAAATAATTTAAAATCTATGATCAATACTTCTAAAAATGTATGACAGTTAAATATCAATTGTTTCCAAATAATAGGAGTATATTATAAAAAAATTGGTTAGATGAGCTAAATTATGTTAAAATGTCATTATTTCAATTAAATTTAAGATCTTAGTTAAACGATCCTTTCAAAAAAAGAAGGAAAATATACTTAAAAACAAGTCATGAATGGATGTTATCATATACTACATCTTTTTTTTTTTAATTTGACATTTTGACTTTTGACAATATCTTTAGGTGTTTTGATTGTACAATTAAGATTATTATTTTTAAAAAAAATTTCTTGTAAATTAAAATATAAATCAAAATTTTAATTCACAAAAAATTGGTAATTGATATATAAGCTTCTCATTTTACTATTTAATCTCCAATTTTATATTCTTGACATTTTAATTACAAAATTATCCATGATTTTTCAACAATGTAGTTTAATTGATTTTGTTTTTGTTATAGATAATTTTTCATTTAGATATCAATTAGAGAAAATATCAATGCATGAAACTTATTTATCAATTCCTAAAAAATTAATGAAATACAATAATATATACTACATAATCAAAATACCTAAAGACATGTGTCAAAAATCAAAATGTCAAAAAAAAAAAAACAAAAGGAGTGTTGGGATTTATGAATGGTAACTTAGAGACAACTTAACTAGATTTTTTTATACTTAATTTTATTGTATAGACTAAGTAGAACATACTGTTACAACCAAAGTATATTCTTATAATCAAATAAATTACTGTAATAAGTGTATATCTTGAAAGAAATTCACTCAAATGTTCAAACCTCAAAGAATACGGCAGTTTGACACTAAGAATAAAAGTTGCAAGTCATGACAGAATATCTACTATGACAGCAACATAGTGGAAGCCTGAGATAATAACATTCTCCCATCTTGACAGCAAGTCTGACAGCAACATAGTGGAAGCCTGAGACAACAACATTCTCCCATCTTGACATCAAGTCTGGAATTCCTGACAGCACATTGACAGGGATTCATACTGTCATCCAAAGTACATTTCCATGACAGCAAACTTGGCGGCCTAGGATACTGTCTCATGGAAATCATTTTGAATTAGGGATCTACCAAGTCAAACATGTGACAATAAGATGTTCAAGAAATAGGCGAGCTGCATTATCCCAATATTGTAGCAAACCTGCAAATACTACGACAGAAGCTTGAGAGATAACAAGACAAAGCTTACCAATTCGAAAATATGACAAATTGTGTTAACTTAATTTAGAATGTATCTATATTGCTTTATTTGTACAGATTTGTATATCAATTTAGGTGAGTCACATGGGTCTGTAATTTGTATGGTCACATGGGTCTGTAATTTGTAAGGAACTGCCACTTGAAATTGACAGCAACTCCAGGACCCATGTAAACAGAAGCTGAAGAAAATCATACTTTTCTCTAGCTTGTAGCAACACTTTGTAAAATAAATAAGACATTTATTTTGTGAGAAAAATTTGAGTAACTACTTGTGAGTACGTTTCTTCTTCGGATAAATCTGAATCTTTATTGTTGTTGTTGAAGTAAAGATTTTAATTTCAACCTCCTTCTGCAATACTCAGGAACCAACAAGAAATAATAATTTTATAAATAATTATTAAAAAAATTGTCCAAACATTTATAACTTTATTCAAATTTCTTATAATTTAAGTTAAGGGCATGAAAAATAGTGAATCAAATTTGTTATGCCCAAATCTGGCATAATAGCTAAATTGATTTAATTAGCTAAATTGATGGTTCGTAATCTATGATGGGTCTAGAAGATGAAGATTGGGTCACTAAAGCCCACTATTGGAATCAGCCCAACATGCCTTGGCAATAATACCTCTATTACAGGAGCACCTCGCTACATGGTTGCACTTCGCTATATAGCGCCTCGCTGGCGATGCCTGCCAGGGGATCGCTTCGCTTTTGCATCGCATCTATAACTTACAGCGAGATCATTATCTCCTCTTCTCTGGAAGGCTCATGACCAGACCCAAGGTCGCATGAATAGCTAGGCACAGGGATCGCTTTGCGTGGCCAGGCCTCTCAAGGTCGCATGCAAGGGCCCCGATGGATCTTTCATTGGCCAAATCTATCCGTTCGAGACCATGGGCTTCAACAGTTGGGCCATGGATCACGGATAGAATTGATGATTCACTGCCATGTCAGCCCTAATCGAGTGGGCTTGGACTTTGGTTTATCTCTTAAAACCCTAGCCCGCCTAGGTAACTTGTTGCCCAAGAACTACGTCAGGCTTGATCCCTATAAATAGGGTACGTAGGCACCTTGATACAGACGAGAAACAGTTAAATCTGCAAACACCTATCAAGCTCAGCCACATCTAAACACACAAACCCTAATCTTTGTTCTTCTTTTGTTAGCAAAATATCCGTATTTTGCTCCGATAATCCAGTAAACCTCCAAAATATTGTTATACAATATTCTCCTTATAACATTTGGCGCTAGAAGGAGGGGAAGTCATTGAATTGGGAGAAGCGATGACTAAATCACACAAAAAGAAGAACGATGGGGAAACCCCGGGATCGCATAAGGTTAACAAGGACGATCCCCTGACGAAGGACCCTTCAGAAGACGAGGTGTCCAAGGACAACTCTAAGACTGGGTACAAGGAGGAACACACCCCCCCAGTACAGAGGGTGGCGTTGACCAGCGAGGTTATGTCTTTTCTAAAAGGCCCCAGCTAGCAAGTGACCGCTGTACATGAAAGGGTCGCAAAAGTGGAGAAGCGCTATAGTTCTAGAGGATCGAAGAGGAATGCAAGGACAGGCGGTAGAACACAAGGGGAAGGAAGCAAACTCCCCACTAAGAAACTTATTGATGACTTCGAGGATGTCCTAACAGATCAAACCAACCCTGACTGGAATGAGGAGGAGGATTCGCTCGAAAAGAAAGGGGGATCGCATGATAAGGTCGCCTCATCTGAGGGGAGATCGGTCAGTGTTTTTGACCGTCTTGGAAAAAAGCTGACTGACCATGACCTTCGTCTAAAATTGGAAAAGGTTAATGCGCCTCGACATGAAGAATCTAAGAACAGAAGCAAGGACACACATCGACCATTGTCTCCTCGAGATCACGAGCGGTCATATCGTCGTGATGACAGACCCCCCTCTCCCCGTAGAGAGCGTGAGCGGTCCCATCGTCGCGATGACAGACCCCCGTCTCATCGAGACCAAGAACGATCTCAATATCTTGAAGAGGATCGTAAAAAGAAGGATCGCAGGAATGACCAGGAGGAGTCCAGTGTCCCAAAAAAGACCCAGTCACATCATGGAAGTACTGGAGGTAAAAAGGAGGGTGACAAGGAGGTCAAGGTAGGAGACTATAAGCTGGAAGAGTTGAAAAAGGCCTTGGATGCGATGAACAACGAGAGGGGTATTTTTAGCACTATGGGCTCTTCTTCGCCCTTTACCCATGAAATTCGAACTGCTTCACTTCCTGCAGTGTTTCGAGGCCATCAACATGATATGACCTATAATGGCGACACTGATCCAGCAGAGTTTGTGATTCGATTCAATAATGAGATGGATGTTTATCAGGTCTCACTACTAGCGAGGTGTAGACTATTTGCGGCTTCGCTGAGGGGAAGTGCCCAGCAGTGGTTTTCGAAGCTAGGGGCATTGATTGTCATTGATTCTTGGGAACAATTCGTGGACATCTTCATCAAACAGTTCCAGTCCTCAATGCTCTACGCACCCCCTGTGTCTGCCTTGGCAAACATAAAACAGAAGGAAGGTGAAACCCTCCATGATTATTTCAAGAGGTTCAATGCTGAGGTGCCTCGCGTACGAGGTGCAAATGACGAAGCTGTAAAAAATTTCCTCATCGCTGGAGTGAGGGAAGGTACTGAATTTTGGAAGAAGCTACATGAACAAACCCCTAGCACTCTTTTTGAATTGCACAAGGTCCCTGAGCCTTTCAAGCGTGTTGAGAAGTCACTCACAGATTTGAAGAAGAATAATGAAAGGAGTAGCAGTTGGAGTAGGAACAGGGGGGTAAAAATAAAGGACTCCAGAAGTCCAAGGCGAAGACGGGATCGAAGTCGAAGCCCCAGCCCAAAAAGGAGAGATCGCGATCCTTTGAGGCGATCCCCACCGAGAGCTCGCCCCGCGAGGGATGAAGACAAGTATATTCCTCGGTCGCCCCAATTGATCACATTTATACAGTCAATGAAAACAAAGGGGTATTCAGGAAGCCTCCACCGATGGGTCCGAAGGGGACTGCAAACACTAGCAGGTATTGTGCCTTTCATGAACAAACAGGACATGATACAACAACCTGTCGAGAGCTCAAACAACAAGTGGACCAGTTAATTCGTGAAGGAAAGTTAACTGAGTGGGCAGTTCGTGAGGTGAAGAAGCATAATCCCAAGTCTGGCCTTGGTTATAATCAAGCCCCCCCACCTGAACAGAATCCAGTCATTAAGGAAAGGGAAACGCGAGGCAGAAGTATCCATGTGATAATTGGGGGACCCCATATCGGGGGGGATAGCAATAGGGCTAGAGAAAGATATGCCCGCGAAGCTAAGGAGCGACCCCTCACCAATATCCATCACCTGCAGGAGCGACCCCCAAAGCTCTTCAAGGGGGAAGATACAAATATCATGTTCACTGAGGAAGATGCGAAGTGGGTCCACCATCCTCATTCGGACGCCCTCGTTGTCCGAGTTCGCATTGGATCACAGAATGTTCACAGGGTCCTTGTGGACAATGGAAGCGCAGTGAATGTCTTAGCCTACGAGGTCTATCTGAAAATGGGGTTCGTGGATAAAGACCTTATCCCTACCGTAGGGAATCTTTATGGTTTTACTGGAGCTTCAGTCAATGTCAAGGGCCTCGTAAGGCTCCCTGTCACTTTGGGGGATGAGCCCTGTATTACCACCCAAATTGCAGACTTTATGGTGGTCGATCAACCTTCAGCCTATAATGCTATCGTGGGGAGGCCAATACTCAAAGAAATGAGGGTGGTTACTTCTATTTACCATCTCTCTATGAAGTTCCCTACCCCAAATGGAGTCGGATGCATTAGGGGGCACAACATGAGTCTCGTGAATGTTACAACAAGGCCCTCAAGTCAGCAGAAAAAGGGAGCAATTCCTTGACAGACAAGATGGAGTGCGAGGAGGAAAATAGGCCTCGCAAGACAAGTTTTGTACCCCCAACCGACTGTAACATGATCTCGATTGAGGAGCTCCCAGCTGATTATTTTGATAATTTGGGAATTCAAGTAGAACCAGTACCTGGGGCTTTGATGATGGGAACCTCGCAGCCAGTTATGGTTCTCCAGGAAGGGATCGTGGAAGAGGCTACAGATAGTGACAGCGAGGAGAGCCCGGAGCAGGCTGCTGTGCGATCCCGAAAGGGAAAATGGGTTCGCAAAGAAACATCCACACTGACAGAACTGCCAAATGGAATTACACAGACAACAACTGTTGTTAAGGAGTATGAGCACGCGGGTGCCAACCCCTGCGAGGCAGAATCAAGTCAGGCTCGTGAGTTTAATCTAGATCCTGATCCTCGCATCCCAGAACATGTGGAGCGAGCCGGGGCAGCTGAAGACACAATTCCTGTTCTTGTTGATGTGCAGGACCCTTCAAAAGTGTTGAAAATAGGGTCGCAACTCAATCCTGATTTGAGAGAAAGGCTGGTTACTTTTCTAAAGGCAAACCTTGACGTGTTCCGTGTTCGCCTGGTCACATGAAGATATGGTTGGGATCGATCCTAATGTAATGTGTCATAAGCAAAACTTGGATCCAAGCAAGAAGGGGGTCAGACAAAAGAGGCGACCCATAAGTGGAGAACGAGCTGAGGCTCTAAAGGCAGAAGTGGATAGACTCCTCGAGGTAGGGCTCGTTAGGGAATCATTCTACCCTGACTGGCTCGCGAACCCTGTCCTCGTGAAGAAGCCAAATGGAAAGTGGAGGACATGTGTAGACTTTACCGACCTCAACAAACATTGTCCCAAAGATAGTTTCCCGTTACCGAGGATCGACCAGCTAGTGGATGCAACAGCAGGGCATGCACTTCTTTCTTTCATGGATGCTTACTCTGGGTACAACCAGATACCCATGCCTGATCAAGAGCACACCTCGTTCATCACAGATAGAGGTCTCTATTGCTACATAGGGATGCCCTTCGGTCTTCTTAATGCTGGGGCTACCTACCAGAGGCTCGTTAATATGATGTTCGAGAAACAAATTGGCAAGACAATGGAAGTCTATGTAGATGACATGTTGGTCAAGTCTAAGGAAGTTGTGGATCACATCTCTCACCTCGCAGAGATGTTTGATATACTAAGGAAGTACAGAATGAAGCTTAACCCCCAGAAGTGTGTCTTTGGGGTCGAATCTGGAAAGTTTTTGGGATTCATTGTCAACCACCGAGGAATTGAAGCGAACCCTGCAAAAATAAAGGCTTTAATGGACATGCGATCCCCAAGAAGTGTGAAAGAAGTACAGAGTCTGACAGGGAGGATCACAGCTCTCAATCGGTTCATTTCCAAATCATCAGATAAGTGCCATGAGTTCTTTAAGGCCATTAAGAAGGTGGGAAAAAACTTTGAATGGACATTGGAATGTGAGGAGGCCTTTCAGAAGATAAAGGAACACCTGGGCTCGCCACCACTTCTCTCAAAGCCCATTAAAGGCAAGGTCCTCATTGTCTACCTCGCTGTGTCTGAACACGCGGTCAGTGCAGTATTGGTTCGCGAGGAGGGAAAAGTTCAATATCCAGTCTACTATGTCAGTAAAAGAATGTTAGATGCTGAGACTCGATATACAAACATGGAGAAGCTAGCCTATGCCCTGGTCTTGGCCTCGCGGAAGTTAAGGCCATATTTTCAGGCTCACAGCATTGAGATTCGCACTGCCTACCCACTGAGGCAGGTGATGCATAAGCCAGAGTCCTCAGGGAGATTGTTAAAATGGACAGTGGAGCTTAGTCAGTTTGACATCGAATTTAAGCCTCGCGGCCCTATAAAAGGACAGGCACTTGCGGATTTTATCTTGGAGTTTCCTCCCCAATATGAGGGAGATGATTGGGCCATCATAGCAGCTCTAGAAATTATAGTTAGCGAGGACAAAAAAGAAAATTCGGCCTCGTGGTGGGAACTATACGTAGATGGGGCATCTAACAAGGAAGGATCCGGGGCCGGCATCGAGTTGGTAACTCCAGAGGGGCGCAAGATACAAAGTGTAGTACACTTCGCTTTTGAAGCCACCAATAATGCAGCAGAGTACGAAGCCCTCATTATTGGTCTCAAACTGGCACTGGAAATGAAGGTAGAGAACCTCATAGCTTACAGCGATTCCATGCTGGTAACATATCAACTCTGGTGTGGGTGGCAAGCTAGAGGTGAGCAGATTGAGCTATATCTGCGATGTGCACGGAGGTTGATGAAAAAATTTAACAATGTCAAGGTGGTTCATATTAGAAGAGAGAAGAATCAAGGAGCAGATGCACTGGCAAAACTGGGGTCGCGTCGCGAGGCCACATTACTTGGAATTATCCCATTGGAAATTCAGAAGAAGCCTAGTGTACATGAGGAGTTCATTATGGAAATAGCGACCCCAGAACTGACTTGGATGACCCCAATATGGGAATATGTGAAAAATGAAACGGTGCCTCAAGACAAGAAAGAAGCGAGGAAGATTAAATATCAGGCGGCTCGCTATGTCATTTATGACGAAGTCTTATATCGAAGAGGGTTTAACATCCCACTCCTGAGGTGCGTAGATGGGGAAGAGTGTAACTATATTCTCAGAGAAGTCCATGAAGGGATATGCGGCAATCACACATGGGGTAGTTCACTGGCCCAGAAAATTCTTCGCCAAGGGTATTATTGGCCTACGTTGAAAAGAGATGCATTTGAGTTTTCAAGAAAATGCGATGCCTGTCAAAGGATCGCTAACTTTAGCAACGTCCCCGTCTCTCACCTCACCTCGCTAACGAGCCCATGGCCCTTTGCTATGTGGGGCATTGATCTAATTGGGGAGCTACCTAAAGCCAAAGGAGGTGTCAAACACGCAGTTGTGGCTGTTGATTATTTCACCAAGTGGGCCGAGGCTGAGCCACTTGCCACTATTACTGCAAAGAAACTCAAGGACTTCGTGTACAGGGAAATTGTGTGTCGCTATGGGATTCCTTATCAGCTCATATCAGATAACGGAAAGTAATTTGACAGCAAGGACATGAAAGAATTCTGTGAGAACTTAGGGATCAAAAAGAGTTTTTCAGCTGTGAGTCACCCCCAGAAAAATGGCCAAACTGAGGCCATCAACAAAATCATCAAACATACTTTGAAGGCTAAGTTGGAGGAGAGTAAAGGCAATTGGCCTGAAGAATTACCAAGGGTCTTGTGGTCATACAACACGACCCCAAGGACCACAACTGGAGAGACTCCTTTTTCCTTAACATATGGCTGCGAGGCCATGGTCCCAGTTGAAGTGGGCTCCGGGTCGTTTAGAAGGGAACACTACGATCCCGAAGCAAACGAGGTCAATCATAGATTGTACTTAGATATGATAGAAGAAACAAGAAGCGAGGCTCAGCTTCGCCTCGCGGCTTACCAACAAAGGACAGCGAGGTACTATAATGGGAAGGTCAAAGCAAGTTCTTTAAAGACAGGCGACCTCGTGCTTAGGAGAGTCATGCCTAACACTAAGGTCCCGGGTCATGGAGTCTTTGGTGCTAATTGGGAAGGGCCTTACAAAATCTATGTTACTCTCTCAGAGGGAACTTACTACCTCACAGACATGAAGGATAAAGTTATTCCGCGAGCTTGGAATGCGGAACACTTACGCAAATACTATCAGTGAAGGCATCGCTCCTGGTAGTTTCTATCTATTTCGCATGAATAAATTCATACAAAATACTGGGGGGTAGTGATCATATAGACACCCTCCCTTTATGATGTAATGACATTGGGCCTCGCCCCACCTATCAACTATAGGGCCTCGCCCCACTTTTTGGGCCTCGTCCCACTTATCATTTATTGGGCCTCGCCCCGCTTGTCAACTTGTTTGGGCTTTGCCCCGTTTATCAATATAAAAGTTCAATTTCGTTATGAATTACTTTTTATTGTGCATTCAAATTTTACTTGCTTGTTTGTTAACATTAACATACTAAGGTCAAAGCCATCTCAACGATGCAAGGATCGCATTTGAAGTTACTGCTACAACAATCTAAGGAATCTAAGCAAAGGCATGCAAATCTAGCACTATTCAAGACAATTCAACATGCAAAGATGGAATAATGATGTAATTGCGAAGTACTAAGGAAGCGAAGCTAAATTACTTGTGCAAATATGTTATGTGCAAAAAAAAAAAAGGCAACCCAGGATGAAGAAGTCAAAGTGATGCCAATTCATAATTAAAGGGTCGCCATGTGATCCCAATGCAGTTCACAGGTTACTAGAGTTAAACAAAATAATATTACATCTTGCGAGGCATTCAAAGGGTGCCCGCATCCCTAGTTCAAAAGTTCAGAAGATATTTGAATTCAAGGATTGTTTTCATTCGGAGTCCCCCCCAGTAGGATTGGCATCAACAGTAGCTTCGGGTGCTAGCCTCGCCTCTTCACCTATTCTGGCTTCCTCGGCATCTTCATCAGCGATCTGCTTTTTGAGAACTTCAGCGAAGTCAGCATTACCTGGCCCAAGCTGGTCCCAATCAAAATTAGGGATCATTCGAATGAACCCTTTCATGAAGGAAACCTGACCTTGGGCCTCGAATGTCTCTTCTGCAGTTGCCAATTGGGCCTGGGCAGCATTCAGGTCGCTTGTCAGCTTCGCGATCTCATCAGCGCTCTTTTTAGCAGCCTCCTCGCTGGATTTCTGAAGTTCTTTGAAAGATTTCTCAAGATCATTCTTCTCCTTGCGAGCATTCTTCAAGTCTGTACGAATGTTAGCAGTCTCATGGGAGAGTTGCTTTTTGAACTCGGCTTCAAGGGAACGCTTATCTTCAACTTTTTGGAACTCAAGAACCTCGTTCTTTTTGTCCAGCAGAAAGTAGTTCTTGGTATGGGCAGCCTGACGAATGAAGGCCTCGGCTAGACACCTGGTCACAGCTTTGGCATTCTCTTCAGGAGATGCTTTCCACCAGTTGGAAGCTTCAGCTTCCTCTGCATACTTGGTTCCCAACGAAGTGAATAGGTGTTGAGAAGCTAAAGCGGTAACAACTCCTGAAGATTGGGCGGGACCGTCCTTCGGTTTATCTGTCCTGGATCGCTTTAGCGGACTTTGTTCAGGGGAGTCCCCGACCTGGTCCCTGGAAATGATTGATTTGGGGGAAGGATCGTTGATTACTTTTGTGGGGAGAAGTCCTGGTTTGAGGGGAGGAGGAGCAGTTTTCAGAGAAGAGGTCGCTCTTGGAGCTCCCCCTTCTTGCCTTTGGCTTGCAGAAATGGGATGGATAACCCCTTGCTATTTTGATTCGACATACCTGCACGGATAAGGAGGAAAAAGTCAGTCTATTTAACAAAGCATAATGATTAAAGTATGAAGACAGATAAATAAAGCATAAAGATGACAAAGGAATGCGATGCATGTTTTGGTATTATCCTAGAAGTACCCTCTTCGTCCGTTATTGCGACGTGAGAAGACGAGGCCTCTTCTCTTGTCTTTCTTTTCTTCGAGGCTCACCTCGCATGTGAAGGCCCCGCTTCAGGGGAAGCATCTATCCCTTCTTTGAGGAATCCGCATTCTATTAGGTTCTCAATGGAAAGAAGAGTCCTAATGTTTCTTTCCTACGTAGTGGATTTCGTTAATACATCGTCGGCTCGCTGTTTTTCAACACTTCTTAGGACGGTGCGAACTGGAGCGACTGCGATGCCAAAGGAGTTATCAGTTTGGGAACAAAAAAGCAAAGAGTACGATAAAGGATTACTGCCTCGATAGCTTACCGGGGAGGTAGTTGAAGCTTGTTTTCACTCGAGGGACCTCGTGTACATAGAAGAAAGGCTTCTTCCACGAGCCCGCATTACTTATCCCGCCTGGGAGAAGGCTTTTCTTGTTGAATTCTGGCCACACTGAGAAGTAGACGTAGCCAAAATCCTTGGCTCCACATCGCTTTAGTTGAAGGAAGTAGCCCATTGTCTTCGCATCTAAGGGGGGATACCCAAGCTTGTGGTAAAGTATGTACAAGGTAATCATGGATCGATAGCCATTGGTGCTGATTTGGATGGGCGCTAGATAGTATGTCTCACAGACGTCCTTAATGAATGGGTGGAGAGGAGAAGAGAAACCTATCTTCATCAGAGGGACCGTTAGGACCATTCTGGGCACTCTGCCTCCATTCTCGTCGTGGTTAAAGCGATAGCATCGCATTTTCTTTTTGGGCAGAATGATCTTGCCTTCAGGACAGAACCTCTTGACACCCTCCGTGATAGTCTTCACGATCAATGTTGAAGACATATCGCGACATGCAAGTACGCGAGCTTTACCTGGCTTAACCTTTGAACCGGGCTCGATGTCCCTGGGGTTAGGCCCATCAACATAAATAAATCCCTCCAGCTCTGGTTGAGGGGTAGGGACATAAGGATCGGGTGAGGCCTCGGGAATATAGTCATAGTCTCTGAAGTTTACGACTCTGGCCACTTCGTCAAGGCCACCATCATCTGAGGAAGGCTCTTCGTAGTCATCATCGTCAGAGTTGGCTTCGTTGTCAACACCTCCTTCGATGTCATAATAGGCATCGCCTAATGAATCTATTGGAGAATCATTTATGTGAATGGGCGACATGGTTTGGGATTGAGGCATTCTAGAGAGAATTTCTGCTGCCTTAGAGCATAATTCATCTCCTTTCTTTGTCAACGTTTCGAGGTCATGCTCGATGTCGGTCATGTTGGTGTGAGGCTCGTTCTCAGCTGGAAGTACATCTAAAGATTGATCCCGCGAGCTTGAGGGGTGCTTTGTTCTCTACGAAGTTAGAGGCACTTCTCGGGTATACTCTTCGTTAGACCATAGAGGGTCGAAGTATAACTTGAACGAACTTTCGCTGGTGCTCGCAGCTCTCGCGATGTTGGCTGCTGCAACATCGCTAATTTGTATATGAGGCATCGGAGAAGGTGTCCTTGAACTGTCGTCTTGTGACATCTGAAAAGGGTGAAATGATTAATTGTGTGCTCTTACAGAAAGCAAACGAAGGATGAGAAAGGAATAAATAAACAGAAATGCTCTATGTGTTCCTAGGGTATTGCATTTAGGTCTCGGAAAGGGATTGCATTTATGTTCCTATAGGAGAGATCGCATTTCGATTGCAGCGAGGACGGGATCGTATATTCAAATTAGCATTATTGGATCGCTGTCAATCACATACAATTTAAGCTATCTAATCATGCAATTATAATGAAGAACAATAATTTAAATGCAAGAAGAGAGAAACGACTTACTTTTTCTTGAAGAAGGTTGAGGAAATCGGAAGAAATTCGGGAACGCTTGAAAATTCCTTGCGTTTGATCTGAGAGCAAACTGACAGCACTTCGACAATGTGTTTGTGAGAATGAAAAAAAGAAATGATAGTGACAGGGGTATATATAGCCATCAGGAGAGAGAAGGACATGGGACACGTGTTGAAATCTCGTCCGTTGGACACACATCTTGAGACACAACAGCTGTCAAAACCTTTCAAATTCTTGGGGTCGCGACTACTCCAACGGTTATATCTATTCTTGGGCTCGCTTCGCGGTGACAACTGATATTTTTTGAGTCCACATCGCATCTCCAATGGCAATATGGACTCTGGGGGTAGTTGTTATGCCCAAATATAGCATAATAGCTAAATTGATTTAATTAGCTAAATTGATGGTTCGTAATCTATGATGGGCCTAGAAGATGAAGATTGGGTCACTAAAGCCCACTATTGGAATCAGCCCAACATGCCTTGGCGATAATACCTCTATTACAGGAGCACCTCGCTACATGGTTGCACTTCGCTATATAGCGCCTCGCTGGCGATGCCTGCCAGGGGATCGCTTCGTTTTTGCATCGCATCTATAACTTACAGCGAGATCATTATCTCCTCTTCTCTGGAAGGCTCATGACCAGACCCAAGGTCGCATGAGTAGCTAGGCACAGGGATCGCTTTGCGTGGCCAGGCCTCTCAAGGTCGCTTGCAAGGGCCCCGATGGATCTTTCATTGGCCAAATCTATCCGTTCGAGACTATGGGCTTCCACAGTTGGGCCATGGATCACGGATAGAATTGATGATTCACTGCCATGTCAGCCCTAATCGAGTGGGCTTGGACTTTGGTTTATCTCTTAAAACCCTAGCTCGCCTAGGTAACTTGTTGCCCAAGAACTACGTCAGGCTTGATCCCTACAAATAGGGTACGTAGGCACCTTGATACAGACGAGAAACAGTTAAACCTGCAAACACCTATCAAGCTCAGCCACATCTAAACACACAAACCCTAATCTTTGTTCTTCTTTTGTTAGCAAAATATCCGTATTTTGCTCCGATAATCCAGTAAACCTCCAAAATATTGTTATACAATATTCTCCCTATAACATTTAGTTGTTATGCCATAATTTTGACATGTCTAATAACTCCCAAATTTCTAATAATATTAATTATTAATTCAGATTAATAATTATTACTTAACCGCTAAGTTTTATCCTCTCCCTGAAACGAGAAAAGAATCAATCTTAATCAATCAATTACGGAAAATATCTCCAAACGTTATTCTTCAAATCAGGAAGATATCACAACGATAAGATTAAATCAGATAAAATCAATCATTACCCACATTAACGTAACTTATCCCTTAAGTCTCTCGGGATAAGCCCAATTAATTCACAGAACTACGTGGGCTTGATCCTATATAAACATAGGTACGTAGGCATCTTGGCATAATGGAATCCGATACACGAGACAAATCGAGACACCTGCCAAGTCCAGCCCCCTCTTTTTTCATAAACCCTAATTCCCTAAAATAGTCACATACTCACAAATTCACCCTATTATTCCAGCATCCCTCCGATTTCGTGTTGTTACGAAATTCCTCCAACAACATTTGGCGCTAGAAGGAGGGGAAATTTTCGTTTGAGGAGGACAAACGAATATCGTTTTCATAGGGATTTTTGGGTTTTATTATAATCGGGGGGCTTCAACAGTTCAAAAAACAAGGCAGACGGGAAACACAAAAAGCAGCAGCTGAAAAAAAACAAGAGGCGATGCATGGTAGCAGGGAAGAAAAGAAATAAATTAATCAGGAAATCTAGGCAAAAAGATGAAAAGGCTACACGAACTTGAAAAAAGAAGATAAAACATGCAAAAGAAGGGATGTCATCACAGGCTGTAATAACAAAAAAAAAAACTAAGAAAAAAGTCCAAGAGCAGCTGCGCGTGGAACACAACCGAACAAGTAGAATGCAAACTCAAAAGGCTTTTGGGACCCGCATGGCATGAAAGTCAAAGCAAAGCACCACGCACGGTAAAAAAAAACAACCGAGGACTTCAATTTGGAACTTACAAGTTACAAACAGGAAAAATCAAAGATAAGCCTTCTAATTCTCTTTTATTTTTTCTGCAACTGCAATTAGCATAATTAAATATTACATCATGCATGCATGCATAATTTTTTGTTTTTAAATATTTTTGAAAAAAAATATTTATTATTCAAAAAATTCGTGCGAGATATCTATTTTAATACTTGTAAAATTATTGCGATTTAGAAAATATCGTACGAGATATTTATGCTGATGACTTGCCGATTTTATGCTGATTGATTGTGGATATTTTACAATCTTGTACGAGCTGCATATTTTGAACAAAATTATATACGCGAGACGCATAATTTTGTAAAAGATTTTCTACAAAAAACGGAGCATTATTTTCGAAGAAAATAAATATCGCGACATTCTTAAAAGAGCATATTTATTATTGCGTTTGGATTGCTTGTAAAATAATTTTTCATATGTCGTCGCGCATATATGTCAAAAATATTTTCAAACTTGCGAATTAATTGTCAAGTAGGGTAGCCTGGACAAGCTATAAATCTCGCAATGCTACATGCTTAGTAAAGTGCAGTGCAGCACCATCTGGATTATTGAAGGCCCATGAGATATCACTATATCGAATGGGTGGAGGCATCCCTATGCAAACTATCTTTATTGAAGGCCCATGGCCAGATCTCTCACAATCGCATGGGTGGAGGCATCCCTATGCACAACTACATGTACATGTACATCTACATCTTATCTACATTGAAGACTCCGTAAGACACATCATTATATGATTGCATCAAACACATCCTTATGTGGTTGCATCAGACACTTGAAAAGCGTGTATGTCAGCTCGGGATATATACAAGCGCCAAGGTCCTAACTTGACAATGAGGATCGCAATGGATTTCAAACGAATTATTTATACTCGCACATTTGAAAACCTTGGCAAATATATAACTTATAGTGGTCATCGCATGCTATCACACTTGCATCCGCATACGCCTAACGAGCACAGTGGTGCTCTAAGTGTTTTTCTAATCATCTACTTTCAGTTTTTTCAGCGACTCAAGAAATTTGGAAGCTTGAAGAATGTTTAGTTCTCCACTGCAGCAAGCTACACTGAAGAACTGGGGGCTAGTTGTTATGCCATAATTTTGGCATGTCTAATAACTCCCAAATTTCTAATAATATTAATTATTAATTCAGATTAATAATTATTACTTAACCGCTAAGTTTTATCCTCTCCCTGAAACGAGAAAACAATCAATCTTAATCAATCAATTACGAAAAATATCTCCAAACGATATTCTTCAAATCAGGAAGATATCACAACGATAAAATTAAATCAGATAAAATCAATCATTACCCACATTAACGTAACTTATCCCTTAAGTCTCTCGGGATAAGCCCAATTAATTCACAGAACTACGTGGGCTTGATCCTATATAAATATAGGTACGTAGGCATCTTGGCATAATAGAATCCGATACACGAGACAAATCGAGACACCTGCCAAGTCCAGCCCCCTCTTTTTTCATAAACCCTAATTCCCTAAAATAGTCAGATACTCACAAATTCACCCTATTATTCCAGAATCTCTCCGATTTTGTGTTGTTACGAAATTCCTCCAATAACAAAATTCTTAAGCCATATTATATTCATATGCATCTCTGTAAGAAAACATGAGAAATGAGAAACGCGCGGGGTCGACAGTGTTAATGACCGATCATGGATGGATACAGTTGAACTCAAATCTCTTCCACTCTTGATGTATAAATTACAAAATTAGCAAAAAGAAAACCAAGTGTACTCCATGTTCTAAAACATGTGACTAAGAAAACCAAGAGCGTTATTAATTGATGAAGCGAATATTTGGATGATTGATTTCAACTTGAGATTATGTTATGAGAAATGTTATAATCTCCCCGAAACTGTTCATGAAACGATTTTAAAAAATGTTGAGTTGTTAAAATATTATTGCTTGTTGTTTATAAATAATATGAATTTATTGTGCATTTAAATCCTATAAATAAAATCATACCATTTGTTATTCAAAAATAATTTAAAGATCCATTTTGCAACATGTAACATCTCGTTAAGTTATTAACATTCCTCCAATCTATCATCAATCATAACATCATTTCTTTTTACTAAACTGAGACCTTTTTTCAGTCGGCCAGCACTAAGGTGGTCAAATGATTTGTGTAGTAGGATTACTTCCATTTGCTGTAACTAGTTGAGCATGCATGGTTCGATTATTAGTTGTGAAGTGACATAAAAATAGCTTATAGTATATGAGTAGATACATGCCTTCTTTTTTTAAAAAAAATCATGATGAAAGCCGAAAAAGAGATCAGAAAGATATTATTATATTTTGATATTAAGATCGATCCAATTATGAAATTTTAAGTACGTAGTAGGAGAAAGATTTCCGTATCTTCCAACTTATTTACAAATTTTAAGAAAGATCTTTGGTGACATCAATATTGTGCTATCAACAAATCGGACAACCAACTAAAATTTTGTCCCGTCTGCTCCTTTCAGTTTTGTACTGCATGCGTTCCTGTCAAAAAATAAAATAAAAATTGTACTGCGTTTAGCAGCCGTGAGCTTAACAGCCTGTTTGGCAACAACTTAAAGTTGGAGCTTTAAGTGATTTTTAACTTTAAACTGAAAAAATTCTATTTGTGTAATATAAGTTAGAAAATGATTAAAAGTTAAAAAAATAGTTTAAAGCCAAAAGTTGGTAGGAGGTACTTTTTTGAATGACTTATTTAATTTTGAATATTTTATTTGATAAAAGTTAATATCATCATTCAAATTAATTATTTATCAAATTTATTTTTATTTTAACATTTTAAATAATTCATAAGTTACCCATAATATAAAATTACCCAAACATGTTCAATTATCACTTTAAGTAACTTTAAATCATAAATAATAATTTTGAAATTAGCCAAACGGGCTCTAAATATGAACCACCAAATGTAAAACACAACAGGTCTTTATATGAGTATTTCATACACACAACATTATTATTCTAAACATATCTAACTGCAATTTATTATAGATTCTATCGGTTACATATTTCTGACAGTAGAACAATATCTAACCCCATGATATTACCAACTACAGTTCATATTAAAAGAGATATAGAATCTAATCATAAACTATCTGCATGACTTCTCCAATGTAAACAAAAACTGGTCCTGATTCTCTCGACCTATACTGTACATGCATATAGACATATATGCATTAAAGAAGTCCATAATATAAGAATACATCCATCGGATATAAGGAAGAAGATGAATATATATCACAAACGTATAAATTGTCAACGATGTGTAGGGTTGTAATTCGAGTCTGCTGCTTGTGAGCAGCTCAAGCTCGAACTCATTTAGCAATGTTTGATTCGATTTGATACTGTAAACGAGCCGAACTCGAACACAAATTCACGTTCGTTTGGTTAAACGGACATAGTCGAATATGTGTTGAGCTCGATTAAAACTCGACTCGAATTCGTTTATAATTTCAAATATATAATTATTAAAATTTATTTTTATTATTTAAATATTTAAATATTATTAAGTTTTTATAGGGTTTTGACCAACAATACCACAAAAAAATATACCATATGACAAGAATACCACGTGACCATAAATACCAACCTATTACGCATTTCATATAAGGGTAACCCTATTACGTATTTGATATTGGGGTAACAAGCATAAATTTTTTCCCTATTACGCATTTGGAGAATGGGTAATACGGTTACCCATTCTCCAAATACGTAATAGGCTCCCCTGGCGGGGCTTATTACCCATATTGAAAATGCGTAATATGTATAAAATCTATTACTCCAGTCTCAAATGCGTAATAGGCTGGTATTTATGGTCACCATCAACGCTTTGTAATATTCTTGTCACTTATATATGTTCAATTTTGTGATAGATATGTCATTATTTATTTTTTATATGTCGTTAATGTTTTTAATTGTTGAGCTCGCGAGTAAATCATGGTCAAATCGTTTAAACCCGACTCGTTTGACTAGCGAGTAAACTCGACTCGTTTAATAAACAAGTCGGGTTCAATAAGAATTTTAGCTGGTTTGAATTACACGAGCAATTCGACTCGACTTATTTATTAGATGACTTGAACTTGTTTAGTGAATACCTAGCTTAACTCGACTGGAGTTATACCTTAACAATGTGTATGGTAACTACATTATTTCTCTAAAAATATTAATAATTTTGTGATATTTGGAGCATTTTTAAGAGACTTTTAGTTTATTTTTAATAAATAATATTCCATTCGTCCCAAAATATTGTTAACAATTTTTATTTTAGAATATCTCATATATTTGTTTACATTTTTAAAATAACATATTTTTCTTCAATAATAGTAATGGGTCTCACCAAATTACACCTACTTTCTCAATTTTTCTTTCCCTTTATTCATTTTTCTTAAACTCCGTGTCTAGTAATAATGTTAACAACTTATTGGGATGGAGGGAGCATAAATTATTGGCTTTCAATAATTTAATGGGTGCTCATCTCCAATACTGTTCTTTATAGTGATTCCTCAATCAATATTTTATTATTAAAAATATTTTGAATTCATAATAGTACAAAAAAAATGTAGAGAAAATAGAATTTAGTTGTGAGTATATAATATAATATTACTTTTTTTTTTCCGGAAAAAGAAGATATTTCATTAACTTCGCAAATCATTCAACATTACATGAGAGAGATCCAGATGATAATCATTCATCCTCCATATAAGATCAGCTAAAGAACAACTATAACTCGCTAGGAAGTGAGCTACACCATTCGCAGATCGCTTAATAAACTTAAGGTACACACCCTTATCTTTTAACTCTAAGATCGAAGCCCTGAACTCTTGAATTATGTGGCCAAAATATGACAGTAGAGCTGCAGACCCCCAAATCGCTTGAACAGCTACTAGGCAGTCCGTTTCTATAATCACATCTCGAAGCTGTTGCTGTTTAATCCAGCTTAATGCCTCCCTAATACCCATCTCTTCTGCTCCCTCTGGTGTGTTATTCCCAGACTTGCAACTCGACCTTGCTTCAATTAGCTCCCCTTTGTGGTTTCTGGCGATAAAAGCATAACTAAAACGGTTGGAAGAAAGAAAAATCGCAGCATCGGTATTTACCTTAGTCTTATTTTCAGTTGGAATAGTCCAGTGCTCGTCTCCATCATCTCAGGTTATCATCCCCCACGCCTGGTTGAAATATTTATCTTGAGCAGTCTGCCATTGACTAAGAACCACTTTTGCCAATTCTACAACCTCCGTAATCTCCATCCCATTTTGATTCCATACCAGATCATTTCGACACTTCCATATCGACCAGCACACCATCAAACCCATTTGACACTTATCAGTAGTCTATTCTTCAAAAGTATTTATTAGCCAATCTTGAAAAGTGCCCTGAGAGTTGCTTTGTCCAAAACCACCAGCTTTATCCCAATAGCCCTGAGCAAAAGCGCAGTTCAGTAAGACATGTGTTGTAATCTCGGGTTCTTTATTGCATAGGGGACATGTAATATTCACATTCACTTGCTTCATTCTCAGTAACTCCTTCGTTGGTAGACACTCAGTTGCTGCTCTCCACACGAAGTGCTTTACCTTTGGGGGGACTTTGACATTCCACATCTTCTTCCAGAAATTAGAATTGTTATTTGAAATGCCTCCTGGTTTGCTCTCCTGGATGAGATTATATCCAGTTTTTACTGAGTAATACCCAAGCTTTTCTCTTCTCCAATACCACTTATCTCCATCCTGATGACTCAGGGGAATTGACAGAATTAAGTTGATGTCCCGTTTTTCAAAAATATCATTAATCAGCCCTTCGTCCCATCTGTTTTCATTTGTAACCATCAATGATGATACTATTTTTCCTTGCAGTGCTTCGTGCCTCGTAGTAATGTAAGGGATATCATCATTAGGAAGCCATAGGTCTTCAAGTACACTTACTGACTGCCCGTTACCAATTCGACGCACCAAACCCTGTTTAAGGATAGATTGCGCTTCTAGAACGCTCCTCCAAATAAAGCTAGGGCTTCCTCTCAGCTTAGCCGTCAGAAAGCTATTATTAGGATAATACAAAGCTTTGAAAATTCTTGCAACTAGGCTGTCTGGCTTTGTTATAAGTCTCCACTCTTGTTTTCCAAGTAAGGCTATGTTGAAATAGTGCAAATGCCTAAATCCTAGCCCTCCTTGCATCTTCGATTTACACATCCTTTCCCATCGCATCCAGTGGATACTCTTATCCTTTTTTGTAGATGATTGCCACCAGTACTTACACATCATTGTCTCAATATCTCTACATATCTCAACGGGGAGCAAGAAAACACTCATGGCATAGTTGGGAATTGCTTGAGCTACCGTCTTTAATAGAATCTCTTTCCCACTTTAATTCAACGGTTTGCCATCCCACGTTTGAATTCTGGGCCGCACCTTCTCCTTTAAATAACCCAACATAGTTGTTTTATTCCTTCCTATACAGTTTGGCAGCCTCAAGTACTGACTATTTGCTCCTGCTTCATGAAATCTCAATGTCTCTACCACCATCTGCTTTGTTTCTGCACCCACGCTCGGACTAAAGAAAACACTTGATTTATCGACATTAATTTTTTGCATAGACGCCTTTTCAAACGTATTCAAAATGTTTATCACCTGAGTAGCTTCTTCCTTACTGGTATGACAGAAAATATAAGAGTCGTCCGCAAAAAACATATGAAATACAGCTGGTGCTCCTCTCGCGACTTTGATGCCTTTTATCATGCCCCTATTTTCATACTCCTTTATAATGGCTGAAAGCCTTCCATACAAATCAGGAATAAATAAGACGAGAGCGGATCCCCCTGTCGGAGACCCCTTCCCGGTTCTATATTTCCGAACTCCCTCCCAGCATGGTTAATTTTATAGCAAGCTGACATCACACACTGCATGAATAAGCCAACCATCTCTTCATTAAAGCCCATCTTCCTTAACACTGCACGTAAATATCCCCATTCCACCCTATCATACGCTTTGCTCATGTCAAGTTTTAAAGCCATCCATCCCTTTTTTCCTCTGGTCTTCCTCTTCATATAGTGCATTACCTCATAAGAAACCATGATATTATCAGAGATCAAACGCCCAGGAATGAATGCACTTTGAGTCTCTGAAATTACCTTGTCAATTACTTTTTTTGAATTAAAACGTACTTGCATTCATTAAACCATATCCAAATCCAATACATGTTCAAGGAAACTAGGTGGAGTGACATACCACTCCTCCTCATCTGACATAGAATAAACAGCTTGTGCAAGCACGTGTGCTGAAGTATTCGCAGACCGATAAACAAAAGTCACTAGCACAGAATGAACGTGCTTTAACAAATGGATACAATCCATTACAATAGTGCCAAATAAGGCCTCTCCAGGACTACCATTACATGCATCCGCTAAGGCATACGAGTCCGTTTCAATCACACATTGGTTATATCCTCTCGCAGTGATCCACGATAACGCCTCTTTAAGACCAATTGCTTCTGCTTCTCTCGGCTTCCAAGCGCCTGCAACCCTCTTCCCCTTTGCTCCTATGAATCTAGCTTGATGATCTCTAATGACTGCAGCCACACCTATACTCCCATCACAGAACACAGCAGCGTCAATGTTGATCTTCAGCCACCCCGGATTAGGAGGGCACCAGACTGTAGCACCTAATTCACCTCTTATTTTCCGATCCTCATCCTTTGCCTGAGCTTCCTTTCACTCATTAAGCAGCTGCATTGCATTACTCAACACACCAAACGCTGAGCCATTTGCACTGTCCTAGACCCATTTGTTTCTTTTATTACAGAGACTCCAACAGATCATAGCAATTTGTGCACAATTCTCCCTTGTATTCTGTTGAACCACCCTTGCAAAGATGTCACCAATTGTATCATATGCCGAACATTGCACCATGTGGGCTATACCTGCATTTATCCAAACCGTCTTAGCAAAGTCACATAAAAACATAACATGCACATCCGATTCTGATTCACCATGGCACCACGGGCAACGAGATTCTATATTGACATGTCTTGACACCAACGCCAAATTTGTTGGGACACATCCCTTGCACAGACGCCATAAGAAGTTAGTAACCTTGTGAGAAAGTTTCATAGCCCATAAACTCTTCCAATTAATAACAGGGTCCCTGTTACATTCCCCTTGAAGCCATCTGTAGCAACTTCTAACCGTGAAATCGCCTTTGTCTTCCAGAAGCCAGTACCAGGAGTCGACAGTGTCAGTCATAGGAATTGGAATTCTTTTAATTAAATCCACATCTCTGGCATTCAGCACATCGTCCAACACTTCAACATCCCACCTCAATTCACCAACAGACATCAAGCTATTCACCTTAATACTTGACAGCTGTGAATACTCCTCTGTAGTGACAAAACCATTATCCATATCTGGTAGCCAAGACATATTCCACACCAACGTATCTTGCCCATTTCCAATCTTCCTACGAGCCCCAGCTTTAACCGCTTTCAAAGCTTGGTGGATTCCTCTCCATACGTAACTAGGATTCGCACCTAGTTCAGCATTCAGTACATTTACTCGTGGATAATACCTTGCTTTCATTACTTTACTAACCAAAGAGTGTGCCTCTATTAGGAGCCTCCACCCTTGCTTGGCTAGCATGGCCGTGTTAAACTTCTTTAATTCCTTCAAACCCAGCCCTCCAACCCCCTTAGGTTTACATAATCTCTTCCACGTGATCCACTTAATCCCTTTACCATTCACTCCCCCCCCCACAAAAACGCGTTCATTTTCCTTTCTATTTCATCACAAATCGTATCTGGAATAGAAAAAAGGCTCATCCAAAAATTCGGAGTAGTTTGTGCAGAGGATTTAAGCAAAGTCAATTTTCCAGCTTTCGATAAATCTTTATTATACCACCCCTGCAACTTATGTTGAACCTTATCATAAATGAAACCAAAAACTTCCCCCTTATTTTTACCCACACACATCGGCATTCCTAAGTATTTTCCTGGTTTCTGAATCTCTGTTACTCCCAAGCAATCACAAACTCTCCCTCTATCCACAACATTTGTGTTAGGACTAAAGACAATATTCGATTTGTTGTAGTTCACCATTTGACCTGACAGAAGCTCATATTTATTTAAGATATCTTTCACAGTTTTTGCTTCCGTGTGCGTAGCTCGCAGAAAAAGGTAACAATCATCTGCAAAGAGCAGATGAGATATACTAGGAGCACCTCTAGCCACTTTGCACCCATGAATCAAGCCAGCTTCCTCATATTTCTGAATAAGTCCCGTCAATCCTTCCACACAGAGAATATATAGGTAAGGTGAGATTGGGTCGCCTTGCCTAATACCTCGTTGGGGTTTCACATCGCCAAACAAGTTTCCATCTCTTAAGAAACTGTAGCAAACCGATTTCACACAATACATCACTCTGTTTATCCACTCCCTCGGAAAACCGAATTTATCCAACATCAGTTCGATATAATTCCATTCCAACCTATCATAAGCCTTTGCCACATCTATCTTTAAACCTGCCACCCCCATTTTGCCTTTCGTTTTCCTATGAATGTAATGATTGATCTCATAAGCAAGTAATGCATTATCCGTAATGAGTCGCCCCTCTACGAATGCACTTTGATTTTCAGACAAAATTGAGCTCAAACATGTTTTTAATCTATTTGCCATTACCTTCGATAGAATGCGCATCAACACATTACATAAAGATATAGGTCTTAAATCAGATACCTGTTTTGGCTGTTTCACTTTTGGAATGAGGCAAACAATAGTTCGATTTACATTTTCTAGAAGGTCGCCATGTTCAAAATAATTTTCACAGAAATGGACCACATCCCTTCCTACGATATGCCAATACACTTGGAAGAAGCATGGATTAAGTCCATCGATTCCTGGAGATTTCTCAGGATGCATTGCAAAAACTGCGTCACGAACCTCTTTTTCAGATATAGGTTGCATAAGCTCTGCACTTTGAACATCAGTAATATGACGAAATGTGATTCTATCAGGCATCTGTGCATCCGTTGTTGTAGCTGTGAAAATATTGTCAAAATATTTCACAATCATATCTTGAATCATGTCCTCTGTATCCTGCCACTCTCCATCCCCATTCTTCAATCTTTTAATTTTATTGTTTTCTTTTCTTGTTGAGGCAAAATTATGAAAGAAACGCGTGTTTCTATCTCCATCTCGAAGCCAAAATTGCTTTGCTCTTTGGCGCCAAAAGATTTCCTGCTTTTCCAGTAATCTTAAGTAATTCCAACGAGCTTCATTATACCGGCGAATCCCAACAGCATCCCTACGAGATCTCAATCTTTGCAGCTCACGGCGAAAATTTGAAATTTTAAGCTTCAAGTCCTTTATGATCCCTCCACCCCATTCCTTAAGACGGGCACACCATAATTCCATTTTTGCCATAATGTCACTACTGTTCATACATTGCCAACAATCTTGGATAATATTTTGACAATCCTTCTCCTTTATCCACATGTTTTCGAACCGGAACCGTTTACTTCGAGGTAAGTAAACTTGTCTGTTTAACTTTAAACATAAAGGCATATGATCCGAAGTGGAAACTTCGTGGACTATGATCTCTGCAGATGGAAACAAATTCCTCCAAGCTGAAGTTGCAAGGCCCCTATCTAATCTTTCTGAGATCCACCTATCAGTTCCCCTTCCCCTCTCCCATGTAAATTTATCACCTGTAAAACCCAAATCAAACAATCCACATTCCATGATTGTTTCAGCAAAACCATTCAGAAGTGCACGAGGATGACACTGACCTCCTTGTTTTTCATCATCTGTGATAAGATCATTGAAATCGCCAATTATACACCATGGTAATATAGACTCTGCTGCCAACTGATTTATCATTCTCCAAGCCTCTCTACGTTTACTCCGTTCTGGAAACCCGTAATAGCCCGTATATCTCCATCTCCCAATCTGCTCATGCATGACCTCAAAATCTATAAAGTTATGACAACTATTAATTACTGTGATTCCCCCTTCATTCTTCCAAAGAAGAGCCACACCCCCTCCATGGCCACGAGCATCTATAGCAAAGCAACCTACAAAGCCTAACTGTTTTTTAATTTTTTCAACCGTTTTTTTCTTAACTAACGTCTCACTCAAAAAAATAAAACTGGGCCTATACTGCTGATTTAATTCCTTTAGGAATCTTACTGCTCGAGGGTTGGCCAAGCCCCGACAGTTCCAAGCAATAATACTCATAATTCTTGGCGGGCCTGGACCACAGGACCCGCCACTTGCAAGTTTTTTGACCCCTCTGTTTGATTTAAACAACCCATATCTTTCTCATTTCCTTCCTTGACTTCTGTCATCTTGTCTTCCACTCTTTTCCTTTTTGAATCACTCATCATCTGGACACTTTCCATATTGTCTTTTTGACTCTTTGTTGCTGTATTTTGGAAAGTTGTCACCACTATCATATCTCCCATTTCTTTTTCCCTATTATCACGCATTGTGATTTCACTTCCATCATTTCCACGTGATTTGCACTAAACCTTCCATCCACCTCCATGAAATTTTGCAGGTCCTGGCTTCCCCTACTCATGTTATTCGACGACGTACTCTGATTGTTCCTATATTCCCAAGGATTATTCCCATTATTCGAATTTCGCAACCATCTAGCTCCAGCATTAAATTTTACAGCATTTTTTCCTGGTGCTCTCAGGCACACACCATACACCCTGTCGATAACTTTGTCTGGGTTGCTATAAACAACACTACAATCTCTTTCAGAGTGGCCAAGAATCCCACAAACAAAACAAAAAGTTCCCATGCGTTCGTATTTGAAGATAATCCAGCTCCAAGTATCTCCTTCCTTTCTTATTTTCATTCTCCTCTTCAATGGCTTGTCTACATTCATCAGCACCCTAATACGTATATATGGTTTCCAGACACCATTAAACGTATTTGGTTCCACTTTAACAAATTTTCCCATTGATGCAGCAACACTCTTCAATATATTTTCTGATAGAAAGCCTCTAGGTATATCATAGACTTGCACCCATATCTCCATATCTTGCATTCTAACCGTACATGGATCCTCCCCATCTGCAAGTTGATGTAGAATTAATGTTGCCTGCTCGAATGACCATGGTCCTTCATCAATGACTTTCCTGACATCCAACTTATGGAAGAATGTAAAAGAGTACCTCATCCCACCAATATCATGCACCTCCATGCCCTCCTTTGGTCTCCACAATGATGCCATTACATTTTGCATAGCATTAAAATTGACATTCTTTTGTGTTAGAAATTTACCAATCAACACATACGACTGTCTCTGCTCCACTACTTGGTTGGCTGCCACTATAATTTCTTCTTCATCTTCTTCATCAATAACCAGTTTTGAATACATGTCCTCCAATGGTTCTTCTAATCTTTCCATGACTGTTTTTGTATAGTACGACCAAGAGTTTGGATACAATACTTGAAAGAGAAAATTGTAACGACTGATTTTGAACCAAAACTAAGAGAAAGAATTGGAATACAAATCTAAGAGAATAATCTCAAAGACTATTTGGATTTGGAATAATGAAACAAAAGGAATTAATAAAGTGTCAAAGATGACCAAGGGAATAAGCTGTCATATTGACAGATGAAAAACTGTCATATTGACAGAGAGAATTTTTTTGACAACAGACATACATGCCATTTATTCATTTGATGTAGTACCATTTTTTGTATTCAAACCTTGCTCCCTTTCCTCGTGTCTGTTGCTAGCTTGTCCATGACTCAAACCTTGTCAATTACTTCCTTCAATTGGTTGGCTAGCACTTTAGATACAATCTTGTACAACACATTACATTGAGATATTGGTCTAAGGTCTGTCATGTACCGTGGATTTTGTTTTTTGGCACTAGAACAATGTTTGTATCTGCCAAATGCTCACTGAACACCCCATTTTCAAAAAAAATTCTTAACAAGACGAACAATGTCACTACCAACAATTGACCAATATTTTTGGTAAAAATCCGGGCTCATTCCATCTGGACCGGGGGACTTATCTGGGTGCATGTGAAATATATAATTTTACTTAAGAATGGAGTTGTACTTTTAAAATTGAGGAGAGAGAAAAGATTTTTAGTGTTTTTAAGAATCACTTTAAAAATATTGTTTTGTTATCTTTTCTTAAATTTTGAATAAAGAGCTAAAATAGAGAGTATCTTGGAAATATTGTTAAAAATAGCATTAGTTTGAATATTTGCATTCCTGACAAGAAAAAGGGGTTTAATTACAACAAAAGATGCTAACTGGTCCTAATCAGTCGGTTATAACTTCATTTCCAACCGATAATCTGTCGGTTATGTTCTTTGTGAGTTAGTTCGGCTACCTCGTTCCTAATTCTTGGCTCTAGGAAGTAGGAAGTCCCCGTTTGTGCTTGTTGGTAGCGTTTATACATGTAATATTAGTTTAGTGGTCTTTAGAAAAGAATTGCAAGACTTCATATTCGCGATATTCTTCATAAAACTATAGAAAAAGATCTCAACCCGAATAGTGTATTAGTGCATATTATGCAGAAGCAACTTGCAATGTTAACAGGTTAAAAATTAAAATAGTAGGAAAATGTGCTTTTCTAACAGATATGACACACATCCACATTATAGGACGATCCATCCCAGCATAAAGATTGTACAGTTGATGGAGCCAACTGAGGAATATTTGTTCTGCTACCATCCGCTCTTACAAAAATTGTTCTTATTAAGACTAAAGATAATGGTATATAGTAAATTAATGGGGGCAGCTGCAGCGGCGGCACTGCCCCTCGATATTCTTACATTTCGACGAATTAAAGGTCAAATGTTGTGCTAGTGAAGAGTTGGTAACTAAGCTTCCAGGAAGCAGTGTTCTAAAACTAGGCCGCCTAACCGCTTAAGCGGTCCGCTTAAGCGTTGAAGATCTTCCAACCGTCCCGATTTTATGTTAACCGTTTATTCCCCAATTTTATATAATTATTAAATATACATATACTTATGTATATAAATAATTAAATAAATATTATATAATCCGCTTAATTGGTCCGCATTGAAATCCGCTAAGTCCCCGCCTAGCCGCTTAAGCGCTCGAGGTCGTCTCGCCGCCTAGAGCCGCTTATCGCTCTTTAGAACACTACCAGGTAGTCAATTTCTGCACCAGTGTGAAACCAGTTGTGCAAAATTTTTGTAGTTACAGTATTCTCGAACTTTTCTATACGCGTGATCATCTTCATAATCATACATTTCATGACTTTTGCATTATTTAATCTGCAAATAGGAACTTCTCGCTATTATAATCTGCGAAAATTGTGGTTTTCAACATAAAGCATCGCCGACCTTCAGAAAGTATAGCTCCAAGCCCCCAAGTTTGTGTTAAAATAGAAAAAGAGAGGAGAGATATTATTTAGGATGATCATAAAAGTTGTTAAAGGGGTTTCTTCACAAGAGCTGGATGTGGAGCATTGCAAGCCTGTTGGATACTAGGGATAAACAAATAACACATATCCCCATCAAATCATGCATGGGATAATGACTATCTACACACAATGTACCTCTGTATCTCTTCATTTCTGGGGCATATCCTCTTTTGTAACTAGCATTTGGAGGATTGTTCAAAAGAATGCATAAATTAAACTACTCGATGTTCAAAAGCCATTGTAAGAATAATGAACCAACTCGATACCCTAGAAAGGCGAAACTCATAGCTCCCAAATCTTTTCGTGGAAAGAAGAAAAACTATGAAACCAAGGTTTCATGCACATGCTTCCCTCTACCTCCCTTGAAATATTTGAATATATGTGTGGTACATTATTTTTTAACAACTCAGAGTTCTCAGTTGTAATACTAAATTAACAATACAGAGCATACAAGTAAGAGCCAAAGTAAATTTAAAAGCTAAAGCATGGTACTTAATTACTATTACTTAACAGAAAACTAGTTAAGGAAAAACTCACAAAAAACTATAATACTACTTCCCAATAAGATGGATGTGTACCAGTACAACGATCTTATCTCAGACTTACACGTACATTCCTTTTCCCTAATCCTGCAGGACTGCATTCTGTGAACTGATCAGGGTTCATATAATATACAGGGAATGTAGATTCGTCGGCACAAAAGGATGTAAATACTTGTAACTAGCTAGGTTTTTAAAATGACAGTTAAAGTAGACCTGTTTATCGATGAGGTGAGTCATTAAGCCTCGATAAACTTGCATTTAGGGACAGATTAGCAGATGCATGCTTTTTCTATAAACTAATGAAGATTCATTATAAGGGTGCTTGAGTGGCATCAAGTAGGTCAGGACTCGGGAGATAATACCATGCATGAGTTCCCACTACTAATATCCAAGAACCATATTGTTAAATAGCATAATTATACTCTTAATTTAATAAAAGTTATTAATTGAAACTTAACAAGAGTATAATGACGAAATAGAATGCTCTTAGTATTATGACGAAACTTAACCATATCATTACACACACATTCCTCACCACTGTTGTAGGATAAGGATAGACATATGACCTATGTTACTCGGACTCTTCGTTTCACCTTGGAGTACCGGTGTCAGACACTCGACACTCGGACATGGACACTCGGACTTGGACACTTATTTTAAGCCAAAAACTTCTACATTTTTTAAAAATGTTGCCGAGTCTGATACTTGAACACATACCCATGTCGGACACTTATAATCGAGTCCGAGTAACATAGCATATGACAATGACAAGTTGTTATCCAGTTATAGTTACATATATGATAGTGATACTGTATGTTTCGAACGTAGAGAGATAATTCCATGAGGATCGAACATGAGTTCATTTCAACACAAGATATAATTTGTCTCTTTGCACTTAAAGGAAAACAATTTAGTCCAATATTTTTCTTAAAACGTATCATCTTTTCAACATTTCGAATGTAATTGACAGAGGTAAAATGCTTAACCAAGAAAGATAAATCGAACGGATGAAAAGATGACAATATATTAGTTATTGGTAAGAAGCTTTGCAGCTTGAAGAACTTAGAAGGGAATATAAAGTATATTTTTTTTCTGTTTGTTTGCGAGGGAAGAAAACAGAGTCGAAAATAGTAAACAAATGTAAGTTGAGTGAGTGATGGGTTGGCAAGGAATGGGCACTGTGGGGGCGAAACAGCCTTACAAGTCGCAATCCCAATGCTTGGAGCTTTCACTCCAGGTGGCTCAATCACTCCACGTGAGCACACTGCGGCAGCCAAGGTCAGCAAACCTTCTATCGCCAAGTAAGCCCTTTACCTAGCGAAGATTTTTCTTTAATTTTCAATGAGATTTCAGTATTATTAGGTGGGGCATCAGAATCAGTGAGATGAGATTTTTCTTTAAGTCACTTTCACTGCTCCCTAATTCTCCTTCTTACTATGTTAAGTAATCTTCTCCTAACCAAAACAAACTTTGTTTGTTATACTTGATACTTCTATTGAGTATACAGAGCAGTAATTAAGTATCTATTACTACTAATATGCAGCTCCATTCAATGATTCCATCAAGATGAAATTTAACTGTTTGTTTACTAAATGGTTTTGTGATCTTGCATTGGAGATTTTTTACTTAATATAGGTTAAAATATAATCATTAGCCTAGTTAACACAATATTTTTCATAGATATCTTGAAAGCTTAATTCTACTAATCACATGAGCATCCCCTGATTTTAATCATTGTATGGATTGCAATTAATTCATACTTCAGAAGAAGAATAAAGAACTAAAAAAAAAAAAAAAGCAAATCTCCTTTATTCCCTTCTTAAATTAACTAGAATATAATAATGTGTAGATTAATTTATAACAAATTTAATAAAATAGTTGAAGGTAGGCTCTGGCTTATGATTTGAGAATGACTCTTAAAGAGCATTAAACTCTCCAAACCCCTTCACATGCACCCTCATGGCCATCACCTCTATTTAAGCACCTCCATCCTCTCCTCTCCCTTCAACAAACTCAAACAGTATTCTCTTACAAATCTCTTCAGTTCAAGCTTCACAAACAAAATTTCTTATAAACCTTATACAGTTACTCTCAACAATACCTAAAAAAATATCTCTTTATAGCTTTCTTGCAATCTAATACACCACTCTACATACTTGGCAGTCTTTCTATCCTACAGTTTAATCGAAAAGATGTTTACTTTTTCGGATCAAAACGATTTCCTTGATCACCGGTGTGTCTGGGTTAACGGACCAGTTATAGTTGGGGCTGGTCCATCAGGACTAGCCGTAGGAGCATGCCTCAAAGAACAAGGTATACCCTATGTTGTTCTTGAAAGAGCTGACTGCATAGCTTCTTTGTGGCAAAAACGCACCTATGATCGCTTAAAGCTTCACCTTCCAAAGCAGTTTTGTCAACTCCCTAACTTCCCATTCCCTGAACACTTTCCCGAATACCCAACAAAGAAACAGTTTATTGATTACCTCGAATCATATGCAAGGCACTTTGATATCAATCCACACTTCAATGAGTGTGTCCAGACAGCCAAGTATGATGAGGCTTGCCAGCTATGGCGAATCAAGACTGTTTCCACATGTGGTGCTATCTGCTCCGAGGTTGAGTACATCTGTCAATGGCTTGTTGTGGCAACCGGAGAAAATGCAGAGCGCGTTGTACCTGATATCGAAGGATTACAAGAGTTTGAAGGAGAGGTCATTCATGCTTGTGAATATAAATCTGGTGAAAAATACAGTGGGAAAAAAGTTCTTGTTGTGGGCTGTGGAAATTCAGGCATGGAAGTCTCACTTGATCTTTGCAACCATAATGCCAAACCATCAATGGTCGTTCGAAGCTCGGTAAGTCATCAAAAGAAGAGCTAATATATAATAATATCTATGATATATCTATAATTCTCTGTCCTCACAAAGTTTTAACTGAATATGATATTAAGATCAAATTCTAATCAGTATTCTTCAATCCTCAGGTGCATGTATTGCCAAGAGAGATATGTGGAAAATCAACTTTCGAATTGGCCATGGTAATGATGAGGTGGTTACCTCTTTGGCTTGTTGATAAACTTATGCTAGTATTAGCATGGTTCATTCTTGGAAACACTGAAAGCTACGGTTTGAAAAGACCATCGATTGGTCCATTGGAGCTGAAGAACACTCATGGAAAGACCCCTGTTCTAGACATTGGTGCGCTAGCAAAGATTAGATCCCGAGATATTAAAGTTGTTCCTGCAATCAAGAGGCTCTCAAAAGGACTTGTACAACTTGTTAATGGGGAAGAACTCGAAATTGATTCCATTGTTTTGGCTACAGGCTACTGCAGCAATGTCCCTTACTGGCTCCAGGTGAGAAGAAGTTATATTCATCTGTTATTCTTCTCTGTTTTTTTATAAGAACAGATAGTTTAACTTCCCTTTTTTTTATATATAAAAAGAGACTTTTGTCTTTATATTCAGTAAGAAAAAAAATGAAGATAACTATTTAAAATTAAAATATGAAAACAAACTGACTTAGAATCTTTTGGATGATTACAAAGTTTGAACATATTGGCTAATGTTTTGTTATTTGATAATTAACAGGAAACTGATTTCTTCTCCAAAAATGGTCTTCCCAAGACACCATTCCCAAATGGTTGGAAAGGAAATGCTGGACTCTACGCAGTAGGGTTCACAAGGAGGGGGCTTTCTGGTGCATCCTCAGATGCGATGAGAATATCACAAGATATCTCTAAAGTTTGGAAGGAGGACTTAAACCAGAGAAAGCAGAAAGTTCCCACCCATCGACGATGCATTTCAACATTCTGATCAGTGAAACTAATTTCCAGTTTTTAGTATTTTTGCTTGTAACCTAATAGACTATAGCGATGTGTATAATGTAAAAAAATATAGAGAAGGAAGAACAGGTAGCACAAATAGTAGCCCTCTCCAAAAAGCCCAAGTTTTGAGATTGTTGGGGCATTTTGTATACTAACTAGAGGAAGATGAGGCTTTTTTCTCTTCTTTTTAGTTTCTTAGAGGATTTATACAATGATTCATTATCACTTACAATGCCAAATTCCTTTGTTCTTTTACTCATAGTTTCTCTTTTATCAAAAATCCATTGTTTTCAAGTTCATGCATAATTTCCTTAAAATCTATGATACACCACAACCGGCTGAAAATCTTTAGACACAACAACTAATACAGAGAAATTTACATAGTTATGTATAAATAAGATGCAAAAAATATTGAGTTAGATAATAGTATACCCTCTTATGTTCAATAGCTTTCAGCTTCAACATCAATATAGTTATCAAGTTTTGAAAGAAACACACACACACACCCAAGAATATAGAGAGGATCCATCAAAGGAAATACTAATCTACATCAGAGGGGGTTCACTTCTAAAGTTCTAACTACCACTGTAGCTTGGATGGTATCAAGGTATGGTTGCAATGTACATTATTTTCTTCACATGCATATCATAATTTTTGCCATAGAATGGTCCACTGATTTCACTATATTTCAGCTGAGCAACTTGTGGATCAACATCTTTTGGAAGATGGGTAGGGCCAATAGAACAATAGACCAGAAACTCATCATTTCCTAGTACCTTGTTTATCTCCCTTCCCAAACTATACAATTTTAAGATGGTATCACATTGCTATTAATATTCAACAAGCTATTTCCGAAAATTGCTGGGAATCTGAAGG
The DNA here is from genome assembly GCA_036435485.1 of Saposhnikovia divaricata. Taxonomy (NCBI): domain Eukaryota; kingdom Viridiplantae; phylum Streptophyta; class Magnoliopsida; order Apiales; family Apiaceae; genus Saposhnikovia; species Saposhnikovia divaricata. The sequence continues at coordinate 19,169,942 of CM071599.1, read as the reverse complement.
CATCATTTGATCAAGTAGTCAAGGACTGATTGTGTTTGCTTAACTCCCAGGTTGCCAACACTAAATTAATCCTTTCAATTAGTAAAAACATTGATATGCCAAGCAGCCCTGTAGGGTAAAAAAAGAAGGGGGGGGGGGGATCCAATACCAAATCAAACTACAAAATCCACAGACACAAAATTAACTCTTGACAAATTTGCAGCAGTAAAAAAGGTCAGTTTCATTTCCCAGTATCCTAGTTCAGATGACAAATTTAGTACTCACATCACATGGTATTCCGAAGAAGCACTCAAAGTATCCTAACATCTCAATAATATAATTCATGGTTTTCCTAAACTAAAGGTAGGAGACATCTTGTGGCTGGAAGACATTCGAACAAACCGTACAGCAAATGTTAGGGCTCCAGTCTCCAGACATCATCGACCCTAAATATGCTAAAAAATATAGTGAACTGACCCTTGGGCCTGGAATGTGTACGCCAATTTCATACGGATGTCACTATAATAAAACACTTGTCATATCTAAGATAAAAAAGATTTCAAAAAAAAAAAAAAAAATTAACTAAAACCAAAGCCACCAGTATTATTACTTGGTAATGAACCAAAAGCAAGGACAAGCTTTTTGAATAATTTCCTAAACTTATTGAACAGAATCACTATACGGGTCCCCTGATATCTATTTAGCCTTTAGAGCCCATCTACAGTCTTCACAACCACTATTTAGATCTGCAACTAGAACTTGCGACTGCACTGAACAGCTGCATGAAATGTCCTGTTCCTTTTGGCCTCGTGTGCATAACATGGTACTATATCTGTGACCATCTCCCCTCTGGGACATCAAAACCAGCACATTCAGATTTCACATGTCTTGGCCATAATCCTCTCTGGCCACCTCTTTATCTTACTATACCGGACCCAACCTTTACTATCGCTTTCGTCTAGACTAGATGAAATACATAAACCAATACATGTACACTTTATCGACAGACTAATTCAAAATATCTTGGTGAATTCATGACAGTCAATACGTATGGTCTTGGTAATTCCTATTACGATATAACAATTAAAAGGGCTAACTAGGCTTATATACTGATATGTCTGTGGAGTTGCTACATACTCCTGGAATCAGCCCATGAACCTTAAGCTTTAGGAAAAGATAGAACCAGGAAACTGAAATGTTTATAAACTCACTTACCAGCAACACTTAGGTTTGTTTGGTTGGGGAGAATGGAATGGAATGAATAGAAATTAAAGGAACATAATGAACATGAAAGGTAAAATTAAAAAAAAAAAAATGAGTGGGTGCAAATTTTGTATGATAGGATTTGGGAAGAAAATAGGTTGGAGGGAGAATGGATCATTCCTTTTCAAATTGGTGTGTTTAAACTTTAGCTTAGGTGATTAGGAATGGAATGATGGAATGAATGAAATTTTTAAACATTTAATTATATTATTATTCAAATTCCATTCTATTCTCTCCAATTTCATTCACCCCAACCAAACACAACATTAGGGCACGTTTGGATTGTTCATGGAAATCGGAATCAGGAATGGGAATGGGGATTAATGGGAATGGTAATGATACGGTATCCCAAGGGGGAGGGAGGGTATGATTTACCCATCTAATGGGAATGAAGTTCCCATTCCCAACCATCAAATTTCCAATCCAAACACCAACACATGCGTTTGAGGTTCCAATTCCCGTTAATCGGGTTCATTAACCATTAACCTAACACCCCCTTCTCAAAAATACATATTGATCAGTCCTATAACTAATATTAGCATTCAGCTGCTTATATATTGAAGCAAACAATTTTTAGTCACATAAAATATGAAGGTAGGACTGTAATTAGACGTATAAGTCTCATCGTTTTGGTGAGTTTTTTTGTCTGTCTCATCGTTTGGTGAGTTTCTATTTTAAACATAGTTTTTGTTTTTGAGTTGTTACAATATCTTTGATGGCGAGTTCTTCACGAGGAAAGAATCTGGAGGAAGCGTATGCTAATCTCTCTCTGAATAACAATGAAGAGGACGGTCTTGTTTTGGAGGACATTCCTGACAATGCTGCCAAGGAAGGGATGGACAAATGTTTGGTGGGGCGGCTAGTAACGAATAAGAAAGTGAATTTTAATGCTTTGCAAGATACTTTAGCGTCGGTTTGGAGACCGGTTAAAGGAGTGTTCATGGAGGAGACTAATCAGATGAATGTGTTTTTGTTCAAGTTTTTTCATTATAGGGATATGCAAAGGGTGCTAGACGATGGCCCGTGGACTTTCAACCAACAAGTATTATTGATTAAGAAGTCTGATACTGAGGAGCAGTTGAAAGATGTTCAGCTATCGTAGTTATGCATATGGGTTCAGATATATGATTTACCTATTGGTTTCAAATCTGAGTCTATTTTGAAATCCATAGGTAACTTTGCCGGGAAGTTTTTGGAAGGAGATCCAAGAAACTTTCATGGAATGTATAAGGATTATTTACGAATAAGGGTTGCCATTGATATTCTTCATCCATTAAAGAGTCAAATGAGGATTAAGAAGCCAGGGGGAGAGTGGTTGTGGATTAAATTTAAATATGAAAGACTTCCATTCTTTTGCTTTTACTGTGGTAAGATAGGTCATACGGAGAAGTTTTGTGAAGACATGTTTGATAACTCTCAAGAAAGTGAGGTGAGAAAGTATGATAGTTCTTTACGGGCACCGTTAAGGAAATAAGGTGTGAGTAAGGAGAATACGTGGATCAGGGTAGCAGATGGTTCAGCCTTAACTCCGGTGAGGATGTACGGAAAGGAGAGGGGAGAAGGCAGTTAGGCGGCAGACAGGGAGACTGGTAACGGAAATTACGGTAGGGATGATCACAATCCCAGTAAATCAGGAGTTCCAGAACAGATGGGCGAGATTATTGGAGGGGATCAATCTAGGGTGGTTACATGTGTTGACCCGAAAAAGTTGTTTATTTTGAATGAGAGGCGGGAAAAAGATATGGGTGAGATAGGGACAACTGGGCTTTCTATAGTGGGTTCTAAAAAACGTATAGTGGATGACCCAATAACAGAAAGGCCCAATAATAATGTGGATACTGAGGATGATGTTATGTTAGAATTACAAAAAGAAGGCAAAAACGTGCTTACGGCGGGTGCTGCTGTGCAGGCCCGCCATGCATTATGAGTGTTTTGAGTTGGAACTGTCAAGGGATTGGGCTCCCTTGGAATGTTTGGTTCCTTAAAGACGTGGTACGTCAAGAAAAGCCTGTTTTTATATTCTTGTATGAGACTATTGGGAGGAAGGACAGAGTAGAGTGGATTCGAAAGCAATTGGGTTTTGAAGGTATGTTGGTGGTTGAGCCGCAGGGTAGAAGTGGGGGATTAACTATGCTCTGGAAGGAGATGGATCAAGGTAATCTTCTCAGTTATTCGCAAAACCATATAGACATCGAAGTTAATATTGAAGGAATGGAGGCATGGCGATTAACAGGAATTTATGGAGAGCCAGTTAGAGCTAATAGGAAGAAAACTTGGGACCTGTTGAGGCATCTTGCTAGGGACTCAAATTTGCCTTGGGTTGCTATAGGTGACATGAATAATACGTGTTCGCATAATGATAAGCAAGGGGGAAACCCATACCCCAACTGTTTGATTGATGGTTTTAATGAAGCGTTAATGGATGCGGGGTTGAAAGATATGAGTTTAATAGGGCACCAATTTACGTGGGAACGTGGTAGAGGGACAAGGGACTGGATCGAAGCTCGCCTAGACAGAGCATTAACAACGGATATATGGTTGAATTTATTCCCTGCTGCAAGTCTATATAATCTTGAGGGGTCAGAATCAGATCATAGTCCATTGTTGCTCTTTCCCAAGAGATATGAAAGGGTGCGAAATTACTCAAGCTTTAGGTTTGAAAATGCGTGGCTCTCTGAACCGATGTGTTTGCAACTGGTTAAGGATAGTTGGGTGGTGAACACTGGTAATGATATCCAGGAAAAGGTTAAACTTTGTGGAGAAAAGCTGTTAGTATGGGGGAAAGAAATAACTGGTGATTTTGCAAAACGAATTCGTGAATGCAAAGCTTAGTTAAAACTTTGGAGAGGTAGGAGAGATACATAGGCCATTCAGAACTACAAGGATGCGAAGAAAAGGTTATTTTTTATTCTGGACCAACGTGAAATTTTTTGGAGGTAAAGGTCGAAGCAGTTGTGGTTGAAATCAGGTGATCAAAACAGTAAGTATTTCCATGCTATGGCAAACACAAGACGCAGAACGAATCAGATCACTAAGCTAAGGAATGAGGAGGGAGAGTGGAGAGATTGGAGTAATGGTTTGGCAGAGGTGATTACAAAGTACTATGAAGAATTATTCAGTGCAGGCCAAAATGAGTGGGAGGATGTGATTGATTGTGTTCCAACGATGATTATAGATGAGCAGAATTGTGATTTACTGAAGGAGGTAACGGATGCTGAGGTTAAAGGGGCCCTGTTTCAAATGCATCCAGACAAGTCCCCCGGTCCGGATGGAATGACACCAGCATTCTTTCAAAAACACTGGGCGATAGTTGGTAAGGATGTTGTTGCATTGGTGAAAGAGTTCTTTGGGCAAGGTAGGATGAAGAGTAACCTGAATGAAACAAACGTGGTTTTAATTCCGAAAAAGAAGAGTCCTACAACTATGGGTGATTTGAGACCCATTTCCTTATGCAATGTTTTGGCTAAGGTCATTACTAAGGTGCTTGAAAACCGTATGAAGGAGGTTCTTGAGTCTTGTATTTCAGAGAATCAGAGTGCATTTATTCCGGGACGACTCATATCAGATAATATAATGATATCGTACGAAGTTATGCATTACTTGAAAAGGAAGAGGAGAGGGAAGGAAGGGTACATGACGTTGAAATTAGACATGAGTAAAGCTTATGATAGGGTGGAGTGGGACTATCTACGGGCTATTTTGCGGAAAATGGGTTTTCATGATAGATGGGTGCAGCTTACTATGCAGTGTGTCACTTCCGTTTCGTACAGCGTTGTTCATGGCCAAAATGTTATGGGTCCTATTCAGCCAAGTAGGGGAATTAGGCAAGGAGATCCCATATCTCCTTATCTTTTTATTCTGTGTGCTGAAGGATTGTCAGCATTAATTCGAAAGTATGAGATGCGTAAATGGATAAGTGGCATTAAGGTATGCAATAAGGCTCCAAGTATAACACATATGTTATTTGCCGATGATAGTTACATGTATTGTAAAGCTAATGAGGAAGAGGCGAATAGAGTGTTAAATTTGCTTCAGGTCTTTGAGAGGGCTTCAGGACAGAAGGTTAACCAGGTGAAGTCATCCGTGTTTTTTAGTGCAAATATGAAGACTGACAGTCGTGCTAGAATATGTGATAAGCTGCAGATGATGGAAGCAGATGATCGAAGCACATATTTAGGTTTACCTAATACTCTGGGCAGAAATAAGTCAGTTTTGCTTGGTTTTCTGAAGGATAAGGTAAACAAAAGGGTGGCCAGTTGGGATGGAAAGTTGATAGGCAAGGCTGGGAAAGAGGTATTGATCAAGTCAGTGGCTCAATCGTTACCAAGTTATGCGATGAGAGTGTTTCTGTTGCCACTCGAGATTACGAAAGATATAGAAAGAAGCATGGCAAGGTATTGGTGGAGTTCAAAACCGAATAATGAAAAAGGAATACATTGGTTGAGTTGGGATCATTTGAGTTATCATAAAGCAGCTGGAGGGATGGGTTTTCGAAATTTGAGAGACTTCAATCTTGCACTTTTGGGGAAGCAGGGATGGAGGTTTCTTACCAATCCTGGGAGTCTGGTGAGTAGGCTATTCAAAGCTCGATACTTCCCTTCAACTAATTTTTTGGGTTCGACTCTTGGAAGTAATCCTAGTTTTGTGTGGAGGAGCGTATGGGAGGCTAAGGACATAGTAAGGATGGGTACTAGATGAGTGATAGGAACTGGAGAGAATATTGAAATTCTTAATCAGCCGTGGTTATTAGATGATCAAAACCCATGTGTTACTACAGAATCGCAGTCCTTGCAGCAGAATACGGTTTCATCTCTAATGCATATGGAGCACAGATTATGGGAAAATGAAATTATTGAGGATATTTTTAATGCTCGTGACCAACAGTGTATAAAAAGTATTGTGCTCGAGCCTGAGGTGGAAGAGGATAGGTTGGTCTGGAAGTATGAGGAGTCAGGAAATTATTCGGTGAAGAGTGCATATAGATTGACTCAAGTTCAGAAAGGAAGATGGTACAAGGAATATAATGATAGCCTTTGGAAAAGGATGTGGAGAATTAAGGCCCCCCCGGAGGTACTAAATTTGATTTGGCATGCTCTGTCGGGATGTTTGCCAACGAACGCTCTGTTACATCAAAGAAATGTGCCGGTTTTAGCTACATGTCCAGTTTGTGAAGGAGGGAATGAATCAATATATCATGCCCTGGTGCTTTGTCCAGTTGTAGCACAATATTGGTAGAAGGCACTGCCTGAGTTGAGTTCAGTGGTTAGTGACAGTTTCTTTTCTTGGCTAAATTATGTGATGTCTCAGTTTAATGCAAGTAAGTGTGCAGAGGTGGCTACTTTATGTTGGGCAATTTGGAAAGCAAGAAATGAAAAAGTCTGGAAACAAAGAAAGACTCGAATTGATATTGTGGTGGCATCAGCAACACAATACCTTAAACAATGGAAAGAAGCCCAGAGTAGGTCAACTACTTTACTTTCTCAGCCGTATATGGCAGGAGATGGTGTTAATCTTTGGGTTAAACCTCAGGAAGATACAATTAAGGTGTCAGTTGATGGAGCGGTGTTTGAAGAGTCGTCGGCGTTTGGTATAGGCATGGTTGCTAGGGATTCAAAAGGGTGTTTAGTGCAGGCAAAGGCTAAGTTATTTACTCAAAGTTCTGCAGCTGCTCTGGCAGAAGCTATGGTCATTAAAGAAGCTTTAAGTTGGATGAAAGAGAGGCAATGGGAGAAAGTGATCATCGAATCTGACTGCCTAGTGGTAGTGCAAGCAATTAGGAGTCAGGTTCCTATGCGATCTCAGTTCGGGAAGATTGTGGAGGAATGCAGGAATCTTTTTAAGGTTTCAAGTACAACATCGTTGTCTTTTATTAAACGGTCTGCTAATGAGGCTGCTCATTATATAGCAAGAGAGTCTTATTCTTTTCCAGATCGAGTCCTTGTTGGGAGTTCTGTTCCTAACGAGTTTCTTTCTATTTTACAAGCTGATTTAGCTCATCAATAAAATTTCTCAACTTTACGTTAAAAAAAAACAACAAATTCGGTCCAAATCTACTTGGTGCCTGTAATTTGATCTACTATATCAATAGACTCATTTGTAGTGCTAATTCCAAATTCGGTCCAAATTTAGCCAGAAGAAGTACAACATGCGTCAGTGACTGTTTTACGAATGGTTAAATGTCATTTTAGCTGTATTTCTTTGTGTGCCAAGCTGTTACTAATGTTTAATTTCTCTAAATGCATCCCTGCCATATCCTTTATATCTATTATAGGCCAATATGGGTTTTGTGCCTATTTAGTAAATTACTAATTTGTCCTTAGATTTAAATGAATGTTAAAAATTTTGAAGTTGGAAGGAATTGAACCCATGACTTTCAAACACTTGTAACTTTGTGTTCACATGTTCAACCACTAAACCAAATCACTTTTTTGTGCAACTTTTTAAACTCATTCACTACATGCTCAAATAACTCACCTATTAGCAATATTTATTTTATAATTTATTCAAGATAAAATTGCCCACATAATTTGTATTAATTTTAATAATTTGAATTTTGATAATTAAAACTATGTCATTCATATACTCATAAATTTATGCTCACGTTTATTTTTATGATTTATTAGGGATAAAATCATTAAAATATTTGTACATATAATAGTAAAAAATGGTAGTCGGGGAGGGAAAATATAAATTGACAAATATGATGTCGTCGAAGTCAAATTTAAGAAAGGTACTGAGTGGCTGAAAATTGGTCAAAAAAAAAAAGCAAAGTGAAGAGGTAGGTGACGGAAAATAAGAGACGTCTATGTCAAGTAGGTAAACGGGCGGAAGTGAAAATAGATCTATAAAATTTTATTATAATATTTCTCTTTTTTAACAATTATATCTATATATTAGTCAAATGTCCAGATTATGTTTATTATTAAATTGTTACATTGATGAATGAAGTGTATAACATATTTTTACTCAGTATCATTATAATATTTTATTTTATGTATGAAAGGTACTGAGGTGGCCGAAAATTGGTAAAAAAAAAAAATCGAAGTGAGGCGGTAGGTGACGGAAAATTAGTAGAAGTTATCTCAAGTAGGTAAACGGGCGGAAGTGAAAATAGATATATAAAAATTTATTATAATATTTCTCTCTTTTAACAATTATGTCTATATTAGTCGAATGGCCAGAATACAAAAAATGATAAATAAGGTGTAAAACATATTTATACTCGATATCAGTATAATATTTTATTTTAAGTATATTTGCACTATATCGGTTAATCCTATTATCATCGGGTAATTTATAGATCGATTAACAAAATAGATTAAAATATTAAAAATAAGAAATAATTTACATATGGGATTTGAATTTGGTAAAAAAATGTCAATATGGTTTTGATATCTATTGTCCCTCGCACTTTATTTTTGCAGCATTTTCGTAATATGCTAATGTTATTAACTTCATACAAAATGAGTTTTACAACCATATATAAGATAGTAATATACCAATTTCACTTGAATTTTAAACTCCAATGCGAGTTTCAACCCGGTGTGAGACTAATAAACTCGCAAATTGCTGATATATACAATGTCTTATGATCACGGATGTGGTATGTGTATTTTTTTATTTTTCGGCTATCATTTTACTGTTACCTCAAATTAAAATTATATTCGGGATGCTTCATTATCGTAGTTATGTCTATCTTATTTTCATAGATTGAATTTTATTGTACATATGAACTTTTACAACATGTTTCATTCGGTGCATACATTAACACATCACATTTTAAAAACTTGTTATGAGTTATGACACTTTAATTTCAGTTACTCGTGTATTTTGTTGAATTTGTACATGTCTAAATATGGATTGTCTTGAAATTTGAGATATTACCTTGGGGTTTTGAAAGTTCACTTCTGAGAATAGATATATTGTACAATGTATTTGAAGAAAAGATTTTGTTATGGTCAATTTGCTATTGAAAGGATATATCTGAGATGGTCAAATACCATGATCTTAGAAAAACACACATCACATATTTATTTTGAACGTGCACAACTATTAGAATAAATTTGTTATTCTCCTTGTTCTCCAAAATTGGTCGGAGAAAAGGATCCAAAATTGGAAATGTGCGTTGAAATCCAAAATTGGAAATATACGCTGAGATTTTATTAGCAGAACTATATGACTCTATTACTTTTATTTTTTCGTCACATTACATTATTTCTTACAATATTAAATTAGAAATAATATAATATTTAATTCTTCATCCACTCAAAATAAATAAGCCAGCTATTTTCTCACGTATTTCAATACAACAAGATTATTGTAGTAATACTTGGAATTTAATTAACTCTTACTTATAGCTTTCAGCCGGTCATTCTTCTTACACTGACCAAACATAACTAAAAATATAATTTTCGCGGTTCAGAATCTAATAATATTTTGAAACTATAACATTTTAAATAGATCGAAATACGTAAAGTAGACTAATACAAGAAAATTCTATGAATTATTATATGGCACGTGCTTTGCACGGGCTATCATGCTAGTTTTGTTTTAAAGAAAAACGTCGTGGTAAAGAGATTCATAATGATGTTACCATCCAATGTAGATTAATATCGTCATCGAGGTAAACTCAATATATGAAATATTAGCATGTATTGTATGCATTGTTAAAAAAAATAACGATAAAGACTCCTATAAATCAAACTTGGGAACAAGTATACGTCTTAACAACCGAGATTCATAACAATGGGTAAATTAAAAGGTTCTATGAAAATTGAGATCCAAACAGTATGGTAACAAAAAAAAAAATCCATGCATGAGAACTTCGCAATAAATTATTAGGGTTTTATGAAAAATTGAAAAACAGTAGTAAGATGTAGGGGCTTACTTAGGGCCTGTTTGACGTACCTTTTTTTTAGGACTTATGAACTTATTTTCGGGTAAAAATTTTATATTTTGATAAAAAAAAATTTATACAAATATTTAATGTATGTTTGAGATTCAATAAGTTGTAAAAATAAGTTGTAAAATAAGTTGGAAAGTTAGGAATCTCTAACTTTGTCTTAAAATAAGTTGACTTATTCTGGAAAAAAATTCCCCCAAACACCCCCTGGCTCGGGGCTGAACCAGGACTTTAAATGATCCGAAACTAATTAAGTTACAAAAATTCGCCGGGCCAAAAATAAAACAATATTAACTAGCCAGTTGCCACTGACCAGGCCTGCTATATTCCGGGGAAAAGACGATAGGCTGAAGCTGTGTTGTGGCGGGAAGCAACATACGCCTTCGTTGGGTCAGCTTTTAACCTTATATAGCACGACGTCGTACGATTGTTGTGTGTTGTAGCAAGCGTTTGGGCTTGTAAGGGTGCTTAGGGTGGTGACTGGTGACTGCTTAGCCGAACAAAAATCTAGGCCCAGTTCAATTCCTTCGTTTTCTTTTTCTTTTTCTTTTCAATTCTCGAAAATTCTCGAGGTGAGCGAGAGTCGAACCCATGAGGCATGACCTGGGATAACAGAGGATAGTTTTTTTTTTTAACTTATAAACTTTTTTTGTTCATATTTATAATTTCGATTCAATATCATTTTTCAAATAATAATTATAATATAATACACATAATTTAATTATTCAAAATTCTTTTGGGATTCACCAAAACCAAAATATGGCATAGAAATATGAAATTTTATTTGTTTATTATGAGGTGTGTCGAACGGTGGGTCAAAATTTGTTGAACCGATATTACAAAATTCTAAACTATCCGTTCGGGGTTCACTAATACCCAATTAGGACATAGAAATATGAAATATTATTAATTTAATATACTTTTCTTAATGATACCAATGTAAAATTATTTTATATATTTGGATTCAATACAAGTATAACTATTGTTCAAGATGTTGAACTCAAATTATATATATGTTGAATATTCATTATAAAACAATTTCAATTTTTCGTAAAAAGTATTGCAAATATGTTTTTAATAAATTATAAAATGCTATAAATATGTTTCTGATTTCAATTATGTGTATTCAATAAAATCTTAATTATTATTTTAAAAATGATGTTGAACCAAAATTATACATGTGAACAGAAAAAGTTTGTAAATTTATATTTAAGAAAGTTTTTAGTAGAACTCAGCCATATATATATATATATATATATATATATATATATATATATAGTTGCACTCCATAACAAACACCTTATATAACAAACAATAAAGAACACCTCATATCTAATCTAATATAAGAGTTCCGTCATGGCACCCAATACAAAAAGTTGTTATTTTTTTATCCTCTATCCATCCAGCAAAAAAAAAAATACTGTTCATGATGACGTCACTGCTGACATCAGCATGACGTCATCATGAACAGTAATTTTTTTTCTTGATGGATAGAGGGTAAAAAAATAACAACTTTTTGTATTGGGTGCCCCTGGCGGGGCCATTGGATCTATTAGATCTAAGGTGTTCTTTATTGTTTGTTATATAAGGGTGTTCTGTATGGAGCAATGGCCTATATATATATGTGTGTATATATTAATTTAAATTGAAGTTTCTTTAAGCCTGAATTTTATGACATAAATTTTTAAATGATATGATTTGATAATAATTAGATATATATTTCACGTGATATATCTAGAAAATGATGGATTTTAGTTATAAATATACAAAAAATGATATATTTTAGCTAAATAGGGTAATCCGTTAATTATTATTAATCATATATTATTATTTTATTTTATTAGATAGAATTGCTCGTGATATAATTGGAAAAAAAGAGATTTTTGTTTAACGTGTTTTAGTTAAAAAATATAATAAGTTATTTAATAGTAACTATAGTAAAATTATTTTATTTTATTAAATAGAATTGTCCGTAGTGTTTTTAGAAAAGGTGAATTTTTAGTCGGATAAAATATAAAAGATATTGTGCTTTACCTTAAAAAAGAAATTTATTAATTATTAAAAATATTTAAAAGATAAAATGTTTTATGTGGAAAAAGAAATTAATTAGTTATTAGCAGAGGGGTGCCTGAGCATGTGCAAAGTGTGCGTTAGCACTAGATACACCGATCTAGAAGGGCACACTTTTATTTTTATTCATACATGTATATATATATATATATATATATATATATATATATTGAAAATAAAATTATGCATATATTTAAATTAGAAAAGGAGAAAATTAAAATTGTCAAAAGAAAAATTATGAAAATTTGAAAAGTAAAATATTTTTTGTAGTCAACTTGAATTTGCTTGAGAGGTAAGTCATTCCCATTTAAAATGTATGAAGGTGTCACTACTAAAAAAACTGCAACAGACATCACAGCTTTAACATCGATCGTTTTAAAACCGATGTCTTTTAAACATTCAGACATCACTTCATTTATCAACCGATTTCTAAACCTCTCCTTAAAAACATTCAGACATCACTTCATTTTTCAACCGATGTCTAAACCTCTCCTTAAAAAAATAAACATGCGCGCCTCTCAAATATTCCCCCCCTTAGTTTTATTTCCCCCTTTAATGTTTTATTTTGCCCGTAAAGCCAATTCTGTTCCCCCCTTAGCGAATATTTTGTATTCCCCCCCCCCAATTCTAATATCTCTCAGACAAAATTAATCAAAATTAATTAAACCTAAAAACTAACCCACCACTCTCTCTCTCGACTCTCACCTGACCTCACCTCTCTCTCTCGACTCTCACCTCTCTCTCCACTCTCACCTCTCTCTTTCGACTATCACCTCTCTCTCCACTCTCACCAACTGTCTCTCCTCTCTCCCGACTCTCTCTCCACTCTCAATCGAAGCTCGGTTCGAAGGTAAGTTCGAAGCTCAGTTCGAAGAAACTCTAAATCTTAATAGATTTGTTTGAAGCTCGAAAGCTCGAATTGGTAAGCTCGAAAGCTGTAGTTATATGTATGTTAATCATTTTAATGCTTGCATTTAGTTAAAAATCAATTGGGGGTTGTTAAAAATCAAAATCCTAATTTTTAAAATTGGGGGTTTTGTTTTTAATCCTTTACCAATACTCGATTATAAGCATTTTTGTAAGCATTTTATGTATTTTTCTTTGTTGTAAGCATTTTTATGTAATAATTGGTAACTGCTGGATGTATATCTTTTGCATGTGTTGGATTATAAAGTGACAGAGCATGTATTAATATGTTATAGTCTAATTGAATTGTATGATGCTTTGTCTGTTTTCGATTTATAGGCTTTTTATCGGTTACTTATTTAATTTTTCGAGAAATTTTGATTATGTTTATGATAATTTATTGTGTTTATGTGCCTCCTGTTTGTTTTTGTGTACATTTGTATATTAATTGGCAAATTAGACTCTATTCTGAACTTAAGTGTGTACGTATAATGTGGCAACAAATTGACATATAAATGCATGTGTGTATGTTGTTGGTTATAGTTTATAGTAAGAAGATATTAGATAAAATATAGGTCATACTGCATAGTATTTAATCACTAGTGGTTATTGAACATTTTAGTAACATATCAGGTGGGTTGAAATGGATAAGTCATGGATCAAAGCCGATAGGGATTCTTTAGAGTATGAAGTTGGTATCGAAAAATTCTTGATCTTTGTTGTGGGAAATGCAAAAAACCCTAAGAAAATTCCTTGCCCATGTGCACGCTGCGCTAATTTTAAAAAGTTTCCGGTAAAAATAATTAGAGGTCATCTATATGAAGTCGGTTTTAGTTTGGGCTATATTGAGTGGATTTGGCATGGAGAAGAGTCTTCTAGGAGTAATAAATCTTCTGTTGGTAGTAGTTCTTTGGTTCCGAAGTCAACATCTACTTCGGAAACAGTGAATGTGTGTTGAAGCAGCCTACAATAAGGGTGATTATGATGTTGATACAGACGACTTTAAGAGGTTTTTTGCTGATGCAGAACAACCTCTGTTTGAGGGAAGTGAGTGCAATAAGCTAGAGTCGGTCTTAAAATTACACAATTGGAAATCTAGGTTTGGTATTAGTGATAGTGCATTCACTGATTTACTTCAAAATATTGGCTCCCTTTTCCTAAAGATCATTTGTTGCCACCGAGTTCATATGAAGCGAAAAAAAACCTTAGCTGATTTAGGACTTGATTATATCAAATTTCATGCGTGTCCGAATGATTACGTGTTATACAGAGGTATAAATGAGCAGGCTTCAGAGGGTCCTAAATGTCGTCTGTCCCGTTGGAAGCTTGGGAAGGATGGTAAATATAGAGTTAACGTACAAGCTAAGGTCATGTGGTATTTTCCCATAATCCCCAGATTTAAAAGATTGTTTAAATCTGCTCCTACCGTTGAGTTAATGACTTGGCATGCACATAATCAAAGTAAAGATGGGCACATGCATCATCCAGCTGATTCACCTTCTTGGAAAAATGTAGATTATAGGTAGCCTGAGTTTGATAGTGAACCAAGAATTCCGATGGCATTAACCCGCATAGTAATGGCTTAAGCAATAGGTACAGTTGTTAGCCAGTTGTATTAGTAACATATAATCTTCCTCCATGGTTAAGCATGAAAAGGAAGTTTATGATGTTAACAACATTAATTTCCGGCCCGCATAAGCCTAGTAATAATGTTGACATTTATATACAACCACTTATTGATGATTTAAAGAAACTATGGGAAGAAGGCGAACCTGATGTATATGATGCACACACTAAGTCTTACTTTACTTTGAGGGTTGTTTTGATGTGGACAATAAATGACTTCCCGGCTTATGGTAATTTGTCAGGCTGCATCAACAAGGGTTATAAGGGTTGTCCAAGTGGTGTTGATACCGTAGCTAAGTATTTAAGTCATAGTAGGAAAATGTGTTACCAAGGTCATCGTCGGTATTTACATGAATATCATTCTTTAGAAGGCAAATGACAGCTTTTAATGGAGATCAAGAGTTTGGGCGCGCGGCTGCACCGCTTAGTGGAGAAGAAGATTTGGTGCAACAAGAAGAAATAAAGTTTAGTTTGGGGAAGGGGAAATTCAAAGAAGGTGGAATTTTCATGGAAGAAGAAATCAATTTTTTTTGAGTTGGAATATTGGAAGTATCACTACGTACGTCACTGCCTTGATGTCATGCATATTGAGAAGAATGTGTGCGATAATTTGATTGGGAAACTACTTAATATGAAGTATAAGACCAAAGATAGTATCGCTTCCCGTCTTGATATGGTTGACATGGGTGTAAGGGTTAATTTAGCTCCTAAAGTAGGAGATAAGAAAACCTACTTACCCCCTGCTGCTTTTAATTTGTCCAAGGCAGAAAAAAGAAAAATGTTGCCATCATTGTCCAATATGAAACTTCCATATGGACATACGTCAAACGTTAAAAATTATGTATCAATGATCGATATGAAGTTGTATGGGCTGAAGTCCCATGACTGTCATGTCCTCCTCCAACAGTTACTGCATGTTTCCATTCGTTCTGTTCTACCGAAAAATGTGAGGGTTAGTATAATACGATTGTGTTTCTTCTTCAACTCTCTATGCAACAAAGTTGTAGATTCGTCAAAACTGAATAAACTACAATCAAATGTGATTTTGACCTTGTGTGAGTTGGAAAAAATATTTCCATCATCATATTTCGATATCATGATTCGTCTCACGATCCACTTGGTTAGAGAATTGCGTTTATGTGGACCGGTTTTTTAAAGATGGATGTATCCATTTGAATGGTTCAATAAAGTTTTAAAAAGTTATGTACGAAATCATTTTATCCGGAAGGTTGTAGCGCAGAAAGTTATCTCAAAGAAGAATCAATAAAATTTTGCTCGAAATTTAGTAGTGATATTGGCACAACACCTGGTCTTCGAAAGGATGAAGGAAGGCTTTCCGGTCCATTATCTGTTGCCACATTGAAGGCAGTAGTGGAAAAAGAACGAGACGAGGCGCATCTCCATGTTTTTCTTAATAATCCTGAAGTGGAACCCTATTGTTAGGTCCAAAATAGTTTGTAGAAGGGGGGTTGAATACAAACTATGCCGTTTTATCGAATCTGCTCTTTTCTTAAAAATATTAAAATATTAAATCAAGAACAAATTGATGCGGAATAAAACGAATACCGATATTTCAAGTTGAATATAAAATTTATATTAACTTGATGGGGTGTGTCTAAATACACGAGTACAAATTACAAGGTTTGATGACCAAACTAATTATTACAAATTCTATAGAAAATTCGACATGAATTTTTCTATATTTGTAAATAAAAAGATCGAGAGGTTCTAGGAAACTTAATTCGCTAGATAGTTCCACAAGTGCAAGCAAACAATTTCTAGTGGTTTAGATTTAATGATACAAGCTAGAAATAATTTACAAGATTTAATTTGAGCTCAAGAACATTTTCCCTCTTGGTCTCTCTCTTTTCTCTCGGCTCTGTCTGATTGAGAAGAAGTGAAGAATGTGAAGTCTCTTTCTTTTCTGTTCAGCTGCCTTCTGTCTTTTATAACCCAGCCATAGTCATATTGCATTGTTTTAATTGATATAACAATCAATTAACAATAATATGACATTCGGTATGACTATCCATTTCAAATAATATGACAGTCTCCTTAAATATAACTTTCGGTATGACTATCATTAATACTTAATATGACAATCTGTTGAACTGAATATGACAATCATAATTTCTTTTGCCTAGATATGACTCTCGGTATAACTTAAGAAATTTAACAATCAAAACTCTCGGCTGACTGTTGATTTGTGAAACAAAATAATATTTGAACTGATGTACGCTGAACCAGTTGCAGGAGAGTAGCGTGAGGCGCACGCGCGCGGGTTTTACATGTTTTGTTCTGGCGCGTGGCGCGTACTCGCTGGGCAGGTGCGTGAGCACTTCCAGCTGACACCTTCACGTGGATGGCTTTGACAGATGATTTGTCTAACTTTTGTATGATTTCTCATTCCTTCCTTTTTTTTTTTGTTTTAATCTGTCGACCACCTTTCTCAAAAAAAAACTGTCAACCTTCTTTTCTTTTTTTTTTTCGTTTCTTACACAGTTTTTTTTCCTTTTGTTTCTTTTGAATTTAATTTAATTAAATAACTTAATCAATTAATCATTTAAACAAATAATGATTAATTAATCAATTAATTAAATCAATTCAAATTAATACATTAATTCAAAATTAATTAACATGATAATTAATTTAATAAATAAATTAATTCGATACGAATTAATTTATTAAATTAAACCAATTACATAATTATATTAATTAATTGAGAATTAATATATAAATCTTTTTACAACCGAAATCTTTTTCTTGAACCACTGAAAGTAATAAAGAATTACCACCGAATTTTTGTTGACGCTCGATGCACGGTCTGGTTCATGAGCGACTAACTCCAACGGCTTTTCTTTATTTTTGACTCTATGATTTGGTTCATGTCTTCCTTTTTCTTCACTCTTTTTCAAACCTTTCTAATCTGTATTCTGCCACTGTAGGAACCTCTTGTCACCATAAATAGAATCCACTGTCTTGATTACTCCACTGATGCTTGATCAACTGAATGAACTTCTTCAAGTGTAGTATACCTCAAAACGGTAGATTGACTTTGTCTTCTTTCTCTTGACAGTTATACATTTGAGATCCCTGTGACAGTACATATACTATTTACTATTACATTCTTGTTTGAGTTGAGTTGTATCCTCGAAATACAAATAGGCTACATCATATGCCTTTCAATCTCCCCCTATTTGTTTGTTAAACATTAACATACAAATTCCTAGAGGATAACTCAACTACAAACAAGAAGAAGATAAAGCTTTAAAGAGCTATAGTAAAGAATACATAAAAAAATTTCTGGTTTAGATATTACAATTCCAGAATCTCAGTAGATGAAATGATAGATGATTGTTCCTCTGACAATGAATTAAGTAACTCATCTTCATTTCTTGACATATCTGCCTGATAACCCTTAACATCTAATATTGAACATTATCAGCAGATACTTGGGAATTCTTCAGTGGTAAAGAATATGACTTGTCAACCACATACTGAAGAATTCTTCTTTGTCGTTTCATACTTCTCTCCTTCCTTATGTGTCCCTACCTAAGGTGACATGACTCTTCCTTAAAACGGTGAATACTCCCCCTTTCTAAGGTATATCCTTTTTCATATCTCTCCCCCTTAGATATAAAATCTCCCCCTCACTAAGGTAAGCTTATATTCTCCCCCTTAGTTGAGTATCTCTTACTAAGGCAATCTTTGAGTATATCTTCTTCAATATATCTCTCCCCCTTAGTTGAGTAATCCTCCAAGCATTCAATTATAGCAAACATCCAATTAAATTAGATGATACTAAATTTTCAATTATAACTCACCTCTTACCTTTAGTACAACAGATTCTTCATACATATAACATTGTCTGCTGGAATAAAGAAAAGAAGCTTTGCTTGTGTTGAAGGATTTTCATGAAGACTTCCAGAATTGAAGTATGTAGGCTGATCAACTTTGCCCTTTAGATATGATAGAATGGCCTCACTATTGATCATCCTGACAACCAAATCTCCCGAAAATTTCCTTATATCTCCAAAATATTGTAAGTAAACTTTGTTTGGGGAATAGGGAATGAGATTTGGTGTTTATCTTTCTTCCTCACTGTGAGTGTGTGATTCTGTTTCGTGTACCTCACAAGTGTTTAACTCATCTCTCCACTCATATCACTTAAAATGAGTGATCTCATCTCTCATCTCTCAAGTGTTTACACTCTTTCTCACTAGTGTATCACTCTTATCCCTCATAGCTCCAACATCCATGTGTACCTGCAAGGAAAATTCACCATAGCCCCTTCTAGAGAGGTCACTGGTGGTGCAATGGGGTTTCGCAAATCCCCGATCCTCGTTAGACTCGTCAGACGAATCTGAGTCATAATCTACAAGTTGATAAAAATTTTCCCTTTTTATGGGTTTCAGATTTGAATTCTGAGAAGGTAAACAATGAAATCAAAACTTAGAATTAAAATCATGTTTCATCTAATGTCTATGAAGACATCACCTTGTTAAACTCATCACGTAAATCTGAATCATAGTTAACAAGTTGCCGATCCGCACCTATGTCGGATCCGTTACCCGTAGGATCCGGAGATGTTTCCTCTGGGGAGTTAGATAATGATCTTGTTGAATTTTGCATTGAGATCAATACCTTCTCTCGAGGTCTGTGACGACTCTTGGTTCTTTGAGGAACCTTCAACTTATAATCCTAACCGTAAAATGGTCGGACTATGAGTTGTTTCCGTCAATTCATCATTAGTGTGTGCAATCTCACTTTGTGCATAGGAAGTATTTTAGTATTGTGTATGAGGTAGTGACTTACCAACAGATGCCCTGGCCGACAGGCGAATTTCAATAAACTCATCATTTTAAGATAATGAATTCAGAGACTGTTTTAGTGCCATTTTCAGATCTGCATCCTTTTGGGAGAATGCAGGCGAGCTTACAGATACCTCAAGTTATATACATCTATTCTCCTTGAGAGGTAGAGCTGTGGGTTTACTATCCCTCACATCCTTATTTGGTGCATCAAGTGCAGTTACTCCCACAATGACCTCAAGTCAAATAAGTTACTTCCACTTCAGGGGTAAGTTAGGATGTGTTCAGATTTGGATTTATAGTCCGGGATAGAAGTTGTTGGGTTAACAACCTCATGACTTACAATGTGAGAAAACTTCCACTAGGAGCTGAACCTGCATCACATAGCAATAGAGCAATATAGAGATAGAATGCATTTACATCATACCATAACATTATGTGAAAACATATGCATTATATCTTGTGAGAGAAATGATGTACAATTGTGACTTCAAAAAAAAGTTTTATAATATAAGCAAGCACAACTGTAGAAAGATTTCAGTTTTCTTTTAAAAACTGTTAATGTGCAAGAGTTTGTATTTATGCATAAAACAATGTATTATCATGTCTTTTAATGAAAACTAGGTCGTTTTAATTTTAAAAGACACAAACTCTTGACTTCGCAGTAATTAAGAAAGAAAGATTTTCTTTAAGTGCTTATAATGTATAGAGAACTTTAACACAAAGTTAGTGAAAAGACTCATACAAGCACTTGATGTCGTTTAGGTAACAAAGATTACCAAGTACATAAGTACAGATAACCAATGTCTCTCCTTTGGCACTTCATTACTTAGCACAACATAAACTAAGTAATTGACTGATGGATGTAAAATATTCTAAGAACTATCATATGTATAAAGTGGTGTATAACCAGAATTAGAGAATTTAATTTTGAAAAATCTCACCACTTGAAAATGTGATAGGAGACCGAATGTAATTTTAAGTCTCACTTACTTAGAAATTTGAACACCTTAATTTATACTACCACTAATGATTTACAGATAAGACACATTTACTCAGAATAAATCCTAAGTAATATCATCAGAGATAATATATACATCACAATTAGTTTACAATAAAGTATCAGAACAACTAGCAATTGTTAGTAAACAAATATTTTACTATTTGATACCAACTGCTAGTATTTATCAAATACTTTAGAATGCAAGTAATTGTGTTTATGATTACTTTATCAAAATTATATTATGAGCAAATAAACCATTGAATTGCTTCACGTCATAATTTAACTAGGATATAAATAATCACTGCTAAATACTAAATATTCAATGATACCAATTGTTTGATAAATTCAATCTATTGTAAGATAAATTCAATTTAGTGAAGATTGAATTGTTACATTGAGTACCAATTGACAGAATAAATATTAGTATCTAACTACTTAAGAACATCATTCACTGATATTCATAAGTACGAGAACTAGTTGACAAGAAATACACAAGCTCTTAAGATATAACATTTCAAACTTATGACTTCAAGGCAACTCCTCGATAATAACAATTGTTAACTTCTAACAACTGTTTACTAGTAGACAACCTTGGTTCTATAAATAAGACTCGATTACCAAAGCTGTCTTGTCTGCAATCTTAGAAATGATATTCTAAGTTCTATACACCTTGATCCATAGTATATAACATTTATTATCAAAGTGATTAGAAGCTTGCAAATAAGTACAAAAATTATTCAAAGTAATTGAACAATGGTCACTTTAGATATTACAATATCCATAGTTATACTTAGAGAATTTTTATACCATGTATAATAATATGAGTGAATTGTAAAAGATATAACAATGATTACTTAGAGGAGTTCTAAGTAATTTCACACATACCAATATATCTCACAATTAGTTAGTAAATAGAATTCTAACTAAATATCATTAACTGATATAAGTCAAAACTTCAATACAACCAATTGTTAGAACCATGATATTAATTATAGTGAATTCCTGAAAATTGGATATTAAAGTTCACTAGAATTAACATCTCATAACCAATTGAAGACCAATACAGATTAGGTCCAAATTAGTTATGTTGTTTATTTATTTTGATAAATATGAGGTATAGAGCGAATACTAAATTGAATTGCTTCAAGATCGTAACCCACATAAATCAAAACAAATAATTAAATAATTAAATACTAAATCTCTATGAGTTAGATTTTAGCATTTAATTATTTAAATTATCCTTAAATAATCACCACTAAAATATATTACAATTATACACATGACAATCATTCAACAGATAATTCTCAGCGTGAGGTCTGGATGTAAATAAATTCACAAGTCCTTTCGATACAGACAATTGAATACTTGTGAGCTTACTTAAGAATTACTTAACAGATGGGATTTACAATCATATAGCATTAATAAAATCCCAAGTTTACAAACCAATCTTGAAAAATTAATTTCATCAAGTGATTTAGCAAACATGTCTGCAAGTTAATCTTAATTAAAGACATGCTCTCAAAAGAATTAATACCTTATGCAAGTTGCTTAGCCTTGAGTGTTCCACAGAGTTGTTGGAGATGAATTTGATTCCTTGTATTCTCCTGCTTTCGTACAACTCATTTGATCTGTCTCTATGCAGCAAAACATGTCAGAACTGATGTCTCTAGGGTACCATCTCCGGAGATGGGTCCAACTTAAGACATCTGAAAATCAAGTGTAATAACTACAAGACTAGATTCTCTAGGATCCACTTGGGGCCTTGCAAATTTGCATATTGAGAATAAAATATGTGTGTACGTGATCTAATAGCAATTGAATAAGATAATAAGCTGATGATTACTCTATAGCCCGATTAGGTCCTAATTAGTAGATCCTGAACTTATTGGGTCAAATATCTCTAGGGTACCATTTCCTCAGATCCGGGTCCATCTTAAGATTTTTGATTACCAACTTGTTAGGTCCAAACTAATAGGTCAAAAGCCAGCTATAGTGGTGTGTTGGCATGAAGTAATTCAAAAGAATTGCAACTTTACCAACATCAAAACAGCAAATATCTTGATACCAATTTATAGCTAGTAGATCAACATATAATAAAATCAAGATATCATTGCACATATATATCATTTATGTTTGTGCCTAAAGATGTATAGAGTTCTATAAATATATGACACCAGTTGTTAAAAGATACCAACTGTTAAAGATTGATACCAAATATTAAATTATAGTTAGGGTGTCATACCACGTCTTTCCACGCTTGCTTGAGTGATGATACCAGTTCATACTAGCCTGTAGAGATCTTCCACTATCTCACTAACCAGGAGTGCACTTGTTCACATTCCTCTATCATCTAGATTCTGTAGGTCCAGATGTGCATTATAATCTTGAATGTGCAGCAGGTGCCTGATATCCTCAAGTCTTGTCACTGGTGCTTCTTGTCAAATATACTGTTTGATCAAATTGTAACTTAGCATCCAGTTTGGCCTTGTCCCTCATAACAATGCCTTGACATTATCCAGTTAGACTTCTGGTTATCCTTGTACCAAATACAGCCTTGTTGTTTGGTCTGGATACCAGCTTCCCATCAATCTGCCTTTTGTAGTGATTGAGATCATCTTGCATTGCAATCACTCAATCTGGATCTTTCAGAGCTTTTGTAGCTTTCTTAGTTTCTTCTAAAAGAAAGCTGAAGAAATAATCATTAGTACTTAAAGCTCTGTTAGTCTTTTACTTCCACCATTAGAAACACTAAGAACTAGGACAAAGAATTAATTGAGTCAACATTCTTTGTCTTGGCAGACATGTTCTCATAGTATCCTTTGACTTTCAATGTGGTGTTGAGTTGACTAGTTGATCCTTCTGTTGCTCCCCCTAAGCTGCTGCTGGGTTTACATGAAGATTCTCCATGTTGACATTGCTTGGACCTGAATCATCATTACCATTGACAGTTGGGAGCTAGAAGTTATTGAACATCACTAAGACTTTCAATCATCTTCTGTTGATTAATAACAATCACCCTGTAGGCTGTTGACTCCACCAGGTAACCAAGGAAATTATCCTCTTGAGCATTAGCTGATTGCTAGGATGCTCACTTCCATTTAAAATTTCAAAACAATTTCCTTCATACTTATGGGGTCTTCCTAAAATTCATACGGATCAGGGTTTAATCATGTCAGCAGTAAACTATTGACTGCTTCAGCATTAATACTCTTGAAGGTGCAGAAATCATCCAGAACACTAATTGATAGGTCCTGTAATCTGGTCTCCAAGTTGTCATAGTCAATTTTGCTTCCTGACACTCTTCTAGATGTGATCAATCACCATCAGTGGTGTCTTGTCTTCAGATTGTTTGAACAACAACTTGTTTGTGGAGAGAAGCCATCAGTCATCACCACTAAAGTATATTTTTCTTTGATGTAGAACTTTTGTGTGATGCTTCTTTGACTTCCCTTTATGACATGCCTCATCATTTCATTTTACTTTGATTTCAGATTAGGCAGTCTCCTTTACTGATTCGATTTCCAGGAAAGAATCTCTTGATTTGACATTCAGGTGAGAGAGCTCCTTATGTCATAGCTGAACTCCTGTCTGATGAATCTTTAGATTTGATCTTGTTGACTTCACCTTTGACTAAGATTCCATGTCAGCTACAGATAAGTTCTCTTTCCTTAATCCTCGAACAGTAGGCTCTTCATCTTGTAAAAGATGCTTTATTACTGACAACATTTATTAGCTATTGAATAGCCTTGACCTTAGGTCATACCCTTGCTGTTGTCTCCAAGGGATAAACCACTTGGCCTGTCTTCACATTCATATTTGATAGCAGGGTTCTTTCTTCGATGATATGCTTTGAATAAATCAATAATAATGCATAATCGATTAACCTGTTAAGCCCTACATTCACAAATGGATAAAAAGTTCTTGGTACCCAGATTTACTTGGGTCCAGATGGATTAGAGATTTCTCTTTTATCAGAGTTAACAACAGTTTAACCTTAACATGCTCATTCTTATCTTTGACTGACCATTTCTCCTTTTTAATATCATTGACAAAATATTCACTGAACAAGGAGAATAATGGTTCCTTCCTAACATAAGGAGGACAAGCAGTCTGTGCCCTATTGTAATTCTTAAACATGCTTTTTCTATAATCAATGCAAATGCTCGGAGATGCATTTATGATATTTGAAATAAGCAGACATGATAATAAGAATACATGGCATACATTCAATATTAAAACATTGAGATAAGAATTATGCAAATTAGACATGTTATGCATTTTAGAAAATTCAGTACTATCTACTTTAACCTATGTACACTTGTGTAACAGGTAGCAAGTAGATTTACAGATATTCAATAATTTTCTAAACATGCATGGAATAGAAGAATTAACAATTAATCACTAATTATATCCAATCCATTCCTATTGTTATATTATATTATATAGTCTCTATTACCTAAGTCAGTTTTACAAATAACTTGATGTTCTACTGACAACCTAGGTAATTATTCCATCTTTTAAACTTTTTAAACCTTAACAAACAATTCAGAATGAATAAGCAAATCTTGTTCTACTGGGGATCCTGAAACTAGCTTAAGCAGAGATCTTATATGCTTGACATATATCATTTAAGAATTGAGAGATATTGTCTAATGAACACTTCTAACTCACTATTGCAATTAATTAAATTCTGCAAATATTCATACACATATTAAGATCTTCTAACCAAGGATTTAATAATTAAAAAACTAAGATCTTAACATGCTTTGAATTCCTGAGAATTACATATTACACTAGTTCGAAGAATTGATACCTGAGACATGTGAGGTGAATCATCTTCAGAGATTGCTATTAAGGCAAGATATTAATTATGCTCTTCTCATCATCATCTGATCCATCCCAACTCTTTCCTTCAGCAAGATAAGTTCTGCACCGATGCTTCTGTTTCATCTCATTTAATGAATCCCTATTCATCCTTGTCTGTCAAAATTCTGTACCATGTTGTACACCTTGATAGTTACTTATCACATATAACTTTCCATAGCTGCAACTATCATGTCTTGTTCTTTCCACCATCTCAGTCTTGTAACCACCTCTTGAGTTGAACTATATCCTGAAGAGTTTCTGCTTCGGAATAGATAGGTCTGATTCCTGGGTAAACATTTATACTATTTCTGAATTAGTAACTCTTCCTGTCTGTTCTGAGGTTCCATCATTAATTCCTGACTGAGATGTCTAATTGTCTAGTTCATTCTCAAACCTCCTTGATTCCACTTTCTAAAATCTCTATTGATTCCTTGAAAAATATTTCTTGGTACAATCCACTAAGTGTAGTAGATTTTATATTGGAGCAATCCACTTAGTGTTTGTATATCAGAGAATCAATAGACTTAATTCAAATCTTCGAGAAAAATTCTATCCACTTAACCTCTTCCATTCCTGCTTCTGAAAAATCAGTGAATTCTATGGATATAAATTTGAGGAGCTTCCACAAATTTTTCTTCATTAGGTAGAAATTAATTTCGCTGAAAAATGCATTTTCTTCAAAAGATTCAAATCATCTTTGACGTCCGGAGGAATCTTCAACTAACAATCTTCTTAGAACTATTGGCTTAGAATAAATTCAAAATATTTAAAATTCAAAAACTTCAAGGACTTGAACATTTTTTAGAATTAATAAATCTGAAAATAAGTTCAAATTAATTGAAATTTGAAATTCTTAAGAATTGAAAAGTTTGAAAATTAGACAATTTGAAAATAAATTCAAGTTGTTTAAAAATCAAAAAATCCAAGTATTAAAAACTTCAAGAATTAAAAAAGTTGAAATTTAAGTCAAATTAATTAAGAATCAAAAAATCAAGAAATGAAATTTTTGAGAGTTAAAGAATTCGAAAATATATTCAAGTTAATTAAAATTCGAAATTACCAAGAATTAAAAATTTTGAAAATTAAACAATTTGAAACTAAATTCAAGTTGTTTAAAAACCAAAATTCCCAAGAATTAATCATTTCAAGAATTAAAAAATTCGAATCTAAGTTCAAATTATTTAAATATCAAAAATCTCAAAAATGAATATTTTTGAAGGTTAAAGATTTCGAAAATAAGAGGAGTTGACTTTTTTTGGTCTAATACCGGATTTAATTTTTGTATGGGTCAAAAACTCGAAATCCAATTGGAGGACCACAAAAATGTGGATCTTGATTTGTGCGTCAATCAAAAGGCTCTGATGCCAATTGTTAGGTCCAAAATAGTTTGTAGAAGGGGGGTTGAATACAAACTATGCCGTTTTATCGAATCTGCTCTTTTCTTAAAAATATTAAAATATTAAATCAAGAACAAATTGATGCGGAATAAAACGAATACCGATATTTCAAGTTGAATATAAAATTTATATTAACTTGATGGGGTGTGTCTAAATACACGAGTACAAATTACAAGGTTTGATGACCAAACTAATTATTACAAATTCTATAGAAAATTCGACATGAATTTTTCTATATTTGTAAATAAAAAGATCGAGAGGTTCTAGGAAACTTAATTCGCTAGATAGTTCCACAAGTGCAAGCAAACAATTTCTAGTGGTTTAGATTTAATGATACAAGCTAGAAATAATTTACAAGATTTAATTTGAGCTCAAGAACATTTTCCCTCTTGGTCTCTCTCTTTTCTCTCGGCTCTGTCTGATTGAGAAGAAGTGAAGAATGTGAAGTCTCTTTCTTTTCTGTTCAGCTGCCTTCTGTCTTTTATAACCCAGCCATAGTCATATTGCATTGTTTTAATTGATATAACAATCAATTAACAATAATATGACATTCGGTATGACTATCCATTTCAAATAATATGACAGTCTCCTTAAATATAACTTTCGGTATGACTATCATTAATACTTAATATGACAATCTGTTGAACTGAATATGACAATCATAATTTCTTTTGCCTAGATATGACTCTCGGTATAACTTAAGAAATTTAACAATCAAAACTCTCGGCTGACTGTTGATTTGTGAAACAAAATAATATTTGAACTGATGTACGCTGAACCAGTTGCAGGAGAGTAGCGTGAGGCGCACGCGCGCGGGTTTTACATGTTTTGTCCTGGCGCGTGGCGCGTACTCGCTGGGCAGGTGCGTGAGCACTTCCAGCTGACACCTTCACGTGGATGGCTTTGACAGATGATTTGTCTAACTTTTGTATGATTTCTCATTCCTTCCTTTTTTTTTGTTTTAATCTGTCGACCACCTTTCTCAAAAAAAAACTGTCAACCTTCTTTTCTTTTTTTTTTCGTTTCTTACACAGTTTTTTTTCCTTTTGTTTCTTTTGAATTTAATTTAATTAAATAACTTAATCAATTAATCATTTAAACAAATAATGATTAATTAATCAATTAATTAAATCAATTCAAATTAATACATTAATTCAAAATTAATTAACATGATAATTAATTTAATAAATAAATTAATTCGATACGAATTAATTTATTAAATTAAACCAATTACATAATTATATTAATTAATTGAGAATTAATATATAAATCTTTTTACAACCGAAATCTTTTTCTTGAACCACTGAAAGTAATAAAGAATTACCACCGAATTTTTGTTGACGCTCGATGCACGGTCTGGTTCATGAGCGACTAACTCCAACGGCTTTTCTTTATTTTTGACTCTATGATTTGGTTCATGTCTTCCTTTTTCTTCACTCTTTTTCAAACCTTTCTAATCTGTATTCTGCCACTGTAGGAACCTCTTGTCACCATAAATAGAATCCACTGTCTTGATTACTCCACTGATGCTTGATCAACTGAATGAACTTCTTCAAGTGTAGTATACCTCAAAACGGTAGATTGACTTTGTCTTCTTTCTCTTGACAGTTATACATTTGAGATCCCTGTGACAGTACATATACTATTTACTATTACATTCTTGTTTGAGTTGAGTTGTATCCTCGAAATACAAATAGGCTACATCATATGCCTTTCACCTATGTTGTGTAAGTCAAATACAAAAGTATCTTTATACCTGCTGTGGTTTTTTAGATTTGTAATTAGTCTTATGTAATGTACTTACTCATAGGATGCATAAGGAGTATCTGGAAGGGATTTATCGAGGAAAAAAGAAGACAGCTCAGTGGCTGTTGGGAGAGCACAATCGGCTATTTGCTGATTGGTTTGAAAAAAAAAAGTTAGTTTACATTCTTCTCTATTTTTTATTGTTTGGTATATTTTTAAAGTTTTTAAGTTGAATTATCTTTTGACGCGTTATGATTATGTGTGTCGGTAAGTATTTAAATAATGGAGAATCGTGAAGCTATTTCCGAAACGATTAGATGGTTGGCAGGAAAACCATCATTTTCAGTCTTGACATTTGAAAGTTATCTAGTTGATGGGGTTCGATACTACACAAAGGAGCGAGACAATGCAAGGGTTGTTCAGAATAGAAGGGTGTCATTAGTTGCTAGGACAGTCCAAGTCGCTAGTGTTAAGGATTTAAATCCCGTGGAGAGTGATATGAAATTTTATGGGATAATCGAAGAAATATGGGAGTTAGATTACCACGCTTTCAAGGCCCCTCTGTTTTTGTGTAAATGGGCAGCAAATGATAGGGGTATCAATATTGATGGACTTGGTTTCACACTTGTCGACTTTAGTCGACAAGGTCACAAGAAAGACAAATACGTGTCTGTTGACCAAGTGAAATAGGTTTTTTATGTTGAAGACCCTGTTGACCCAACCTAGTCTGTTGTGCTAACATCGATGACAAGAGACTATCATGATGTGTACTACGATGACGACCTATGAGACACTATCTTACAACATCCCCCATTCTTCTCTACGATCCCTAAATATGATACTTGTAATGATGATGAAGCTAGTGTTAGCAATATAAGACAGAATATTAAGGGGATTTGGGTGAAAAAGCTATAAACTAGTGTTTGTTCTTGTTTGTATTACTATTTGTTTTAAACTATTGTTTGTTCCTATTTGTACCAAGTCAAACTAGTGTTTGTTCTTCTCTGTACTACTGTTTCTTTATGATAATATTTCTTATTATTTTTTGTCCTTTATTGTTATTGATTTGTGTGATTTTGTTCTCTATTTATAGTTTCCGTGAGACCTATTTTATGTAGGACAATATTACAACCATTTTTCATGTTAGTTGTTATAATTTCTTCTTTGTTCTTATGATTTTTGTGAGCCCTGTTTTCCAAATATAGATTATGTGAGCCCTGTTCTCATAATTTGTTCTCTAATTTGTTCTTCGTTGTCCTTATAACAAATTTTTGTTGCTGTTGTCCTTAATTTATTTTTTGCATATATGGTTCTTCAACTTTGCAGATTGAAAAAATACGAGAGAAATGGCACCTAAAAAGCATAAGAAATCTGAAGGGAAAAAAGTTGAAATGAGCTCTGAAGCCAAGGAGCATCTGGAGATAGAGGTCGAAGCACAATCCGCACACGCATCTGAAGCTCCACAATCAGACTCCGGGCAACCCACAATTACAACTACTGAAACTGTTCCAAAAAAATCCGGAGGTAAACAAAGTGTGTGTGCCATGTACAAAGTCATTGTGAAGAAAGTTCGCGGGAAAAAGTTTAAAGTCACGTGCAATGAATTGGGAGCTCCTAATGGGAGTAATAGGCCTAAATTGGCTTCATATGTTGGCATGTTAGCTAGGACAATGATCCCTATTGATATTCGAAGCTGGCCACATGTGGATCCTGAATTGAAATCAAAGCTTTGGCTCGATGTTCAGGTATTCTCCAATTTTTGTCTATTTCTGTTGAGATAGTATTAAATTTCTGTGTTTTCTATTACAACTATTGATCTTGTATTTCAGTTATCCAGGACATTCAAAGTTAAACCACATTTAGAGGACTTTATCCTGAAGTCTGCAGGCACTAATTGGAGACAATTTAAGACCAGATTAACGAATAAATTTGTGCTACCATATATTGGTGAGAAGAAGAAGTTGAGTAGGCCGCCAAAGCAATATGAGTTTGTTGGTAGGTCAGCCTCGAAAATGTTTGTTGCACAGAGGTCTGCTGAAAATTGGAAGGTAAATGTGATTTTTTTTCTTTAATTTATGTTGTTTTCAATTACATACATTAATGATTGTTTTGCATGACAAATTGTGATTATTTTTAATCATGTAAATTTGGTTTTAGGAAATTCATTATTTACAAAGTGGCAGAGTTGGTAAGAGAAAATATCCTCATCGGATGTCAAGAAAGGGCTACATTGGTTTGATGGAGGAAGAGGTAATAAGAATAGTCATTTTTTATTCATACTATATTTCTTTTTTTATATTTTTAATTTGTTGCTTCATTTTTAACAGATTAAGGCTGGAAGGTTGGATCCCGAAGAAGATCCTGGCAGAGCAATTTTTTGGAAGAAGGCTCAAGAACCAAAGAACGGTGTGATGGATGAAGATCTGGCAGAAGTGTGCCAAAGAATTGTAAGCCTCCCGTCATGATAATTATTTATGATAATGTTATTCTCAATAACATGATGCTTTATGTTGACACTTCTCATGTCTATATATAGGATACCCTACTGGAAGCCAAGGACAAGGGTGAATTTCACCACACTGCAGGTGAAGATGTTCTAACAGTTGCATTGGAAACTCCTGGGCATTCGGGAAGGGTTCGAGCAGTTGGAGGGTTCATCACTCCAAAAGAATTCTTCAAATTACCAAGAGAGAAAAAGGTTCGAATCTCAAACTCAAAGTTGATGGCTCGTGATCGAAAGATGGCTGAAAAGATGCAGAATCTGGAGTCGGAGATTGCTCAATTAAAGGCAATGGTTAATTCTCAATCCAATCTTCATTCACCAATAGTGTCCGACAAAGCAAGTGTCGAACAAGCTGCAGCTTTAACAGAAGCTAAGACAAAATCGGCAGCTGCAAAAGGATTGGTGTTGGGTGGTGATGAACAAGACTGTGTCGCTGTTGAGACTCCTCCTCTATCTCCTGAGAATCTGGTAAAAAAAATAGATAGGAGAGTAAATTATGCTTAGATGTGGCCCATATTATTTATGTTTTACACTTTATTGGCTGAAATTTAAAATTAGCAATTTGAGTTCCGAGTAAATTTGTGTCGTGTTGTCATTCATCTCTGTCACTATGGAGATAAAAGTGAAATTAACTAAAATTAGCAATTAGCCGGTTTAACGTTTATTTATCAAATTATGGTTAAAAATGTGAGTTTGCGGTAAATAACATAAACAACAAGGTTGCTTTTGGTGTTGTTTTTCTCCCTTGTAAATTCGGTGAGAAAATTCATGGAAAGGCTATGCTGCCCGGATGTACTACGAGTCTCGGTTGAAGGTTTTATCAAAGAAGAGGCACTAATTCCAGTGCCAGTACCCGGAGAAATCGAGACTGTCCTGCAAGCTGTTGGCTCTCATGTAGCATGGTCGAGGAATTAATAATCTATCCAGCTACTGGTATGGTATGATTTACGGGATAATAATACATTTTCACTTCCGATGCATGCATGATCTATCGAAACTTATATGTGCTTATGTTTTTATGATTTGATTAATTACAGAGTAAGAAAAAAGAACCGGTGCTGTCAAGGAAGAAGGGTGAGAATTCAAAGGGTGAGATGTAGAAGCTGAAGACCCTGTTTTCTGATGCAAAGCCTACTGCGAAAGTGCCGAAAGGCTTTAATTTATTGTTTAAACGTGCAACAAGCTGGATGAAAAATTATGGGATGTCAATACAGATTCAATGTGGTCAGGAGGTGTTTGGACATGAAAAAACCATTTTTTTTATTACATGAGAATATTCTATCATTATTGGAGTACGAAATGATTGGCCAAGCTGTAATCTCAGCTTATATGCTGTAAGTACATATTTTTTGTTTATAAATTTTCTCATTCTGCATGTACAATTTATAATGCTAATTTTTTTAGGAACCTGTATACTGAGTTAAGTGAGATGGATGAATCAGATACATTTGCTTTTGTCGATCCTGGATCGACATATAAGCTCAACGCTGGATTTGAAGGCTACATTATAAAACGGCTCAAAGACGGTAATGCTGATCGCCTGTTCTTCTTGTCGCATAATCACAAGTAAGTGTAATCTTTAGATAAGTTAATTTAAACACTTGGATCTAATTTGCAGAAATAGTATGTAAATTATAATGGAGGGTCGATAAATTTTATTAAATTATCGTGATATTAATATTAATTTATCTGCAACTTTGATAAATACCAACACTTCTCATTCTTATTTTCTTAATTTCTAACTATGATGTCTTTTTTTAATTGAAAATAGTATGCATTGGATTTTAATAATCATTTGGGATGGTGAGATTTACATTCTCAATCCATTGCCTCATCCAGTTCAGTTTCCAGCACTAGAAAAAGCATTAACAAGGTAATTTTCAGCATTGTGATGAGTTTGGAAGCATTCCTCGATTTTGACATGGACTAATTAATTTTTTATAATCTATTTTTGCAGTGCTTTGAAATCTTTCAATGCCGAAACTGGTGGGAGCAACAAGATGCCGAAAGTAAAGTTTCTCGCTGTAAGTAATTTCACATTTCTTTCCAATCCAGTGTAATTAAAAATGTTGGTTAATTTACCAAGGCCTGATATGTCTTTTTAAAAAAAATAAAACAGTGATCTCCGAAACAACCTGGTGGTCATGAATGCGGTTATGTTGTAATGCGCTACATGAAAGAGATTACAGAGGATCCGGGATTGACTTTTACCACAAAGGTAAAATTTTGTCTGCTTCTCGTACACTCAGTGTAGTCATCAGTGTAGTTAGTGTACTCTTAACCTGCTCTATACATATTTATGTGGTCATCTGTTGTCTCCATTTTATTAATCTCTTATCTTCCATGCATATCTCTTTAACATATTCTTAGTTATATAGTAAGGTTATGAACAAGGCCATTTTTGTTTGTGTTAAATGATTTTTTTTTTTTGCACTTTGTAGTGGCTGAACAAGACTAGAAAAACTTACAGTGATGCGGATCTGGATGAGGTGCGTGTTGAGGCACTCAAATTCATTCAAGAACGTATTTGACTTTACTTTTGTCAGATCAGGTTTTGTTGGATGGACATTTCAGTACTAGTGCATGTTGGTTCTAACTAAGGGTTTCTGGATATATAGTTATACCTTTCAGTTGGTTTTGCGAATTTGTATGTTTTGCGGATTTAATGTCTAGTAGTACTGTAATGTTTGAATTTGGATAGCTAGTTCATTCTGTATACATTCTAGATTGGTTATGCTTGTTTTC
Source organism: Saposhnikovia divaricata (assembly GCA_036435485.1). Classification (NCBI taxonomy): domain Eukaryota; kingdom Viridiplantae; phylum Streptophyta; class Magnoliopsida; order Apiales; family Apiaceae; genus Saposhnikovia; species Saposhnikovia divaricata. The sequence goes on along the minus strand of CM071599.1, from coordinate 19,136,125 downwards.
GATTATGGCTTGAAGGAATGTATGTTTGAATGAACTATGAATGCTTGTAAATGAATGACATTGGTTGAATGAATGTCTACTTTTGTGGTGATGGCAGGCAGTAGTTTTTACAATCAAGTTTTGTTTGTATCAATATGAAAAACATTAGTTTTAAATGTCAAACAGAGAAAATTGATGTCTAACAACTACATGCACAGCCAATTGTCAATAAAAATTGATGTCTACTGACAACTTACACATCGATTAGAGACAAAAAAACTATGTATTAATGGGCCTTGCACATCGTTTATCTTTATAAAAAGCTGTTATATTAGAAGTCTTAAACATCAGCTGAAAACGATGTCTATGGGACCTCAGACATCGGTTTTAAAAATAAGTAACCAATGCAATAGATATCTTCAACATCATCTAAAACTGATGTCTATGGTCACATTATACATCAGTTTTCTTAATATTTACCGATGTTAATAAAGGCTTAGACATCAATATTTGGAAAAAAAACAGATGTATATGTCGAATTATTCTATGTTTGCCATATGTTAAATAACATCTAAGACCTGTAATATAACAATTAAAAAGTTAACCTCATGCAGTTGAACCAAGAAGAAATGACATAAACATCATAAATATATTTAAAACTGATGTGTTATATGTTACTAGACATCGGCCAGAAATCGATGTCCAAAATTTGGACTTTTAACATCACCGACAAAGACATTGGTCATGATTTTTCAAAGACATCGGCAAGAAATCGATATCTATCAGCATTTTTTTAGTAGTGTGTTTAGTATTACATTATTTTAATTAATGTTCCAAGAATCAAGAATATGTTGTACGGTTTTTTGAAAGTAAAAGGCACATCATGACCAAAGAGATTTTGAAAAACTAAAACATGTCCTTGTTACTTTTGATCTTTACATTGAAGTTCTAACGTGAAAGTTAAATAGAAAGGCATTTGAAAAATTACTTAATATAATTTCTAAAATCCACCGATAAATTTGAAAATTTGTGATATAGCAAGTGATCTTAGGAAAGTAAAAAAAAAATCAGCATCATATAAATATCTACAAGTTCTCATTTTTAACAAAAAATGTGACTTTTTTGTGCTAATTTAGTGTTAAATTCTATGTTATAACTACTACGGGCATCTTGTTCTCTAAATAGAAAAGGTAATATGTTTTATTTGGGAAAAAAATTTAATTAGTTATTAGGAGGGTTTTTATCTATAATTAAATAAAGAAAAGAAAATATGTACCCTACCGACCGACCAATCAACCAAACTGTTAAGATTTATGAGTGATTGCCTTAGAAGACAACTTAACTATATGAGACATATTGTCACAACTAGAGTATGTTATTTGTAGTAAAAAAAATGTACTGCAAAACACAATGTAATAAACATGTTAACTTGGAAGAAGCTCATTACAATAATCTGAAGAACAATACATAATAAAAGTACTCTCAAGCCTCTTTGCTCGACATCATGATTATAACTACATCGACAAGTTTGTCAATACAACATAATTATAAATAATAACTTTAGAAGTCTTGATAGCGACATTAGAGAAAACTTGAGACAACATCATTACACTTCTTTGACGGCAAGATTACCTGACCACGATAGCATAATTCTCCTAACAGTATCATTGGTGGAGAACACACACTACAGCAACTTATGCGGAAGAAAGTTAATGCCCCAAGATAAGATAAGGAAGCATTTAAATTAGGGGAATCCAATTAAATAGGTTGCAGATGCTCTGTAATAGGTTTTGGTGCATAAATCACATGTGCGTGCAACATACCTGCAAAAGACTGCGACAGGGCCTTAAGAGAGAACAAGACAAAGTTTACCAATTGAAGAGTATGCAAAATCAACTGAAATTGTGTAAACTACAAATAGAATGTATTTAGATTGATTTTCATTTTATGTATAATTTCTCAAGTCAATATTTTATGAAATGTAACATGCGAGAAAAATTGTGAAGAGCTGTCACATTAATATATCAATCGGTTCACTTCTCAATTGTGACAGAGTAATATATAGAACACAGAGTGTTATCAAGCATCTTGTAAAAACTTTCTCGAGAGCATTGAAGTTGGAATTCATATTCCAGGTTGTTGTAGCATCCTTCACGAAATAAATAAAACATTTATTTTGTGGAATAACTATCAGTATTGCATTTAAGTCCCCTTCTGCAATACTCCATAAGGGCTAATACAAATTTATACTCCATAAGGGCTAATACAAATTTTTAATGTTTCGGCTATTATAGTAAAAACAGATTACTAACCTGTTAATATTTATTATGGTGGATGATTTTTGCAATTTTAAAATTATTAATGTTACAATATTACGAATGGCAGGAAGAAATAAGAGAAAATGACCAAAATGCCTCAAAATGAGGTACCCACTGCCCAAAATGCCATTTTTCGGAACTGATGGCCCTATCTACCCACAGGATACGCCCTTGCCAGTGGCGTATCCCAAGCTTAGATTTTCACAGATTTTCCTCAAGGACTCTCTCGTCTCTCTCGAGCTCTCCCTCGTCTCTCTCACCGGAACTCCTCTCCCGTCTCTGTCTCGAATCAATCTCTCGATATGAACACAACAAAGTGAGGAACACATCTGAATGTTACTTTTTCATACTGTATTTCTCTGGTTCAGGCCCCGCAGGGGCTGTGTTCACTGTCGTCGGAAAATTACGGACGAACTAAGCAATTGAATTGGGTGTTTACAGTTGGGCATTAGAAACGGATTAAAACTAGTCTAGGTTTGCAGAGAATTGAATCATGAGTCGATTGGTATATAACACATGTACAGAAAACTGATGGATAGTGTTGAATTGACGTTGGTGGGAACATGTCGGAATCGCGAGTTTGAATATAGCTCCTCAGATCTCGACTTTCGACACTATATATATATAATAAAATTGGTGTAGGATTGTAAAGGAGAGGGAGAGGATTTGATTGCTGTGAAACGTGTGAATGGAAAACAACGGGAAAGTGGTTGACGAACAAAAAGAAAGGAATCGCCGGTATGTCGCCAGTGGAGCTCGTCTCGCCTCTCTCTGCAATTTCAGAAGACAGTGGATACGCCACTTGAAAATGCGTATCTAGATATGCGCATTTCCAAGCGGCGTATCTGCCGTTACTGTTCACTTCCACTGCTAGCGCGTCCCTCTAATACGTTGGTTATGTTAGCGTGTCCATCTAATACGTTGGTTATGGTAGCGTGTCTGGAGATACTCCACCACCAGTAGCGCGTCCCGTGGGCATTTAGGGCCGCATTTTTGGATCTGGGTATTCTGGTCATGGCTCTCCCAAAAATGGGTAGATAGGGCCTTCACCCAAGAAATAACAAATTTGTATTAATTAGTTTAATTAAATTTGAATATCTCATTTGTTTTTGCTTTCCCGAAACTAACTTAATTCAAGAAAAGAATTTAATAATTTTTTTATATTTTTTTTAAATTAACCAATTTGCAGAAGTAAAGGTTTTTCCAAGAATTCTTAACTTTTTAACAAAAGAAAAAAAATCTCATTTAAAAATATTTCATTATGTATAATAATGTAATAATTGATTATTTGTTTATATATAAACGTAAAAATATGTGCGATGAACGGGCACTGAAATAATATCTCACTTGAAAATGTATATATATTGATATAATATTGTATTTAAAAATACGATAAATGATAAAATTTCGATTTCATCTCATATTTTTATGATAACTTTATAATATTGTACGATTAATTAACCAATTATTTAATAATTTGATTAAATTCTATAAAATTTGGATAAAAATCCATACATTAATAAGCACATAATTACTTTTAAGTTTTAACTGCTAAAGTAATAATTTAATTTTCAAAGTCGAGTGAAATTAATTTTATCAAATTGAACATTTGACTATAATATAAATAATTATTTTAATAAAATTGTCCATGTATAACATAAGCGTATGAAACTCATGTGATTTTAATGTAGTTATAGATATATTACAAAATCTTTTATTATTGTGTAAAAATCTTTTTTGTGGTTTTCTCACATTTATATATATATATATATATATATATATTTATACATTTATACATTTTTAAATTCAAATATTTAGTTTTAGTCTAACATTTATAACACAATATTGAAGTTCTATTTTATGAAATAGGACGTTTGAAATAATTTTTATAATATTATTTTGAACTATTTCTTAATTTAACTTTAAAATTTTCCAAGTATTTGAATCGATGTAAAATATGATTAGATGACCTTAATGATTTGTGCTTTTTATATGATATATGCGATCAATTTTTTTGGTTTCATTATATATTAATATAAATATATGTTATAACTCAACATTATATATTACATTTATCAATTTGCTATAACCATACTTTATAGTTGAGTAATAGTTTTATTGGTCATTTTTAATAATTATTACAGTTTTATAATCATATGTTGTAAAAACGGTCCCTAGAGGGACCGAGCTCCTTTTTTTAATTATTAAAATAAAATTTCTATAAATTAATATAATCGGTACTAGAAAATTGTATTAATTTAGAGATGTATTAATTTATCGATAAATTACTGATAATTAATTTATAGAGAATCTTCGACATTAAACAAAATTAACTTTTATTTATATAAAGTGCTATTAGTTAAAAGGGTGAAAGCCCAAAATAATCATTTTTGGAATAAATTTGCCCAAATTACTGATTCTGGAAAAGTTGACCCTAAATACCGACGGGATACGGTATTGCATGCACCGTATCCTTCAAATACGGCGTTTCGTGTGCCGTATCATCATCTGATACGGCGTTTCATGTGCCGCAACATCGAGATACGGCGTTTGGTGTAACGTATTAGGTTAAAAGTTTATTACCCCTTGCGGGGCCTGTAAGAGTATCAGCATTGATACGGCATTTCGTGTGAAGTATCAACGCTGATACGGCACACCAAACGTCGTATTAGCTGCTGATACGACACACCAAACGCCGTATTAGCCACTGATACTTCACACGAAACGCCGTATTAGATCAGTAAATAGGGCCAGACATGCTCAAATATGATTATTTTGGCAATTTTCTCTAGTTAAAAAAACAAACAAACTTGTAATTTTTTTGCAATTTAATCATCTTATTTTTTCTCAAACAAACCCAACAAACTTTACAAAATTGTGAAAAACTTAACAGTAGTTAGATTATAAAATAGTACTCTCTCCATCCCATTTTGTTTGACACTCTTTTTTTGCACGCATTTCCTTGGATGGGGTACTTATAAGTAATATTTTTAAAATTTTTTTGTTTTGTATAAAAAAATAGATTCTATATTTTTATACAAATCAAAAAAATTAAAAAATATAATTTACAAGTACCCGATCCGAGCACACGCGGATCTTACAATTTGGGACGGAGGTAGTATGTATTTGCAACAATTATTAAAATTCGTATGATTTTTATTTATAATATATATTTTAAGTACATAAATATTATTTGAATTAAAAATTTTTGCAAATTTAATTACTTTATGTTTTACCCAGTTTGTATAGAGTCCCTAAAAATATTCGCAGTGATCGATAATTAAAGTTAGTTTTTCAAAATTTGCTAACATTTAAATTTAAATTATATATTAAAAATATTTCTTATTGTTGAACTAACATCTCAAAATTATAAATATAATTGTTCATAAATTTATATCATCACATAGTGTATTTAATTTAATATACAATAAATTTAGTTATTATTGTAATACTCTTTGTTATTAAAATAATTATAAATGTCATATAAGTTTTTATAAAACAATTGAGCCAAAAAAGAAAATGGGTAAATTTTCATTTTTGATACTCAATGATTAAATATTTTATTAATATATTTTTATGAACACGATGTTTTTTTTTTTAAAACAAAAGATTCATACATAATTGTATTTTGCGAACAAGGGACCCTGGCCAATAAGTGTGCCGCCCTATTTGCTAGCTTTTTAACATGAGCAACTCTTAGATTAGTCCTACTCTCAAGCAATACTTGACAAGCATCCAGAGTTGATCCAACCTCTAGTTGATACCTGCGTTTTGTCTGCAGAGCTTGAACAACCAATAAAGAGTCCGTTTCAATAATTATAGAATGCTGCAGGAAAGAGCTCGCCTCTGTCAGAGCTTCATAAACTTCCACTGCCTCAGCTTCGAAAACCGAAACACTTCCTGAAAAAGTCATCGTCTTACCTGTTATAAACGAACCACTATGATCTCTTATGATCATTCCTACAGAAAAATAGCTGGCTCCTGGAAAGACCGACGCATCAACATTAATTTTCAGTTGGCCAACCTGAGGGTGTCTCCATTTAGTTTCATCCTGTTTACTAATCTGGCCTGGGATTTTATCCTTCACCTTCATACCTTGAACAAGAGCCACAGCATTCCTCCAGTCATCGATGTGTTTAGAACTCCAGTTCACTGCACTACAAGAGATAGGAGCAAAAGTGACGGAAAATTAGTTACAATCCGTCGCAAAGTCAATTAACGACGGATAATAAGGCATTCGTCGCAATGTACTTCACGGCCCCACTTCGCTTTTGATCTTGCGACGAAAACTTGTAAAATTCGTCATATAGTACTTTGCGACGGACAAATCCGTCGCAAGATGGACAAGTTGCGACGGAAATTTAAAAAATCTGTCGTAAAATTAATCTTGCGACGGATTTGCTAAATTCCGTCATAAGTTCCACCGTAAGTTCCACCGACGCCACTATAATATTAAATTCGCACTATCTCTGAATTATTGCAACAAGGCGGTGGAATAATATTATTTTATTATACTTTGTGACGGAAATGAGAATCCGTCGCAAAGTGTTTTCAGTATTAATGCTCAAGCCAGTAGCATTTCTTTTCACTTCGAACAACTCTCTTCTCTTTCAATTTTCTCCCTTCTTTAATATTTCTTAACTCAAAAAAAATGAAATGAATCATCACACCTGATCCTATGCACCAATGTGAGTATTTATCTTTAATTATTTATGTATTTAACAAGTTCTTTAATTGTGCTTCATATTGAATTATTCAAACATATATGTAGTTAGTGTATGTATGCATATTTTATTGACATGTATGTATTATATATATATATATATATATATATATATATATATATATATTTGCAGATGTCTTTTGATCGTAATTGGATCAATCATCATTTTCATGCCGGCACAAATTGTTATACAAGAGAGTTTTTGAATGGTGTTGATGAATTTCTTAATTTTGCCAAAAATCATTGCGAGGAAGATGAAGATGAAATTAGATGTCCATGTACTCATTGTTGTAATGTTCCTTTAAAAAGTTTTCATGAAGTGAGATTTGATATCTTGACGTATGGATTTTGTCAACACTACACTTTTTGGGATTTACATGGGGAAGACGAAAGAGAGCCTTATGGTAGTAGCTCGAGGAATGTAGCTAATGATCGTGATAATGTGTTTGATCCTTATGAGATGTTAAGAGATGCAGGAGCTTATAATGAGTGGGGCAACGAGGATGATGAGATTAATGATTCGGAGTTGGATGACGAAAATTATAAATTTTCCGGTTTGAAAATTGATGCGGGAGTCCCTTTATATCCCGGAAGTACAAAACACACAAGATTGTCATTTGTTAGTAAATTGTTGCATTTTAAGAGCACTCATGGATGTAGTGAGAGGGGGTTCAATGAGCTTCTTGATCTTATTGGAGATGTTTTGCCTGAAGAACATAAACTACCATCAAATTACAACGAGATCAAGAAGATGCTTAAGGATATGAACTTGGGATATGAGAAAATTCATGCATGTGAAAATGATTGCATGTTGTTCTATGGTGATGATAGTGACAAACAAGAGTGTAATATTTGTGGCACGAGTCGTTATAAAGTGGCAAAAGAAGGTAGTAGAAGAAGCATTCCAAGAAAGATTTTGAGATATTTTCCACTTAAGTCACGACTACAACGGTTGTATATGTCATCCCGTACTGCTGAGAGTATGAGGTGGTACAAGAATAGAGAGGTAACTGATGGTATTATGACACATCCAGCGGATGGGGAAGAATGGAAACAATTTGACAGAAATTACCCAGATTTTTCACAAGAGATTCGCAATGTTAGACTTGGACTTGCCAGTGATGGATTCTCTCCGTACAGCAATAAATCATCGAGGATTACTTACTCAGTATGGCCTGTTATAATGGTTGTGTACAATCTTCCACCTTCTATGTCTATGAAGGATCCTTACATGTACATGACTTTGCTCATACCAGGGGAAAAAAGCCCCACGAGAGATATCAATGTCTATTTGAGGCCTCTTATTGACGAGCTGAGACACATGTGGAATGTTGGTGTACAGACTTATGATGCTTATACAGACACTCATTTTACATTGAGGGCAGCCCTACTATGGACAATCAATGACTTTCCGGCTTATGCAATGTTGAGTGGTTGGTCAACCAAAGGCAAGTTGTCTTGCCCAGTTTGCATGGGGGATGTTAGGGCTTCACAACTTCCACATAGTCGGAAGTGCAGTTTTTGGGGTACAGTAAAAAAGTTTAGAAGATCAGGCCAGATTCGTCGACGACTAACGGGGTGGGAAGTTCGCAATAATTGTATAAAAATAGCTTTTCCATTGCCCGGGAAAAAATATCTGAAGTCTAGGGCTGTTGGATTTGGAGTGACTCATAATTTTACACATTTCTCGATCTTCTTTGAGCTCCCATATTGGGACTCACTCCGCCTACGTCACTGCATTGATGTCATGCATACGGAAAAAAATGTATTTGATAATTTTTTCCATACCGTGATGGATACAAAAAAATCCAAGGACACCAATAATGCAAGAGCAGATTTGAAAGCATTTGGCATTAAAGAAGAGTTATGGATGCGTGGAAATGCAAAACCTCGAGCGTCATACACTCTCTCCCGAGAACAGCAGTGTCAGGTTTATAATTGGATTAGTGAACTAAGGATGCCAGATGGTTGTGCTTCAAATATCGCAAGATGCAGCAAGGTGGAAAAGAAAGAGTTAAGTGGCATGAAGTCTCACGATTGTCATGTATTTATGCAAAGGTTATTGCCTTCTGCTTTTCGTGACATTTTACCGAGTGATGTGCATAATGTACTTTGCAACTTATCATCCTACTTCAAAGGAATATGCTCAACAACGATAGTGTTGGATGATTTGGCGATCTTGGAAAAAAATATAGTAAACATCATGTCCAACATGGAAAATATTTTTCCAGGTGCCCTATTTGATCCGATGGAGCATGTTCTTCTTCATCTTGTAGAAGAGTGTAGACTTGGCGGTCCTGTCCCGTATCGATGGATGTATTGGGTTGAAAGACAGATGCGTCGGATGAAAGTAAAAGTGAGAAACAAAGCACAGGTTGAGGGATCTATTGCAGAACGTTATGCTGAAGAGGAACTTGTAAATTTTTGTTCCCTATTCTTCGAGTCTTCAGCTCAGACAGTGCATAACAGGATAGGCCGTAACATGGTTGACGGTAGCATGCGCGATCTAACAAAATTCGAGGTGTTCACATATCCTACCAGACTCTTCGGTGCATCAAATGGCTATTTTTTAGATGACAAGTCACTTCAAATCGCAAGTAATTATGTGCTCTTTAATATGCCAGAAGTAACACCATACAGACTGTAAGAACCCGATAACTTGTTATATTATAAATAATGTGAACAAATCATTTTATCTTATTCTCTTGTATCGTAATATTTTTTTTCCAGAAATTTTGAAGCAAAAATGAGGGCACAAGATCCGCAAGTCAGTCTTGATGAGATGAATACAATTGTTGACACACAATTCAAAGCTTGGATGCTTAATGAGGTATATTGATTTATTACATATTGCATTGATAAGTTGACATATATAAAAAGATGCATGTTTGATTATTATTACATCATAGGTACGACGAGATTGTGAAGCTTACAACCGCTTCAAGAACTTGTTGAGAGGCCCATCACCTTATGTTACCACTTATAGAGGATGTGATGTGAATGGTTATAGATTCAAATGTACAAAATCACATAGTGGAGTACTTGTAAAGGGAAGTTGTTACGATGACACTGTTAGTAACTACTACGGGCGTTTAGAAGAGATTCTTGTTTTGACTTATAATGAAGAGGATCAAGTAGTGTTATTCAAATGTCATTGGTTTGATAATAGAAGAGGCATAAAGGTTGACAGAAATCAAATCATCACAATTGACATGACATCAAAATTGAGAGGAAATGATGTTTTTGTATTAGCAAGTCAAGCAACTCAGGTCTATTATGCCCCCACTGTGAAGAATTTGAGAAGCAAGATGCATACGGTGATCACAACAAGAAGTCGTCCATTAGATGAAACTACTTATGCCTATAACGAGGATACTCTTCAAGAAGAACCATTAGAAGATAGGCCAACAGAACTACCCTCCATCAATTTATTTGTTGATCTAACTCAGTATGAAAATCGAATGATTATGGAGCCAAATCAAGAAGAACCTGAAGAAGATGCTGAAAGTGAAGGAGAAGAAAGTGAAGAAAATGGAAGTGAAGATGATGGCTATGATGATATCGAATAAATTTTTTAGTTATGTTTTATTCATTTGTGTTAAAAAGGATGATTGATTGTTTAATAGATTTGTAATGTACTCATGTAATGTTAATAATAATAATATTGGGCACAAGTTAAACCTGGGAAGCTTGGGTAACTTACGACGGAAATATACAATTCTGTCGCAAAGTCCCCAATTTGCGACAGATATTTTAGAATTCTGTCGCATAGTTATTTGCTTGCGACTGAAATTTGGGTTTCCGTCATAAGTTCCGGTGAATGCGAAGTTTTTAAAAATTATTTAAAAATTATTTAATATATTTGTAATTGTAATTAATGATACACATAATTTTTTTTTTGAAATAATGATACACATAATTTAAAATTTATATTACAAAATATAAAGTAATGTCCAATTATTAAAACAGATTGGTAAAATTATATTAATATAATACTAGTATAAATTGGTAAAAAGAGTTATGATTAAAGTCCAATTATTAAAATAGAAAATAATGATTACTAAATTTGCCGGGCTTTGAAATTTTTTCAGAAAATTTCATGTTAGCGGGCTTAATTAAAATTTCATATTGCCCGGTTGAAATAATGTTAAAATTTTATATTACCGACTTTGAAACGGTGTCGTTTAACCTATACAATATAATATGTCGGGAGAGCCTCATCCCCTCATTTCTATTTTCTACACAATTCTACTCCAGCTGCTCATCTCTCTTGCGTCGCTCGTTATCATCCTTCTGAGAATAGATTAGGGTTTACATCTGTACCATCTAAATCTATACGGTTTAACTCTTTACTGTCTAAATCTACACTATCTATATCTATATCTTAATCTTCTGCATCTCAATTAGGGTTTTTGGAGTACGCCTAATTCATCTCAAGGTAAAGGTAATTTCTAATTCATCTCAATTAGGGTTTGTACTTAATTCAATTGCCTTCATCTTTGTTCGTTTGTATTATTCAGATAATATTTATCTCAACTCGTAAGTTTATGTATATGGTTTTGATTTTATAAGTCACCTGTATGTTTATGCTCTATTTTAGAATAATTCCTCTTTTGGTGTCATTAATTATGTTCATATGCTCTGTTTTAGAATAATCCCTCTTTTATGCTCTATTTTAGAATAATCCCCAAAAACTCCGTTTTATGTTTATGTTTATGTTTTAAGTGATTTTGTTTTTTGTATTAATATGTTGTAATTTATGTTTTATTTTGATAGGATGTCAACAAAGAGACCAGGTGCTGGTAGTTTTACTGGTGGTGGGAGGAGAGGTGGTGGCAGTAGTTTTACTGGTGGGGGCAGGAGAGGCTGTGACAACATTGGAAGGAGTATTACTGGTAGTCAAGGTGGTGGAAGGGGTCTTGGTGGGAGTGGCATGAATTTTAATGGTAATGGTATTGGTGGTTGCAGTAGTAGAGGTGGTGGAAAGCTTTTTGTTGGCAGTGATGGTCGTGTCGGTGGTGAAAGGAGAGGTGGTAGAATTCATGTTGGTGGTCGTGCTAGTGGTGGTGAAAGGAGAGGTGGTAGTATACTTGTTGGTCATAATGTAGGTGGTAATCATAACAGTGATGGTGATAGTAGTGGTCGTGGTGGTAATAATGGAGGCTGTGATGGGTTTCTTAGATTCAGCGGTGGTCGGGATGGTGTTAATAGGTTTATTAGTTTCAACGGTGGTCGGGATGATGGTGGCAACAACGAAGGTGGTGACAGATTTCGTAGTTCTGGTGGTGGTCGTGTTAATGGTGGTAGCAATCATAGTGGTGCTGGAAGGAAAGGTGGTAGTACTTATGTTGGTGGTCATGGCTGTGGTAGGGGAAATGATGACTTGTATGATGCTGGTTCCGAGGATTCTGAAAAAGATGATCAATATGATGATATTGATGCGAGTGGCAATGGGGTTGACGAAGCTGAGGATTATGATGGTGAGGATGGCAGAGGCAGCGATGGTAGTGGAACTGACACTGATGACGGAGATGATCTATTTTATTCCAGGCGGGGATATTCACTTGGTTCGTATGCTAAAGTCCCTGTCCAACCTAAACCTATTCGAATGGCTAAGAAAGTGTAAGTTCTCTATGCATAGGCTAACTATTTTTACGCATAATCATTATAACAATATAGTAGTATCAATTTTTTCAGGCAGATTTTAATTGAAGTCTTCACAAGAGAGATGCCATGTTTTAACTGAAAGAAAAACTGTCATGGCTGTAAATGTGTATAGCTTCTTTTGCATTATACTACTTGTAGTTTGATTCCTTTTGTTATTTTTTGAATACAAGTAAATGTTTTTTCATGCACTGTTTTCTTATCCTTGTACATTTTAACTGTATAAAGACCTATAGTTATTGAATGGTACAGCGCAGTGGATTGTTAGTTTTTATTGTTTAAGTGGCTTAAGTGTCCCATCTGTGATGCATTTTGTATAATTCTTAGTTTTTTATAACGATTTTATAAATACTGTATGTTTAGCTGAAAAATATTAATCTTCACATCCACAGGTGTTTTACTTTAGGCTTATAATATTGAGGGTAACTGAATTATATGCAATATGCTATATCAGATTTTTCTACAAAATACATGGGACAAAAGTCTCTTTTGCCAAAGTGGATTTCATTTGACTGTAAAAGACTCGTAATGATAAAAAGCATCAATGGACTTCCGCTTGCTCTGTATGATACACATGTACAGTCAAGCCAAATTTTTATCTCATTTTGTGTTGCAAGTGCATAAATGTTGTTAGTCTTCGTGGGATTTTAGAAAACAGAGGGACAATGTTTTTGGAAAAACTAGAATGGCCAGTTTTATATGGGAATATGGGATAGATTGTGGATGGAGTATTAGATATGTGAAACTATTTTAACTGTCATTTAAGCATTCAGCTGTGTAACTATTTGAATATCTGTTTGTATGAGATACATTTTCCAAGTTACATATTATGTATACAACTATCACTTGCACTGATTAGAAAATGTAACCTTTTCAGGATTGATAATCCAACTGCTACTCGTACCCTGATTGCTCTTATGCGCATCTATTGGCCAGTGGGTTGTGTTGGCACGAAGGATATCGATAAGTTATACCCGCGTTGGTGGAGGTTAATCAGGAAAAAGTTTTTTGTACGTACTTTTCATTTTAATTTCAATTGCATTTATGATTTTTTTAACTATAATGGTAATATACTTACCTATTCTGCAATGTATCTCACTTGTTGCAGAGGTATTACACATATGATTCTAGATATGGGACTGAGCAGGATGCTCGTAGGGCTGTCAGCTTTCATATGCACGAAAATATACGCAAGACTCAAGCCAGTGAGCGAAAACGTGTCCTGGCACTTATTAAGGATAATGGGGGGACATTTCTTGATCACAGACCCCCATATTTTACAGAGGCTGTATGGAAAGTTTTTTGTGAGTATTGGGACTCACCCGAGTTTCAAAAGAAGTCTGAAGCAGCCAAGAAAAATCGAAAGAAGCAGAAACATCCACACAAATCTGGTGCCACTTCTTTCCGACATCGTGCTTGGGTATGTTTTCTATTTTTTCTAAAGTGAAAAACTATTTTTTTTTTGCTAAAAGATTTTACTGCATTAAAAAGAAAAATGTACAGGGGAGGGAAAACCTTAAAAACTAAGGACATGCCCTGTGAGTGTTAAGTCTACTTGGATTCCTCAGTAATTACATACCCTGCTTCTAGACCTAGCATTTGCCACTGCTTGGGTATGTTTTCTAGTTATAGTCAAATTTAATTAATGGGAATATAAATGTATAATGTGTGTATACGAGATTTTACAATTTTCTGGACCTAGAGGCAGGTTTTGTCTGATATATTGTGTGTTTGTAGCAAACCACAGTGATTGCTACAATAAACTGATTTCTGCTAATAGTAAGACATTGTGATCCATTCTTGTTTGTGATGGGTAAAAAAGCTTAGAAGTACTGGTTAATACAGGTTGTCTATCAGACCTGTTGAAGATGTGATCAAAAGCACTGTGATTGTAGTATAACATTGTGTCTGCAGTATTTTAATTACAATTTACAATGTAAATAGCTTACAAGACGTCTTACTGAGGAAATAGATTACCTACTGTTTTACTGGTATAAAATTTGACAGGATGTACTTGAAGAAACCGGTAAGGAACCTGGGGAATATCATTTGTTCCTGAAAACGCACACTGATAAAAATGGTGTGTACACTTCAGAGGATATAGGCGTTCTTATGGTAAGTTTATATTTTAAACTGGAAAGGGTGGCATAATCCTTTCATCCATGCACATTTAACATTTATTGATACCTTATATAGAAGAATGTGGATGTTTTGGACACATGATACATGCATGTTCAGAAAAAAATTTAAATTTATTGTAAATTGTGTACAAGAACGTTATGTTGAACTGTGCCAGAAGCAAAATGCGGACCCTAATGATGCGCCCATCCACGTATGGGCAGAGGCTGTTGGTGTGCAGAAGAATAGCATTATCGGTGTTCCTCGCACCAAAGCTTCTGATGTTATACGTATGATTTCTTACACTTAGTTATTTACTGCCTTTATATTATTACATACAATTAACTGTGCTACATGTATAATTTTCATCACTCACTTTACGGGGAGGTTGATTCAAAGACCACAGGACATTATCTGCATTCGG
Organism: Saposhnikovia divaricata; assembly: GCA_036435485.1. NCBI lineage: Eukaryota > Viridiplantae > Streptophyta > Magnoliopsida > Apiales > Apiaceae > Saposhnikovia > Saposhnikovia divaricata. Next base: position 19,120,899 of record CM071599.1, on the reverse strand, counting down.
CTCTTAGTTCCTGCATTTAAAAATTGTAACTCTGATCAGAGCATCTTCTCTATTAATTAGCTCCAAGACACAAGCGTCCCCAATTTGCAAAGAGTTATCCCTTGCGAAAATAGACCAGCCATTATTTATCCTGCTTGTGGTACCATAAGTACTCATGACAGCATCCCACTCTTTGCCCCGGCACTGAAGTTTGACCTTGATAACACCCATTGGCACATTCATTTGCTCAACAAAAGATAAAGGAACATACTGCACAATTCATCAAAATCTTAGTCACCTTTTTTATCATCTTAGATTATCAATTTATGACTGTCCATAGCACATATCATCAGATTTTGTGCTTGATCGTTGTTCATGTAATGGCAGTTTATTATAAGTTTAAAAGTGCTAAAGATTATGATTCCATTTTAATATACGGTCATTTTATTACACTTGCTAATTTAAAAGAACAAGTATTCGAAAAAAAACATTTAGGCAGGGGTACTGATTTTGACCTGGTTGTAACCAATGCTCAGACTGATGAAGGTTTGTTCTTTAGTAAAATTTTCTTGGTAGTTTATATATGCACAGTGGGTGTGTGTTAGCATGTGTTTGATAATGGCATTGAGAAGCTGGTTGAGGGGGGCACACTATAACTGATTAAAATATCAGATTCATATTCAGCATTATGTGGTTCATTATTGTCAACAGATTTTTTACATGTGTACATATGTATTTGTAGCAATTAATCGATCTCGTAAAAGGCGCCGGAGATACGAGGATGATGAATCCGGTGCTTCCAATAATGGCAGATCTCTCCACATGGCAGATGATTTTGTAATTCAAACTGTTGACCAAACTGTAGCATATGCACGTGCGCACCCGGAGGATTTTCAGCTTGCACCTGAGCAGGTTATTATGTTGGAGAAGTCAGTGTCTATGGCGGAGGGCGATGGTGAGCTGCCGTCAGACCATCCATTGAGCATGGGGACTATGTCAGAGTTGGTGCGGGTTATGGTCTCGGTGTTTACGGACATCCAAACACGTCAAAAATCTGATAGCAACAAGGTGAGTTATTTGTTAAACAATAGTTGACTATAAGCATGTTGTTTATATTTATTAAGTGTTGAACTTGTTCTACTAGCATAATGATCTTGTCTATATACAACTTTGTAGGGTAAGGATAAGGATAAGTCCATTATGCATGAGGATGGCTCAAGCTTTGATGGGGGTGATACTCGCCATCTCCCTCATTCTTCACAACTTGATCAACGTCGTACAAGGGGGGATTAGACTATAATGAGGAAAGGATAGCTTTAGTAGCTTATTTTGGTAGTTATTATGAACTTATGCCGATTATCTTTTGTAACTTTGGGATGTTGTATTTCGATTATGATATGTATTGCTTTTGTGCGAAGGTAGTAACGTGGTTGTAGTTCCTGCAATCGGTTTGGTTTGGAATAGACCAATGTTGTGGTTTTTCAGTATTACATTGTAATGGATCATTTTGTTGTTTGACAAGTTTATATATATTATAGTAGTTATTTGTGGTGAATGAAGATATTTATTTTTCTAGTTTGTTGATATATTAAAATTGTGCAGAATTGATATATTTTGCTGGCGGGGATAATTAATACATATGTTGCCATGTGTAGTGATCTTATATTTCAGAAATTATTATGATGATTGTGACGGATGGTTCCGTCACAATTTATATTTGGGACAAGTAATTCCGTCATAATACATTTTTCGACGGACGATTCTGTCATAATTTGTGACGGATGGTCTGTCACAAAAACTCAGTTGGGTCCCCTGTACTTTGCGACGGAAATACGAATTTGTGACGGAATAACGAACTTACGACGAGGCAATTGTGACGGAATTCGTCCATCGTAAATTAAGGCGATTGCGACGGATTCTGTGTTATAATTCCGTCGCAAGTATCCATGTTTTCTTGTAGTGCTGCCATACTCGGCGTCACCTCCTTACCTTCCCAAACTTTTTTATTTCGAACCATCCAGATGCCCCAAAGAACAGTTGCCACCTTAGTTAATATCTCCACTGAATCCACCTCCAGCTTCCTTAATAACCAATTATGACCATACTCAACATCACTCGTGTCAAACTGCATCCCTACCAGTTGCCAACAATGAGTTACAAAAACACAATAAAATTTTATTTCCCAAAAAATAAATAATAAATCTATACATTTATATATCAAAATGGTTACATGCATTGGTAGGAGAATATTAGAATTTTGATATTAAATTATTAAACTAAAATTATTTGTTGTTTTTTTCACTAATAAACTTTTTTTATTTAATTTATTTGGTTCATAATTAATTTTAGTTAACTTTCTTTTCAAATATAAATTTACTTTTTTCATAAATTTTAAAAGCTTGTTGGTTTTATATGTGAAAAGATTAGATTATTGGTAAAATGTTAAGAAGTTGCTTGTGACCGGACTCCTTTTTTAATTATTAGTATATTTTAAGTTTTGTATTGAACAAAAGTAAAACAAAGCGTGAAAAAATAGAGACAAGAACGTAGAAAACAAAGAAGGCATAGCACTATAGCAGGGATTGACTGGTAGGGAAGGAGGGGAGGACATATTTTTGCTGTTGTTGTTCTTGAATGGCTCTTCTAAACTTTCAGTTATCTACCCCACCATCACATTTCTCAAACTCTCCTTCTTCATCTTCTTCTCTTTCTAAATCTCCCTCACTTTTTCTCCTCCCCACTTGTTCAATCTCCTGTAAAAACCCATCTAAATTCTCCATCATTCATGGCACAAGAAATTCGGGTCTCTTTCGGATACGGGCAATGACACCCTCATTCGGATCTCGATTAGAAGAGACTGTTAGAAAGACTGTTGCTGATAACCCTGTGGTTGTTTACTCTAAATCTTGGTGTTCGTGAGTACCCCATTTGCTCTTTTTGTATTTATGTCTGTGTTTTGGTGTCAAAGGATGAATCACTATGTGTGTGTGTTTCTCTTTTTGCCTCTGTGACGTTAAAGTTTAATTTTTTTTTTTGCCACAGTGATTCTATTATCTTATTATCTTAGTAGGGGAGAATCGAATCTTGGTGGTTCGACAAGACATAGTCCTCATTTAAATCTTTTTGATGTTTTGAAATTGGGTTTTTTGGATATTTGATGGACAATGGGTGTGTGTGTGTGTGTTTTGGACCTTTTGGTTAATTGTTCTTGATTTTAAAGTTATAATCTGTTTTGATGATTTCAAATTGGGTTGGTTGGATTTGATGGTCAGGGTGTGTGTGTGTTTTGGCTGGTTGTTCTTGATGTTAAAGTTTGAATCTTTTTGATGATTTGAAAACGGGTTTGTTGGCATTTTTGTGAAGGTATTCAACCGAGGTAAAGCAATTATTCAAGAGGCTTGGTGTGCAACCACTAGTTATCGAATTGGATCAATTGGGTATATTGCTCCTTTTCCATCCGTTTCCATTTTCTGCCTTAATTGAAATGGAAATGTTAGCTTAGGAGTGACAATGTCAAAAATGACTCTCAAGTTCACTGAGATAAAATCCTAATATATTATGATACTGACCCGGTTAAACCGAATATGACACGAAAGTAGTAGTTTATCAAATTTTTATTCCTTTGGACCTGTGTATTTGATTTCAAAAACTTCAGCACAAAATTGACACGAATGCAAGCTGAAATTCTCACCCCAAATGCTGTAGGTGATAAGTATTTTTTATAATTAATGGTACATCTTATAACCGATAAATTGACCCATATCAAGAGTTGAAGTTAACAGAGAAGTGGCTTTTATAAGCTTGCTTACAAGTATACGAAGACAATAGTTCTTAGATAAGCCATCCATTTACAAGAGTGGCAAAATGATCCATGATTTGCATGTTGAAATATGGAAATTTATTGTGCTTACATTTGTTATGCCAAAAATAGCTTCCTTTGAACATTTATGTGATTTTTACATTTATAATGTAAAAGTGTTTAGTGAGCAAAAACTGAAGTATAAATGTTTGAGGAATCCATCCATGCTTTTATTGGGTATTGGTATTCATGCTTGCTTGGGTCCGAGATTTGTATTATAATATAGTCTGTGATGTAATATTTGATATACATTAGGAACTTGAATCAGGTTTTACCATAGTATGTGAGAATTTCCCCCCATGTAAACATGTTAATTGGATAATTTATGGAATAGGAAGAGGAATATGCAAAAATGCTGTGTTATACAGTTGAACAGTCCATTTAGTCATTAACATAGCCATAATAATTTGCATTCAAAAGCTCTGCGGGCTAAAATGCTCAGTTCTCGATAATAGAAGTAAATTAGCGTGTGTTTCAAATAAAAGAGCTTAAAATTTTTTTTTTTTTTTCTAAATTAAAAATTGATATTTGCTATATACAGAACTGGCTTTTTTTTTCTTTGGTAAAAATGTCCTAAACAGCACAAACCGGAATTGGCCCTTTTTGACATTTAAAAACACATTATAACACGCATTATTGTCAAAATGCAAGATAAATTTGCTTTTCTATTTATTTATTTTTAAATCATGTTGTCATCACAGATTTAAGCAAATGTGTTGCAAGCCTGCGTTATTATCTGCCGGCTGTGCCAAGTGCTTCCTATGTTCACTTAGTAAACACAATATATATTAATGATATCTTGTGCCTAGAAGGGCCATTTTTTTTATCCGTGTTATTTTCGGCATTTTTACTTCATTTCATGCTAAAAAGAACATTTTCTCGCTACAATATTACCCCAACACGCATCATCATCCTGTAATATAATTATTGGCTTATTCTATTTTAATTTTTCACTTGTACAAATTTCCACTACCATGAAGATTGGATCAGTTGTAGCGTCCACATATAATGTATGCAATATTCTAAGAATTGAAAGTGTGTATCTTTGCAGGTCCCCAAGGACCGCAACTACAAAAGGTGTTGGAAAGACTGACTGGACAGCATACAGTGCCAAATGTTTTTATTGGTAAGAACTAGGAACTGTTGTTCAACTGTACAAAACATATTAAGTACGTTCTAAGTTCTAACTAATATGCATTATCTCATCAAGAGAAAGTGCATGTAGTTTACAAATTAACCTCGACTAGTTGTAGTCTTCAGCTTTTTATGTTAGAGCAAGTCCAACAGATCCCTTATATGATGTCCTAACTTGAAATATAAGGAATATGGTGCAAAATGACACTCCAACAGTGTCCTAGTGATTCCTTAAATCACTAGGACATCCATCCAATACCTTATCTTTAAGGGATCACTAGCCATCCCTTTTATCATTTTTATCAATATAAAATCCATTTCTCTTTCTTATTTTAACTTCTTTTCTCTCTCTTCATTACACTTTTTGTCCTCTTTCCAAATTTATTATTATAATAATAATAAGGAATGAGTATAAGGATTATTGTTGGAGTTCAAATACAAAAATATGTCCTAAATCACTAGGAGTTATTATTTTATAATATTTATAAGGAACACACTAGGACACTGTTGGACTTGCTCTTAGTAGGGGTAGCAACAGGGAGGTTTTATGCGAGTTTTATAATTTCCAACATCAGCACTTCACTTTAAAAACTTATCCTCCCCACATCCATTATACTAACAGGATTGATGCAATTTTATAATGTGCCCATATCCATTATACTAACAGGATTGATGTAATTTTATTAAGCTTTAACAATTAATTTTAAATCTTAAAATAAGAAATTATGTATTTTATTTTTTTCTATATTAAAATTTATTTTCATTAGTAAGAGAGATATATATCTATATTTTTGTATTTCAAACTTTCACCATTTTTGTACATTTAAAATTTAGTAAATACATCTGTACATATGTCATGGTAGCTTAGTTGTGTGTTCTGTGTTTAGTATCAGTGTGGGCTTGTGTGTGCCTTAGTACTGTGTTCAGTGTTTCCTTAGTACAATAGTGTGTTCAGTGTTTAGTAAGGGCAGACTTGTCTTTTTACTTTCGAGTTAGTTACTACTGTGATGTCTATAAATACATGTGAGAGTCCTGTATTTGAGGATTATGTGAAATGAAATGAAATCTGTTTTCCCTCTCTACTTTCTCTCTCTATAACTACTTTCTCTCTTCTAGGGTTTCTATCCAAATCTCTCTCTAAGCTCTGTTTCTATCTGATTTCTTCTCTAAATCTCTCTGATTCTCTTCTGATTCTTCTCTGATTCTCTCTAATCTCCACTCTAATCTCTGATTCTAGCTTCTATCTTCTATCTTCTGCATCTAAATACAAGAAAATACCAAAAGCATAAGAAAAACTCACTGAAAAAGCATCAAACCATGAAAACATATTATATAGTTTGGATATCAAATTTATAATTTGATTAATATGCATGTGTGTGTGTGTGTGTGATATATATACTAATCAGGTGCACAGATAGGGACACAAAAAGTCAAAAACCATATCTGCCCCGCATTACAGGTGTGGGGACAGGGACACAAAAACTATATCTGCCCCGCATTATAATGTATATACTATATACTAATAGGGTGCAAGGATAGGTACACAAAAACCATATCCTCCCTGCATTTCTAATTATATGCTCCGTATCGTTATCCTTTTAATTCGCTAAATTATATTTGTTGAGCGGTGCGGATACTGTTCGGAACCCACTTTGCTATGAAGAGAGAAACTCATCCCTTGTAAGTTATAAATATTATGCCTGGCTTCTTTGGCCTGTCATCAGTTTTTACGTATGTACTTTAGTTTTATTCCACCATGCAATGTATATGATAGGATCCTATCAGTTTTTGAAGTGATTGCCTAGCGTTGTTAATGAAAAATGCTTCTATAATGTGTTTTCTTTAAAATTGTGCATAAGCCATGGCCGAAGTTGACACTTGTTATTAGACAAATAAGCAACGGCCCGTTTACATTATATAGTCTTTGTTGATATCTCCACGGCTCCACCTATGATCAACATAAGTTATTGCTGAAGTCCTCTTTGGTCTTCTTTTCTCTTGAACAGGGGCTAAACACATTGGAGGTTGTACAGGTACTGTCTTTAACAGCCTTTCACTCTTGTATACTACTTTAAATTGCAGTTAATTTCAGTATTTTTTTAGTTCATCCGGCTTTTACAAGCGGAAGGACCAGATATTTATAGGTAACAATGTTAGTTACTGTCTCATTTTTTTGGGTGCAACTTGTAAGATATCAGGATAGTAGTTTCCAAGTCTCAGTGGTTAATTTACAAAAGTAAATCGAAAACTTAAATTTAACTAGATGTAGATGATGCATATTTATTTTGCGGGACCACTATAAGATTGTGCAAGGCAACTATGATTTTAAATAGTAACACAGAAGGTACAAGTGAGAATTGGGAATATTTGGGGAGACACCGTTACCTGCACCAATAGTCTTTGGCCCTCCACTGATTTTATATAGAATAATTATAAAGGAATAAATAAAAACTAACTTGTGATGCAGCACCTTTTGCCGCACTACTCATACATTGTTATTGTGATATATGTCTAGAAGTGTCATCCTTTTATTATGAAGTTCCCCAGAAATTCTGCACTGATGCGTTGTGGATTTTATTTTTACCCCATTCATTGTATTACATTTCTTATAGATTTATGTGGCAGGTATAGGTAATCTGCTACCCATTTTGTGATTTCATATGAACAAGAATAAGATTGTCTTAGTTGTCAGATGCACATTATCTATTCTCTGTCCATCACACCTGTTTGATTAATTAAGTTTTTCTAGTCTTTGATATCACATGCTTGTCTAACTGAGTGATGCTTGTTGATTTTTAGTTTGCGATTTTTTTGCCTTTTTATGTGCTTCATCAGATCATATGCCTAGGTTATCAATGAGCAAGTGCTTCATGTCTCTGATGTCACACACATCTTTAATTGAGCGCTTATCATTTAATTCGTAGTTTGAGCTCTCTAGCATCTCTACTGAAATTACTGAAGTCCAGGCAAAAGAACTAGTAAACTATTTTTCTGTTATTCGATTCATTGTGCAGATACTGTTAAGTTACACCGGAAAGGAGAGCTTGAACCTTTACTGTTGGAAGCTAGTGGCAAAAAGGCAGGGAGCTAATTTTCAAAGCTTATTGTCTGTTATATTCTTCATGATCCCTCTATGTTGGATAGCATAACTAAGATAACCCATATTTCTGTGCCTGTGAAATTAGAACATGTATACACCAGAAAGAATAATCATTTATTGGTATCACATCTGTACCTAAGATTTATATTTTTTCATGAATTTCTTTAATGAAGTTTATATTTAGCAAAATCCTATCTACTCCCTCGAGAAGGCATAATGTATAGTACATTTCACCCTCACACAGTGCTTGCAACTGGAATATAACGGGTAAGTTTGGTTTAATTTGGCATATGTTCAGCAAAAGGTAATTGATGGTTGTGTTGCAAGTTTGTTCTTGTTTGATTGCATTACTAGAGCATTTTACAGAAGCAAATATAAACAATTCCACTGCCATCCGAAACTACTGAAGTTTAAATTCTTGTTTTTAGTTATAAAAATGAACCAAACATATTCGACATGTTCCCTTGAAAGTAGACTATGTGAGTGGTTGATTAGTAGACCTGGTAAAATGGGTCTGGATCTGGAATCGAAATTTATGGAACTGAATTCGATTTTATATCTGAATTGGAAAATTCGATAATTATTTGAAAACTAATTTGATCCGAACCGAAAATTTAATCGAGTATTGGATTATGACTGGGAACCGATCAAAACTAAATAATAAATTATCCGAATTAAATACGACTCGAAATATTGGATTCGATTTAGATCTGAATTAGAAAAAAGATGAATTAATTCTGAACTATTAATCAATTTTTTTTTTTTGAAAAATTACATCATTTTATATTAGAAATATGATATTCAAATAAGGTAATTTTTAAAATATCATAAATTAATATAATGAATGAGTAATGATCCGAAAGAATCCGAACCAATTTTGATCCGAACCAAATTTCATCCGATCTTAATTTGAATTACATCCGATTTTAATTCGAATTAGACATGAATCAAATCCAAATCGACCCGAATTTTATTCAAATTTGTCATAACCGAAAATTGATCCGATCCGAAACCGATTATCCGAATTGTCATGTATATGATTAGTGGTTAGATTTATGCATACTTTACCTAGAGGCTTTTTTCGTAAAAAGGATTGAGGCTTGATAATGTGAAAAAATAATATAATTGATGTACAATCATACCAATGCACGACATGGAAACGCTTAGTAAATCTTAACAGACTCAAATGCTAAGCCCTGCGGAGTATGCAGCCCCTACGGGGCTAATGGTGAAAAACCAGAAATCGATATACAGCCAAAACGTGTTTAAAAATTAGGAATGTACTAATAGGAGTATGATGCACAACCTTAGAGCGGTTGTCAATACCATAAAAACATCCATTAAAAGAAAAACATAAGCGAAGACACCACTCATTACACTTCTACAATCTCATCCAATGCATAGTTGTTTGTAGATACATTGGCATAATTCACTTTCTTGAACCGCACAACAACCGGGTAGCGAGTTTTGGGGTCCTGCAAAGCACGAAAGCATCGAAACCAGCACAACAGTCAGATATACGAAAAACAAACAACTCTACAAACTTGAGAGGAAATGATATGGAGAAGGAAATGACCTGATCAACAGCAACAACTGATCCGGTGCCTTTGTACCAGTAAGACTCCTTCCTAAGAATCTTCACCTGTCCAAATCCAAACCCACAAAAATCAAGAATCTATTCATTACATAAATGCAGTAGGGTTTGAGAGTCACCGCATACTAGGGTAAGATTTTATTGAGTATAGGTTCAATATTCTATTCTCTCTGAACACTAAATATGTGGAAGTAGCAGATACTCAGTATGTTTGATTTGATTTAGCATAGCTAGTGCTCAGGACTATTAGTCTATCACATAAGTAGTCTCGATGTATGCAGCCTTACCCTAGATGGAATTTTGTACAAACAGGTAAACAATTTGCACATCTCGAAAGTAAAGCTAGTAAACCTTCCAATAAACTAATGTAATTGCTGCAAAAAATAAATGCTGCTGCTAAGAAACTGCTACTTACTGTGGTCCCTCTCTTTGGCCCGATTGGCGGGGGCTTGGGCTTAGCAGCCGGTGCAGCAGCAGCAGCAGCAGCAGCAGCTTCCGGGGCAGCTGCAGGTGGCGCCGCGGCACCCTCCTCAGCAGCCCTGACAACAAACCTACCAGAACCCAAGTTTCTGGAAGAAGAATTACAAGGTGGATTGAACATCATCATCTTAGTGGTGGTGGTGTTGGGATTTGTAACACTTGGTGTTACTACAAATCCACAAGCAGCTGATGCCATACTGCAGCTAGCCATTATCAAATAATTATTTTTTGTGTAGTCAAGAAATATTAAGAGTGTGAATTCTAAAATAATAAATGCCTCTGAAGAAATGCAGCAAGGTGGAAAATAAAATGTGAGGCTTTGAACTAATCAAAATATATCTTCTCCTCTGTTTCAAATTTGAATTAGCCAATAGCATGGTGCCATGTGTGTACCATATCTCATTTAACTGGATAATGTTGTTAGCTTACAAGTGTTTTGTAGTCTTGTATTTTTCCAACCAGTTTTTTCTTTTTTCGGATACATTTTTTATTTTTATTTTTTTTGCTGGCATCCGGTTTTGGTGAAGTATTTTATATAGCACGCTTCGAAAAATTGTACAATTTAATTAATATTGGCGAGTATTCATTTTCATATTTTTTTTACTTAAAAACATGTTATAAAAAATACTTCAGACAAACAATTTATTTTAAAACATATTTTTCTTATTTGTTTTAGATTTTTGGTTATTACAACAATATATTTTATTTAAACAGGAAAAATAATATATAATCTCAACTTTTGCATATTACTTTTGTATGTTATATAATATTGATAATGATTCTTTTATATTAATATATAAAAAAATGGGTTTCGGTACAAAATTTCTAGTTACAAACACTTTCTGAAGTATGATTTTTTAACTTCAATTTTGTTAAAAGAAAAATAGAAAAATGAATTCATCAATATTAAAAAACAAGTTTCTGGTATTTTTTATGAATAATTAAAAAACTTTTGCAACTGAGGCTTAACACACATATAAGTTCAACATTTTTTGTTAAACAATAATTATATTTGTATTGAATTCATGTATATGAATTAAGTTGGTAAAAATAGGAAATTTTAAAGTAACAATATTTTATATTTTAATCTCCTAATTTGATATTATTGAATTCAAATAATCAAAAATTTAACAATATTTATTCAACACAATTTTTATGGTAGTTCAACATATGATGTTGAACCCAAATCATAAATGCATTTAACGTACATTAATATTGTACAGAAATTTATTTATATGTTTTTAATGAGCAACTTACTTGCTTTATGTGTAAGAAAAAAAATATTATAATTTTGTATGGGTTTCTTTTAGGATGATCTCATGTTAGAACCCTTTGGTTAAAAGATCAATACAGGTATTTGTGTAAATTAATAATAAAAATTTTGATACTTACAAAAATGACTCTGGACACTTTATAGGTAATGAGTAATTCTACATATTCCCAATTGGTTTAGTTTTCAAAGATATTCCAAATGATGTGGAAAATATTACATACATGACATAATTAAAATTTCTCATTTGAATGGTTGGTGTGAATGCAAGAATTCATGTTATTATGAACAATTAAATTAGGGTAGTGATATATGAAAGGCATATGACTCAGCCTATTTGTAGTTAGAAGATCCTAATCAACTTAAACCAAATTGTAATAAGTAAATATACATATGAACTATCACAGGAATCTCAAGAAGTATTATCTGTCAGAAGAAAGAAGAAAAGTCAATCTATAGTTTTGATGTCATACACTGGAAGACGATTCAGTTATCTGATCAAGCCCCAGTACAGCATTGAAGTGAATGGATTCATTTGAACAGTGACAGAGATTTTTCGAGTGATAGTTTGAAGATCAGTTACAGTACAAGAGAATTGAGAGAAGAAACAAACCACAATCTAAAGTTAAAAGTGAAGAAGCATCGTTGAAGTTAGTCGTTCATGAACCAGACAGTACATCGAACGTCAACACAAATCAGTGGTAATTCTTTACTACCTTCAGTGGTTTGTAAGAATTAAATTAATTATTTATTGATTTAATTAAATTCATTTGTAATTGATATAAATCATTTAGTTGATTTATTTAAATGAATTAATTCTGAAAGAATTAATTTATTTATTTAAATTAATTATTGTATCAATTAAATATGATTTAGTTAATCATTAATTAATTAAATGGATCAATATGACTTAAAGAAAGAAAAATAGATTATGTCTTGGAGAAGAAATTTCGGTATGACTTAATTTTAAGTCTTACCGACAGAAGCTTTTCTGATTTAAGTCTTACCGACCTGATTTAAGTCCTACCGACCTCTGCCAGCTGTTATAAGTCTTACCGAACTTCTGTTAAGTCTTACCGACACATTTTATGTCTTAATGGAGGTTTGTGTAAGTCTTAATGAAGGAAAATCAAGTCTTAGAAGCAGTTTAAGTCATGCTGGAACAGTTAAATATCCTACAGAAAGCCAGCAAGACCTGTTACTGATATAAAAGAACAGAACAGACCACATTAAGTCATAACGGAGAAAACACAGCAGAAACATTTCATCAAGACCAGAATTCTCTCTCTCAAGAACACCAAAGCTTAAACAATTCCCAGAAATTCAAGTTCTTCATCTTTGTGATATTCTATCCGATAGAACTTGTTTATTTGTGATTCTTGTACTACTAGCGAATTAAGTTTCCTAGTTCTTATCTTGATTATTATTAACTAAATTAGAAAAGTTCATGTCGAATTTTCTAATTAGTTATTAACATCTTGATAAGTTGTTATACTGATTTTGTAACACCACATCAAGTTAATATATAGTTATATTCAACTTGAAAAATTGTGTTAAATAATTCCGCACATAAATTTGTCTTTATCAAATTTAATTTAAAGGACAAATTTCGATAAAAAGGTAAAGATTGTATTCAACCCCCCCTTCTACAATCTTATCGGACCTAACAATTGGTATCCGAGCTGATTGATTGATACACAAATCAAAGATCCCATTTTACTCGATTAAAAATCATCCCCGAATTTTTTAACTCTCTTAAAAAATTCATCATGTCTTCTAAAGTTGGAACTGTGAAAATTCCCATATATGACAAAAATAGTTATGATATGTGGAAGAACAAAATGTTAATGTTCCTCGAGGTTGCAAATCCTAAATACATGAAAGTCTTATCAGAAGGACCTATAATACCTTTTGGAATAATTCCTGAAGTTGTTACTGATGGAAAAGTTATTTCCCCTGCAAGGTATGTACACAAAGATTCTTCTGAATACACTCTTGCTGAAAGAGAGGAAGCTGGACTTGACATTAATTTAAGACTGATCTTAATAGACTCTCTAGACTCTGTAATGTACAGTCATGTGATTAACTGCAAGACTGCAAAGCAAATGTGGGAAACCATTGAAACTGTGAATGAAGGAACAGAGGAAGTTAGGGAGAATCGACTAGAAATTCTGACATCTGAGTATGAACACTTTCGATCAGCATACAATGAAAGTATTCAAGATGTGTTTGAAAGATATAACAAACTTGTCAACAATTTACAGATGCATGGCAAGTACTACACTCAGAAAGAGATCAACAGAAAATTTCTATTGTCAATGCCTGTTCATCTAGAACATAGAATTACAGCTATCAGAGAGTCGAGGAATCTAAGTGAAATAACTGTAGAAAGACTCTTTGGTGTTTTAAAAACCTATGAACTGGAACAATCTCAACAAAAGGAGATTTATGGAAAAGGAAGAGTTGCTAATACTTCTACAGCTCTTATTGTTGAGAACAAACAGGAAGTGGAAGATAAGGTTATTCAACCTTGTAATGTTGACAGTGGTAAGCTTGAAGTTGAAGTTGGTCAAACGAATGCTAGTCCAGATGAAGGAGACTTCTATTCGTTAGAAGAGCTAGATCAGTTGGAAGATGAGTCCATGGCTTTGTTGGTAAGGAAATTCAGCAACTTCAGATTCAGGAAGAATCCCAAGTTCAGGTACAAATCTAACTATAACAGGTTCCAGAGAGGAGGTTCTTCATCCTCAAGTAACAGAGGAGGTTACAAAACTGGAACAGTTGAAAGAAGTAAAATTAGATGCTACAACTGTAATGAACTTGGACATTTCGCTATTGAATGTCAGAAGCCAAAACAAAACCAAAGAAAAGACTGTGGATCTGAGAAAAAGAAGACAGGTAGAGCCTATGTGGCTGCTGGAAAGAGTTGGGATGATACAGACTCTGAAGATGAAGAGTATGGCAATCTTGCCCTGATGGCAAAATCTGATAACTCCAGTGGTACTTCATCTGAGGTATCATGTACTGATAGTCAATATATTTATCAACTTAGTGATACACTAGGTAATGCTAATAGAGAGATTGAAAGGCTAAATTTGTTAATTACAGATCTTAGTAATCAATTATCAGAATTACACGATGTACAAAATTGCCATGATAAACAAAAATCAGAAATAAGAATTTTAAAAGAACTTGAGAGGTCTCTAGCGTTGATAGTGGCTCAACAACGTGAAACAATAGCTGAGCTAGAAATAAGGGCTAGTGCTACTTCTAATTCATGTAAAGTGGCTAAAGAGTTGTTTAACCAACAAGCTATTAATCAAACCGTAGGTATTGGGTTTGACTATAATGAAGCTATTGGTCGAAAAAGCATTATTACCCCTAATCGTGTCAGTGCTGTAGATAGGGGTATACCATTAGTGCTTAAGGGTGTTAGTAACCCACTCTTTAAGACATCCATAGCAGAACCTTTGGATACTACATCTTTAATCATTAAGGAAGAGATGCGCATTGAGGATGTAGCTAATGGCGTAGTCTTAGAAAGTAATCAAGTTGTTAAAAATGATAAAGATAGAAAGACTGTGTTTAAAAAAGCAGAAAGAGTTGGTGAGTCTACTAGTTCCTTGAAAACTAGTAGTAGAAGTAACAACATGAATAAATGCAACAACATATCTACCATGCATGCTATTTCTGTTATTGATATTGCTCATAAAAAGTGTGATGCTGTTAATTGCATGTCTTGTGCTTTTAATATAATGTCTGCTTACTTTAACGGTAATCATGCATGTGTTGATAAGAATGTTCCTAGACAGCATATGAGCAGAAATAAACATGTTAGATCCAGGACTGTAAAATCACTTAATTCTAAGATTAGGACTCCAAGTCCTTCTCAGGATATGGTGACGACATGGTTACCCAAGCTGAAACCAAAATAAGTTAAAGCTGTTTACAGGGTTAAATGTCCAGTAACTAAAGAAAATGTTGTTAAAATAAAAAGTGTTGCTTTACCTGATAAAGGTCAATTCTTTAAGTACTCCGGACCCAATCAAATTTGGGTTCCGAAGAAAGTCTAACCAATTTGTCATTGCAGGGTTTGAAACAGGTTGAACGAGTCATGTGGATTCTGGACAGTGGATGTTCAAGGCATATGACCGGAGATAGAGCCCTGCTGACAAATGTGGTGGAGAAGGCTGGCCCAGTCGTTACCTTTGGAGATAACAGCAAAGGTAAAACTGATGGATATGGCATATTAGAAGCTGGAAATGTTATCGTTGAAGATGTCTCTTTTGTGAACAGCCTTGTTAGCACAAAATCACGCAAGCGCACGTGTTCACAAGTAATATAGAATGAAGTAGAGTTCGTTCCCACAGAGATTGTATAATTTAGTTCTTGTACCTAAGCATCAATGTATGATTATCGTTCAATGCTAAGACAATAGACAAATTGGTTTTGATATTCTAAAATTAACTAATAAGAATTAATTGACAACTAAATTAATTAACTAAGTGATTTCAAATTACTTATGAGATGGAAAACATGGGATCCTAACTTCAATACAAACTTCCTTTAGAAATCATGCCCTTTTATCAACACATGTGGTGGTTACGATAACTAATCGGACAACACGAAATAAGTATACGCTACCTTTCAGTACACGCACACCAATCTACACAATATCCACAAAAGATAGAAATCATGCAGGCACCAATTATGCTTATACCCTATATGTCTATAGAATTTGAAAACATAATGGTTGAAGATCAAGTATCCATAAGATTACATAAGGTAGTATGAGACGGTTAGAAACACACCACAAACATGAATAACATTCATGGACTTATGCTAGCATGGCAAGTTCCAAATCAAAAGATTCACTGTCGCTTCACTTAAGATTAACAAGATAGATGTTAGCTACGCATCAATATGAATTAAATACAACCATTCAAGGATATCGTAAATTCACCACACATATATCAAGTTAGGCAATCAACATCTAAATTCCATAAGTAAATACGTTAGGACCCCATGACGGCGATTAGTTCATAATCGAACCATTCGTCATCATGGGGTTTGATGAAAACATGATAAAGATGAAGAGAATAATAATGAATAAACCAATGTTAACAAAGTTATGGAACAAAGTTGAGTAATGATCAAGCATCCAAAAGATACGCCTAGTAAGAATACAAGAAAACTATGTCTAGATCTTCTTGTTGTCACGATCCTCGCCTTGGCTTCTCAATCTCGTGCTAGAAAGTGTGTATGTAATGTGAAGTGATCTGATCTCTGGTGTTGGTGTGTGTAAATCTGACCCCCAAGCATGTGTATTTATAGCTCAATATTGCCTCTTCTCCAAACAATTGCCATTCTTGAGTAGGAATTGAATTTGACAATTTCCATCTTTAAATATGATATAGATTGCAACTTCCCTTGTCAAATAAAGCTTCTGGACTATTCCCACCGTCCAAAAATATTTCCATGTCGAATAGGAAAAGAAAACGGCAACATTCCTCTTTGAAATCAGATTTGGAACAAGTTCTGGCGGCCCAGTTTTCCATTGGCGCGGTCGCGCTCTTCTCCTATGCTTTTACAGCGCGGTCGCGCTCCACCAAATCTGTCAACCCTGCCTAGCGCGGTCGCGCTCTCCTCCAATGCAAACATAGCACGGTCGCGCTCCTCTAATGCTGTCTCTGCAGAAATTGAGTTAGAAACTAATTCTTCGCGCGCCGTTTTTACACCACAACCACTTCTGTTCCAAAAGCTACAAAACACCATACTCCCTGCGAAAAACCTAATTCCTGCACAAACTCCACAAAACACATTAAACCACACAAATACTCGAGGATTCAGCAATCAATTCAAGCCAAAATAGAACGATCCAAATGGATAAAAATCCACTTATCACACCCCCAAACTTGAACCGATGCTTGTCCTCAAGCATAAACAGATATAAATATTTACAACTAATTAGTACCACTTCCGTAGGTGATCACGGATGCATTTAGCATATGCAACAAGCCCTTTAAACCCCTAGGCAGCCCTAGTGGACGAGTAAGGTCTCGTGAGGGCCTATAGTGAATGTACCCACAAAATCCAACTGACACAAACGACACAAACAATGCAATGCATGAATGCAACTAAATATGAATGCAAAGGATCCCCTCAAACTAACCAACACCACTTAGCAAGCAAATATCTCAATGAATGCAATCAATCCAAACAGAACTCGACTAAATCCCGGTATACTAACAATACATGATCAGAACGTGCGTGTGTGCAATGCTCGACAGATATACTCCCAAACCGGATCAAAATCATACATATTCTTTTCCAAGACAATCACAGGGCTATAAATAGAATGAACGTTAAACTCAAGATCACTTCAGATACACCTCCATACTCCTCTAAAGTAGACAGAAATTCATGCTTTATTATGACTCAAACACAATATGTACACAACACACATGCTTATTTGATCGTGCAATGGATGAGACCCCTAAAGGCTTATACAATAATACCCATGTAGCGAGCGTTGGGTTAGTGGATCCCAGACTATAAAAGCCTTAGGTCACTAGGCACAAAGTCCCCAAGAACTTAATTGCTCGAGTATTAAAGAGCTCACCCTGATCAATTCTGCATACTCACACTCTCACAACACTCTTTTTTTTTTCTTTTTTCCTTTTCTTTTTTTTTTCCCTTTTTTCTTGCATTTTTTTTTCTTTTTTTTTCTTTTTCTTCTTTTTTTTTCACATAAAATCTGGAATGAGAATTCTCAATTCCAACCCTAGACTACTCATAAACATGAGCCGGCTACTAGCCATTTGACGCCTAGCCAACAAATACAAACACAAACACATTAGCATGAAATTTCTGTTTTCCCCCAAACTTGTATTTTGGTGTTCATTAATCATCAAGAGAATAAAGCAAATTCTATCGATAAACAAGTGTTTAAATCCTAAATCCAAACAAGCATGACGCAACCTAGTCCAAGAGCAAACGACGAGACTGTGTAAAAATTTTATTCATGAAACATGCATGTCAATATTCAACAAAATTTAAAATCAGCCCTCTGTTCATCCTTTTCACACCCACATCAACATCTACCTACCTTATGGCATCAGCTTATTCTAAGGGATCATGAAAAATGCATGTAATGCAACTATATGAACTCACATACAAAACTCGACACACATGCAAACAGAATGCTCTATATGACAGGTATCATGCATGAAACTAAACTACACATACAAATATGATGCAATATGAATTCCTACATGCCACAAATATATCACAACTACTAATTCCCAAATCCACCCCCAAACTTGAAATTTCCAATGCCCTCATTGGAAGTAAATAAGGGAAAAGTAGAAACATACCTACTGACCACCTGGACCACCCTCCTGAGGAGGAGAATCCGGCGGAGGATAGACTCCATGTGCCCCAAAAACAGGCCAATCCACCTGCACTCCACTGGCAGCAAAAGCAGTGCCCAGCGCCTGAGTCAACTCCTGTGCAAAACGGCTCTGAGAGTCATACATAGCATCCATGCGGCGCATCAACCGTCTATACTGAGAGGCAACAGGAATATCCTCGGGAACCTGTGGTGGCGGAACAGCACCAGCAACCTGATAACCCAAACCCCTAGGATGTGGAACGTCGCCCGGCCACTCCACCATCCTCGCAATAGTCCCAGAATCAATAGCACCACTCGGCAACTGTATCGGCTCATCCTCAGCCCATCTCACTCCCACCGCCATACACAAACTAGTAACCACAGAACCATATGGAATCCCCCCTGTAGTACTAGCTCTCAAAAACCTCAAGATATTTTGGTTAATCATATAACCAATGTCAATATAAAAACCATTCAGAATCGCCCACAGCAAAATACCTCTCTCCACATTAACCTCGTGCTGACGTGTGGTAGGCAACAAATTAGCACAGATAAACAAATTCCATGCTCGAGCATACCTGTTCAACGCAGAAGTAGGGAAATGCAAGTGCTCATTACTCCCTGGCTTCATCTTCCACACAGTACCAGGCACACACAACCTAGTCACAATAGCATCCAAGTCAACCTCTGTCCTGGACTTAAAAGTCCAATCCTCAGCACCTGCAGGTCTGGCAGGCAAAGCAAGCATACGGCTGATGGCAGGTGGTGTGTAGTCCACTGTCAAACCCCTAACCACTGAATAACCATTCCGTTCAGTCTTCGCATTCGCATAGAACTCGCGAACAATAGACAACGGAATATCCATAGCCAACTGACAAATAGGCTCCCAACCTCGCGACTGAATCATCGCCACTAGATCTCCATCAGACGGACCAGCTAAAAACATCCTATCCTTGATTACCGTCTTTGACATCAACCTGTTATACTCCGTCCGGGCCTCCACAGAAACAAACTTTTCCCCGGGTCCCTCCGAACTAGAATCGGAATCAGATGAATGATGTCCACTAGAACCACCAGCAAAACAAGTCCTTTTCGGGGCCATTACACAATCTCCCACAAGCAGAAAATATGAACAAATAGCAACCCACAGCAACCTAACAACAATTATCCCAAAATACGCAACTACAAATCCGAATAATCAAGAATAATCAAGAAATTACCCAAAACGAATCTGTAGGAGAAGTAACACTGCGTATCCAGCCTCCAATCGATGAAAGAAAACGAATTCCAAAGCTCCAAAATTGTGGGTTAGGGTTTAAGTGTATATATGTATATGTATGTATATGAGAGATGTGTGTATAAGAGAGATTATATAATGACTGGGGACAACGAATTTGGGGAATTATAGAGTGATTAGGACTGGTTTTGGCTGAGATTAGGGTTTCCAACTCGAATTTTGGGCTCAAAATCTGCTCCGAGAATTACTTCTGCACCTCCAGAATTCGCACTAGCGCGGTCGCGCTCTGTTTGTACTACCCTACAACGCGATCGCGCTGCCCCAAATTATTAATATTATTATTTTTTTTAATAATGAAGATACAAAAAATATACAATAATAATAATATCCAATCACATGGGTTGCCTCCCACGAAGCGCTCGTTTAACGTCATTAGCTTGACTTGCTGCTCAGTCGTTACGTTTCTGCCAAATCCACGGAATCTGTTTCACGAACCACTGGATCACCTGTAAAATAATGTTTCAACCGCTGACCATTTACCTTGAACGCCGAATCAGGTGACTTTTCAAAAATCTCAACGGCTCCATGCGGAAATACGGTTTTAACAGTGAACGGCCCTGACCACCTTGACTTAAGCTTCCCAAGAAAAAGCTTGAGGCGCGAATTAAACAACAAAACCAACTGACCAGGCACAAAGACCTTAGGGATCAACTTCTTATCATGCCACCTCTTCACCTTCTCCTTATAAATCTTGTGGTTCTCATACGCCTGAGATCGAAATTCCTCTAACTCATTCAACTGCAATAACCGTTTGTCACCAGCTGCTCTAATATCAAGATTCAACTTCTTAATCGCCCAAAAAGCTTTATGTTTAACTCCACTGGTAGATGACATGCTTTTCCAAAAACTAACTGATACGGAGACATTCCCAAAGGTGTTTTGTAAGCTGTTCTATAGGCCCAAACAGCTTCATCTAACTTCAAGGACCAATCCTTCCTCGACGGATTCACCACCTTTTCTAGAATTCTCTTGATTTCACGATTAGAAACCTCCGCTTGACCATTTGTCTGGGGATGATATGCTGTAGCAACACGATGTGTCACCCTATACTTCGCCAACAATGCAGTGAATTGACGATTACAAAAGTGAGTCCCCTCATCACTAATAATAGCTCGCGGAGTTCCAAAACGCGTAAAGACCTATTTATGAAGAAAGTTCAGCACCACCTTAGCATCATTGGTTGGTAAGGCCTTCACCTCAACCCACTTAGAGACGTAGTCCACAGCTAGCAAGATGTACTGATTATTACAAGACGAAACAAAGGGTCCCATGAAATCAATACCCCATACATCAAAGATCTCTACCTCAAGGAGCATATTAAGAGGCATCTCATTCCTCCTAGAAATATTACCAACTTTCTGACAGCGATCACATCTCAAAACAAACTGATGAGCATCCTTAAAAACTGTAGGCCAAAAGAAACCTGCCTGAAGAACACGAGCTGCTGTCTTCTCTCCACCATAATGACCTCCATAAACAGTGGAATGGCAATCTCGCAATACACTTTCAATCTCGCTATAAGGAATGCAACGTCGAATAATTTGATCAGCACCCTGTTTGAACAAATACGGCTCGTCCCATCGGTACCACTTCACATCATGTAAGAACTTCTTCCTTTGAGCATAAGTTAAATCAGGAGGGATGATGTCACTAACAAGATAGTTCACAAAATCTGCAAACCATGGCTCTTCCACTTGTACCCCTAAAAGCTGCTCATCCGGAAAAGATTCATTAATCAAAGATTTAGCCTGTGAATTTTTATCATGGTCTTCCAACCTCGAAAGATGATCTGCCACCTGGTTTTCAGTTCCTTTTCTGTCTTTAATCTCCACATCAAATTCCTGAAGCAATAAGACCCATCGAATCAACCTAGGCTTCGAATCCTTCTTTGTCATCAAATATCTGATAGCCGCATGATCTGTGTAGACAATGACTTTCGTGCCAAGTAAATAGGCTCGAAACTTCTCAAATGCATAAACAACAGCCAAAAGCTCTTTTTCCGTGGTGGTGTAGTTCAACTGTGCGTCATTAAGGGTTTTACTAGCATAGTAAACCACATGAAATATTTTCTCCTTTCTCTGACCAAGAACAGCACCAACGGCAAAGTCACTAGCATCACACATTAGCTCGAATGGCTCACTCCAATCTGGTGCAGTAATAACAGGTGTGGTAGTCAACTTCTTCTTCAAAAGCTCGAAAGCATCAAGACAAGCTTCATCAAAATTGAAAGGAACATCTTTCTCCAAAAGATTGCACAAGGGTTTAGAGATCTTCGAAAAATCCTTTATGAACCGACGATAGAACCCCGCATGACCAAGAAAGCTGCGAATGCCTCTAACAGAGATCGGAGGAGGAAGCTTCTCAATAGTGTCAATTTTTGCTTTGTCCACCTCGAGTCCCTTGCTAGAAACCTTGTGCCCAAGAATGATCCCTTCTTGCACCATAAAGTGACATTTTTCCCAATTCAGCAACAGATTAGTCTCCACACATCTCTTCAAAACCAGACCAAGATTATGTAAGCACTCGTCATATGAAGAACCAAATACTGAGAAATCATCCATGAAAACTTCCACATTGATACCAATCATGTCTGAAAAGATAGCCATCATACACCTCTGAAAAGTGGCTGGAGCGCCACACAGTCCGAACGGAACTCGTTTGAATGCAAAGGTGCCAAAGGGACATGTGAATGTAGTCTTCTCTTGATCCTCAGGTGCAATGCAAATCTGATTATATCCAGAATATCCATCAAGAAGACAATAGTACTCGTGGCCTGCCAACCTGTCTAACATCTGATCCACAAACGGAAGAGGAAAGTGGTCTTTTCTCGTGGCTTTGTTCAACTTGCGATAGTCCATGCAAACTCTCCACCCTGTAACGGTACGTGTAGGGATGAGCTCGTTCTTCTCATTAGCAACAACTGTCATACCCCCCTTCTTCGGCACACACTGTACCGGACTCACCCAAGAACTGTCTGAAATAGGGTAGATAATACCAGCATCAAGCCACTTCAAGATTTCCTTCTTCACTACTTCCTTCATAATAGGATTGAGACTACGCTGTTGCTCCACAGTAGGCTTGCAATTCTCCTCTAGCAGAATTTTATGCATGCAATACGAAGGACTGATTCCTTTGATGTCTGCTATAGTCCATCCAATAGCTGTCTTGAACTGTCTCAATATCCTCAAGAGCTTCTCCTCTTCACAATCTGTCAAGTTAGCGGCAATGATAACAGGCAAAGTAGATGCTTCTCCCAAAAAGGCATACCTCAAATGCTCTGGTAGCTGTTTAAGCTCAAGTGTAGGAGCTTCCTCAATAGATGGTTTGAGACAACTTTGTGACTTTTTAAGCTCCTCCAGCCCAAGTGACTCAATTGGCACTTCAAAACTCTTTCTCCACGGAATTGCCCTTAACTGCTGAATTTGCTCTTCTCTTTCTTCATCTTCAACTACAGAATCTCCTAACAAAGCTCTCTCTAATGGATCAGCCAACAGTAACTGATCAAAGTTCAACTTCACTGACGACTCCACCAAGTCCACCTGACAACATTCCTCATCATCTGAAGGTAGCTTCATTGCATTGAAAACATTGAAGGTAACATCCTGATCTTGCACCCGCATCGTAAGCTCCCCCTTCTGAACATCAATCAAGGTACGGCCCGTAGCTAGAAAAGGTCGTCCTAAGATGATAGGAATCTTCTTATCTTCTTCAAAATCAAGAATCACAAAATCTGCTGGAAAGATGAGTTTATCAACCTTGACCAAAACATCCTCGACGATACCCCTCGGGTATGTAATAGAACGATCAGCTAGCTGTAAAGAGATGTTGGTAGGTTTAGGATCTGGAAGACCAAGCTGCATGAAAACTGATAATGGCATGAGATTGATACTAGCACCCAAGTCACACAAACACTTGCTGAAAGACAAATTCCCAATGGTGCACGGAATAGTGAAACTGCCTGGATCCTTTAGCTTTGGTGGTAACTTCTGCTGTAAAACGGCACTGCACTCTTCTGTTAATGCTACTGTATCCAATTCTTCAAGTTTCAACTTCTTTGAGAGAATACCCTTCATAAACCTTGCATAGCTCGGCATCTGCTCCAATGCTTCAGCAAAAGGGATATTGATTTGAAGCTTTTTGAATACCTCCAGAAACTTGCCAAACTGTCTGTCATTCTTCTGCTTCTTCAATCTACCAGGATATGGAGGAGGAGGAAAGATTTTCACGTTCTCTGTAGACTGCTTTGGAGAAACTTCCTTAGCAGAATTTATAGGATTCTCCACCTCGCTAACCAACTGCTCAGCTACTCTATCAGTCTGGACTTGTTCCTTATCTGCAGTAGGTGCCACATGTTGCTCTTGAATTTCTTCTTCTTCAATGGCTGAATTCTGATTACCAGTCACCTTACCCGATCTCAAAGTAACTGATTTGACATGCTCTTTGGTTTCCCTCTTACCTGGATTGGCTTCAGTGTCACTCGGAAGAACTCCAGATGGTCGTTCAAAAGAGCACTAGCTAGCTGCCCGATCTGACTTTCCATGATCTTCATAGATGCCCCCTGACTTTTTACTATCATCCTCAACTCCTCAAGCTCAGCTTTTTCATTAGAAGATTGACCAGCATTCCCCTGAGATTGTTGCTGGAAACCTGGAGGCTGAAACTGTTGTCTGGGCTGGTACTGCTGCTGAAATCCTTGATTGAACTGCCTAGCTCCGAATTGCTGTTGCTGCTGATTACCACCTTGATTGTTACTCCAGCTGAAATTTGGATGGTTGCGGTTATTCGGATGATAGGTGGCTGGAACTGGCTGTTGTGGCCTCTGGAAGTTACTCACAAATTGTGCTGATTCAGAAGATATGGCACATTGAGTTGTATCATGTGCGCCCGCACACAACTCACAAACACTAGCTACCTGCTGAACTCCCATGTTAGCCAAAGAATCGACCTTCATTGACAAGGCCTTCAACTGAGCTGCAATGGCTGTAGCTGTATCAATTTCAAGAACACCTGCTACCTTGCCTTGAGATAACCTCCCTGTAGGATTCTGATATTCATTTGCAGCCATCATCTCGATCAATTCATAAGCTTCTTCATAACTCTTGGCCCACAAAGCTCCACCTGATGCTGCATCTAGCATGGGTCTCGACTGTGCACCCAAACCATTATAAAAACAATTGATTATCATCCAATCAGGCATCCCATGATGTGGACACTTCCTTAGCATCTCCTTATATCTCTCCCAAGCCTCGCATAGAGATTCTCCAGACTGCTGTGAAAACTGAGTGATAGCATTCCTGATAGCTGCTGTCTTCGCCATGGGAAAGAATTTGGTGAGAAATTTCTGTGCAAGATCTTCCCATGTAGTGATAGAACCTGCTGGTAAAGAGTGTAACCAACTCTTCGCCTTGTCCCTCAGAGAGAATGGAAATAGCCTTAACTTAACAGCATCCTCAGACACCCCGTTGGTTCTGAAGGTATCACAGATCTCTATGAAATCTCGAATATGCATGTTGGGATCTTCGGTAGGAGCACCCCCAAACTGAACTGAGTTCTGGACCATCTGTATAGTGCTAGGCTTGATCTCGAAGGTGTTAGCTGCGATTGCTGGTCTGACAATACTCGATGCAATGTCATTGATCTTTGGCTGTGAGAAATCCTTAAGAGCCTTAGTTGCTGCTGCTGCTGGTTCTCCCATATTTTCTACAACTTGAATCACTGGAACTTCTGTTTCTGTTTCTTCTTTATTTTCCAGCTTCTCCTTATTCGCTTGAGAACGCGTTCGCATACACGCTCAAGTACCTGAAAACACAAAACAACGCAAAAACTATTAGTAACCGATCCGAGTCAATGAACTTTAACGACCACTGATGTCAAGTACATAAACTATAACAAATCCCCGGCAGCGGCGCCAAAAACTTGTTAGCACAAAATCACGCAAGCGCACGTGTTCACAAGTAATATAGAATGAAGTAGAGTTCGTTCCCACAGAGATTGTATAATTTAGTTCTTGTACCTAAGCATCAATGTATGATTATCGTTCAATGCTAAGACAATAGACAAATTGGTTTTGATATTCTAAAATTAACTAATAAGAATTAATTGACAACTAAATTAATTAACTAAGTGATTTCAAATTACTTATGAGATGGAAAACATGGGATCCTAACTTCAATACAAACTTCCTTTAGAAATCATGCCCTTTTATCAACACATGTGGTGGTTACGATAACTAATCGGACAACACGAAATAAGTATACGCTACCTTTCAGTACACGCACACCAATCTACACAATATCCACAAAAGATAGAAATCATGCAGGCACCAATTATGCTTAGACCCTATATGTCTATAGAATTTGAAAACATAATGGTTGAAGATCAAGTATCCATAAGATTACATAAGGTAGTATGAGACGGTTAGAAACACACCACAAACATGAATAACATTCATGGACTTATGCTAGCATGGCAAGTTCCAAATCAAAAGATTCACTGTCGCTTCACTTAAGATTAACAAGATAGATGTTAGCTACGCATCTATATGAATTAAATACAACCATGCAAGGATATCGTAAATTCACCACATATATATCAAGTTAGGCAATCAACATCTAAATTCCATAAGTAAATCAGTTAGGACCCCATGACGGCGATTAGTTCATAATCGAACCATTCGTCATCATGGGGTTTGATGAAAACATGATAAAGATGAAGAGAATAATAATGAATAAACCAATGTTAACAAAGTTATGGAACAAAGTTGAGTAATGATCAAGCATCCAAAAGATACGCCTAGTAAGAATACAAGAAAACTATGTCTAGATCTTCTTGTTGTCACGATCCTCGCCTTGGCTTCTCAATCTCGTGCTAGAAAGTGTGTATGTAATGTGAAGTGATCTGATCTCTGGTGTTGGTGTGTGTAAATCTGACCCCCAAGCATGTGTATTTATAGCTCAATATTGCCTCTTCTTCAAACAATTGCCATTCTTGAGTAGGAATTGAATTTGACAATTTCCATCTTTAAATATGATATAGATTGCAACTTCCCTTGTCAAATAAAGCTTCTGGACTATTCCCACCATCCAAGAATATTTCCATGTCGAATAGGAAAAGAAAACGGCAACATGCCTCTTTGAAATCAGATTTGGAACAAGTTCTGGCGGCCCAGTTTTCCATTGGCGCGGTCGCGCTCTTCTCCTATGCTTTTACAGCGCGGTCGCGCTCCACCAAATCTGTCAACCTTGCCTAGCGCGGTCGCGCTCTCCTCCAATGCAAACATAGCGCGGTCGCGCTCCTCTAATGCTGTCTCTGCAGAAATTGAGTTAGAAACTAATTCTTCGTGCGCCGTTTTTACACCACAACCACTTCTGTTCCAAAAGCTACAAAACACCATACTCCCTGCGAAAAACCTAATTCCTGCACAAACTCCACAAAACACATTAAACCACACAAATACTCGAGGATTCAGCAATCAATTCAAGCCAAAATAGAACGATCCAAATGGATAAAAATCCACTTATCAGGCCTTGAGCACAATTTGCTCAGTATTAGTCAATTCTGTGACAAAGGTTATGAAGTTCATTTCAACAAGAAGAATTGTCTAATATCACACAAGAGAAATGAAAGGCCACAGTTGACTGGAGTAAGAAAAGGAAACTTGTACATAGCCAATATGAACTCTGGAAGCACAGAAGAAATTAGATGTTTTTATTCAAAGGCATCCACTGATGAAAGTTGGTTATGGCACAAGAGACTTTCTCACCTAAACTTCAAAACAATGAATTCTCTAGTGAAAAGAGAGTTGGTGAGAGGTTTACCTTCGATTGAATTTACACAGGAAGGTCTATGTGATGCTTGTCAAAAAGGGAAGTTGAAAAGGGCAACTCACAGGAGCACTAACATATCATCAATAACTGAACCATTACAACTACTCCATATGGATTTGTTTGGTCCAGTTAGTGTGATGTCCATGTCAAGAAAAAGATATGCTCTAGTGATTGTTGATGATTTCTCAAAATTCACATGGGTACTATTTCTGAACTCAAAAGATGAAACTCCACAACTGGTAGTTGATCACATTAAGTTAATTGAGCTAGATTCTAATCGTCCAGTAAGAGCTATAAGGTCAGACAACGGAACTGAATTCAAGAATGTAGTTCTGAATGACTTTTGCACTGAAAAGGGTATAACTAGACAGTACTCAGCTCCCAGAACTCCTCAACAAAATGGGGTAGTTGAAAGAAAGAATAGAACCTTGATTGAAGCTGCACGTACTATGCTAAGTGAATCAAGGCTTCCATTGAGCTTTTGGGCTGAAGCTGTCAACACTGCATGCTATACCCAGAATCGAACACTTATCAATAAAGACTTAATGAAGACACCATATGAAGCTCTACATGACAAGAAACCAACTCACAAGTACTTCCATGTATTTGGGACAAAATGCTTTGTGCTGAAAGAAGGAGATGATCAAGGTGGTAAATTTGAAGAAAAAGCACATGAAGCAATATTTATTGGTTATACTAGAAGAGCCTACAAGGTGTATCTTATTGATCAACAGAAAACTATGGAAAGTGTCAATGTTACATTTGATGACACAAAACTCCCAAATATCCAAAATGAAGATCCATCTGAAAAGCTTAAGTTTGATAATATGTCAGACTCAGATTCAGATGATGACAATCAACCTGACGTTGTTGCTGATAATAATAATCCAAATGTTGGTGGTAATGATCAAGGTGATGCTGGTGAAAACAATGATAACTTTCAAGACACCACTGATACTCTTGAACCATCAACAAGTCAAACTGGCAACAACTCAGGGGGAGATAATGAAGGGTCAACAAGTCATACTCAACATCATACTGAAGATCAAGGCGAATCATCAAGATCAATTCTTCCCAGACAAACTGTTTGGAATAGAGCTCATCCTTTTGAGCTGATTCTTGGTGATCCAGATGTTGGTGTGAAAACAAGAAGAGCTTATCAGAATCAATGTAATTATTCTGGGTTCCTGTCTGTCATGGAACCTAAGAAAGTAGAAGAAGCTCTATCTGATCCTGATTGGGTGATTGCTATGCAAGATGAACTCAATCAATTTAAGCAACTAGAAGTATGGAAGCTGGTACCCAGACCTAAAGATGGAAAAGTGGTGGACACAAGATGGGTATTCAGAAACAAACTAGATGAAGATGGCACTGTGATAAGAAACAAAGCAAGACTGGTAGCTAAAGGTTATTCTCAAGCTGAAGGCATTGATTATGACGAGACCTATGCTCCAGTGGAAAGACTTGAGGCCATCAGAATATTCTTGGCATATGCATCCTATTCAAGATTCAAAGTTTATCAAATGGATGTCAAGAGTGCTTTTCTGAATGGTAAGCTAGATGAAGAAGTGTATGTAGAACAGCCTCCTGGTTTTGAAGATCAAGATCATCTGGACTATGTCTACTTCCCGGCAGCGGCGCCAAAAACTTGATGTGGCAGAAATGATACAATTAAAATCGCAAGCGCACGATCATCGTTTTAGTATTTAAGATTCGATCCACAGGGAATAATTTTAATCACTATCCTTAAATTTTAATTTAGGCGAATTAGAACAATTTTGGATTTTGGAAATTTTTGATTTTAACCAAGTAATTCCTAATTCTAATTTATCAAAATTAGTAGAAAGTCTAAATTATTTTTAAAATTAATCTAAAAATTATTTTAAAAATTTCTAAATTTGAATTAACATTAATTTTATTCTAAAACTCTATGATAATTAATTAATGATTAAAATTATTTTAACAATTATAAAAAACAGAAATTTAAAATTTAACTAATTTACTTACAAAATTCTAACAAAAAAATTCAGAACCAGCAAACCAACTCGAAAAAAAATAGGATTCTGTAACACAACAACGATTCGACTCAGCAACTCAGTTAATTCAAAAAGCAACTTCAACCCAACTAAACACAAATACATTCGAAAACAAACTTAGTAGTAACTCGACTCGGCCCAGTTACAGGACTCGGAAACGCAGAAGACTTGGCAAAGAAAACAAAAAAAAACATACTCAGTACTCAGACTCGAAAACAACACTCAACATTAGTGATTCGGCAACAGTAAATACGAAGCAAAAACAGTAAACAAGGCTAAGAAATCACAGCAAACACAACCTAGGTTCATAACAAAACTTAGAATCGACACAGACTTGATATTACGATTCACTATTTAGAAACTCGACTCACAGACACAGGCAAAACCAGGAGACAATCGCAAAACCATAGATTCGAACAAAACGCAGAAAAGAGAAACAAAATTAAACTCAAAACCAGAATTTAAACTCGACGAAACAGAACACTGCAAAACAGAAACGCAACAGCAAAACTCTCTTGAATCAGTGACATAAACTCAGACTGCGATTCGGCTGAAAAACTACTCGACTAAGCAAAGGAAAACAAACAATCCGTAATGACTTGACTCAACAATAAACTCAAAACACAACAAATAAGAAAACTCGATCAAAACGCAGCTAAACAAACTCACAAAACAGCGCAAAACTCAGCACTAAACGTTTACAATACAACTCGGACAAATAGAAACCACAACTCGAAAACTGTAATTAACGAATTCAAAACAGAATAAAAACCACCCATTAACGAATTAAAAACTCTGTTTAAGGTTTAAAACGAAGATGAAGGAGGAGAGGGAGTGTGGCTGGGGTTTTTAACGTGTGCAGTGAGAGGAGGGGTTGTGGTGAAAACAAGGAATCAAGAGGAGAGAAAGGGGTGTGTTTGTGGTTCGGTTTTTCGAGAACAAAGAAGCATAGATGGGTTTATGTTTTCGTGAATTTGCAGCTTGAAGAACGGTGTTACTGATTTTGTGGGAGAGAGAGAAGAGAAGGGAATTTGTGTTGGACTACCAGTGAATCGGAAAAGGGAAAAGGGACTGTCTCTGTTAATCGAGAAACAAGAATGAAAGGAAAGAGGTGGTTTTTTATGTTTTAATGAAAATGGGGTTAAAATAAAACTGAGGTTTAAGTTGTTGTGTCTAAAACAGGAGACTGAATTAATACAATTACAACAGAAATTAAAATATATGTATTACGAATTACCAAAAATAAAGACAAAAAGTAAAATAAAATGCTGGAAAAATATGAACTGAAAATTTACAACTTAATTTATGAGTGTACTAATACTAGGGGGTTCTAATCCTAATTCTAAGTTAGTTTACAAGAGAGAAAGATGAATCTATTTATAGGAAATAGATTGAGATTTTTGGTTGGTGTGGATTAATCCCCACCATTCATTTTTGTTTGGTGGGATTAAATCCTAGCTCTCCATTTTTTATTTTTATTTTTTTTTTCTTTTTAGTTTTTAAATAAAAATTCAGCTTTTGCACCAAACTCCCTCTTCTTTCCTTTTCTTCTATTTTGGTCCTTCTTCTTCTTCTTTTTCTCTTCTTTGACCTTTATTTCTTTATTTTGCAATTTCTTCAATTTTTCTTGAATTTCCTGAAATACAACAAAATAATTTATTAAAATACGAACACAAGCAATAAATAGGTAATAAAAATATGCAAAATTATGCACTTATCAAATGCCCCCATACCTATCTTTTGCTCGTCCTCGAGTAAAACAAAAAGAAAATCTAGATAAAAAGTCCTATACTCCTTTTCGTAGGTGTGACGGGTAATTTTAGGTTTACCAACCCGTTAAACCCATAGACGATCTCTACAGGAGGAGTGTTGTCTCCTAAGGGTTTACAGAAGATATGCCCATAAAATCTTTGAGATAAGTCAGCAAATATCCAACTTTCCTCTTTCACTCTAGCTTTCATTGGTGTCAACAAAACAATTTTGTAGGAAAATACATGCCTTAAAGATTATTCTAATAATAGCCAAGTTATAGGTTCCCACAATCCACATGATTAGACTAAAAATTTACAAAAAATCCCAAGGTGTGTAGTGAATTTAAGGCCTATGATGGATTAACTGCATACGAACATTTTCTCTTTTTCAACCAATATTGAACTGACCCAATCTCTATCAAAACAAGTATCTAGCCAAACTTCACGTTCTTAGTAGTTAGACCGACCGTGCAATGGTTGAGGTCCCAAAAGACTTATGCATCAATACCCATTTAGCGAGTTTTAGGTCAACAATCCTAGACCACAAAGGACCTTAGGTTGCTAGGCACAAAGTCCCCTCGGACTTACTTACTCGGGTTATCAATGAGCCCAACCTAGCCGATATCCCTACTAAGAATTTATTATTACAAAATTACACTAGCACTCAACAATTACAAACATTTATTGACTCTTTTTCTTTTCTTTTTTCTTTTCTTTTTTCTTTTCTTTTTTTTTTTATTATTTTTTTTCTTTTTGACACTATAGGAACCAAATTTCGCAAAGGTTTGATTCGACATTGTTCTAACATGTGGGTTCTCTCTCAGGTATCGAATAACATTCCTATACAATTTTTCCATCAAAAGTCTTGTGCAAATGTGTCGTCTTGGTCTTTTAAGCAAAAATTTGTTCGACACAAGTTTCATGAGGAAAAACCTTACCTGACTACGTTCAAATTATCTAAAGGCATTATACATATAATTTTCGAAAAATAGTCAACACCAACTATTTCTAAAAATTAAAGAGTGGGAAGGACAACTATGCTTAAAATATCTCTATTTTTGGATTTTTAAATTTTTTTGGATTTTTCAATTTTTATGTATTTACACTAAAACCCTCCCCCATACCTAAATCATGCATTGTCCTCAATGTATGCAAAATGAACGAGAATAAAATAGAGAGGAAGAAATACCTGATAAGGGATGACGGAGAATGACAAACTGCTGAAAAAGTATGAAAGAAAACAACTCACACATGCACACAATGTAACTCCCCCATACCTACATTCTACTATGGGAGGTACAAAACAAATATTTATTAACCAATACCTGCTCTCGGAAAAACAATTTTTGTTACACAACCAACATATTTCAGAAACTTACCCACAAAAATAACATAGACCACTCGAACGATCTGATTAGGCGCAAGAATAAAACTCATATTCCTAACTTCATCCATAGACCACAAAGATGCTTCTTTTTGTTGTTTAAGCAAATTAATTACGATAAAATGTTGGTCATGAATATCATGAGTTTCGATGAAAGATGGAGCACGAGTGGAAAATGAAGAAATAGAAACGGGTGGGGGTGGCTCTTCGAAAAATGTTTTACCAACAGAATTAGGATCACAAGAACTATCCTGATGTTGGGTTTCCCATTTGGAACAAATATTCATCATCTCTCCAAACATCTCTTCCGAGGTCAAATCCTTAAAAGATTCGTGAAGCTCTCGATTGGTCTCGTAATGCAATTGAAAATCTTGTTTAAGAAGAGACTCAATCTCATGATCGTCCAAATTTGACCTTGAAACAACCTCCTTAACTAGATCAGCTCCTATTGGTTGAGTATGAAGTTCTTTGGGTTTTTCGGGAAGAGGTTTGGAAGATGAAATGAAAAGTTCACTAGAAGAAGATGATGGTTGTCTAGGTGAAGCCACAAACTCAGAATCATCGGGATTCTTTGTTTGACCTAGAGAATGAAAGATGTCAGCATCAGAATCTTCTTCGTGTGAATCACCACCGAAAGGAGTGTCAACTTGAAAATTAGACCTAGGAGAAACGATATCATCGAAAGTAGCAATAGGTCTTTGAGTGATAAGAAATTCAGGGTTGACCTCGGGTGGTTTCGGGGTGGTTATCGTCTCACACTCACACATGGTGGCTAATTGATTCATTTGAAATTCTAACTTAAATAAGGTTTGAGCATTAGAGTTCAAAATTTGCCTATCAGAAGTTATGGTTTGCATGAAGTTTGCTTGAGAAATCAATAAAGCCTCGATACTCTTTTCTAAGGTGTCAAGTTGACTCGGAATTTGATAAGAGTTCGGTTCTTGAAAATGTGGAGGCGGAGTTTGATAGCTATGACTTTGGTTCCATGAGAGATCGGGATAATCTCTCCAACCGAAATTAGAAGACGATGTAAAATGGTCATTTTGAGAGGTTGGTTGAAACATGGCGTTGGCATGTTGAAAATCGAGACTCGGAGAGTTGAAATTTGGGTGCCAAGATGTGTGTGAATGACCACTAAGGGTTTCTAAGGCTTCGAGTCGTCTAGTGAAAGCATCTAATTCAGAGTCGATTGCAATATCGTTTTCACTATACTGCAGATCATTAAAAGTAGACGACGCGTTATATACACTAGGTTCCCTAGTTGACTCATACCACATCGTATTATCCGCTAACTCCTCGTCAAAATCCCAACCTTGGTAATAACGATCCCTAAATGCTACGTACATGGTAAAGATTGATCAATGATAAAACCACGTAGCAAATAAGTGCGAAAATGCAACACACAAAATAAATAGTGAAAAATCAAAAGAAAAATCTAACCTATGTTCCCTAAATAAAATGACTAGACATTGCTCACATAACGTTAAGACACACTAAAAATAATCCGTAAATTAAGAATTATTCAGACCGATTCGGCCAGATTAGAGCAGGCATTGCCAAGAGGCCAAACTCGTCACTTAGACACCGAATCTTAACAGCCAGGCGAACCTTAGACACTGAAGGTCGTGAATAAGTCTTAATTACGTTTA
Organism: Saposhnikovia divaricata; assembly: GCA_036435485.1. Classification (NCBI taxonomy): domain Eukaryota; kingdom Viridiplantae; phylum Streptophyta; class Magnoliopsida; order Apiales; family Apiaceae; genus Saposhnikovia; species Saposhnikovia divaricata. The sequence goes on along the minus strand of CM071599.1, from coordinate 19,086,147 downwards.
TTTGATGCAACAAACAACGAGATATATACAAAAACGATAAACAATTATGGATGCTTACACTACGTGTCCTAAAAAAAAAAGAATTTAACGTACCTCGGGGTCCTCCAGCGATCACCACAATTATAAGATACGAAAAATTAAAAACAAGAAAATAAAAATCTAAATGATGTGCCCTAAGTGATTAAATGCATGATGCAACAATTATGTATTTACAAATAATAATTTTTTGGATTTTTCAATTTTCAATTTTTTTGTGATTTTTGATTTTTTTGATTTTTTTGTGATTTTCTAAAAATAAAAATGCGAAAAGAGTGAGATACGGGTTACCGAAGCACGCTTTCCAAAAATTCCGATTAATTCCAAGCTCCGTGAGAAGATTCCCGTAATTCCAAACTTTCCTAAAAAAAATGAGATAAAAAATGAGACAAGTAAAACTAATCCGAAAAATTAAAAATCAAGGTGCGACAAATAATTGTTCCCCGGCAGCGGCGCCAAAAACTTGAAGTGGCAGAAATGATACAATTAAAATCGCAAGCGCACGATCATCGTTTTAGTATTTAAGATTCGATCCACAGGGAATAATTTTAATCACTATCCTTAAATTTTAATTTAGGCGAATTAGAACAATTTTGGATTTTGGAAATTTTTGATTTTAACCAAGTAATTCCTAATTCTAATTTATCAAAATTAGTAGAAAGTCTAAATTATTTTTAAAATTAATCTAAAAATTATTTTAAAAATTTCTAAATTTGAATTAACATTAATTTTATTCTAAAACTCTATGATAATTAATTAATGATTAAAATTATTTTAACAATTATAAAAAACAGAAATTTAAAATTTAACTAATTTACTTACAAAATTCTAACAAAAAAAATTCAGAACCAGCAAACCAACTCGAAAAAAACAGGATTCTGTAACACAACAACGATTCGACTCAGCAACTCAGTTAATTCAAAAAGCAACTTCAACCCAACTAAACACAAATACATTCGAAAACAAACTTAGTAGTAACTCGACTCGGCCCAGTTACAGGACTCGGAAACGCAGAAGACTTGGCAAAGAAAACAAAAAAAAAACATACTCAGTACTCAGACTCGAAAACAACACTCAACATTAGTGATTCGGCAACAGTAAATACGAAGCAAAAACAGTAAACAAGGCTAAGAAATCACAGCAAACACAACCTAGGTTCATAACAAAACTTAGAATCGACACAGACTTGATATTACGATTCACTATTTAGAAACTCGACTCACAGACACAGGCAAAACCAGGAGACAATCGCAAAACCATAGATTCGAACAAAACGCAGAAAAGAGAAACAAAATTAAACTCAAAACCAGAATTTAAACTCGACGAAACAGAACACTGCAAAACAGAAACGCAACAGCAAAACTCTCTTGAATCAGTGACATAAACTCAGACTGCGATTCGGCTGAAAAACTACTCGACTAAGCAAAGGAAAACAAACAATCCGTAATGACTTGACTCAACAATAAACTCAAAACACAACAAATAAGAAAACTCGATCAAAACGCAGCTAAACAAACTCACAAAACAGCGCAAAACTCAGCACTAAACGTTTACAATACAACTCGGACAAATAGAAACCACAACTCGAAAACTGTAATTAACGAATTCAAAACAGAATAAAAACCACCCATTAACGAATTAAAAACTCTGTTTAAGGTTTAAAACGAAGATGAAGGAGGAGAGGGAGTGTGGCTGGGGTTTTTAACGTGTGCAGTGAGAGGAGGGGTTGTGGTGAAAACAAGGAATCAAGAGGAGAGAAAGGGGTGTGTTTGTGGTTCGGTTTTTCGAGAACAAAGAAGCATAGATGGGTTTATGTTTTCGTGAATTTGCAGCTTGAAGAACGGTGTTACTGATTTTGTGGGAGAGAGAGAAGAGAAGGGAATTTGTGTTGGACTACCAGTGAATCGGAAAAGGGAAAAGGGACTGTCTCTGTTAATCGAGAAACAAGAATGAAAGGAAAGAGGTGGTTTTTTATGTTTTAATGAAAATGGGGTTAAAATAAAACTGAGGTTTAAGTTGTTGTGTCTAAAACAGGAGACTGAATTAATACAATTACAACAGAAATTAAAATATATGTATTACGAATTACCAAAAATAAAGACAAAAAGTAAAATAAAATGCTGGAAAAATATGAACTGAAAATTTACAACTTAATTTATGAGTGTACTAATACTAGGGGGTTCTAATCCTAATTCTAAGTTAGTTTACAAGAGAGAAAGATGAATCTATTTATAGGAAATAGATTGAGATTTGTGGTTGGTGTGGATTAATCCCCACCATTCATTTTTGTTTGGTGGGATTAAATCCTAGCTCTCCATTTTTTATTTTTATTTTTTTTTTCTTTTTAGTTTTTAAATAAAAATTCAGCTTTTGCACCAAACTCCCTCTTCTTTCCTTTTCTTCTATTTTGGTCCTTCTTCTTCTTCTTTTTCTCTTCTTTGACCTTTATTTCTTTATTTTGCAATTTCTTCAATTTTTCTTGAATTTCCTGAAATACAACAAAATAATTTATTAAAATACGAACACAAGCAATAAATAGGTAATAAAAATATGCAAAATTATGCACTTATCACATATGCATCCTATTCAAGATTCAAAGTTTATCAAATGGATGTCAAGAGTGCTTTTCTGAATGGTAAGCTAGATGAAGAAGTGTATGTAGAACAGCCTCCTGGTTTTGAAGATCAAGATCATCTAGACTATGTCTACTTCCTTTACAAAGCTATCTATGGTCTTAAGCAAGCCCCAAGAAAATGGTATGACACTCTCTCTGAATTTCTATTAGAAAATGGTTTTATTAGAGGTGTCGTAGACAAAACTCTCTTCACTAAAAGACATAAGAATGATATAATACTAGTCCAAGTCTATGTGGACGATATTATATTTGGGTCTACTAATGAGCTTATGTGCAAGAAGTTTTCTAAGTAAATGCAGGGTAGGTTTGAAATGAGCATGATGGGAGAACTAAAATTCTTTCTTGGATTACAAATAAGTCAGAGACAAGATGGAATATTTATTTGTCAATCCAAGTACATTAAGGAGCTCCTCAAGAAATATCACATGGAGGAGTGCTCATCAGCAAAGACACCATCAACTATAGCTGTCAAAATTGGTTTATGTGAAAGTTCTGCTAAGGTAGATATCACAGGCTATAGAGGTATGATTGGCTCATTGCTTTACCTAACTGCTAGTAGACCAGATATAATGTTTGCCACATGCTTGTGTGCAAGGTTCCAAGCGAACCCTATAGAAATCCATCTCACTGTTGTTAAAAGAATCTTAAGATATCTAAAGGGTACGCCTAATTTAGGCATCTGGTACCCTAATGAAACTGGTTTTACATTAATTGGATATACAGATTCTGACTATGCAGGAAGTGTTGTAGACAGGAAAAGTACATCTAGGAGTTGTTAATACCTAGGTGGAAGATTGGTATCCTGGTTCAGTAAGAAACAGCAAACAGTTTCCAACTCTACAACCGAAGCTGAATATATAGCTGCTGGAAGCTGTTGTGCTCAGATCTTATGGATAAGGAATCAATTAATGGACTATGGCATTGTATTGGAAAATATTCCTATTTTATGTGATAATACAAGTGCCATAGCAATCGCAAGCAATCCTGTGCAGCACTCAAGGACAAAGCACATTGACATAAGGTATCATTTTATAAGAGAACATGTAATGAATGGTACAGTGGAACTACTATTTGTAGGCTCTGGAGATCAAACTGCAGATATTTTTACTAAGTCGCTTAATGAATCCTCATTCACTAGAATTGTTAGTGAATTGGGTATGTTAAACAGTCCTAGTAATTAATACTGTTAATATCTGAAATTTGATCTTTAATAATTTTGCAAGTGATTATTCTGTGAATATTTGTTGTTTGAAATCACTTGTATAATTATTTTACCATCTGATTTTCTTGCTTGTTTAATTATTTTTCACTTTGTTTATTCATATTATTTAATACTTCATACTTCTGTATTTTTAGAATATTTGTAGATATTTATTTCTATTTTATTAATTAATTTATCATATGTTTTGTAATGTTTGTCCTGTTAATATTGCTTTGTTTACGTTAATAGGTTAGCATATGGTATGTATAATTATTTTTATTATTTGTTTAATTTTATATAATATTTTTATTATTTTTATAAGTTAGTTGTATATTTTAATAGTATTTTTAATGTTTATTTAAAGTTAATATGACTTAAAATTAGGAAAAGCAGTCAATATGACTTAATTTAAAATCGGTATGACTTAAACAGGTTAAGTCTTACCGAGTTTTTAAATCTAAGTCATATTCGCTAGTCAGTATAAATTAAGTCGTAATCACGTGTATTTAGTTAAGTCTTAATTAATTATTCTTAGGTCTTGTCTGTTTTTAAGTTAAGTCTTTTTAGTTTTAAATTTAAGTCTTATTCGTCTGTATGTAATTTTAAGTCTTAATTAGTTTAAGTCTTAATCAAGTCTTGTTTTTTTTAATTAAGTTATATTCGAGTATAATATATATATATATATATATCAGTTATGTCTTAATGTGGTTAAGTCTTATTTAGTTTTAGATAACTTTTTAAGTCTTATTCTACAGGTTAGTATATATATTCAGTAGTTAGAATGTTAAGTCATATTCTCATTTTAAGTTATACTCTCAAGTTAAGTCTTAGAGTACACACAGATATACATACGATACATACACACACTAAGTCGAATTCATGCCGGATTTTCACTCGAATATAACTGAAATCAAGCTCTAAACTCGTTTAATCGATTTCTTGTTTGATTATCATCAGTTTGATTGCTTAAAATCGAGTTTTGGTTCTGTTTTTAAGAGTTTTTATTTTCGAAAAACGATTTCAAGATCTGTTTTTCTGGAAATCTGAGTTCGATTCTTGCAAAACTAAAATTATACGTGTGTTTGTGTGTATACAAGGATCATTGTGTGAATTTTTCAGAATTTTTGAAGAACTTTTAATTATTTCGAATTTTTAATTAATTATTAATTCGAAAAATTAATTTTTAAATTAAAAAATTGTAAAATCTGAAATTTTCAAGGAAATTAAATCTTGATTAAAATGGCTGATCGATTTGAAATTATTAAACATAATTTAATCGGTTATTTTGATCCAGAAAAATGTTCAGTTGAACGTTTTCGACCGTGAATTCGGTTTTTAAATGAAAATTCACTGGTTCGCAATGCTTTGAGATTGGATGCTCCATTAAAGATTGAACCTTTGCGAATCATGTGTACTACTGCTGTCGTTTCTAATGATAACAGATCATTTGTCTTCTCTGTAGGAGACAATCAGTACACAGTGAATGAAAATACAATAAATACGGTCTTAAATTTTCCAATTGATAATTTCGAAGAATTACCATCAGATCAAGAATTGATAAATTTTTTGAATGGTGTATTCTATCAAGACAGTCCTGATCAAACTGTATGGAATAAAAAGAACTTCGTTCAGGAATGGGATTATCTGTTTGACACACTAGGTAGAGTCTTTGCCAATACTACTAAAGGGAACTTCGGGGTATTACCATCTTTCTTGCAGCATATTGGATATGCAGTTGCACACAACCGAAGAATTAATATTGGCAGACTTCTGTGTGTTCCAATGGTTAGAAGAATCATTAATGCAAAGAAGAATTTTGATAATGGACATAAAGTATCATGTTATTATCCAAGATTCTTGTCATTGATTTTTAATCATCTTGTGGAACTAGAAAACCAAGCCCAATTTCTGAATGGAGAGTCACTGGCGTCAGGTAAACCTACTACCAGATTGTTCACTGAGTACAGCAACAAGCCTAAATTCACAAACATACCTGTAGTTGTCACCCAATACATGTCAAACTATATACAACTACCTGTTATTGAACCTGTACCAGAACCTGAACAACCAGAACAAAACCCTGAACCACCAGTGGAAAACATGCTTGTTGATAATGAAAATCAAGGCAATCAACAAGTTGAACCTGCTCAGCAAATTGTTCATCAGCCAGCTGCACTTGCTGTTGAACATCCAGTGCAAGAAACTGCATCTGTCCCTGAACCTGAATCAGATCAACCCATCTTATCAGAGACCGTTGTGGAATCAGCTGACCAGGTATTGCCTTCTGTTCCTCAAACTACTAATTCTCAATCTATTTCTGGAACCCAAGTGGTTGGTAGGTCTGACCAAGGGGTTGTAATACCACCACCTCTAACCAAGGTCGTAGAGCCAAACACTCAACCAACAAAACTTATATCTTTTCACTCCAGAAAGAAATTGCAAGTCAAAAGAAGTCGAATCAGTAGTGGTAGTATGAGTGAACCCACAGCTCTGCCTCTAGAAAAGAAAAGTAGAACTCAAACTGAGGCAACTGTAAGCCCGTCTGTATCCTCCCAACAGGATATGGAAATTGATATGGTCGTTACACAGTTACTAGAATCATCTTCTCAACAGGATGATTCTATTGAAATTCGCCATAGGGCCGTGGCACCTTGTAGTGAGTCAAGCACACCTCCCCTATTACTCACAATGGGGGAAGACATACCTTTAAATGAGTCTCAGGACACACCGCAAGGAGAGCACGTAGAAAATGTGACAGTGCCTACCATAGTTACGGTAGAAGAGTCTTCACAGGCTTTAGAGGGAAATCTTGGTTCTCAGCCAACTTTAATAGAACCATCATCTCCCCTCCCAGGACAAACACTCCTGGCTCCCACAAGGGATTTTCCACTCGCAGTTTCGACTGGAGAAGGTGGAAGGCAACTTGATCAATCTACTACTGAAGCAATTCAGTCAACAATTTCAAATGTTCAATTAGATATGATTAAGGACAGGGATTTGCGAACTCCCATTGCACCACCACTGACCTTCCCAGAGGAGGCTAGGGTGATTTTACATGCAGGTACAAATCTGGAAGCAGCTAAGGAATCTGAGAGGAGTGATGTAAGGAATACCATAAAATTGAGTGAAACACATGCACTTCAGGTGAGTGGATCTCAAAGTGAACATCAGGTGAGCGCACACACTGACAAATACACTCTCTCATTATTAGAAAAGATAACTGCTTTAGAGAAAGAACTTGAAGTCAGCAAGGCTGAAACAGAAATCCTTAGAGCACAAGTGGGTGAGCGATCTTCTTTATCCACCTCTGTCAACAGTCAGCTTGCTGTAATCAAGAAGGACATTAACTACTTAAAGACATCTTTCACCAAGAAGATAGAATCTCTCGAACTCTCTCATGAAAAGGCACTTGATGACTCTGGAGATATTACTGTTGCTCAAGACATGTTAATTTCTGAGATTTCATTGAAAGTTGATAATCTACAGTCAGAGGTACAGCACAATCAGGAATCTACTGATTCTCGTCTGGACCAGATCGAAAAGCAAAATGCACACCAGGCTAAAGGGTTAAGACATTTGTTTAATCTTGTAAGTCAAAGTCGCAAACCTACGAATGAAGAAATTGAATTCTTTACAAGCAAGGTTGGTGATGATGATGAACAAGATCCTGAAGCTGGGGCAACTGATAAATCTGTAGAAGATTCCTCAACTAAGGGGGAGAAATCAAAGGGGTCACAAGATAAAACTAAAGAAAGAGAGGGAGGAGAAGGAAAATCTGGTAAATCTGACCAAGGTGAAGATAAGAGGAAGAAAGTAGTTGAAGAAACTGAAGAAGAAATTCAAGACAAGAACACAGGTTATTATTACACGGGTGAACCGGATAACTTCGATGTTTTTGCTGATCTTGAATTCCTTGATCAAGGTGAAGAACTTCCTGAACCTGATCTTAGTCACTGGGAAGATGAAGGACCAGTGATATCTGAATTTGAAGCTCAACAAGCTGAGAAAGAATCTGAAGAATTATTTGCTCAAAGGGAAGCTAATTTGCAAATGAGAGAAGAAAAACTTAAAAAATCTTTAGAGCAAATTGCACGAAATGAAGAACTTCAGAAAGCTGAACAGCAAGCATTACAACGACTACATGCTATAAATGTTGAGAAGAGAAAAACATATATCAGACTAAAGAGCGGTGACAAATGGGAACGTGCTCAAAGAGCAATTGATTCACCTCAGAGTTCTGATTATGAAGATCGTCGTCTTGGACAAATTCTCGAGGAATTCAAACTGGCAAATCCAATTCATGAAATGTATATAAAGGCCTTACAGGTAGAAGTCATCAGGATAACTACTGCATTTGAACCCAAATCTGATGAACTAGTAATATTTGTAGATTGTCATAAAGTTGGAACTTTCAGAGTTTCTATTCAGTTCTTTTATGACAGATCACTGACAGAGATATGGGTACTTAGGCCTAAGGTAAGAACATCTTCTGAGCTAGGTGTGTTGTTACATGAGAAGTTCAAAGAATTTGCTGAAAGAGCTGGACCAGAAGTGATTAAGGAACCTCCACAAGTAAAATTTCTTAAGGGAGAGGTACTTCACTCAATCAATCTTCAGACAGATGAGTTATACGAACATCATGCAAAGCACTTGGTATATGCTGAATATGCTCTCAGAAATCATGGATTCTTGACTGAAGAAAAGGTAATAGCTGCAGATCACATTCGTTCCTATGCACAAACGAACATAAAAGATTACAAAAAATTTCAAGGTGAACTGAGAAAGAAGCTTGGAATTCATTTAGTCTTACCTCAAGGATTGTCATCAAGAAGAGAACGTCTTGTTGATTCCGATCTACACATGAAACTTCAAGTCACAGATGAGCCAGGAGAAGGAGAATTCAGAAGGGAAGACAACTGAAGAAAAAGAATTGCTCTACATATTATATCTTTAGAGCCTAGATAAATCTTGATAGGAATTTGTATCATATGATCAGTCTAGAGGATCATCTATCTTGTATTTATCTTTCATGTTTGAATCTGGAAAATGTTAAATATAAACCAGAACTTTTTTTCATATTTACTTAGTATTTAAAGTTTTATCTTTAATTTGGTTAAGTTGGATTAGTTGAGGTATCCTCTAGGAATTTGCTTGTTATTGTCTAACAAACAAATAGGGGGAGATTGAAAGGCATATGACTCAGCCTATTTGTAGTTAGAGGATCCTAATCAACTTAAACCAAATTGTAATAAGTAAATATACATATGAACTGTCACAGGAATCTCAAGAAGTATTATCTGTCAGAAGAAAGAAGAAAAGTCAAACTATAGTTTTGATGTCATACACTGGAAGACGATTCAGTTATCTGATCAAGCCCCAGTACAGCATTGAAGTGAATGGATTCATTTGAACAGTGACAGAGATTTTTCGAGTGATAGTTTGAAGATCAGTTACAGTACAAGAGAATTGAGAGAAGAAACAAACCACAATCTAAAGTCAAAAGTGAAGAAGCATCGTTGAAGTTAGTCGTTCATGAACCAGACAGTACATCGAACGTCAACACAAATCAGTGGTAATTCTTTACTACCTTTAGTGGTTTGTAAGAATTAAATTAATTATTTATTGATTTAATTAAATTCATTTGTAATTGATATAAATCATTTAGTTGATTTATTTAAATGAATTAATTCTGAAAGAATTAATTTATTTATTTAAATTAATTATTGTATCAATTAAATATGATTTAGTTAATCATTAATTAATTAAATGGATCAATATGACTTAAAGAAAGAAAAATAGATTATGTCTTGGAGAAGAAATTTCGGTATGACTTAATTTTAAGTCTTACCGACAGAAGCTTTTCTGATTTAAGTCTTACCGGCCTGATTTAAGTCCTACCGACCTCTGCCAGCTGTTATAAGTCTTACCGAACTTCTGTTAAGTCTTACCGACACATTTTATGTCTTAATGGAGGTTTGTGTAAGTCTTAATGAAGGAAAATCAAGTCTTGGAAGCAGTTTAAGTCATGCTGGAGCAGTTAAATATCCTACAGAAAGACAGCAAGACCTGTTACTGATATAAAAGAACAGAACAGACCACATTAAGTCATAACGGAGAAAACACAGCAGAAACATTTCATCAAGACCAGAATTCTCTCTCTCAAGAACACCAAGAACACCAAAGCTTAAACAATTCCCAGAAATTCAAGTTCTTCATCTTTGTGATATTCTATCCGATAGAACTTGTTTATTTGTGATTCTTGTACTACTAGCAAATTAAGTTTCCTAGTTCTTATCTTGATTAGTATTAACTAAATTATAAAAGTTCATGTCGAATTTTCTAATTAGTTATTAACATCTTGATAAGTAGTTATACTGATTTTGTAAAACCACATCAAGTTAATATATAGTTATATTCAACTTGAAAAATTGTGTTAAATAATTCCGCACATAAATTTGTCTTTATCAAATTTAATTTAAAGGACAAATTTCGATAAAAAGGTAAAGATTGTATTCAACCCCCCCTTCTACAATCTTATCGGACCTAACAATATATTCCATCAAACTAATAATTGTTGATACATTTTAATTTTTTTGGCAAAAATTAATTCATATCCAAACAACGCATGATTATGACTGGATTTAAAATTTTAAATCAAATTCTATTAATTACTGAAATACAATCATAATTATAGTCTATATTAACCCTTTTTTATTCTGCTACTAATTTGATTTGTATTATCTGACAATAATTTATAATTGAAATAAAAGTTACAGAAAAAATTAAAGTATTCCTCTTTAATTAATGAAATTGAATCGATAATTTGAATAAATATTATTATTAGTTTCATTATATATTTTCATCTCCACTATATAAATTAGCATATATTTTAGAATATATAATCTACTTGTTAATTTATTTATTATCTTTATATATATTAATTATCTAGTAACTGTATAAATATTATAACATAACATGATTAAAAATTATGAAAAAGTCTGAATCAATAAAAGATAATAGATTTAAATAAAAAATGGAAATATTTTGATAAAATGAAAGAGAAAAAATGTGCAATAATTAATTTAAAATATACATATATCATTAAAAATAATGCCCAAAATACACTATTTCTTAACTCCGGCCAGAAATGCCTATCTGCGTGAGGTTCCGCCCAAATTACCCACGGGCTACGCATTCTAAAAATGCGCGGCCCGGTATACGCATGTCCAACATGCGTATCTCATGTCACGCATTCTCAGAATGCGTGATGACGTCATCATACATCATTTTCTCAATTAACTGGCCAGCATTTTCTGAGGCAAAAAATCGTCATTTCCGTTCATCTCTCACGTTCATCATATTCAGGCGACCTCCACAACTGATGAGGCCATCAAAAGGAAGCCCATACATTGCTCTCCATTTTTCCATCTTCATTTGTTGGTGTTTGGCCCCGCAGGGGCGTGTACGAACCAATCGGAAAACTAATCGGAAAAAATGAGCTCGAATTGGGGATTTAAAATCCGACAAAACAAACGGTAAAAACTAAGATTATATGATTGTAGAGGAGAACAATACGATCATTTTGATATATAGTATGTGACTGCTCGATGCGTGGAAAGAGTGCACGAATCGATTGAAAAAAATGATGAAAAAACGTCCGGCAGCGGGGAGAGAAGACGATGAACTGTAGTGAGGAATACGCATGTTGGACATGCGTATCTAGGCCTACGCATGTTGAACATGCGTATTCTCCATTACTGTTCACAAATGTAGAATCAATATTAACAAACTCCACGCATATGTACGATGCGTGGTCGACCTCCACGCATATTTAAGATGCGTATACCCTATACGCATCTCCCAAATGCGTGGTCCGTAGATATTTTGGGCGGTCATTTTCGTTGGTGGGTATTTTGGGTACCCACAATTAAATGGTGGGTATTCTAATTTTTCACCCTATATCATTATCCTTAAATTAATATACTCGACATTTGGAAAAAAATTTACAAACCCATTCCGGTACCTAATCTATACTATACTATTATAAGCGAAACAGGGTATAATTGGTTGGTTGGTCGGTCGGTCGGTTATCACCTTCCCAAAAAAGTAGAGTAACACTTTCCAAAAAATAAAAAATAAATTAAAATGCATATAAAATTTTATTTTGCAGAAAATAAACTACATATTTAACTTAATAACAAACTTTTTAATTATTACATACTCTTTCAATTATATCTGAAATAAAATCACATATTTATTAACAAATTTACAAAAAATTATAAATCAACAAAGTAAAGACAATCTAAAATTATATAATAAACAATAAAATTTTAACACGTATTTAACAATCAAGTGAAAACTGTCAAACTTACTCTCAATTGTTTATATATTTAGAAAAACTTAACATATCTATACTACACTATTATAAGCGAAACAAGGTATAATTGGTTGGTTGGTCGGTCGGTTAATACCTTCCCAAAAAGTATAGTAATACTTTCCAAAAAATAAAAAATAAATTAAAATGCATATAAAATTTTATTTTGCAAAAAATAAACTACATATTTAACTTAATAACAAACTCTTTAATTATTACATACTCTTTCAATTATATTTGAAATAAAATCACATATTTATTAACAAATTTACAAAAAATTATAAATCAACAAAGTAAAGACAATCTAAAACTATATAATAAACAATAAAATGTTAACACGTATTTAACAGTCAAGTGAAAACTGTCAAACTTACTCTCAATTGTTTATATATTTAGAAAAACTTAACATATTTAACCCTTAATTTGTTACTATACTAATATAAGCGAAACATGGTATAATTGGTTGGTCGATCGGTCGGTTAACACCTTCCCAAAAAGTATAATAACACTTTCCAAAAAATAAAAAATAAATTAAAATGCATATAAAATTTTATTTTGCAAAAAATAAACTACATATTTAACTTAATAACAAACTCTTTAATTATTACATACTCTTTCAATTATATTTAAAATAAAATCACATATTTATTAACAAATTTACAAAAAATTATAAACCAACAAAGTAAAGACAATCTAAAACTATATAATGAACAATAAAATTTTAACACGTATTTAACAGTCAAGTGAAAACTGTCAAACTTACTCTCAATTATTTTTATATTTAGAAAAACTTAACATATTTAACCCTTAATTTGTTACTATATTATTATAAGCTGGTTGGTCGGTCGGTTAACACCTTCCCAAAAAGTATAGTAACACTTTCCAAAAAATAAAAAATAAATTAAAATGCATATAAAATTTTATTTTGCAAAAAATAAACTACATATTTAACTTAATAACAAACTCTTTAGTTATTACATACTCTTTTAATTATATTTGAAATAAAATCACATTTATTTATTAAAAAATTTACAAAAAAATTATAAATCAACAAAGTAAAGACAATCTAAAACTATATAATAAACAATAAAATTTTAACACGTATTTAACAGTCAAGTGAAAATTGTCAAACTTACTGTCAATTGTTTATATATTTACAAAAACTTAACGTATTTAACCCTTAATTTATTACTACACTATTATAAGCGAAACAAGGTATAATTGGTTGGTCGGTCGGTTAATACCTTCCCAAAAAGTATAGTAATACTTTCCAAAAAATAAAAAATAAATTAAAATGCATATAAAATTTTATTTTGCAAAAAATAAACTACATATTTAACTTAATAACAAACTCTTTAATTATTACATACTCTTTCAATTATATTTAAAATAAAATCACATATTTATTAACAAATTTACAAAAAATTATAAACCAACAAAGTAAAGACAATCTAAAACTATATAATAAACAATAAAATTTTAACACGTATTTAACAGTCAAGTGAAAACTGTCAAACTTACTCTTAATTATTTTTATATTTAGAAAAACTTAAAATATTTAACCCTTAATTTGTTACTATACTATTATAAGCTGGTTGGTCGGTCGGTTAACACCTTCCCAAAAAGTATAGTAACACTTTCCAAAAAATAAAAAATAAATTAAAATGCATATAAAATTTTATTTTGCAAAAAATAAACTACATATTTAACTTAATAACAAACTCTTTAGTTATTACATACTCTTTTAATTATATTTGAAATAAAATCACATTTATTTATTAACAAATTTACAAAAAAATTATAAATCAACAAAGTAAAGACAATCTAAAACTATATAATAAACAATAAAATTTTAACACGTATTTAACAGTCAAGTGAAAATTGTCAAACTTACTCTCAATTATTTATATATTTACAAAAACTTAACGTATTTAACCCTTAATTTATTACCATGCTATTATAATCGAAACATGGTATAATTGGTTGGTCGGTCGGTCGGTTAACACCATCTCAAACTCTTTCAATTATATTTGAAATAAAATCACATATTTATTAACAAATTTACAAAAATTATACATCAACAAAGTAAAGACAATCTAAAACTATATAATAAACAACAAAATTTTAACACGTATTTAACAGTCAAGTGAAAACTGTCAAACTTACTCTCAATTGTTTATATATTTAGAAAAACTTAACATATTTAACCCTTAATTTGTTTCATCAACATAAATGAAACGGAGAAAGTATGTAATTTTTTAAAAATAAAAAACCACATGTTTTATAGAATTATAAATGTTTTCAATTGTATCTTGATTAGAATCATCGTCCGCACAAACTTATTTCTTAGATTCTTTCTTTTATTATTCTAGGTAACAATAAATAAATTTTAAAAATATCTATTAAATTTTAAAATATTTAACAATAAATTTAAAACTAACGTTAAATGATATTTATTTATGTCATGAAATTAAGTATGAAACATATATAAATTTAAAATTATTAATATAATTAATTAAAATGAAATGAAATTTTCTATTAATTCAAATAATTAATATATTAATTAATAATAATAGATAATAGCCCGTAATTTGTACGGATTGGTTGGTTAACGCCTTCCAAAAAAAATGTTAACACCATCCTAAAAATAACAAGTTAAAAAAATTATATTAAAAATATAATTGAAAGAGCATGTAGTTGAATTTCAGTTAAAGTATAACTCATAAAGTATGTATTTATGTAAATTATGTGTTTTATTTTTTTTAGTAAATTATAGTATATATTTTAATTTGTTTTTTTAGAAGTTCGAATAAGTTTTTTAGAAAGAATTTAACTAACCAACCAATTATACACTATTTTCCTTATAAAAGTATAGTACATATAGATAGTATATATATTTTTCTTTTAATTTTCCTTTTTTTAGTTTCTTTACTTATTAATAAATTTTTATATTGAAATTGTTTATATTAATTTTAAAAGATATTGGTTCTCGAAAGAGTTTGAGGAGAAGTTGGGTGTTGGTGGAGAATTCTAATAGAAATATAATCGAAATATTTTTTAATTTTAATTTAAATTAAATATATTTTAATTTGTTTTTTATTAAATAACGTGTAAAAAATTCCAAATTCTGTAAAATTATATATATTTATAAAAAATAAAAAACACATGTTTTATAGAATTATAAACGTTTTCAATTATATCCCGATTAAAATCATCGACTACACACATTTCTTACTACGATTCTTTCTTCTACGATTTTAGGTTATAAACACTAAATAATTTTTAATTTTTTTTTGAATTCTTAAGATATTTAAAATAAATTTAAAAATATAGTTAAATTAATAATATTTATTTATGTCATGAAATTAAATATGGAACATATTTAAATTTAAAATTAATAATAAAATTTATTAAAATTTTAAATTAAATCAAATAATTTATAAATTAATTTATAATAATAATATATGATAGCCCGTGCTTTGCGGGTTATAGGCTAGTATTTTCCTTATGCAAATAGCTGATTTAACTTCGTTTTCGGTCGCAACACAAACGAGCTCAATAGGCCCATTTGCTTGACGTATAGACCATTGTCCTGCTAATTAGGAAAGGACTGTCCAAAGACATAAAACTGGGTATGGATGTCTTCATGGCCCAAAGAACAGTCAATCATAATTCATAGGTGAACCCACTTTAAATACAAACTCGTTTCCAATTTTTCGAAAAAATTTATGACAAATGTGTTCCTTTCTTGAGATTAAGGGACTATTGGTTTTTTGTTTAAGCACTGGTGTATTTTGTCGAGGTTTGCAACGATTTTTAGATCTATGTTTTAGCTCGTTGTACAAAATAATTATAAAAGAAAGTAGTTTTATCTAGAAAACTTGCTTAATTCGGTGTTATTTCCTGATCATAATTCTTACTAATATTATTGATCACGTATCAAAACTTGACAACTTGTATATTCAACCATTCAAAGAAATTAAATCTGAGCAAAAATATCCAGAGGATCTTTCAACCACAATTCTAAAGGGAGATGAGTTCAAATATAAGCAAACAAATTTACTCAACCTGAGCACTCCATGCACCCTCCTGCATTACCAATCTTGCATGTCTTCGAAAGATACATGTAACCATGAGAAAGCGACTACTCTAAATACTGCACTAACCTTTATTTTTAAACCAGTTCTGATCATTACTTCCACAAGAATACTTGGTAATATTAACAGTTAAAACTCACCTAACAGTACTGAAAATGGTCCATTATGAGACAAGTTGTAGACTCAAGTTCATATTATCTCCAAAAATATTCCTGTTTGAGGCTACATTGTCAACATCGTAGTTTTAATGGTTCTGATTTTGCAAGCAAACATCACTATTGTTCCAACTGTCCCACGATCATTGCTGTTCCAACCTTGAACAATGTATTGTTTAACGTATTTTGTTAAGTAACCAACTCTTTCGAAACAAAATTATTAAAGTGTTACAATAAGGTCTGTTCTATCTCTACTACTATTTTTTCTTCTAAGATTAAGCATATCCATGTATGAAGTATTAGTGAGATAATTGGACCGCCATATCATACACGGGATGAAAGGTTGATTATTACAATGTCAATACTCAATATTCAACTTTCTCATTCTCAATAATAATAATAAGATATGATATAGTGATAATTTTATTTGTCATCAATATTATTAAATTATAATTAGCGGTGTGGAGGTGGGGGCTTCGTGCATTTTGTTAATAATTTGATATGATAGATCATCAAACTCAAAAGGACAATCTTGATAGTGTACTTCATACATGCTTTTAATATAAGATTTAATCTAAATTGCTTGTATTTAATTTTCTATCGAATCAATTATTTGTACCTTCGCCTATAATTTATCACAAATTGGTTCTGGTAGGTAGTGTCTAAAATAATATTATAAAAAATTGAATAATTTTTCAATCAACCATAATCAAATTGAACTCGAGCCGTCATAATGTATCCGTCTAAAAATTCGTAACAAATTCAGTTCCGCTAAATTTTGACAAAAAATTGATAAATTTTATATTTCGATCAAAATTGAGTTGAATGGATTTCTTGCATTTTATTATTTTCACGGAAAGGGTAAATAAAATGGTAGTATAAATATGTCAGAAAATGAATTTTATATCAAAGTGATCACCGTTTTCGTTAAAATATCTCAACTAACTATCCAATTTCCACAGTACACATTTAAAACACTCAAATTACTCAAATTACTATATGTATCATTTTTTGTTAAATTCAGGAAATCATTTTAACAAAATTGAGGATTATGTTTTGATAAATTTGTTTTAAACATGTAATTGAGAATTTTTTGTTTTATCATCAGTAAATCAAGTACAAGAACAAATTAAGGTTGAAGGTGTTAATAGAAAATTAAAAAAATATATGTATTTATATTCATATATATGTTTTAACGTTCCTCTACATATATAATCGTGATTTATTTTAATTATATGAGTTATGTGTAGTACACTTTATCGAGTTATAAGCATTTTGTTAAATTTTTTATTAATATTTTTTCTTTATTTAATGGAACGATATATATAATCTATATATCTATATACTCTATTAAAATGAAATCCTTACATGCATTTTACCTTCCAACTTTCCCTCCTCTCTCTTCTCCCCTCTTATTTAATTTCATAATTATTTTTTATATACTTTCTTTCCTTCCACTTTATTACTTTATTATTATTATTTTCACCTCCTCCTCCTTACATTTTATTGTCAACTCATATCTCATTCTCTCCTCTTTCTTCGTAACTTTTCTCCAAATATTTTATCTCTCCCTCTCTCTCCAAAATAATTATAGTTTAGTATATGTCCATATCTATAGTCTATTCTATATTATTAATTAAAAAAAAATAACATTTTCCCTTTTCTCCCCTCTTCTTACTTCATTTAATTTTTATTTTTTTCCTCCCAACTATCCTTCAACTTCATTTATTTATTTTTTCGTCTTATCTATTCTCCCACTTTAATATTTTCTCACTTTATTGTATACTTTTATTATTTTATTCTCTTCTCTCTTCTTATTTTGCCTCATAATATTCCCTCATTTTCTCTACTCCCTCCTCTCTATATCTCTTTTCCCAATATAAATAATTATATTCTACTCTCATTTAGATTCAACTCGATAATATTTTGAAAAAATACATATTTTTTGCTTAAAATTCATGTGAGTGTCCATCCCCATGTCTTAGTATCGAGTATCTGACTACTATGCCATAAAAGGCCTACAACCACATTTGGAGCATGTATTGTCATCAAATATGTTGTTTTTGCCATTTTGTTTCTGGCTAAGGCAACATTGTCATTTTTATGTTGTCTCATGTAGCAAAATTATGTTGCTATAGAATAAAAGTGTTTGCATGTTGCTTAGGTATCAAATTGTGATGCCATAATTTTGCAATGAACAAAATTTTACATTTTATACTAAAAATAAAAGTTTAACCATTTTTCGCATGAAAATTAATTTATTTGGATAAAAATTAATTTCTACTAAAATTAAATTGTGTCGACACGGATATTTGATGCAAAATGAAAAGTGGGGTAACATAGGTTTCGTTCAATCACACGTCCTCACCCTTTTCTAAAATATTATTACTTAATTTTTTTTCTCTATCATATTATTTTGTTTTTAAATAAAGCAAAGTGAACTAGATTCATCTACGTGACTACGTCTACATTTCATACTTCATTATAACAATATACAACTTCCAACTTTTTTTTCATGGTTATTTAAATTATTCAAATCATATTTATATAATAATTAATATTTCCTGTTAATTATTTAAATTAGTTTCATTATAATAATTTCTTCACACTTTTCTATTTCTATTTTATAGATGTCTTCATCACTTAATTCATAATTTTTTAAAAAATTTCCCAATTTTTACAAATTTTCTAAATTTTCGTAATTATCAACTCAAATGTGAACAAATTAATACGAAATTTATCTTTAAAATCGTGCATATGCACCAGTATTATCTAGTAATGGGATTATTAGGCTTAAGGTCAATCTGAGATAAGTTGTCATGAGTTTAAAAGAATTCTTATATAAAAGTAAAGGTATTTTTATGAAGGGATATATTTATATTTACGAAATTATCCTTTTAAAATTGTACGTAAAATGACAGTAAATCGAAGAATCTTAGGTATATTTTCTTCCTATAATAATTTAAGTATTTTCAATGAATCGCTGTGAAGATGGTGAGATTTTTTAACAATAAGGATATTCATTTTGATATAAAATCCGTCGAAACATATACCGGTGCATATCGAAGAAAGCAGAGTAGAATCGGTAATTTTGTACACGACACAAAAACATGACACGAAAATGACGGATTTGGGTTGATCTTTGCGGTACACGAACACAAAATTATACGGATGAATTTAGTATTGGTTTTGGGTTTACCCTTGGGTACACGACATGAAACGATAATACACGAAATAAATATTTAAATAATTGTATTAAAATTATATGAATACATATTTTAAAATAATATTTTATATATAATTTTTACATAAAATAAATATAAAATAGTTTCAAATTTTAGTTTCAGAAGAGTTGAGCACACATGATTCTTTATGACATATTGACTTAAGACTCAACTAGTAAAAATTTAATATTTTAATATTTTAATATTTTAATTTTTATTCAAAAATTACACGAAACACGACAGGAAATGTACACGAAATATAGGTACATGAACACAAAACGAAACAAATCCTTGACGTAGGGCTGCACATGGGTAGGGTTGGATCGGGTTTTCGTCAAACCTTAACCCAACCCAATTAGTTCGATTTTATAAAAAATCCACCCATTAACTAAAAATAATTCTGTAACCCAACCCCGACCCAACCCAATTAAATCGGTTTGGGTCGGGTTAAATTCGCTAATCTAAAGAATTTTTCAGAAAATTATGCACTTCGTAGAAAATGTTTCGCAGAAAATGTTGCAGAAGCTAGAAAGTGTTGTAGAATGTTGCAGAATGTTGCAGAAAGTGTTACAGAATGTTAAAGAAGCCATAAAGTGTTGCAGAATGTTCTAGAAAGTGTTGCAGAAAATTTATATAATGCAGAAAATTTATAGAGTGCAGAATTTTGTAGAAAATATGCAGAAAATATACAAAATATGCAGAAAATATGTAAAAAAAAAATCTGCATTTTATATAAACGGGTTGGGTTGGGTTGGGTTGGGTTGGGTAAGGGTTAAAATTTGTTAAACCCTTACCCAACCCAATTAGTTTGGTTTTTTTAAAAATTAACCCGTTTAATCCACGGTTTTGGATGGTTCAATTTAATCGGTTAAAAAGAGGGTCGGTTTGAGCGGTTTGGTCGGTTTTCAAAACCGATAAACAACCCTATCTTGACGGGTAAGTTTTGGATTTAACATTACGTACACGAAATACAAAAGTATATAAAATGAACGAATTGCAAGATCTAAAGCGGAGGGACCAAAACAAAAAGATTTCATACATACATCACCCAATAGAAACTGTATCTAACTGTACAAGTTTAATCTCCTTTCTCTCTCTCTCCTTGGGCAATAAATGAACGAGATGAACAAAAAAAAGTAAATCAACTTTAACTAGTTGTAGGTGAATTCCATTGTTTCTCTTTCAATCTCCGGCCACATTTTCCACCGGAATATCAACTTTCCGGCGACTTCACACTGTAGCTCTTTTATTATTGTAGCTCTATTATCGAGGTGTGTGTTTGCTAGCTTTCTGGTGGTGCATTACTTTAATCAGCGACGCCGTATTCATCTTATGAAATCTGATTTGCTTTAACTCTTCTGTAACTGTAAGTAACTGCAGCCTTTTTATTTCATCTTTTTTTTTAATAACACTTTTTAACTTGATTTGATTTGTTATTCTACTTGTTTAAAGTTAAAGATTCAAGCTTTAATCATCAATCTGTCACATTTCGTCTGATTTGTCTCATATATAGAATTGAAGGTATTTAAGTTGACATCATAGTTAAACGTCTACTTGTTATTATTCGAAAATATAGCCCGAGTCTTGTACACTGTATACGAATTTTTTAATAAATATATAAAAGGTAGATTATACTAAAGTTTAGCTCAAATACACTAAATGGGTAGGTCAATTTTAAGCATATTATTTGGGCAATGATTTTTATTTAATAGTAATATTATTATTTTAATTTAGGTTATTTTACCATGTGATGTGAGGTATCATGTGAATATTCTGAAATTTCAGAGGAAAAAAGTAGTCTTGTATTGGTTATGTTTATATTTCACACAAATCTCGTATAAACAACAATGTGATGTGAGGTTTTATGTGAATATTCTGAAATTTCAGAAGTAAAAAGTAGTCTTGCATTGGCTTTTACACAAATCTAGGCAATTTTGCATAGTGTTGTGTATAGATTGGTTACTGTGTTGAACAATCTACCCTTTCAGATAGAGAACACACAGTGGTACATATAATTATGCCTTTGATCAATTAGTGAATGATGGTGCTAAACATTCTGGCTTGTCTTGGCAGAAAGCTTGAGCCTGTTTTCGAAAAATTCAAACTACTTTACTCATTCTATTTGTCCACCTGATTCTGGTTGAGTTCAAGTTCCATCTTCTGTGTACCTTACCTCTTCCTTATATAATGTTCGATTATAGAAGCACATACATATTTGCGTTGGGGATTTAAGCTCCATGTGAGTGACTAGTATGTTTTGGGCTGTGTAGTTCTAGAAGAGTCATGATATTCGCATTCTGATTGTAAACTTCTTTACAACTACTAATGCTAAAACTATGATATTTTTTATAATCTCCTTGCTATAATAGCCGTTCACCTCACCTGTCATTTTGTTTTTCCGGTGGCTTATTGGATACACACATCATTCTTATCTCAAGAGTAATGTTTTTATATGTTTGTCCAGGTGTTGTAATGACTGGGGTTCAGAATTGCAAAACTCGAAGTCTAGATAAACCTTTTCCCGGATGCATAGGAAAAATGGTTAACCTTTTTGATCTGAGTGCAGGCATCCCAGGAAACCGACTGCTTACTGAGAAACCTTATGGTGATGGTATATTTCATTGATTTATGTTACATGATGACTTAAATTCACCCCCACTATTCAGCATTCTACTTCTATCCTCATGACGTAAAATCAAAATTTCTTCTTCAAATGTTGAGTGTTATTCTAGGATTTATATAGTTCCATAACATTATATTCCTGTTATTTAAATATTCTGTTGTAGTGTCTCCAATTTTTCAAACTTTGAGGATTTATATTTCAGGCCCTTGCTAACAAAGTGGCAACTATGAACAGGTTCCCCATTGTCAAGGAGCTGTTCGGACGTGTCAAGAATGAGTCCAATCCAGGATTTTGTAGAAGATAAAGTGGTAACCTACTGCCCAATTCTTTTGCAATACTTCACATTACCATTAATGCAACAAACAAGCAATTATTCACAGATGAGACAATTCTAATACATTAAATCAGAATCTTCTTGAAAGAATTACTTGCATAACTCTTTAACTTGGCAAAACATATATATTAGAATACATATCAGTTGTCTTTAGAACAAAGTAGATGGCTTGGAAAATATTTGAAGGTGATTCCTTTTGAGATTTAGGTTAAACTATTTCCATGGCAGCTTCATATGTGTTAAGTGGTTTTGTGATGTACAGATTTCATCTGAATCCAGAAGAACATCATTGAATAAGAGATCAAACAGCAAGCCCATAAAGATGCTCGTGGCTGAACAAATGTCAAAGGAAGTGGTTTCTTCGGGGAATTCACCAAATGTGGTTGCCAGGTTAATGGGCCTTGACGCCCTTCCACGCCAGCTGCCTCATTCAGCTTCACAAAGAAGCCACACAAGAAGTTATTCTCAGTTTGATGTGCCCTTGGATTGTTGGCAGCAAGGACACCAGCAGCTTGAGCCAGAAGAGCGACCTGAGATTCGTCAACATCTCGAGTCGAATGACTTCAAAGATGTTCATGAGATATGGCGGTCACACAACGCTTGTGTTAAAGATAATTCATCTCAAAGAGAAAGATCTGGGGGAAGTGAAAGCGATAAAAAAATGGCTCTGGTTCGTGAGAAGTTCACAGATTTGAAGCGTCTTGGGACGGATGAGAAACTTCGCCAGTCTAAAAAATATCAAGATGCATTAGAAGTTTTAAGTTCAAACAAGGATTTATTCCTCAAATTTCTCCAGGAACCAAATTACATGTTCTCCCAGCATCCATATGATTTGCAGTCCATCCTTCCGCCTTCTGATAAAAAGCATATTACTGTTCTCAGGCCTGCTAAGATAATGGATAGTAAAACAATTGCTGGATCTCAGAAGCAGTTTCCAATAAAGAAAACTTCACAAACTGAGCAGGTCAATAGGGAAAATAGAAGTGGATTTTCCACCCCGATAAATTGTAAATTTGAGGATACTCGTATTCAAACAACTCGCATAGTGGTACTAAAACCTAGCCATGGAAAGTCGCATGACATTAAGACTGTTTTTTTGCCGTGTTCCTTATTACCAAGTGCAGCAAGTATTGAAGACCATCAAGGAGAGTTTGAGGAGAATAATGTGCGAGAGTCAAGAGAATATGCAAAGGAGATCACACGGCAAATGCATGAAAATTTGACTGGACATAGAAGAGATGAAACCTTGCGCTCCTCAGTGTTTTCTAATGGCTATATTGGCGATGAAAGCTCATTCCACAAATCGGAAGATGAATTTGCTGTGGAAAACATCAGTGATCCTGAACTTATGTCCCCTACCTCTAGGCATTCGTGGGATTACATAAACCGGATTGATAGCCCTTATTCTCTTTCCTCCTTCAGCCGTGCATCTTATTCACCCGAGTCATCAGTTTGCCGAGAAGCAAAGAAGCGATTGTCTGAACGGTGGTCCATGATGGCATCTAATGGAAGTTGTCAAGAAAAAAGACATACACAGAGGAGCTCTAGTACTTTGGGTGAAATGCTTGCTATTTCAGATATGAACAAGTTCCCAAGACCTGAGGAAGATTCTAGTCATGGACAAGAGGCAAGGGAATCTACTTCATCCTTAATTACTATTTCAAATGGCAAGGACAATCATGATGCTACTCCTAGAGACTTTTCAAGGTCAAAATCTGTTCCTGCATCTTCTACTAGTTATGGTACCAGGACTGAGTTAAAGGTTTCTGATCCTAAGATGGAGAGAACAGAAATCATGGAGGTGACAAAGGCCAAAAGTGTTAAATCATCATTCAAGGGAAGAGTTTCAAGCTTATTTTTTTCAAGGAACAAAAGCTCTTCTAAACACGAATCAAGTCAGTCCAATTGTGCAACTGATTCTGGACTGCCTACATTTTCCAGAATTGACGCTGACCCATCTGAACATGACAGTGACATAGTACCATCAGACAAAGCATCTTCTTCAGATTTGTTTAGCAATGAACCTAAATCGACGCCATGTCCTGCCAAGGTATCTCAGTTATGCAATTTATGGTGTACCCATTGCTCTTATTTAAATGTTGCTATTGTTACATATACATTAGAAACTCTCTTTCTTGTGCTCTCACATCATACCCTGCTAATAGCCAAACCACCCACCTACGACCCCCAGTCCTCCGGTGCCTTTATTCAATTCCAGAAAAAAACTAGAACTTACCCAAGAGTGGAATTTTTTTTCCTAATAATGTGTAGTAAGCGCCCTCTTACAGATGATTCCAAGAGATTACAATGTTCCTTGAATCCTTGTAAATGTTCCCTGCTGATTTGTTTGAAGATTATATTGTGTTCATTTACGTTTACTACTCTGTAATGTCTTAAAGCTCGAAAATATCATTTAACAGGCATTGTTTGCATTATGCAGGCTGGGTTTTCAGTACCAAAGTCTTTAAAAACTGCAAGTTTTAGTGAGAACCCGGAGCAACCAAGTCCAATATCGGTCTTGGAACCTTTGTTTGATGAGGATGATCATAGCATACCTGAGTTTTATAACAATTTAAAGCCAGCTGAAAATGGTAATGAGTTACTACTTACAAATGAAGATCTCCTACTGTATTTTCCAGCTTCATGTTTGTTTACTTCGCTTATTTGCGTTAATCAGGAACAGAGCTTTCTTCACGTCATACTAAATCAAACCTGATTGATAAATCGCCACCAATCGGATCCATTGCTCGGACTCTTTCATGGGATGATTCTTGTACAGAAACAGCCACCCCATACTCATTGAAATCCACCATGTTGCCCATAGGAACAGAGGAAGAAAAACAAGAATGTTTTTTCTTGGTTCAGACACTATTATCAGCAGCTGGCTTGAACACTGAGGTGCAATCTGACGAACTTTTATCTAGATTGTATTCCCTTGAGAGCCCTTTAGACCCATCATTAAGAGAAAATTACATAGACCTGAAAAACGGAAAAACACTTCACGAGGTTAAGCAAAGGCAAAGGAGATCAACACAAAAGCTTGTGTTCGATTGTGTCAATAGGGTATTGATGGATCTAGCTGGATGCGGGCCAGCTACATGCCAAAGAGGAATGCTGCGTAGTGATTCCCCCAATAAGACTCAAGATCATGCATCAACGACAATTGTGGACAGTGTATGGGACCAGATCAAGGAATGGTTTTGCGGTGAGGTGATGTGTGTTTTTGGTGATTTCGGATATAGCAGCCTGGTTGTGGAGAGGGTGGTGAGTAAGGAGGTAGTGGGGAAGGCTTGGGTCGAACATTTGACAATAGAAATAGAGGATATTCAAAAGGAGATCGAAAAGAACTTGCTGGAAGAGCTTGTGCAAGAGGCTGTGGAAGAAATCACTAATGGACTGTGATCTGTGACGAGGCTCGTTTCTTGTCTTAAAATTTCCACTCAGTTACAACTATAAATTATGAATTTTTAGGCTTTTTTGACCTATGCATCTGCTCGAGTCATAACCAGTGTGTATCTAGTGATGCAATATGAATTCCCACAGAACATGTACTATTTTTGGTTTTAATCTAACACTGAGCATCAAGTATATCAGTGTACAGAAGCAGCCTATAAAAATCATGTAGGACTCTTACCTCAGTTTGTATGTGAACTAAGTTCATGGTATAATCAGTATTTCTTTAATTTTTTAGCGTAATGCGTGGACTAAGTAGGGTCTGGTTCCATATTTTCAGTTCACCTAATCACATTTTTATGTTGTTTGTGTTCATCAGTTCATGGATGTATGTTAGTGTTTTGGCATGTTGCTACTACCACCAGGTGATTTGTAAAAATCAGACATGGGGTATGGGAATACATAAGTAGAGTCTTTTTTTAACTTGCTTAATGGCTTTTCTTTTTCTTTTCTTCACTGTAAAATAGTTTTTGTTTTACTTCATAATGGTATGGAAGAAATTGTAGTTGCAGCATTCAATGTCTGGCTATACAACAGTCTTATAGGATGTGCAAAATCAACAAGTACTTCCCAAGGTTGTCTATACTTATTAGGAATAGAGAATTTATTACAAATGGTGTCCTGTTTAGAGAATTGAAGTCTGCAACAATCATTTCTTTCTAAACAGTTGAGTTCATTATTATAAGAGAAAGGAAGACTGATGTGTTGATAGGATGAGCTGATGCAAATTAATGCAGAGCAACTACTGTATTAGAAATTGGGTTTTTCTAACGTGTGCCCGAGGACATACAATAAAATGATAATGGACACCCTCAGGCACATGAAACCCATATAAATAAGTCATCTTATAAAAATGTCATGAAAATAAGTGATTAATGTGTGCCCTTAGGCACACACTAGAAAGATCGTTAGAAATTTTAGTTCGCAAGAATCAAAAATTGCATCGTGTTGCCAATACACGACCCACCAACTTTGCCTTTGGTAAAGTTCGTAATTCGTATCACTGTAAAGATATTGGTTCGTAGAAGTTCAACGTGTTCTTACAACATGCATTACAAGTATCCAGCTCTAGTATATTAATTTGCCATTTGCAATAGTTGCGTCACGATACTATAAGAAATAAGGGTAATGATACGTATATTAGAATATTCCCACGTCTACTTATACGAGAATTTTGTGTACCGAATACAACATTTATAGTTCATCTCGAGATAGTTGTCTATGAGATATCCTAACAGAGCTAACATTGTAAATATACAAATGAATTTCTAAGCTCATCTCTTAGATCACGCAAAATGTTATAACTTACAAGCCACTAAAATTCAAGTAACAGGGATTTACAAATTGAATAAAGCAACTTTGCAACCCTACTCCCCACCCCCTAACTCACTAACACCAAAGAGTCACGGGGAAGAATAATATCTACAACTAAAACCAGAGAGAAAATTCCAAACATGACTATACAGCAACTTGTGTTATCAAATCAAAAGCAATAATTTGGTAGTAGAGTTAACCATCAGTGTAGAACAAAACAAAAAGAATATTCTGAAATAGCAGAAAGCCAGATAAATTTATTTAATCTTACATATCAGTCTGAAATTTCTGACTGACAAATATATTTCACATCAGATCCTTCTCTCAGTTTGGAAAATTAAAGCACAGCCCCGTGACTCATTTTGTACTTAAAGTTAGCCTTTAGTCATGCATTTCACAAAATCAGCAGGTTAGAACATGAGGCTGTGCAGAAGGGGTGATGGGCCAATCATTCTTGATTTTGAATTTAACTAAATAGAATAGAACAGCTCAAAGGCAATGACAGTTTCACAGAATACCACATGCAT
The DNA here is from genome assembly GCA_036435485.1 of Saposhnikovia divaricata. Lineage (NCBI taxonomy): Eukaryota > Viridiplantae > Streptophyta > Magnoliopsida > Apiales > Apiaceae > Saposhnikovia > Saposhnikovia divaricata. The sequence continues at coordinate 19,058,174 of CM071599.1, read as the reverse complement.
GCATGATAACATTTGGATTCACCAGTCACTGTTACATCCAGCTGCTCAAAGTACATACATATATATCATATATGCACAGCCCACATGAACATAAATGATAATTCAGGTTTGGTAAACAAGTCTCTTTATTTTCCAATACTTGAAATTATGCCAAGACATTCTGCCTGGAGCAATCTTCCCAACATCATATAATGGAGTATTTCATTCCGGAACCAATAATCATTTACTAGAAACTTATACGTAGTCGAGCCTCAGTCCCATCCTTTAAATTTCTCTAACGATTTATTTTAAATTACAATATCGCACAAAAAGAAAGAGTACAATATTTTTTATACAGTAATTTTGGACATTGTATTAGCTGTTACTTGTTAGCATGATAAAGACTTTGGGGGGGGGGGGTAAAGCACGAACATATGTTACAATCCCTCGATCCTAGAAACTTCACCAATCAGAAATTTGAATATTTATACAAGGCTACATTGTCAGCTACGCACATTTTGACACAAGAACAGAAGAGTTATTACATATGATTCAGGTGGAACAGTTATACAGAGCTGTACTAATGACTTGTTTCTACATGCTCACTTGCTTTGGTTTCAACCCACAGAGTCGGTCTAGCTAGTTCTACTTAGGAGTTAGAATCACAGACGATATGCAACTTATACTGCATCACAAATATGCTGATCATCAATTACAGAGACGGATTTGCAGAATTGTATTGGATTGTTTACGTGAAATGTGGAAATATTAGGAAGCAATATGAGATTACCCGAGTCAGAAATCCAGAGCTTGAAAAAAGTGTGTCATTTAGGGTAGTCTGACCTGCAGCTTCTCCATTAAACTCAAGTATATTGCTGATTATTTCAAGTCAGATACTGGTGCTCTAAATTTTGCGATAAGAAAAAACATATCAGCAGATTCAGCATGTCTGAAAAATGAAAGATTTGTTTCATTCAAATAACTATGTAACATATCAGCAGATTCAGCATGCCTGAAAAATTTGCTTCATTCAAAAAACTACGTAAGATCTCCATATGTCAGAACCATATTGATCAGATGCAGTACAACAATGGACGATGAGGTTCACTACTAACGAATGGATGTTGAGTCCCTCTTCAACTCCTTAAGTATCAACATAGTTAAGTCCTTGCACACAATTTAAAGAGTTTCGACCACATAATTACAGTTTTATCTTTTTTTTTAAAAAAAAAATCTTTTCTGAAAAAAAATATTTAAGTAGAATGAAACAGAGAGGGTATAAATAAAGAGAATATGAAGTACTAACTGGATTTATTTATAACGAAAGACCGATACCTATGTAGGATAGCCGCTAAGTGACTTCAACTAGTTTCATTGGGCTTAGCATTGTATTATTTTAGTACCCATGGCATGGACAGCCCAGTATGGAAAGCCCATTGTATTATTTTAGTACCCATGGCATGGACAGCCCGTGTGCTTCTTTCCTCGAGTGTGCGTGTCTTAGCTATTACTTACATTTTCATCTTGCTTGCGAGTACATGCCAATTTTTTATTACACAACTTAATTACGTTTATAATTAAAAACATTAATACATTCCATTTTATTTTTGACCAAATATAGTATTTGTATTAAATTTTTTTATTATAAATTAATGATTTCTAAATTATGTAATCATGAATACGATTCTTCTACAACACACAAATGATTGGCAAATGAATTTATCCATGGAGGATGATGTGCATAAAATATGCGTGGATTTGTAATGTCTTAATATGTTGATTCACTGGATGTGTGACGGTTCATAAATACAACAATGAATAATAATCTAGCGATTTAGGATAATATTTTATAATAATAATTATTTAAGATCTAAAACATACACTATTCATATCAAAATATTGCACTAAAAAAAATTGTAATAACTAGAATAATTCAAACTTCATGCTTACTCAAACACTTAATTACTTAATTCCTACTCTAAGAGCTCTCTCCAGTCAAAAATGATTAAGAAAGGATTTGTCTACAAATGAATCATTGTCATAAACTCCAAACAACAATTAAACTAGCACCTGCCAGGCTGCCACTTCTGGATTAAGACATAATAACAAAAATTAACTAATGCAAAAGTGGGACAAGCTGTTTGCATTATCCCTTCTTTCTATTATACATATTGTAGTACTATCAACTTTAAAGGGGCCCGTCTGGTGCAAAGGTATGCACCAGACTCTTTATGGAACATACGGTTCCAGAGCCGTTGGATCGTTGATCCAACGGCTCTGATTTAAAAAAAAAAAATTCACCGTACCGCAACAAGTTTCCGCGGTACGGAGAAATTACAAAAATATCCCTACTGTTCACGTACCGCAGAAACTTTCTGCGGTACGGTGAACAGTAGATTTTTGATGTGAAAACAGGGGGTATTTTGGTAATTGCTCGTACCGCGGAAACTTGTTGCGGTACGATGAAATTTTTTTTTAAATCCGAGTCGTTGGATCAACGATCCAACGACTCTGGAACCGTATGTTCCATAACAAGTCTGGTGCATACGTTTGCACCAGACCGTTTGCCCAACTTTAAAATAGGTTGTTGGATGGTTCTTATATTCATAATTTCAAACTAACATTCTTTCGACTAGTAGCATCAAGCATGTTCTGTTGTAAGTAGAAGCTACTACCCTCAGCTACCCGATGGTGTTTGGGAAAACTTATTTTCCAGAATAAGTCAATTTGTTTTAAGACAAAATTAGAGATTTTTAATCTTTTTTTGAAAAAGTTAATTTTTTTTTTTGCAACTTATAGAATCTCAAACATACATTAAATAATTGTATAAAAGAAAATGATCAAAATATAAAATTTTTACCCGAAAATAAGTCCATAAGAACTTATTTTAAGGAGTTGTCAAACATGCCCAAAATTAAGAGTAAATTATGTAATGGTGATCGTGTTTTATACCAAATTTCAAATATTTTAAATTTTTAATTTTATAAATTAATGACCAATTTTAGTTATCATGTTTTAAAAGAATGATTACAATAAACTTTTGTTAAAAGAATGGCCAAAATTTTGTTTTTACCTTCTAAATGAATGATTTATGTTAACATTTAAAATTAACGAGAACCATTCTTTTAAAAAATGGAAACAAAAATTGGTCATTAATTTGTAAATTTGAAAATTTGACCATTCTTTTAAAATTTGATATAAAATACGATCACCCCATTATATAATTTACTCTAAAATTAATATTTTCGCCAGGATGTTCTCATATTATTAACACCCTTCAAAATTTATTTTACATTTTAATTGCTGGACCTACAAGTCACTCATATGAAAATTGGGATTAAGTTGCCCGCATGGGTTGTCTCAGTTGGTTAAAGAGAGGCCATCTCACCTCTTGGTCACAGGTTCGACTCCCATGGGAGGCGGATTTGTGATTTGACCATCTTGGGGCAGAGCCTGTCGCACTTGTGCGATTTGCCTTGGATCACGTGGTTTGCAGGTTATTGTGTGAGCCCATGGGTTTACCCAGAGCGCACCCGAAGGATAGCGGCTGCGGGTTCCCATGTTAAAAAAAAAAATGGGATTAAGTTATATACGATGGCATTTTATTGTGAAGTTTGATTAAAAATGTAATTAACCAAAAGACTCTCCTTTGTTAGATTCATACCTTATTATGCTTAAAATAAATTTATAAAATTTTATTCAATCACTGTTATTTAAAACTCATAATCCTAAAATTCGATATTTGTAGATATTTTATCAAAAATTAGCATTTTCTTGTTAAATGGTTTCCTCAGTTATTAACATTAAAATAAAATAAACTAAAAATAAAGAAACTTGTTTTTTACTACCGTTTGATTTAAATTTCTAGAGTGATGGTTAATTTAAGACGACACTAGTCAATATCCATGTAGTAAAATTAAAACAGAGTCACATTCACACAAACAGGTTTTGCCATTTTCAATATTAATGCCATCTCATCCGTCGATCTAGCACACCCATCTCTCTCTCTCTCTCTCTCAATTCAACTTGACTATCACTCCCCCATTACAATTAACAATCCTCCCCCAAATCAAACTCAATTCAACTCTACCGCCTCACTAATCTCCCTCCAGATCTACCTCTCAATCCACCAGATCCAAATGGAAGAAGCTCTAGAAATGGCGCGTTCCAAGGACACTAAGGAGAGAATGGCGGGAGTGGAGCGTCTCCACCAGGTTCTAGAAGCTTCTAGAAAGAGCTTGTCGTCATCTGAAGTCACTACACTTGTTGATTGTTGTATAGATCTTTTGAAGGATAATAATTTTAGGGTTTCGCAAGGTGCGTTATTGTCGCTTTCGTCCGCTGCGGTTTTGTCGGGGGAACATTTTAAGCTTCATTTTAATGGTCTTGTTCCGGCTGTTGTTGAACGCCTTGGTGATAGTAAACAACCTGTTCGCGATGCTGCGAGAAGGCTCCTGCTCACTCTAATGGAGGTATATTCATTCGATTGCTTTTTCGAGAATTGTCGATTTTATTAGGTTTTCATTCCGTAATTGTAATTCACTAGGCTTGAATGGTGCTAATTTTATTGTAATTGGAGAAATGTTGTTTTGATTGATGATGATGTCATTGTGTTTCATAATTTGTGTTTATTCCTATAGTTTTAGTTGTGATCATAGCTGTGTATTTGGTAGTATTAAAATATAACGAGTTGCGGTTTTGGCTGTATCTGCTGCTGGTGATCCTGATAAAATTTTGTGATTTAGTAGGAATTATGAAGTAGATTCTTCTGTTGATTTTTGATTCATTGAGTAACGATGGAGAAAACCTCTTTTGGATTAACTATTGCACTTACTGGATGCTGCTTGCATTTGATCTAATTGTGATACTAAGTTGAGTTTATGTTTAAATGTACTTTAGCTGACGTTTGGTAGAAGAAAAGACTTGTATGTGTGCTAGCATCATGTTTACTAAATCAGTGTGATTTTTTCGATTGGTCAAAGTGTCCACAATTTAGTTAAGGTTCTGACTGTTGTGTGCGAGTGTATTTGACGGGTAAATCAAAGAGTTGGGATAACATAGTTCTGTCAGAGAGGAGCCTAGTTTTGTAATTTTAGATGAGTTAGGCTTCGGCAAGACCAACAATAAGGGTTATGCTTGATTGAACATTTTACTAGTTCAAACTTTTTTTAAAGCTCGTAAACGAAGTCAGACTCAGTTCGTTCACTATATGAGTTGAACTTGAGCACAATTTTTGGGGTCATATACTTTAAGCTCGACTTGTATAGAATTAGTTCAAACTCGAGTTTGATAATATAAACTTGGCTCAAGCAGTTTGTATTACAGTTCTAGCTAGTAGTTGCATCTTCATATGAAGTAAGTGATGGGGGATTCATTAGCCTTTAGACCAAGACCGGTAAATAGCGTTCTGGTCAACGGGGTGAGAAGAGAGGCATGGCGTAAGTCGTGATATGATATGAACATCCGAGGCTGAACATGATGGCCTAAACCTCTCAAAGGACATAATTTCTTGTAGGAGTTCATAAAGATTTTATTCATTATCACATATCCCATTATTTTGATGTTTTCGTCTTCTTTCGGTAATTCGGTGCCAACCAAATTTTGAAAGCAAATGATCACTTGCTTAAGAAAATATGTCCTAGATGAAATGATATGCACATTTCCTATTCTATGCTTCTCTGCATGGTTATCTTATCTGATTTCATAGCCCCAGTCTAGTTACCCTTTACTTAATAGCCAGATTTATTTTTACTTGGTCTATTTTTAAATCAGATTGGACTTGGTAAGGCTGCCTCTCTTTTGTTGTTTATATATTGGTATTATCATATGGCATCCTTAACTAGTCAGGCTCATGCATGGTGATACTTGATAATTTTTCACTATGCAGGTCTCCTCACCAACACTTATAGTTGAAAGGGCTGGATCATATGCTTGGATGCATAAAAGTTGGAGAATCAGAGAAGAATTTGCGCGGACTGTAACATCAGCGATTGGTCTTTTCGCCTCTACTGAGCTTCCTCTACAGCGTGCTATTCTTCCTTCTGTATGTTTTTTTACTCCTACTTGAAGATGAAAAATTTTGAATTTAGCCATTGAATGCAAGTTACAAGAAATAAAGCTTTGTCCCACTGAATTATCAGATTTTGCAAATGTTGAATGACTCGCACCCTGGGGTTCGGGAAGCAGCTATAGTATGCATTGAGGTTAGTAAATGTTACTCCCTCTGTCCCTCTCATTTCTTTACATTTTTTTTCCACTGCTTGACACGCATTTTAAGGCTTCTAAAAAGTATAGTTCCATAACTTATTTTTAAAATATTCTTTTTTTTGTATAAAAATAGAACAATTCTATTTTTATACAAAAAAAGAAAATTTTAAAAATAAGTTATGAAACTATCCGCAAAATGCACCTTAAAATCCGTGCCAGAATTACGTCCCCCAAGGTAAAGAACCAAGGGGGACAGAGGGAGTAGTTAATTCGATGAATTAGCTTGGTGCAATGTTTTCTAGACATTAGGACATACAACTTTGTTCTCGTCATGTTGAATTATAAAGCTTTGAGCTTCTTCGTAAATGTGTTATCAGTGTGTCTCTATGATGACTCCTTTTAGATGACATTCGGTAGCTGTATAATGATATATACATTTCATGAGCTAAAAAGATGACTAGTTGGGAAATTTGTTGATGCGGATATTAGCTGGGTGTGAGCATTTTGAAGCAGTTAAATTATGAAACTGAGTTGGCAGCTAATTTGTAAGCTTTAGATAATAGAGAGAAATGAGTCGAGCAATGAATATTTATAATGAAATTTTATTTGTATTTGTTTATACTAGTCATTCTTCACATGATATGGAGTCGGGAGTCCTATCTTGCATAATAAGAGCCTTCTTTTGCATTTTTTTTTATCACATGTTGAGCAAGAATTATTTGATTTTAGTGCCTGTTTGGGGAAACTTTTTGTAAGGATTTATGGACTTATTTTCGGGTAAAAATTTTATATTTTGATAATTTTTTTTATACAAGTATTTAATGTATGTTTGAGATTCAATAAGTTGCAAAAATAAGTTGGAAAATAAGTTGGAAAGTTAGGAATCTCTAACTTTATCTTAAAATAAGTTGACTTATTCTGGAAAAAAGTTCCCCCAAACATCCCCTTAATGTGTAGGTGTAGTGGCCAACATTTAAAGGTCTCGGTCCAACTGATATCTTAATTCTTCTTTTAGAAATTTGGGCTTCCTGCCTTCCTTTTATTTACCATTTGCTGTTTCTCAAAGCTTTTGTATTATTTTGTTGTGCACGTTGATAATTGTATATATCAAATTATTTTGCAAGCCATTTGATTTTGTATTGGTTATTTTTAATCAGAAGTATGTTACTGTCTGATTTCAAATTGATAATGTATGTTTACATGGAGTCAAGTAGTTGGTTTATCAACCTTTAGGGGGTGGTATTGTATTAGGACTTTTAATGACAATTCTTTGGAGAATGATTTTAATGGATTTTATAGACTTTTAATGATTTTTAATGACTCTTGTTGAATCACCAAGATTTCCAAATACTTTTGATGACTCCTAACAAAATGACTTTTAAAAACTTTCATAGACTTTTAAATATATAGCCTATATTTAAATAAATAGATTTTGTGGTGTAGTAAAATTATATTTGCTATACTTAAGTTCTTACTGTGTCGATCTTCGCAGGCAAAAAACTAGTTACATTTTCCTGAAAGTTGTAACGAACCCAAGGGCAAAAATAGTTCCACAACTTAAAAGGTTTCGACATAGATGATTGCTTAAAGATGGAGATAGTTACACTTCTTGTAAAATGTGTCTCCACCATACCTAATAGAATATTACTTTGGAATTAGGATTGAGACTTTAATTCAACAATGTCACATTAGCTTTCATTATTGTTCATTTTTTTGTTTGTAAATGAGTGACGACTCACCAGGAAATTAAAGGAATGTGGTGTACACTGACATGCAAAACAACCTTGATGCTTCTGTCTATAGAAACAGAAAAATAAATTCGTTAGTAGCTTCTCATTTACTCCGAAAAATCACTGATGCGTTTCTCGAGTTCAATGTAATTACATTCCTGCTTATATTCATAAAACGTTAGTAATGTTTCTTCTGATCCCCAAGCACAAAAAATAAGAGATGCAACTACAAACACACAATAAACACACACACACACACATATATATAACAATAATAGAGGGAAAGAAAAAGAAACAAGAAAAAAAAAGGAACCTCTTTTGGTAGGATGGAACCCTAGGGGTGAGGAAGACAATGTCTTGTCAAATCTTCTCAAAAAGGACGTGACAATTTTTGGAGAAAATATACACACTTTTTCATAAAAAGTCTCTCACTTTTATTTTTCCACCAAAATCATTGACTTTTTGAATAACAAGTGACTTTTAACAACTCTTTAAAAGTTGTAATTGAATAACTTAAACTTTTAAATACTTTTTTAAAATCGTGATACAATACCTCCTTACTTTTAAAGAGTATTTAAAAGTATTAATTGAATACCCCTAAACTTCTAAAGTCTTTAAAAGTATTTAAAAGTCATGATACAATACCACCCCCTTAGTTTTTGGATTTACCTTTTCATACGTTTTATGCATCTTAGATAAAAGACACGTCCACTCTATCGGACAGGTCAACAGCATTGTTCAGTAGGAAGTTTCTGTATCAAATTTGTTTTTTAATATTTATATAGGAATATTGCATGCAAAGCTAATGCAAAATCTGTTATGAATTTTATGATGGTGGGTATATCCTGGCAGTTCTTTGTGGTCAGTAGTTTGTTTTCTTTAGCTTTTAACTTGAAGTTATAACATTGTATCCATTGGGTGCATTATTAATTTTAACTTGATGTTATAACATTGTTTACAATTTCAGTCATTGTAAGGTTAGCTGTGACAAATTTTGACATGTTTTTAATTGTTCGATAACATGTTGATATTGTTGTTGCCTTTTTTAACAAAAACAATCCATTGGGTGCATTATTAATTAATATGGTTTGCTGACGTACAATTTGATTTTTATTGAATTACTTGCATCCTTGTCATGCAGGAGATGTATACTCACATTGGGCCTCAATTCCGTGATGAGCTCCTGCGTCATCATCTTCCTACATCAATGGTAATTATTTAACTGTGGAGTTCCATTGCATTATGTTTATTTTCAGCTAACTTTTTATAAATAATTGTGTACCCATTTTGCTACAAAGGATGGCTTTTATAAATAATTGTGTACCCATTTAACCATATGAAAGCCTGCCTATCCCTCCCCTCCCTATCAGGTTGGGCTGAATTAAGTCGTTCTTAGGGAAGTGATAGGGCTGACTGTTTTTAAAAAGAATATGGAAACTTGGCAAAATGCTGAAGTGCTTATGGGTCTTTATTATAAAAACATAGAGATCGGGCATTCATATGTTTTCTCTTTCTTGTGAATATGCATTGGCTGGTTTAAAACTTTGAAAAACTATGTTGCTATTATTGGTCTATATATATATATATGTATATATATTTATTCAATTGGTAATGGTCATATGCATGAATTTAAATATGCACACTCCTGCCCCCACTGAGGCTTGAACCCTCAACCTCTTGTTACCATGAAAAGAGGGGTATTCACTAGGCTTTAAGCCAGCTGATCACAAATGTATCTTTTGTTTGTCACATTTTGCTGAATCATGTCCAGTCTTCAACAATCATGCACAATGTACATTTAAGGCATCAAGTAGAAGTATATAACTGTATATATCATCTACTATTCAAAATTAATACCTTACTTCAGGTAAGAGATATTAATGCGAGGCTAGAGAGGATTCAGCCAAAAAGTAACCTTTCAGATGGGCGTATTAGCAACTATGCTACTGGAGACGTGAAGTCTTCTAGCCTTAATCCGAAAAGAAGCAGCCCCAAGGCAAAGAGTTCGTCCCGCGAAGCGTCTCTCTTTGGAGGTAGGAATTAGATCTTTTTAATGTACAAGCATACATGTCTCAAGTATATGACACTTCTTTTTTATTTTGACCTCTTCTAGGGAAGTTTGTAAATCAATTCTCAAAATGAAAATAAATTATGATGCCAGTATTGCAACATATTAATATTGCATCATTTCAAATACATATTGCAACATGTAGCTAGCTACTTTGTGAGGGGTGGTGATATCAGTCACGTGTTTTCTCTTGCTAGCTAATGTTGCAGTTATTGTTGGTCATCGGTGATTGTAATTTTCTAATTTTATTTTTTATTATGTAGGAGATAGCGATTTGACAGAAAAGCCTGTCGAACCAATTAAAGTCTACTCTGAGAAGGAGCTAATAAGGGAATTTGAGAAGATAAGTTTGACTCTTGTTCCAGAAAAGGATTGGTCAGTACGTATTGGCGCTATGCAGAGAGTTGAAGCACTTGTTATTGGAGGTTCTCTCATATGCCTTTTACCTGAGTCCTGAATGAAAAAACCTAAATAATTCGTATATCATTATTTTATATGTAATGCAAAATCAAATTAGAGTTTTCACTAGTGACCTAGCAAGCCTAGCAGGGCTGCTGAATGTGTGTCATTTTCCTGAGAGAGATGAACATGTATTTTGTTGCTCTTCTGCTGTTTTAGTCCATTAATGTCAACTTTTCTCCTATTCGTATATGTCCCTACAAAATTAGCAGATATTACAATATCATGACAACATGTCTCTCAACTATTTTATTCTTCACTCTCCAGTCCCCAATTTATAAGATTTTGTATATATTCATTAGTTCTCCAACTTCTGTAACTTTTTGGTATTGGTTGAATACGTCAGGAACACCTGTTTTGAGCATTTAACTTTGTAAATTTTGTTATCCAAGTTGTAATAAACAGGATCGCAATTCTCTATTTCATTCGACCAGGTGCAGCTGATTATCCTTGTTTCCGTGGACTTCTAAAACAACTAGTTGGTCCTCTAAGTACACAATTAGCTGATCGACGATCTAGCATAGTGAAACAGGTATTGCACACATTTCCTTGAGATTATACATGTCAGTTTGGTTTGATTTCTTGTATGTGACTATGTGTGCAACCAACTACTTTAGAAGCATATTGTTACAACTTAAAAGTAACTTAGCAATATTGTTTAGTATTAATTATTTTCTTCCTGTGACGAAGCATTAGGGCTTGTTTGGATGTAGGGTTAGGAAAGGTTGGGTTCGTAGGGGATGGGTCAAGTTGAACCTCTATTTTATTTGGATGTAGGAGGTTGAGAGAGTAGGGGTTCAACCCTTATCTCATTTGGATGAAGGGTTAGAATCAAATATAGGTTAAATAAAGGTTGAATTCTTTTTTATTAAATAAAAAAATTAACTTTAAAAATAAAATTTTATAATAGGTAATTTGAATAAATTAATTTGTCATCCACCAATAATTTTGTGTTATAATCTTAATTAAAATAGATGAATTTTACTGATTAGTTTTTACTTTATAAAATTATTTGCTTATATTTTATTTTAAATTAAAATGAATATATAATGTAACACAAAATATAATCTTGTACAGTATATGCATTTATTATTGATTTGATGTGTGTTTTACTGTGATTTTCTGAACAAAAGTTGGTGGCTCCCTGTGAAATGAACAAGTGTTGTCACCGTCGGAAGAGAAGCTGCGAAAGGTCTGGAGACAGTAACACACCAACACCCCAAATCGGGGTGTTGACAATTGGGACAATTCAGTTCAAGTTCGACCCTCCTGTAACCCTCCTTTCAACCCTCTTGAACCCAACCCTTCACTTTAACAATTTTCCCAAATGTGTTTTCTAGATTTCCAACCCAACCCCTCCTAACCCCCCCATCCAAAACAAGCCAGTGATAAGATACTAATTATTTACTGGTATATAACATGTTTGATGCAACAAATGTACCGACTATCTGCATACATATTTAATATTTTCTTTATCAGTAAATGTGCATTTCTTTTACACTTTTTCCTCGATTGGTAGGGTTGCCACTTACTATGTTTTCTATCGAAAGAGCTCCTTGGTGATTTTGAGGCATGCGCAGAGATGCTTATTCCAGTAAGTGCAAGTTTTTTGTACATATATTGAAGGTCTCACTTAGCTGATACTATATGACTGAATAAAATTACCTCCAGGTCCTTTTCAAACTTGTTGTGATAACTGTGCTCGTAATTGCGGAGTCTGCCGACAATTGCATAAAAACGGTGACTCCCTTTCTCTAGTGCTCTTTTTTTTCCCAATAACTCTCCATCTTTGTAACACTTTTGACCTGCCAGATGTTGCGCAACTGCAAAGTTTCTCGTGTACTTCCTCGTATAGCTGAATGTGCAAAGAATGACCGTAATGCTGTACTTCGCGCGAGGTTCTTGTTACTTTCCCCTAGTGTTAACCCTTTTTATGTCTTTCTTTAAAATCACTCGTCATGTTATATTTTTCTCAGATGTTGTGACTACGCACTTCTGATATTAGAATACTGGGCTGATGCACCTGAGATTCAACGTGCTGCTGATCTCTATGAAGATCTTATTAAATGTTGTGTTGGTGACGCAATGAGTGAGGTATAGTAATTTGGTGCTTTCCTGCAGATATACATCTACAGCATCTGTTTTTTTTTTTGAAACAATCTATAGCATCTGTTCATGCATGCTTTTTGAATCATGTTCATGCACACATAAAAAGAGAAAATGACAAATTTAGGGCTACACTTAATATTTAGTTTAGTTTTTGGGGATTTTAAAGACAAGCTTTTAGGTTTTTGCAGAGAGAATCCTGTGTATCAGTTTTGTTTTCCTCTTTTTTATTCTTGTATATCATGTGACATTTCTAAAAGAAAGCTGCAAAAGCATCTGGAGAAAACTAACAATTATGCAGCAGATTACATTTCAGCACAAAGGTTAATATAGTAACGTGAAGCAACATACTTTTTTTTTGTTGCAATTATTACTTGTTTGCTAGTTGCTACCTTCTATATGTCTTATTATGTTACAGCATTCATGTATCTGTTGGAATTCCTTCAAAGTCATTCTCATACATTTATTGCTTGGCTATAGGTACGATCAACTGCTAGAGCTTGTTACAGGATGTTTGCGAATACTTGGCCTGAGCGCTCTCGTCGCTTGTTTTCATGCTTTGACCCTGTCATTCAACGTGTAAGTGCTTACATTTGTCTGAAAAATGGTTTTCGTTCTACAAAAGCTCTGTTTTCCTCCAAACAAGATGTAGGGAAAACATGGGTATTCATGGTTTTCTTGGTACTTATGTTTGTGCAGTTAATCAACGATGAGGATGGGGGCATGCATAGACGACATGATTCTCCCTCTCTTCGTGAGAGGAGTTCACAAATGTCAGCAAACTCTCAAACATCGGTTTCTTCAACTTTACCTGGATATGGAACATCAGCTATTGTTGCTATGGATAAAAATGCAAGCATTGCCTCTAGGGCATCACTGCCTTCTGGTCTATTCTCCTCACAAGCAGCGTCAGTTGGCAAAGGTGCAGAACGTAGCCTGGAAAGTGTTTTGAATGCAAGCAAGCAAAAGGTTACAGCTATTGAAAGCATGCTACGGGGTCTGGATATATCTGGAAAAGGGCAATCAGTTAGTCTGGATCTAGGTATAGTTTTTGACCTTTTAATGTGATTCTTTGCCACTACACTCTATCTAATCAATAAATTTACCGAAGATTGTGTTTTGGATTTTAAGTGAACAGCTATTTTCTCTTTTATTGCCCCTAGCGCAGGAGTTGACCCACCATCATCTCGTGATCCACCATTCCCTCTTGCCGCCCCTGCTTCGACTAGTCTCGCTAATTCTTTATCTTTAGATTCAACGACATCTGGGTTTTCAAAAGGTAATGGTCGTAGTGGTGGCTTGGTTTTGTCTGATATCATCACTCAGATTCAAGCATCTAAAGATCCAAGTAAGTTATCATATCATGGTGGTATTGGATCTGACCCGTTGTCAACATTTTCATCCTATTCCGCGAAGAGAGGATCTGAAAGGCATCAAGAAAGAGGCCATTTTGAAGAGGCTGATCTTAGGGAGGCTAGGCGATCTGTGAACTTACACAATGACAGGCAGTACCTAGATACGTCGTACAGAGATACAAATGTTAGGGAATCCCACAACAGTTACATTCCAAATTTTCAACGTCCTCTTGTGAGAAAGAATGTAGCTGTTCGAACATCTGCAGGCAGGAGAAGGAGCTTTGATGATAATCAGTTCTCTGTGGGTGAGATGTCGAGCTATGTTGAAGGTCCAGCCTCTCTGAATGATGCCCTTAGTGAGGGGCTTAGTAGTAGCTCAGACTGGAATGCCAGGGTGGCTGCATTTAATTATCTGAGGTCTTTGTTGCAGCAAGGAACAAGAGGTGTTCAGGAAGTCGCACAGAGTTTTGAGAAGGTGATGAAGTTATTCTTTCAGCACTTGGATGATCCACACCACAAAGTTGCACAGGCAGCTCTTTCCACACTTGCAGACATGATTCCAGCTTGTCGAAAACCTTTTGAAAGTTACATGGAGAGGATTTTACCCCATGTTTTCTCACGGCTAATTGATCCGAAGGAATCAGTAAGGCAACCATGCTCGACAACACTGGATATTGTAGGTAAAACTTATGGCGTGGATTCCCTTTTACCAGCTTTGCTTCGTTCACTAGATGAACAGAGGTCACCGAAGGCAAAATTGGCTGTTATTGAGTTTGCAATCGGTTCTTTTAAGAAGCATGCTCAAAATGCCGAAGGCTCTGGCAATACTGGCATTCTTAAATTATGGCTTGCCAAGTTGACACCGTTGGTCCACGATAAGAATACAAAACTGAAGGAAGCAGCTATAACGTGCATTATATCAGTGTACTCGTACTTCGATTCAGCAGCAGTTCTTAACTTTATTCTGAGTTTATCTATTGAAGAACAGAATTCCTTAAGACGAGCTCTTAAGAAGAATACGCCACGCATAGAAGTTGACTTGATGAACTTTCTGCAGAACAAAAAAGAGCGACAACGCCCTAAATCCTCTTATGATGCTGCTGATATTGTTGGAACATCTTCTGATGAAGGATATGTTGGAGCTCCCAAGAGGAGTCACTTGTATGGAAGATACTCTTCTGGTTCGATTGATAGTGATGGTGGCAAGAAATGGAGTGCTGGACATGATTCAACACATAATTCGAATATTGTTGGTCAGATATCATCTAGTGATACTCAGGATCACTTGTATCATGTCGAGAGTGGTTCTAACACAGAGCGTAATCTAAGAGCTAGCGATGTCAATTACGGAATCGGCATTCCAAGTGAAAAATTAGGATCCTGGAACTTTAGGCAGGAGATTAATGGCGTGCATGTAGAGGGTTCACCCACAAAGCATAATGATATGAATGGGATGGCTAGCTCTGAGCATCAATGGGTCTCTAAAGGGACCACTATTGATAACGGGGCTGCGCTACTTGATCATTCAAAACTCGCATTAAATAGCAATCTGGTTCCAGATACAGAACTGAGCATCCCTCAAATCCTTCATCTTGTAAGTTTTACAGACTATCATTTTTCACTCTACCCTCTCCTTATAAACTTTAATCTTTACTCGGAGATGCTGACAACTATAAAATATCATTTGGAAGATATGCAATGGAAATGATGAAGGTTCTAGCGCAAGCAAGAGCGATGCACTTCAGCAGCTAGTTGAAACTTCTGTAGCTAACGATCATTCCATTTGGACTAAGGTATGATCACTTCATACGTTGAAGCTCGGTACCTTTTCTCCTGCGGTTGAATTGTATATATCAGCTTGTAGAAGATCTAGTATTGAATATCTTGTCCACTTGTACTAAAGTATTGTAGACTGTAGAATGTGCTGTGGCTGGAAATAACAACTACATTGCATTTGGTTTATTTGCAGTACTTTAATCAAATTTTGACAGTTGTGCTTGAGATATTAGACGACTCAGATTCATCTATTAGGGATCTTGCTCTTTTGTTGGTAGTTGAGATGCTGAAGAATCAGGTCTTATATCTTCTAAAATTTTATTCGATAATATTAAAAAATTCTTAACGCTTCTTTTAAAAATTCTTAACGGCGCTTTTTTTTTCTACAGAAAGATCCAATGGAGGATTCCGTTGAGATTGTAATTGAAAAACTGCTCCATGTTACAAAGGATCCTGTTGCAAAAGTAAATCATACGTTTCTACATAATTGTTTTCTCTTTTGTTTTTCACCATATCTGACTTTAGTCAGTTTCGTGTATAGGTTGCTAACGAGGCAGAAAGTTGTTTGACTTTGGTTTTGTCTCAGTATGACCCATTCCGATGTTTAAGTGTACGTAAATTTTACTTTTTTTTAATTGAACTTACTCCATGTGTATACATAACCTTTTGTATGCGCATTGCAGGTTATTGTCCCACTATTGGTAACTGAAGATGAGAAAACTCTGGTTACATGCATAAACTGTTTAACAAAGGTAAAATTTGGTGTTCTAGTCTACTTTTTACCCCCTTAGACTTATTGTATATTAGTAAATATCTAGTTATTCTGTGTTTTTTAACTTCTTACTAACTGTTTTCTGAAATCTGATTTTTGGTATTTTCCCAACTCTCAATTAAAACATGTACTGTACTCCATGCAGTTGGCATCTGTATTTAGAAGGGAGTTTCATGTTTTATCACCCAGGTTAAGAGAATTTTATGCTGTGGTTGATCACTGTACTTAAATATATGAATAAAGTTACTGTAGAATTATTCCATAGGGATATTCACATTCTTTTACATGTATATTCTATAATGGTAAAATTTCTAATGGCGAACTTTGGTTTAGTTTTAAATCGCTGATGGCAAGTACTGTATCTTGTGTATACCTGAAAAGGATTCTACTTCTCTTGTGATAAAATTACTAGTGTTGCTAGTCAGATTTTATTTGTTTGTTAATGCTGCAATGTAATTTTGTTTGTTTACATTGATGAAGACTCTGCTTTATACTGATTTATCGTTTGTGCTTACCACTACTCTGTATTTGTTAATTTACTTGCATACATGAGAAAATGGATAATTTGTTTATTTGGTTGGTCGGTTGATG
Source organism: Saposhnikovia divaricata (assembly GCA_036435485.1). Lineage (NCBI taxonomy): Eukaryota > Viridiplantae > Streptophyta > Magnoliopsida > Apiales > Apiaceae > Saposhnikovia > Saposhnikovia divaricata. The sequence goes on along the minus strand of CM071599.1, from coordinate 19,041,131 downwards.
CCAAGTATAAATTGCTGTTTTCAGCTTGTGGGCAGGCTTTCACAAGAGGAATTAATGGCTCAGCTACCATCGTTTTTACCTTCTATTTTTGAAGCTTTTGGAAACCAGAGTGCTGATGTTCGCAAGGTATTATGTCCACATAGATTTTATATGAAGCTGACAGAACATATAATTTGTTGTACACCACGCGGTGCCCTTACTTTCAAGTTTTCAACAAAACCATTCTAAGAAAACAGAAAATGATAATTAAAACAACAATACCTTATGTACACATTACTGCTCAGTTCATGTTGAAAAAAAATGCCACGATTTTGACGACAAAGTACTACAAAACGGGAGGACCTAATGTCAAATGCGTTGTGCCTGAGAGAAAAAAAAAGCTAGGGATAGTGCAACTATTTGCCTTCCCATGATGCGTGACAACTGATCCACATTTGATATACACAAGCCCCACATGCTTGTGCTATTTTAGGACTTTTTTTTTTAATTGTGGTAAATCGAGCACATGTTTATCTCTTCACTTTCAATTTTTTTATGACCGATATTAAGTAATTCGAATATGCTCAGCATGTCAAATGTGTGTTAACCTATGTTCGTCTAAATTTTAACTTTAACTTTTGGTCTTCAGACGGTTGTTTTCTGTTTAGTGGACATCTATATCATGCTTGGTAAAGCATTCTTGCCATACTTGGAGGGACTTAACAGTACACAGTTGCGATTGGTGACAATTTATGCTAACCGGATATCACAGGCTAGGACGGGCACACCAATAGAGGCAAACCATGAGTAACTGTCGTGTTGCAGGCATATAGTGGGTTTAGGGATTCTTTTTGTTTTCTTTTATAATTTTTAAATTATTAATTGATTGTATATGTTGTGTATCAAGCAATGTGAGGCATTCTAGAGAGTGGGGTTCTATTTTATTTATATTCTTTACTTAATATATTGAACATACATTTTGTTCCTCCTAAATAGGTTTTGGGCTGTGGTGAGTGCTTGTCTATGTCAATTGTTTCCTTTTTCAGTTTGTGCTGATTAACTCTGTATTTGTAATTGTGTGTATACCAACTGTTTTGGAGATGGATTACTTCTGATCTAGAATTTGACATGTATGATGTGTAACTAATGTAGACTCATGGCAAGGGCCTAGGCACTTGTGGCTTGTGGGAAGTACTGGGGTGCATCCATCTCACTTTGTTGGCAGTGCAGTGCTACACGGTACACACTAATGTTGTGTTTGGTTGGGATGAACGAAAATGGAGGAAATGAAATGAAATTTAAACTATAGATGGATGTTTAAATTTTTCATTACTTCCTGCATTCCAACCCTAACAATCTTAACTAGAGCTCAAAATCCCGAACTGACCTCAACCAAGCACAACATACACATGAATTATTTCAAATTTAAGAATACGGAAATTTAAGAAAATGGAGGAGATGATGTGTATGGGCATGAATCATAACGTGCCTACATTTTATTTTGAAATTATGGTTGAAACATGAATACATGAATTATTTCAATTTTAAGAATGTTGGAAATAGAGGGAATGGAATGAATAATGGGTATTTTTTATTTTTTATTTTTGAAAAAAAATGAATAATGGGTATTAATCAAAATGATGTGTCAAACCATACTCATGAATTATTTTAAATTTCAATAAATGAAATGTTAATGTTAAATAGTATTTTTATAATTTAAGATAAATTCTTTGAATAAAAACATGAAAACATGGTTTCCAAAAAAAAAAAAATCATGAAAACATACGATATGTATACATTTTCATCACGCTTCAGTTAGTGATGCCTTCGGGATTTAGTAAATACTAGTTTAAAATTTGTGCGATACACGGATGTTTTTTAATATTAATGGATTTTTTTTTTAATTTTGAATTAAAAATTTTAAGACATGAATTGATGTAAAATTTTAAATGATATGGCCTGATAATAATTATATATATGTTGTCCGTGATATTTTTAGAAAAAGATTGATTTTAGTTTGAAATATTGAAAAGATGATATGTTTTAACTGAAAAATTTAATTGGTAAGTTATTAGTTATTGTAATATTATTATTTTATTTTACTTAAGATACTTTGTGTTTTTATTTAATTACCCTTATTTGTTAGTATATTTTTAAATAATTAACCTTATATATATATATATATTATATATATATATATATATATATAAATATATATATGCATTTTAGAAAGAACACTTATATAAAGAACAATAAAGATCACCATCGTAAAACATTATTTTTCATAAAAATTGATTTGTTATGATAATAATCACAAATTTTAATAACAATTAAACTTAACGTATCGTAGAGACGTAGAATCTCATCTAAATTTAAAAATCGAATGTTACATAGAATCCACTATAGAATCTTATATGTATTTTTGTAACAATAAAATTATGTGTAATCATGTTATATTTGATCCTAATTTTTTATTAGATTCTATTTTTATTAATAAAAAACCATTTTTGATGTGAAAATTAGAATCTAAAAGCGATTTTTTGTAAGATTCTATGGTGTTCTTTATTATTCTTTATATAAGGGTGTTTTTACGGAGGAATGACCTATATATATATATATATATATATATATATATATATATATATATATATATATATAGAGAGAGAGAGAGAGAGAGAGAGAAAAATGTTCCTATGGTTAACTACAGATAATTACCTATAGTTATATGTATTTTTAGTATTAAAGGTTGATGGCATTTTTGTAATAATGAAATCCACCCCCATGTATTTACAAAAATAGCCTTCCAATTGTATTATAATATGTGTTAACTATAGGTAATTACCTATAGTTAACTATAGGATCATTAAGCCTATATATATATATATATATATATATATATATATATATATATGCCTTTACTCCATACAGAACACTCTTATATAACTGTTATAGCCAAAATTCGGTTCGGGTTTTTCAAGATGGATTCGGGTAAAATTACGGGTTCAATTTGGGGGATTCTAGGTTTAATTAGGGATTTTATAGAAAATGGAGGAATCAGGCCGCACCATCTCTTTCTCTACAAAGAGGGCGCGCCCTAAGTATAGAAACATGGTGACAAATCTATTCAAGTTGATTTTTGTGAGAAGACATCGAAGAAATCTCTTCTAGGATTCCACTCAAGTATGAATTTCACTCAAGAGTGGAATCCACTCCAGCTGGGATTCCAGAAGTTGAAGAATTCCCTCCTGTCGTATCTCAGGAGGGGGATGTCCGTCGCAGAAGGCTTCCAGGGGTTTGCCTGGATATAAGGACCCTTCTTAAACACTAAGGGCGCGCCCTAAGGTGGAAAGATGGGGACTTTTTGGTGTGTGCTTTGGGAGCTCTGTTCCTGTAGCCAATGGGCGCGCTCTCATTGGGGAACTTTGGAGTAATCCTGCACTTTGCACCCAAAAGCTCTGGATCACCTGTCCTGCTATCTGGTGGGTGCTTCTCATTCGGGGGACAGGGATGCGTTCTGCACTTGGGGTAAACCACGGCTATACCTGCGTCCTTGAAATCAAGAAATAGCTGGTAACGGATAGGACTAGTCCTCGACGGGGGAAGTTTCCTTATCTGTGAAGTCTTGAAATCTTGGATGAGCCTTGGGCCTTTGTGGTTAGGCCTCATAGTAGAACATTCCAGAAGCTGGTCTGTTATCCAAGCCCATTTGGGTTTCTTGTTCTCCAAGAACTACGTATGGCTTGATCCCCTATAAATACCGGGGTACGTAGGCCGATTGAGGGGTTGGAAGTCGAGAGCTCTGAATAGCCGCCACTAACCCTATCAATCTCAGCCACCAATCACGCACAACAACCACACACCACCGTTTTCTCCGGCAAAGAACCACCGCATCAGATCTTGTTTCCGGCGACATACCTCAAATTTTGTTGTTCCCAAATTCCTCCGTCAAAAAATTGGTGCTAGAAGGAGGGGAGCCAATCAAGATCTACATCTTAGGAGGAAAAGATGTCTCACAATCATGGCAGAGGTTCTCAAGAAGAAGATGGTTACGATTCTGAAGATAGCTTGGGAGATAACCGAGCGCGTCATGAAGCTTACGTCCCGGAAAATATAGCTGCTCCTCCGCGACATCAAGGAACTCCGGCCGCCATCGGCGGACAGCCGCCCGTTCTCATCAGTAATTCGGCATTAATGGAACAGCTGTATGTTATGCAAGATGCCATAAATAGTTTCGGGGCGAGATTGGGTTCGGTGGAGGAAGAGCAAGAATCAAGGAGAAAATCTCGGAGTATCCCACGAAATCATCGCCGATCAGGGAAATCCCCTCAGATCGTGGAAGATTCTCGAAGGGGGGAGGAAAGTCATGAAAAGAGATTTCAGCTGGTCACTCCTCGAAGGTTAGATTATTCTGATCCTATTATTGAATATCCTAGTGAAAATAATTCTGAGCGCAGGTTGGTGAATCCTCAAGAGAGGGCGCGCCCTCATCCTCACCGTTCAGGGCGCACTCCTCATGAGATTCAAAGGGATGAAGAGCAAATCGCTAAAGAAAGGAGAGATTATGCCAGCTTGAAAGAACGCCTTGGAATAAGGCTTGATGACGATGATTTGAGGATGGTGCTCCTCGAGCTTCAGAACAAAGACAAATATATGGAATCGAGGCCCCATGATTCACAGCGCGTGCCCCCTGATAACAGGTCGCGGCCCCTTGGACATGAGCGAGCCCTTCCTCAGAGTCATGATCCACAGCGCGTGCCCCCTGACAACAGGTCGCGGCACCTTGGACATGAGAGAACTCTTGCTCGAAATGATAATCCACAGCGCGTGCCCCCTGTTCAAAACAGGTCGCGGCCCCTTGGATTCCACCAAACTCCTCATCGTGATAATACCGAGAGAAGAAACCGTGATAACGGTGACAGAAGAATGGATTGGCACCAGGGAAATAGGCGCCCCCGTAATCAGGGCGCGCCCTCAGGTGGGAGATCCCCCCGCATCCATCAAATTCCCTCAAGCACTTCCAGTGAGTCCAGGTCGAGGACGTACTCTCGCTCGGGAGAACAGTATCAGAGAGGTTCTCAAGGGAATCCACAACCTCATGGAAATCCCGAGGGTCATCAAATTCAAACTCAAGAGGTTGTGACTCAACCATAAGTTGAAGTTCAAGGAGGTATTCAGACGGCGGCTCCACCGCCACTTCCACCCCCGGGGGGTACTCAGACTGTGGAACAACCAAATATCCAGAATATTCCTGGAGTGGGAACATTTAATGTGGATGACTTAAAGAAACTCCTTGCTCACCTAGATGGAGGAAGAATATCTGCAACTGCTCCAACATCTTCTCCCTTCTCAACTGAGGCTAGAGAGGCGCAGCTCCCTGCTGGGTATAGATCAATGACTAATGATTTGCGATTTCATGGGAATGCAGACCCTGTGGAATTCCTTGGACGTTTTGATATTGAGATGGATGTCTATCAAGTTACGGAACTGGCTAGGTGTCGATTATTGGCAGCAACTTTCAGGGAGAGTGCCCAGCAATGGTTTCAGAAGCTTGGTCCGGGGGTAATTACATCATGGCAGGTGATGAGGAACTTGTTCTTGACTAAGTTCCAGGCTGCGGTAAAATATGCTCCTCCGGTCACGACCTTGGCCAACATCAAGCAAAGGGAAGGAGAGAGTTTGTAATCCTATTTCAAGAGATTTAACTCGGAATCCACTATGGTGAGAGGAGCGACATATGAAACACTCAAGAGTTTCCTAATTGCTGGATTGTCGGTGGGAACTGATTTCTGGAAACATCTTCAAGGACGTGATCCACCTACGTTGGCTGATGTGTTTGCACAAGCTGAGTCTTTCAAAATTGTGGAACAATCCTTGGCAGACAACCGAAAAACTGACAGTCAGAACGGTTCTAAGGGAAAGATCGGTAAAAGGAAGGATAGGTCTCCCAGTCCTACCCGTCGTATAGCAACTGGTGCGAACCGGATAAATTTAACTGAAACTGGAAGGAATTGGGGTCCACCTGATACATACACTTACGATCAAAGGCTAGGTAACTATACTCCTTTAGCAGCTTCTATTGAACATATCTTTGAGGTGAATAAGAATAAAGGGTTCTTCAGAAAGCCGGAACCATTGACCTCCTGGCAGAGTAAGGATAAGAAAAAGTATTGTGAATTCCATGAATCCTCAGGGCATAACACTCATGAATGTCGTCAACTCAGGGAAGAGATTGAGGATTTGATTAATGAAGGATACCTGACGGAATGGATTGTTAGGGAGGTGAAGAAGCATAGGGAGAATCCCGACAGGAGAGATGGAGGGCGCGCCCTCCACGGAGATGGTAAGCCGGAAGAGAAGAAATTCGTCAAAGAAGGGAGTATTCACACCATCTTTGGAGGACACCATTTAGGGGGAGATAGCAATCACGCTATGGAGAGATATTCCAGGGAAGCGAGGTATCGACCTCTCACAAATGTGAATAGCTTGGAATTGAGGCCACCTAAGTTGTTCAAGGGGGAATGTGCTGACATAACTTTCACCGAAGAAGAAGCTAGATGGGTACATCATCCTCATAATGACGCTCTGGTAGTAGCAATTCAGATTGGTTCGAAGAATGTCCATCGGGTTTTCGTGGACAATGGAAGCTCGGTAAACATACTCTACTACAATACTTATAAGAAGCTGGGACTCTTAGACAAGGATATGATTCAAGACAAAGGATGGATCTATGGTTTTTCAGGAGAATCGGTAAAAGTTATGGGAGCTATCAAATTACCGGTAACTCTTGGGGAAGGAAACCTTTCTGTGACGCAAATGATGGATTTCATGATTTTGAATGTGGATTCCTCACATAATGCTCTAGTAGGACGACCCCTGTTGAAGGAAATGAAAGTTGTGACCTCCATCTATCATCTCGCGATGAAATTTCCTACGCCAAATGGTGTGGGAACTGTACGGGGCTCTCAGCATGACTCCAGAGATTGCTACCATAAGGCGATTAAAGGGTTTAGAAGGCAGCAGGATGGAGGGCGCGCCCTGCGTGAGAGTGGTTCCGGAGTCATGAGTGTTGTCCCAGAAGAGGTGAAAGCCCATTATCTTGTCCAGGAACCTGAAGAGGAAGAACTGCTATACAGGGCGCGCCCTGAGGATGATACCTCGGTTCTTGATGAGCCTCAAGAAGGAATTTTGGAGGAAATAGAAGAAGGTGCAGAGGAAGTAATCTCGTTTGATCTCAAGGGTGAGCAGGTTGAAGGGAGACGAATGTTACTTGAAGGTTTGGTGCATACCCTTGTCGAGGAAGACTTCCCTCTTAAAGAGGACGTGCCCTCCAAGGATGTAGCACCGGTTGAAGATCCTCGAAGTTTTGATTTTGACCTTGACCCAAGGACACCGCAACCAGTGGAAAAGACTGGTCCTGCAGAGGATACAATTTCTATTTTGGTAGATGAGAGGGATCCAACTAAGGTTCTGAAGATTGGGTCGCAGTTGAACTCCAAGTTAAGAGGCATGCTCACCAATTTCCTTTTAAACAATCTGGATGTTTTTGCTTGGAGTCATGCTGATATGGTTGGGATTGATCCGAAGGTTATGTGTCACTGTCTGAATATAGATCCTACCAAGAAGGGAATTCGCCAGAAACGCCGGCCAGTAAGTGGAGAGAGAGCCATAGCATTGAAAGAAGAGGTGGATAGACTTCTAGATGTTGGGCTGATCAAGGAGTCATATTATCCAGATTGGTTGGCTAATCCGGTTCTTGTGAAAAAACCAAATGGAAAATGGCGAACTTGTGTGGATTTCACTGATCTGAACAAGGCATGCCCGAAGGATAGCTTTCCACTCCCGAGGATTGATCAGTTGGTGGATGCTACGGCAGGACATGCTCTTTTAAGTTTCATGGATGCTTACTCTGGTTACAACCAGATTCCTATGTATGAGCCGGATCAGGAGCACACTTCCTTTATTACAGATCGAGGATTGTATTGTTACATTGGCATGCCTTTCGGGTTAATCAATGCTGGCGCAACCTATCAAAGATTGGTGAACATGATGTTTAAGGATTTGATAGGGAAAACCATGGAGGTATACGTGGATGATATGCTTGTTAAATCCTTTAGAGCAGAGGACCATGTAAAGCATTTGGAACAGATGTTCGAGATTTTGAGGAAGTTTAGGATGAAGTTGAATCCTCAAAAATGTGTCTTTGGGGTAGAATCCGGGAAGTTTCTAGGATTTATTGTTAATCATCGTGGAATCGAGGCAAATCCAGCAAAAATAAAAGCTCTTCTTGACATGAGATCTCCGTTTAGTGTAAAGCAAGTTCAGAGTCTCACGGGAAGGATAGCAGCCCTTAATCGTTTCGTTTCAAAATCGTCGGATAAATGCAGAGAATTCTTCAAGGCGATAAAGGGGGCAGCCAAAGATTTTGCATGGACATCTGAGTGTGAGGAAGCTTTTCAGAGAATAAAGGAGCATTTGGGAAATCCCCCTCTCTTATCTAAGCCCGTGGAAGGAGAGACGTTAATTTTATACTTGGCAGTTTCAGAACATTCTATCAGTGCGGTATTAGTAAGAGAAGAAGTTGATCATCAGTTTCCGGTTTACTATGTGAGTAAGCGTTTGCTCGATGCGGAAACCAGATATACTAGCATGGAAAAGTTGGTTTATGCCTTAGTTTTGGCGTCAAGGAAGCTTCGTCCTTATTTTCAGGCTCAAAAGATTGAAGTTCGTACGGCATATCCATTGAGAGGAATTCTCCACAAGCCGGAAACCTCTGGTCGAATGTTAAAATGGGCAGTTGAGCTGGGACAATTTGATTTGGAATATACTCCAAGGACAGCTATAAAGGGTCAAGCTTTAGCTGATTTCATTCTTGAATTCGAGTTGGAAAATGAAGAAAAATCAATTGTATTAATTGAGCCTGAAGTTCTGCTTAAGAGGGCAACCCCATTTGAAGAAGTTCCTCAACCTTGGTGGAAGTTACAAGTAGATGGAGCTGTCAACAATGGAGGGGCTGGAGCAGGAGTAATCTTGCTTACCCCCGAAGGGAATCAACTCATGAGTGCTATTCACTTCAAATTTCAGGCGACCAATAATGATGCAGAGTATGAAGCCTTGATTAATGGGCTAAAGATGGCTTTGGAGATGAAGGTAGTGAATCTCATTGTGTTAAGTGATTCAGAACTAGTGGTCGGACAAGTGAAAGGTGGATTTCAGTGTAGAGGTCCAAGGACAGAGCTTTACATGAGGTGCGCTCAACGATTGATCAAAAAGTTCCGAGAAGTACGGGTAGAGTGTATTCCACGAGATGAGAACTGTAGTGCAGATGTGTTAGCCAAGTTGGGGTCACAGAAAGACGCTATGCTATTGGGGACAGTACCTTTGCAAGTACAGGAAGTACCTAGCATTCCAGAGGTTGAAGTCATGGAAGTGGAATCTATTCCTAGTGTTACTTGGATGACTCCCATTCAAAAATATATTCGAGAAGGGATACTTCCAGGTGAGAAGTTGGAGGCCAGGCGGCTTCAGTATCAAGCAGCTAGATTCGTGGAGTATGATGGGATATTATATAAGAGGGGTTTCAATCAACCACTTCTCAAGTGCATAGATAGAGATGAATGCAATTACATTCTTAGGGAGATTCATGAAGGTATATGCGGCAATCACTCGGGGGGTGGTTCGTTGGCAATGAAGGTGTTAAGGCAAGGATATTATTGGCCTACCTTGAAGAAGGATGCTTACGAATTTGTTAGGGCATGTGACAAGTGTCAGAGGTTTGCCAATTATTCTACCAGCCCTGCTACTACTTTGACTTCTTTAATGAGCCCATGGCCATTTGCTATGTGGGGAATAGATCTCATTGGGGAACTCCCTAAAGCTAAAGGAGGAGTAAAGTATGCTGTTGTCGCTGTGGATTACTTTACCAAGTGGGCGGAAGCAATGCCCTTGGCCGCAATTACTTCAAGGAAGATTCGAGATTTTGTTTTCAACTCTATTGTTTGCAGGTTTGGAATTCCATATAAGCTTGTGTCGGATAATGGAAAACAGTTTGATAGCAAAGAACTGAGAAAGTTGTGTGATGACTTGGGGATAAAGAAGGAATTTGCAGCTGTGTATCATCCTCAAAGTAATGGGCAGACAGAGGCTATCAACAAAATAATCAAGCATGCCTTGAAGACGAAGTTGGAAGAAAGCAAGGGAAATTGGCCTGAAGAACTTCCCATGGTCTTATGGTCGTATAACACAACTCCAAGAACCACAACTGGAGAATCTCCTTTCATGTTGTCTTATGGATGTGAGGCAATGGTGCCGGTAGAAATTGGAGCAGGATCATTCCGAAGAGATTTTTATGATGAAGAATCAAATATGGTTAATCAAAGGTTAAATCTTGATCTCCTAGAAGAAATGAGGGCAAATTCGCAGTTGAGGTTGGCAACTTATCAGCAGAGGGCTGCACGGTATTATAACAAGAAGGTGAAGGCTCAACCTTTTAAGGTGGGTGATCTAGTTCTGCGGAAAGTTATGCCAAATACAAGGGTAGCAGCACATGGAGTCTTTGGTCGCAACTGGGAAGGACCTTACAAGATCAGGTCTATTATCTGGGAAGGGACTTATCACCTAGAAGACTTGGATGGCAACACAATCCCAAGGGCATGGAATGCAGAGCATCTGAGGAAATACTATCAGTAGGGTGCGGCTTTGACCCCCTATTGTATGAAGGCTTATATTTAAGTTATAGACTAGCATAAATAAATCTTCTCCTAGTCTAGGGGGGTAGTACACATACGCCTTCTTTAGTTCTAGTCGAGACTTGCTGTTTTTATTCTACGCTTTTTCGAAGTTTATTCTCCTTAGCTCGGGGGGTAGTTCATGTATACCTTCCCCTGTTCTGTTGAGATTTGAGTTTATTTGAAGATTAATAAAGTTTATCAAGACAGTTTTTCAAGTTTTTTAAAGATTCTTTTTTACAAGAGGTCGTGCTCTATGTCTTAGGGCGCGCCCTGTGAGATTCTGTGTAATTACTAGCAATAATTGACAAGTTAAAGGAATATCGAAAAGGGTAATGCCTTAGGGCGCGCCCTCAACATGAATGAAGACTTAATTCTATGTGTTTCAATGTTTTCAAGAGTTGGAAGAATATTGGCTGATAAAACACAAGAGGCCGCGCTCAAATTAGGGTGCGCCCTGCAGAATTTACAAGTATACTAACTTTTCACATCATATGATGTTTGCACAGAAGAATTATTTGAAAATCTGTGAAGATGTGTTTTAACAGTGATAAAGAAAATTTTGCGAAGGTCGCCCCCTATTTGTTAGGGCGCGCCCTATAGCTATTTTACGGCAAAAGTAATGTGGTAGTTAACATTAAAGTCATTAAAGGCACAAATAAAGTTCAAATTTAAGTTACAACTTGCAGGGTTTTACAAAGGACCCGCGCCTTGGAAGTTGGAATAAATTCGGATAAACTTGAAGATAAAATTCTAGGACGCGTCCTTGGGGGGAGAAGGAGGTGCGTCCTTAGCATCACTAGGGGGAACAATAGTGAGAGGAGAGATCATTTCAGGAACGGAGTTTTGGTTGGAAGGATCGACGGTTTGGATTCCTGGATCTTCGATTCGCTCAGGTTGTAAGGGAGCCTCTTCAGTTGAGGGCGCGCCCTGTGGATCCTCGTCCAATCCCAGTTCGATCCTCTTTGCCTTGATGGCATCCGCGTGCAGTATCTTAAATTGCTTGATGTCCTCAGCACTTTCTGGGCCAAACTTTTCTTCCCAGTTATAATCTGGGTCATTTGCAAGAAAACCAAGAAGATAGAAATCAAACCCAGCTTGGAAATTTCTATCTTCCATGGCTTGCTTCTCATCTTTCCAGCAGTAAGCTTTCTCAATCTCAAGAGTGTCCCGTTGTACCTTCAAATCTTCGTTCTCTTTCTCCAACCTGTCATTCTTGTCGGCCAGGAGTTGGCGATGATTGACAGCATCTTGTAAGTCATTTTTGAGATCTTGGATAGTAGCATCCTTGGAATCGCATTCTCTCTTCCATTTGTTGTCAGCCTCCACAATCATCTTTGCATATTTTCTATTCTCCCCTTCGAGTTTGTTGATGTGAAGCTTCTCTTTGTGAATCCTTTGGGCGCGCCCTAAGGATTGAATTAAAAGTTGAGCAGAGGCTTTAATCATGGAGTTTGTCTCATCATCAGCATTCATGTTTTGCCAATGATCAACCTCCTTTTCATCGACAAGAGACGCAGCAGCTGGCCCAATGAGGGTTTCAACGTACGAGGGCGCGCCCTCAGTTCTTTGCTTTTTGCCCTTGTCAATAGGAGGGTCTTGGGCTTCAGTACTCCTCTTCAAAGATCTGGAAGAAGTAGGAATTGTTGGGTTGGGTTCTTGCTGAGTTTGACTAGGGCGCGCCCTAGTGTCAGAAGAACCTGCTTTGTCGGTTGTTTTTTCCTTGTCATTTTTCTTCCTGGATCCAAAGCCACGAGGAATTTGGGGGGCCATATCTGCACGAGAAAAAATAATAAAAATGTTAAGTACGGAGGTTGAATCTTTCAGCTGCAATTTTAAGGACGGCGTAGCTCGAGTTGAGGCCGCGCCCTGAAGAGTTTTTTGGATTCTTCTATCTGTTTTAGTTTTTAAAAGATTAATAAAAAGTTAATAAAGATGGAAGAAAAGAAGAGTGTAGGGCGCGCCCTCACTTACTTGGGTTTGTGTTGAATTGAAGACGGACTCTAGGAACATCCCAGACAAAAAAATAGGGCTCTTTCCACCGTTTGATATGGCTAATCCTTCCGTCAGAAAAGCCTTTGTTGTTGTGAAGCTTGTTGATTAGTAGATAGTAATAGCCAATATTTGATTGGCGGATGCTGAAGAAGTAACTAATTTCTGGCATCGAGGGTGCTTCAAACCCCAAGTCACGGTAAAGAATTAACAAACCTAAAACAAGTTTGTAGCTGTTGGGAGAAAGTTGGATTGGGGCCAGATTGTACCATTCAAGGATTTCCCTAAGGTATGGGTGTAAGGGCGCGCCCACACCAAGGGCTACAAGTCGAGGGGTCAAAACCATCCTTGGAATTCTAAAGTTTCCACCGTAGTTGAAAATGTGAGGACGGTGGTGAGAGTGTGGAATGGCCCAAAGTCCTTCCTGACCGTAATATTTCATGGACCATTCTACTTCGTCATTTGTTGCAGTAGAAGACATGTTTACACAAGCCAATTTGCCTTGTTTCTTTCGGAGTGAATTCTTCTCTTTTTCAGTCATATCTCCATACCTACCCCATTCGAGGTCAATTTCTTCGTCACGAACTTCCCAGTGTTCAAAGGGAGTTGGGGAAGGTGGTGGAGATGTTGGCTCAGAATTTATTGGAGGAGAAATAGAAGAGGCTGAAGGCGCGCCCTCGGCTGAGTATGTGTCTGAAGAATGCGAGTCCCCCGATGTTTCCGAGATTGGAGCAAAATCACTATCTTCCATGGAATTGTAAGAATGGTTCGCTTCAGGGGGAGTTTGAGATTCTTTGGAAGGTTGAACATCAAATTCTTTGGAAGGTTGATCAAATGTGGTGGCGTCGGAGGAGTTTTCACTAGAAAAACTCATGGTGCCGTCTCCAAATTCTTGAATAAGGCGCGTCCTATCTTCTGGAGAGATGAATGAGAAAGGAAGTCTGTAGCGATTAGGTGGAAGTGGTGATGGCAAGGGTGAATAGATTCCAAGACGTTTGTTGAATTCCTTAAAAGGATGGAAGGGAGAGGACGCGCCCTTGTCCTCCAGCTGCAAAATTAATAAAAAGGGACTTAGGGCGCGCCCATGAGAGGAGTTAACAGAAAATTTTCTACAAGTAATGAAGCATACAATCATTATTCTACGAAGAATGTGGTGTCAGAGGAATCTAAGGTATCCAAATGAAGATATATAACAGGAGAATTTTTTAATTAAGGGGGGTCAAAGAAGTCATTACTGAAACCTAGGAGGTATTGGAATCAAGAATCCTAGGCTGCGCCCTATGTGTAGGCCGCGCCCTTATGGATTAATTCAATGTACAGAAACATGTTTGTAAAAGTTATAACGGCAAAACAAGATCAAACACATATACATACATATATACATACAACGGAAAACGAAGAACATGGGGTATGTGAACAGTTGCAACGTCGGAATGGACAATTTACACGGTCAAAATGAAAAATAAGGACATGAAAACGTACCTTGTAAGTTCTGGAATGCGATTTGGTGATGAAAACGACAGAAAACGTGACGGAGACGGCCGGATTGATGTTTAAATGTTGGAGTCGCCGGAGTTCGGTTTTTTGGGAGAGAAAATTGAAAAAGAGTAAAGTTAGAGAGAAGGGAGGTATTTATAGAGATTTGAAAATGGTGGATGACAGCTGTCAAATCGTTTAAAATTCCCAGGACGCGCCTTATTTTAGGGCGCGCCCTGAGGGAAAATCTTGAGGGAATTTTGGGTTTTATAAAAGAAATTCCGTATATCATCTTTGATTTCATACGGAATTGGGGGGTAGTTGTTATAGCCAAAATTCGGTTCGGGTTTTTCAAGATGGATTCGGGTAAAATTACGGGTTCAATTTGGGGGATTCTAGGTTTAATTAGGGATTTTATAGAAAATGGAGGAATCAGGCCGCACCCTCTCTTTCTCTACAAAGAGGGCGCGCCCTAAGTATAGAAACATGGTGACAAATCTATTCAAGTTGATTTTTGTGAGAAGACATCGAAGAAATCTCTTCTAGGATTCCACTCAAGTATGAATTTCACTCAAGAGTGGATTCCACTCCAGCTGGGATTCCAGAAGTTGAAGAATTCCCTCCTGTCGTATCTCAGGAGGGGGATGTCCGTCGCAGAAGGCTTCCAGGGGTTTGCCTGGATATAAGGACCCTTCTTAAACACTAAGGGCGCGCCCTAAGGTGGAAAGATGGGGACTTTTTGGTGTGTGCTTTGGGAGCTCTGTTCCTGTAGCCAATGGGCGCGCTCTCATTGGGGAACTTTGGAGTAATCCTGCACTTTGCACCCAAAAGCTCTGGATCACCTGTCCTGCTATCTGGTGGGTGCTTCTCATTCGGGGGACAGGGATGCGTTCAGCACTTGGGGTAAACCACGGCTATACCTGCGTCCTTGAAATCAAGAAATAGCTGGTAACGGATAGGACTAGTCCTCGACGGGGGAAGTTTCCTTATCTGTGAAGTCTTGAAATCTTGGATGAGCCTTGGGCCTTTGTGGTTAGGCCTCATAGTAGAACATTCCGGAAGCTGGTCTGTTATCCAAGCCCATTTGGGTTTCTTGTTCTCCAAGAACTACGTATGGCTTGATCCCCTATAAATACCGGGGTACGTAGGCCGATTGAGGGGTTGGAAGTCGAGAGCTCTGAATAGCCGCCACTAACCCTATCAATCTCAGCCACCAATCACGCACAACAACCACACACCACCGTTTTCTCCGGCAAAGAACCACCGCATCAGATCTTGTTTCCGGCGACATACCTCAAATTTTGTTGTTCCCAAATTCCTCCGTCAATAATAACAAACAATAATTTATTCCAATAGATCCATTGGCCCCGCCAGGGGCACCCAATACAAAAATTTCTTATTTTTTTATCTTCTATCCATTCAGCAAAAAAAATTTAATAAAAAAAGTTTTTGAAAAAAATCACTGTTCATGATGACGTCACTGCTGATGTCATCATGAACAGTGATTTTTCCAAAAAAAATATTTTTACTTTTTTTTTGCTAAATGGATAGAAGATAAAAAAATAAGAACTTTTTGTATTGGGTGTCATGACGGAACTCTTATATTGAATTAAATATGAGGTGTTCTTTATTGTTCTTTATATAAGGTGTTCTTCATGGAGTGCAACTCTCTCTCTCTCTCTCTCTCTCTCTCTCTCTCTCTATATATATATATATATATATATAGGTCATGGTTCAAATGGGAACTCCTATTTTCCGGGAAACTACATAATTATGAACATTTTTCTAATGTTAGTATGTCCTGTAACATATTCTCTATTCTATCATTCAACCTATGTTATCTAATTTGTTTTTATTATGTTCTTAAATATTTATTTTGTAATATGTTCTGTATTACTGTCATTTTACAGAACATACTTTAGTAATACAGAACATAAAAAAACAAATTAGAGAACATATTACAGGACATATGTTGAATGATATGGTAGAAAACATGTTACAGGACATACTAACATTACAAGATATTTTAAAAAATATTACAAAATATTACAAAAATACATAATTTTACAAATGTTAAAAACATGTTACATTTTTTAAATATTATAAATGAAGATTGATTTCATATATGATCGTAACAATCTACTTAAAAATTTCATATGATCGTAAAAATTTACTTACAATTAGGAATTCATATATTTTTTATAAATAATTTTGAAGATGTAACTTAGAATGACAGAACAATAACTGATTTGAAAAAATCTATCCTTGAATTAGTAGATTCAGGTGTAGACATTTATAGAAAAGTGCTCAAATGATAACTTGTGTTATAATGAGAAATGAAAATTAATCTCATGCTCAAATGTATAATGTGTGCATATGTACAATATCCTCACTCATTCATTCGTTCATGTCGCCAAATCGATCATCACTCTAGCAATAATTCACAAACACTTTTGTTACCGAGTTTCAACCACATTCTCGACAACACAATTCAATAGCTTATTCATCCCATTTTCATCCTTTCACAATAGAAATGAGTTTACAAATGCCCACTGATGTCGTTTTTACCCACTATACCACCATTAATGCCATCACAATACCTTCAAATACTATTAAAATTTCATATTTTAAATTTTTTGGTATTTTTTTCAAAAATTTTAGAATAATATGCGTTCAAACATTGGTGATTCAAGTTGAATTTTAATTATTCCTGTTTAGATTTTGGTGGTGTAAGTGGTGGTGCACATTCAAATGTAAGCTACATCTCCAACTTTACCTTTTTCCTCTGTAATTTTCGACAATACCATATTCGACAATGCACTAACGTTATCACCATCTCTTCCCCACTTGTACATTGTGTGGATACATCTATAAACCATTGTCACTCAACAATTCTTTCGTGCCACGAAATCGACCAACACTCTAGAAATAAATTGCAAACACATTTGTCACGAATTCTAGCCACCCTACACCTCCGCTCGCTCATTCATCTCACTTTTCGTCCTCTCACATAATATCCGAGTTTATAAAGCCCATTGAATCGTTTTCACCCACTCTACTACCGTCGACACAAGCACCTTCGAACACTATCCGAATTTCAAATTTCGGAAATTTTGGTAATTTGCGTTCAAAATTTTAGTGATTCGGGTTCAAATTTTAGTAATTGAAGTTGAATGATCGATCATTCTACTATCATTTTGATTTTTAGTGGTGTAGAGGCTGATGATGATTTGATTGCAGTAAAAATTTTAGTGATTTAACTCGTGATTCTAGCGATTGTGTGTGATGGTGGCGATGTGGTGGCGGTATGGCCGTGAAGGTGATAGTGGTGTTAGCAATGTGTTGTTAGTGTTGATACTGATAATGATGTATTTATAGAAAACACATGTCTTATGTATATTTTTTTTCTTACAATTTGAATGATAATATGAAATTTATGATATGTGATTTTAGTTATGTATTATTTATAATTTTACAGATAATTCTTCTTGAAACTCCATAAGTAACCAATAATAATTATATAAATGTGCACATGTGTAGTATTATTTTAAAATTTTACCTTTTTAACTAAAATTTTAAATTTCTTTTAACTACTATATATTTGGTTATTTTGTTGAATTTAACTTTTAAATTCAACCAGTCGATTATTTTGTGTATTATATATACAATTTAGTATTTTTTTAAATATCTATTTTTCATTAACTTAACCATACATCTTAATCTCATAATTAATTGTATTGCATTTATAATCTGATTTATAATGTCGTGTCCTAATCCAACTACGGTTTTTTTATTTAATTAAAAATCAATACATTATTTGTATCTCATATGTAAATTATTTAATTGATTACAGAATCATGTTTTAATTTACGGGTATATTGAATTTTTTATAACTCGTAAAAAATCATTTTAGCCTATACTAAACACACATAAACAACATAATTCTTACGATGCTTATACTATACATAATAGATAGATAACATAATTCATTTGATTAAACTTTTTAATTCTCAACAAGGTAGTAATATTAAATAAAATAGAACATGTGAGTTATTTGTGCATGTAGTAAATGATTTTTAAAAAGTTAACATAAATTCTTTTTTGGTGTAGTGGCTGGATATAGGAACATAATTCATTTGTGACCCAAAGGACATGGGTTCAATCTCATTACCAACATTTTTTTAATATATTAATATAGTCGAAGGGTAAATACGTAATTTATTAAATAACCTTGAAAGACCTTGTTGGCCTATAATATATAAAATGGAAATGGATGAATTGTAATTATTAATAATTTATCGATTACCATTTTCAGATCAAATGTATTTGTTTTCTATGTTTTCTAATTAAAATACCACTTTTCTGAAAACTTCACGGGCAACATATATTAAAATTTTATGGAATGAAGTGAAAATTTAACATTTTAATCAATGAGTGATTATAAAAATATAGATGTTGAAAGTTTTCGATTTCGAATCGACGAGGAAGATGTTGAGAATATGCAAATAAGAGAAGATAGTGAGCAAGACTCCAAGATGCCAGCTAAGCAAGTACATGACATCTCAGCAAGTCACGTGTCTAAATGACAGCTACGAGAAGTTAGTTACAACAGAATTGGGAGATGCACATTAGTATATATACAGAAGTTTACTCATTTCTGTAATCTGTCGATTAATTCCTAGAGTTTAACAATGTGTGAGAATGAGATATATTTATGTAAAAGTAGATAGTAACTAGTCTTCTTCTTCTTCTTCTTCTTCTTCTTCTTCTTCTTCTTCTTCTTCTTCTTCTTCTTCTTCAAGAAACAGATTAATGGAGTCTCGTTGTGTATTGTTCTTAGTTCAATAATATACAGTAAGCTTCTGCAAATCTCTGAACTTGTAATATGGTATCAGAGCAGTGTTCTCGATCTTGGACTCTTTTTCCAGTGATTTTCTAGTTCATTTTGAGCTCTTCAATGACGGTTAGTTCGTTCTATTGTATCTTCGATATATTTTCTACACAAACAATTGATCTTGAGTTTATTGTTTGTTTCTTGAATCAATCTGAAATTTGTTGTTGAATCTATGATTCTTCGTTGTTTTTCTGCAATTGTTCTGCAATTTTTCTGGTAAATTTTGCTTCGATATCTTGTTACATTTGATCATCGATTCTCGATTTCCTTTTTGATACTATCGATTTCTCGATTGTATTCTTTGATACTGATCGATACGAATTATTCTGGTTCTTGTTCAATCTTTGATTTCACAATCATCTCAAGTTTACTATCAAAAGATATGGCAGAAAATCAAGCTAATCTTGTTGATCCTTCACTAAATCCTATTTCACCTTACTATATACATCCCTCTGACAATCCTGGTATGAAACTTGTGTCTTTAAAATTTGATGGAAAAGGTTATACAGATTGGAAACGATCAATGTTAATTAGTTTATCGGCTAATAATAAGACTGGTTTTGTGGACGGAACGATTGAAAAACCAGCAGTTACTGATGCTAGTTATAAGGCTTGGGATCGTTGCAATAATATGATGATATCATGGATTTTGGGGGTTCTTGATCAAGATATTGCTAGGAGTGTCCTGTATTTCAAAACGGCCAGAGATATTTGGATGAATCTTGAGGAAAGATATGGTCAATCTTCTGGAACAATGTTGTTTTCTTTACAGCAAACTTTGTCTGAGATGAAACAAGGTGAAGATAGTGTGTCTGGTTACTATACAAAGATGAAAATGGTTTGGGATCAACTTGATGTGTGACGCCCCTAGATCCGGGGTCAGGAATCCAGGTCATCACGATCCAATTTCCATTTTTAATAACATTATATTCTTGATAGATGAAATATAAATACTTGCTAATACTTGCTAATACTCACACAATAGACCCCACACTATAACATTACACACCAGTCATATGCTCAGAGAACAACATCCATAACAATAACAGTTTAAAGTTAAAAGAGTTATTACAGTCCAGAATCTTACTTAAGTAGTGTTGCTGAATATTACTTCTAGAAGAAGCATTTCAACAACCAAAAGTCATTACACAAGCTTACACGCTTAATTTACATATGTCTACTAATACCCATCTATCCTACAAGAGCTACCTCAGGGATAGGCGCCAGCACTCTCACAAAAGCCCTTACCCTCTTACGGGGTATAGTGCGAAGTATCGGCATCTGCCCTAGCTGTTATATAAATAAATAACAAGAGTGAGCTATAATAGCTCAGCAAGATAATATTTTAAACCAGAAATCAAAGTTAAAACATATATATATATATATATATATATATATATATATATATATATATATATATATATTAACAAACAGAAAATCCACTATAATAATTAAGAAAAGAATTAATCATTACTTATTCAATACACCATCCATTTTTCCTTTATAAGAAAAAAAAATATATAAAATAATATAATATCAGTTTCTCTTCTAATATAATATAATATTAGTCCATCATTCCATACCAATTTTCCTTTCACCTTTCAGTATCTCAGTCTGTAATCATTATCAATTCTTCCTTTAAAAGTTTTGGGGATATCCACTATCGCCTGATTCGTTAGGACGATGATCAGTCGCCTAATCGTACCTGCTCCTTGTTTACTACTAGTAGAAGGAATGGCAATCATCCCTGGAGGAAGGTTCTCCACTACATCCTCCTTCGGCATCCGTTGGGCCGTAATAAAATAATGAGGAAGGTTCTCCACTACTTCCCCGTAAAATGATGGATGCTGGACTGTGCTAAACACAGCCACTTACGCAAGTATGTTGTACTCCCCCTTTTTGTAAAATCATTATTCCATTTAAGAATTTCATTTCCATTTCCTCCCTTATCCATACATATATCATTATACTTTAAATATAACTTCCTTTAAAGAAACCTGAGATCATTAACTCAAAAGACATAATTATTCCAGATACTTTGAAATAAGTTCAGAAATATCCTCCGTATTTAATGGAGTCAATTATGATTTTAAATACATAACTATTCCATCCATTTTTAAAGTATTAAATAATAATCAAATAATATTTATTAAATCACAAATGTTTAAAGATTATAATTAACAGAATATTATAAACCATATAACCCTAGATAACAACTGATACCATTCTTTTTCATATCTCTCTAAACCATAAGATATATTAGCTCTATCCATATTCATATCCATATCCCTAATCCATATCCATAATCCATACCCATAATCCATATCCATTTTTACATTAACTAATCTCAACAAACAGGGAATATCCCTAACCATATAATGATATGAGATTCATATATTATCTAGAAAAACTACTTTTCTTTAAACATAAACATCTTATCAAAATAAGGATAAAAGAAATCTTGCCTCGATCTCTAATCCCAAGAGGAATGATCCAGTGTTCGTCTCGAGTATCTATAGAAACGAAAAGGACCACCATCAGAATATATTTCACTTAACCACTTAACCCTTAAATATATATATATAATAACACCCTTGACACATAATATAAGTTTAACATACTATCTATAGACCAAAAGTTCCAAGAACTTATCTATTATTAAACTCCATAAAAGTTTCAGTGTTTTTCACCACTTCCTTATTAACCACACATGACTGTAAAATTTCTCATAAATTATCAATTTCGAATTTTGACAAAAGGTCAGTGGGGTTTGACTCTCTATTCACCCTACTATATTGTCTTAAAATTTCATAACGTTTAAAGATGTTTAAGTATGGTAATTATAGCCTCAAAGTTGACACAATTGCATTTTCTCGGTTTTCGAACGACTTTCACTAAAACTCACTTTTCTCCTAAACCGTTCATTGGATTTTGACGTACTTTATATCAAAACGATCTATGAACCAAGCTCTATCCTCTCATGGTCAGTTAGTACTCTGGAAAGAAACCTAACCATACAGGTATGGGTGCAAAAAATAGGGCATTTTTTGGTTTGACGAAAATCGGGCATTATAACGGCTATATTTTTATACTTTCCATAATGTAACTCCTCCAAATCCAACATCCAACACATATACCATACCCTACAAAATGTGGTCATCATACCAACCATGGTTACAAGCACTCACAATTACGTCCATGATCCATCAAAACACTTATAAACATTTATATAATCATGATTTTATATTTTACAATAACTTATTCCAAAAACCAACCATAAACTCAAGATTCAAGCTAGGGTTTCAAGTAGTATACCTTTCTTGGAGTGTGTAAAAGCCTTAATACACCTTGTATAACCTTTATATCACCTTAGTATAGCTTACATCTTCCAACGAAACCAAGAAAACTAAAGTTAGTTTCTAAGATTTACTATTCATCATCAATCTTGTAAAATTCATAACAAATCGAAAAATAAGAGTTTGGCTCTCAAACTTTTGCCACATATTGGCCTCTTCATAATATTTGATTTGAGATATAGATCACCAAAAACAAAGCTTCCTAGCTATGGTTTTGATCCCGTTTTTCCCACTGCACAAAAGCTGTAAAGGACTAGGCAGGTTCGGTTCTTCAACTTGGGGAAGGGATTTGACTAGGCTACACAACTTTGTTGGCCATGAAATTTTAAGCGAACGATAATCATGGAGTGTAGAATCTATGGTTAAAATTTGGTGATTTTATCACGGATAGAAATGGAGATATGAATTTTTCTTTGTGCTTGGTTCATGCTGGGCAGTTTGGGAGAGTTTTGTGTTTTGCTTTGTTTTCTCTTGGATAATTACCACAAATGTGACATCATCTATCTCTTAACACCAATTAGGCAAGTATTTGTAGTGTGTTTGATGTCCACCAATGAGATTAAAACAATTGTTGATGATCTCATGGACCATTTGTCAAGCTAGAAACATGTTACTCCATTTTGTGGTGTTTTACTTCCATGTCCTTGGCTTTTCAAGATTCCTTCCACCACTACCCTTGCCTTTTGGCTTTCACCATAAGTCACTTGATAAATCAGCTCCTTGATTAGTATTGGGCCGAAATTGGGCTTTCCCCCTTGCTCTAGGGCTTTATGCAAGTTCTTTCGTCATTTCCTTCATCGAATGATTTCTGTGATCGTCTCAGTGGTTGCTTTCTCGTAAATCTCTTGGATATATATAATCCTTTTCCGCATCATATATTAATGTGTTAGGGTGGTTCAAATTCCCAAGTAGATATTAAATCCAATATCCTTGGTATATTCTCTTTATTTTAGAATTTGCTCTCCCGGTTTCTCAAGCGTTCTCAAACTAGTTGCATTCTCTTTGCTCTCGAATTATATTCTCAATCCTCTTTCCCTCTCATAATATATCCTCCCTTGGACTTCTAATATTTATTATCCTTAACCCATGATTCATTCACTTGATCGCTTAATCTCGTTATAGAGTCTCAGCGGTTTCTAGAACGTTCGTTTCACTGTCTCAGTTGTTTTGGTTCTAAATTCTCAAATCAAATATAATAAAATTCCAAAATATTAAATCCTCAATTCCTCAAATTTAATATCTCATTTCCAAGTGGTTCTAAATCGTTTAACAATCTAAATTCCTATGACATTCCCTTGACTTAATAATCCCCTGGTTTAACCTAATTTCACATGTTCCTCAAAGTATACACCCTTTTCATATTCCATACTCTTTAATATCCAATACAATAGTGCTGAATTGAAATCAAACATCTTAAAAATCTGTACTCAGGAATTTCTGAAATCCGTCATCGTTTCGAGTCACTCATTTTCATAGTACGATGCTAATATGGTTTCTGATTATTCATTTTCTGTTTCACTTATAGGGTACCTACATACCATTTCCCTAAATCCTCAAAATTACTATTCATTTAAGCACTGTAGCATTTCTAAAGTTAAGGTATTGACGAATACCTTTCTCACATTACACCCCCTTAAAAGGATTCCGTCCCCCTTAAAAGGATTCCGTCCCGGAATCACGTTGAAGATATTGACGAATACCTTTCTCACATTACACCTTCTAATTCTCATATTACTTCCTCCATCCTTTAGTTTCTCCTTAAACATCTCTATCTTGTTTGTACAGAAATACACCAACATACACTTGCTTGTCATTCATCAACATGCCATTTATCTTATCAATAGCAGTACTTTCACTATCTTTTCCTTACCAACCTTCTCCAGCATTCCGTCATTCTATATTATCTCATCTCTCCTTTCTCTTTTTACTAAAGGTATCGGCCACCACATTGGCCTTCCCTGAATGGTAGTGTATCTCACTATTGTTTAACTATATTTTGATCTCTATCATAAGATAAAATATTAAAATTCCAATCTTTGTATATATATCTCTGTAAAAATTTCCAGAAAATAATTTCTACTAATATTCCTTGAAACAACTGTAAGAAAATATTATCTATAATATATATTTCCTATTCATACTTATACAAGCAGATACTGATTTAGAGGACATGAGAATAACTCATTTTCTTATATCACCATAGCTTACTTTCTCACAGATAGATTATTCTTATCTATATTATTAGTCTATTCAGACCATTCATTGACTTAGTTAATCTCTAACCAAACATTTATATTCCAAAGCTTAAATCGAAAAATACCTGCACCTGCATCCGGTTTCTTTAACGCATCTCCTAAGGTCATATTGAACACTTTGGCGGTAAGTCTATTAGAAGCAGTAACGCTCTGTCTGATCGCCGTTGAACCTCCAGAACGGCAATCCCTAGCCATGTGTCCCAACTTTCCACACTGGTAACACTTGATGTCTCTCTTAGGATTTGTATCAGCTGATGGGCACCTGTCAGAGTAGTTCCCCTTCTGTCCACATTTATAACAAGTTACTCCTAACAGTCTACACACTCCCATATACTTCCTACCACACGTGTTACAATCTGGTAATGGTGGTTGTGACTGATTAGCTTGGGTTGCTCCTGATGGCTTACCCCCCTGATTAACCGTTTCACTCTTTGTTCTACTAGATCCTGGATTTTTCGAAAACGAAGATCCTTGCCCTCTACTGAACTTGTTCGAAAAATTTCTCTCAATGGAACCTCCCTTCTGACCTTCAAATTTCCTTTTCTTATTTTCTAGTTGCGATTGTTCACTCTTTGTCTCTATGATAGATGCTTTCTGAACTAATGCTGCATAATCCGTCAGCTCAAATGGTGCCACTCTAGTTCGTATCCATTGTTTCAATCCTAGTTGAAACCTTTTGGCCCGTTTCTCTTCAGTATCTACAAACTCTGGCACGAATCTAGACAACTCAGTAAATTTGGCTTCATATTCTGCCACTGTCAAATTATTTTGTTTTAACTCCAAGAACTTAATCTCCATCTGATTTTCCATAAACCTAGGGGAATACTTATCTAAAAACACTCTAGTGAAGCGCTCCCAGGTTATCATTCCCGCTCCTTCTAGATTCCTCTTAGCCTCCCACCAGTAGTTTGCCTCTCCCTTCAGGAGATAGGCGGCGAAAATGGTCTTTTGTTCCTCATCTACCCTCAAGATTTCAAAAGCTTTCTCCACCTCTTTCAGCCACGCTCTGGCTACTACTGGGTTAGCAGTTCCCTCAAACTCTGGGGGTTTTAATGACTTAAAGGCACGAAATGAATTAGCTACCTGGTTCGGGGGAACAGGTGGTTGTTGGGGATTTTGTGGATTAGCTAAAGTCTGCCTTAGTAGGTCCATAAATTGGTTTAAGGGATCACCTCCCTGGTTTCCTTGTTGGCCAGTTGATTCTGTTGGGCTTAAACGACTTAAACCCAATACGGTAGTATGGGTATTGGTGATATAAGTCATATATGGGTAAGGTAATAATTGTATGTATACACAATTATTATATATGGTATGTCTTATTCACAAAGTTAGGTAATTAGGTGCCAAGAATTGGATGGCTTGTATAACAAGTATGGTAAGACTTGTAGAACAAGTATGGCAAGTCTTGGTGGCTAAGTTTTGGGTGGCTATATAAACATAGTCATATTATGTTTTGATATATACTTGAGTATTGTTTGGCTTGAGTATTGTGTGAGTGATACACCGAGTGATTGATGTATTATTGATATTGTTAAGATTAATAATACGAGTTTGGGACGTGGGTTTTTTCCGCGTCAAATATATTTGTGTGTGTGCTTTGTTTTATTTGTTTGTTTGAATCTCGTTAATTGTGTAGCCCCTAACCTAACAATTGGTATCAGAGCCGAGGTTCGAGGTTCGTGATGGATAAGGTCGGGGGATTCGAGATTGAATTGTTTAATGGAAGAAACAATTTTACTTTGTGGCAGAGCACGGTGAAAGATCTGTTGATTCAACGAGGGTTGTATGCAACTCTTGAAGACAAGAAGCCTGCTGATGTGGAAGATCCAAAGTGGGCAGATATGAAGTTACGTGCAGCATCGACAATCCGGTTGGCCCTTGCACCGGAAATCAAGTATGATGTTCTTGAGGAGGATAACCCTAAAAAATTGTGGGAAAAGTTGACGAAGACGTATCACTCAAAGTCATTGGCAAATAAGTTGTTCCTCAAGAAAGATTTGTTCGGGCTCAAGATGGAAGAAGATGGAGATTTGAGAGATCATCTGAATCGTTTTAATGGCCTGATCAACCAGCTGAATAATTTGGATGAAAAATTGAAGGATGAGGACAAAGCTGTTCTTCTACTTGTGTCTCTACCAAAGAAGTATAGTACTGTGATTACTTCTTTATTGGTTGGGAATACGGAGTTAGCTTTGGATGAGACTATTGTTGTTCTTCTGGAGTCCGAAAGATTGATGAAGCAAGGATCGAGTGACACATCTGATGGAAGTGCACTCGTGGTGGATGCACGTGACAAGAAAAAGAAGTCCGGTAAGAAACATAACCCTAATATCAAGTGCTTTTATTGTGATGAATTGGGTCATATACAATCCTGGTGTCCAAAGGCAAGAGAAGACTTGAAGGAGTTGAAGAAAACTCGAGGAGGGGGTAGTGTTTCGCTTGTGGAAGGTGATGCTCTTTTGGTACAAGAAGATAAGGGATCGAAAGAAGAATGGGTGCTTGACTCGGGATGTTCTCATCACGTATGTGCTAG
This sequence comes from Saposhnikovia divaricata, assembly GCA_036435485.1. Classification (NCBI taxonomy): domain Eukaryota; kingdom Viridiplantae; phylum Streptophyta; class Magnoliopsida; order Apiales; family Apiaceae; genus Saposhnikovia; species Saposhnikovia divaricata. Next base: position 19,013,922 of record CM071599.1, on the reverse strand, counting down.
GAGGGATTGGTTCTCGTCCTACAAGAAGTGTGATGGAAAGATGGTTGCTTTACCAAACGGTAAAAGGGTAAAGGTTGCTGGTATTGGTGAGGTAATGATAAAACTTCACAATGGTCGTGTTCGAAAGTTAACTCAAGTGAGGTACGTACCGGAGTTAAATCGAAATCTAATTTCATTGGGTAAATTAGTTGATTTGGGATATACTGTTATGATGAAGAACGGTATTTTGGAGGTCACTAAAAGGGATTTAGAGATACTCAAAGGATGGAAGGATAAAAGAAATCTTTTTGTGCTAGAAGGAGAGGTTATTGTTCGAGGGGAGGCATTGGCGGATGGACGTCGATGTCTTGATGGTGACCGTTAAATCGGTTGTGCATGGAACCGTATTGGGTTGAAGGGGAGGATTGTTGGGCTTAAACGACTTAAACCCAATACGGTAGTATGGGTATTGGTGATATAAGTCATATATGGGTAAGGTAATAATTGTATGTATACACAATTATTATATATGGTATGTCTTATTCACAAAGTTAGGTAATTAGGTGCCAAGAATTGGATGGCTTGTATAACAAGTATGGTAAGACTTGTAGAACAAGTATGGCAAGTCTTGGTGGCTAAGTTTTGGGTGGCTATATAAACATAGTCATATTATGTTTTGATATATACTTGAGTATTGTTTGGCTTGAGTATTGTGTGAGTGATACACCGAGTGATTGATGTATTATTGATATTGTTAAGATTAATAATACGAGTTTGGGACGTGGGTTTTTTCCGCGTCAAATATATTTGTGTGTGTGCTTTGTTTTATTTGTTTGTTTGAATCTCGTTAATTGTGTAGCCCCTAACCTAACAGATTCGTCTTCTTCTTCTTCTTCTTCTTCTTCTTCTTCTTCTTCTTCTTCTTCTTCTTCTTCTTCTTCTTCTTCTTCTTCTTCTTCTTCTTCTTGATTTGGTTCATTCTGAGCATTTTCATTCTGTCTATTTTGACTTTCTTCATCTCTCTCATTTTCCCTTTCATTCGCTCTATTATTACGTCTAGCCATTTTTCTGTCAATAACAATATTCTCCATTAATTACCCAAATTTAGGGTACAATATTCATCATTCCCATATACAATAATTATATCACTATTTACTCATTTATATATAACCATATTCTCAAATTCAAACAATTAATATCAAGTTATAATACCATTTATACGAAACATATAAGCTCACTACCTTTAACACGATAACCTTTTCATTTAAGTCAATCACTTTATACACATCAATATTTTCGAATCCCAACATTTAGTATCAAAATACGATAAAATTTAGGCAAAATACATAAACTTTTATTAGTAGTAATCTATAAAATTATAAACACTACTTAGAATAAATCCTACCTTCGATAAACCACCCTTGAACTCGATGTGAGTTCACAATTTATATTATAACTGATATATTTATTATTATCACTATTGTTCCTGAGCATTATGACTCTTAGCTCTGATACCATCTGTGACGCCCCTAGATCCGGGGTCAGGAATCCAGATCATCACGATCCAATTTACATTTTTAATAACATTATATTCTTGACTGTTGAAATATAAATACTTGCTAATACTTGCTAATACTCACACAATAGACCCCACACTATAACATTACACACCAGTCATATGCTCAGAGAACAACATCCAAAATAATAACAGTTTAAAGTTAAAAGAGTTATTACAACCCAGAATCTTATTTAAGTAGTGTTGCTGAATATTACTTCTAGAAGAAGCATTTCAACAACCAAAAGTTATTACACAAGCTTACACACTTAATTTACATATGTCTACTAAGTACTAATACCCATCCGTCCTACAAGAGCTACCTCATGGATAGGCGCCAGCACTCTCTCAAAAGCCCTTACCCTCTTACGGGGTGTAGTGCGAAGTACCGGCATCTGCCCTAGCTGTTATATAAATAAATAACAAGAGTGAGCTATAATAGCTCAGCAAGATAATATTTTAAACCAAAAATCAAAGTCAAAACACACACACACACACATATATATATATATATATATATATATATATATATATATATATATTAACAAACAGAAAATCCACTATAATAATTAAGAAAAGAATTAATCATTACTTATTCAATACACCATCCATTTTTCCTTTATAAGAAAAAAAAAATATATAAAACAATATAATATTAGTTTCTCTTCTAATATAATATAATATTAGTCCATCATTCCATACCAATTTTCCTTTCACCTTTCAGTATCTCAGTCTGTAATCATTATCAATTCTTCATTTAAAAGTTTTGGGGATATCCACTGTCGCCTGATACGTTAGGACGATGATCAGTCGCCTAATCGTACTAGCTCCTTGTTTACTACTAGAAGAAGGAATGACAATCATCCCTGGAGGAAGGTTCTCCACTACATCCTCCTTCGGCATCCGTTGGGCCGTAATAAAATAATGAGGAAGGTTCTCCACTACTTTCCTGTAAAATGATGGATGCTGGACTGTGCTAAACACAGCCACTTACGCAAGTATGTTGTAATCCCCCTTTTTGTAAAATCATTATTCCATTTAAGAATTTCATTTCCATTTCCACCCTTATCCATACATATATCATTATACTTTAAATATAACTTCCTTTAAAGAAACCTGAGATCATTAACTCAAAAGACAGAAATATTCCAGATACTTTGAAATAAGTTCAGAAATATCCTCCGTATTTAATGGAGTCAATTATGCTTTTAAATACATAACTATTCCATCCATTTTTAAAGTATTAAATAATAATCAAATAATATTTATTAAATCACAAATGTTTAAAGATTATAATTAACAGAATATTATAAACCATATAACTCTAGATAACAACTGATACCATTCTTTTTCATATCTCTCTAAACCATAAGATATATTAGCTCTATCCATATTCATATCCATATCCCTAATCCATATCCATAATCCATATCCATAATCCATACTCATAATCCATATCCATTTTCACATTAACTAATCTCAACAAATAGGGAATATCCCTAACCATATAATGATATAAGATTCATATATTATCTAGAAAAACCACTTTTCTTTAAACATAAACATCTTATCAAAATAAAGATAAAAGAAATCTTGCCTCGATCTCTAATCCCAAGAGGAATGATCCGGTGTTCGTCTCGAGTATCTATAGAAACGAAAAGGACCACCATCAGAATATATTTCACTTAACCACTTAACCCTTAAATATATATATATATAGTAACACCCTTGACACATAATATAAGTTTAACATACTATCTATAGACCAAAAGTTCCAAGAACTTATCTATTATTAAACTCCATAAAAGTTTCAGTGTTTTTCACCACTTCCTTATTAACCACACATGACTGTAAAATTTCTCATAAATTATCAATTTCGAATTTTGACACAAGGTCAGTGGGGTTTGACTCTCTATTCACCCTACTATATTGTCTCAAAATTTCATAACTTTTAAAGATGTTTAAGTATGGTAATTATAGCCTCAAAGTTGACACAATTGCATTTTCTCGGTTTCCGAACGACTTTCACTAAAACTCACTTTTCTCCTAAACCGTTCATTGGATTTTGACGTACTTTATATCAAAACGATCTATGAACCAAGCTCTATCCTCTCATGGTTAGTTAGTACTCTGGAAAGAATCCTAACCGTACAGGTATGGGTGTAAAAAACAGGGCATCTTTTGGTTTGACGAAAATCGGGCATTATAATGGCTATATTTTTATACTTTCCATAATAAAACTCCTCCAAATCCAACATCCAACACATATACCAAACCCTACACCATGTGGTCATCATACCAACCATGGTTACAAGCACTCACAACACCTCCATGATCCATCAAAACACTTATAAACATTTATATAACTATGATTTTATATTTTACACTAACTTCTTCCAAAAACCAACCATAAACTCAAGATTCAAGCTAGGGTTTCAAGTAGTATACCTTTCTTGGAGTGTGTACAAGCCTTAATACACCTTGTATAACCTTTATATCATCTTAGTATAGCTTAGATCTTCCAAAGAAACCAAGAAAACTAAAGTTAGTTTTTAAGATTTACTATTCATCATCAATCTTGTAAAATTCATAACAAATCGAAAAATAAGAGTTTGGCTCTCAAATTTTTACCAAATCTTGGACTCTTAATAAGCTTTGATTTGAGATATAGATCACCAAAAACAAATCTTCCTAGCTATTGTTTTGATCCCATTTTTCCCACTGGACTGAAGCTGTAAATGACTAGGCAGGTTCGGTTCTTCAACTTGGGGAAGGGATTTGACTAGGCTACACAACTTTGTTGGCCATGAAATTTTAAGCGAACGATAATCATGGAGTGTAGAATCTATGGTTAAAATTTGGTGATTTTATCACGGATAGAAATGGAGATATGAATTTTTCTTTGTGCTTGGTTCATGCTGGGCAGTTTGGGAGAGTTTTGTGTTTTGCTTTGTTTTCTCTTGGATAATTACCACAAATGTGACATCATCTATCTCTTAACACCAATTAGGCAAGTATTTTGTAGTGTGTTTGATGTCCACCAATGAGATTAAAACAATTGTTGATGATCTCATGGACCATTTGTCAAGCTAGAAACATGTTACTCCATTTTGTGGTGTTTTACTTTCATGTCCTTGGCTTTTCAAGATTCCTTCCACCACTACCCTTGCCTTTTGGCTTTCACCATAAGTCACTTGATAAATCAGCTCCTTGATCAGTATTGGGCCGAAATTGGGCTTTCCCCCTTGCTCTAGGGCTTTATGCAAGTTCTTTCGTCATTTCCTTCATCGAATGATTTCTGTGATCGTCTCAGTGGTTGCTTTCTCGTAAATCTCTTGGATATATATAATCCTTTCCCGCATCATATATTAATGTGTTAGGGTGGTTCAAATCCCCAAGTAGATATTAAATCCAATATCCTTGGTATATTCTCTTTATTTCAGAATTTGCTCTCCCGGTTTCTCAAGCGTTCTCAAACTAGTTGCATTCTCTTTGCTCTCGAATTATATTCTCAATCCTCTTTCCCTCTCATAATATATCCTCCCTTGGACTTCTAATATTTATTATCCTTAACCCATGATTCGTTCACTTGATCGCTTAATCTCGTTATAAAGTCTCAACGATTTCTGGAACGTTCGTTTCACTGTCTCAGTAGTTTTCGTTCTAAATTCTCAAATCAAATATAATAAAATTCCAAAATATTAAATCCTCAATTCCTCAAATTTTATATCTCATTTCCAAGTGGTTCTAAATTGTTTAACAATCTAAATTCCTCTGGCATTCCCTTGACTTAATAATCCTCTGGTTTAACCTAATTTCACATGTTCCTCAAAGTATACACCCTTTTCATATTCCATACTCTTTAATATCCAATACAATAGTGCTCAATTGAAATCAAACATCTTAAAAATCTATACTAAGGAATTTCTGAAATCTGTCATCGTTTCGAGTCACTCATTTTCATAGTACGATGCTAATACGGTTTCTGATTATTCATTTTCTGTTTCACTTATAGGGTACCTACATACCATTTCCATAAATCCTCAAAATCACTATTTATTTAAGCACTGTAACATTTCTAAAGTTAGGGTTATTACATGATGGGATTGATCCACTTCCAACTTGTAATTGCACTAATTGTACTTGTACAATAAGAGAGAAATTGGTGAAGTCATAGGAAGACAGGAGGCTTGTTGAGTTTCTAATGAAATTGAACTCTGGTTTTGAGATTATAAGAGGGAGTATACTTGTAATGAGTCCTCTACCATCGATATCTCATGCTTATAGACTCTTGCTCCAGGAAAATAATCACAAGAAGTTGTATCAAGGTTCAACAAGTGAGGAATCTATGGCTTTTGCTGTCAACTACAAGAGAAATTATCAGGATAAGTATAGATCCAATAATAGAAACAATTCAGGACAGAATGAGATTAGAGGAAGATTTTTCTGTGAACATTGTAAAATTCCAGGGCACACTGTTCAAAGATGCTACAAATTGCATGGACTTCCACCATACCTAAGAGCTGACAGCAATAGAAGAATGGCTGCAAATGTTTGTTTGGAAGATGAAAACAAGTCAGATGTAGGACACATATCTGAAACTGAGAATATGACTTTTACACCAACTCAGTATGCACATTTACTTCAACTTTTGGTAAAGAACAATTCGAGTGATACCAATTCATGTTCTAATACTGAAAATAGAGCTGCACATGTAGCAGGTAAACTATGTTTATTCTCCACAAATTCTACATGGATAATGGATAGTGGGGCTACAGATCATATGTGTTTTGATTTGTCCATGTTCTTTGAGTATAAAACATTACAAAATTCTGGTAATCATATTACTATTCCTAATGGAAAACAAGTCTTGATTACTCATATTGGTACTGTTCATCTTCAAAATGATATTATTTTACAAGATGTTCTGTTTGTGCCTGATTTCAAGTTCAATTTGATATCTATACCAAAGTTATGTAAAGACTTGAGTGCTACAGTTACTTTTACTGATCATAAGTGCTTTCTTCAGAGATCTTCAATGACTCCACAACTGCTTGGTTGCTTCAGAAATAGATTGTATTATCTAGATGACAGTAAAAGTGAAGATCACAATAACTCAATTTCTGCAAGTTTAATGTCAACAACAATTCTCAAAGAAGATCAGAATAAAATAAAGCTCTGGCACCTCAGAATGGGTCATTTACCAGTAGCCATGTTACATCACCTTCAGAATGTTTTTGATAAGCCTTGTATTCTGGAGCACATCTGTCAGATTTGTCCTGCTGCAAAGAAAGCTAGAAATTCATTTCAGCATAGTAATACTACAAGCTCAGCTAGACTTGAAATGCTTTACATTGATATTTGGGGTCCTTTTAAGGAACAAACTTATAATCAATGTAGATATTTTGCAACTATTGTAAATGATTTCTCAAGAATGTGTTGGGTTTTTCTGTTGAAATTCAAGTCAGATATTGCCAAAGTACTTGCAGATTTTCTTGTTTTTATTGATAACCAATATGGTGGTTCAGTAAAATAATCAAAACTGATAATGCACCTGAGTTGTGTGAAGGAGATATAAAGAAATTATATACTAGTAAAGGCATTTTACATCAAAGAACATGTACTTATACCCCTCAACAGAATGGGGTTGTAGAGAGGAAGCATAGACATATATTGGAGACAGCAAGGTCATTGTTTTTCCAGTCTAAGTTGCCTATTCAGTTCTGGGGTGAGTGCATTCTTTCTGCAGTACATTTAATTAATAGAATGCCCTTATAATGCTTAAAGTTCTCTAGTCCTTATGAACAATTCTTTCATTCACCACCAGATTTATCATATCTTAAAGTGTTTGGATGTCTTTGCTATGTTTCTAATCTACAACCAAATACTCACAAATTTAATCAAAAGGCACACCCTCATGTTTTTGTTGGTTATCAACCTGGTAAGAAAGGTTTTAAAGTCCTTAATATTGATATTTTACAGATTCATGTCTCTAGGGATGTCACATTTCATGAACAACATTTTCCTTTTCATTTTAAAAATTCAAATTCTACCAATATCACACCATTTTTCATACCAGTTACTACAAATCCTGTTGATTCTACATTCTTTGAGATTCCAGAGGTTTTTCACCTTTCTTAGACCTCTTCCAATCTTCAGAATCCTTCAACTAATTCTACTAATAACACTAATGTTATTAGAAAGAGTAGTAGGATTTCTAAACCATCAGTCCTATTAAATGACTATGTCTGTCATCTTAGTCAGGTTGATTTCCCTGAAAATCAACACTGGTGTAACCTTGTTTCTTACAATCATCTTTCTGGCTCAGTCTCATGCCCTTAGTGCTACTAATCTTTCTTTGACTGAACCAACATGTTATGAGGAAGCTGCATCTGATCCTAGATGGATTGCAACAATGAACAAAGAGTTACAGGCTTTACAGGACAATCACACTTGGGAAATGGTTGAGTTACCTGTAGGAAAGAAGGCAATTGGTTGTAAGTGGGTGTTTAAAATTAAACTTAAGGCAGATGGATCTGTTGAAAGGTTCAAAGCCAGACTTGTAAGAAAAGGTTATAACCAGAAGTGGGGAAAAGATTTTGATGAGACATTTTCTCCAGTAGTAAAAATGACAACAATTGTGTTTATTGGCTATTGCTGCAAACAAAGGTTGGATATTACACCAACTGGATGTCAATAATGCTTTCTTGCATGGTGATTTAGTTGAGGAAGTTTATATGGTCCCTCCTGCTGGTCTTCCTAATCCTTATAACATGGTTTGCAAACTTATCAAATCACTGTATGGCTTGAAACAAGCATCCAGACAGTGGTTTGCTAAGTTAGTGGGGGAGCTTATTGTTAGAGGATTTTCTCAGTCAAAAAATGATTATTCACTGTTTATCAAGAAAGTTGGAAATCACACAACATTTGTAGCAGTGTATGTGGATGACATTATATTGACATGAGATGATCTAGAGGAAATACAGTTACTTAAACATCAATTGGATGTTACTTTCAGTATTAAAGACTTAGGGAAGCTGAGTTTCTTCTTAGGGATTGAGATAGGTTATCTCAGTACTGGTATTTCAATGTCACAGAGGAAATTTACCCTTGAGCTGTTGAAAGAGTCTGGAATTAATAAATTCAAGTCTGTAGCCATACCATTGCCAATTAATCTGAAATTACAGGCAGATGAAGGAGAGTTATTTCATGATCCTAGTTATTATAGGTGTATGGTTGGAAAATTGAATTTCTTAACTCATACTAGGCCAGACTTGTCTTTTACTGTGCGACATTTGAGTCAGTACATGCAGAACCCTAGAGTACCACATTATCAAGCCTTAGTTCATGTATTGAACTATATTTCTGGAACAGCAGGACAAGGTATTGTACTTAATTCTGATGATCAGCTTACTCTTCAAGCTTTTTTAGATTCTGATTGGGGAGCTTGATTAGACTCTAGAAGATCTATTTATGGATACTTAATGAAACTTGGAAAGTCACCTGTGAGTTGGAAATCCAAGAAACAAGGAGTAGTTTCAAAGAGTTCAGCTGAAGCAGAATATAGATCTATGTCTGCAGCAGCTTCAGAAATTACATGGCTTGTATGGTTGTTGCAAGAGCTAGGTATAGTAAATCTGAAACCAGTAGTACTACATTGTGACAATCAGAGTGCTATACAAATTGCTAAGAATCCAGTCCAACATGAAATGACAAAGCACATTGAAATAGATGTGCATTTCACAAGAGATAAGGTGCTTGAGGGATTGATACAACTTATTTATCTACCTACTACAAGCCAGATAGCTGATGTTTTCACAAAGATTATCCCTTCTGGACAGTTTAAAGAATTACTAAGCAAACTTGGAATGAATGAATGTCATTCCAGTTTGAGGGAGGCTGTTGAGAATATCCAAATAAGAGAAGATAGTGAGCAAGACTCCAAGATGCCAACTAAGCAAGTACATGACATCTCAGCAAGTCACGTGTCTAAATGACAGCTACGAGAAGTTAGTTACAACAGAATTGAGAGATGCACATTAGTATATATACAGAAGTTTACTCATTTCTGTAATCTGTCCATTCATTCCTAGAGTTTAACAATGTGTGAGAATGAGATATAGTTATGTAAAAGTAGATAGTAACTAGTCTTCTTCTTCTTCTTCTTCTTCTTCTTCTTCTTCTTCAAGAAACAGATTAATGGAGTCTCGTTGTGTATTGTTATTAGTTCAATAATATACAGTAAGCTTCTGCAAATCTCTGAACTTGTAATAGAAGACCCTGTTGATTTTGGCCCAACCAACATCCAAGGTATCCAACACAATGGTTATGCCTTTCATGAAGATTTCTTTGCAGTCGAAACAGTGGAAGGTCCTGTGGTGATGCCGGCTCATGAAGCTGTCGTGGAATAACACATCTTGGGCTTAGAATTCTCAACCTAATTGAGTTGATCTACATTAGTTCTAATTGTGATCCTCAGTGTTTCTGTAATACTATCCTCTAGCGTTCTTAGTCCTAGTTCCTAGCTTATTCAGTACTAGCTCTTTCTATTAGTAGTTATGCAGCATCTTTGTTCATCCTCTTTTGTTCTTGACTGGGTCTAGCTTTAGTCGACACCCTCATGTGTTTAGTGTTTTAGGTCTCAGCCCCCCGGTCATATTGCTCTGTATCTTTTTCAATAATGCATTGCCTTTCGGGAAAAAAGAAATAATATTTCTATATGTAAGTGAATTTGAAATCGATATAGAAAACTTACACCATCCGTGTTCGTATAATCATTCGTAGATTAAATGTTAAATTTTCACTTTATTTCATAAAAATTCGATTGTTCTGACATTATAAGGTCAGCATTAACTAACATTTATAAGTCAAATATAAACGAAAAGATTTCAATCAAAAATTATAAAAATTTAAACATCATGATATTTTTCTTTATAATTTAAGGACCTAAACTAAAAACGACGTATAGTTTAAGGATCAAGTCTATACTATACTATTATAAGCAAACTAGGGTATATTTGGTTGGTTTGTAGTTTGGTCACTTTATTTGGTACACTCAATAACAATCGTTAGATTTTAAGATAAATAATGAGAACCGTTGGATCTAATGCTAAAAGAATATTCTTTTTCTAATATTTAAAATAACTTTATACTTTCCAAGTTCGAATCCCAGCAAAAACATATTTCTATTAAACATATATATTATTTTATACATTACTTTAACGAGTTTAAGAATCAATTCTCGTCATTATTAATAAAAACACTACTATCAAAAATGTATTATAATATTTTATTATCTTTATAATTTATTTTTCTCCTAATTAAAAAAAATATCTGAACATGAGATTTAATTTTTTTTAAAAAAATATAATAATAAAAATATATATACAACATAAAACTTTAACAAAAAATATAATTTTAAAAATTTACAAACAACCGTGCACTGCTTACCTGCGAGTAATTAATTATCCATGAACAAACTCCAAGGCCCAGTAACCCAAACCCGGATCCTACTAATGTCTTTCCCATTCAGCAAAACCCTGAAGGCCTGAACCCTGATTAAATCCCCCCCCCCTCTCTCTCTCTCTCTCCCTCTCCTTTAAATCTTTAACGATGTATCGTTTTGCTACAAAACTTGCATCCAAATCTCTGTATGTATACCCCCTTATATTCAATTTCAATGTTAACTAAAAATTAAATTATTTATATTTGACTAACTGATTACTTTGTTTGTTGTTGCAATTTTATCTTGTAGGATTGCCAGGAATGGTAATCATCAACAGGTAATTAATTAGATTCTGTAATAAAGTTTCCATCTCTGCAAAAATTTTTTTTTTTTTTTGCCAATTCTTGATTTGTAAATTTGTGTTTTTTGTTGGGGAATGTGTGAATTTAGTTTGCTAGTAGACTGGGTTGGAGCCGTAATTATGCCGCGAAAGAGATTAAATTTGGCGTTGAAGCTCGAGCTTTGATGCTTCGAGGTGTTGAGGAGCTTGCTGATGCTGTTAAAGTTACCATGGGGCCTAAAGTATGTCATTATCTGATTCTTGTAGAATTTTATGTGTTTGTTATTGTTTCATTCTTATTGGTGTAGTCATCCCATTTCGAAGCATTGGTGATATATTTGTGTTTTTGCGGAGATGTAACTGTAGAATTTAGTAATGGTGGAATATTTGTGGACTGGTTGCATATTTTTAGCTAAGATTTGGTTTAAAAAGCTGAGAATTTCTAAAAATTGTAATTTTGGAGAATCGCCTATTAATAAATTGGAGTATAAATTAAATTTTGTACGAGTGTTAATGAACATGTAGATTTTTAAATGCTCACATTACTTTAAGTAGCTATTGTTCTTTGCATGTTTTTTTAATTGTTTAGTCACTTCATTCATTTGTTCTACGTTTTCATTAATAGAAGGATGTCCATCTCGTGTAAAAAGAACAGCTTCCATTTCCGGTTCATTAAGAAAGAGATTTGCAATCTCTAGAACACCTTCCACTTGTGATGAAAACAAGATGAAAACAGAGATGGACATTACCATGTACTACAACAAAAGATAGCTGATGTTATCCAAGCTTAGGTGTCCCTTTCTTATTAATTTGATGACACAGAATGCTTATGTGTGATTTTTTAATTAAATCTAATTTTTCATAATTTCTCTAATTCTTCTCTCTCTTGCTCATTTCTCTCTCCACCTAAATTCTCCCTCCACTAATTCTCCTTCCTTTTTCTACTTCCTCCACTGATTCTCTTTCTTCCCCATTTCTCATTCTAATATCTTTCCTCATTCCTCAATATTATTTACACAAACATCTACTATAACAATTTGTGTTATATTTTTTATAAAAATTTGTTTTAAATTTTTAAGTATTTGTTTAGTATTATTATTTATTCAAAATGACAATTAGAATTATATGCTTACTAAAAATAAAATTTTAATCATTCACATAAATATAAGCATATATTTGAAAAAAATAGATAAAATTTTATATAAAAATGAATTATTTTTGTTAAATTTAAATATTGTTTTAAAATAAATATAGTAAAACCGGGCATCTGCCCGGGAGCTAATCTAGTATAAAATATGAGAACATTGCACAAATAGGGTAAAATCAAATGGTATTGGGATTTTTTTAGGTGGGCTGATTCCTGGGCCGTGTCGTTCGCGTGTCTGCCCCTTGTCAGAGTCGCGTCCCCTGCCATTTTTGCGTCGACACGCCACATGGCATGTCAGACACGTACTCTGTTGAGTCGCTATGTCGGCCGTGTCCTGCCGTGTCCTTTTTGCCTTACGACATCCTTTTTGCCGTGTCCGTGCTCGTGCTTCCTAGGTTTAGTGTATCAATTTGTAAAATAATTGAAAGAATAAATTTGATCTTTTCTTCTTTTATGTAAAAGGAGCGGAAGAAGTATTTGGTGTTTGTTGCTCTTACTATTGAATATGTTTTTCTGGCATTCAATAGGGGCGCAATGTTGTCTTGGAACAAAGTTATGGGGCTCCTAAAGTGACAAAAGATGGTGTCACTGTTGCAAAGAGTATCGAGTTCAAAGATCGAGTGAAGAATGTCGGTGCAAGCCTTGTGAAGCAGGTTGCAAATGCGACAAATGATGTCGCAGGCGATGGTATGATCTCATAAATATTATCCTGGGACATATGTCAATCATTGATACTGCTAGTTACAAAATGGTCTCAGTTAAGCGAAACCCTAGGCAGTATTAGGTCCGCTGGTCTTTAGTAGATATGACTAACAGTACAAAACCTTTTTAACATGTCTTCAGGTACCACATGTGCAACAATCCTCACGCGTGCTATATATGCGGAAGGGTGCAAGTCTGTGGCTGCTGGAATGAATGCGATGGATCTCAGACGTGGAATTAATATGGCTGTTGATGCCGTCGTCACAAACTTGAAGAGCAGAGCACGAATGATTAGCACGTCTGAGGAAATAGCACAGGTCTGCAATAAGTAGCATTATAATTAACGTGGGAGGTTTTGTGGTTGACTTTCATATAAATACTCAAGTTAAGAGCAAGGCATGCATAATAATTTTATTTAAGGGCTTATACACTTTTTTTTCTAATGTAATGCTATTCAAAGGTTGGCACAATATCAGCAAATGGAGACAGAGAGATTGGAGAACTTATAGCCAAGGCTATGGAGAAAGTTGGCAAAGAGGGAGTTATTACCATTGCCGTAAGTGTTTTATTCATTTCTTTTCCTTGTGAAAGTTATTTAATTCTCATTCTAAATCTAGTTTGAAAACTATAGTCCCATCTGGCCAATAAGAGCTGTAAAATCTTCGAAAAGATCACTGGTGTCTGTACAATTTATTGCTTTTACAATTTTCTATTTTGTAAAGGAATACACACTAGTGCGCATCATTTATTGAACTTTTCTTATTTTTCCTCGAAATACAATGTAAATGTTTTCTATTCTGTTAAATTTTATCATCTTGTGTGGTAGTAGCTTGATGTCGTCTGTTAAGTTGGGGGAGTACTATCTTTAATCGTCGTCTGATTCCACTTCTATTTTGAGGATGAGCATACCCATCAATCTTCTACTTGAGTGAATGTATTTTCAGTTATTTGACTACATGACCTCGCTCATGGGGTTTCCCATATCAGAGTAATCAGCTGATACTTTCTCTTGTCTAGACTCTAGAGCCACCCTAAACTACTACATGGATCTAAGCTCGCTGTGAAACTGTTTCAGGATGGAAAAACTCTGTACAATGAACTGGAAGTGGTCGAGGGAATGAAATTGGACAGAGGCTACATTTCTCCTTATTTCATCACTAATCCTAAAAACCAGAAATGTGTAAGCTACCTTTTCTTAATTGAAGCCCTGTCTTGCTTATTTGTTGGGGCTAAATTTGTGTGGTTAATTTGTAAAGTTAGTTTTTGTAATAGCTGTCATTCTTTGTTTCAATCACTACAATCACTCCATCTCTTGACTAAATGTTATATATATTTTTGTGGGTCTTATCAATGATAGGAACTGGATGATCCATTGATTTTGATCCACGAGAAGAAAATATCTAGCTTAAATGCTGTGGTGAAAGTTCTTGAGCTGGCCTTGAAGGTAAAAACTATGACGTGCCTAATTCAATATGAATGTGTGAATAAATTCTTTTTAATGAATAGATCTGATCGCAACTTCCGTATTTGAATGATTTACCTAACTGTGTATTTACAGAAACAAAGACCTTTGCTTATAGTTTCTGAAGATGTTGAAAGTGAAGCATTAGCAACTCTCATATTAAATAAACTTCGAGCTGGAATCAAGGTCTCTCTTGGGAATCCTCTTGTTCAAAACTATTTATGAATATTTTTTTCATTATAATTACTATATTTTTTTACCTTTCTACGTTAAAATTTTACTTGATGTCCATCGATGTATGGGGATTATGTAGGTTTGTGCTATTAAAGCTCCCGGATATGGTGAGAACAGGAAGGCCAGTTTGCAAGACCTTGCTGTCCTCACTGGAGGCACCGTAAGTTCACCTTGATCATAATCCAATGTTGCGTAAACACTTCTTTCTAATGTGGTAATGATGCTTTATTTCTCGGATAACTGATTCTCAGTTTTTCTGATTTTTTCTTACTAGGTCATAACTGATGAACTTGGTATGAATCTTGAAAAAGTTGGAATTGAAATGCTTGGCTCATGTAAAAAGGTGGAAACTTACCCCAGTCAACTCCCAACCTAAATTCTACTGCTCATGCCATTTAAATATCGAAAACACTATCAAAGTTGTGAATAAGTGTTTCGTAACATATACCTGTTAGCTTATGAGCTCCATATGCGGATATATTTAGGTTACAATATCAAAGGATGATACAGTCATCCTTGATGGGGCAGGTGACAAGAAGGCTATTGAAGAAAGATGTGAGCAGGTATAGACTCATTAACTAGATGGATTTATTTTTTGGCCCCTATCAATTTGTTTCTCAGCTGCATGGTTGTGATACTTTGTTGACAGGTAAGATCAACAATTGAGTTGAGCACTTCTGATTATGACAAGGAGAAACATCAGGAGAGGCTAGCAAAGCTTTCTGGTGGCGTTGCCGTTTTAAAGGTCAGATTCTCTTTCGAAGAGTTTTCTTGTGCAGTATTGGAAGAACCTAGATCAAGATCAGGAAGAATGGTGATTGAAATTTGTGCTTTGACAGATAGGAGGAGCCAGCGAAGCCGAGGTTGGCGAAAAAAAGGACAGAGTTACTGATGCCTTGAATGCTACGAAGGCAGCAGTTGAAGAAGGAATTGTGCCAGGTAATCTCAAAGTTTTTAGTAGGAGTTTCTTACAATTGATGACTGCCATGAGCGCATATTTAACTGATTGTTTGCCTTGCAGGCGGTGGTGTAGCTCTTCTTTATGCCTCAAAAGAACTTGACAACCTGCATGCAGCCAATTTTGATCAGAAGATTGGTATTCAAATCATTCAAAGTGCTCTCAAGGTCTGGCTAGTGGCTATCATATAAGTGCATTACTAATTTCTTTCTTTACCATTTAATCTGTTATTAGTTCATTATAGAATAATATTCAGTTGGTGGATTCTCGTTGACATCCTTAAATAATACCCTAAAAACCACACTCTCTATTTCCCAATGTATTTATGATTCTTGAAATAATTTTAATATGTTTTTGACATCCCGTTGGTATTTACAATGGTTAATAAGTTGACCTTTGTAGGAAGTTTAGCTTAAAACCTCTCTTAATTATGAGAAACTTTAAATGTGCAAGTGCTGTCTTGTCCAGGCACCTGTGCATACAATTGCTTCTAATGCTGGAGTTGAGGGAGCTGTTGTGGTTGGTAAACTTCTGGAGCAGGATGATCCCGACCTTGGATATGATGCAGCTAAAGGTTTCTTCCCCTCCCATTTTTCTAATATATGGATTATATATATGTGACTTTGAATCAAATGTTTTTTTTTTTGGTCAAGGTGCATACGTGGACATGGTCAAGGCAGGAATCATTGATCCATTGAAGGTCATCAGGACAGCTTTGGTAGATGCTGCAAGGTAAATTTATTAACATCATAGTAGCAGTTTTTTCTCTAGGACAAGAATTAATGTGTTGTGGTAATGTAGTGTCTCATCTTTGTTGACTACAACGGAGGCTGTCATAGTGGAGCTTCCTAGTGATAACAAGGAAATGGCAGCAATGGGGGGCGGCGGCGGCGGCATGGGTGGCATGGGTTTCTAGGTATCATTAGCTGGCACACCTGTACCTATTCTCAGTAACGATACTTGACCTTGACAACACCATATAGATGACGGAAAATATTATCATATTTCCTAGACGCCTGTTTATTTTTTCATTGTCCTTTCACACCCTTCAAATTTTCATACTGTGTTCTTCTCAAGAGGTCTAAGACCGGCATAATTGTAGTAAAAGCTGAGCCTTTAGGAACATTTTTGAAGTACTATCTTCTCCAACGGGGTCAGAGTAACAGTCTCCCCATGTTGTGTAAGTTTTCACATTGAATCTTGATTATTGTAACCGAATTAACATGCTTTTTTAGGGCAGTATGATTGCTCTGTTCATCTACGGAGAAATTCTCTCCTCTCTCTAAGCATAAAGCTCATTGCTTATAAGATTCTTTCATATATCACCACAGTGAAATATATTTCCTTTTAAGTAATAGTACAAGGATGAACTTGCATATTTTTGTATATTACTAGGTCTGACATTTTGCTGTGTTGAATATATTCAAATCCTTTTGCAGCCACTTTTAGAATTACGGGCAGAAATAGGGAGCCCTTCGGCATAGTTTGTTACAACATATTTTGATACCATGATCAACATAGTTTGTAATTTTTTTTTATTGTTTGTAAATATTAATGGTCTTATGCTTGTTCAATTCATCATTGTTCTAAAAATGGCTAGTTGGTGAAAGTACGTACCTTCTAGCAATCTATAATCAGGCTGGGATTAATCGGATATCTACAGATATTGTTTTATATAAAAAAATTAAGTACCGTATAGATGATCCCGAGTTTTTCACCCTGCTCGATACCCTGCTTTTCCATTTTTTATTTTCAAAAAATTGCTTCATAGCCTGGTTCTACAAATTTTGGGTGATTTTGATCCCTGCCGCCTTCTAGAACACTGAGATAAATGGAGTATAGTTTAGCAAAGAGTTAAGACTGTCTCTTGAGTGGTTTTGCTTCTCAAAACACATTTTTGTTCATTGGAATGCTTTATATATCTACATGCAGCCTTTCCTTGTCAAGTTTGTATCCATGTTATTATAAGTTCTTAACACAGGGCTTGACTATTATAGAAAAATAGTAGAAATTCCGGCTAAGCAGCACGTCTACTTGTATCTGAAATAGATTGTCTAGATACTCTTCCGTGGTGCCTACACTGGAAGTCCATGGTTCCCCTGTACATCTTATTTGAGAGACGATACTTTTCATCAATGTCCAGTCATATACTCCAGAGTCCAGCATCACTTTCACTCTACGTGTCAATTTCAATCCAAGCAAGCAACTGCCGATCCACATAAGAATTCAAATTAAATAGTTTTTTTTTTGTCAAAAAAAAAAAAGAATTCAAATTAAATAGTTTTTATAGGTACTAGTTTATAACCTTTGCAATTCATGGATTATTTTATTAGTTTAAGGATTTTTTTTAATTATTTAATCCTTAAATTCAGTTATTATTATGAATAATAAATTTTTATGTTATTGGTTGAAATCGATTGCTAAATTTTCTAATATCTTTGGAGTGAGTAATATGTATGTTGAAATTTAGGGCTTGTTTGACTTAGCTTAACTTACGGACTTATTTTCGGGTAAAAATTTTATATTTTGATAATTTTTTTTTATACAAGTATTTAATGTATGTTTGAGATTCAATAAGTTGCAAAAATAAGTTGGAAAATAAGTTAGAATGTTAGGATTCTCTGACTTTATCTTAAAATAAATTGACTTATTCTGGAAAAAAGTATTATTTATTACAGACCAAATAATTCCAATCAACAAAGACTGAGCAAATATCTAGCAAAGAAAGTTCACATATTCACCAAAAGTTCAACCAACACCACAACAGAAACCAGAATAAGAACAGGAGTCATCATTCACCAACACCAGCCATCAACAGCATCTTCATTCAAAACCAGGAGGAACAGAGGAAAATTCAATTATGTCCAATCCATAGTAACAAGGAACGCGGAACGCTCCACCGTATTCCGAACCAGAACACGGGTCGGTTCCGTCCCAGATCGCTAAGATTCGCGTTCAGTTCGTCAACTCCGGCGATCCACAGCAACTCCGGCGACCTAGTGTTTTCAGAAGGAAAATCTAAAGAATGACGAAGAAGGGATAAAAAAAGGGCATAAATGTTCACATAGCAGAAGGAAAGAGAAAGACACAAGTAAGATGATGAAGATTTATGAGGAGAAAACAAAGAAGACGAAGACGACGCCTTGATTCTTGTTAAAGTTAAAAACACAGCTGTGTATCTATATGTATCTATATGTACAGACTAGTAGTACTATGGAGTATTGACTAGTACAGACTAGTACTATAGAGTATTGACTAGTAATATGAAGTATTGGAACTTTAAAATTGGGACTAAGTTTTCAATACTCGATTAAATTGTAGTCAACAAATGAATAATTTTACATTTTTTTTTCTTTGTGGGGTACAAAATTTGAATTTTAAAATACCTGGTATAATAATAACTTTGAAATTTTTATGTTGTACATGAAAATTAATTATATTTAAAAAATATATCATGAATCTACATTATAAAGTTTGTTTTAAATTATAGAATTTCTACTTTTTTACAAAATGTGTAATTTGTAATCAAAATTTAATTAATTTCATCACAGATCGATCAAGACAAATTGAATTTTTTAAAATAAATGGATTTTTTAGAAAAATATTTATAATAATACAAGCAAAAGATAATACAAGTCAAGAGAGTCCTTCACAGGATAAAAAAAAGCCTCTGCTACAAGAAGTTACTATTATACAGACACAAAAAGGAAAAAATGCAGGACAAAGAGATAGAAATGCAACCATTGTAATAGAACCTATAGCAGCTCATACACAAGAATACATCACCATTTTCTTTCAAGTGATGAAGTTTATAAATGTTTGATAATTTGATTTATGTTCTATGATCTATAATTCTATATTCTATAAAAATGATCTATTAAAAATCGTACCCCTACGTTCCTTCGTACCCGCGCGTTCCTTCGTACCCGTGCGTTCCTTCGTACCGGGTTCACCTTGTGTAACCTTCCACGTATCCGTTTTCGTACCCCGTTTCGCATCGAACTCCGTTCCATGTAACTACGGTCCAATCACTGCAGCTGGAGCTGATCAACAAATAATAATATAAAAACAATTAAACATGCTGAAATATCAAAAAGTAATGCCCAAGTAAGCGTATCTATACATATGTATGTATCAAAATGATGATATGTAATTGAGCTATACATAAACCAAAGTTAAGTCATAAGTCCAGTTAAGACAACAAGTATACTAAGAGGCATATCATAGCAGGCAAATCATATGTAGAAAACAAGTATCACAACACATCCTAATATAGCTGAAATAATGAAGTAATCATGCTGAAAATAGTTGTTATTCAAAGTATATATCAAAATTTTACTAAAGAATAACAACGTACCCAATAATTTTCAATATAAGTTACATAGATCAAGCTATACATAACAGTAACATAACAGGTATCACAACTAATCACAAATCAACACAAAACATAAGAAATTTCAATCCACAACAGGTATCACAGTCTACCAAGTAACACTCAATGCTAACAAATATAATTAATTGTTTTGCCATGGAGTCGCCACACATGATGTCGGAATCGAATTAGGGTTTCGATTATTTTCGAATATTTGAGTGATGGAACAAACTGAGATGTTTATCCATCATTCTCGTAGGATTGATGATGGTTTAGGGTAGATAATCATTGGAATATCATTCCATGCGCCGGAGAAGACAATCACCAGGCTGAAATTGAGAAAGTTGTTGCTCCTGGAGGCGAGGACTAGGACCAAGAATTGAAGGAGAGGTAAGATTCAGACTTCAGGGAAACAAATAAACTAGCAGGGAGTTGATAACAACAGTTTCGTAAGGGGACTGGGACTGGAGCTTGAGGAAGCTATTAGTTCTAAAGCCATAAGCCATTGGGTCTTCTGCAGAACCTGATGAAAGGTTAATTAGCTAGAGATAATTATTTAAATGGTTTGCTGATGAACACTAATTTAAAGGTTAATTATAGGCATCACTCTCTTTCTCATTTGGCTCGTCAGATGAGCTAGTTTTTGATGAAGATGCTTGACTGGCTTCAAGATTTGGGTTGTGTTGGATAGTTGGGTCATGAGATTTCTTAGCATGTTAATATGTTACAACTACATTCACATGCTCATTCGATTTCTTATCAACATTGTGAACTTGACTGACATTGGTTGGATTCGCGGCATGATGAGATTTACCTCAGGTTGACTAGGAAAAGTCCCAGCCTCACGGCTACTCAATTGAGTGGCCATTTGACTCACTTGAGCTGTATTAACTGCCCTACTGGTTTTGTAAGAAGTTCTAAACTCTAGCGAAGGAGAGCATTCTCATCACTGAGAGGTGGGTGATTTGTTTGTTTTTTAAGTGGTTTGAGGTCTTTGGTAAACTCCTTTTGGGTATTGTTGTGGAGGAGTTTGGTTTTCCGACACCTTGGGACCATGAGAAATTAGGATGATTGTGGCACACAGGATTATATGTATTTGAGAATGGGTCATTTTGAGATCTTTGATTTGGGTACACAGCATTAGCTTGCTCTATGGCTGTGCAAACTGAAGAAAAATGATCCAACCAAGGTAATATTCCTGGGACGAGGTTAAGAAGCCTAAAACAAGGGTATCCTACGTCCTCTTTACAGCTGGTCTCCGTGATAGAGATTGCATAAGGCTAAAATTAGTCCAACTTGAAATGTTCATAATGAGGGTGGTATATAGTTTAGGGGTATTAATTAGAGGTATAAACAACAGCAGAAAGAATCGAATATTGAATGTACAAACAAGTGCAGAAAGAAACAATTAAATATATGTATGTACTTTTTGAATCAATTATTCTAATCATCAAGTTAGGAAGAATCACTAAGAGAAGAAAGAAGTTGGTGTGTGAAGCAACAAGAACATTAGAAATACCTTGACCTTTGCGCTGGAAAATTTCCACATCGATGGAACCGTAGCCAGAAGGATTAATGTCGTCACAGACAGTAGTCTGATAAGTGCTGGTCTCCTCCTGGTCATGTTTGGCCTCAAAAGTTATAAAATAATGACAATGTAATTTATTGGCCTTGACCAAGTTGAGATCGCTAAGATTCCATCCCTAATTAGAGAAACGCAATTAAGATGATATCATAAATCAAGAAAGAAATTAACAAACAGTAGGTGTGGAGGTGAATAGAATAGGGGGTATTTGTCTCACTTTTTTGTCTTGTTCAGTATGAACAGCATAATGCATGAGTTCCTTGGCCCTTTCCCACCTCCATGAAGATGGATCTAGTGACCAAAGTGTTTCAAAATAGTCCGGGATAGGTGGGGGAGGGAGATCATCGATATCGAATGGCTGGAAAGAAACATTGAAACATTAATAAATAAATATAGAAAGAAAGAAAGAATCAATCAATTGAAACAACAATTAACAAGTAAGTTATAATATATATATATAAGCATAGACATAGACATAGACGACATTATCAATTCGTCTCTGGTGATAAGCGCGGGCTTCATCCCTGAGCTTTTCATCATCGATGAATCCGAAGTCGTCATACTTCTCGTTCAGTTTCTCTATCATTATTCGAACTGTCTCCTCATCTACCCAATCACCAAAATCCTCCTCCGAAATTTGCTTCTCGTCAACATTATTAACGTTAGTCGTCTCCTTCTCTGTGCTCTTGCCGGAATTGTCCGCCTTTCGCTTTTTCCGACGTGATGATTCCAAGACCACCCTTGACCTCTCTCTGTCATTAATAATAATCGGAGCTGCTGTTTCGATTTCCATGATCCACGAACCCGAAACGATTTAGGGTTTTTAGATTTGGGGAAGGAAGGAAGACCCGGATGGGATGTTTTGTTTTTCTCTTTACTTTATCTATTATTTTTAATTTTTAACGGAGATGTCCCCCGATATGATTGACGATATCTGTTTATCTATTCCTAGATTTCAACCTGTACGATGGGCGAACATTAATATATATATATATTTTTTAAAATTATTACTAATATTTCTAAATTTTAAAGAGTATTAATACAGTTTTACATTTTTATTTTATTTAAATTTTATATCTATACATGATGGTAATTAATTATATATAATTAAATAGAAAAAGGAACCTAAGATGTATAATTAGGTAATTTTCTAACATTATAATACAAAATAATAATATATTGATAAAATTTTAAATGAATTCTGGTTTTACAAAAATATCCCTCTCATATTTGTATATAAAATCCCATGTATCTCATCTAACTTACATAAGATATATTTTAGGCTCCCTAATTTCATAATTAAAGTAGTTAACTAATTCTAATTATATATATATATTTTAAAATGTTAAAACTAATTTTTAATGGCAATATTTATTTTAATCGAAAGTTAAAAAATATATTTTAATTATATTGGATATATATAAATTGATAGAATTTTGCTGTAGATGGTAGAATTAGATCCATTGACTTTTGATAGTATTTGGATAAAATCCTCTTTACTCTTATTATATAGTAGCTTAAATCCCTTGCGATGCACGAATTTTTTTTATGTGAAATAAATTTATTTTATGTTATAATTATATTTTTATATAATTATTATAATTTAAATTTAAATAATATATAAAAAATTAATTAATGATATGCATGGTTTAAAACTTATATTATGAAATTTTAAATTAAATACGTCGTTGACAAAATTCGAATGATTTTTTTGTAAAGTAACATAATCATATAAAATATTTAATCATCAGATCCAACGGTTTTGATTTTTTTCTCAAAAGCTAACGATAATTATTCGTTGTATACGGATTTCTATTATATATTTTTATTAGTGATTGAAAGATATAGTATTATATTTTTGGATATATATTAATAATTGCAAGATTATATTTTAAATTAAAAGGTAACATGTTTTAATTAGAAAAAAAATATTAATAATTGGAAGATTATGATTGCAAAATTATTCTTTAAATTAAAAGATAAAGTGTTTTAATTAGAAAAAAATATTAATGATTGGAAGATACGATATTTTAGGTGCGTACAAAGAGTAATATGTTCAATTTAAAGTAAACGTCTTTTAAATCGATTAAAAGATATGATATTTTAGGTATTTATTAAATGTTAATTAATATTACAATTACGTTTTGATATTATTATTATTTCAATAATTTTTTTAATTTTAATTTAATATAATTTAATATACTCATATTACGGATTATAATAATGTTTCCTTATTATAAACAATGTATAAGGATTTTTAATATATTTTATTAATAACCGAAAATATTGTGTGATATTTTTGGGTATATATTAATGATTGTAAGATTAGTTTTAAATAAAAAAGGTAACGTATTTTGATTAGAAAAAAAATATTAATTATTTGAAGATATGGTAGGATTGATGTTTTTGATAAGTGCATATTTTTGCATATTTTTATTGCCTATTTATTGTTTGAATTCGTATTTTAATAAATTATTTTGTTGCATTTCAGGAAAAATTCGAGAAAACTGAAGAAATGGCAAAATAAAGAAATAAATGACAAAAGAAGAAAAAGAAGGACCAAAAACAAGAAGAAAAGGAAAAGCTAGGGAGGGTGGTGCATTTTTGTAGCCACCAAAATGGATGGCCAAGATTTAGCCAACCCCAAACTAAATCAAGGGCCAAGATTCACCCACACCTACCTAAAACCCTAAAATTTTCCTATAAATAGGCTTCATTTCTTCACTTGTAAAAACAATTACCTTACATACTAGAATTAGGTTATTAGTAGTTCATATCCAAAAATTTGTAGTTGTAATTTTCTACTTTTCTTGTAAACACTCTTCATTTTTATGCAAATTTCAATCCTTCTTTTAAATTCTTGCATCTCTTTCCTTATTCTTTATTTCTTTATTTTCGTAAATTCTTATGTGGATAAAGTAGCATTGCTAACCACATGGGATTGAAAGTATCGATTTAAGAATTTGTTTCGAAGTTTTAATTTCCGTTTTAATATTAGTTATGCCCCTTTAAATTTCAATTTTATTGTGGGTTTGGTAAATTTTAATTATAAATCTAAATTTTATGTTTGATATTTTAGTGTAATAAATAAAAAAAAACTACAAAACAAAAATCAAATTTAATTTTTATATCGTATTGTATGTCTCGTTTATTTTGTTAATTCGAAGCAGAGTTTCTAAGCTCCCCTGTTTTTGTTTTCTTTAGAATAAACAACAAACCCTGCCCATCATTTCCTTTTTACTCTTCTTGTTCTTCGGTTCTTCCCAATTTCTTCCCCTGTCACCCCCCTTTCTCTTCGATACATACACACAATACACACTCGCCTTTGTTCTTATTTTCACTACTCTTCCCTGTAAACAAACCCATCGCCCATCTCCATCCTCCTCTTATTCTCGATAAATCGAACCATAAATCTTCCCCTTTCGTCTTTTATTCAAACACCGTTCTTCTGCATCAAACCAAACCCAGTCCCTTTTGTTTTTGGTTTTTCTCTTCTTCGAATAAAACTCGGAAGTCCCCTATTTTGTATTTTGTTTTGAATTTCCTTTATCTGTTCTTCGAGTCCCATCGCGAGTCGAATTGTTGGTGTTGCGTTTGTTTGTTTGTTGTTGCTTGGCTGACTTCTTAGAATAAGTCGAGTGTGTTGCTGCGTTTGTCTTAGTTCTGTGAATAGAGTCGTGTTCTGAGAGTCTGAGTTCACGATTCAAGTTCTGGTTTTCGCCTATTTTGTGTTGTTTTCTGAAATGATTTCGTGGAATGTCTGGTTTCTAAGTCGTTCGAGTAGTAATGAAATTGTTTGTTTCAGCTTTGTTATTCTTTCATCGATTTCGCTCAGTTTGTATTAGTTCAATTTTGTTAAATCCGTATTTACCGAGTTCTATTTTCGCTAAGTGTTTCGGTGCGAGTTATTGTTCGTTTCTCTTTTGAATTTTGGGTTCGTTGTTGTCTTATTGAAGTTTAATTGTGCAGAATTTTCCAAGTCTCTACCGAGTTCTTGTTACTCGAAATGTTTAGACTTCTTGTTGCTGTGTGTTTGTAGTGCGGAGTTCTAAGAGATTGTTGAGTCTTCAAGTTTCTGAGTTGTTTTTGTTAAACTGCGATTTCAGTTCATGTCCACAAGTGCGCGAGTTGGCTCATTGTGTTTATTTGTTTCGTTTTTTGAGTAGTAGTTTGGTGTGCGAGTTTTGAGTTGTAATTGAGTTTTTGCTGTGAAGTTTGAAATGTCGACTGGAGTCATGGAATTGTTTTCGTTATCTGCTGCGTTAACTCAGTGTTTGTATTAAGAGTTTTGTATTGTTTATTTCGCTGAGTATGTCGAGTTGCTTGATTACCGAGTCTGCATATTGGTTTTCCTAAGTCGAATATAAGTTACAGTTGATTTCTTGTGCTGCTGAATTTTTGAATTCTTTAGAATTGCGAAGTTAGATTTAATCGAAACACGTGATTGTTGATTTTGGGTTGTTGAATATTTGGTTAGTTCAATTTAGAATTAAGTCATGCCAAATTTTTATTACAATTTCTCGTAAATAAGAATTAGTTAAATTTTAATTTTAAAATTTCATTATGAATAATAATTATAGAATGATTCAATTTTTTTATTTTTTTACTTTTTTTTTTCTTTTCATTATTAGTTAGTTAGTTTAGAAATAGAAAAAAATAGATTAATTTTATTTTAAATGAAAACTTAATTTAAATAAAAATGCAAAATTCAGTTTTTAGTTTAAAATAGATTAATTTAATTTTCCTTCAAAAATAGTGTAAATTTTCTTTAGGAATTAATTAGTAAAATACAAAATTCTCAAAAATCCAAATTGTCCTAATTCGCCTAAGTTAGAAATTAAGGTTTTTGCGAAAATATTTTTCCTTGTGGATCGAATCATAAATACTAAAACGAGATCGTGCGCTTGCGATATTTAATTGTCATGTTTTCGGCACATCAAGTTTTTGGCACCGCTACTGGGGAGTTAAATATTTTTCACGCCTTAATATTTAATTTTTCGGATTAGTTTTATTTCTTGCCTTAATTTTTTATTTCGTTTTTTTAAGGGAAGCATGAAATTTCGGGACTCTTCTCTCGGAGCGTGGAAAAATTCGAATTTCTGGAAGCGTGCTTCGGTAACCCGTATCTCACTCTTTTCATCTTTTTATTTTTTAGAAAATCACAAAAAAATCAAAAAATCAAAAAAATTAGCTAGTAAATACATAATTGTTGCATCATACATTTAATCACTTAGGGCACATCATCTAGATTTTTATTTTCTTGCTTTTAATTTTTCGTACCTTATAAATTGTGGTGATTGCTGGAGGACCCAAAGGTACGTTAAATTTCTTCTTTCTTTTAGTTAAAACACGTAGTGTAAGCATCCATAATTGTTTATAGTTTTGTATATATATCGTTGTTTGTTGCATTAATTAGACGTTTGCCCCTAGGATTTCACGTTCAATTAGAAAGGTGCCTAAAAATAAACGTAATTAAGACTTATTCACGACCTTCAGTGTCTAAGGTTCGCCTGGCTGTTAAGATTCGGTGTCTAAGTGACGAGTTTGGCCTCTTGGCAATTCCTGCTCTAATCTGGCCGAATCGGTCTGAATAATTCTTAATTTACGGAATTTTTATTGTGTCTTAACGTTATGAGCAATGTCTAGTTATTTTATTTAGGGAACCTAGGTTAGATCTTTCTTTTGATTTTTCACCTTTTATTTTGTGTGCTTAATTTTTCGCAAATTATTTGGTAATTGTTTTCTTCCTGTTCATGCGCACTACTTGGGTTAGAGATAATTCTGCTAGGTTAGTGAGACCAATTGAGTGTTCATCCTCTTCAGAATCCAAACCCGTAAAAATCCTTGACCCCGTAGTAACCATGACAGTTTCGTTAAAAGATCGTTGTTACCCCACCAGATCAGCCCAACCCTCTTGCATCACCCTACCTCCCTTAAGTGCTAACAATTTCGAAATCAAAGGTCATCAAATTAGCATGTTACCTAATTTTCGCGGGAGTGACGGTGAGGATCCTTATCTTTTTCTACAAGAATTCGAGGAGGTTTGCGCTTTGCAAAAACTCCAACAACTTTCCGAGGACGCCATACGGCTTAGACTAATCAACTTCGCTTTAAAAGATAATGCAAAAAAATGGTTGTATAGTCTACCCGTCAATTCTATTTCCACGTGGGAGGGTTTCGTAGTCATCTTTCTAAAAAAATTCTTTCCAAGCCATAAGACTACGAAACTCACGAATGAGATTAATCAATTTTGTCAAAAACACAATGAACCATTTTGGACGTGTCTTGACCATTTTAAAAATCTTCTATCTCAATGTCCCCACCACGGAATTGAAAAATGGAGACTATAAGCTTGTTTACGAGGCCCTAGATAGTTCAACAACCGCGTTGTTGGAATCTATGTGCCAAGGAAAATTCATGGAGAAAGACGAGGATGAGGGATGGACATTTTTCGAAGAGTTAGCGGAGAAAACCATGTTGTGGGAATCTACTCGAGAACCGAGTAAGTCTATCGAGTCATCTTCTAGGGGTTTGCATTCTATTGGAAACAATGTAGCAATCGATGCTAAGCTCGCCACCCTTACTAGGCGTCTCGAAGCCTTAGAAACTTGTAGTGGTCCCCCACACATGCCCATGTACTCGAATCACGGGATGCAAAATCCCCAAGATTTCCAACAAGTCAATGCAATGTTTCAAAGAAATGACCCTTTCTCTCCTACTTTCAATCCCGGGTGGAAGAACCACCCGAATTTCTCGTGGAACCAAGGCCAAAACTACCAATCCCCGACACCCTCTTTTCAAGGCCCAAATCAACAATCTCAAGCTCCGCCTTATCAAAGGCCAAATCAAAACTCTTTCCCGCCTCAAAATCATGGTCCTTATCCGTCTCAACCAACTCAAGCTCCCGCCCACCCACCTGGTTTTCAAGAGTCAGATAAGAGAATTAATTCGTTGGAAAAGATTCTTGATGCGCTTCTTAAATCCACCACTAATATGGCTCAATCTCAACAAACCTTCATTCAAACCATGACTCAAGATAGGCAGATTTTGAATGCTAGTACTCAAGCCATATCTAAGTTAGAGGTGCAATTGAGCCAATTAGCCAACGCCTTGTATGAGCGAGAGAAGAATAAGTTCCCGAGTCAACCTGAGGTCAACCCTAAATTCCCTATCAATCAAAGACCTCACGAGAACGTGAATGCCATCATCTCTTTAAGGTCGGGAAATCAAGTTGATAATCACGTAGGTGTCGAGTCCCCCGAAGAGGAGGAAGAGTCCAATGTTGAACCAACACCTAGCGTTGATCATTCCACTCCCGAGCCAACTCTCGAATCAACCACTAAGCCATCTTCTCCGAGTGATCCTTCTTCATTTTCACCTAACAAATCTTCATCTGATACTCCACTTCAAAAATCCCTTCCCGATGTGTCTAATGAGCGAGTCTTTAAGCCAAAAGCTCCGTATCCTCAAAGACTCCTCCTTCCCAAGCAATCGGCTCAAGTAGACAAAATTTTGGAAGTTTTCAAGCAAGTCGAGATAAACATTCCTCTTTTAGACGTGATTCAACAAGTTACTTCCTATGCAAAATGTCTTAAAAAGTTGTGTACCCATAAACGAACTACCCAAGTCCCTAAGAAAGCCTTCTTGACGTCCCAAATGAGCTCAATTCTTTCTAACCAAATTCCCGTGAAGTACAAGGACCCCGGTTGTCTAACTATTTCATGTGTCATAGGTAATACTTTCGTGGACAAGGCTTTACTTGACTTGGGTGCTAGTGTGAACTTGCTTCCTTTTTCCGTTTATCAAGCCTTAGGTTTAGGCGAGCTCAAAAAGACCAATATGACACTTCAACTTGCCGATCGTTCTATAAAAATGCCCAAGGGATTAATTGAAGATGTCTTGATTAAAATTGGTGATTTTATCTTTCCGGTTGATTTTGTTGTCCTCGAGACTCAACCTGTCACTAATTCCAAGAACCAAATTCCTGTCATCTTAGGAAGACATTTTCTTGCTTCATCTAATGCCTTAATTAATTGTAGGAATGGTTCGATGAAACTCACTTTCGGTAACATGACCATAGACCTAAATATTTTCAATGTGGGGAAAGAACCCAATGAGCTTTATGAACCATCAATAGGGGTTAACGTGGTCAACAAGTTTGCCACATGGTCTAGTTTCGAGGATAGTGAAATTGAGTCTCTTCTCGTTGAGGATTTCAAAGTAAACCCTGAGTCTAATCGAGAGTATGCTGATTCGCTAAGGGATACGACTTCGGAAGAAATGTTGAGAGAGTTAGATGCGATTTGTTCTCCGTGGGAGACCAAACCCGAGACTGTTAATAGCGAGCCCGAGGTTAAGAGTCCCGTTGGACCACCACCACCTGCATTTGACTTGGTTGTTTATCATCCCGAGTTTGATCAACAGCCTTTAGGAGAAAATGAACTCTCATCTTATGTCATTCCTAGTGATTCAATCCATGACCCAACCTTCATTGTCTCTAATCTGCTTAAACAAAATGAAGAAGCCTTAAGTTGGTTTAGGATAAACACTAGTGATGCTTGCACTAATAAGTTGCATGATCCCGCGTTAATTGAGAAAGGCTGTTCTAATCAAAATTTTCAAATATGTATTGATCTTTTCTCACAGCTTCACCCAAAATTTCCCACCGGAATCGGCTAAGTCGGTTTTTCTTCTTTTACCTCCCCTCGTGAAATTTAGGTATGGGGGAGGATTTGTGTGTGTGTGAGAGTTGTTTTCTTTCTTGTTTTTTGAAGTTTGTCATTCTCCGTCATCCCTTATTAGGTATTTCCTCCTCTCTCTTTTATTCTCGTTCATTTTGCATACATTGAGGATAATGCATGATTTAGGTATGGGGGAGGGTTTTAGTGTAAATACATAAAATTGAAAAATCCAAAAAAATTAAAAATTTTAAAATCCAAAAATAAGAGAATTTTTAGCTTAGTTGTCCTTCATACTCTTTAAATTCTAGAACTAGTTGGTGTTGACTATTTTTCGAAAATTATATGTATAATGCCTTTTGATAATTTGAACGTAGTTAGGTAAGGTTTTCCTCATGAAACTTGTGTCGAACAAATTTTTGCTTAAAAGACCAAGACGACACATTTGCACAAGACTTTTGATGGAAAAATTGTATAGGTGTTATTCGATACCTGAGAAAGAACCCACATGTTAGAACAATGTCGAATCAAACCTTTGCGAAATTTGGTTCCTATAGTGTTAAAAAACAATAAATGTTTGTAGAGTGCTAGTGTAATTTTGTAATAAATTCTTAGTAGGGAAATCGGCTAGGTTGGGCTCATTGATAACCCGAGTAAGTAAGTCCGAGGGGACTTTGTGCCTAGCAACCTAAGGTCCCTTGTGATCTGGGATTGTTGGCCTAAAACTCGCTAAATGGGTATTGATGCAAAAGTCTTTTGGGACCTCAACCATTGCACGGTCGGTCTAACTACTAAGAACGTGAAGTTTGGCTATATACTTATTTTTATAGAGATTGGGTCAGTTCAATATTGGTTGAAAAAGAGAAAATGTTCGTATGCACTTTATCCAT
Source organism: Saposhnikovia divaricata (assembly GCA_036435485.1). Lineage (NCBI taxonomy): Eukaryota > Viridiplantae > Streptophyta > Magnoliopsida > Apiales > Apiaceae > Saposhnikovia > Saposhnikovia divaricata. The sequence goes on along the minus strand of CM071599.1, from coordinate 18,982,575 downwards.
CAAGGGCCTTAAATTCACTACACACCTTGGGATTTTTTGTAAATTTTTTAGAGTCTAATCATGTGGATTGTGGGAACCTATAACTTGGCTATTATTAGAATGATCTTTAAGGCATATATTTTCCTACAAAATTGTTTTGTTGACACCAATGAAAGCTAGAGTAAAAGAGGAAAGTTGGATACTTGCTGACTTATCTCAAAGATTATATTTTAAATTAAAAGGTAAAATGTTTTAATTAGAAAAGAAATATTAATAATTGGAAGATTATGATTGCAAAATTATGCTTTAAATTAAAAGATAACTTGTTTTAATTAGAAAAAATATTAATGATTGAAAGATACGATATTTTAGGTGCGTACAAAGAGTAATATGTTCAATTTAAAGTAAACGTCTTTTAAATCGATTAAAAGATATGATATTTTAGGTATTTATTAAATGTTAATTAATATTACAATTACGTTTTGATATTATTATTATTTCAATAATTTTTTTAATTTTAATTTAATATAATTTAATATACTCATATTACGGAATATAATAATGTTTCCTTATTATAAACAATGTATAAGGATTTTTAATATATTTTATTAATAACCGAAAATATTGTGTGATATTTTTGGGTATATATTAATGATTGTAAGATTAGTTTTAAATAAAAAAGGTAACGTATTTTGATTAGAAAAAAAATATTAATTATTTGAAGATATGGTAGGATTGATGTTTTTGATAAATGCATATTTTTGCATATTTTTATTGCCTATTTATTGTTTGAATTCGTATTTTAATAAATTATTTTGTTGCATTTCAGGAAAAATTCGAGAAAACTGAAGAAATGGCAAAATAAAGAAATAAATGACAAAAGAAGAAAAAGAAGGACCAAAAACAAGAAGAAAAGGAAAAGCTAGGGAGGGTGGTGCATTTTTGTAGCCACCAAAATGGATGGCCAAGATTTAGCCAACCCAAAACTAAATCAAGGGCCAAGATTCACCCACACCTACCTAAAACCCTAAAATTTTCCTATAAATAGGCTTCATTTCTTCACTTGTAAAAACAATTACCTTACATACTAGAATTAGGTTATTAGTAGTTCATATCCAAAAATTTGTAGTTGTAATTTTCTACTTTTCTTGTAAACACTCTTCATTTTTATGCAAATTTCAATCCTTTTTTTAAATTCTTGCATCTCTTTCCTTATTCTTTATTTCTTTATTTTCGTAAATTCTTATGTGGATAAAGTAGCATTGCTAACCACATGGGATTGAAAGTATCGATTTAAGAATTTGTTTCGAAGTTTTAATTTCCGTTTTAATATTAGTTATGCCCCTTTAAATTTCAATTTTATTGTGGGTTTGGTAAATTTTAATTATAAATCTAAATTTTATGTTTGATATTTTAGTGTAATAAATAAAAAAAACTACAAAACAAAAATCAAATTTAATTTTTATATCGTATTGTATGTCTCGTTTATTTTGTTAATTCGAAGCAGAGTTTCTAAGCTCCCCTGTTTTTGTTTTCTTTAGAATAAACACCAAACCCAGCCCATCATTTCCTTTTTACTCTTCTTGTTCTTCGGTTCTTTCCAATTTCTTCCCCTGTCACCCCCCTTTCTCTTCGATACATACACACAATACACACTCGCCTTTGTTCTTATTTTCACTACTCTTCCCTGTAAACAAACCCATCGCCCATCTCCATCTTCCTCTTATTCTCGATAAATCGAACCATAAATCTTCCCCTTTCGTCTTTTATTCAAACACCATTCTTCTGCATCAAACCAAACCCAGTCCCTTTTGTTTTTGTTTTTCTCTTCTTCGAATAAAACTCGGAAGTCCCCTATTTTGTATTTTGTTTTGAATTTCCTTTATCTGTTCTTCGAGTCCCATCGCGAGTCGAATTGCTGGTGTTGCGTTTGTTTGTTTGTTGTTGCTTGGCTGACTTCTTAGAATAAGTCGAGTGTGTTGCTGCGTTTGTCTTAGTTCTGTGAATAGAGTCGTGTTCTGAGAGTCTGAGTTCACGATTCAAGTTCTGGTTTTCGTCTATTTTGTGTTGTTTTCTGAAATGATTTCGTGGAATGTCTGGTTTCTAAGTCGTTCGAGTAGTAATGAAATTGTTTGTTTCAGCTTTGTTATTCTTTCATCGATTTCGTTGAGTTTGTATTAGTTCAATTTTGTTAAATCCGTATTTACTAAGTTCTGTTTTCGCTAAGTGTTTCGGTGCGAGTTATTGTTCGTTTCTCTTTTGAATTTTGGGTTCGTTGTTGTCTTATTGAAGTTTAATTGTGCAGAATTTTCCAAGTCTCTACCGAGTTCTTGTTACTCGAAATGTTTAGACTTCTTGTTGCTGTGTGTTTGTAGTGCGGAGTTCTAAGAGATTGTTGAGTCTTCAAGTTTCTGAGTTGTTTTTGTTAAACTGCGATTTCAGTTCATGTCCACAAGTGCGCGAGTTAGCTCATTGTGTTTGTTTGTTTCATTTTCTGAGTAGTAGTTTGGTGTGCGAGTTTTGAGTTGTAATTGAGTTTTTGCTGTGAAGTTTGAAATGTCGACTGGAGTCATGGAATTGTTTTCGTTATCTGCTGCGTTAACTCAGTGTTTGTAATCAGAGTTTTGTATATGTCGAGTTGCTTGATTACCGAGTCTGCATATTGGTTTTCCTAAGTCGAATATAAGTTACGGTTGATTTCTTGTGCTGCTGAATTTCTGAATTCTTTAGAATTGCGAAGTCAGATTTAATCGAAACACGAGATTGTTGATTTTGGGTTGTTGAATATTTGGTTAGTTCAATTTACAATTAAGTCATGCCAAATTTTTATTACAATTTCTCGTAAATAAGAATTAGTTAAATTTTAATTTTAAAATTTCATTATGAATAATAATTATAGAATGATTCAATTTTTTTATTTTTTTATTTTTTTTATTTTTTCTTTTCATTATTAGTTAGTTAGTTTAGAAATAGAAAAAAATAGATTAATTTTCTTTTAAATGAAAACTTAATTTAAATAAAAATGCAAAATTCAGTTTTTAGTTTAAAATAGATTAATTTAATTTTCCTTCAAAAATAGTGTAGATTTTCTTTAGGAATTAATTAGTAAAATACAAAATTCTCAAAAATCCAAATTGTCCTAATTCGCCTAAGTTAGAAATTAAGGTTTTTGCGAAAATATTTTTCCCTGTGGATCGAATCATAAATACTAAAACGAGATCGTGTGCTTGCGATATTTAATTGTCTTGTTTTCGGCACATCAGTTTTTATAAAAGGTAATATCTTCAACTAAAAGTAAATGTGAAAATGTTAATGTCTAATTACCATTAATTATATTATGTCATTATTTATTTTTATAATTAGGATAACCAAACCAAGTTTTAATTAGAAAAGAAATATTAATGATTGGAAGATACGATATTTTAGTTATGTATAATGGGTAATATGTTCAATTAAAAGTAAACATCTTTTAAATTGATTCAAAGATACGATATTTTATTTATTAAATTTTATATAATATTACAAATGTTTTCATATAATTATTATTTCAAATTTTTTTTTAATTTTAATTTAATATAATTTAATATACTCATATTTACGGATTATATTAATGTTTCCTTATTATAAACAACGTATAGGGTTTTAATATATTTTAGTAATAATTGAAAATGTGGTGTGATATTTTTGGGTATATATTAATGATTGTAAGATTAGTTTTAAATTAAAAAAAAGGTAACGTATTTTGATTAGAAAGGAAATAATATTAATGATTTGAAGATATGGTATGACTGATGTTTTTATAAAAGATAATATATTCAACTAAATGTAAATGTGAAAATGACAATGGCTAAGTACCATTAGTTATATTATGTCATTATTTATTTTAATAATAATTAAGACAACCAAACCAAAAATCAAACCGACAAACTTTCAATATTTCGGCTTTAATATAATAATATAGATAGGATATAATTATAATATAAATATGTGAAATACTTGACAAAGCCAGGAGACTCCATTACTAAGAAAACACTTGCTTCCGCATATGTTATAATGACCGACCTAGTGTCTCCCTTTTGGTGTATGATTTGTCTAATAATAATAATAGTCTAATATCAAAAAGTATTTTTTTAATGTCTATAGGAATAAAACATGGCTTTCCATAATTGAAAAGATTTCTAAAAATCAAAATTCGTAGTTGACTTTTCACATCTGAAATTGGGCTGCTTCAAGTGAAATTTGATATACGGACCTGTCTATAATGGAAGAAAATCTCGTTATCTTCGCGTGGGTTGTTAAGTCGCTGAAATCCGATATCTAGAACTGAAGATATGTCTTAAACAATGTGTTGTAATGTGTTAAGGTATTACATTTACATGATAATATTTATAAAAGAAGAAATCGAGTCTAACTCAAATTTTAGGTCAAATAAGAAAATCCCAAATTCAGGGTTTTTAAATTTCCCTAGTACGACTCTATTAAATCCAACCGATTAACTCTGGTTCATCATAAAAACGCTTACATGCATCTATGTAGTGCGTAGGAAATAAATTGATCACGATTAATACATTATAAACACCAATGCATCCATAAAAATGAACATGATAAATACATCCTTGATTTGAAATAATTAAGTACTACTTTACTTTTAAGGGTAGCGCATAAAAAATATGACATATATAAACACAATCTTGATGGTACAAAAATAACTAAAATAACTTTTTAATTGATCCGATTTCCCTTGAAGAAAACTGTACGCATGAATATACATGTCAATTATGAATCCAGATCCGGATATAATCGAGTAGAAAAATGACTAAACTTAGGTTTAGATAAAAACTACGCATCAGTTTCCAAGCTCTCATGATCAGCAAGGACGAAACTAAGAACAACTTCAACTCTCACTGAAGAGAAGTCTCTAGATGAAGTATTTAATGTAGAAGTAGCTAGCTTTCTAACTAAGACTTGTGATGTTGTTAAGAGCTAAGAGTATGCCAAGTATATTAACCATGCATGGACTGATGCACAAAAACCTTCCAAATCAGTACTTATCTGTTTCCATCCTTATCATCAATTACATGTCTTCACTATAAAATGCTTATGTCATTACCCCTTCTACCCAACCTACCCAAACCTCTCATAATATACACTCACTCTGTAACAAAACAACACTGCCCACGGCTATAATCACCATTTTCTGATCTGCAATATTTCACAAAGATATATACACAGCATAAGGAGACTATCAATAAGAAAAAATGTAAGTTGTATTCTCCCATGCTATTATGCAATACATTACATTTGTCAACAAAACAACACTACTTAAAGCTTTTCACTCTGTTGGTAGATCTACTAACAGCATTTCATACAGCCTCTAACTCTATTTTCGGATCTAGTTTTCATAACTTTAATTCGGGAATTTTAATGATACATATATATCTCTCATAAATGTACGTATATTACACATATTTTCATAAATGTATGTATGTATGTATGTATATATATATATCTCTCTCATAACTCTATATATGCATATCTGGTGTTTTTATACCTTCCATGTAATTCTTTTTATTCGTTGTACAATGTTGAGAAACCCTTTGAACTTGTGAAGGAACAATCTGGACCACACTCAAGCTGTTGGCGGAACAGTTGCAGCAAATGATGAGTCTCTGACAATTAATGTTGACAGCTCCGGTGCCATGATTTCGCCAGCTGGAGCGAAAAATCAAAATGAAGATGATGACATATGGAATTGGGTTTCAGAAGTACGATTGGAAGAATTTGACACTGAAGATCTCGAGTTTCTTACTCTTCAGAAGCCACCAAAACCCGGGAACAATGACTATCAATCGCCTTCGGAGTTTGGACAGCATGCCAATACAAAATTGGCAATGGAACAATTTCTAAACCCAAAGGAAGCAAAATTTAATACCGCACCGCCTGAGCTAAGGTCGCTGATTAAGTGGAAATATGAAAATGTTGGATATAAAGGTGAAGTCGCCATGGAAACGAAAGCTCAAGGGAAGGCCCCATTGTTGGATTTATTTTTAATCCAAACTGTTTTTACGTTTTTTAAGAAAATAAAAGTGTTCTTATTTTTAAATATCAGCACAGGTTGTTTAGGAAAGTAGTGGATTAGAAGTAATATTTGATTTGGTCTAGGAAGTTGGTTAGTGGTTTCCCTTTTATTTGCCACCTCGTGTGTGCACGTTGTTTCCCGTTATTTCCTTATTTAAGTTGTATTTCATTCAGTTTATCAATATCAAGAAAAGAAGCGTTTGTTTGCTTCAACATCTTTTCTCTATACACCTTATACACACACATATATAGTTTGTTTTCTACATTGTGGTATCAGAGCTTCTAGGTTCTGGCTGGTACATGCCAAAATATCAACCTAAAAGCACGAAAGAAACCATGGAGACGTCCAAGGCGAGAGAAGGAGGCACTGTGGGCCTAAATTATCCGATACTAACGAAAACCAACTACACATCATGGTCCATTAAAATGAAAGTATTCATGAAGGCTCAAGGAGTTTGGGGAGCTATCGAGCAAAAGGATCCCAAAGCAATCGTAGACGATAAAACGGTTCTAGTAGCCCTTGCAACCATATATCAGGGAGTTCCTGAAGAGGTGTTGTTGGCAATCGCTGAGAAAGAAATAGCCAAAGAGGCATGGGAGTCTGTTAGAACGATGCATATGGGTGTGGAGAAAGTGAAAGAAGCTAAAGTACAAACGTTAAAAGGGGAGTTTGAATCTTTGATCATGAAGGAAACGGATAGTATTGAAGAGTTTTGTCTGAAGTTAAGTGGGATTGTGACGAACATCCGAGTTCTTGGAGAACCATTGGAGGAATCAACCGTTGTGAGAAAAATTCTTCGTGCAGTCCCCGAAAGATTTGTACAGTTAGCCTCGAACATAGAGCAATTTGGAGACATCAAGACAATGACAGTGGAAGAAGTTGTGGGTCGGTTAAAGGCACATGACGAAAGAACTCGAGGAAAATCAGAAAGCTCAGGAAGTCAACTGTTGCTTTCACAAGAAGAGTGGTCGAAGTGGACAAACAAAAATGGAGCTGTGAATTCCAACAACCAGAGGGGCAGAGGAGGTGGTGTTTATCGTGGTAGAGGTCGAGGAAATTCTTGAGGAGGTGGTTTTGGTAGAGGAAAGCAAAACCGCACAGAAGATGGTACCAAAGGGAACATCACCAATCAAGATAAGAGCCATATAAAGTGCTTTAATTGCAATGTGTATGGTCATTATGCGACGGAGTGCCGTAAACCACGTCGTGACAAAGAACGTGGAAAGGGACAAGGACAAGCCCCAGCTAAAGTTAATCTTTCCCAAACCCAGGATGAAGAGCCCACGTTACTGTTCACAGAGGGCAAAGAGAAGGAACAAAATGTGGTATTGTTGAGTGAAAGTGGCATAGTGCCAAGGCTGAATGCCGATGGAAAGCAAGGTGCAGATTCACAGTTGTGGTACCTTGACAATGGTGCCAGCAACCACATGACGGGGAGTAAATCCAAGTTTGAAGAATTAGACGAGCGTATTTCTGGGGAAGTGAAGTTTGGAGATGGGTCCATAGTGAAGATCGAAGGGAAAGGGTCCATAGCACTAAAATGTAAAAATGGTGAAGAATGGCTTTTATCTGAGGTATACTATATCCCATCGTTACGTAATTTTATTGTTAGTTTGGGGCAACTCTCAGAACATGGAAACAGAGTTGTATTGCTTGGTGAATTCCTATGGGTGTATGATGAGAACGAGAGACTTCTAATGAAAGTAAAGAGGTCACCAAACAGGCTATATAAGATAATATTAGAAGATGCATCAGCTACGTGTTTATTGTCAAAACTTGAGGAAGAATCTATGCTGTGGCACTCGAGACAGGGTCACGTGAATTATGGAGCAATGAAGCTGATGTCAAACAGTGGTATGGCAATTGGAATTCCAGACTTTACCCAGCCAAAGGGTGTCTGCAGCGGCTGTTTGTTGGCAAAGCAGGCCAGGGCACCATTTCCTTCACAGACGAATTTTGCAGCCAAAGCCAAACTGGAGTTAATACATGCTGACTTGTGCGGTCCAATCTCACCACCTACCCCGGTTGGAAACAGGTATTTCCTATTGTTAGTTGATGATTATAGTAGGAAGATGTGGGTTTATATGCTTAAGTATAAAAGTGAGGCGCTGGAAGCATTTAAGAAGTTCAAAGTTCTTGTTGAAAATGAAACTAAGCTGACTATTAAGGCATTAAGGACAGATCGTGGGGGAGAGTTCAACTCGAACGAGTTTCAGGCATTTTGTGATGGTGCAGGCATTCTAAGGCATCTGATAGCTCCCTATTCTCCGCAACAGAACGGAGTCGTGGAAAGGCAGAACAGAACTGTTGTTGCAATGACAAGAAGTTTGTTAAAAGAGAAAGGTATGCCATCTATGTTTTGGGGAGAGGCTGTAAGGCACTCTGTTTTCATATTGAACTGAGTGCCCACACGAGTCTTGAAAGGAGAGACACCCTACGAGGCGTGGAAGGATGAAAAACCAAATCTTGAACTCCTTAGAGTATTCGGTTGCCTTGCATATGTGAAGGTACCAAAGGAGACTGTTCAGAAGTTGGATGATAGAAGCAAAAGGATGGTGTATCTTGGGAAAGAGCCAGGAAGTAAAGCTCATCGATTATTTGATCCATCAATAGGGAGATTAAGTGTGAGCAGAGATGTTATATTCGAAGAGAACAAAGGGTGGAACTGGAATATGCAAGAGGCAGAAGAAAAAAGAATGGCTGATTCATTTGTAATAATTGATACGCAGGAGTGTGCACAATGAGAGGAAGATGAGACTGGTTTTAACACTCAAGTACGATCCCAGGTACAGGAGTCGAGTCAAGGGAGTATATATGGTACAGGAAACACCACAGAGTCCAGTGACAGTTCAGAACCAAGAAGGTTTAGACTGCTTAGTGATGTGTACAACGACACGGAGGAAGTCGAGTTACCAGATGAGCTGCTGTTCCTAGGTATTGAGGAACCTGGAAATTTTGAACAAGCAATAAAAGTGCCAGAGTGGAAGAAAGCTATGTAGTGCGAGATGGATGCAGTTGAGAAGAACAACACAAGAGTGCTGACAGATTTGCCACCTGGAAGAAAAGCGATAAGTTTGAAGTGGGTGTTTAAGCTAAAGAAGAACACTGAAGGAGAAATTGTGAAATATAAAGCAATAATCGTGGCTCGAGGTTTTGTGCAAAAGAAAGGAGTTGATTTTGAGGAGGTCTTTGCCCCGATTACAAGGCTAGAAACAGTCCGTTTGTTGTTAGCATTGGCAGTAAAGAATGGATGGCAGGTTCACCATCTCGACGTAAAATCAACGTTCTTAAATGGTGACTTGGTGAAGGAGGTGTACGTCTGTCAGCCGAAATGTTTTGTGAATGAAAAACAGAGGCATAAGGTTTACAGGCTTCTTAAGGCGCTATATGGGTTAAGGTAAGCCCCACGGGCTTGGTATGCAAGGTTGAGAAAATGCTTAAAAGATTTCGGGTTTTCAAGGTGCCCATATGAACATGCAGTTTATACGAAAAAAGAAGGTAATGAGTGTTTGATAGTAGCTGTGTACGTCGACGATTTGCTGGTGACTGGCACAAATATGAAGAATATAACTAAGTTCAAAATGGAGATGAGCAGGGAGTTTGAAATGAGTGACATGGGAAATCTATCATACTATTTGGGTATAGAAGTGAACCAAGGTTGTAATGGAATTGAATTGAGGCAAACAGCATACGCCAAGAAGTTGCTTGAAAAGGCCAACATGGCAGGTTGCAAGCATGTAAGATATCCCATGGAACCAAAAGAGATGCTCAACAAAGATGAGAAAGGAAAAATGGTGAATGCAACAGAATACAGAAGTGTCGTTGGTGGACTCAGATATTTAGTACATACTAGGCCAGACTTGGCATACGCAGTTGGAGTAATAAGCCGCTACATGGAACGTCCCACAGTCATGCATTATAATGCAGCGAAACAGATAATGAGGTACATAAGTGGCACTTTGTATTATGGTTTGGTGTATTCAAAGGGTGTAGGCAACTATATCCTATCTGGGTATTCGAATAGCAACTTGGCAGGTGATATCGACGACCGAAAGAGCACTGGGGGAGTAGCATTCTACTTAAATGACAACCTGATAACCTGGGTATCCCAAAAACAGAGGTGCGTCGCATTGTCATCTTGCGAGGCGGAGTTTATGGCGGCAACAGCGGCATCATGTCAAGGTGTTTGGTTGAGGAACCTGTTGAGGCAGATAACGGACATGGGAGATGATCCAGTTGTGGTTTATATTGATAATAAATCTATTATAGATTTAACGAAAAATCCGGTGTTTCATGGTCGTAGTAAACATATTGATATCCGGTACCATTTTATCAGAGATTGCATTGAGAGGGGTGAAATTGAAGTGAAGCATGTATGCATTGCAGAGCAACGAGCAGATGTGCTTACGAAGGCGATGCAGAGAGCTAAGTTCGAAGAGATGGGTACGTTACTGGGCGTCAAGAATTTAGTTGGTTGAGTTTGGATTAAGGGAGAGTATGTTGGATTTATTTTTAATCCAAACTGTTTTTACGTTTTTAAGAAAATAAAAGTGTTGTTATTTTTAAATATCAGCACAGGTTGTTTAGGAAAGTAGTGGATTAGAAGTAGTATTTGATTTGGTCTAGGAAGTTGGTTAGTGGTTTCCATTTTATTTGCCACCTCGTGTGTGCACGTTGTTTCCCGTTATTTCCTTATTTAAGTTGTATTTCATTCAGTTTATCAATATCAAGAAAAGAAGGGTTTGTTTGCTTCAACATCTTTTCTCTATACACCTTATACACACACATATATAGTTTGTTTTCTACACCCATTAGACAATGACATAAGCATCAATAGTCTGCCGGTTGCCGGAGATGCGACGGGGAATAACTGAAAGAGGAAAGGAAAAGAAGTTGACGACAACTATGAAAATGATGCCCGGGTGAGTAATTACTTTTCACGTCACATTCTTGTCATCATGCAAGGGCTTAGCTGGTGTTTTTAGGGTCCCTTGACCTCCTTTGTCAGTGTAAATATACAAATATATTAATGTTATTATTTGGAAAGCCAAACATATAATCTCATTTACATACTATTGTATAAACTTGTAATGATTGTTTTAAATTTTTTTACAAAAATTATCATGAAATTCTTTCAATTTTGATAACTCAATTAATTATTAATTGATGATAAATAACAATGTTGAAATCTGAGAATTTTACATATTTATGGAGTTAAATATATTGCCTTTATTATTTTGGGTGGGAATATATAACTATTTCAAAGTAAAGAGATTATTCATCTATGGATTATTCATCAACCAACCAAAATTTTACTCTACCTGGTCTATATATATCATTATGTCAGGTTCCAAGAAGAGGTGGCTATAGAACATCAGAAGCTGTTGAATATGAGACTCGTCCGGGAAGGGTATTATTATAAGTTTATCATGATTCTATATATTCTGACAATTTTTATTCAAAGTGTTTAGACTATTATTTAACTAACTTCAAATATATTGTTACAGAAGAGCACCTATAGTATCAATGACAAGTTGATGGCATTGCACGAGCTAGTACCAGGAAGCAAAAAGGTTCGACCTTTAAAAGTATCAGTTTTACTAACGAGTAATCTTGGTAAATAAATATATGTTAAAAATGAATGAAGCTGGTTGTACAGGGGAAAAAATAGATATATGATTAAATAAATAAATCGATTACTCAAAAATTAAAACAAGATTATGTATCGACATAAAAAAAGCTTCTAATATAGTTTTATGCAGGCAGATATGGCGACAACGCTTGGTGAGACAGTGGAGTATCTGAAACAGATGAAAATACGAGATTATCTACTCACACAGGAAGTCAAGGTAATTAACTTTACAATGTGTGTTTCAGTCTGTATAGTTTTGCGGAAGTACAATCCACAGTACTTATAATTTTACTCTCCATTTTGAACATACTCCAGCAACTGAGAAAGGCCATGAATGTGATAAGGATGCATTCGGACGTCCATAGATGCATGAACCATCCAATTGGGACCCCGTTAAACATGGGAGGGAGCACACAATTAGGGGGGGTTGGAATCTAGACCATGGGGGCACCCAAGAATGAGAACGTTTAACTCGTCAGTGTTTGCCAGGATGAATGACCCATCAGTCATGCCATCGTTGTTGCAACCGAACTCTACTGCTCCAGCATCAAGGTTGTTTCTGCCTCCACAACTTCCTGATCCTAGTCAGCAGCAAAGAACTCCTCAAGATAAGGTACACCCTAACAAGTTAAAATTCTCTTTTTCACAACCTTCACACTTAACTTACAAACATACAATTAGCTTACTGTAATGTACATGATATGTATAATGTGACAGGTTCTTGATAATGAGTTGTTTGTGTTTAATGAAGTAGTGATAAAAGATGTAATTATACTGATCAAGAAAGCGTCTTTAGTACTCGAGATACCAAATTTTCCCATAATATGAAAATAACTAATCAGCTGCAGGTTATAAGTTAGTTGATTTTTATTTATGTCAATATGGGTTTGGTTAAATCTGTATGTATATAAATTAAATGAACAAGTAATACGGGTCTTAAACACACAGACAATGTTACTCTTGATACTGATTATATATATATATATATATATATATATATATATATATATATATATATATATATATATATATATATATATATATATATATATATATATATAACTGTAAGAACAAGTAAAGATATTGCCCGAATAATGCTTCGACTTAGTTTCTTAGAACACCACGATACAGCAATATATAGAGCCTGGAATGAAAGTGCAGAAACAAAAAATGCTAAAAACTAGCCCACGTCAAAGGTGGTTTCCTAAACAAACTCTAACGTCTCCTGACTTATTCTTTCTCCTAAAAACATGCCACTAAGAAAAGACTAATTCAAATAACAAAACAATAAATACTTTGAGATTAATTGTAACAATCTCCCCCTTAATCTCAAAGTCATGCGTTCAGATTTTTGACCACCAGCAATTTCCTCATGTTCTCGAACTTGACAGTAGCCAACCCTTTATTTAGAATATCCGCCCTCTGACTGCTGCTGCAAACATGCTTCAAGATGACTTCTCCTCTTTCCACGCATTCTCTAATGAAATGAAATCGTATATCAATGTGTTTACTCCTTCCATGAAACATCGGGTTCTTTGCCAAGTCTATCGCAGACCGATTGTCTATACACAGCACCACTGGTCCAATCGCCTTCGAGGTGATCTGAATAAGAATGTTTCGAAGCCAAATTCCCTGACAAGCTGCGGCTGTAGCCGCCATGAACTCTGCTTCGCAGCTCGAAAGTGCAACACACTTTTGTTTTTGCGAGACCCAAGTTATGACACTCTCATTTAAGTAAAACACTACGCCTCCCGTACTCTTCCTATCATCCAGCTATCCACCCAAATCACTATCACTGAACCCTGTCAATATGTGGTTTCCACTGTCCTTCGAGTATACCAGGCCATGATGAATCGTCCCTTTAATGTACCTGAGAATCCGTTTAACGGCATCCATGTGTTTCTTGGTGGGTTTCTCCATATATCTGCTAACCACACCTACGGAGTATGCAATATCCAGCCGAGTATGAACTAAGTACCTAAGTCCACCCACCAAACTTTCATATTCTGTAGCATCGATCAGTTTTCCCATCTCGTCACGACAAAGCTGCTCCTTTGGGTCCATTGGATACTTAGTTGGATTGCATTCCGCCATCCCAGCCTTTTCCAATATTTTCCGAGCATATCCTGCCTGTTTGAGCTCGATGTAGCCTTCCCCCTGAGCAACTTCAAGTCCTAAGTAGTAACTTAGTTTGCCCATGTCACTCATTTCAAAATGCAGCTGCATTTGCTTCTTGAATGCTTCAATGGCTGCGACACTGGTTCCGGTCAATAAAAGATCATCAACGTAGACTGCTATAACCAAGCTTTCATCTCCCTTTCTCTTAGTATAGACAGCGTGCTCGTAGGGACACCGAGTAAATCCAAGATTTCTTAGACAAGAGTTTAGCTTAGCATACCATGCACGAGGCGCTTGACGGAGACCATACAAAGCTTTCATTAATTTGTACACCAAGTTCTCTTGCCCCTTCTTCTCGAATCCCTGAGGTTGAGCCACGTATACATCTTCTTTAATATCCCCATTTAAAAATGCTATCTTTACGTCGAGGTGATGAACTTCCCACTGCTCCTTGGCTGCTAATGCTAGTAATAATCTCACTGTTTCCAATCGAGTGACCGGTGCATAGACCTCGTCGAAGTCAATTCCGTGCTCCTGCACATACCCTTTGGCTACGAGACGTGCCTTATACTTCAATACTCTCCCGTTTGCATCTTTCTTAAGTTTATAGATCCATTTAAGACCTATAAACTTTTGTCCAGGTGGCAAGTTCGTCAATTTCCATGTGTTATTTGCCTCGATTGAGTCCATTTCCAGCTTCATAGCTTTTTGCCAAGCGACGTCTTTTACTGCTTCAGTATAGTTAACAAGTTCGTCTACCCCCATGAGGAACAGTTCTTCCTCGTTTTCCATTTCTTCGGTGGCATCGTAAACTTCACTAACCAACATAAATTTCTTGGGTGTCGTGCTGTCATCGTAATTATTTGGATCAATTCTTGAAACAGAACCTTGGGAGCTTGGAGTGTTTGTCTGAGAGCCGTTACCGTCGCTACCATTGTCGTCGTTGGTTACAGAGACTCGTGATCTTGGAGTAGTCTCCTGAGAGTTGTCCCCATCATCATTATCACTTGAGTCTTCAACATTAGCTCTGATCGTTTCTTCGATGTCCACCATGTCTGGCACTATAAAGTATTCCTGAATGTTTTTGTTTCCAGCCTCCATACTCCAGGGCCATTGTTTTGCTTCTTCAAAGATTACATCTCGGCTGATATGCACTCGTTGTTCATCTGGATCATACAGTTTGTATCCTTTTGTGCCAGGCTCCCTGCCCAGATTTATTACCCTTCTGCTACGATCATCAAGCTTTGTGTTGTGGACACTTGGAGTCTTCATGTGAGCCAAACACCCGAATACACGAACATGACTGATGTCTGGTTTTTTCTTTGCCCAAGCTTCGTATGGTGTCTGTTGAGTTAGTGCCCTTGTGGGGAGTTTGTTAAGTATGTAGACCGCATTTCGAACAGCTTCAGCCCATAACTTAGCTGGCAACTGCATCTCTTTCAAACTGGTTCTTGTCATTTCCACCACAGTCCTGTTGCGACGCTCAACCACCCCGTGTTGTTGAGGGGTGTAGGGTGTTGTGAAATTTTGTTCGATTCCGGCCCCCTCACAATATTCCTTGAATTCGTTGGAGTTGAACTCGCCTCCTCTGTCAGTTCTGAATACCTTGATCCTTTTCTCATCTCCATCTTCAACCAATGCTCGAAACTTTTTAAATGCTTGAAGTGCCTCACTCTTGGTTTTGAGAAAGTATACCCACATGTACCTGCTAAAATCATCGACCAAAAGGAAGAAGTACTTGTATCCTGAGGTTGTAGTTGGTTGAATTGGTCCGCATAAATCACCGTGAATTAATTCAAGCACCCCTTTTGCACTATAGTTTGTTTTGCTAGGAAAGGATTTTTTGGTTTGTTTCCCCATTAGACACACATCACAGATTGCATTTGGCTTGATTATTCTGGGCATCCCTTCTACCATTCGGTGTTTTGACATGAGAGCCATGGCCTGGTAGTTAACATGTCCTAGTCGGGCATGCCAAATTTTTGAGAGTTCCTCCATCTTGGTCATTAAACAATCCTGCATGCTAGTCTCTATTATAATTTTATAGAGACGATTTGGGGACCGTTTTACCTTCATCAGGAGTCGTTCTTGTTCATCGTAAACTCTTAAAAATACTCCTCTAAGCTCCACCTTGTAGCCATCCTCAAACATCTGTCCCAATGAAATGATATTGTTTCGTAAACTAGGAATGTAGTATACCTCAGTCAGTCGTTTTTCCTCTCCATTCTTGCACATCATTCGAACAGTACCTTTGCCTTGAATTTGAACAGTAGAACCGTCTCCAAATCGAACTTGGCCTGTGATATTCTCATCTAGCTCGGTAAACTTTCCTCTGAATCCCGTCATATGATTGCTTGCCCCGTTGTCAAGGTACCAAACATTAGATTCACTTACTTGCTCCCCATTGCTGCTCAACTTTAGTGGCGCCGTTTTCTCTGCGTTCCATAACAGTTGCAAGTTTGTTTTATCGTGCTTTGCCAGAAGAAGGGCTGGTTCATCGTCCATTATAGCCATATTCGCCTCTGCTTCTACCGTTCCTCGGTTATTTCTCTTGGGTTTCTTACAATCTGAAGCAAAATGACCATATATGTTGCAGTTAAAACATTTAATAGTACTCTTGTCAAACCTGCCTCGACCCCTTTGCCTTGAATTCCTTTCATTGGTTTTCTTCAGCCATTCCTCACGAGTCAACATGAGTTTCTTTTCTTCTCCATCGCGCTTCGCCCACTCTTCCTCGGTTAGCATCAGTTGGTTCTCCTTTGTTTCTGTCGGACCCTTTACACGTTCTTCGTGTGCTTTGAGAGCTCCCACCGCTTCTTCAACAGACATATTCTACAAGTCTCCAAACTGTTCAAGTGTCGAGGTTATTTGTAAGAATCTGGCTGGGACGGCACGCAGTATTTTCTTTATGACATAAGAGTCTTCCACTGTTTCGCCCAGGGCTCGTATATTGGACACCAATCCGCTCATCCTTATCTGAAACGTCTCGATCTGTTCAGTTTCACTCATATGCAACATTTCAAACTCCGACTTCAGAGTTTGTATCCGTGCCTTCTTTGCTTTATCGGCACCTTGGCACAATATCTTTATCGCGTCCCAAGCGTCTTTCACCGTTGTCTTGCTGACAATCGAAAGCAACACGTCTTCAGGAATTCCCTAGTATATCAATGCTAACGCCACCTTATCAGACTTTTCTTCTACAACCGCCTTGGCATCGTTGGGTTCGATAGCACTCCATACCCCTTGTGCTTGCATCATGACCTTCATTTTGAAGGCCCAAGCCGTATAGTTTCTCCTGGAAAGTGTTGGGTAACTCATGCCATACGAACTCCCTTTTCCTTTGTTCACCTCCATCGTTAGTGAGAATCGTCAGTCAAGGCCTTTCAAGCTATGATACCACTTCTTGATACTGATTATATATATATATATATATATATCTATATAACTGTAAGAACAAGTAAAGATATTGCTCGAATAATGCTTCGACTTAGTTTCTTAGAACACCACGATACAGCAATATATAGAGCCTGGAATGAAAGTGCAGAAACAAAAAATGCTAAAAACTAGCCCACGTCAAAGGTGGTTTCCTAAACAAACTCTAACGTCTCCTGACTTATTCTTTCTCCTAAAAACATGCCACTAAGAAAAGACTAATTCAAATAACAAAACAATAAATACTTTGAGATTAATTGCAACAGTTACACCTACAAATTAACTAATGAGATGTGACACAATATTAGGGGTATATAGGCAGACACCAATCATTATGGCTACACTCATAAAAAACTTACTTACAATGAACTGTTTGTGAAACTGCAGATTAATGATACGCAAGGGGATGTAGCCTAAAACAATCAATTTTTGGGGATGCTTTGCACCAACTTGAATGTCTTCCATATTAGGCATATGATGTAGTGGATCCACTCAGCAATTTATATAAACTTATAAACATCTAGATCTTGCATTGTGTAGTCAAATAGTTTGTGCATTGTGCATGTAACAGAATAATATTGTTCTTTTTCCTGTTTAGTAAACTCTATGTCTCTATCCGGTACTAATTCTTGGAATAACTCACTAGTTTGGCTTGTTCAAGAAGCCACAAAAGAAAACAACTAGATAATAGTTATTTACTACAAGTAAACGTGTATCAGAGTTCCTGTTGTCTATTAATTAATGGCAACGTTGTCTATTAATTAATGGCCTGAAAAGCAGTTACTATCGAACGTCACACAATTCTTATTTCATATCTGTTGCTACTAGATATTAATTCGATCTCATATGAGTATCGATCCATATAAGTCCAACTAGTCATTATTTTTGATGTGAAGTATTTTACGCGAAAAATCTCAATATATTAGGTTAACTTGCTCCCAAAGAGTATGAGTACGTTTCAGGCCTTTTGGCTCAAGTAAAATTCTACACAGGTATAGGATTCTAATATATAGAACTACATAGACTTGATTCCACTATTATAGATAGTTAAGCACTTTGAAATGGATTTGACCCCCGAAATTCCAATTTTTATTTAGAATGAAATCTCAAGTCCAGCATAAAAAATCCCGAAAACCCTAATTTTTTCATAATCGGCCATGGATATGTTCTAAAAGCTCTATACGAATACTTGAATTACGATATCTAGTTCATGATAAAAATTGACATCAACAAAATCCTTACACAAAATTGTTGAGAAAGCATAAGCCACACAACACTAAAGTGATAACAACTATTAACCTATATCCAATCAGCCCAATTGCACCGGGCCCAATGATCTGTAGGGCCCCCAAAAATGATTAGATGTGATACATTGCATTGTTTGACACACACCAAAGTGATAAACCTGCCCTTACAATTAACCACTCCAATAAACCCAATTTCACCGGCCCAATGATCCAATGATTTGAAGGGTCCCCCAAAACTGATTAGCCCCTATATGTGATACATATATATAATGAGTCTTGATGATGATTAACCCGTGAATGTGACACATTATAAGTACACATTATAAGTATTGCTGATGTGAAATGCTAAAGAACTCTTATTGTGTGTCATTAATATTTTGGAAGTTGGTATTTAGTACTCCCTCAGTTCCATTAAAACTGGCCCTTTACAAAATTTTAAAGTCAAACTACCTCAACTTTGGTTGATAATTAAAAAATATTAACAAACATGAAAATTATAAAAGAATATCATTAGAAAATAAATTTTATTTACTATCCAATTTCATTTTTAAATTTTTAAAATTATAAATTAGTAATATATAATTTACGGTCAAAATTGAACATGTTTGACTTTCAGAATTTATTTACCGCCACTTTTTAAGGGACGGAGGGATTAATTAAATGTTTAGAGTTTTTTTAAGTACTCTTTTAAAATTAGAATATAATACCCACGTGTATTTATTGGAAAGAATCTTTAAAATCTTCAAAAGGTTATAAAATCTTGGGTAAAATGAGGAACATGATGCTCTATAATAAATAATATTTGCACTACGCCATAAATGAGCATACACAATGCTTTTTACAAAGTGTTGCACAGAAAGCGTTTCGTTTTGATGACTTTTCTTTTTTCTTACAACCAGCACAAAAGGCACTGGAAGGAATAGGTTTGATAAGTAGTACAGTTGTTGAGCACAAATTTCAGTTAGAATTCATTGTAAAAGTCTATAAAATTCCCTTGTGTTTTTGCAGAAGACTATGATAAGTTGCATGCTAACATCGTGAAGGCAAGAGAAAGATTAACTAAGATATTGACATCGAATTGCTCTTTCAATCTTATATATGCAACTGGTTTTGATGCCAAGACTTTTCAGTTGGTGTATGCAGCTTGTTTATGATGGATTATTGTATAGATCTATATAATGTTGCTAGTAGTGAAAATCGCAATTTTTTTATGCAGTCTCTAAGTATACACTTGTTTCTTAGTAGAAATATTAGACTTAGTATGCATAGGAATGTGATGTAAAGGATATATATTTGCTTCTAACTTTTGTACAACTATACTGATGTAGTAATTTATAGTCAATTGATTGATTTATAAAGGGGTTGTTATCTTTAGTATGTGAAATTCAATTGTGGTGGATATTGTTTTTTAGACATTTTTCTACTTTGTGTTGTATTTAAGACTATTTAAAGAATATTAAAGGAAGAAAAAAGAAAGAAAAACAATCTTTAAAAAAATGAATCACTTGTATAACGCTTCAAAAAGAGCTATATGAGTGTAGTATGTATAACTAAAATGAATTGCATAGAATTTTTGAATGTTCTATAGTTTGACACTTTGTTGTATGATTTGCTTTGACAAACTATTTGTAGATACTTGTGTGAAACTATATTATGAATTGAAACACACTTGTGTTAATACACGTTACACAATACCTCCGTAAACAGTTGTCCTCAAGCTGCTAACAACAACAAATTAACTGAACTTTTTAGTCACACAATAATACAGTCACTAGTTTTTAGCTTGCTTAAGCAAACAAAGCTCTGACATACATGCAGAAAACTCTACTTTTTAGTCACATATAAAATGTAGTGATTATAGGTTATTTTCCATTTAGCCACATCACCGAAAACGACTGTGGCCGTTTCGTAACATTTAGACACGGCAAAGAAGCATCACTAGTTATTGTCACACTTCTATCTCTCAAGTATGACAATAAATTTTAGAATTGGTCAATGTCAATAAAAAATCATGTTGTTTTATCATATTTGGTCACATATTTGGAACGTGGCTAAATATTGTCACACATTTTTTTAAGTTGTGACTAAATCTTCCAAAAAATTTGTTTTCAGTCACTCGAAAAACAATTGTGTGGCTAAAACTTGGGACGATGACCTTTAGCCACTCGTTTTTTCCAAAGTGCATTTCACAGCCCTTACTGTACAAAAGATTGGCGAAAGCCCAAATTTGACGTAGTGTACCAATTTTGGTAGGTTTTGATGTGAGCGGGAAATTCAACTTTTTTCACAAAATTTTTGGCAGAAACTTACGGATGACATTGGATTATGACGTGGAAGGTGGGGTCCTTTCATGGTCAAAATGCAACCAAAACCTTCCAATTTTAGTAAGTTTTGGTTTCTGACCAAACTTGGTCGGAAATGACCCTGACTTTCAGAAATTGTTTATTAATTTAAAATACGTGAGAGATGATGATGTTGAAGGTGGGGCCACTTTGCAGGCAAAATCGACCAAATTTTGATCAAAACTGACCAAATTTGGTAGGATTTTTTTCCGACCAAGAATTGGTCTGATTTGATGCTTACGTGTACAAATTTCGGGGCCTACACACACCATTTCCGACCAATTTTGTGAATGGTCGGAAATAATCACTCATTTCCGACCAATTTTTTTTGGTACGTTTTGCTTGGTCGGTTTTGGTCTTTTTTCTTGTAGTGTCCACTCCACAAGATCTTTCCATTGGTTTTCGTAGCTTCAGTCTATAGTATGGACAAGTTGATTGAGTGTGTTGAGAATGATAATTCACAACTGCTTTGATTTATTCTGAATTGTTTCTAAGTTATCAAAATTGTAATAAGATATATATTAGATTAGGTTTTCATCAATCTTATTAACTTATCCTTGTAAGCATATATATGCATATAGGCTTATTATACCATTATTAGATATGTATTTAATATGCGAAATTTTCATTTATAAAAGCGCCATTGTTCTCTATTTTCTTTAAGTCTTCCCATCCGATAAAAATATATTAGTAATATTTGAGCATTGATGAACAACTACTAATGAGTTGATAAACGAACACTGAAGGCAATTCCTGTGGTTTTGCTACATGAGCTTCCAAATGTGATAAACAAGATCCTCAGAAAGAACGTGAATTACGTTCAAGAGTATACAAAAAATTTAGGCACAATACAGATCCATTTATAAATAACAATTAGACGAAAATCATGGCAAAAGTGGACATGGAAGATGTTTTGTTTTAGAATTGTAAATGAAAAGTGCTCCAAACTTCATCAATTTTCTAAAAGTTGTAAATTGGTTAGAAGTGCATGAACATACGAAAATGGTGACAAGTGCATCTCGAAGAACTTCTAGAGTGTAATGCTCCAAGTAAAATGACGGTGATGGAAAAACGTGATAACCTGATAGATGTTCAAAGGCGCATCAACCACAATATTTGGTTAAGTAAGTGAAGAATTATATAAGTCTTACATGCATGCGGTGGGTACGAGTATTATGAGTGTAATACGTACTTGTGACTTAATTAATTTTTATTCTAACTTTGAAAATTGCTCTTCCTTATCTCATTAGTAAGCCGAGTTTGAATAATGTTGAATAATGTTGAGTATTGAATGATGAAAGTAAATCCAAAGCGAATTATCAACAAAAAGAAATAAATGACTATCACTCAAGAAAAGATTTGATTACAATATTTAGAATTATATAGGTTTGATTTCACTATGTCAGATAGGTAGGCATCCTCCGACCCTTGAAATTCCAGTTTTTACTTAGAATTAAATCTCAAGTCCAGCTCTAAAAATCCCAAAAATCCTAACTTTTTCATAATTAGCCATGGATATGTTCTAAACCCTCTATACGAATACTTGAATTATGATGTCTCGTTCATGACGAAAATTGACATCAACAAAAATCTTACACAAAATTGTTAAGGAGCATAAGCATGTTATTTGATATATACGGAAGTGATAACCTGGCCCGACTATTAACCTATCCAATCAATCCAATTGCATTGGGCTCAATGATTTGAAAGGCCCCAAAAAATGATTAGCCCAAGAATGTGATACATTGCATGGTTTGACCCACGGTCCAACTATTAACCTGTCTAATAAGTCCAGTTGCATCGGGCCCAAAGACCCAACGATTTGTAGGGCCCCAAAATTATTAGCCCCCAATGTGATACATTATAAGTATCACTGATGATTAATCCCTAATTTGATACATTAAAATTATTGCTCATGTGAAATGCTAAAAAGAACTCTTATTGTGTGTCATTAATATTTTGACCATTGGCATTTAGTATTAATGACACACAATAATTTAAATATTTAGATTTTTTGTTAGTACAAAAAAGTGGTGGTGGCAATTTTTTAAGTATGTAACTCATTTTAAAGTTATAATAATATTCACGTGTATCTATATGATAAAATCTTTAAAATCTTCGGAAAAATATTTTATATTTTGGGTAACTTATTGAGGTGACTTGATGAACATGATACTCTATATATAATAATATTTGGGACCCAAAAAATATGTATAGCACAGGATCTCTGTAAACATTGAGCAAGACCTGGTGATAACCATATGTATTATAAATTGTGTTGTTGCTTTAGGATAGCACATCAATATCTCAAAATATTGAGTACACACCCATCACACCTATCTGTTAAGTTTTTGGAATTTAAATTTCTTTTTCTTAGTTGTTTGGGTAAGTTAGATATGGAAAATGCTAATGTTACATAAAGTTTCACACACTACAATAGAAATCAAGTCAGACACCACTTTTCAACCGGTGTCTGTCAGAGAAATTTCCTGTTGTCTATTGAGCTGCCGTCTTTGGTACTATCACACACCAGTTTTCCACCGTTGTATAGATACAATCAGTAAAACGGGTAATAAAACCTTTGTATGAGATACTTCGCACAATGGAATTCTCCCATTAATAAATTTTGATAGAACTGTTTATAAATCGTTGTACTGATAGTATCTATACAACGGTGAACAACGTGGTATGTGATATTATCAAGGATGGCGGCTCAATAGAAAATGGCTGACAGACAACGGTTGAAAAGTTCTGTCTGACTTATTTCTGTTGTAGTGGGTTTGAACAACGGTTTTGTTTTTTTTAATGTGTTGTATTTAGTGGCAGAAGATGGTTTATGTACACAAAAAATGATTTTAAATAATGCCTCCAACCAATTAAATAATGAATCAATAAATTTATCAATACAAAAATTTCTAATTGATCTACAATTTCTATGTAAAAATTGCATACATAGAAATCTCATGTATCTACGAGTACTACAAATTATCAATATAAAAATTGCATATATAACCATCTCTATAACAATTCTTCAATGAACATCTCTTGTCTAGATTGTTCAACTAATCTCTCGGCTATCTCCTAATTTATCTTTTCCAACTTAACCTCGCTTTGTGCTTCCTCCACTTCTTGAGTCAGCTTCGATATTTTGGCATGAGATTCAATAACTAAAGCAGCATCTTGTAAACACTTTTCTTGGAAACTCTGAACATAAGCTAACGCCTGCAAAACAACTTGAAATTGGGTGCTAACACGACTAAAAGAAACATAACTTGACTGCTTTTAGTAGCCAGAAAGTGTCAAATCACCCGAACTAAATTAAGTGCCATCAATAACAAAAAGTGAAACTCGACAGAGCACAGTTGTAGTAGGAACCAATTTGCAAGTCCATGCCGAAATTGCTCAAGCTGCACCTTTGAATTTAGCATCATACTCATAGGATTGCTGCATGATAAGTTCTTAAGCTCATGTCAAACAGTAAACCAACATCTCACTAAAAAAAACATTTTTGTAGGCAACAATATTTTGGGTGTGTGGACCTGGAACTTCACAAACAAAGAAAAACCCGATTCTAAAGTGTAAAGAGCAAAATTTTGTTTTGGCCCTCTTATTTCAGATACCTTAGTATTCCTGAACTAATGCTGCAAACAGAGAAGGCCTCTCAAGAAACTTAGATGGTGCATCATACTCTTTAGCCAAACCATGATCCGCGATCATGTACACTGCTAAGTAATTCAGAGTAAGCACAAAGATCATCCACATTGCTAAGTAATCTGAGAGGAAATCAAACCTTAACACAAATTAAATGACATTAAACAATCAAACATCCTCACATTGAATCTCTGCTGGGATTACTTTCAAGATAATGAATCTTGCAGTCTTTGACACGGGCCTGTCAGATGGGGAAACGTTACAAACAGTTCATAAGAATACATTTTACAACTTCATAACAGAGGACAAGCTACTTAGGAATGCATTTAGATAAAACCTCCAACTCATGTCTTCTTTCTTCTATTGTAAGCACCAGAGGGCATCCTTTGTTCCAATCGAAGGATTATTTTTACTGTGGTAAAATCATTATCTACTGTACCTGATGTGAAGTCGAAAGTCAAACAAGTGATGATTTTACCATGGCTAAAGTAATCTCTAAGGATTTCCATTCCGTTGACTACAAGAGGACAAACCAAATAAACACAAGATTTTTGTACTACTTAACATTCCGAATATGCACAAACCTTTACAAAATACCTACCCAAAAAGAAGCACAAACCAAGTTTTAATCAAACCAAGTTTCATAGCATCACAAAATACTTTGACCCTAGATAAAGCAGAGGCATAAATACAATGTGCAAAAGGGTAGACACCATCACACCAAGCAGTAAAATAGATATTCAACAATCAAACCAAGTTTAGATATTCAACTTTCAAGGAATAAATAAATATATATCTTAGTTAACTTTGTTTGTCGTAGCAAAGAAAACAGAGCATATACATATAAACTTGAATATACATCATATCTATCCCCAAATTGAAGTACATCGAAACCCTTAATCAGACAAACAAAATTGAACAAATAAAATAAATTCGAATCACACACACATAGAGAGAGAGAGACCTTGAAATCGAAGGTGGAGAGGTCCTGAATCAAATGGGAAAAAGAGGGGGAGGAGAAAACCCTAACCAAGTGGGAGGGGAGAACTCCATTAGTCGATAAATATGAATCGAAGGTGTCTGTGTGTGTTGATTTTTAAGAGATAAGAGAGGGAAGTGAAAACTGAAACCTCAAATTTAAGGGGGAAGCGTGTGAAAAAAAGGGGGAAATGAGAAATAGACGTGGAGGGAAATCAATTATTCAGATGGCCAAACTGAGGTTCGAGAGGGAAGTTAAATATTTAATTATTTGAATATCTGATCCGAATTGAATCATTCGAACTTAATTCGAATAAATGTTAGTAATATTATCAATAATATTACCCATCCTTTTGAACACTACCATCATTTTTTTTAAAAAAAATATTTGATTTGGTAATTTAATGGTCAACTAATACTTTGACCAGAATCCGTAAACAGGTTATCGTCAGGGTTTTGTGTTTCCATTTTTTAAAAACTATCTCTCGATGACCCAACCGTACGAAGGTCAAGATCCATCCTTTTAAATGTCACTTCCAAAATTTCAAAAAAAAAATTATTTGATTTGGTAATTTAACGGTCAACTAGTACTTTGACTAGAACCCATAAACTAGTTATCGTCAGGGTTTTGTGTTTCGATTTTTAAAAAATATATCTCGACGACCCAACTGTACAGGAGATCATGATCCATCTTTTTTAATGTCACTGCGAAAATTTAAAAAAAAAATTATTTGATTTGGTAATTTAACGATCAACTAGCATTTTGACTAGAACCCCTAAACATGTTATCGTCAGGGTTTCGTGTTTCGATTTTTTTAAAAATATTTCTCGACGACCCAACCATACGGTGGTCAAGATCCATCCTTTTGAATGTCACTACCAAAATTTAAAAAAAATATTTGATTTGGTTATTTAACAGTCAACTAGTATTTGGTAATTTAATAAAATATCATACAAGTGGTTATAAATTAAAAAATTAATTTGTTTTTTAATAAAATATTATACAATAGTAAGTAATTTTCCCCACTAAATTTAAATTTTTTTAATTATTTAATTATTTTTTAATTATAAATTTTTTATAACAATTGTTTTAATTATTATAAATATTAATATATCTTATATAAATATTAATTTATATATTTCCCACTTCAACACTTATATACCCACTCCAAATCAAATCCCTAATTCATCAAATCCCTAATCCCCAAATAGAACTTCTTCTCTCTCTCCATCTCTCTCTTTCTCTAGCTCTCTCCCTCTCCCTCACACTTCATCTTTGTGTAATGATCTTCGTCTTTCATCTCAGACTTAATCCACAATGGTCTATTTTGTAAGTATATTTTTAGTAAATTATAAAATGGCATAAATATGTTTTCATTTTTAATTATGTGTATTCAATAAAATCTTAATTATTATTTAATAGATGATGTTGAACCAAAATTATATTTGTGTTAGAAAAAAAATTGTAAATTTGTATTTAAATTTTTTTTACCTGAATGGAACAAATAATTCGGGTCAAAGAACACCAAAATTACAAATACAAACCAATAAACCAAAGAGATGTGACATAACTTTAGTCTCTAGCTGAATCCAATTAAGCAATACCCTCACACTTCTACAAACCTTTATAATTTATATGAACTAGTATATTTAAAACTGAAATTGCACTACAAGAAAAAGGGGCATTTACGACGGTTTTTTTGAACTGAAACCGTCGTAAATGGGGTCAATTACGACGGAATATTTCCGTCGTTTTTGCTCGAGTAGTAAGTTCAGATTTCCGTCACAAATTATCATTTTCGTCGCAAATTTAGTTATTCGTCGTAAGTTCAAATTTCGTCGTAAGTTTGCCGTCGTAAATGGGGTCAATTACTACGGAATATTTTCGTCGTTTTTGCTCGAGTAGGAAGTTCAGAATTCCGTCACAAATTCAATTTTTCGTCGTAAGTTTGAGAAAGGGTCCCACAAGCTGCAATAAATTATTAAATTCCCACGGAAACTTCCGTCGTAAGTTCACTCAGGGCCCATTTTCATTTAAAAATAAAAGGTAATAATATCATTTTAAACAATAAAATACGACGGGAAATCCGTCGTAAGTTACTCTCATTTTCCGAACTTACGACGGGATATGAATGATGAACAACCGTCGTAAGTTCTGTCCAAAAAAATTCCTAGCCAGATTCCGGCGACTTCTCAATATTCCGGCGACTCGAAAATTTGCCCAGAAAAATCCCAATAAATTATATGCAGTACTTAACACCCTTATGTACACATACACTAACCCATAATTTAAAAAGAAAATTTAGACCATCGATTCCGGCCAACATTCCAAAATCCGGTGAACCAAAAACAATTTTTAATAAATCTAAAAAAAACATACAATCATCTACACTTCATAACTTAAACATTCGCCAATATACAATCTAGAAAATAATTGGTTCCAACAAAATCCGATCATCTTCTAAAACTCCGACAAACACCAACCACCTCCAAAATCCCGGAATCGTCCCTAAGCTCACCCATCAATAATATAATGAGCTCATAATCATCAAAAATACCTTGAATCATCAAAATCGAATTAAAATCAAAATATTACCCAAAAAAAATTGTTTCGAAATTGGTTATTATGAATATCAAAATGAAGATTTTGATTTTAGGAGCACAAATATATATGCATAAATCGCAGGTGATAAATAGAAGTGAAGTTATGAATTTTTGAAGATTAATAATATATATGTATATATGTGTGTACAGTGCGGGGGAAGGGGAAAGAGGGAGGAGGGAGCAGGGAGCGGGGAGGGGGAGGCAGGGGGAGGGTTATGATTTAATATGGGGAGGGTTATGATTTAATATGGGGTTATTATTTAATGTGGGGGTTTGATTTTGTGGTAAAAAAGTATGGGGGTTTGATTTAATATACACCGTTGGATGTGTGTTTCTTGGTTTCAATCTAACGGTGGAAAGGGTGTGATCCGCGTGAATTGTTTGTAACCAATGGGAATCGTTTGTTTTTTATCACTGAACTTACGACGGAAAACAAAATCCGTCGTAAGTTTATTATTTTATTAATTTTTTTAAAAATCCGTCGTGGTCTGTATTGGTGTGCATGTGCATCGTTTGTTGTGTGCATGTGCATCGTTTGTTTTTTATCACTGAACTTACGACGGAAAACAAAATCCGTCGTAAGTTTATTATTTTATTAATTTTTTTTAAAATCCGTCGTGGTCTGTATTGGTGTGCATGTGCATCGTTTGTTGTGTGCATGTGGTATGTATTGTTTATTATATGTACCAGCCTACAATATATATTATTATTATTAATTAATATATTAATTATTTGATTTAATATAAAATTTTAATTTATTACAATTAATTTTAGTTTTAATTTTATATTTACATTTGTTCCATACTTAATTTCATGAAATAAATAAATATAATTACTTTAACTTTATTTTTAAATTTATTATTAAATATCTAACCAATATTTTTAATAATTATTTTTAAAATTTTATTTAGTGTAGCCTAATATCGTTGAAGAAAGAATTGTACCAAGAAAATAAAAATTTATATGCCTTTTAATTTATTTTTTTATTTTTGGAAGGTATTAACAAACCATACGAATGTCAATATATATCTAATTTAGTCATATTCCCAAAATTTTAAAAACAAAAAATTAATTAAATAGTAAAATTAGTAGTCAACTATTGATTTGACTAGTACTACTAACTAATTAGTGCAATTAGGTTAACATTCATTGAAAATATAATTAGTATAATTAATTGGGTGGGTGTGAATTTTAAATTAAATTTTGGTCTTTTTTTACTTTTGTTTAATTTTTAATTTATTTTACTAATTAGTTAAAAATGGGGGGAAATAAAAAAATGGAAAATTAGTGAATAGTTATTATGCCCACTTTGTTGTGTATTTTCGACGATCGAACCGTACGAATGTCAAGATATATCTAATTTAGTAATATTCCCAAATTTTCAAAAAATAAAATATTAATTTGGTTGGCGATCTTAGTAGATCACTACTATATTGACCGGTACTCGTAACTAGTACTCTGTCCCATATTATTGTTTCTACTTTTTAAAAAATATTTCTCGACGATCGAACCGTACGAACGTCAAGATATATCAAATTTAATGATATTCCCAAATTTTCGAAAAATAAAAAATTAATTTGGTTGGAGATCGTAGTAGATCACTACTATATTGACTAGTACTCGTAACTAGTGCTCTGTCCCATATTATTGTTTCTATTTTTTAAAATTTATTTCTCGACGATCGAACCGTACGGATGTCAAGACATGTCTAATTTAATGATATTGCCAAATTTTCAAAAAATAAAAAATTTATTTGGTTGGAGATCGTAGTAGATCATTACTATATTGACTAGTACCCGTAACTAGTGCTCTGTCCCATATGATTGTTTCTATTTTTCAAAAAATATTTCTCGACGATCGAACCGTACGAACGTCAAGATATATCAAATTTAATGATATTCCCAAATTTTCGAAAAATAAAAAATTAATTTGGTTGGAGATCGTAGTAGATCACTACTATATTGACTAGTACTCGTAACTAGTGCTCTGTCCCATATTATTGTTTCTATTTTTTAAAATTTATTTCTCGACGATCGAACCGTACGGATGTCAAGACATGTCTAATTTAATGATATTGCCAAATTTTCAAAAAATAAAAAATTTATTTGGTTGGAGATCGTAGTAGATCATTACTATATTGACTAGTACCCGTAACTAGTGCTCTGTCCCATATGATTGTTTCTATTTTTCAAAAAATATTTCTCGACGATCGAACCGTACGAACGTCAAGATATATCAAATTTAATGATATTCCCAAATTTTCGAAAAATAAAAAATTAATTTGGTTGGAGATCGTAGTAGATCACTACTATATTGACTAGTACTCGTAACTAGTGCTCTGTCCCATATTATTGTTTCTATTTTTTAAAATATATTTCGCGACAATCCAACCGTACGGATGTCAAGACATGTCTAATTTAATGATATTCCCAAATTTTCAAAAAATAAAAAATTTATTTGGTTGGAGATTTTAGTATATCAATATTATATAGACCCGTACTTGTAACTAGTGCTCTGTCGCAGATTACTGTTTCTATTTTTTTAAAAACATTTATCGACAATTCAACCGTACGGATATCAATATATATCTGAAATAATGATATTCCCAATTTTAAAAAAAATAAAAAATTAGTTTGGTTGGAGATCTTAGTAGAACACTATTATATTGTCTAAAACTCGTAACTAGTGCTTTGTCACATATTATTGTTTCTATTTTTTAAAAAATATTTATCGACGATCCAACCGTACGGATGTCAATATATATCTAAAATAATGATATTCCCAAATTTTTAAAAAATAAAAAATTAATTTGGTTGGAAATCTTAGTAGAACACTACTATATTGTCTAGAACTCGTAACTAGTGCTTTGTCCCGTATTATTGTTTCTATTTTTTAAAATATATTTCTTGACGATCCAATCGTACGAATGTCAAGACATATCTAATTTAATGATATTCCTAAATTTTCAAAAAATAAAGAATTAATTTAGTTGGAGATCTTAGTAGATCAATACTATGTTGACTAGTACTCGTAACTAGTGCTCTATCACGTATTATTGTTTCTATTTTTTTAAATATATTTATCGACGATCCAATCGCACGGATGTCAATATATATCTAATTTAATGATATTCTCAAATTTTGAAAAAATAAAAAATTAATTTAATTGGATTAATAAAAGATTTTAAAAAATTAAATGCTAACTTACGACGGAATTTCGTCGTAAGTTATTTGCCGCTTTTTTTCGATGAAAAATTTGAATTTACCGCCTATTTTTCGATGAAAAGTTGAATTTGCCGTCTGCCAACTTACGACGGATTCCGTCGTAAGTTCACTTCTAAACAAATTTACGACGAATTTGTCGTCGTAAGTTCACTACTATAAAAAGTAATTCATTTTGCAATTAAATTAAATTACAATAAATGAATTTACGACGGATAATTCGTTGTAAGTTGGCTGCAAAAACAACATCGTTCCGCCATCATTAAAAATAATTCATTATGCATTTAAATTTAATTGAAAAAAAATCAATTTACGACGTAAATTCCGTCGTAAGTTTGCTACCAACACCGAACTTACGACGAATTTCCGTTCCGTCGTAATAACTTACGACGGTTTTTTGTTTCCGTCATAAGTTGGCTGCAAAAACGACATCGTTCCGCCATCATTAAAAATAATTCATTATGCATTTAAATTTAATTGAAAAAAAATCAATTTACGACGTAAATTCCGTCGTAAGTTTGCTACCAACACTAAACTTACGACGAATTTCCGTTCCGTCGTAATAACTTACGACGGTTCCGTCGTAAGTTTGCTACCAACACCGAACTTACGACGAATTTCCGTTCCGTCGTAATAACTTACGACGGTTTTTTGTTTCCGTCGTAAGTTGGGCGCGAAAAAAAAACCGTCGTAAGTTTGCCGTCCTAAATGGCCAGATTTCTTGTAGTGTAGATAATACTTAAGGGACTATGACTACTTAGATTCTCCGACATAGCAATCTAGTGGTGGGGGAGTTTTGCACTTCTATTTAAGAATTCTTATTGATCTATCAAAATAAAACGTTGTGTTATCTTTGAAGAAAACTGGTACTCATAGATTTACATGCAAATTATGAATCCGGATCCTGATATAATCAAGTAGAAAAATGACTAAACTTAGGTATAGATAGAAACTGAGCATCAGTTTCCAAGCTCTCATGATCAGCAAAGACAAAACTAAGAATAACTTAAACTCTCATTGAAGAGAAATCTCTAGATTTGAAGCATTCAATGTAGAAATAGCTATAGCTTTCTAACTAATTAGACGTGTGATGTTATTAAGAGCTAAGAGTATGCCAATTATATTAACAATGCATGAACAGAAACCTTCCAAATTAGCACTTATGTGTTTTCAAGCGTAGATCCCTTTTTTTGTTACATATTTCTTCTAGCTTTAGTTCAATCCTTTTAATTAATGAACTTTTCCAAGGCTCCCACATTTTTATTTATGTTTCTTGATCCTTCTTTAAGGCCATCGCATGACCCTAACCACTACATTTTAATTTTCTCTAGGCTCAACTCTCAATAATGTTCATAATAACACAAACTACACTCTACAAAAGATCTTTCCATTGGTTTTAGCAAGTTCAATCTATAGTATGGACAAGTTGATTGAGTGTGTTGAGAATGATAATTCACAATTGCTTTGATTTATTTTAAATTGTTTCTAAGTTATCAAAATTTTAATAAATATATATTAGATTAGGTTTTCAGCTATATATCTTATTTCACTTATAGTTGTAAGCGTATATATGCATATAGGCTTATTATACCATTATTAGATATGTATTTAATATGCGAAATTTTCATTTATAAGAGCACCATTAATTGTTCTCCATTTTCTTTAAGTCTTTTCATCCAATAAAAATATATTATTAGTATTTGAGCGTTGATGAACAGCTACTAATGAGTTGATAAACAAACACTGAAGGCAATTCATGTGGTTTTGCTACATGAGCTTCACAATGTGCATAATCAAGATCCTCTGAAAGAAAGTGAATTAGGTTCAAGAGGATGCAAAAAATTTAGGCGCAATACATATGCATTTATAAATAACAATTAGATGGAAATCATGGCAAAAGTGGACATGGAAGATGTTTTGTTTTAGAATTGTAAGTGAGAAGTGCTCCAAACTAAATCAATTTTAGTAAAAATTGTAAATTGGTTAGAAGTGCATGAACATACGAAAATGGTTGACAAGTGCATCTCGAAGAACTTCTGGAGAGTAATGCTCCAAGTAAAATGACGGTGATGGGAAAACATGATAACCTGATAGATGTTCACATAAGGCGCATCAACCACAATATTTGGTTAAGTAAGTGAAAAATTATATGTCTTTCATGCATGTGGTGGGTACGTACGAGTATTATGAGTATAACATGTACGTGGGACTTAATTAATTTTTAGGCTAACTTTGAAAATTGATCTTCCTTATCTCACTAATAAGCTGAGTTTGATCATGGTTAACATCTTATATGTTGAATAATGTTATTGAGTACTGAATGATGAAAGCAAATCCTTGCAATTCACACAAATTTTGTATTGATCTATCAAAATATTGTTGTGTTGTAATGTGTTAAGGTATTACATTTATATGAGAATATTTTTAAAAGAAGAAATTGAGTCTAACTCAAATTTCAGATCAAATAAGAAAATCCCAAATTCAGGGTCTTTAAATTTTCCTAGTACGACTCTAGTAAATCCAACCGATTAAATCTGGTTGATCATAAAAACACTTACATGCATCTATGTACGAAATAAATTGATCACGATTAATACATTATAAACACCGATGCATCCATAAAAATGAACATGATAAATACATCAATGATGTGAAATAATTAAGGGTTAATGATCAAGTGAGTCACTTAAATGAACTCGATGTATCAAGTTGGTCACTGATTTAAAACAGGTATCAAGCATGTCATTATAATCAATTACGAGTACACTTCTTTAGTTTCATAAACTAAGGATATGCATTATTTCAGAACATACTCCCTGACAACTATCCTAATACTAACTTGATACATCTGTTAAAGCATACTCTGTTAGATTCGACACTTGTTAGAGAGTATAGTCTGAGATAAAGGCTATCTTTAATTTAGGAAACTAATGGAATGTACTCGTAATTGATTGTAGTGACCTGCATGATACCGGTTTTAAATCAGTGACCAACTTGATATATCGAGCTCACTTAAGTGACTCACTTGATCATTAACCAAATAATTAAGTACTACTTTACTTTTAAGGGTAGCGCATAAAAAATATGAAATAAACACAATCTTGATGGTTCAAAAATAACTAAAATAACTTCTTAATTGATCCGATTTCCCTTGAAGAAAACTGGTACGCATGAATTTACATGCCAATTATGAATCCGGACCCGGATATAATCGAGTAGAAAAATGACTAAACTTAGGTATAGATAGAAACTACGCATCAGTTTCCAAGCTCTCATTATCATCAAAGAAGAAACTAAGAACTACTTAAACTCTCATTGAATAGAAGTCTCTAGATGAAGTATTTAATGTAGAAGTAGCTAGCTTTCTAACTAAGACTTATGATGTTGTTAAGAGCTAAGAGTATCCCAAGTATATTAACCATGCATGGACCGATGCACAAAAACCTTCCAAATCAGCACTTATCTGTTTCCATCCTTATCATCAATTACATGTCTTCACTATAAAATGCTTATGTCATTACCCCTTCTACCCAACCTACCCAAACTTCTCATAGAATACACTCAAAGGATGAGTAACACCCCAGCTATCTACATGCCAGATACCAGCTATAGACATGCCGAAAGTGAAAACCTCCAAAAAATGATGAACCATCTTTGGTTGTGAGTGGTGAGCTCTTGCAATAATCTTCATCGTCCTAGCACAAATTTCAGTTTGAATTCATTGTAAAAGTCTATAAAGTTCCCTTGTGTTTTTGCAGAAGCCTATGATAAGTTGCATGCTAACATCGTGAAGGCAAGAGAAAGATTCACTAAGATATTGACATCGAATTGCTCTTTCAATCTTATATATGCAACTGGTTTAGATGCCAAGACTTTTCAATTGGTGTGTGCAACTGATTTATGATGGATTATTGTATAGATCTATATAATGTTGCTAGTAGTGCAAATCGCAATTTTTTTATGCTGTCTCTAAGTATACTCTTGTTTCTTAGTAGAAATATTAGACTTAGTATGCATTGGAATGTGATGTAAAGGATATATATTTGCTTCTAACTTTTGTACAACTATACTGATGTAGTAATTTATAGTCAATTGATTGATTTATAAAGGGGTTGTTATCTTTAGTCTGTGAATTTCAATTGTGGTGGATATTTTTTTTAGACATTTTTATATTTTGTGTTGTATTTAAGAATTTTTAAAGAATATTAAAAGTAGAAAAAAAGAAAGAAAAACAATATTTAAAAAAATGAATCACTTGTATAACGCTTCAAAAAGAGCTATATGAGTGTAGTATGTGTAAATAAAATGAATTGCATAGCATTTTTGAATGTTCTATAGTTTGACACTTTGTTGTATGATTTGCTTTGACAACTATTTGTAGATACTT
Organism: Saposhnikovia divaricata; assembly: GCA_036435485.1. Taxonomy (NCBI): domain Eukaryota; kingdom Viridiplantae; phylum Streptophyta; class Magnoliopsida; order Apiales; family Apiaceae; genus Saposhnikovia; species Saposhnikovia divaricata. Next base: position 18,946,905 of record CM071599.1, on the reverse strand, counting down.
GTGTGAAACTATATTATGAATTGAAACACACTTGTTTTAATACCCGTTACACAATACCTCCGTAAACAGTTGTCCTCAAGCTGCTAACAACATCAAATTAACTGAACTTTTTAGTCATACAATAACACAGTCACTACTTTTTAGCTTGCTCAAGCAAACAAAGCTTTGACATATATGCAGAAAATTCTACTTTTAAGTCACATATAAAATGTAGTGATTATAGGTTATTTCCCATTTAGCCACATCACCGAAAACGACTGTGGCCGTTTCGTAACATTTAGACACGGCAAAGAAGCGTCGCTAGTTATTGTCAAACTTCTATCTCTCAAGTATGACAATAAATTTTAGAATTGGTCAATGTCAACAAAAAATCATGTTGTTTTATCATATTTGGTCACATATTTGGAACGTGGCTAAATATTGTCACACATTTTTTTAAGTTATGACTAAATCTTCCAAAAAATTTGTTTTCAGTCACTCGAAAAACAATTGTGTGGCTAAAACTTGGGACGATGACCTTTAGCCACTCGTTTTTTCCAAAGTGCATTTCACAGCCCTTACTGTACAAAAGATTGGCGAAAGCCCAAATTTGACGTAGTGTACCAATTTTGGTAGGTTTTGATGTGAGCGGGAATATGATAAATACATCAATGATGTGAAATAATTAAGGGGTTAATGATCAAGTGAGTCACTTAAGTGAACTCGATGTATCAAGTTGGTCACTGATTTAAAACCGGTATCAAGCAGGTCATTATAATCAATTGCGAGTACACTTCTTTAGTTTCAGGATATGCTTTATTTCAGAACATACTCCCTAACAAGTGTCCTAATACTAAATTGATACATCCGTTAAAGCATACTCTGTTAGATTCGACACTTGTTAGAGAGTATAGTCTAAGATAAAGGCTGTCTTTAATTTAGGAAACTAATGGAATGTACTCGTAATTGATTGTAGTGACCTGCGTGATACCGGTTTTAAATCAGTGACCAACTTGATATCGAGCTCACTTAAGTGACTCACTTGATCATTAACCCAATAATTAAGTACTACTTTACTTTTAAGGGTAGCGCATAAAAAATATGAAATAAACACAATCTTGATGGTACAAAAATAACTAAAATAACTTCTTAATTGATCCGATTTCCCTTGAAGAAAACTGGTACGCATGAATTTACATGCCAATTATGAATCCGGACACGGATATAATCGAGTAGAAAAACGACTAAACTTAGGTATAGATAGAAACTACGCATCAGTTTCCAAGCTCTCATGATCAGCAAAGACGAAACTAAGAACAACTTAAACTCTCATTGAATAGAAGTCTCTAGATGAAGTATTTAATGTAGAAGTAGCTAGCTTTCTAACTAAGACTTGTGATGTTGTTAAGAGCTAAGAGTATGCCAAGTATATTAACCATGCATGGACTGATGCACAAAAACCTTCCAAATCAGCACTTATCTGTTTCCATCCTTATCATCAATTACATGTCTTCACTATAAAATGCTTATGTCATTACCCCTTCTACCCAACCTACCCAAACCTGTCATAATATACACTCACTCTGTAACAAAACAACACTGCCCACGGCTATAATCACCATTTTATGATCTACAATATTTCACCAAGATATATACACAGCATAAGGAGACTCTCAATAAGAAAAATGTAAGTTGTATTCTCCCATGCTATTATGCAATACATTACATTTGTCAAGAAAACAACACTACTTAAAGCTTTTCACTCTGTTGGTAGATCTAATAACAGCATTTCATACAGCCTCTAACTCTATTTTCGGATCTAGTTTTCATAACTTTAATTCGGGAATTTTAATGATACATATATATCTCTCATAAATGTACGTATATTACACATGTTTTCATAAATGTATGTATGTATATATATCTCTCTCTCATAACTCTATATATGCATATCTGGTGTTTTTATAACTTCCGTGTAATTCTTTTTATTCCTTGTACAATGTTGAGAAACCCTTTGAACTTGTGAAGGAACAATCTGGACCACACTCAAGCAGTTGGCGGAACAGTTGCAGCAAATGATGAGTCTCTGACAATTAATGTTGACAGCTCCGGTGCCATGATCCCACCAGCTGGAGTAAAAAATCAAAATGAAGACGATGACATATGGAATTGGGTTTCAGAAGTACGATTGGAAGAATTTGACACTGAAGATCTCGAGTTTCTTACTCTTCAGAAGCCACCAAAACCCGGGAACAATGCCTATCAATCGCCTTCGGAGTTTGGACAGCATGCCAATACAAAATTGGCAATGGAACAATTTCTAAACCCAAATGAAGCAAAATTTAATACCGCACCGCCTGAGCTAAGGTCGCTGATTAAGTGGAAATATGAAAATGTTGGATATAAAGGTGAAGTCGCCATGGAAACGAAAGCTCAAGGGAAGGCCCCATTAGACAATGACATAAGCATCAATAGTCTGCCGGTTGCCGGAGATGCGACGGGGAATAACAGAAAGAGGAAAGGAAAAGAAGTTGACGACAACTATGAAAATAACGCTCGGGTGAGTAATTACTTTTCACGTCACATTCTTGTCATCATGCGCCAACTTTATTTACATGTTATGTATATACGTACAAGGGCTTAGCTGGTGTTTTTAGGGTCCCTTGAACTCCTTTGTCAGTGTAAATATACAAATATATTAATGTTATTATTTCGAAAGCCAAACATATAATCTCATTTACATACTAATGTATAAACTTGAAATGATTGTTTTAAAATTTTTTACAAAACTTATCTTTAAATTCTTTCAATTTTGATAACTCAATTAATTATTAATTGATGATAAATAACAATGTTGAAATCTGAGAATTTTACTTATTTATGGAGTTAAATATATTGCCTTTATTATTTTGGGTGGGAATATATAACTATTTCAAAGTAAAGAGATTATTCATCTATGGATTATTCATCAACCAACCAAAATTTTACTCTACTTGGTCTATATATATCATTATGTCAGGTTCCAAGAAGAGGTGGCTATAGAACATCAGAAGCTCTTGAATATGAGACTCGTCCGGGAAGGGTATTATTATAAGTTTATCATGATTCTATATATTCTGACAATTTTTATTCAAAGTGTTTAGACTATTATTTAACTAACTTCAAATATATTGTTACAGAAGAGCACCTATAGTATCAATGACAAGTTGATGGCATTGCACGAGCTAGTACCAGGAAGCAAAAAGGTCCGACCTTTAAAAGTATCAGTTTTACTAACGAGTAATCTTGGTAAATAAATGTATGTTAAAAATGAATGAAGCTGGTTGTACAGGGGAAAAAATAGATATATGATTAAATAAATAAATCGATTACTCAAAAATTAAAACAAGATTATGTATCGACATAAAAAAAAAGATTCTAATATAGTTATATGCAGGCAGATATGGCGACAACGCTTGGCGAGACAGTGGAGTATCTAAAACAGATGAAAATACGAGATTATCTACTCACACAGGAAGTCAAGGTAACTAACTTTATCAATGCGTGTTTCAGTCTGTATAGTTTTGCGGAAGTACAATCCACGGTACTTATAATTTTACTCTCCATTTTGAACATACTCCAGCAACTGAGAAAGGCCATGAATATGATAAGGATGCATTCGGGCGTCCATAAACGCATGAACCATCCAATTGGGACCCCGTTAAACATGGGAGGGAGCACACAATTAGGGGGGTTGGAATCTCGACCAAGGGGGCACCCAAGAATGAGAACGTTTAACTCGTCAGTGTCTTCCAGGATGAATGACCCATCAGTCATGCCATCGTTGTTGCAACCGAACTCTACTGCTCCAGCATCAAGGTTGTTTCTGCCTCCACAACTTCCTGATCCTAGTCAGCAGCAAAGAACTCCTCAGGATAAGGTACACCCTAACAAGTTAAAATTCTCTTTTTCACAACCTTCACACTTAACTATACAAACATACAATTAGCTTACTGTAATGTACATGATATGTATAATGTGACAGGTTCTTGATAATGAGTTGTTTGTGTTTAATGAAGTAGTGATAAAAGATGTAATTATACTGATCAAGAAAGCGTCTCGAGATACCAAATTTTCCCATAATATGAAAATAACTAATCAGCTGCAGGTTATAAGTTAGTTGATTTTTATTTATGTCAATGTGGGTTTGGTTAAATCTGTATGTATATAAATTAAAGGAACAAGTAATAAGGGTCTTAACACACAGACAATATTACAACAAATTAACTAATGAGATGTGACACAATATTAGGGGTATATAGGCAGACACCAATCATTATGGCTACACTCATAAAAAACTTACTTACAATGAACTGTTTGTGAAACTGCAGATTAATGATACGCAAGGGGATGTAGCCTAAAACAATCAATTTTTGGGGATGCTTTGCACCAACTTGAATGTCTTCCATATTAGGCATATGATGTAGTGGATCCACTCAGCAATTTATATAAACTTATAAACATCTAGATCTTGCATTGTGTAGTCAAATAGTTTGTGCGTTGTGCATGTAACAGAATAATATTGTTCTTTTTCCTGTTTAGTAAACTCTATGTCTCTATCCGGTACTAATTCTTGGAATAACTCACTAGTTTGGCTTGTTCAAGAAGCCACAAAAGAAAACAAGTAGATAAGAGTTATTTACTACAAGTAAACGTGTATCAGAGTTCCTGTTGTCTATTAATTAATGGCAACGTTGTCTATTAATTAATGGCCTGAAAAGCAGTTACTATCGAACGTCACACAATTCTTATTTCATATCTGTTGCTACTAGATATTAATTCGATCTCATATGAGTATCGATCCATATAAGTCCAACTAGTCATTATTTTTGATGTGAAGTATTTTACGCGAAAAATCTCAATATATTAGGTTGACTTGCTCCCAAAGAGTATGAGTACGTTTCATGCCTTTTGGCTCAAGTAAAATTCAACACAGGTATAGGATTCTGATATATAGAACTACATAGACTTGATTCCACTATTATAGATAGTTAAGCACTTTGAAATGGATTTGACCCCCGAAATTCCAATTTTTATTTAGAATGAAATCTCAAGTCCAGCATAAAAAATCCCCAAAACCCTAACTCTTTCATAATCAGCCATGGATATGTTCTAAAAGCTCTATACGAATACTTGAATTACGATATCTAGTTCATGATAAAAATTGACATCAACAAAATCCTTACACAAAATTGTTGAGAAAGCATAAGCCACACAACCCTAAAGTGATAACAACTATTAACCTATATCCAATCAGCCCAATTGCACCGGGCCCAATGATCTGTAGGGCCCCCAAAAATGATTAGATGTGATACATTGCATTGTTTGACACACACCAAAGTGATAAACCTGCCCTTACAATTAACCTCTCCAATAAACCCAATTTCACCGGCCCAATGATCCAATGATTTGAAGGGTCCCCCAAAACTGATTAGCCCCTATATGTGATACATATATATAATGAGTCTTGATGATGATTAACCCGTGAATGTGACACATTATAAGTACACATTATAAGTATTGCTGATGTGAAATGCTAAAGAACTCTTATTGTGTGTCATTAATATTTTGGAAGTTGGTATTTAGTACTCCCTCCGTTCCATTAAAACTGGCCCTTTACAAAATTTTAAAGTCAAACTACCTCAACTTTGGTTGATAATTAAAAAATATTAAGAAACATGAAAATTATAAAAAAATATCATTAGAAAATAAATTTTATTTACTATCCAATTTCATTTTTAAATTTTTAAAATTATAAATTAGTAATATATAATTTACGGTCAAAATTGAATGAACATGTTTGAGTTTCAGAATTTATTTACCGCCACTTTTTAAGGGACGGAGGGAGTATTAATTAAATGTTTAGAGTTTTTTTAAGTACTCTTTTAAAGTCAAACAAGTGATGATTTTACCATGGCTAAAGTAATCTCTAAGGATTTCCATTCCGTTGACTACAAGAGGACAAACCAAATAAACACAAGATTTTTGTACTACTTAACATTCCGAATATGCACAAACCTTTACAAAATACCTACCCAAACAGAAGCACAAACCAAGTTTTAATCAAACCAAGTTTCATAGCATCACAAAATACTTTGACCCTAGATAAAGCAGAGGCATAAATACAATGTGCAAAAGGGTAGACACCATCACACCAAGCAGTAAAATAGATATTCAACAATCAAACCAAGTTTAGATATTCAACTTTCAAGGAATAAATAAATATATATCTTAGTTAACTTTGTTTGTCGTAGCAAACAAAACAGAGCATATACATATAAACTTGAATATACATCATATCTATCCCCAAATTGAAGTACATCGAAACCCTTAATCAGACAAACAAAATTGAACAAATAAAATAAATTCGAATCACACACACATAGAGAGAGACCTTGAAATCGAAGGTGGAGAGGTCCTGAATCAAATGGGAAAAAGAGGGGGAGGAGAAAACCCTAACCAAGTGGGAGGGGAGAACTCCATTAGTCGATAAATATGAATCGAAGGTGTCTGTGTGTGTTGATTTTTAAGAGATAAGAGAGGGAAGTGAAAACTGAAACCTCAAATTTAAGGGGGAAGCGTGTGAAAAAAAGGGGGAAATGAAAAATAGACGTGGAGGGAAATCAATTATTCAGATGGCCAAACTGAGGTTCGAGAGGGAAGTTAAATATTTAATTATTTGAATATCTGATCCGAATTGAATCATTCGAACTTAATTCAAATAAATGTTAGTAATATTATCAATAATATTACCCATCCTTTTGAACACTACCATCATTTTTTTAAAAAAAATATTTGATTTGGTAATTTAATGGTCAACTAATACTTTGACTAGAATCCGTAAACAGGTTATCGTCAGGGTTTTGTGTTTCCATTTTTTAAAAACTATCTCTCGATGACCCAACCGTACGAAGGTCAAGATCCATCCTTTTAAATGTCACTTCCAAAATTTCAAAAAAAAAAAAATTATTTGATTTGGTAATTTAACGGTCAACTAGTACTTTGACTAGAACCCATAAACTAGTTATCGTCAGGGTTTTGTGTTTCGATTTTTAAAAAATATATCACGACGACCCAACCGTACAGGAGATCAAGATCCATCTTTTTTAATGTCACTGCGAAAATTTAAAAAAAAAATTATTTGATTTGGTAATTTAACGATCAACTAGTATTTTGACTAGAACCCCTAAACATGTTATCGTCAGGGTTTCGTGTTTCGATTTTTTTAAAAATATTTCTCGACGACCCAACCATACGGTGGTCAAGATCCATCCTTTTGAATGTCACTACCAAAATTTAAAAAAAAAATATTTGATTTGGTTATTTAACAGTCAACTAGTATTTGGTAATTTAATAAAATATCATACAAGTGGTTATAAATTAAAAAATTAATTTGTTTTTTAATAAAATATTATACAATAGTAAGTAATTTTCCCCACTAAATTTAAATTTTTTTAATTATTTAATTATAAATTTTTTATAACAATTGTTTTAATTATTATAAATATTAATATATCTTATATAAATATTAATTTATATATTTCCCACTTCAACACTTATATACCCACCCCAAATCAAATCCGTAATTCATCAAATCCCTAATCCCCAAATAGAACTTCTTATCTCTCTCCATCTCTCTCTTTCTCTAGCTCTCTCCCTCTCCCTCACACTTCATCTTTGTGTAATGATCTTCGTCTTTCATCTCAGACTTAATCCGCAATGGTCTATTTTGTAAGTATATTTTTAGTAAATTATAAAATGGCATAAATATGTTTTCATTTTTAATTATGTGTTTTCAATAAAATCTTAATTATTATTTAATAGATGATGTTGAACCAAAATTATATTTGTGTTAGAAAAAAAATTGTAAATTTGTATTTAATTTTTTTTTTACCTGAATGGAACAAATAATTCGGGTCAAAGAACACCAAAATTACAAATACAAACCAATAAACCAAAGAGATGTGACATAACTTTAGTCTCTAGTTGAATCCAATTAAGCAATACCCTCACACTTCTACAAACCTTTATAATTTATATGAACTAGTATATTTAAAACTGAAATTGCACTACAAGAAAAAGGGGCATTTACGACGGTTTTTTTGAACTGAAACCGTCGTAAATGGGGTCAATTACGACGGAATATTTTCGTCGTTTTTGCTCGAGTAGTAAGTTCAGATTTCCGTCACAAATTATCATTTTCGTCGCAAATTTAGTTATTCGTCGTAAGTTCAAATTTCGTCGTAAGTTTGCCGTAGTAGATCATTACTATATTGACTAGTACCCGTAACTAGTGCTCTGTCCCATATGATTGTTTCTATTTTTCAAAAAATATTTCTCGACGATCGAACCGTACGAACGTCAAGATATATCAAATTTAATGATATTCCCAAATTTTCGAAAAATAAAAAATTAATTTGGTTGGAGATCGTAATAGATCACTACTATATTGACTAGTACTCGTAACTAGTGCTCTGTCCCATATTATTGTTTCTATTTTTTAAAATATATTTCGCGACAATCCAACCGTACGGATGTCAAGACATGCCTAATTTAATGATATTCCCAAATTTTCAAAAAATAAAAAATTTATTTGGTTGGAGATTTTAGTATATCAATATTATATAGACCCGTACTTGTAACTAGTGCTCTGTCCCAGATTACTGTTTCTATTTTTTTAAAAACATTTATCGACAATTCAACCGTACGGATGTCAATATATATCTGAAATAATGATATTCCCAATTTTAAAAAAAATAAAAAATTAGTTTGGTTGGAGATCTTAGTAGAACACTATTATATTGTCTAAAACTCGTAACTAGTGCTTTGTCACATATTATTGTTTCTATTTTTTAAAAAATATTTATCGACGATCCAACCGTACGGATGTCAATATATATCTAAAATAATGATATTCCCAAATTTTTAAAAAATAAAAAATTAATTTGGTTGGAAATCTTAGTAGAACACTACTATATTGTCTAGAACTCGTAACTAGTGCTTTGTCCCGTATTATTGTTTCTATTTTTTAAAATATATTTCTTGACGATCCAATCGTACGAATGTCAAGACATATCTAATTTAATGATATTCCTAAATTTTCAAAAAATAAAGAATTAATTTAGTTAGAGATCTTAGTAGATCAATACTATGTTGACTAGTACTCGTAACTAGTGCTCTATCACGTATTATTGTTTCTATTTTTTTAAATATATTTATCGACGATCCAATCGTACGGATGTCAATATATATCTAATTTAATGATATTCCCAAATTTTGAAAAAATAAAAAATTAATTTAATTGGATTAATAAAAGATTTAAAAAATTAAATGCTAACTTACGACGGAATTCCGTCGTAAGTTATTTGCCGCTTTTTTTGGATGAAAAATTTGAATTTACCGCCTATTTTTCGATGAAAAGTTGAATTTGCCGCCTGCCAACTTACGACGGATTCCGTCGTAAGTTCACTTCTAAACAAATTTACGACGAATTTGTCGTCGTAAGTTCACTACTATAAAAAGTAATTCATTTTGCAATTAAATTAAATTACAATAAATGAATTTACGACGGATAATTCGTTGTAAGTTGGCTGCAAAAACAACATCGTTCCGCCATCATTAAAAATAATTCATTATGCATTTAAATTTAATTGAAAAAAAATCAATTTACGACGTAAATTCCGTCGTAAGTTTGCTACCAACACCGAACTTACGACGAATTTCCGTTCCGTCGTAATAACTTACGACGGTTTTTTGTTTCCGTCATAAGTTGGCTGCAAAAACGACATCGTTCCGCCATCATTAAAAATAATTCATTATGCATTTAAATTTAATTGAAAAAAAATCAATTTACGACGTAAATTCCGTCGTAAGTTTGCTACCAACACTAAACTTACGACGAATTTCCGTTCCGTCGTAATAACTTACGACGGTTCCGTCGTAAGTTTGCTACCAACACCGAACTTACGACGAATTTCCGTTCCGTCGTAATAACTTACGACGGTTTTTTGTTTCCGTCGTAAGTTGGGCGCGAAAAAAAAACCGTCGTAAGTTTGCCGTCCTAAATGGCCAGATTTCTTGTAGTGTAGATAATACTTAAGGGACTATGACTACTTAGATTCTCCGACATAGCAATCTAGTGGTGGGGGAGTTTTGCACTTCTATTTAAGGATTCTTATTGATCTATCAAAATAAAATGTTGTGTTATCTTTGAAGAAAACTGGTACTCATAGATTTACATGCAAATTATGAATCCGGATCCTGATATAATCAAGTAGAAAAATGACTAAACTTAGGTATAGATAGAAACTGAGCATCAGTTTCCAAGCTCTCATGATCAGCAAAGACAAAACTAAGAATAACTCAAACTCTCATTGAAGAGAAATCTCTAGATTTGAAGCATTCAATGTAGAAATAGCTATAGCTTTCTAACTAATTAGACGTGTGATGTTGTTAAGAGCTAAGAGTATGCCAATTATATTAACCATGCATGAACAGAAACCTTCCAAATTAGCACTTATGTGTTTCCAAGCGTAGATCCCTTTTTTTGTTACATATTTCTTCTAGCTTTAGTTCAATCCTTTTAATTAATGAACTTTTCCAAGGCTCCCACATTTTTATTTATGTTTCATGATCCTTCTTTAAGGCCATCGCATGACCCTAACCACTACATTTTAATTTTCTCTAGGCTCTAACTCTCAATAATGTTCATAATAACACAAACTACACTCTACAAAAGATCTTTCCATTGGTTTTAGCAAGTTCAATCTATAGTATGGACAAGTTGATTGAGTGTGTTGAGAATGATAATTCACAATTGCTTTGATTTATTTTAAATTGTTTCTAAGTTATCAAAATTTTAATAAGATATATATTAGATTAGGTTTTCAGCTATATATCTTATTTCACTTATAGTTGTAAGCGTATATATGCATATAGGCTTATTATACCATTATTAGATATGTATTTAATATGCGAAATTTTCATTTATAAGAGCACCATTAATTGTTCTCCATTTTCTTTAAGTCTTTTCATCCAATAAAAATATATTATTAGTATTTGAGCGTTGATGAACAGCTACTAATGAGTTGATAAACAAACACTGAAGGCAATTCATGTGGTTTTGCTACATGAGCTTCACAATGTGCTTAATCAAGATCCTCTGAAAGAACGTGAATTAGGTTCAAGAGGACGCAAAAAATTTAGGCACAATACAGATGCATTTATAAATAACAATTAGATGGAAATCATGGCAAAAGTGGACATGGAAGATGTTTTGTTTTAGAATTGTAAGTGAGAAGTGCTCCAAACTAAATCAATTTTAGTAAAAATTGTAAATTGGTTAGAAGTGCATGAACATACGAAAATGGTTGACAAGTGCATCTCGAAGAACTTCTGGAGAGTAATGTTCCAAGTAAAATGACGGTGATGGGAAAACATGATAACCTGATAGATATTCACATAAGGCGCATCAACCACAATATTTGGTTAAGTAATTGAAAAATTATATGTCTTTCATGCATGTGGTGGGTATGTACGAGTATTATGAGTATAACATGTACGTGTGACTTAATTAATTTTTAGGCTAACTTTGAAAATTGCTCTTCCTTATCTCACTAATAAGCTGAGTTTGATCATGGTTAACATCTATTGAGTACTAAATGATGAAAGCAAATCCTTGCAATTCACACAAATTTTGTATTGATCTATCAAAATATTGTTGTGTTGTAATGTGTTAAGGTATTACATTTATATGAGAATATTTTTAAAAGAAGAAATTGAGTCTAACTCAAATTTCAGATCAAATAAGAAAATCCCAAATTCAGGGTCTTTAAATTTTCCTAGTACGACTCTAGTAAATCCAACCGATTAAATCTGGTTGATAATAAAAACACTTACATGCATCTATGTACGAAATAAATTGATCACGATTAATACATTATAAACACCGATGCATCCATAAAAATGAACATGATAAATACATCAATGATGTGAAATAATTAAGGGGTTAATGATCAAGTGAGTCACTTAAGTGAACTCGACGTATCAAGTTGGTCACTGATTTAAAACCGGTATCAAGCATGTCATTATAATCAATTACGAGTACACTTCTTTAGTTTCATAAACTAAGGATATGCTTTATTTCAGAACATACTCCCTGACAACTGTCCTAATACTAACTTGATACATCTGTTAAAGCATACTCTGTTAGATTCGACACTTGTTAGAGAGTATAGTCTGAGATAAAGGCTATCTTTAATTTAGGAAACTAATGGAATGTACTCGTAATTGATTGTAGTGACCTGCATGATACCGGTTTTAAATCAGTGACCAACTTGATATATCGAGCTCACTTAAGTGACTCACTTGATCATTAACCAAATAATTAAGTACTACTTTACTTTTAAGGGTAGCGCATAAAAAATATGAAATAAACACAATCTTGATGGTTAAAAAATAACTAAAATAACTTCTTAATTGATCTGATTTCCCTTGAAGAAAACTGGTACGCATGAATTTACATGCCAATTATGAATCCGGACCCGGATATAATCGAGTAGAAAAATGACTAAACTTAGGTATAGATAGAAACTATGCATCAGTTTCCAAGCTCTCATGATCATCAAAGAAGAAACTAAGAACTACTTAAACTCTCATTGAATAGAAGTCTCTAGATGAAGTATTTAATGTAAAAGTAGCTAGCTTTCTAACTAAGACTTATGATGTTGTTAAGAGCAAAGAGTATCCCAAGTATATTAACCATGCATGGACCGATGCACAAAAACCTTCCAAATCAGCACTTATCTGTTTCCATCCTTATCATCAATTACATGTCTTCAATATAAAATGCTTATGTCATTACCCCTTCTACCCAACCTACCCAAACTTCTCATAGAATACACTCAAAGGATGAGTAACACCCCAGCTATCTACATGACAGATACCAGCTATAGACATGCCGAAAGTGAAAACCTCCAAAAAATGATGAACCATCTTTGGTTGTGAGTGGTGAGCTCTTGAAATAATCTTCATCGTCCTAGCACAAATTTCAGTTTGAATTCATTGTAAAAGTCTATAAAGTTCCCTTGTGTTTTTGCATTGACATCGAATTGCTCTTTCAATCTTATATATGCAACTGGTTTAGATGCCAAGACTTTTCAATTGGTGTGTGCAACTGATTTATGATGGATTATTGTATAGATCTATATAATGTTGCTAGTAGTGCAAATCGCAATTTTTTTATGCTGTCTCTAAGTATACTCTTGTTTCTTAGTAGAAATATTAGACTTAGTATGCATTGGAATGTGATGTAAAGGATATATATTTGCTTCTAACTTTTGTACAACTATACTGATGTAGTAATTTATAGTCAATTGATTGATTTATAAAGGGGTTGTTATCTTTAGTCTGTGAATTTCAATTGTGGTGGATATTTTTTTTAGACATTTTTCTATTTTGTGTTGTATTTAAGAATTTTTAAAGAATATTAAAAGTAGAAAAAAAGAAAGAAAAACAATATTTAAAAAAATGAATCACTTGTATAACGCTTCAAAAAGAGCTATATGAGTGTAGTATGTGTAAATAAAATGAATTGCATAGAATTTTTGAATGTTCTATAGTTTGACACTTTGTTGTATGATTTGCTTTGACAACTATTTGTAGATACTTGTGTGAAACTATATTATGAATTGAAACACACTTGTGTTAATACCCGTTACACAATACCTCCGTAAACAGTTGTCCTCAAGCTGCAAACAACATCAAATTAATTGAACTTTTTAGTCATACAATAACACAATCACTACTTTTTAGCTTGCTCAAGCAAACAAAGCTTTGACATATATGCAGAAAATTCTACTTTTAAGTCACATATAAAATGTAGTGATTATAGGTTATTTCCCATTTAGCCACATCACCGAAAACGACTGTGGCCGTTTCGTAACATTTAGACACGGCAAAGAAGCGTCGCTAGTTATTGTCAAACTTCTATCTCTCAAGTATGACAATAAATTTTAGAATTGGTCAATGTCAACAAAAAATCATGTTGTTTTATCATATTTGGTCACATATTTGGAACGTGGCTAAATATTGTCACACATTTTTTTAAGTTATGACTAAATCTTCCAAAAAATTTGTTTTCAGTCACTCGAAAAACAATTGTGTGGCTAAAACTTGGGACGATGACCTTTAGCCACTCGTTTTTTCCAAAGTGCATTTCACAGCCCTTACTGTACAAAAGATTGGCGAAAGCCTAAATTTGACGTAGTGTACAAATTTTGGTAGGTTTTGATGTGAGCGGGAATATGATAAATACATCAATGATGTGAAATAATTAAGGGGTTAATGATCAAGTGAGTCACTTAAGTGAACTCGATGTATCAAGTTGGTCACTGATTTAAAACCGGTATCAAGCAGGTCATTATAATCAATTGCGAGTACACTTCTTTAGTTTCAGGATATGCTTTATTTCAGAACATACTCCCTAACAAGTGTCCTAATACTAAATTGATACATCCGTTAAAGCATACTCTGTTAGATTCGACACTTGTTAGAGAGTATAGTCTGAGATAAAGGCTGTCTTTAATTTAGGAAACTAATGGAATGTACTCGTAATTGATTGTAGTGACCTGCGTGATACCGGTTTTAAATCAGTGACCAACTTGATATCGAGCTCACTTAAGTGACTCACTTGATCATTAACCCAATAATTAAGTACTACTTTACTTTTAAGGGTAGCGCATAAAAAATATGAAATAAACACAATCTTGATGGTACAAAAATAACTAAAATAACTTCTTAATTGATCCGATTTCCCTTGAAGAAAACTGGTACGCATGAATTTACATGCCAATTATGAATCCGGACACGGATATAATCGAGTAGAAAAACGACTAAACTTAGGTATAGATAGAAACTACGCATCAGTTTCCAAGCTCTCATGATCAGCAAAGACGAAACTAAGAACAACTTAAACTCTCATTGAATAGAAGTCTCTAGATGAAGTATTTAATGTAGAAGTAGCTAGCTTTCTAACTAAGACTTGTGATGTTGTTAAGAGCTAAGAGTATGCCAAGTATATTAACCATGCATGGACTGATGCACAAAAACCTTCCAAATCAGCACTTATCTGTTTCCATCCTTATCATCAATTACATGTCTTCACTATAAAATGCTTATGTCATTACCCCTTCTACCCAACCTACCCAAACCTGTCATAATATACACTCACTCTGTAACAAAACAACACTGCCCACGGCTATAATCACCATTTTATGATCTGCAATATTTCACAAAGATATATACACAGCATAAGGAGACTCTCAATAAGAAAAATTTAAGTTGTATTCTCCCATGCTATTATGCAATACATTACATTTGTCAAGAAAACAACACTACTTAAAGCTTTTCACTCTGTTGGTAGATCTAATAACAGCATTTAATACAGCCTCTAACTCTATTTTCGGATCTAGTTTTCATAACTTTAATTCGGGAATTTTAATGATACATATATATCTCTCATAAATGTACGTATATTACACATGTTTTCATAAATGTATGTATGTATATATATATCTCTCTCATAACTCTATATATGCATATCTGGTGTTTTTATAACTTCCGTGTAATTCTTTTTATTCCTTGTACAATGTTGAGAAACCCTTTGAACTTGTGAAGGAACAATCTGGACCACACTCAAGCAGTTGGCGGAACAGTTGCAGCAAATGATGAGTCTCTGACAATTAATGTTGACAGCTCCGGTGCCATGATCCCGCCAGCTGGAGTAAAAAATCAAAATGAAGACGATGACATATGGAATTGGGTTTCAGAAGTACGATTGGAAGAATTTGACACTGAAGATCTCGAGTTTCTTACTCTTCAGAAGCCACCAAAACCCGGGAACAATGCCTATCAATCGCCTTCGGAGTTTGGACAGCATGCCAATACAAAATTGGCAATGGAACAATTTCTAAACCCAAATGAAGCAAAATTTAATACCGCACCGCCTGAGCTAAGGTCGTTGATTAAGTGGAAATATGAAAATGTTGGATATAAAGGTGAAGTCGCCATTGAAACGAAAGCTCAAGGGAAGGCCCCATTAGACAATGACATAAGCATCAATAGTCTGCCGGTTGCCGGAGATGCGACGGGGAATAACAGAAAGAGGAAAGGAAAAGAAGTTGACGACAACTATGAAAATAACGCTCGGGTGAGTAATTACTTTTCACGTCACATTCTTGTCATCATGCGCCAACTTTATTTACATGTTATGTATATACGTACAAGGGCTTAGCTGGTGTT
Organism: Saposhnikovia divaricata; assembly: GCA_036435485.1. NCBI lineage: Eukaryota > Viridiplantae > Streptophyta > Magnoliopsida > Apiales > Apiaceae > Saposhnikovia > Saposhnikovia divaricata. Next base: position 18,930,588 of record CM071599.1, on the reverse strand, counting down.
TTTAGGGTCCCTTGAACTCCTTTGTCAGTGTAAATATACAAATATATTAATGTTATTTTTTCGAAAGCCAAACATATAATCTCATTTACATACTAATGTATAAACTTGAAATGATTGTTTTAAAATTTTTTACAAAACTTATCTTGAAATTCTTTCAATTTTGATAGCTCAATTAATTATTAATTGATGATAAATAACAATGTTGAAATCTGAGAATTTTACTTATTTATGGAGTTAAATATATTGCCTTTATTATTTTGGGTGGGAATATATAACTATTTCAAAGTAAAGAGATTATTCATCTATGGATTATTCATCAACCAACCAAAATTTTACTCTACTTGGTCTATATATATCATTATGTCAGGTTCCAAGAAGAGGTGGCTATAGAACTTCAGAAGCTGTTGAATATGAGACTCGTCCCGGAAGGGTATTATTATAAGTTTATCATGATTCTATATATTCTGACAATTTTTATTCAAAGTGTTTAGACTATTATTTAACTAACTTCAAATATATTGTTACAGAAGAGCACCTATAGTATCAATGACAAGTTGATGGCATTGCACGAGCTAGTACCAGGAAGCAAAAAGGTCCGACCTTTAAAAGTATCAGTTTTACTAACGAGTAATCTTGGTAAATAAATATATGTTAAAAATGAATGAAGCTGGTTGTACAGGGGAAAAAATAGATATATGATTAAATAAATAAATCGATTACTCAAAAATTAAAACAAGATTATGTATCAACATAAAAAAAAGATTCTAATATAGTTATATGCAGGCAGATATGGCGACAACGCTTGGCGAGACAGCGGAGTATCTAAAACAGATGAAAATACGAGATTATCTACTCACACAGGAAGTCAAGGTAACTAACTTTATCAATGCGTGTTTCAGTCTGTATAGTTTTGCGGAAGTACAATCCACGGTACTTATAATTTTACTCTCCATTTTGAACATACTCCAGCAACTGAGAAAGGCCATGAATATGATAAGGATGCATTCGGGCGTCCATAGATGCATGAACCATCCAATTGGGACCCCGTTAAACATCGGAGGGAGCACACAATTAGGGGGGTTGGAATCTAGACCATGGGGGCACCCAAAAATGAGAACGTTTAACTCGTCAGTGTCTTCCAGGATGAATGACCCATCAGTCATGCCATCGTTGTTGCAACCGAACTCTACTGCTCCAGCATCAAGGTTGTTTCTACCTCCACAACTTCCTGATCCTAGTCAGCAGCAAAGAACTCCTCAGGATAAGGTACACCCTAAGAAGTTAAAATTCTCTTTTTCACAACCTTCACACTTAACTATACAAACACACAATTAGCTTACTGTAATGTACATGATATGTATAATGTGACAGGTTCTTGATAATGAGTTGTTTGTGTTTAATGAAGTAGTGATAAAAGATGTAATTATACTGATCAAGAAAGCGTCTTTAGTACTCGAGATACCAAATTTTCCCATAATATGAAAATAACTAATCAGCTGCAGGTTATAAGTTCGTTGATTTTTATTTATGTCAATGTGGGTTTGGTTAAATCTGTATGTATATAAATTAAAGGAACAAGTAATAAGGGTCTTAACACACAGACAATATTACAACAAATTAACTAATGAGACGTGACACAATATTAGGGGTATATAGGCAGACACCAATCATTATGGCTACACTCATAAAAAACTTACTTACAATGAACTGTTTGTGAAACTGCAGATTAATGATACGCAAGGGGATGTGGCCTAAAACAATCAATTTTTGGGGATGCTTTGCACCAACTTGAATGTCTTCCATATTAGGCATATGATGTAGTGGATCCACTCAGCAATTTATATAAACTTATAAACATCTAGATCTTGCATTGTGTAGTCAAATAGTTTGTGCGTTGTGCATGTAACACAATAATATTGTTCTTTTTCCTGTTTAGTAAACTCTATGTCTCTATCCGGTACTAATTCTTGGAATAACTCACTAGTTTGGCTTGTTCAAGAAGCCACAAAAGAAAACAAGTAGATAAGAGTTATTTACTACAAGTAAACGTGTATCAGAGTTCCTGTTGTCTATTAATTAATGGCAACGTTGTCTATTAATTAATGGCCTGAAAAGCAGTTACTATCGAACGTCACACAATTCTTATTTCATATCTGTTGCTACTAGATATTAATTCGATCTCATATGAGTATCGATCCATATAAGTCCAACTAGTCATTATTTTTGATGTGAAGTATTTTACGCGAAAAATCTCAATATATTAGGTTGACTTGCTCCCAAAGAGTATGAGTACGTTTCATGCCTTTTGGCTCAAGTAAAATTCAACACAGGTATAGGATTCTGATATATAGAACTACATAGACTTGATTCCACTATTATAGATAGTTAAGCACTTTGAAATGGATTTGACCCCCGAAATTCCAATTTTTATTTAGAATGAAATCTCAAGTCCAGCATAAAAAATCCCCAAAACCCTAACTCTTTCATAATCAGCCATGGATATGTTCTAAAAGCTCTATACGAATACTTGAATTACGATATCTAGTTCATGATAAAAATTGACATCAACAAAATCCTTACACAAAATTGTTGAGAAAGCATAAGCCACACAACCCTAAAGTGATAACAACTATTAACCTATATCCAATCAGCCCAATTGCACCAGGCCCAATGATCTGTAGGGCCCCCAAAAATGATTAGATGTGATACATTGCATTGTTTGACACACACCAAAGTGATAAACCTGCCCTTACAATTAACCTCTCCAATAAACCCAATTTCACCGGCCCAATGATCCAATGATTTGAAGGGTCCCCCGAAACTGATTAGCCCCTATATGTGATACATATATATAATGAGTCTTGATGATGATTAACCCGTGAATGTGACACATTATAAGTACACATTATAAGTATTGCTGATGTGAAATGCTAAAGAACTCTTATTGTGTGTCATTAATATTTTGGAAGTTGGTATTTAGTACTCCCTCGGTTCCATTAAAACTGGCCCTTTACAAAATTTTAAAGTCAAACTACCTCAACTTTGGTTGATAATTAAAAAATATTAAGAAACATGAAAATTATAAAAAAATATCATTAGAAAATAAATTTTATTTACTATCCAATTTCATTTTTAAATTTTTAAAATTATAAATTAGTAATATATAATTTACGGTCAAAATTGAATGAACATGTTTGAGTTTCAGAATTTATTTACCGCCACTTTTTAAGGGACGGAGGGAGTATTAATTAAATGTTTAGAGTTTTTTTAAGTACTCTTTTAAAATTAGAATATAATACCCACGTGTATTTACTGGAAAGAATCTTTAAAATCTTCAAAAGGTTATAAAATCTTGGGTAATATGAGGAACATGATGCTCTATAATAAATAATATTTGCACTACGCCATAAATGAGCATACACAATGCTTTTTACAAAGTGTTGCACAGTTTCGTTTTGATGACTTTTCTTTTTTCTTACAACCAGCACAAAAGGCACTGGAAGGAATAGGTTTGATAAGTAGTACAGTTGTTGAGCACAAATTTCAGTTAGAATTCATTGTAAAAGTTTATAAAATTCCCTTGTGTTTTTGCATAAGCCTATGATAAGTTGCATGCTAACATCGTGAAGGCAAGAGAAAGATTAACTAAGATATTGACATCGAATTGCTCTTTCAATCTTATATATGCAACTGGTTTTGATGCCAAGACTTTTCAGTTGGTGTATGCAGCTTGTTTATGATGGATTATTGTATAGATCTATATAATGTTGCTAGTAGTGAAAATTGAAATTTTTTTATGCAGTCTCTAAGTATACACTTGTCTTAGTAGAAATATTAGACTTAGTATGCATAGGAATGTGATGTAAAGGATATATATTTGCTTCTAACTTTTGTACAACTATACTGATGTAGTAATTTATAGTCAATTGATTGATTTATAAAGGGGTTGTTATCTTTAGTATGTGATTTTCAATTGTGGTGGATATTGTTTTTTAGACATTTTTCTATTTTGTGTTGTATTTAAGACTATTTAAAGAATATTAAAGGAAGAAAAAAGAAAGAAAAACAATCTTTAAAAAAATGAATCACTTGTATAACGCTTCAAAAAGAGCTATATGAGTGTAGTATGTATAACTAAAATGAATTGCATAGAATTTTTGAATGTTCTATAGTTTGACACTTTGTTGTATGATTTGCTTTGACAACTATTTGTAGATACTTGTGTGAAACTATATTATGAATTGAAACACTAAAGTGCATCACTAGTTATTGTCACACTTCTATCTCTAAGTATGACAATAAATTTTAGAATTGGTCAATGTCAACAAAAAATCATGTTGTTTTATCATATTTGGTCACATATTTGGAACGTGGCTAAATATTGTCACACATTTTTTTAAGTTGTGACTAAATCTTCCAAAAAAATTGTTTTTAGTCACTCGAAAAACAATTGTGTGGCTAAAACTTGGGACGATGACCTTTAGCCACTCATTTTTTCCAAAGTGCATTTCACAACCCTTACTGTACAAAAGATTGGCGAAAGCCCAAATTTGACGTAGTGTACCAATTTTGGTAGGTTTTGATGTGAGCGGGAAATTCAACTTTTTTCACAAAATTTTTGGCAGAAACTTACGGATGACATTGGATTATGACGTGGAAGGTGGGGTCCTTTCGTGGTCAAAATACAACCAAAACCTACCAATTTTAGTAAGTTTTGGTTTCAGACCAAACTTGGTCGGAAATGACCCTGACTTTCAGAAATTGTTTATTAATTTAAAATACGTGAGAGATGATGATGTGGAAGGTGGGGCCACTTTGCAGGTAAAACCGACCAAATTTTGATCAAAACTGACCAAATTTGGTAGGATTTTCTTTCCGACCAAGAATTGGTCTGATTTGATGCTTACGTGTACAAATTTCGGGGCCTACACACACCATTTCCGACCAATTTTGTGAATGGTCGGAAATAATCACTCATTTCCGACCAATTTTTTTTGGTATGTTTTGCTTGGTCGGTTTTGGTCTTTTTTCTTGTAGTGTCCACTCTACAAGATCTTTCCATTGGTTTTGGTAGCTTCAGTCTATAGTATGGACAAGTTGATTGAGTGTGTTGAGAATGATAATTCACAACTGCTTTGATTTATTCTGAATTGTTTCTAAGTTATCAAAATTGTAATAAGATATATATAAGATTAGGTTTTCATCAATTTTATTAACTTATCCTTGTAAGCATATATATGCATATAGGTTTATTATACCATTATTAGATATGTATTTAATATGCGAAATTTTCATTTATAAAAGCGCCATTGTTCTCTATTTTCTTTAAGTCTTCCCATCCGATAAAAATATATTAGTAATATTTGAGCATTGATGAACAGCTACTAATGAGTTGATAAACGAACACTGAAGGCAATTCCTGTGCCTTTGCTACATGAGCTTCCAAATGTGATAAACAAGATCCTCAGAAAGAACGTGAATTACGTTCAAGAGGATACAAAAAATTTAGGCACAATACAAATCCATTTATAAATAAAAATTAGACGAAAATCATGGCAAAAGTGGACATGGAAGATGTTTTGTTTTAGAATTGTAAATGAAAAGTGCTCCAAACTACATCAATTTTCTAAAAGTTGTAAATTGGTTAGAAGTGCATGAACATACGAAAATGGTGACAAGTGCATCTCGAAGAACTTCTAGAGTGTAATGCTCCAAGTAAAATGACGGTGATGGAAAAACGTGATAACCTGATAGATGTTCAAAGGCGCATCAACCACAATATTTGGTTAAGTAAATGAAGAATTATATAAGTCTTACATGCATGCGGTGGGTACGAGTAATATGAGTGTAATACGTACTTGTGACTTAATTAATTTTTATACTAACTTTGAAAATTGCTCTTCCTTATCTCATTAGTAAGCCGAGTTTGAATAATGTTGAATAATGTTGAGTATTGAATGATGAAAGCAAATCCAAAGCGAATTATCAACAAAAAGAAATAAATGACTATCACTCAAGAAAAGATTTGATTACAATATTTAGAATTATATAGGTTTGATTTCACTATGTCAGATAGGTAGGCATCCTCCGACCCTTGAAATTCCAGTTTTTACTTCGAATTAAATCTCAAGTCCAGCTCTAAAAATCCCAAAAATCCTAACTTTTTCATAATTAGCCATGGATATGTTCTAAACCCTCTATACGAATACTTGAATTATGATGTCTCGTTCATGACGAAAATTGACATCAACAAAAATCTTACACAAAATTGTTAAGGAGCATAAGCATGTTATTTGATATATACGGAAGTGATAACCTGGCCCAACTATTAACCTATCCAATCAATCCAATTGCATTGGGCTCAATGATTTGAAAGGCCCCCAAAAATGATTAACCCAAGAATGTGATACATTGCATTGTTTGACCCACGGTCCAACTATTAACCTATCTAATAAGTCCAGTTGCATCGGGCCCAAAGACCCAACGATTTGTAGGGCCCCAAAATTATTAGCCCCCAATGTGATACATTATAAGTATCACTGATGATTAATCCCTAATTTGATACATTAAAATTATTGCTCATGTGAAATGCTAAAAAGAACTCTTATTGTGGGTCATTAATATTTTGACCATTGGCATTTAGTATTAATGACACACAATAATTTAAATATTTAGAGTTTTTGTTAGTACAAAAAAGTGGTGGTGGCAATTTTTTAAATATGTAACTCATTTTAAAGTTATAATAATATTCACGTGTATCTATATGATAAAATCTTTAAAATCTTTGGAAAAATATTTTATATTTTGGGTAACTTATTGAGGTGACTTGATGAACATGATACTCTATATATAATAATATTTGGGACCCAAAAAATATGTATAGCACAGGATCTCTGTAAACATTGAGCAAGACCTGGTGATAACCATATGTATTATAAATTGTGTTGTTGCTTTAGGATAGCACATCAATATCTCAAAATATTGAGTACACACCCATCACACCTATCTGTTAAGTTTTTGGAATTTAAATTTCTTTTTCTTAGTTGTTCGGGTAAGTTAGATATGGAAAATGATAAAGTTACATAAAGTTTCACACACTACAATAGAAATCAAGTCAGACACCACTTTTCAACCGGTGTCTGTCAGAGAAATTTCCTGTTGTCTATTGAGCCGCCGTCTTTGGTACTATCACACACCAGTTTTCCACCGTTGTATAGATACAATCAGTAAAACGGGTAATAAAACCTTTGTATGAGATACTTCGCACAATGGAATTCTCCCATTAATAAATTTTGACAGAACTGTTTATAAACCGTTGTACTGATAGTATCTATACAACGGTGAACAACTGGTATGTGATATTACCAAGGATGGCGGCTCAATAGACAACGGCTGACATACAACGGTTGAAAAGTTCTGTCTGACTTATTTCTGTTGTAGTGGGTTTGAACAATGGTTTTGTTCTTTTTTAATGTGTTGTTTTTAGTGGCAGAAGATGGTTTATGTACACAAAAAATGATTTTAAATAATCCCTCCAACCAATTAAATAATGAATCAATAAATTTATCAATACAAAAATTTCTAATTGATCTACAATTTCTATGTAAAAATTGCATACATAGAAATCTCATGTATCTACGAGTACTACAAATTATCAATATAAAAATTGCATATATAACCATCTCTATAACAATTCTTCAATGAACGTCTCTTGTCTAGCTTGTTCAACTAATCTCTCGGCTATCTCCTAATTTATCTTTTCCAACTTAACCTCACTTTGTGCTTCCTCCACTTCTTGAGTCAGCTTCGATATTTTGGCATGAGATTCAATAACTAAAGCAGCATCTTGTAAACACTTTTCTTGGAAACTTTGAACATAAGCTAACGCCTGCAAAACAACTTGAAATTGGGTGTTTACACTACTAAAAGAAACATAACTTGACCGCTTTTAGTAGCCAGAAAGTGTCAACTCACCCGAACTAAATTAAGTGCCATCAATAACAAAAAGTGAAACTCGACAGAGCACAGTTGTAGTAGGAACCAATTTGCAAGTCCATGCCAAAATTGCTCAAGCTGCAACTCTGAATTTAGCATCATACTCATAGGATTGCTGCATGATAAGTTCTTAAGCTCATGTCAAACAATAAACCAACATCTCACTAAAAAAAAACATTTTTGTAGGCAACAATATTTTGGGTGTGTGGACCTGGAACTTCACAAACAAAGAAAAACCCGGTCCTAAAGTGTAAAGAGCAAAATTTTGTTTTGGCCCTCTTATTTCAGATACCTTAGTATTCCTGAACTAATGCTGCAAACAGAGAAGGCCTCTCAAGAAACTTAGATGGTGCATCATACTCTTTAGCCAAACCATGATCCGTGATCATGTACACTGCTAAGTAATTCAGAGTAAGGACAAAGATCATCCACATTGCTAAGTAATCTGACAGGAAATCAAACCTTAACAAAAATTAAATGACATTAAACAATCAAACATCCTCACATTGAATCTCTACAGGGATTACTTTCAAGATAATGAATCTTACAGTCTTTGACAAGGGCCTGTCAGATGGGGAAACGTTACAAACAGTTCACAAGAATACATTTTACAACTTCATAACAGAGGACAAGCTACTTAGGAATGCATTTAGATAAAACCTCCAACTCATGTCTTCTTTCTTCTATTGTAAGCACCAGAGGGCATCCTTTGTTCCAATCAAAGGATTATTTTTACTGTGGTAAAATCATTATCTACTGTACCTGATGTGAAGTCGAAAGTCAAACAAGTGATGATTTTACCATGGCTAAAGTAATCTCTAAGGATTTCCATTCCGTTGACTACAAGAGGACAAACCAAATAAACACAAGATTTTTGTACTACTTAACATTCCGAATATGCACAAACCTTTACAAAATACCTACCCAAAAAGAAGCACAAACCAAGTTTTAATCAAACCAAGTTTCATAGCATCACAAAATACTTTGACCCTAGATAAAGCAAAGGCATAAATACAATGTGCAAAAGGGTAGACACCATCACACCAAGCAGTAAAATAGATATTCAAAAATCAAACCAAGTTTAGATATTCAACTTTCAAGGAATAAATAAATATATATCTTAGTTAACTTTGTTTGTCGTAGCAAAGAAAACAGAGCATATACATATAAACTTGAATATACATCATATCTATCCCCAAATTGAAGTACATCGAAACCCTTAATCAGACAAACAAAATTGAACAAATAAAATAAATTCGAATCACACACACATAGAGAGAGACCTTGAAATCGAAGGTGGAGAGGTCCTGAATCAAATGGGAAAAAGAGGGGGAGGAGAAAACCCTAACCAAGTGGGAGGGGAGAACTCCATTAGTCGATAAATATGAATCGAAGGTGTCTGTGTGTGTTGATTTTTAAGAGATAAGAGAGGGAATTGAAAACTGAAACCTCAAATTTAAGGGAGAAGCGTGTGAAAAAAAGGGGGAAATGAAAAATAGACGTGGAGGGAAATCAATTATTCAGATGGCCAAACTGAGGTTCGAGAGGGAAGTTAAATATTTAATTATTTGAATATCTGATCCGAATTGAATCATTCGAACTTAATTCGAATAAATGTTAGTAATATTATCAATAATATTACCCATCCTTTTGAACACTACCATAATTTTTTTTTAAAAAAATATTTGATTTGGTAATTTAATGGTCAACTAATACTTTGACTAGAATCCGTAAACAGGTTATCGTCAGGGTTTTATTTTTCCATTTTTTAAAAACTATCTCTCGACGACCCAACCGTACGGAGGTCAAGATCCATCCTTTTAAATGTCACTTCCAAAATTTCAAAAAAAAAATTATTTGATTTGGTAATTTAACGGTCAACTAGTACTTTGACTAGAACCTAAAAACAAGTTATCGTCAGGGTTTTGTGTTTCGATTTTTAAAAAATATATCTCGACGACCCTACCGTACAAGAGATCAAGATCCATCTTTTTTAATGTCACTGACAAAATTTAAAAAAAATTTATTTGATTTGGTAATTTAACGATCAACTAGTATTTTGACTAGAACCCCTAAACATGTTATCGTCAGGGTTTCGTGTTTCGATTTTTTTAAAAATATTTCTCGACGACCCAACCATACGGTGGTCAAGATCCATCCTTTTGAATGTCACTACCAAAATTTAAAAAAAAATATTTGATTTGGTTATTTAACAGTCAACTAGTATTTGGTAATTTAATAAAATATCATACAAGTGGTTATAAATTAAAAAATTAATTTGTTTTTTAATAAAATATTATACAATAGTAAGTAATTTTCCCCACTAAATTTAAATTTTTTTAATTATTTAATTATTTTTTAATTATAAATTTTTTATAAAAATTGTTTTAATTATTATAAATATTAATATATCTTATATAAATATTAATATATATATTTCCCACTTCAACACATATATACCCACCCCAAATCAAATCCCTAATTCATCATATCCCTAATCCCCAAATCGAACTTCTTCTCTCTCTCCATCTCTCTTTCTCTAGCTCTCTCCCTCTCCCTCACACTTCATCTTTGTGTAATGATCTTCGTCTTTCATCTCAGACTTAATCCGCAATGGTCTATTTTGTAAGTATATTTTTAGTAAATTATAAAATGGCATTAATATGTTTTCATTTTTAATTATGTGTATTCAATAAAATCTTAATTATTATTTAATAGATGATGTTGAACTAAAATTATATATGTTTTAGAAAAAAAATTGTAAATTTGTATTTAAATTTTTTTTTACCTGAATGGAACAAATAATTCGGGTCAAAGAACACCAAAATTACAAATACAAACAAATAAACCAAAGAGATGTGACATAACTTTAGTCTCTAGCTGAATCCAATTAAGCAATACCCTGACACTTCTACAAACCTTTATAATTTATATGAACTAGTATATTTAAAACTGCAAATAGATAATACTTAAGGGACTATGACTACTTAGATTCTCCGACATAGCAATCTAGTGGTGGGGGAGTTTTGCACTTCTATTTAAGAATTCTTATTGATCTATCAAAATAAAATGTTGTGTTATCTTTGAAGAAAACTGGTACTCATAGATTTACATGCAAATTATGAATCCGGATCCTGATATAATCAAGTAGAAAAACGACTAAACTTAGGTATAGATAGAAACTGAGCATCAGTTTCCAAGCTCTCATGATCAGCAAAGACGAAACTAAGAATAACTTAAACTCTCATTGAAGAGAAATCTCTAGATTTGAAGCATTCAATGTAGAAATAGCTATAGCTTTCTAACTAATTAATTAGACGTGTGATGTTGTTAAGAGCTAAGAGTATGCCAATTATATTAACCATGCATGAACAGAAACCTTCCAAATTAGCACTTATGTGTTTCCAAGCGTAGATCCCTTTTTTTGTTACATATTTCTTCTAGCTTTAGTTCAATCCTTTTAATTAATGAACTTTTCCAAGGCTCCCACATTTTTATTTATGTTTCATGATCCTTCTTTAAGGCCATCGCATGACCCTAACCACTACATTTTAATTTTCTCTAGGCTCAACTCTCAATAATGTTCATAATAACACAAACTACACTCTACAAAAGATCTTTCCATTGGTTTTAGCAAGTTCAATCTATAGTATGGACAAGTTGATTGAGTGTGTTGAGAATGACAATTCACAATTGCTTTGATTTATTTTAAATTGTTTCTAAGTTATCAAAATTTTAATAAGATATATATTAGATTAGGTTTTCAGCTATATATCTTATTTCACTTATAGTTGTAAGCGTATATATGCATATAGGCTTATTATACCATTATTAGATATGTATTTAATATGCGAAATTTTCATTTATAAGAGCACCATTAATTGTTCTCCATTTTCTTTAAGTCTTTTCATCCAATAAAAATATATTATTAGTATTTGAGCGTTGATGAACAGCTACTAATGAGTTGATAAACAAACACTGAAGGCAATTCATGTGGTTTTGCTACATGAGCTTCACAATGTGATAATCAAGATCCTCTGAAAGAACGTGAATTAGGTTCAAGAGGATGCAAAAAATTTAGGCACAATACAGATGCATTTATAAATAACAATTAGATGGAAATCATGGCAAAAGTGGACATGGAAGATGTTTTGTTTTAGGATTGTAAGTGAGAAGTGCTCCAAACTAAATCAATGTTAGTAAAAATTGTAAATTGGTTAGAAGTGCATGAACATACGAAAATGGTTGACAAGTGCATCTCGAAGAGCTTCTGGAGAGTAATGCTCCAAGTAAAATGACGGTGATGGGAAAACATGATAACCTGATAGATGTTCACATAAGGTGCATCAACCACAATATTTGGTTAAGTAAGTGAAAAATTATATGTCTTTCATGCATGTGGTGGGTACGTACGAGTATTATGAGTATAACATGTACGTGTGACTTAATTAATTTTTATGCTAACTTTGAAAATTGCTCTTCCTTATCTCACTAATAAGCTGAGTTTGATCATGGTTAACATCTTATATGTTGAATAATGTTTTTGAGTACTGAATGATGAAAGCAAATCCTTGCAATTCACAAAAATTTTGTATTGATCTATCAAAATATTGTTGTGTTGTAATGTGATAAGGTATTACATTTATATGAGAATATTTTGAAAAGAAGAAATTGAGTCTAACTCAAATTTCAGATCAAATAAGAAAATCCCAAATTCAGGGTCTTTATATTTTCCTAGTACGACTCTAGTAAATCCAACCGATTAAATCTGGTTGATCATAAAAACACTTACATGCATCTATGTACGAAATAAATTGATCACGATTAATACATTATAAACACCGATGCATCCATAAAAATGAACATGTTAAATACATCAATGATGTGAAATAATTAAGGGGTTAATGATCAAGTGAGTCACTTAAGTGAACTCGATGTATCAAGTTGGTCACTGATTTAAAATCGGTATCAAGCATGTCATTATAATCAATTACGAGTACACTTCTTTAGTTTCATAAACTAAGGATATGCTTTATTTCAGAACATACTCCCTAACAACTGTCCTAATACTAACTTGATACATCTGCTAAAGCATACTCTGTTAGATTCGATACTTTTTAGAGAGTATAGTCTGAGATAAAGGCTATCTTTAATTTAGGAAACTAATGGAATGTACTCGTAATTGATTGTAGTGACCTGCGTGATACCGGTTTTAAATCAGTGACCAACTTAATATATCGAGCTCACTTAAGTGACTCACTTGATCATTTACCCAATAATTAAGTACTACTTTACTTTTAAGGGTAGCGCATAAAAAATATGAAATAAACACAATCTTGATGGTACAAAAATAACTAAAATAACTTCTTAATTGATCCGATTTCCCTTGAAGAAAACTGGTACGCATGAATTTACATGCCAATTATGAATCCGGACACGGATATAATCAACTAGAAAAATGACTAAACTTAGGTATAGATAGAAACTACGCATCAGTTTCCAAGCTCTCATGATCAGCAAAGAAGAAACTAAGAACTACTTAAACTCTCATTGAATAGAAGTCTCTAGATGAAGTATTTAATGTAGAAGTAGCTAGCTTTCTAACTAAGACTTGTGATGTTGTTAAGAGCTAAGAGTATCCCAAGTATATTAACCATGCATGGACCGATGCACAAAAACCTTCCAAATCAGCACTTATCTGTTTCCATCCTTATCATCAATTACATGTCTTCACTATAAAATGCTTATGTCATTACCCCTTCTACCCAACCTACCCAAACCTCTCATAGAATACACTCAAAGGATGAGTAACACCCCAGCTATCTACATGACAGATACCAGCTATAGACATGCCGAAAGTGAAAACCTCCAAAAAATGATGAACCATCTTTGGTTGTAGGTGGTGAGCTCTTGCAATAATCTTCATCGTCCTAGCACAAATTTCAGTTTGAATTCATTGTAAAAGTCTATAAAGTTCCCTTGTGTTTTTGCAGAAGCCTGTGATAAGTTGCATGCTAACATCGTGAAGGCAAGAGAAAGATTAACTAAGATATTGACATCGAATTGCTCTTTCAATCTTATATATGCAACTGGTTTAGATGCCAAGACTTTTCAGTTGGTGTGTGCAACTGATTTATGATGGATTATTGTATAGATCTATATAATGTTGCTAGTAGTGCAAATCGCAATTTTTTTATGCTGTCTCTAAGTATACACTTGTTTCTTAGTAGAAATATTAGACTTAGTATGCATAGGAATGTGATGTAAAGGATATATATTTGCTTCTAACTTTTGTACAACTATACTGATGTTGTAATTTATAGTCAATTGATTGATTTATAAAAGGGTTGTTATCTTTAGCCTGTGAATTTCAATTGTGGTGGATATTGTTTTTTAGACATTTTTCTATTTTGTGTTGTATTTAAGAATTTTTAAAGAATATTAAAAGTAGAAAAAAGAAAGAAAAACAATATTTAAAAAAATGAATCACTTGTATAACGCTTCAAAAAGAGCTATATGAGTGTAGTATGTGTAAATAAAATGAATTGCATATCATGTTTGAATGTTCTATAGTTTGACACTTTGTTGTATGATTTGCTTTGACAACTATTTGTAGATACTTGTGTGAAACTATATTATGAATTGAAACACACTTGTGTTAATACACGTTACACAATACCTCGGTAAACAGTTGTCCTCAAGCTGCTAACAACATCAAATTAATTGAACTTTTTAGTCATACAATAACACAGTCACTACTTTTTAGCTTGCTCAAGCAAACAAAGCTTTGACATATATGCAGAAAATTCTACTTTTAAGTCACATATAAAATGTAGTGATTATAGGTTATTTCCCATTTAGCCACATCACCGAAAACGACTGTGGCCGTTTCGTAACATTTAGACACGGCAAAGAAGCGTCTCTAGTTATTGTCAAACTTCTATCTGTCAAGTATGACAATAAATTTTTGAATTGGTCAATGTCAACAAAAAATCATGTTGTTTTATCATATTTGTTCACATATTTGGAACGTGGCTAAATATTGTCACACATTTTTTTAAGTTATGACTAAATCTTCCAAAAAATTTGTTTTCAGTCACTCGAAAAACAATTGTGTGGCTAAAACTTGGGACGATGACCTTTAGCCACTCGTTTTTTCCAAAGTGCATTTCACAGCCCTTACTGTACAAAAGATTGGCGAAAGCCCAAATTTGACGTAGTGTACCAATTTTGGTAGGTTTTGATGTGAGCGGGAATATGATAAATACATCATTGATGTGAAATAATTAAGGGGTTAATGATCAAGTGAGTCACTTAAGTGAACTCGATGTATCAAGTTGGTCACTGATTTAAAACCGGTATCAAGCATGTCATTATAATCAATTACGAGTACACTTCTTTAGTTTCATAAACTAAGGATATGCTTTATTTCAGAACATACTCCCTAACAACTGTCCTAATACTAACTTGATACATCTGTTAAAGCATACTCTGTTAGATTCGACACTTGTTAGAGAGTATAGTCTGAGATAAAGGCTCTCTTTAATTTAGGAAACTAATGGAATGTACTCGTAATTGATTGTATTGACCTGCGTGATACCGGTTTTAAATCAGTGACCAACTTGATATATCGAGCTCACTTAAGTGACTCACTTGATCATTAACCCAATAATTAAATACTACTTTACTTTTAAGGGTAGCGCATAAAAAATATGAAATAAACACAATCTTGATGGTACAAAAATAACTAAAATAACTTCTTAATTGATCCGATTTCCCTTGAAGAAAACTGGTACGCATGAATTTACATGCCAGTTATGAATCCGGACCCGGATATAATCGAGTAGAAAAATGACTAAACTTAGGTATAGATAGAAACTACGCATCAGTTTCCAAGCTCTCATGGTCAGCAAAGAAGAAACTAAGAACTACTTAAACTCTCATTGAATAGAAGTCTCTAGATGAAGTATTTAATGTAGAAGTAGCTAGCTTTCTAACTAAGACTTGTGATGTTGTTAAGAGCTAAGAGTATCCCAAGTATATTAACCATGCATGGACCGATGCACAAAAACCTTCCAAATCAGCACTTATCTGTTTCCATCCTTATCATCAATTACATGTCTTCACTATAAAATGCTTATGTCATTACCCCTTCTACCCAACCTACCCAAACCTCTCATAGAATACACTCAAAGGATGAGTAACACCCCAGCTATCTACATGACAGATACCAGCTATAGACATGCCGAAAGTGAAAACCTCCAAAAAATGATGAACCATCTTTGGTTGTAGGTGGTGAGCTCTTGCAATAATCTTCATCGTCCTAGCACAAATTTCAGTTTGAATTCATTGTAAAAGTCTATAAAGTTCCCTTGTGTTTTTGCAGAAGCCTGTGATAAGTTGCATGCTAACATCGTGAAGGCAAGAGAAAGATTAACTAAGATATTGACATCGAATTGCTCTTTCAATCTTATATATGCAACTGGTTTAGATGCCAAGACTTTTCAGTTGGTGTGTGCAACTGATTTATGATGGATTATTGTATAGATCT
Organism: Saposhnikovia divaricata; assembly: GCA_036435485.1. Classification (NCBI taxonomy): domain Eukaryota; kingdom Viridiplantae; phylum Streptophyta; class Magnoliopsida; order Apiales; family Apiaceae; genus Saposhnikovia; species Saposhnikovia divaricata. The sequence continues at coordinate 18,914,042 of CM071599.1, read as the reverse complement.
ATATAATGTTGCTAGTAGTGCAAATCGCAATTTTTTTATGCTGTCTCTAAGTATACACTTGTTTCTTAGTAGAAATATTAGACTTAGTATGCATAGGAATGTGATGTAAAGGATATATATTTGCTTCTAACTTTTGTACAACTATACTGATGTTGTAATTTATAGTCAATTGATTGATTTATAAAAGGGTTGTTATCTTTAGCCTGTGAATTTCAATTGTGGTGGATATTGTTTTTTAGACATTTTTCTATTTTGTGTTGTATTTAAGAATTTTTAAAGAATATTAAAAGTAGAAAAAAGAAAGAAAAACAATATTTAAAAAAATGAATCACTTGTATAACGCTTCAAAAAGAGCTATATGAGTGTAGTATGTGTAAATAAAATGAATTGCATATCATTTTTGAATGTTCTATAGTTTGACACTTTGTTGTATGATTTGCTTTGACAACTATTTGTAGATACTTGTGTGAAACTATGTTATGAATTGAAACACACTTGTGTTAATACACGTTACACAATACCTCGGTAAACAGTTGTCCTCAAGCTGCTAACAACATCAAATTAATTGAACTTTTTAGTCATACAATAACACAGTCACTACTTTTTAGCTTGCTCAAGCAAACAAAGCTTTGACATATATGCAGAAAATTCTACTTTTAAGTCACATATAAAATGTAGTGATTATAGGTTATTTCCCATTTAGCCACATCACCGAAAACGACTGTGGCCGTTTCGTAACATTTAGACACGGCAAAGAAGCGTCTCTAGTTATTGTCAAACTTCTATCTGTCAAGTATGACAATAAATTTTTGAATTGGTCAATGTCAACAAAAAATCATGTTGTTTTATCATATTTGTTCACATATTTGGAACGTGGCTAAATATTGTCACACATTTTTTTAAGTTATGACTAAATCTTCCAAAAAATTTGTTTTCAGTCACTCGAAAAACAATTGTGTGGCTAAAACTTGGGACGATGACCTTTAGCCACTCGTTTTTTCCAAAGTGCATTTCACAGCCCTTACTGTACAAAAGATTGGCGAAAGCCCAAATTTGACGTAGTGTACCAATTTTGGTAGGTTTTGATGTGAGCGGGAATATGATAAATACATCATTGATGTGAAATAATTAAGGGGTTAATGATCAAGTGAGTCACTTAAGTGAACTCGATGTATCAAGTTGGTCACTGATTTAAAACCGGTATCAAGCATGTCATTATAATCAATTACGAGTACACTTCTTTAGTTTCATAAACTAAGGATATGCTTTATTTCAGAACATACTCCCTAACAACTGTCCTAATACTAACTTGATACATCTGTTAAAGCATACTCTGTTAGATTCGACACTTGTTAGAGAGTATAGTCTGAGATAAAGGCTCTCTTTAATTTAGGAAACTAATGGAATGTACTCGTAATTGATTGTATTGACCTGCGTGATACCGGTTTTAAATCAGTGACCAACTTGATATATCGAGCTCACTTAAGTGACTCACTTGATCATTAACCCAATAATTAAATACTACTTTACTTTTAAGGGTAGCGCATAAAAAATATGAAATAAACACAATCTTGATGGTACAAAAATAACTAAAATAACTTCTTAATTGATCCGATTTCCCTTGAAGAAAACTGGTACGCATGAATTTACATGCCAGTTATGAATCCGGACCCGGATATAATCGAGTAGAAAAATGACTAAACTTAGGTATAGATAGAAACTACGCATCAGTTTCCAAGCTCTCATGGTCAGCAAAGAAGAAACTAAGAACTACTTAAACTCTCATTGAATAGAAGTCTCTAGATGAAGTATTTAATGTAGAAGTAGCTAGCTTTCTAACTAAGACTTGTGATGTTGTTAAGAGCTAAGAGTATCCCAAGTATATTAACCATGCATGGACCGATGCACAAAAACCTTCCAAATCAGCACTTATCTGTTTCCATCCTTATCATCAATTACATGTCTTCACTATAAAATGCTTATGTCATTACCCCTTCTACCCAACCTACCCAAACCTCTCATAGAATACACTCAAAGGATGAGTAACACCCCAGCTATCTACATGACAGATACCAGCTATAGACATGCCGAAAGTGAAAACCTCCAAAAAATGATGAACCATCTTTGGTTGTAGGTGGTGAGCTCTTGCAATAATCTTCATCGTCCTAGCACAAATTTCAGTTTGAATTCATTGTAAAAGTCTATAAAGTTCCCTTGTGTTTTTGCAGAAGCCTGTGATAAGTTGCATGCTAACATCGTGAAGGCAAGAGAAAGATTAACTAAGATATTGACATCGAATTGCTCTTTCAATCTTATATATGCAACTGGTTTAGATGCCAAGACTTTTCAGTTGGTGTGTGCAACTGATTTATGATGGATTATTGTATAGATCTATATAATGTTGCTAGTAGTGCAAATCGCAATTTTTTTATGCTGTCTCTAAGTATACACTTGTTTCTTAGTAGAAATATTAGACTTAGTATGCATAGGAATGTGATGTAAAGGATATATATTTGCTTCTAACTTTTGTACAACTATACTGATGTTGTAATTTATAGTCAATTGATTGATTTATAAAAGGGTTGTTATCTTTAGCCTGTGAATTTCAATTGTGGTGGATATTGTTTTTTAGACATTTTTCTATTTTGTGTTGTATTTAAGAATTTTTAAAGAATATTAAAAGTAGAAAAAAGAAAGAAAAACAATATTTAAAAAAATGAATCACTTGTATAACGCTTCAAAAAGAGCTATATGAGTGTAGTATGTGTAAATAAAATGAATTGCATATCATTTTTGAATGTTCTATAGTTTGACACTTTGTTGTATGATTTGCTTTGACAACTATTTGTAGATACTTGTGTGAAACTATGTTATGAATTGAAACACACTTGTGTTAATACACGTTACACAATACCTCGGTAAACAGTTGTCCTCAAGCTGCTAACAACATCAAATTAATTGAACTTTTTAGTCATACAATAACACAGTCACTACTTTTTAGCTTGCTCAAGCAAACAAAGCTTTGACATATATGCAGAAAATTCTACTTTTAAGTCACATATAAAATGTAGTGATTATAGGTTATTTCCCATTTAGCCACATCACCGAAAACGACTGTGGCCGTTTCGTAACATTTAGACACGGCAAAGAAGCGTCTCTAGTTATTGTCAAACTTCTATCTGTCAAGTATGACAATAAATTTTTGAATTGGTCAATGTCAACAAAAAATCATGTTGTTTTATCATATTTGTTCACATATTTGGAACGTGGCTAAATATTGTCACACATTTTTTTAAGTTATGACTAAATCTTCCAAAAAATTTGTTTTCAGTCACTCGAAAAACAATTGTGTGGCTAAAACTTGGGACGATGACCTTTAGCCACTCGTTTTTTCCAAAGTGCATTTCACAGCCCTTACTGTACAAAAGATTGGCGAAAGCCCAAATTTGACGTAGTGTACCAATTTTGGTAGGTTTTGATGTGAGCGGGAATATGATAAATACATCATTGATGTGAAATAATTAAGGGGTTAATGATCAAGTGAGTCACTTAAGTGAACTCGATGTATCAAGTTGGTCACTGTTTTAAAACCGGTATCAAGCATGTCATTATAATCAATTACGAGTACACTTCTTTAGTTTCATAAACTAAGGATATGCTTTATTTCAGAACATACTCCCTAACAACTGTCCTAATACTAACTTGATACATCTGTTAAAGCATACTCTGTTAGATTCGACACTTGTTAGAGAGTATAGTCTGAGATAAAGGCTCTCTTTAATTTAGGAAACTAATGGAATGTACTCGTAATTGATTGTATTGACCTGCGTGATACCGGTTTTAAATCAGTGACCAACTTGATATATCGAGCTCACTTAAGTGACTCACTTGATCATTAACCCAATAATTAAATACTACTTTACTTTTAAGGGTAGCGCATAAAAAATATGAAATAAACACAATCTTGATGGTACAAAAATAACTAAAATAACTTCTTAATTGATCCGATTTCCCTTGAAGAAAACTGGTACGCATGAATTTACATGCCAGTTATGAATCCGGACCCGGATATAATCGAGTAGAAAAATGACTAAACTTAGGTATAGATAGAAACTACGCATCAGTTTCCAAGCTCTCATGGTCAGCAAAGAAGAAACTAAGAACTACTTAAACTCTCATTGAATAGAAGTCTCTAGATGAAGTATTTAATGTAGAAGTAGCTAGCTTTCTAACTAAGACTTGTGATGTTGTTAAGAGCTAAGAGTATCCCAAGTATATTAACCATGCATGGACCGATGCACAAAAACCTTCCAAATCAGCACTTATCTGTTTCCATCCTTATCATCAATTACATGTCTTCACTATAAAATGCTTATGTCATTACCCCTTCTACCCAACCTACCCAAACCTCTCATAGAATACACTCAAAGGATGAGTAACACCCCAGCTATCTACATGACAGATACCAGCTATAGACATGCCGAAAGTGAAAACCTCCAAAAAATGATGAACCATCTTTGGTTGTAGGTGGTGAGCTCTTGCAATAATCTTCATCGTTCTAGCACAAATTTCAGTTTGAATTCATTGTAAAAGTCTATAAAGTTCCCTTGTGTTTTTGCAGAAGCCTGTGATAAGTTGCATGCTAACATCGTGAAGGCAAGAGAAAGATTAACTAAGATATTGACATCGAATTGCTCTTTCAATCTTATATATGCAACTGGTTTAGATGCCAAGACTTTTCAGTTGGTGTGTGCAACTGATTTATGATGGATTATTGTATAGATCTATATAATGTTGCTAGTAGTGCAAATCGCAATTTTTTTATGCTGCCTCTAAGTATACACTTGTTTCTTAGTAGAAATATTAGACTTAGTATGCATAGGAATGTGATGTAAAGGATATATATTTGCTTCTAACTTTTGTACAACTATACTGATGTTGTAATTTATAGTCAATTGATTGATTTATAAAAGGGTTGTTATCTTTAGCCTGTGAATTTCAATTGTGGTGGATATTGTTTTTTAGACATTTTTCTATTTTGTGTTGTATTTAAGAATTTTTAAAGAATATTAAAAGTAGAAAAAAGAAAGAAAAACAATATTTAAAAAAATGAATCACTTGTATAACGCTTCAAAAAGAGCTATATGAGTGTAGTATGTGTAAATAAAATGAATTGCATATCATTTTTGAATGTTCTATAGTTTGACACTTTGTTGTATGATTTGCTTTGACAACTATTTGTAGATACTTGTGTGAAACTATGTTATGAATTGAAACACACTTGTGTTAATACACGTTACACAATACCTCGGTAAACAGTTGTCCTCAAGCTGCTAACAACATCAAATTAATTGAACTTTTTAGTCATACAATAACACAGTCACTACTTTTTAGCTTGCTCAAGCAAACAAAGCTTTGACATATATGCAGAAAATTCTACTTTTAAGTCACATATAAAATGTAGTGATTATAGGTTATTTCCCATTTAGCCACATCACCGAAAACGACTGTGGCCGTTTCGTAACATTTAGACACGGCAAAGAAGCGTCTCTAGTTATTGTCAAACTTCTATCTGTCAAGTATGACAATAAATTTTTGAATTGGTCAATGTCAACAAAAAATCATGTTGTTTTATCATATTTGTTCACATATTTGGAACGTGGCTAAATATTGTCACACATTTTTTTAAGTTATGACTAAATCTTCCAAAAAATTTGTTTTCAGTCACTCGAAAAACAATTGTGTGGCTAAAACTTGGGACGATGACCTTTAGCCACTCGTTTTTTCCAAAGTGCATTTCACAGCCCTTACTGTACAAAAGATTGGCGAAAGCCCAAATTTGACGTAGTGTACCAATTTTGGTAGGTTTTGATGTGAGCGGGAATATGATAAATACATCAATGATGTGAAATAATTAAGGGGTTAATGATCAAGTGAGTCACTTAAGTGAACTCGATGTATCAAGTTGGTCACTGATTTAAAACCGGTATTAAGCATGTCATTATAATCAATTACGAGTACACTTCTTTAGTTTCATAAACTAAGGATATGCTTTATTTCAGAACATACTCCCTAACAACTGTCCTAATACTAACTTGATACATCTGTTAAAGCATACTCTGTTAGATTCGACACTTGTTAGAGAGTATAGTCTGAGATAAAGGCTCTCTTTAATTTAGGAAACTAATGGAATGTACTCGTAATTGATTGTATTGACCTGCGTGATACCGGTTTTAAATCAGTGACCAACTTGATATATCGAGCTCACTTAAGTGACTCACTTGATCATTAACCCAATAATTAAATACTACTTTACTTTTAAGGGTAGCGCATAAAAAATATGAAATAAACACAATCTTGATGGTACAAAAATAACTAAAATAACTTCTTAATTGATCCGATTTCCCTTGAAGAAAACTGGTACGCATGAATTTACATGCCAGTTATGAATCCGGACCCGGATATAATCGAGTAGAAAAATGACTAAACTTAGGTATAGATAGAAACTACGCATCAGTTTCCAAGCTCTCATGGTCAGCAAAGAAGAAACTAAGAACTACTTAAACTCTCATTGAATGGAAGTCTCTAGATGAAGTATTTAATGTAGAAGTATCTAGCTTTCTAACTAAGACTTGTGATGTTGTTAAGAGCTAAGAGTATCCCAAGTATATTAACCATGCATGGACCGATGCACAAAAACCTTCCAAATCAGCACTTATCTGTTTCCATCCTTATCATCAATTACATGTCTTCACTATAAAATGCTTATGTCATTACCCCTTCTACCCAACCTACCCAAACCTCTCATAGAATACACTCAAAGGATGAGTAACACCCCAGCTATCTACATGCCAGATACCAGCTATAGACATGCCGAAAGTGAAAACCTCCAAATAATGATGAACCATCTTTGGTTATGAGTTGTGAGCTCTTGCAATAATCTTCCTCGTCCTAGCACAAATTTCAGCTTGAATTCATTGTAAAAGTCTATAAAGTTCCCTTGTGTTTTTGCAGAAGCCTATGATAAGTTACATGCTAACATCGTGAAGGCAAGAGAAAGATTAACTAAGATATTGACATCGAATTGCTCTTTCAATCTTATATATGCAACTGGTTTAGATGCCAAGACTTTTCAGTTGGTGTGTGCAACTGATTTATGATGGATTATTGTATAGATCTATATAATGTTGCTAGTAGTGCAAATCGCAATTTTTTTATGCTGTCTCTAAGTATACACTTGTTTCTTAGTAGAAATATTAGACTTAGTATGCATAGGAATGTGATGTAAAGGATATATATTTGCTTCTAACTTTTGTACAACTATACTGATGTAGTAATTTATAGTCAATTGATTGATTTATAAAGGGGTTGTTATCTTTAGTCTGTGAATTTCAATTGTGGTGGATATTGTTTTTCAGACATTTTTCTATTTTGTGTTGTATTTAAGAATTTTTAAAGAATATTAAAAGTAGAAAAAAGAAAGAAAAACAATATTTAAAAAAATGAATCACTTGTATAACGCTTCAAAAAGAGCTATATGAGTGTAGTATGTGTAAATAAAATGAATTGCATATCATTTTTGAATGTTCTATAGTTTGACACTTTGTTGTATGATTTGCTTTGACAACTATTTGTAGATACTTGTGTGAAACTATGTTATGAATTGAAACACACTTGTGTTAATACACGTTACACAATACCTCGGTAAACAGTTGTCCTCAAGCTGCTAACAACATCAAATTAATTGAACTTTTTAGTCATACAATAACACAGTCACTACTTTTTAGCTTGCTCAAGCAAACAAAGCTTTGACATATATGCAGAAAATTCTACTTTTAAGTCACATATAAAATGTAGTGATTATAGGTTATTTCCCATTTAGCCACATCACCGAAAACGACTGTGGCCGTTTCGTAACATTTAGACACGGCAAAGAAGCGTCGCTAGTTATTGTCAAACTTCTATCTGTCAAGTATGACAATAAATTTTAGAATTGGTCAATGTCAACAAAAAATCATGTTGTTTTATCATATTTGGTCACATATTTGGAACGTGACTAAATATTGTCACACATTTTTTTAAGTTATGACTAAATCTTCCAAAAAATTTGTTTTTAGTCACTCGAAAATAATTGTGTGGCTAAAACTTGGGACGATGACCTTTAGCCACTCGTTTTTTCCAAAGTGCATTTCACAGCCCTTACTGTACAAAAGATTGGCGAAAGCCCAAATTTGACGTAGTGTACCAATTTTGGTAGGTTTTGATGTGAGCGGGAATATGATAAATACATCAATGATGTGAAATAATTAAGGGGTTAATGATCAAGTGAGTCACTTAAGTGAACTCGATGTATCAAGTTGGTCACTGATTTAAAACCGGTATCAAGCAGGTCATTATAATCAATTGCGAGTACACTTCTTTAGTTTCCTAAACTAAGGATATGCTTTATTTCAGAACATACTCCCTAACAAGTGTCCTAATACTAAATTGATAAATCCGTTAAAGCATACTCTGTTAGATTCGACACTTGTTAGAGAGTATAGTCTGAGATAAAGGCTCTCTTTAATTTAGGAAACTAATGGAATGTACTCGTAATTGATTGTAGTGACCTGCGTGATACCGGTTTTAAATCAGTGACCAACTTGATATATCGAGCTCACTTAAGTGACTCACTTGATCATTAACCCAATAATTAAGTACTACTTTACTTTTAAGGGTAGCGCATAAAAAATATGAAATAAACACAATCTTGATGGTACAAAAATAACTAAAATAACTTCTTAATTGATCCGATTTCCCTTGAAGAAAACTGGTACACATGAATTTACATGCCAATTATGAATCCGGACACGGATATAATAGAGTAGAAAAAAGACTAAACTTAGAAATAGATAGAAACTACGCATCAGTTTCCAAGCTCTCATGATCAGCAAAGACGAAACTAAGAACAACTTAAACTCTCAGTGAATATAAGTCTCTAGATGAAGTATTTAATGTAGAAGTAGCTAGCTTTCTAACTAAGACTTGTGATGTTGTTAAGAGCTAAGAGTATGCCAAGTATATTAACCATGCATGGACTGATGCACAAAAACCTTCCAAATCAACACTTATCTGTTTCCATCCTTATCATCAATTACATGTCTTCACTATAAAATGCTTATGTCATTACCCGTTCTACCCAACCTACCCAAACCTCTCATAATATACACTCACTCTGTAACAAAACAACACTGCCCACGGCTATAATCACCATTTTATGATCTGCAATATTTCACAAAGATATATACACAGCATAAGGAGACTCTCAATAAGAAAAATGTAAGTTGTATTCTCCCATGCTATTATGCAATACATTACATTTGTCAAGAAAACAACACTACTTAAAGCATTTCACTCTGTTGGTAGATCTAATAACAGCATTTCATACAGCCTCTAACTCTATTTTCGGATCTAGTTTTCATAACTTTAATTCGGGAATTTTAATGATACATATATATCTCTCATAAATGTACGTATATTACACATGTTTTCATAAATGTATGTATGTATGTATATATATCTCTCTCATAACTCTATATATGCATATCTGGTGTTTTTATAACTTCCGTGTAATTCTTTTTATTCCTTGTACAATGTTGAGAAACCCTTTGAACTTGTGAAGGAACAATCTGGACCACACTCAAGCAGTTGGCGGAACAGTTGCAGCAAATGATGAGTCTCTGACAATTAATGTTGACAGCTCCGGTGCCATGATCCCGCCAGCTGGAGTAAAAAATCAAAATGAAGACGATGACATATGGAATTGGGTTTCAGAAGTACGATTGGAAGAATTTGACACTGAAGATCTCGAGTTTCTTACTCTTCAGAAGCCACCAAAACCCGGGAACAATGCCTATCAATCGCCTTCGGAGTTTGGACAGCATGCCAATGGAACAATTTCTAAACCCAAATGAAGCAAAATTTAATACCGCACCGCCTGAGCTAAGGTCGCTGATTAAGTGGAAATATGAAAATGTTGGATATAAAGGTGAAGTCGCCATGGAAACGAAAGCTCAAGGGAAGGCCCCATTAGACAATGACATAAGCATCAATAGTCTGCCGGTTGCCGGAGATGCGACGGGGAATAACAGAAAGAGGAAAGGAAAAGAAGTTGACAACAACTATGAAAATAACGCTCGGGTGAGTAATTACTTTTCACGTCACATTCTTGTCATCATGCGCCAACTTTATTTACATGTTATGTATATACGTACAAGGGCTTAGCTGGTGTTTTTAGGGTCCCTTGAACTCCTTTGTCAGTGTAAATATACAAATATATTAATGTTATTATTTCGAAAGCCAAACATATAATCTCATTTACATACTAATGTATAAACTTGAAATGATTGTTTTAAAATTTTTTACAAAACTTATCTTGAAATTCTTTCAATTTTGATAACTCAATTAATTATTAATTGATGATAAATAACAATGTTGAAATCTGAGAATTTTACTTATTTATGGAGTTAAATATATTGCCTTTATTATTTTGGGTGGGAATATATAACTATTTCAAAGTAAAGAGATTATTCATCTATGGATTATTCATCAACCAACCAAAATTTTACTCTACTTGGTCTATATATATCATTATGTCAGGTTCCAAGAAGAGGTGGCTATAGAACTTCAGAAGCTGTTGAATATGAGACTCGTCCGGGAAGGGTATTATTATAAGTTTATCATGATTCTATATATTCTGACAATTTTTATTCAAAGTGATTAGACTATTATTTAACTAACTTCAAGTATATTGTTACAGAAGAGCACCTATAGTATCAATGACAAGTTGATGGCATTACACGAGCTAGTACCTGGAAGCAAAAAGGTCCGATCTTTAAAAGCAGTATCAGTTTTACTAACGAGTAATCTTGGTAAATAAATATATGTTAAAAATGAATGAGCTGGTTGTACAGGGGGAAAAATAGATATATATATGATTAAATAAATTAATCGATTACTCAAAAATTAAAACAAAATTATGCATCGACATAAAAAAAAGCTTCTAATACATTTTCTAGTTTTATGCAGGCAGATATGGCGACAACGCTTGGCGAGACAGTGGAGTATCTAAAACAGATGAAAATACGAGATTATCTACTCACACAGGAAGTCAAGGTAGTTAACTTTATCAATGTGTGTTTCAATCTGTATAGTTTTGCGGAAGTACAATCCACAGTACCTATAATTTCACTCTCCATTTTGAACATACTCCAGCAACTGAGAAAGGCCATGATTATGATAAGGATGCATTCGGGCATCCATAGACGCATGAACCATCCAATTGGGACCCCGTTAAACATGGGAGGGAGCACACAATTAGGGGGGTTGGAATCTAGACCCTGGGGGCACCCAAGAATGAGAACGTTTAACTCGTCAGTGTCTGCCAGGATGAACGACCCATCACTCATGCCATCGTTGTTGCAACCCAACTCTACTGCTCCAGCATCAAGGTTGTTTCTGCCTCCACAACTTCCTGATCGTAGTCAGCAGCAAAGAACTCCTCAGGATAAGGTACACCCTTACAAGTTACAATTCTCTTTTTCACAAAACACCGACCCTTCACACTTAACTATACAAACATACAATTAGCTATAATGTACATGATATGTCTTCATAATGAGTTGTTTGTGTTTAATGAAGTAGTGATGAAAGATGTAATTATACAGATCAAGAAAGCGTCTTTAGTACTCGAGATACCAAATTTCTCCATAATATGAAAATAATTAATCAGCTGCAGGTTATAAGTTAGTTGATTTTTATTTATGTCAATGTGGGTTTGGTTAAATCTGTATGTATATAAATTAAAGGAACAAGTAATACGGGTCTTAACACACAGACAATATTACAACTACAAATTAACTAATGAGATGTGACACAATATTAGGGCTATATAGCCAGACACCAATCATTACGGCTACACTCATAAAAAACTTACTTACAATGAACTGTATGTGAAACTGCAGATTAATGATACGTAAGGGGATGTAGCCTAAAACAATCGATTGGTGGGGATGCTTTGCACCAACTTGAATGTCTTCCATATTAGGCATATGATGTAGTGGATCCACTCAGCAATTTATATAAACTTATAAACATCTAGATCTTGCATTGTGTAGTCAAATAGTTTGTGCATTGTGCATGTAACAGAATAATATTGTTCTTTTTCCTGTTTAGTAAACTCTATGTCTCTATCTGGTACTAATTCTTGGAATAACTCACTAGTTTGGCTTGTTCAAGAAGCCACAAAAGAAAACAACTAGATAAGAGTTATTTACTACAAGTAAAATTGAATTATTAACTAATGGCAACATTGTCTATTAATTAATGGCCTGAAAAGCAATTACCATCGGAACATCACACAATTCTTATTTCATATTTGTTGCTACTAGATATTAATTCGATCTCATATGAGTATCGATCCATATAAGTCCAACTAGTCATTATTTTTTATGTGAAGTATTTTATGCGAAAAATCTAAATATATTACAATAGGTTGACTTGCTCCCAAAGAGTATGAGTACGTTTTGGGCCTTTTGGCTCAAGTAAAATTCTACACAGGTATAGGATTCTAATATATCGAACTATATAGACTTGATTTCACTATTATAGATAGTTAAGCACTTTGAAATGGATTTGACCCCCGAAATTCCAATTTTAATTTAGAATGAAATCTCAAGTCCAGTATAAAAAATCCCCAAAACCCTAACTCTTTCATAATCAGCCATGGATATGTTCTAAAAGCTCTATACGAATACTTGAATTACGATATCTAGTTTATGATAGAAATTGACATCAACAAAAACCTTACACAAAATTGTTGAGAAGCATAAGCCACACAACACTAAAGTGATAACTACTATTAACCTATATCCAATCAGCCCAATTGCACCGGGCCCAATGATTTGTTGGGCCCCCAAAAATGATTAGATGTGATACATTGCATTGTTTGACACATACCAAAGTGATAAACCTGGCCTTACAATTAACCTCTCCAATAAACCCAATTTCACGGGCCCAATGATCCAATGATATTGAATGGTCCCCCAAAGATGATTAGCCCCTAAATGTGATACAGTTAAACCTCTTTAAAGTAATAGGCTTGGGACCGGGAAAAAATATTACTTTATCAAGTTTATTACTTTATCGAGAGTAAAAATACATTGTCTCCATTATGTTGGGATTGGAAAAAAATATTACTATAACGAGGTTATTACTTTATCGATTATTACTTCATCGAGGTTCAGGATATGCTTCAAAGCATATCCTTCAAAGCATGCACTATCATCTCGAATTCATGCACTTGCTCAGTCATGGACTCATTGTCCACCAGCTTGAAATCAAGGAACCTAGCCACAGAATACTTTTCCAGACCTTGTGAGTCAGTATTATGTGTCTGGTCCTGCTTTTCCCATAAGAGTTTTGCGGTGTAGGCATCAGAGGAGTACACATCAAACAAGGTGTTCGTTAGAGCAGCCAAAATGGCCGCCCTAGCCACACCATCCTTCTCAACCCACTTCGCAAAACCATTAACTGATCCAGCCTTTGCTTGATCCACAACCGGCTTCTCATATTCCACAACAGGCCATAGACCCTTTACATTCAACCATAACTTCATCCTTTTCTGCCAACGAGAAAGGCCAATGCCCCCATTGAACTTCTCCGGAAAGCCAGTTAATTCAACGGGTTATGGAAAACTATAAGTAGTCCAATCCATGACCCCAACAGATGCAACAGAACTACCACTAGGAAGAACTACAGTTTCGTTAACCATTATGCTAACCAATTATCTCTTCAAGAATGTTGGAAAATATGACTAAAACAGCAACATAGAGGCAGTTATATATCGTATTTAACAAGTCAAGGCCAAGCAAACAATCAACGAAACAAAACACGAAGGTATAAAACATGCATATCAGTAACTGTAAGAATGAAGGAAAGATAGAAGACATACCAGTAGCCATAACTATAACAGTATATCAATCAAGTAGATAAACCAGCTGAGTCGTCAGGCCTTCCTCGAAGTCCTGACTGCTCTTGAAGAGATAATTGCCCCCACTTTCACTTTGTCAGGATGCTGGCAATATTCTTCCAGGATAAAACAGCTCCGAGCTATATGATCACAGTAATCAGAAAGCTCAACTTCGACTAGCACCTCAGTCGCCAGAAAACCCACAACTCACAAGCAGAGAAGCTACGGACAGGAGGGTGAAAAGATTGTAGAGAGGAGAAGAGAATGTAGGGTGTGGTACAACTAAAATCAGTAGCTCGGTCGATTTAATATAATCAAAATGGTTGTAACAGCTGATTTTCAATTAAATAAATCGTAGCAACCACACATTTCAGTTTTATTTAAATTAATCAGAATATATATATTATCAAATTCTGACCAGGATCAGTATTAGATGTCTGACCAAAATCCCTCGCCCAGGTCGCCTCGCGTACGCGAGACGCCGAGACATTCGCCCAAATCGCCCTTCGACCGAGCCGACCCGAGTCGAGACGTGCTTGTGTGTGTTCGCGTGAAGCACACAGTAACAGCATGCACCATCATACACCTTAGTAGTACACTACCATGTGTGTGATTCTATATAAAGCCAACAACCCCTTTTATTTATTTCAATGTGGGACAAATACACATTCTCTTTTTCAAGCTCTTTCAAGCTACCCACTTCAACTCTATTTATCAATGGATTTCACTAAGAAAATTACTTAGACCCATATATGAAAATTTAAGTCCTCATAGCAAGGAACAATTTCCAATCGTTAAAATCCGGAATTAACATCAAGAACATAAAATACTTATGCTCTCAAAACTCCATTTTCTAACACCTAAGCACTCCATTTTAGATTTCTCCAGTCTCAACTCTCAATAATGTTCTTAATAACACAAACTCACTCTACAAGATCTTTCCACTGGTTCTAACTTCAATCTATAGTACGGACAAGTTTATTGAGTGCATGGAGAATGAAATTTCACACTTGTTTTTATTTATTTTGAATTGTTTTTAAGTTATCAAAATCTTAATATATAAGTTAGTCAGAGATAAGTAGAAGTAGTATTATACATTAGATTAGGTTTCTATCTATCTTATTTTCACTTATCGTTGCAAGCGTATATATGCATATAGGCTTATTACCAATATTAAATATGTATTTAATATGCGATTTGATTTATATGAGTGCCAATGTTCTCCATTTTCTCTAAGTCTTTTTGTCCACTAAAAATATATTGATAGTAGTTGAACTAAGTTTGTTTTCAGTAACTGAGCGTTGATAATCAGGTACTCATGAGTTGATAAACGAACAATGATGACAATTCCCAATGTGATAATCGAGCTCCTGAGAAAGAGCATGAATTAGGTCCAGAGGATACAAAACATATAGGCACAACACGCAGATGCATGTTAGGATACGAAAATCATGGCGAAAGTGGTCATGGTAGATATTTTGTTTTAGAATTGTGAATGAGAAGTACACTCTGGTGAGAAGTATTACAAACTAAGTACTTCCTAAAAATTGTTAATGGTTAGAAGTGCATGAAGATATACAAAAGGTACTAACAAGTGCATCTAGAAGAAACTTTAATTTGGAGAGTAATGCTCTAGGTAAAATGACAATGATGGGAAAATGTGATAACCTTAATATATGTTCAAATAAGACGTGTCAACCACAATATCTGGTTAATTAAGTGAAAATTTATAAAAGAGTTTCATGTATGAGATGGGTACTGATTGTTATGAGTATAGCACGTGTGACTCAAGTAATTTATTGTTAATTTTGAAAATTACTCTTCTTATCTCACTAGTAAGCTGAATTTATTTATTGGTTAATATATTCTATATTGATTAATGTTTAGTGCTGAACGATGAAAGCAAACCCAAAGCGAATTATCAACAAAAAAAATAAATGACTATCACTCAAAAAAAGTTTACATAATTTGAAAATTGCTACCTCGCAAGTCACACTAATTTTGTATTTATCTATCACAATTATGTATATGTACATATTTTCCATGGTATTATTTCTATTTTTATAGTATTATTTTTATGATTCGATGATTTAGCACATTAATGACAATACTATTGCACAGACGTCCAAGTATAGTGAGGGGATATTTGTCTGTTTTGCAAGAGTTCGTACCGTCAGCAGCCACAAAGGTTTGACAATCGTACACAAAGTTAATCTGCTTAAATATGTAAATATACATAATGTTGACAAATGTTTTGAGGATTATCATAGGGGTGAGTGGAACCGTTAGGGGTTGCACCATCGCGAGTAAGGATATAATCGATTGTGTCTCTTGCTTTCTTCCTCTTTACTTTTCTTTCGCATTCTTTGTTATATGTTATTATTTTTAATAAGTAATTACAGTAATTCTTAAAGTAAAGAAAAGTCAAATGTGCCTAAACTCTAATCTTTAAAGAGATACTCCCTCCGTCCCACCCATTTGTTAACATTTCAAAATAGGGTGCCTGACACGCATTTTAAGATATATTTTAAGGATAGTTTTATAATTTATTTTTAAAATTTCTTTTTTTTTGTATAAAAATAGAACAATCCTATTTTTATACAAAAAAAGAAAATTTTAAAAATAAATTATGGAACTATCTTTAAAAGTCACCTTAAAATGCGTGCCAGGAAGTGACAAAAAAGTTTTAAGAATTGGGTGAGACGGAGGGAGTAATAAGCTATTTACAAACCATTTTAGCTTATTTTCCCGTTTTCGTAATTTAACATTTTACCACACAATGGACACCTTAGAACTCAATCCCTCAACACCTCTCTAGGGGAGGTGTATTGGCAATCATCAATGCTGATTGCTAACAACACCCTGTAGCTGAATACAAAACAACAAATCTTACATGACATCGGTCATGCCTCACTAGCTACAGAAGTGCCTACCTCCATTTGCTCATCGGAAAAAAGCTATAAAATGGTGATCTTAATAGCTACTTTATACGTTTGTATCTACATTTCAAAATTGATTAATTGATTTTTAAGGTCATTTTACACAGATTTTAACACTTTTTAAAAAAATATTAGACGTTTTTTAAAACTTGGATAACTCGGCTGAGTACTTGGCTTGCATTCTGGCTCTATATATTACGGATCCAGTTATGCTCTACACGGTCATTGAACTGGTTATATTTGACTCCGGTGGTGAAAATCGTATCAATCGGGAAAAAATCGGATTAAAAAACATAACTTGAAAAATGATTGTTGGTCCCAAATAAAAGGAGTCCCGAACTCATGAGTATTAGCTTCAAATAAAAAAGGCAACTTTTAAGCATTGTAAATTTTGAGATGACACGAGAAAGGCGTACCAAAATTAAAAACATAATTAATTATGATATATATCATTAATACAATATTAAAAAAATAAAATACATATTAAAATTAGTCCAATTTTTTTTACAGGAAAGCATATATTTCTCATTAACTGCACCATGCAACTCTGACCACAACTTACATTTTCAGATCTACTTTTTAAAGTTATGGAATTGAAGTAGGTTATATATATATATTTTGGGAAAAGAGTTCTTTGGGGACCAATATTTTCCGAAGAGTTTGGAAACCACAAATGTTCCTACCACAATAATAATATGTTTTATATTAGCAAACAATAGTTTGTGATGTTTTTCTTGCAAAACATTTCTATAGTTTCCAAGATCTTCCAATAAATATAGGGGTTTCTGCATATAAATCAATTCTTATGAATCAGTATGTTAATATATGCATGCTAGGCGATTTTCATATTAAGACCTGTAGCATCACACTTTTTATGGTTAAATATATGATAACATATGTGACAGGTGGTTCTTCATCATGAGTTGTTTGTGCTTAATGAAGTAGTTAGTGATGATAAAAGATGATTTCAGTCAATAGATCAAGCATTACTAGTACTGGAGATACTAGAATCCGTTATAAAAATCTGTCGCAAGTTATCTATTGGTTCTATTTTCTTTACTCACGCTCCTTTTTAATATTTATAATTTATTTAAATTATATTACCAAACAAAAATTTCTTAATATTTATATTTATTAAGATTTATATATTGAATTTGACATTTATCAAATTAATTTTAGAGTAAAATGCAGTATGTGTACCTCAAGTTTGGGGAATATGCAACTTGTGTACCTCAAATTACGGATATAGCAACTTGTGTACCTGCAGTTAACGAAATTGTACAATTTGTGTACTTTCGTCCATATGGACGGTCCGTTTGTAATGAGAGTGAAAAGGGAGTGGCTTAACAGCATTTTGCGTATAAAGCAACTAAAATACATAAATAGTCACTACCTCTTTCTTCCCCAAATTAAATTCCCTAACCCAAATTTATGAATTGAGCTTAAGTTTGGTAATCCATGACTTAAAGTTGTCACTGCGGTAGTGTAGTCTTTCAAAGAACAACATGGATGGAAAGTAATGCTGTTAGGAGGTAAACTACAGGTACACAAGTTGCTATATCCGTAATTTGAGGTACAAAAGTTGCATATTCCCCAAACTTGAGGTACACATATTGCATTTTACTTTTAATTTTATTCTTTTATTGAAGGAAATAAATAGCTCTTAAATTCAAAAGGTTTAGAAAAAAAAAACCAAAATTGAATATAAATATATAAAAAAAATTATTTATTATTCAGATAGTCAATTTACTATTTTTGCTTAGTATTCAAAAAATTAGATTAAGACGATTTTACAGGCCAACCAAACCTCAAAAAATTGTCTTAAATTTAGTGATGATTTAACAATTATTATCCAACTTGAAAATTGAAGAGATAAGAAAGCAACAAATTTTACATTGAGAATTATTATTAAAATTTACCTTTTCTTATTTGAATATAATCCTACTATCAATGAAATAAACTTCTAATGTGAGATCTAATTTTATTCCGTTATTACCAACTTATATTTGTTTTAGATTATTAAATTAATTTTTGGTATTTAAATAGAATCCTACTATATATCAATCACATAAACTTTTTAATATTAGATCTAACGGATCACATATATTTAATTTTAACATCCAACAGTCGATACTCTTTTTCGGTTGGCGATCGTACTACACAAAAACTGGATAAGATCCCTTATGCTTATTGTATCTAAGGATATAATGTCGTTGTGGAGTTGGTTATATATATGTGTATAGGACAAATACAAATTTTTCTTAAATACAATCTTATAAACTTTTTTTTTCAACACATTTATAACTTCGGTTCAACATCATTCATCAAATAATAATTAAAATTCTATTAAATACACATAATTTAATTCTTCAAAATGATTTTGGGATTCACCAACACCAAATTATGGTATATAAATATAAATTTATATTTATTTAATACGGGATGTGTTTAAAAAATTTGTTAACTAAATATTACATACATAATTGTCAATTATCTGGTTCATCAATACCACATTAACGTATGAAAATATGAAATATTATTAATTTAATATTATGTTTTTAATTGTACTAATGTAAAATTATTTTATATATATCGATTCAATACAAGTTTAACTATTGTTCAACAGATGATGTTGGACTCAAGTTATATATCTGTTGAACACTCGTTATAAAAGAATTTCAATTTTTCATAAAAAATGTTGGTAAGTATATTTTTAGTAAATTATAAAATGGCATAAATATGTTTTCATTTTCAATTATGTGTATTCAATAAAATCTTAATTAATTTTTAATAGATTATGTTGAAACAAAATTATATATGTGTTGAAAAAAAAATTTGTAAATTTGTATTTAAGAATTTTTTTACAGGAATGGAACAAATAATTCGGGTCAAAGAACACCAAAATTACAAATACAAACCAATAAACCAAAGAGATGTGACATAATTTTAGTCTCTAGCTTAATCCAATTAAGCATTACCCTGACACTTCTCCGACATAGCAATCTAGTGGGTGGGGGAGTTTTGCACTTCTATTTAAAAATTCTTATTGATCTATCAAAATAAAATGTTGTGTTACCTTTGAAGAAAACTGGTACTCACAGATTTACATGCAAATTATGAATCCGGATCCTGATATAATCAAGTAGAAAGACAACTAAACTTAGGTATAGATAGAAACTGAGCATCAGTTTCCAAGCTCATGATCAGACGAAACTAAGAACAACTTAAATTCTCATTGAAGAGAAATCTCTAGATTTGAAGCATTTAATGTAGAAGTATCTATAGCTTTCTAACTAATTAGACGTGCGATGTTGTTATGAGCTAAGAGTATGCCAATTATATTAAGGCTTAATGGCCTTTTAGCCCTCAAAGTTTTCACTGATATACCCATCAGCCCTAAATATTTCAAAATGTTCCTTTTAACCCTCGAAATATCCATAAAGGTCCTAATTAACCCTTAAACCGGTATAAAAAATAAAAAATAAAAAAACGGTATAACTCGGATGGGCAAAAGAGACATTTCACAAATCGATACCGAGGGTTAAAAGGTATACTTTAGATACTTTGGAGGTTAAAAGATATACTTTAGATACTTTGGGGGTTAAAAGGTATAACTCGTACAAATGAAGTTTCAATTAAAACTCAATGAATTAAATAAAATATATACAAATCTTATATTTAATAAAATTTATAAAGATGATTATTGAATATAGATATTGAATACTCATCGTTTAGAGTTTTATATCGACAAACAAATATGATGGGATAATTTCTTTTTTTATATAAATTTATAGCTCAATAATTGAAATTAATTATATATAATTCATTTTTAGTCCGACTATAATTTTAAATTCCATATTTTAAAATGCGAGACGGCACCGCAAGGCGACGTCGAGCAACTATATAATTAGATTGACTTATATTGAGTGAGGAATAACCAAGTATATAAGTTTTAATGTAGAAACTTTAATGTAGTATATAAGCAAAAATACTACTACTATGTATTCCAATAGATCATAATATTTTAGGAAATTTGACTGCATTTGACTCAATATACTTCAGCAATACTTGACCCGATTTTCAAATTTCGAAAAAGAGTCGAAATTTAATCTGGATGGATTGTCACATTAATACTAGGGTTTCGTTGCTACTATTATTTTATTAGATCCAAAATATAATACATAATTTGTTTAGTGTTTACTCATTTACTAATATTTATCATAACTAGCTTAACTATTTTATAAATTCATTATAGTTGAAACATAAACTATTTTATAAATTCATTATAGTTAAAACATATGTAATGCTTTAATTTAAACACATTTCCATAATTTTTTTATTCTAAAATGCATTTTGATGAAATAAATTATTAAAAAATTACTAGAATTCATAATAAAAGTAAATTATAAATATTAAAATAACACATGCATCGCACAAAATATAAGTTAGTAGAATTATAAAATTATTTTTTATGTAAATTTAAGAAATCACTTAGGGACTAAAAATGATAACACAATAAAATGAAAGAAAAATGCGCGACATATAGTATGTTGTTTTGTCGAATCTAAAAGAGGGTATACAAAATATTACTGTACACATCGCACACAATTACACAAAATGATACCCAGCACTTATGTGTTTCCAAGCGTAGATCCCTTTTTTTGTTACATATTTATTCTAGCTTTAGTTCAATCCTTTTAATTAATGAACTTTTCCCGGCTCCCACATTTTTATTTATGTTTCATGATCTTCTTTAAGGCCATCGCATGACCCTAACCACTACATTTTAATTTTCTCTAGGCTCAACTCTTATTGTTCATAATAACACAAACTACACTCTACAAAAGATCTTTCCACTGGTTTTAGCAACTTCAATATATAGTATGGAAAAGTTGATTGAGTGTGTTGAGAATGATAATTCACAATTGCTTTGATTTATTTTGAATTGTTTCTAAGTTATCAAAATTTTAATAAGATATATATTAGATTAGGTTTTCATCTATCTTATTTCACTTATAGTTGTATGCGTATATATGCATTTAGGCTTATTATACCATTATTAGATATGTATTTAATATGCGAAATTTTCATTTATAAGAGCAAACCATTGTTCTCCATTTTCTTTAAGTCTTTTCGTCCAATAAAATTATATTATTAGTATTTGAGCGTTGATGAACAGCTACTATTGAGTTGATAAACAAACACTGAAGGCAATTCCTGTGGTTTTGCTACATGAGCTTCACAATGTGATAATCAAGATCCTCTGAAAGAACGTGAATTAGGTTCAAGAGGATAAAAAAAATTAGGCCCAATAAATATGCATTTATGAATAACAATTAGACGGAAATCATGGCAAAAGTGGACATGGAAGATGTTTTGTTTTAGAATTGTAAGTGAGAAGTGTTCCAAACTAAATCAATTAATTTCTTAAAAATTGTAAATTGGTTAGAAGTGCATGAACATACGAAAATGGTTGACAAGTGCATCTCGAAGAACTTCTGGAGAGTAATGCTCCCAAGTAAAATGAGGGTGATGGGAAAACGTGATAACCTGATAGATGTTCACATAAGGCGCATCAACCACAATATTTGGTTAAGTGAAAAATTATATATGTCTTTCATGCATGGTACTACAAGTATTATGAGTACTAGCTTGTAACTCGTGCAACGGTCCCTTTTTTAATATCTATAACTATAATTATGTTAATTTTTTTAAATTATATATGTTATTAATTTACATATCAAATTATTATTATATAAGATTGTACACATTTGATTTAATATTTGTACTTTATCTTGAATTCTTAAAATTTGATTGAACGATTACAGCCCACGTTAAATCACGTGAAATTAACAAAATAATCTTTAATTTAGTGATGGTTTAATAATTTTTTTCTAATTAAATCTACACAGAAACAAAGAAGAGAAGAAATTGACGATTTTTTACACTAAAAATTCTATTTGATTTATGAATTCTAATTATAATTCGTTTTGATTATCAAATACCATTGTAATTATCTAAAGATAGTTCTACTAACAACCAAATACAATTTTAATAATGAGTATAAGAGGGATTTTGTCCAAAACTTTGATAATCGGTAGTCTGGTCAATAAGTGTAAGAGGGATTTTGTCCAAAACTTTGATAATCGGTAGTCTGGTCCTCCGTACGATAAATATCTTAAAATAAATAGATGAATACTGTAGGATTAAAAATATTTTATATTTTAATATGTTGTAAACTAAAAAGTGTATTTATATTGTAATACGAAAATAAAAATAGGTCAATGATTTAAATCATGTATAATTAGGTTTTCTACATTGAATAGCATTATCAATGTAGGACTTCTATATTGAATAAGATTAATTTAAAAATATGTAATTTTATTTTTTCTTGAGATTTTGAGTATTTCCATTTGAATAATAATTATTAAATCATTATTAAATTAAAGATAATTTTATGAGGTTCGCGTAGATTATTAAATCATCTAAATCGGATTTCTAAATATCAAGATAAAGCCCAAATAGTAAATATGAATTTTTTTAAATACTAATAATAAAATTCAATTCTAATACAACCTTTTTTAATTATATCATTTTCATATTATAATTTTCTTTTTAAAATTCAATTTTAATACAACCTTTTTTAATTATATCCTTTTTAGATTATAATTTTTTTTAAATTCACTTCTAATGCAACCTTTTCTAGTTAATTATATCCGTTTCAGATTATAATTTTCTTTTTTATGTGATCTAATCTTGATCGTCTATTTTTAATCCAACGGATCATATGATTTTTGTAGTATAGCGACAAGACCAAAAATTTGGATAAGATCCCCTATGCTTATTATATATAAGGATATAATAGCATGTACGTGTGTGACTAAATTAATTTTTATGCTAACTTTAAAAATTGCTCTTCCTTATCTCACTAGTAAGCTGAGTTTGATCATGGTTAACATATTATATGTTGAATAATGTTAAGTACTGAATGATGAAAGCAAATCCTCGCAATTCACACAAATTTTGTATTGATCTATCAAAATATTGTTGTGTTGTAATGTGTGAAGGTATTACATTTATATGAGAATATTTATAAAAGAAGAAATTGAGTCTAACTCAAATTTCAGGTCAAATAAGAAAATCCCAAATTCAGGGTTTTTATATTTTGACTAAATTGCAAAATGCACTCCTTTGGTTTGAAGGAAAGTCACTTTAGTACCAATACTTTTAATAACTACACTTTGCATCCCTTAACATGTTTGGGCGCTGCACATTGCACCCCTTTCGTGTATTTTTACAAAAAACCCA
The DNA here is from genome assembly GCA_036435485.1 of Saposhnikovia divaricata. Classification (NCBI taxonomy): domain Eukaryota; kingdom Viridiplantae; phylum Streptophyta; class Magnoliopsida; order Apiales; family Apiaceae; genus Saposhnikovia; species Saposhnikovia divaricata. The sequence continues at coordinate 18,889,787 of CM071599.1, read as the reverse complement.
AGGATAATTTGGTAATTCAGAATGCTTAATTACATTTTGATCCCTAAAGTATGAAATGTTGTATACATGTACCCTTGAACAAAAAATTTCGAATTTTCATAAATATTTTCAAATTTTTCCTAATTTTTTTTGAATTTTTCCTAAATTTTTTTGAATTTTTCCAAACGATGCACGAAAAAATTCAAAAAAATTTAGGAAAATTTTGAAATTATTTATGAAAATTAGAATTTTTTTTTCAAGGGCTCATGTATGCAACATTTCATAATTTAAAGATCAAAAGTTAATTAAGTATTCTGAATTTACCAAATTATCAGGGGCATTTTGGTAAAAAAACACGAAATGGGTGCAATGTGCAGTGCTCAAATACGTTGAGGGATGCAAAGTGCAATTGTTGAAAGTATTGGTACTAAAGTGACTTTGGTCCGAACCAAAGGGGTGCGTTTCGCAATTTAGTCTTATATTTTCCTAGTACGACTCTATTAAATCCAACCCATTAACTCTGGTTCATCATAAAAACACTTACATGCATCTATGTAGTGCCTATAAAATAAATCGATCACGATTAATACATTGTAAACAACGATGCATCCATAAAAATGAACATGATAAATACATCCATGATGTGAAATAATTAAGTACTACTTTACTTTTAAGGGTAGCGCATAAAAAATATGAAATAAACACAATCTTGATGGTACAAAAATAACTAAAATAACTTCTTAATTGATCCGATTTCCCTTGAAGAAAACTGGTACGCATGAATTTACATGCCAATTATGAATCCCGATCCGGATATAATCAGAGTAGAAAAACGACTAAACTTAAGTTTAGATAGAAACTAGCATCAGTTTCCAAGCTCTCATGATCAGCAAAGACGAAACTAAGAACAACTTAAACTCTCATTGAAGAGAAGCCTCTAGATGAAGTATTTAATGTAGAAGTAGCTAGCTTTCTAACTAAGACTTGTGATGTTGTTAAGAGCTAAGAGTATGCCAAGTATATTAACCATGCATGGACTGATGCACAGAAACCATCCAAATCAGCACTTATGTGTTTCCATCCTTATCATCAATTACATGTCTTCACTATAAAATGCTTATGTCATTACCCCTTCTACCCAACCTACCCAAACCTCTCATAATACACACTCACTAAACTCTGTAACAAAACAACACTGCCCACGACTATACACTACTAGAAAAACTGGATTAGACATCGCCCCTTTAACATCGGTTTGAAAAACCACCGATGTTAAAAAGGTTTTTGACATCGGTTTTTTTAAAAGCGATGTTAATTTATTTTTCAGACATCGGTAGGTAAAAAAACCATGTCTTTTATGATTTTTTAAAAAATAAAAAACACGCGGCTCATACATTTTCCCCCAATTTCTAATAAAACATTTCCCCCTTAAAAATTTCATTCCCCCGCCTTAGTAACATTTCCCCTAATTGTTTTGCCCGCTCTGAAATTTTCCCCAAAACTCTCATCTCAATCTCTCACTCGAACCTCATCTCTCTCTCTCTCTCTCACTCATCTCTCTCTTTCATCTCTCTCTCATTCTCGTTCATCTCTCTCTCTCTCTCTCTCTCTCTCTCACTCTCGCTCATCTCTCGACCCTCTCTCTCTCACCAGTATCTCTCTCTAAATTAAACCATCACTTTTCTCTAATTAAACCCTAATTAATCTCTAAATCGAAATAGAGAAGAGGAACTCTCTCTCACCCGTATCTCTCTCTAGAATAAACCATCACTTTTCTCAAATTAAACCATAATTAATCTCTAAATTGAAATAGAGAAGAGGAAGCTCAAATCGTCATCTCTAAATCTGCAATTAGTAAGTTTTTGTGTTAATTTCTTGTTTTTCTTATAGATTTTTGTTTGTATTTTTCAGTTTTCGTGTTTTTGTTTGTATTACTTGTGTGTTTCTTGTTTGTATTTTTGTTTCTTGCTAATTTCTTGTTTTTCCTGTAGATTTTTGCTTGTATTTTTCTTGTTTGTATTAGTAAGTTGCTAAGAATGTTATTGTTCAAGTCTCTGTACAAGAGGCCAAGAAAGTGACGAACACCACCATATCCAACAAAAAGGCTGTACACAAGGTTTTATTTAATCGTCTCTTCATATTTTATCATCTAGATATGAATTTCATCCTTAATGCTATACTTAGTGCTATTGTCTATTAATTTAGGTTGATGTCTGTGTCTATTAACTAGCTTGTACAATATTTTGTGCAGGGAACAATTGATAGAAAACATATTTGCTATATATATGAACAATTGATATATGAATCTTTACGTATATATATATGTACAATGTGCAGAATATAACACATTTGGATTTGTTGTTAGGGGTGTTTTTCTAGCTAGTAGATTTTAGCCAGAATCAACCACTGACTGGTGGTATGGTTGCAGGTGAATTTAGCTCATTGCCATATATAATTATGTAATAAATAAGTAATGCCCATTGTGCGCATTTATGAAATGATAATAATTCTTAAGTATGTCCCTACAGCAGGTATTACTTTTGCTTGCTTAATTTAATATGTAATTGGTTTCATGATGGAAGAGGAAGCCAATTGGTTTTTAACTTGTTTCCAGTTTTTTGTTATTATTCTAATATTTCATTAAAACTTGTCAATAACAATCATTGTACATGCATTATTTGTCTTGTACGAATAACTGCTCGTCGGTCATAGCAGTTGTGGCGAGCGAACGTTCTGTCTTGTAGAGGGAGATGTTTTCTGGAATGTACTCTTCCTTTGCATACTCATTTGCACAGGTAACATACATTTCTTAGGCAAATAAATAGATGCTAGTACAAATATTAATATCCCTTTCGTGTCATGTAACAAGTTTCTGTGTTCTTATAGGTGACTATTGAAATACCATATTTGTTGGTCCAATGGGGTTCTATTGGTCCATCAGCAAGGTAGTCTGGTACTTTTACGTGACATTTTTCACACTGCTCTACTTCAGTTACCAGGGAATTCTTATCGTGTCATTGAGCCCAGACGTGAAAGTTGCCTCCATACTAGCCGTGGCCACACACTAGTCTTAGCCTGTTCTTAGGATTCTTGATATTTGGACCGGTAAGATGAAGGTTGCAAAGTGATATTAAATTTTTACTTGCTAGGAATGCTACTATGTGTATGTATATTAAACTATTTCAAAATCATGATTTTAAGATGTTAAATTTTAAGGCATCAGTCATTCATATTGTTAAAATGCAAGGATCTCTGCGTGAGCTAAGGGATTGCAAGAAAATAATATACAGTTTGGTTTCTGAGGTAGTTCAACCATAAATCCTTGATATGCTAAATTTATTCCCAACCTGTTCGTGCTAAATCTTACGTTCCTTTTTTCCGTATGCATCATTCAGTCACCACATATGTAATTGGATGACAGCTTCTGCAGGAGCTGTTTGTAAAATTTATTGTCGAATAAATAGATTAAATACACAATTGGTGCTACATTTTGCTATAGCTATTCAAAAATATCGGTATTGTCATACTTGTTACAATTTCTGAAAAAATGCATTGCATCACTATATTTTAAATTAACGTCAATGTACTGTTTAACAATATTACTGTGTGATGTCCCAGAATTTGAAATGCTTACATCTCCTTACGAAATACTTTACTTAGCAGCAAATTCTCGTGTTATTAAATTATGAGGAATTAGCACAAGTGAATTGTAAAATTTAGGTTGAATTCACATACTAGACCGATTTGGTATCTCATTATTGTTTTGAGTATCCATTATTATATTAAATATAATCATGGACATTCAGGTCCCAAGTCTGATTCACCATGTTCTTCTGTAAATTTCGGTGCATAAGGCCATAAATTGGCCTATCACTAATTGAGACCTTAAGCATGGGAATCGAGTAGTTTGTTGTAATATTACAATTATGTAATGCAGAACAAATTTAACTGCTAATCCATTGACGTGATGGAGGCTAAGCATTCTTGTTTCTTCATGCTTTAATATGTCAATACAATTTTGCAGTGATATCGAAAGACTAGAACTGGATGCTAAGTTGGTAGTGGATCGAGAATCAGATTGTTCACATGCCTAAATTGGCATATTAGCAGCGGGCAATGAGGTATGGTCTGCATGAAGTTAGGATTTCACCTGACAATGGATTCACCTATGATCATGTGTATGGAACCAAGGTTGGTGGAACCACATTTGACAAGTATGGTATTACTTATATATAAATTTTAAATGTTGGTATTACTGTTAGTAGGCCATATTAATTACTATAAATTTTTTACACTATGCTAGTAAGGGTAATAGTAACATCACTTCATGTAATGCTCTTGTCAATGTTTGCATGATGCAGACCATTGCTGATGCTGCACAAAATGTTCCAGCTGTCCCTGGTCAAAGATATAATCCTTATCCTAATCACGGAGCTGCGTATCTACCCCATCAACAAGACGGTGCTGGTCATGCACCTGCCGGAGACTATGGCTCTGTCTATGGGAACTATGGCTATTGAAGCTAGCACATTATCAGTCTTCTCTAGTAGTGTGTATGAAAAATTCCACCGAATCGAAAGTGTATACTACACAGTTCTGGCCTGCTTAACTGTAGTTGTGAGTTAATTTGTTAGATTTTGTTTTATGTAATATGTCATGTTTTACATGGAATTCTTGTTGCTATCTTCTTATAAAAGTTATTAAGGTTACCTGGTATTGTTGCTAAAACAACAACAAGATACATTAGTTATTAAAACAAAACTGATGTGTTTAACTAAAGTTCACATCACTTTTTCTAAAATAATCGATGTACAAAAAAGTCTATTGCATCAAATTTTTTAAAAGAACCGATGTCTACTGTTAAAACATACATCGGTGTTATTATATAAAACTGATGTCTTTAACAATAATTCACATCACTTGTTATTAGTAAAAACGATGTCTGTCAGGACATATAACATCGGTTTTGTTATTGAACTCGATGTCTAAACCGATAATAGACATCGGCTAAAAATCGATGTCTAAAGTTTGGACCTTTCTCTACACACGCATAGACATCGCCCAGAATTTTTTTTTACAACGGCTAAAAACCGATGTATATTGACATATTTCTAGTAGTGATAATCACCATTTTCTGATCTGCAATATTTCACAAAGATACACAGCATAAGGGGACTATATATCAATAAGAAAAATGTAAGTTGTATTCTCCCATCCTATTATGCAATACATTATATTTGTTAACAAAACAACACTACTCAAAGCTTTTCATTCTGTTGGTAGATCTACTAACAGCATTTCATACAGCCTCTAACTCTATTTTCAGATCTAGTTTTCATAACTATAATTTGGGAATTTTAATGATACATATATATCTGTCATAAATGTACGTATATTACAAATATTTTCATAAATGTATGTATGTATGTATGTATGTATCTCTCATATATATCTCTCATAACTCTATATATGCATATATGGTGTTTTTGTAGAATCAGATCATCAAATACTCACAGACAATACAGTAAACACAAGAACACACACATGAGTTGAACTCGTTTTTGTTTTGTTGAACTGAAAGTTGCAGTAATAGAAATCCTAACTACTTCTACTTATAAGCTAAACATGATAACCAGAGATAAAATAGGAACGATCACTACTGTTACCCGTTCCAACCTCACAGCTATATCTTCTCCTAAAACTCAGCTAACAACCACGACTAAGTCTTGCTATCTTAAAACAAATAAGCTCAGCATTTATTTAATTCGACTAAATAAGAAAACAAAATAACTAAGAACTAAGCAAAACTCAGCTCGAGTTTAGATTAAACTTCTCAGGACTCCAACAAGCTCCCCCTTAATCTGAACTCGATCGCAGGTCCTTGACACCCAGCAACTCCCTCATGCCTTCAAAACTAGCTCTTGACAGGGCCTTGGTTAACACATCTGCTCTCTGTTCATTGGTATTAACATGCTTAAGTACTATCTCACCTCGCTCCACACATTCGCGTATAAAATGATACCGAATGTCTATATGCTTACTCCTCCTGTGGAACACTGGGTTCTTTGCTAAATCTATCGCGGACTTGTTGTCAATATAGAGAACAACTGGACCAAGCCTGATTTCAGTTATTTGTCTCAAAAGATTGTACAACCAGATTCCCTGACATGCCGCAGCTGTAGCTGCCATAAATTCGGATTCGCAGGAAGACATTGCAACGCATTTCTGTTTTTGAGAAACCCAAGTAATGAGATTCTCATTCAAGTAGAATGCCATACCTCCAGTAGATTTTCTATCATCCACGTTGCCTACTAAATCACTATCTGAGTATCCTGACAGCAAATAGTTCCCATCCCCTTTAGTGTAGACTAATCCATAATCAAATGTTCCACTCACATAACGCAAAATCCTCTTTGCTGCTTCCAGGTGCAATGAGGTAGGTCTCTCCATAAAACGACTAATTACACCGACTGAGAATGCTATGTCAGGTCTAGTAAACATGAGATATCTCAGCCCCCCCACCATGCTTTTGAACACTGTTGGATTAACTGATTTACCACGTTCGTCTTTGTCCAATTTGACCATAGGGTCCATGGGATATTTTACCGGATTACACCCCTTCATGCCAGCCCATTCAATCACCTTTTTCGCATATGCAGACTGTTTAAGTTCGATATAACCATCCCTTTGATCAACCTCCATGCCCAAGTAATAAGTCAATTTACCCAAGTCACTCATATCAAATACACTATTCATCTCCTTCTTGAACTTTGTTATATTCGACACACTACTTCCAGTTATGAGCAGATCGTCGACATAAATAGCAACAACAAGAAGTTCACCCCCTTCACGTCTTGTGTAAACAACATATTCATAAGGACATTTGATAAACCCCAAATCCTCCAAACACTTACTTAATCGAGCATACCAGGCCCTGGGCGCTTGGCGTAAAGCATAAAGTGCTTTCATCAATATATAAACCTTGTATTCTTGACCCTTTTTCACGAAACCCTCGGGCTGCACTACATAGACCTCCTCCTGAATCTCTCCATTCAAAAAAGCAGATTTGACATCTAGGTGATGTACTTCCCAGGAATTTTTTGCTGCAAGTGCAAGTAAGAGTCTCACAGTCTCAAGACGTGTAACAAGGGCATAAACCTCTTCATAATCAATACCATACTTCTGCACGTAACCTTTCGCGACTAAACATGCTTTGTGCTTTATGACATTACCCTCAGCATCCTTCTTCACTTTAAATACCCACTTCAAGCCAATCGCTTTGTGGCCAAGTGGTAGTTCTGTCAATTCCCACGTCTTATTCCTCTCAATCGCATCAATTTCTGCCTTCATTGCCTCCTGCCACTTGTCCTCTTTCATAGCCTGTTTGTATGTAGTGGGTTCTTCAATCGCTAACATCATGAGTTCATCATCATCTAGCTCAACTTCAGGTGCCTCATCATACACCTCACTTAGCAGTCTCATTCGTATAGGAGTGACCTTTTCACCTCGAGCAACCCTTTCATTTCTGTTTTCAATGCTTCCAGACAAGCTACCAGACCAAGCTATACTTGACTTAGTACTCGAACCAATTACAGACCTCCCAGTAGTTGAACGACTATGGCTGCCTGTTTGCACTGGCATGGTTTCTGTAGTTGAACGACTATGGTTGCCTGTATGCACTGGCGTGGTTTCTGTACTTCCTCCCCCTGAATTGCTTCCCATTTCTAAGATTGCTGAACCATCTGCTGTCATTTCAAGGAATGTAAACTTGTCGAGAGCGTGATCAGTCCCCTGTGATTGCAATTTCCAGGGCCAGCTTTTTGACTCTTCAAATACAACATCACGGCTCACAAGGAATGAATTGTCTGTTGGATCATACAAATGGTGAGCCTTTGTTCCTGGCTCACTTCCAAGGTAAACAGCTGCCCTGCTACGGTTATCCAATTTCTTATTCTGCATGATTGGTATTTTCATGTGGGCGACACACCCAAAAAATTTTATGTGTTGGAGGTTTGGTTTCTTACCCTTTCGAGCTTCATAGGGTGTCTTTCCTGTGATTACACGAGTGGGTAACATGTTCAAAATATAAACTGAGTGCCTCACGGCTTCTCCCCAGAAAATCGAAGGCATCTCCATTCCCTTTAGAAAACTTCGTGTCATAGCCACCACAGTTCTATTTCGTCGTTCCACCACCCCGTTCTGCTGTGGCGAGTATGGAGCAGTATAGTGCCTCTGAATTCCAGCCTTCTCACAGTAATCTCTGAACATATTGGAACAAAACTCTCCTCCACGATCAGTCTGCAACACTTTTATCTTACATCCTGGACCTTTCTCAACCAAATTTCGGTAATTTTTAAAAGACTGAAATGCCTCATCTTTGGTCTTTAACAGATACACCCACATGTAACGACTGCAATCATCTACTAACAACAGAAAATATTTATTTCCAGCCGGAGTTGGTGGTGAAAACGGACCACAAATGTCCCCATGAATAGTTCAAGAACAGACGTTGCACTGAAGTTAGCTTGAGTTGGGAAAGGTTTTCTGGTTTGTTTGGACATCAAACGCCCCTCACACACTTTCTTCGGTTGCATCAACTTTGGTATACCATAGGCCATTTCTTCTTTAGACATAAGAATCAAAGCGGGGAAATTCACATGACCAAGGCGAGAGTGCCAAAGCCAAGATGTTTCTTCAGCTTTTGTCAACAGGCACACGGGTTTAATTTCCTCAATCGTGATCTTATACAACCTGTTATTTGTACGTTTCACCTTCATCACCAACCTCCCCTGTTTGTCACGAACCCACAGAAATTCTCCTTGCAAAACGACTTGGTTTCCCTCTTCTGATAATTGACCCAAGCTGATAATATTATTACAAAGAGAGGGAATATAATATACCTCTTTTAGATGTCGAACTTCGCCATTTTTGTAGTGTAAAGGTATTGAGCCTTTTCCTTGAATTCTTACTGTAGACCCATCTCCAAATCGTACTTCTCCGGTTACATTTTCGTCCAAATCACTGAACTTTGCTCGATGGCTAGTCATATGGTTGCTCGCTCCATTATCCAGATACCAAACGTTCGTGTCAGCACCCTTGCCTCCATCTGATTTCAGCTTTTTGACCACATTTTCCTCGTTCAGTAGTACAACCTCATTTTTTCCTTTACCACATTCAGTCAGTAATAATGTGGGCTCATCCCCGTCGGTATCAGCCTGTGTCAGGTTAGCTTCAGTTTTCATCTCCCTTTCTCGCTTTGTCTTGTGACATTCAGCTGCAAAGTGGCCAAATGTTTGACAATTGTAACACCTAACACGGCTCTTGTCACGCCCCCAACGTCCTTTTGTGTTTGATGATCCGTCTGTGACTCCTTTTCCAGGCCGATTTCGCCATTCTTCCCTTGTGAGTAGGAGTTTCCCCTCGTTTCTTTCTCTTTTCATCCATTCTGCCTCCGTTAGCAACAACTGGTCCCCACTGGTTCCAATCTGTCCTTTTAGTCTCTCTTCATGAGCCTTAAGTGACCCGATTGCCTCTTCTACTGTCATCGTCTCTAGATCTCCAAATTGTTCTATCGTCGAAGTGATTTGAAAAAATTTAGACGGAGCTGCACGAAGTAGTTTCTTCACGACATAGCTTTCACTCAACGTTTCCCCCAGAGCACGAATGTCTGACACCAGACCATTCATTTTCATGTAGAAATCGTCGCGGCTGTCACTGTCCTTCATGTTCATCGCCTCAAACTCCGCCTTTAATGTTTTAATTCGTGCCTTCTTCACTTTCTCTGCACCTTGGCACATGGTTTTAATCGCCTACCAGGCCTCTCTCGCTGTTCTCTTTTCTGCTAGCGATAGCAACACATCTTCTGGGATCCCTTGGTAAATCATAGCCAAAGCTACTTTGTCCTTCTTTCCTTCGACTGTGACCTTTGGGTCAGTGTTTTCAACAACATCCCACACTCCATGCGCTTGCATATACACCCTCATTTTCATGGACCAAGCAGTGTAATTCTCTCTTGTCAATGTTGGATAGCTCAAGCCAATTGACCCTCCCTTAAGCTTGTTCACATCCATTTCCGCTATCTTTCTCACACACAAAACAACGTACTCACACCTGAAGCTCTGATACCAAAATGTAGAATAATATCATCAAATACTCACAGACAATACAGTAAACACAAGAACACACACATGAGTTGAACTCGTTTTTGTTTTATTGAACTGAAAGTTGCAGTAATAGAAATCCTAACTACTTCTACTTATAAGCTAAACATGATAACCAGAGATAAAATAGGAACGATCACTACTGTTACCCGCTCCAACCTCACAGCTATATCTTCTCCTAAAACTCAGCTAACAACCACGACTAAGTCTTGCTGTCTTAAAACAAATAAGCTCAGCATTTATTTAATTCGACTAAATAAGAAAACAAAATAACTAAGAACTAAGCAAAGCTCAGCTCGAGTTTAGATTAAACTTCTCAGGACTCCAACAGTTTTTATAACTTCCGTGTAATTCTTTTTATTCGTTGTACAATGTTAAGAAACCCTTTGAACTTGTGAAGGAACAATCTGGACCACACTCAAGCAGTTGGCGGAACAGTTGCAGCGAATGATGAGTCTCTGACAATTAATGTTGATAGCTCCGGTGCCATGATCCCGCTAGCTGGAGCAAAAAATCAAAATGAAGACGATGACATATGGAATTGGGTTTCAGAAGTACGATTGGAAGAATTTGACACTGAAGATCTCGAGTTTCTTACTCTTCAGAAGCCACCAAAACCCGGGAACAATGGCTATCAATCGCCTTCGGAGTTTGGACAGCATGCCAATACAAAATTGGCAATGGAACAATTTCTAACCCTAAATGAAGCAAAATTTAATACCGCACCGCCTGAGCTAAGGTCGCTGATTAAGTGGCAATACGAAAATGTTGGATATAAAGGTGAAGTCGCCATGGAAACGAAAGCTCAAGGGAAGGCCCCATTAGACAATGACATAAGCATCAATAGTCTGCCGGTTGCAGGAGATGCGACGGGGAATAACAGAAAGAGGAAAGGAAAAGAAGTTGACGACAACTATGAAAATAACGCCCGGGTGAGTAATTACTTTTCACCTCACATTCTTGTCATCATGCGCCAACTTTATTTACATATTATGTATATACGTACAAGGGCTTAGCTGGTGTATTTAGGGTCCCTTGAACAAATATATTTAATGTTATTATTTGGAAAGCCAAACATATAATCTCATTTACATACTAGTAATGTATAAACTTGAAATGATTGTTTTAAAATTTTTTACAAAACTTATCTTGAAATTCTTTCAATTTTGATAACTCAATTAATTATTAAATATTGATGATAAATAACAATGTTGAAATCTTGAGAATTTTACTTATTTATGGAGTTAAATATATTGCCTTTATTATTTTGGGTGGGAATATATAACTATTTCAAATTAAAGAGATTATTCATCTATGGATTATTCATCAACCAACCAAAATTTTACTCTACTGGGTCTATATATATCATTATCTCAGGTTCCAAGAAGCGGTCGCTATAGAATATCAGAAGCTGTTGAATATGAGACTCGTCCGGGAAGGGTATTATTAATTATAAGTTTATCATGATTCTATATATTCTGACAATTTTTATTCAAAGTGTTTAGACTATTATTTAACTAACTTCAAGTATATTGTTAATCAATGACAAGTTGATGGCATTGCACGAGCTAGTACCTGGAAGCAAAAAGGTCCGATCTTTAAATGCAGTATCAGTTTAACTAACGAGTAATCTTGGTAAATAAATATATGTTAAATATGAATGAGCTGGTTGTACAGGGGAAAAAATAGATATATGATTAAATAAATAAATCGATTATTCAAAAATTAAAACAAAATTATGTATCGACATAAAAAAAAGCTTCTAATACATTTTCTAGTTTTATGCAGGCAGATATGGCGACAACGCTTGGCGAGATAGTGGAGTATCTAAAACAGATGAAAATACGAGATTATCTACTCACACAGGAAGTCAAGGTAATTAACTTTATCAATGTATAGTTTTGCGGAAGTACTCCACATCCTTACTAACAGAGCTTTCCACCTGACTAGCAATCCTTTAGTATTCATATTTTATCTTCACATACACTCAAGCTCCTTCAACTATTTAACTTAGACTTAATGTAGTATACAATCAGCTTGTTTCACAAGGGATGTTTAGAGATGCTTGTATATTCCTGTCCATGTATGCATCAAGTAATAACTAAAGTTAGGTTGTTTTTATTTGTATAATATAGAAGATAAGATACTCAGAGATCCCCACTACAACTCTAGAAGGATTGTCTATCAATTTAACCTTGAACAATCTTCAAAAATACTTGTTATATGAAACACAATAACTTCAGAAAATCTAGCTAGTGACTATTTATTTTAAGCTCATCACATAAGCCTTATCAGGATCTCATTTGATGCATTTCACTCTCCATTTTGAACATACTCCAGCAACTGAGAAAGGCCATGAATATGATAAGGATGCATTCGGGCGTCCATAGACGCATGAACCATCCAATTGGGACCCCGTTAAACATGGGAGGGAGCACACAATTAGGGGGGTTGGAATCTAGACCCTGGGGGCACCCAAGAATGAGAACGTTTAACTCGTCAGTGTCTGCCAGGATGAACGACCCATCACTCATGCCATCGTTGTTGCAACCCAACTCTACTGCTCCAGCATCAAGGTTGTTTCTGCCTCCACAACTTCCTGATCCTAGTCAGCAGCAAAGAACTCCTCAGGATAAGGTACACCCTTACAAGTTACAATTCTCTTTTTCACAAAACACTGACCCTTCACACTTAACTATACAAACATACAATTAACTATAATGTACATGATATGTATAATAAGACAGGTTCTTCATAATGAGTTGTTTGTGTTTAATGATGTAGTGATGAAAGATGTAATTATACTGATCAAGAAAGCGTCTTTAGTACTCGAGATACCAAATTTCCCCATAATATGAAAATAATTAATCAGCTGCAGGTTATAAGTTAGTTGATTTTTATTTATGTCAATGTGGGTTTGGTTAAATCTGTATGTATATAAATTAAAGGAACAAGTAATACGGGTCTTAACACACAGACATTACAACTACAAATTAACCAATGAGATGTGACACAATATTAGGGGTATATAGCCAGACACCAATCATTATGGCTACACTCATAAAAAACTTACTTACAATGAACTGTTTGTGAAACTGCAGATTAATGATACGCAAGGGGTGTAGCCTAAAACAATTGATTGGTGGGGATGCTTTGCATCAACTTGAATGTCTTCCATATTAGGCATATGATGTACTGGATCCACTCAGCAATTTATATAAACTTATAAACATCTAGATCTTGCATTGTGTAGTCAAATAGTTTGTGCATTGTGCATGTAATAGAATAATATTGTAATTTTTCCTGTTTAGTTAACTCTATGTCTCTATCCAGTACTAATTCTCGGAATAACTCACTAGTTTGGCTTGTTCAAGAAGCCACAAAAGAAAACAACTAGATAAGAGTTATTTACTACAAGTAAAAGTGAATTAGACAACGTTCCTGTTGTCTATTAATTAATGGCAACGTTGTCTATTAATTAATGGCTTGAAAAGCAGTTACTATCGAACGTCACACAATTCTTATTTCATATCTGTTGCTACTAGATATTAATTCGATCTCATATGAGTATCGATCCATATAAGTCCAACTAGTCATTATTATTTATGTGAAGTATTTTATGCGAAAAATCTCAATATATTACAATAGGTTGACTTGCTCCTAAAGAGTATGAGTACGTTTTGGGCCTTTTGGCTCAAGTAAAATTCTACACAGGTATAGGATTCTAATATATAAAACTACATAGACTTGATTTCACTATTATAGATAGTTAAGTACTTTGAAATGGATTTGACACCCGAAATTCCAATTTTTATTTAGAATGAAATCTCACCAAGTCCAGTCTAAAAAATCCCCAAAACCTTAACTCTTTCATAATCAGCCATGGATATGTTCTAAAAGCTCTATACGAATACTTGAATTACGATATATCGTTCATGATAAAAATTGACATCAACAAAATCCTTACACAAAATTGTTGAGAAGCGTAAGCCACACAACCCTGGAGTGATAACGACTATTAACCTATCCCTACAAGAAAAATGGCCATTTACGACGGAAATTTTACATTAAAATTGTCGCAATTGGTCCAATTACGACAGAAAAATTTCATCATTTTTGCTCGAATCTTAAGTTCGGATTTTCGTCACAAGTAAAATTTTCGTCACAAGTATAAATTTTCGTCATAAGTTCCAACAAGGGACCCACTTCCTACAATAAAATAATAAACGAACTTACGTCCGAATAAACTGTCATAAATTTGTATTTTATGAATGAAATATCCGTCGTATGTTCATAATTTACGACAATTTTTTCTGTCATAAGTTTACTTTTGGACCCACATGCTACCACAATTAAATTTGGGAAAAAAATTAAAAATAATATAAAAGGATGAACAATCGTCGTAAGTTACTCAGAAATTCATCGTAAGTAACCCAGAAATTCATCGTAAATTACCCAGAAATTCGTCGTAAGTTACTCTGACCAAAAACAACATTTTGCTACTTTTTAGGTTAATCCAGCCATTTTCGGCTTCCAAATTAATCCTAAACCTATCCAATCTACATACAATCGTAGAGCAATCCAACACCAAAATCAAATACAAAATTTTATAACAAACAATCATCCACACAATTAAACGAATCTAAATATAAAAATACCATTGTTCACATAAATATTGTCATAAATCTATAATCGATCACACAAAAGTTTAAATCATCCTACAATCTACATGCACGAGACATCTCATTGCATTGTAAGAATAGAAAAGTTTGTTTTCAATACTAACTAAAGAGGGTAAAAACAGAAATCGGCCCTCCAAACGTATAAAGTTATATCAAGATGATATTCTGGGTGACTAAGCTTTTGTTCAACACCAAGATCAACTATCAACACTAAAGTAACACCTGAAACCAAGATCCTCTGCAGGAAACTGGAGTTGAAGGCTCTCTCCTTCACATCATCGACTTGTTTAATTGTTTGCCTATAGGGATCCAGAAGTTGAGCTGGGACTGCAGCATCCACTAGTTCCAATACACTATAAATTCAGATACAGAGTATAAAGAGCTCGGTTAGTTATAATCTGTCAAAACCTAATTAGTACATACTACATACTCTTAATTCAACTGTTAACTATTTTCTGGCTTTAAGAGTCATATCAGACAGCTATAATAAATGAAAAAAAAAACTACTAAACGAATATACCTCAAATAGTCAAATATGCCACAACATAATACCTCTGTTTATTTTTAAGTTGAGTGTAAAAACTAACTTTCTGTACAATGAACTAAGCAAAAACGAAGAATATAGAAAGAATCTTGTAATGATAATTATGCTATCAAGAAACATCAATCTTAGAGACTCACAGAGTCACACTCAATTAAAAAATTAGGCTTACGATTGCAAGTTTAAGGTATTGGTCTATCATGCTTGAACGACAAATAACTTTTAGAAACAGCCAAAGATTGCAATAACTAAAACAAAAAAAGCCCAGACAACCAAATACCTTGCATAACCAGTTTCAAGTCCAACTTTAAGTATCATGCCTGAGACAACAAGTCCAGCAAGAGGATCCAGGAACTTCACCCCAACAATAGATCCTCCTGATGCAAGTAACGAAGCCCTCATCAGAAAAGACCAATTTCCAACCATAATAGGCGGTTTATGAATTCGAAAGACCAAAGCGGAGAAAAATGGTATATAATATCAAATTGTACATAGGTAACCACCACAAACACTAAAGAAAAAAGTAGAACTGCTCACATACAGACCCAGAGATATGATTTAGAACTCCTTCAGATAGTCACTGTGCCATTGGTGCATGAAATCAAACAGTCTCAACTAGCAGATGCAGATAACAAACACTCACTACACCACAAATGGTCTTTGGCAACACCCAAAATATGTGTTAAAAATGCTGAAAAATGTTACCATAAGATTTAAGGCAACACTTTGGTCAAATTTGAAGGTTTTGGGAATTTGCATGTGGCCTTAGAGGTTAAGCCAACACATTTTGTCAAACTATGGCAACATCAACATCATGTTGCCTTAGGCACTTATGCCAACATTTCGTGCAAAATAGCAACACTATTTCAGGTGTTGGCATAAAATCTATGGCAACACTGTCTACTCAACACCAACACCCTTGCGATGTTGTCATATAGCCTATCCCAACATCTTTGGCCCTCTACAGCAACACCAGTTCATTTAACAGTTCACATTTTTGCCAACATCCTTAACATGTTATAGTAACACTTTTCAGTTAACATTGTTCAAGTTTTACCAACATTTTTATAGGCTATGGCAACATCTTTAGTAATAATTTTTTAACAGCATGCTTCCTAATATGAAACATCCTAATATAAAACATAATCCATCATATGAAGCCAATTAACTAATGCAAACTCAACATATATAAATTAACTGTTACATAATTAACCAACGATTAGAAAAACAAAAGATTTTGTCAAACATCGTTAACAAGACAGAATTAAGCATCTAAGTTCATAATTTGCAGCTGCACCTAAGTTCATAATGTCCCAAAAGATTTCATAACTATTAGACAGAAGCATCAAGAAGCTGTATTGCCGGCTTCACTTGCATCACCGTCGTTAGGTGGCTTCACTTCACTTGAGCAAATGTTCCCTCGTAAATTGCAATTCAATGCCATGCCTATTATTTAAATGACAAAAGGTATATATTATTCAATACTGGTACAAAACCTCAAATCATATACTGATACACAAAGACATGAGCTACCTTTTCTTATAGTAGTTTTTGTAAGTTAAAGATTCTCCATCTTTTAAGTTCAACACTGAACTTCCATTCATGCCTTCTAATATGCCCAGTATGCAATATATATAACCATTGTGAGGTGTTCAGAAGTAAAACTTATAGATCCAGCATATTTGATGCGAACTGTTAAATTGCCCCTGTCGACTTCTAATTCAAATTATAAGTTATCTTCATCAAAATTAAGCTCACCACTAGCAAGAAGCATCAGATGATCAACTTTATATCATAGCTAAATCTACTATCCAACTCTAGAAGATAGCAGTAGTATGTTTAGTAGTATGTTTTTCCAGCTTCGTTTAGACCTTGACTAACAAGTTCTAATGGAATATAGATATCATGTTCATCGACGTAATCCAGATGAACTATATTTTTTTCATATTAGCCATGAATACAATGTCATATGGACACACAAAGGTAAACAATTTTAATCAAGTATAAAAATAAATATAACTACTAGGTGAACATAAATTAACTATTAAAGACAAACCCATCAGAAGGTAGGCGAGAGCAATAGAAGTAAATTAGAGACACACTGGAACTCATTGTTACAATAGCTCCTGTAGAGTCAATCTTGTAGAACTCTTCATTATAAATTTCAGTATAAACTTTTGCTTAATACTAGCTAGATAACAAGTCTAACATAAATAAGAGAAGAATATCCTCTATAACTTTAAATTATGTTACGATGCCCCTTCCATTCACTTTAGATGTCATACCCAGCAAACCATGTATGTTAATATAAGGATAAGATAGCATACAAACTATTGTTGCTTCCAGAACCCTTAATCCTAAATCCTTCTTTTTTGACAACCATTGTAGCTGATTCCCACATATCAAGATAACCCACCTGTTTTTTTTTGGTAAATTAATTTTATAAATAAGAAAAAAGGGATTAACCCTTGCTCTAAGCCAAGGCAAAGAGAGAACAATCTACAACCAATCTAAACCAGTTAAATTGGAGATATAATAAGCCTCCAGACTAAGGGGCCTAACAAATCAAATATATAACCACCTATACAAATCTAGATTAGCATAATTTAGAAACCATTCCGAGCCAAGAAGTCTGGCCTTAAGATCCCTCATAATACCCTGAATCAACATGTTTGGACCCAAGACGCCAGAATCATGTAACCTTGCATTTCTTTCCCTCCAAACATGGTATGTGAAAATCTGCGCCACATGAAAAGCCAATTGCCGATGAATGTGGTCAGAAATTATAACAACCCGAATTTTCAAAATAAATTTATTATTTTGCATTGACCGATAGATTTGACGAGAATATAATATTTAAATATTAGTTATAATATATATTCGTATGTGATACAATTATGTGATTAAATGTTACGTGTTTAAATGTTTATCTGTACGTTCTATTAATTGTTGTAGATACGGTTTTTCAAAATATTCGATTCAGTAATTATTTTAGTTCAAGGTTATTATTTTAATTAAATAAAACGATACGTGTATGTGTATTTTATTCATTTATTAAAATTTTTGGATTTTAAAGTATCGCATTTGGAAATTATTTTAAACGACACGAAAGTTACGTTACGGATATATTTTTATCGTTTAAATAAATTTTACGAAACAAAAATAGAAATTAAGGGTATTAGAAATGTATCGGTGTGTATATTATGTGTTCCGTGTTAATTGCTAATGTTCGGGGTTTTTCTCGTAAAACGAATCCATTAAAATATCTTTTACTCCGTACCCCGTAATTACTAATTATAGGGGCTTTACTTAAAAGACTTAGTTCTTTTACTAGTACTCTATGTTCTTATAATTATTTTCTCGTTTTTCGTGTCCGTTTCATTGTTGATATCTTTCTTTTGGATAAACATCTATTTTGGTTCGTCTATTTCTTAATTATTCGTATGTATTGGTACATCGTTCGTACCAATGTTTTATCCGTTGAGCCAAAAATATTTTTAAAATGCGAGATAAATACATTTTTGATTCGTATTTATCGTTTATTAGTCCAGAGTATAATAATTGTAATTATCCGTATATCTTTGATATTTATCTTTTTAAACGATTAGTTTTTTTTCGATTTTAACGATTCATCGATTCATTATCGAACCAAAAATAGTTTTCGATGTACTAATATTCGTTAAATATAAATAGCCTAAAATTATTTTTATTTATTTACAAAAATCATAAAAAAATCAGATTTTTACAAAAGTTAAATAGTAAAGTAGATTTTCTCTCTCTTGTTCTTCAAGATCAAACTCAATTTGGAGGTGATGCCGATCTCGGATTTTGGCGTGCAACCACTCAAATCGAAGCTCTTGACATCTAGTTTCATAATCTACAATCAGTTTTCATGTTGGGTAAATTTCTGATTTTATATTAATTTTCTTTTGAATCTGGAAAATTAGGGTTCATCTTAGATTTTGGGGTTTTTATTTTATGAGCTTTTCCAGTGAAACTGATGAAGATTATAGCTTTATTTTGATGCTATGAGTCTAATTATGTGATCAATTTCATCATTATAATGCCCGATTTTCAAATTCGAAATTAGGGTTCTTGAGCAAATTAGGGCTTTTTAATTGGTGAATTGTTTGCTTGTTTTGATGATTCCTATAGCTTTGTATGATGATTTGGAGTTAATTCACGTGTTTAAACTGAATGTTGGTGTTCGAAATTGTATGGGTCGAATTATTTAGTTTTCTTGAAATTTCAAATCATTCTTTCAAAGCTTGTGTTGATTGTTTGTATGTAAGGTGTTAGGGGTTAGATTGTACAAGTTATGGGCTTTGATTTGTGATGTTAAACGCACGATTTGGTGTAGAAACGAGGGAGAACGATTCCGGCCGAATTTGGGTTCAAGCCCGCCGGATTTCGGCCGCGTTTTTGTTGTTTTCGTTGGCACGGTTGAGTTTGTCGTGAAATTTTAGTCAAGATCCATATATTATACGCTTGATTTGGTTTAGTTATGTGAAAGTTATGGTCGCCGGAACTTTTGGAGATTACCGGAAAATTTCCGGATTCCGGCAAACCTCCATTAAAGCTGTCATGAAGCATTCATCGTGTTCTTCGTGAGGGAGATGATGAACAGTAGCGTTTGATCTTCTTTCCCAGGTGGGGAAGAAGATGAATAGTGTTTTTGAATAAAAATTTTATTTTTTTATTTAAAATTTCTAAAAATCAGAAAAATTATTTTATATAATTATATAATTATTATTTGAGTTATTTAAATAGTTAAATAATTAATATTTATTATTTATTTAATTCGAAAAAAACAATAATTTAATTTCGAAAATTGATTTTTAAATATTGATTTTTACTTTAAAATTAATTTAAAAATAGGATTTAATTTCCGAAAAATTATTTTTAAATTCTGAAATATTTATTTAATATTCTGTAATTTATTTTACAGATTTATTTCGGAAATCTTAATTATCTATTATTTTCCAAAAATTAATTTAATTTTGGACAATGATTTAAAAATGATTTAAAAATAGGAAAATATTCCTAAAAATATATTTTAATCATTTAAAAATTTCTAATTAATTCCAAAAATTATTTTGGACTTCCTTTTAATTGTAAGAGATAGTTAATCTTTTTTAAATGATTGTGTGAGTCTTAATTGTACGATTAACTAGCGTAACGAGTTCGATTAAATCCAATTAAATTAGATTTAATTTTCACGAGTCATCTTAATGACTCGAGACGTATTATAAAGATGTCAAAATATATTTTATTTAATTTGAGATGTTTTACGAAACGTCGAGCTGATTATTATTTTACGAGTCGAGTCAAGTATTAATATTCGAGTTTGACCGTTGTATTTGATAAATGTTTATATGTTATAATTTGATTTAATTGAGTCGTTTATTAAATATTATTACATTTTACATGTCAGTTACGTGATTAAGTTACGTGTGTCGATTAAATGTTTCTTATATGCTACATGTCATCGTGATTACGTATTTAATCGAGTATGCTTATGTGATTAACCGTATGTGTTATGTGATTTAATTTAAACATGATTGGAGTATGCGTACAGACGTTGGTAGACCATAGATTTATTCTGAAGACTGAAGTGTCGTCTTGTATTTAATGGTAGAATTGACGTGCGGGCTCGATCGAGGTAGTTCGGACTCGTGGCAATCGTAGGAGCAAATAAGATCGATCGGGAAGAAGATCGTTGTGTTATTTCGGATCTACGTCATAGCTAGCGACTAAGGATCAAATAGACATAAAGTGTGGGGTAGCTAGCAGTCAGAATATTAGTCAGCTTCTAGCAGAGTTTAAGCTCCGAATAAGGCAAGTTACCTAACCGTACTCTTTTATTCAGAGTATGTTTAATTTTCCTTAAATTTTATGCCGAATGTTTTATTTAAAAACTCGTAATCATCGAGAACCCGTTTAAATTAATCAAATCAGTTCTTATCACTTCCAACTTATGATCGAGCATGTGTGTATCATGTTTTAAAAGTTTATGATTGTTTTTAATAAAAGATCTTTACATCTTCAAATTTAACTCTGTTATATAAATATTCAGTGAGAAACTGTTATTTAAGAATTTCACTGATTTGGTAGTTTTACTGCCCAATTGTTTTAAAATGTTATTCCTACAATATAAGTTAGGAATAAAACTTTAGAGATGCTTATCCCTTGATCTCTAGACAAAAATGTTTTGTTTTGATATGTGAATATGTTTAGCGTAAGAAGCCGGTTGCAGGTCCAGCTTTAAAAGAGACTAGTGACGGTCTTCTTTAGGCCAATAGCAATAAGTGCCATCAGGATCCATATTTTTATAGCCTGTACATCATGTGTGCATGGTTTTTGGGTTAAGCGGGACTGATCATCAGCTTAACTCTTGCAACTGTTGATATTCCACATATCACTTAAGGGAAAAAAAAATTCATATTTGACTGGAAATAATGTTGTTAGATAAAAGATACTTTTATTAAACTGTAGTCTGTTTGAAATTTCCTTTCATACAATCTTTACTCGTGTTACAAAATTTCGACCCTGGTTCTATAAATTGTATCGGTTCTTTTTCAAAAGAGATACTTCATTGAACTGTTGCTTGTTTTCAAATATACTCTTGTGTTATACAAAGAAATGTTTTCTTATTTACTTCTATTTCTTTCACAAAAGTTTTGAAAGATATCAATTCGCTATTGGATTTGAAAATTCCCTTTTTAACTTATGTTGAAAAGTATTTTAGTATATTCTATTATATACTTGCTGAGCATTTCTTTCGCTCATTCTTGCTTTTGTTTTAAATCTTGTTTTTCAGAGATAGATAGTTGATGCGGTTGACTTAGTTTAGCTCGAAGCAGGGCAAATCTTGGATCGAGTTGATGTTTGGCTCAGAGCGATTCTGTCTTTTGAGTTTGTCTACTAGATGTTTAGTTAGACTGGTATGGTATTCATATTCTTGTGTTGTATTATTTGTTGTATTAGAATATTGTGGCCGTTGTATACCTTATGTCAAGGTGATACCAACAGCATAAGATTGTATAAAAGAATTGTTGTGTTTAGAGATTTGATTTGTAATAAAAGAAGTTATTATTATGAGTGTTTTTGGATTTCTTGTTTCCAAGTCTATAACCTGAAAAGATCTTGTTAGGTTGGGGGTCGGATGTCATGTTTTAGATTAAATATTAACAGGTGATTGTTTGATTATTAAGGTTTTCCGCAGTAGCGACCCATATCCCTGACCCCGGATTTGGGGGCGTTACAAGTTGGTATCAGAGCTGAGGTTATAGAAACTAGAAACAAGAGAGAGTGTAGGATTATATATAGTTATGTGAGAGTGTCTAAACTCACATAGAGTTTGTGTTGGACTACTGGATGTAGTACCAATAAGTGAGTAAGAATGGGGTGTTTGAATTAAAAATTTGCTGAGTTAGATCTGGCTACTTATGGTTTTAGATGATTCATGGATATAGTTTTGTACTTTCCGACCTATAGATAACTTTAGCAGGACATTAAAGGATGGATAGTTAGTATTTGGTAATATGAGAGTGATATATTGAGACTGTCATTGTATTGCGGGATCTTTGGATGAGTATGATAGGGTACGAGTTGAAGTTACTTGTTTGTAAAACTTTTTGAGTTAGGAAAGTGATGTAATATAGTAAATGGATTGATTGGTGGATTCTAATATTTGGATTGACTATAGTGATAAAATGGTGATGTTAAGATTATTCGGTAAGGATGAGATTATATTTCAAAGGAAAAAGGACTGAGAATTTCAGGAAATGACTTGAATGGAAAGGCTGTGATGCCAAAGATGATAAGCTTATTTAGCAGATGTGATTGGTACGTGAATATAAACATTAGTATAGATAAGGTTATAAAAATGATTGGATCCGAGGATGTAGCTCCTAACGACCTTCTAAGTACCACTTATTAGAGATATAGAATTTATCGTTGATTTATTATTAAGAGCAGCACCGTAGCAAAGTCTTCTATAGATTGGAACACTCTCATGAGATGATTGTGCCGAGTTGGATAGATATGCTTGTGATTGTAAATAGTTGCAGTGGAGTCCTTGGAGACCATTGTGAGTTGTCGTCGACATAGGGAATCGTGTATCTTAAGACGTTGTGGAGAGAGTTTAAAATTGATCGATCGTTTGTTAGAAGAACCAGCAGAGGATGCATCAGTGGAGATCGGGGCAATCATTCTTTTCATCTATGATTTATTTGACTCTCCTTCAATGGAAGTTTTGTTTGAAGATATAGTCCGTCTTCTAAGTATAGATCTTTTAAATATTTGAGCTCACCCGAATGTGGGGTTTCGATTGTGTCAGAGGCTATCATAATACCTATTTTTCAGGATTTTTGAGGCCCTGCCAAATTTATTCAAATCAAACTTCCGCCTTTATTTTTCTAGTGGTGGATAAAATTTTATTCGTGGTACAGCACTACCTTCTCGTTATGTGCTAGTATCCTCTCCAGTTAAATTTTTCTTTCGGGATTAACACCCTAGGAATTTGCCTAGTTTTATCCAAGGTATGCGTTTGAAAGTTTCTCGTTGTAAGATGATATTTATTTGCTTAATCAGAAATTTCATTTCAAAACTCCTTACTCTAACTGAGACAAACAACCCTATTATATAGGGGACACAAGAACTATTTGTCTGTGTGATAGAAATTGGATGGGACGCCATCACTTGTGTGTTGTGTAGTACAAGAAGGCTAATTACCTTTAGTAATGTCTTAACTAAGACACGCAACGTTGAGTTTCCTAGATCATATTGATCTCTCAGTTATTCCTTTGTAATCTTCAATGGTTACGTAAAATTCTTAAAATTTTTCGATCACATTATGTGACATTAAAATTGTTAAGGAATTTCTTCTATTCAAGGGTTCCATCATTTCAGTTATTTTTCAACATTCTTTTGTGACTTAAGATTGGTGTACAAATTGTTTTAGTCGCGAAGTTGCAGTGATTACCGTAGACCGTTGGAACTTTAGTTAGAGGGAAGCGGTGCGTCCTAGAACCTCGTTCTTTCTTCTGTTGATTCCGAGGACGGAATCCTGTTAAGGGGGGAATATTATAACAACCCGAATTTTCAAAATAAATTTATTATTTTGCATTGACCGATAGATTTGACGAGAATATAATATTTAAATATTAGTTATAATATATATTCGTATGTGATACAATTATGTGATTAAATGTTACGTGTTTAAATGTTTATCTGTACGTTCTATTAATTGTTGTAGATACGGTTTTTCAAAATATTCGATTCAGTAATTATTTTAGTTCAAGGTTATTATTTTAATTAAATAAACGATACGTGTATGTGTATTTTATTCATTTATTAAAATTTTTGGATTTTAAAGTATCGCATTTTGAAATTATTTTAAACGACACGAAAGTTACGTTACGGATATATTTTTATCGTTTAAATAAATTTTACGAAACAAAAATAGAAATTAAGGGTATTAGAAATGTATCGGTGTGTATATTATGTGTTCCGTGTTAATTGCTAATGTTCGGGGTTTTTCTCGTAAAACGAATCCATTAAAATATCTTTTACTCCGTACCCCGTAATTACTAATTATAGGGGCTTTACTTAAAAGACTTAGTTCTTTTACTAGTACTCTATGTTCTTATAATTATTTTCTCGTTTTTCGTGTCCGTTTCATTGTTGATATCTTTCTTTGGGATAAACATCTATTTTGGTTCGTCTATTTCTTAATTATTCGTATGTATTGGTACATCGTTCGTACCAATGTTTTATCCGTTGAGCCAAAAATATTTTTAAAATGCGAGATAAATACATTTTTGATTCGTATTTATCATTTATTAGTCCAGAGTATAATAATTGTAATTATCCGTATATCTTTGATATTTATCTTTTTAAACGATTAGTTTTTTTTCGATTTTAACGATTCATCGATTCATTATCGAACCAAAAATAGTTTTCGATGTACTAATATTCGTTAAATATAAATAGCCTAAAATTATTTTTATTTATTTACAAAAATCATAAAAAAATCAGATTTTTACAAAAGTTAAATAGTAAAGTAGATTTTCTCTCTCTTGTTCTTCAAGATCAAACTCAATTTGGAGGTGATGCCGATCTCGGATTTTGGCGTGCAACCACTCAAATCGAAGCTCTTGACATCTAGTTTCATAATCTACAATCAGTTTTCATGTTGGGTAAATTTCTGATTTTATATTAATTTTCTTTTGAATCTGGAAAATTAGGGTTCATCTTAGATTTTGGGGTTTTTATTTTATGAGCTTTTCCAGTGAAACTGATGAAGATTATAGCTTTATTTTGATGCTATGAGTCTAATTATGTGATCAATTTCATCATTATAATGCCCGATTTTCAAATTCGAAATTAGGGTTCTTGAGCAAATTAGGGCTTTTTAATTGGTGAATTGTTTGCTTGTTTTGATGATTCCTATAGCTTTGTATGATGATTTGGAGTTAATTCACGTGTTTAAACTGAATGTTGGTGTTCGAAATTGTATGGGTCGAATTATTTAGTTTTCTTGAAATTTCAAATCATTCTTTCAAAGCTTGTGTTGATTGTTTGTATGTAAGGTGTTAGGGGATAGATTGTACAAGTTATGGGCTTTGATTTGTGATGTTAAACGCACGATTTGGTGTAGAAACGAGGGAGAACGATTCCGGCCGAATTTGGGTTCAAGCCCGCCGGATTTCGGCCGCGTTTTTGTTGTTTTCGTTGGCACGGTTGAGTTTGTCGTGAAATTTTAGTCAAGATCCATATATTATACGCTTGATTTGGTTTAGTTATGTGAAAGTTATGGTCGCCGGAACTTTTGGAGATTACCGGAAAATTTCCGGATTCCGGCAAACCTCCATTAAAGCTGTCATGAAGCATTCATCGTGTTCTTCGTGAGGGAGATGATGAACAGTAGCGTTTGATCTTCTTTCCCAGGTGGGGAAGAAGATGAATAGTGTTTTTGAATAAAAATTTTATTTTTTTATTTAAAATTTCTAAAAATCAGAAAAATTATTTTATATAATTATATAATTATTATTTGAGTTATTTAAATATTTAAATAATTAATATTTATTATTTATTTAATTCGAAAAAAACAATAATTTAATTTCGAAAATTGATTTTTAAATATTTATTTTTACTTTAAAATTAATTTAAAAATAGGATTTAATTTCCGAAAAATTATTTTTAAATTCTGAAATATTTATTTAATATTCTGTAATTTATTTTACAGATTTATTTCGGAAATCTTAATTATCTATTATTTTCCAAAAATTAATTTAATTTTGGAAAATGATTTAAAAATGATTTAAAAATAGGAAAATATTCCTAAAAATATATTTTAATCATTTAAAAATTTCTAATTAATTCCAAAAATTATTTTGGACTTCCTTTTAATTGTAAGAGATAGTTAATCTTTTTTAAATGATTGTGTGAGTCTTAATTGTACGATTAACTAGCGTAACGAGTTCGATTAAATCCAATTAAATTAGATTTAATTTTCACGAGTCATCTTAATGACTCGAGACGTATTATAAAGATGTCAAAATATATTTTATTTAATTTGAGATGTTTTACGAAACGTCGAGCTGATTATTATTTTACGAGTCGAGTCAAGTATTAATAATCGAGTTTGACCGTTGTATTTGATAAATGTTTATATGTTATAATTTGATTTAATTGAGTCGTTTATTAAATATTATTACATTTTACATGTCAGTTACGTGATTAAGTTACGTGTGTCGATTAAATGTTTCTTATATGTTACATGTCATCGTGATTACGTATTTAATCGAGTATGCTTATGTGATTAACCGTATGTGTTATGTGATTTAATTTAAACATGATTGGAGTATGCGTACAAACGTTGGTAGACCATAGATTTATTCTGAAGACTGAAGTGTCGTCTTGTATTTAATGGTAGAATTGACGTGCGGGCTCGATCGAGGTAGTTCGGACTCGTGGCAATCGTAGGAGCAAATAAGATCGATCGGGAAGAAGATCGTTGTGTTATTTCGGATCTACGTCATAGCTAGCGACTAAGGATCAAATAGACATAAAGTGTGGGGTAGCTAGCAGTCAGAATATTAGTCAGCTTCTAGCAGAGTTTAAGCTCCGAATAAGGCAAGTTACCTAACCGTACTCTTTTATTCAGAGTATGTTTAATTTTCCTTAAATTTTATGCCGAATGTTTTATTTAAAAACTCGTAATCATCGAGAACCCGTTTAAATTAATCAAATCAGTTCTTATCACTTCCAACTTATGATCGAGCATGTGTGTATCATGTTTTAAAAGTTTATGATTGTTTTTAATAAAAGATCTTTACATCTTCAAATTTAACTCTGTTATATAAATATTCAGTGAGAAACTGTTATTTAAGAATTTCACTGATTTGGTAGTTTTACTGCCCAATTGTTTTAAAATGTTATTCCTACAATATAAGTTAGGAATAAAACTTTAGAGATGCTTATCCCTTGATCTCTAGACAAAAATGTTTTGTTTTGATATGTGAATATGTTTAGCGTAAGAAGCCGGTTGCAGGTCCAGCTTTAAAAGAGACTAGTGACGGTCTTCTTTAGGCCAATAGCAATAAGTGCCATCAGGATCCATATTTTTATAGCCTGTACATCATGTGTGCATGGTTTTTGGGTTAAGCGGGACTGATCATCAGCTTAACTCTTGCAACTGTTGATATTCCACATATCACTTAAGGGAAAAAAAAAATTCATATTTGACTGGAAATAATGTTGTTAGATAAAAGATACTTTTATTAAACTGTAGTCTGTTTGAAATTTCCTTTCATACAATCTTTACTCGTGTTACAAAATTTCGACCCTGGTTCTATAAATTGTATCGGTTCTTTTTCAAAAGAGATACTTCATTGAACTGTTGCTTGTTTTCAAATATACTCTTGTGTTATACAAAGAAATGTTTTCTTATTTACTTCTATTTCTTTCACAAAAGTTTTGAAAGATATCAATTCGCTATTGGATTTGAAAATTCCCTTTTTAACTTATGTTGAAAAGTATTTTAGTATATTCTATTATATACTTGCTGAGCATTTCTTTCGCTCATTCTTGCTTTTGTTTTAAATCTTGTTTTTCAGAGATAGATAGTTGATGCGGTTGACTTAGTTTAGCTCGAAGCAGGGCAAATCTTGGATCGAGTTGATGTTTGGCTCAGAGCGATTCTGTCTTTTGAGTTTGTCTACTAGATGTTTAGTTAGACTGGTATGGTATTCATATTCTTGTGTTGTATTATTTGTTGTATTAGAATATTGTGGCCGTTGTATACCTTATGTCAAGGTGATACCAACAGCATAAGATTGTATAAAAGAATTGTTGTGTTTAGAGATTTGATTTGTAATAAAAGAAGTTATTATTATGAGTGTTTTTGGATTTCTTGTTTCCAAGTCTATAACCTGAAAAGATCTTGTTAGGTTGGGGGTCGGATGTCATGTTTTAGATTAAATATTAGCAGGTGATTGTTTGATTATTAAGGTTTTCCGCAGTAGCGACCCATATCCCTGACCCCGGATTTGGGGGCGTTACAGAAATCCCTCCCAAAGAAAGCAAAACTTCAGGCTACGTTACACCAACAAAATCGAGCTTAAGGAGGCCATCCAATTTGGATAGAATAAAGCTAGTGTAAGGGCACTCTACGAAGAGGTGTGAATCAGTTTCGGTGCCCCCTATACACAGAAGACAAGACTGAGAGACATCAAGACCAAAAGAAGATAGTCTATGCATAGTTGGGAGACGACCGTGGCATAGAATCCACTCATGATGAGCGTACCGAAGCACTCTAAGCCTATGCCAAATACACTTACTCCAAGCAACTGCAGGAGAAGAATCTCTAATGGAGTCCCAAATATTCCAGGTCTTTAATTTACGTATAGGTAAACCTCTCCAAAGAATAGTGTCCGAAGCATTAAGGTCAAAAAGAGGGTAAGTAAATTTCTGTATCCAGTGAGCCAGGCCTGGGTTTAGGTGATGAATTCTGTCCGACGGCTGAGGAAGCACCCAAGTTCCCGAATGAATTAGAGAATGCACAAATGCGTCAGGAGCTGCATTTGCTTGAGAAATATTTGGATCATGTTTGTTTGTTGCTAAGCACTTAGAAGCCCACCAAGGATCAAACCAAAGTAAGGTGTCCATGCCATTCCCAAGTTTGAAAGAGATGAATTGAAGCGCCGTAGAGCGTAACTTGAGAACATTACGCATAATCCAAGAGCAGTCATTTGGCATCTGCATATTCCAGAAATTATTCCTTTTGAGCAGAGTAGTATTGACCCAAGTAGGCCACAAGGACTTACTCTTATAAACAATTCTGCATAAATGATGAAGCATCTGTGCTTGATTCCATTGCTTAGATTGTTTGAGACCCAAGCCACCTTCATTAACGGGCAAGCAAATTGTTTCCCAACTAACCTTGGCTCCTCCTTTTGAAATAGCGTTACCCTTCCATAAGAAACGAGTGAAAATTGTCTGAAGGCTGCCATGAATTGAAGTTGGCAGAACGAAGTGTGCAGTCCAAAAAGATTGTACAGCCGTGAGAACAGACCTTATGAGTTGAACACGGCCAGCCAGTGAAAGCAACATAGTAGTCCAGCAAGAAATCCTTAAAGTAATTCTATCTAGAAGGGGAAGGCAGTCATTGTGACTCAAACGCGATGAAATTAAAGGAACCCCTAAAAAACGCACAGGAAGACTTCCATGTGGTATACCGTACGAGGAATCAAACCAGCTAATCAAGTCAGGATCACAGTTTCCAAAAAATACTGTGCTCTTCGCAATGCTTGGATTCAATCCACTTGTATAGGAAAACCGAGAAATGCAATTCATGAGGTGAGTAACAGATTCTTTATCACCGTTGGAAAACAGAAGCACATCATCAGCATAAAGAAGGTGCGTAAGTTACAAGTCTTTACACTTCCAGTGGTATTTAAAAGTAGGAGATGACTTGGCAAGCATCGATGACAAAACTGTCATAGCAATGGAGAAGATGTATGGAGAAATAGGATCACCATGCCGAATTCACTTTTTTCCTTCAAAAAACCCATACAATGATCCATTCACCTTAACAAAAAATGTAGTGGTAGAGATGCATAACCGAATCCAATCTATGAATTTAGTTGGAAAATTCAACTTACGCAAAACGCCTAAAATGAAGTTCCAATTCAACGAATCGAATGCCTTGTGAAGATCAAGCTTCAAAGCATATTTTTTAGCTCCACTGTCTCTATGATAACCACGAAAAATCTCTTGTGCCATCAAAATATTATCAGCAATATTTCGACCCGGAATGAAAGCTGATTGAGCTTTGTCAATGATACTGGGCATGACGACTTTGAGGCGAGATGCAAGTATTTTAGCGATACATTTGTAAGGGATAGAGCAAAGGGAAATGGGCCTGTAGTCAAGCATAGTTGTAGGGGTGGATACCTTCGGAATTAGAGCAATACTAGTTGCATTTATCGGCTTGTATAAGGAGACATCTACAAAGAAGCTCCTGACCGCGTCACAAAAGTTGGGACCAACTGTGTTCCAAGCTGCCAAGTAAAATTCCACAGTAAAACCGTCTGGACCTGGAGCTTTATTCCTTTTCATAGCCTTTAAAGTTGCTAAAATTAACTCATTAGTGACAGGTGCTTCAAGAGAAATAGCCTGAGCAGGGGTAATCGAAGCGTAGTCTAGGGTAGCAAAATCACAGGAGGGCAGATTTTCAGAGGTACCAAGGGTGTTAGTAAAGTAGTGAACCGCAACTTTTGAAACATTATCATGACCTGTAACCATATCCCCAAACTTGTTCTCAATAGCAATCATCTTATTAACATTCCAATTAGCCTTGATTTTATTGAAGAAAAATCTGTTGTTACCGTCCCCAGTAGTAAGCTAGTTTACCCGGGATTTTTGCAGTAAAAACCGCTCCTCCTCAAGAAGAGCTTTTTCTAGGGTACCACATGCCTGAGACTCGAGCAATAAAAGATCTTGATTTGCAGAGTCAGAGATTAATTGATCCTGCAAATCCGACAAAGCAGCACGAGCCAAAACGACATTGCTGTGAACATCACCATGCTTCTTGTTTAGGGAAGATAGGTATTTTTTAACTTGTTTAAGCCTATGAAATAAGATTGCCATTGGATCTCCGTACCAACTACTCTCCCATGCTTTGGTAACTGCCTCCTGGAAACCATCAATTTCGAGAATGAAATTGAAAAACTGGAAAGGTTTGGAGATTCTCTCCAGTTGCATTGGAATTGAACAAATTAGAGGACAGTGATCCATAATACCTCTGTTTTTCACCATGACTGAACCTTCACTAAAAACATTAAACCATTCCTTGTTTCCAAGCATTCGATCCAATCGTTTTTGAATAAGAGCACACCTTTTGTTAGTCCAAGTGAACAAAGGACCTACAGTTTTTATATGACCAAGTGCTGAATTAGAGATACAGTCGAGGAAGGATTGCATTCCAGGCGTCCAATGCTCACGCCCCCCTTTTACCTCATTCAGTGAAAGGATGCAATTAAAATCACCATTTACACACCACGGCCCAGAAATAGAGTGACTAAGGCGATCAATATCAGCCCACAGAGGTTCTCTTTCGTGAGGTTTATTCAAAGCATAAACGAACGTTACATTGAAAAAAATTTGTTTCTCCAGAAAGTTAACAGAACAAGTAACTTGTTGGGCAGACTTAGACATTGCTTGTACTGACCACACTGATGGGTCCCAACCAACCCAAACACGACCATACTCATGCTCATCATAATTAAAAATCCAATTCCATTTCTTGTTAATTCGAGTGGAGATAGCAAGCGAATTCTGAATTCTAACTTTAGTTTCAACTAAACACATAAAAGTAATTTTATTAGTGGAAATAAAATGAACTACCTCATCCTGGTGAGTACCCTTATTAAGACCTCTAACATTCCAAACTGCAAAATTCATTCTAAACGATGAAGTGTTGTTGGCGTACCAGCCAACCTGTTACTTCTCTTTGTTAGGACGTGAGTAAAACCATCCTCATCAACGTGTTTTTTCCTGGTATTAACCTTAGATGACTGGCTAATAACCAAAGCTTTGGTTGGAGATTGGCCTCGTTTCTTTTGTCCAGGAGACTTGTAACTTGGGTCAGTAAAATCGACAACAAGATTTCTGAGTAGGCCAGGGCCATTGTCAGTAGCGATAGGCAACAAATCATCGGCCTGGCTTTCCGTATACATATGATTTGAATTCCCTGGAATTCTATCAAATTCCTCCAAACTGTCTTCACCTTTATTCCCCTCATTTCCATCTAGCGTACCATTCTCTTTATCCAGCTCCTTCAATATGGCATCTTCATCCATTACTACATCGCAACCGTAGAATTTGCCAATGTTATACGGAACCATCTCCATGTTATTAAGATAATCATGCTTAGTAGGTGAAACATGAGAACTAGTCCCAGCAGCCCCATCCCTACGTTGATCCCTTCTAGGTTTCTTATTTACTCTTTCCGGATTATTATTACACCTGGCCAAGGAGTGACCAAAAGCTTGACAAAGACTACAAGAGTATGGTAACTCACCATATTGAATTTCAATTTTCACTTCTTCATTTGAGTGTGGAATTGGAACTCTTACAAAGTCAGGTCGCGGAGCTGAGTATGCAAGTTCAACTTGGATTCCCGCATACTTCAGGGGTTCAAACCGTGCCGTTGCTGCATCAAATTTCAAGGGCGTTCCCACTGTTCTAGCAATCGAGGTCAAAGCTTCTTTAAACCATAAGATATCTGGAACATCAACCAAACGTATCCAACATGGCACTTTATCAACAACATTGCGTTTGAAATTTTTTCCATCTGTCCAAGGCAGCAAATACAAAGTTTTTCCCCCCATTTGAATTGTATTCAAGATTAAAGCCTTATTTTTTTCCTCTAGGGTGGCAAACCTAAAAGTGTAATAACCTTTATTGTTGTAATACACCCCTTTTAAGCCACGATTTCGCCAAAATCTCATAGCTTGTTCCCGAATGTATTTGAAGGCGAAAGAGCCTCCAATGAAATACCATATAATGCTCGTTTCCCATTGCTTTTGCGCTTTAACAAAGAAGGCATCCGAGAATTTAACAGTTGCAGTACCATCTTCAATATAACTAATATCTGCTTTTCCATCCATAGGTTCCTCAGTTGCCACATTTCTTGTAACAATATTGCTCCAAGTGACAGTTTTTCTTGGATGCTTTATTTCCTCATTACCAATCTCACCCTCTTCCAAGTGAGTGACCAACAAAGCTCCCTGTTTTACCTGGATATCTTCTTGAAGAGCAGTTTGAGGGGGATGATTTTTCACCGTTGAATTAACCTCATGAGAGCGAGAGGAAGATGGTTCGCGGCTAGATTTAGACGAAACTGCCACTGTAGGACCACTATTAAGTAACTCAGTTCCATCATTGAGAATCAAATGGATCTGTTCTCGCATTCGTTGTTGTGCTTGAGGAGAAAGAGGCTCACCCATGACATTTTCAGCCTCAAGATGAAGGTGAGGATGGAAATTAAGCGCAGGTAGCAAAGGGACAGCATAATTGTGGCCGATGAAGTTAAAAAATTCATCTGAGTTCATGGAGCCAGAGTGCTCAGAATTCATAGAGCCCATAAGGAACAGATCAAGTTTGAAATAGCTAGGATCTGATAGAAGAGAGAGAGGCCAACAAGAAGAGAAGGTGCGCGAAGAGAGTGCAGCGAGCGAAGGTAGAGAAAAAAGCAGTCAACGGTGGCCGGAAGGGAGCCAAGAAAAGATTTTAAGAGAGAGCATTGTCTCCTTATCCTATATAACAACCCTATAACCCACCTGTTAATCAAATAAAAATAAAAATATAATTATATCTTATAATAAAGTTCCTTCAAAAAATGAATATGACGAACAGGCTTTAACAAAGATTATCAGAGATGATATTTGTCTTATTTGTCTTAGTGTATGTAGAGATACACAGAAAATATGAGAAAAAGAGAGTATATTTCAGTTACCCGTAAAATAATAAGATAATAGAATAAATAGATCAAGTCAATTAATTACCATTTGGAAGCAACATTTACAACTAGAAGAACTTTCCCGTTGTAATTGCTAAGAGGTACATCATTTCCTCAAATATCCTGCAACCCCTTTCAGTTTGTTCAGATGAAACAGAGCAAAAAAAACAGGGAATTTCCAGAAAACTGGTTAACAATACTAAATTTGTTACTACAACACAAAGGCACACAAACTAATCAAGTAATAACATGAAAAAACAAATCAAGAAAGTTCTTGATCCAGAGAAATCCAAAAAGGGAGCAAAACAGTTTTTTCTTAATGATTAAACACACCCCCAAAATTAACAAAATAAAAACCCCAAAAAATTACATGTACAAAACAATGTTAGAGGGCTTTGAATCCTTCTGTAGCTCTGCCCACTAACAGTTCCTAAATTCTATGTTTAACATACACAGATCCACGTACTTCATATTCCAACATGCCCTTTATATAAAAACTTGACTTTTAACATAGACCATATAGGCCCAATCGAGATTTGTGTACACCAGTCCTTTTACTAGCAATCTCAGTTATCGACATTTAAAAGTCTAACAAAAACAATCATGTCAATAACTAAACGAGAGTACCTAAAAACCTCAACTAGGCAAGCAAAGCCTGCAATGAAACATATAAGTTATGTTTATCTAGAGCAGCCAAGGTATTTCACACAACAAAAACATATAAATAACTTATACAATGGTAAGGCAGTTAGCAGAAAGGAAACACAAAGGGTTAACAGGGATCAATCCATCATATGGCATCTCAGAACTCCTTTGCCTTTCTAAAAATACTCCACGCCATACTTACGCTTATATTTTGTTTGCAAATCTACTGTTTCTGCACAGAATCTCTCCATTGATTTTAATTCCGCTAAAGCATTAAACAATTTACGAACCATATCAGGATAAATGTAAGCTTTTATTGGCGGTAATTTACCATATAAAATTTCTCCTGCTCTAGCATTTGCTTGATCAATTTCGGAAACAACTTCCACCGTATCGCCATCTCGCATTATCTGTTCCCTTGTGGGAGTAGCTTTGAGTTCTTCCATGAGAAAGATGCGAAAATTCAGAACATAGGGGATATCTTCACGTGTTACAAAAGAAAATGCTGTGCCCGGACCAGCCACTGCGGTTGTCCTTAAACGAGAAAGGAAATGCTTAGGGCTACAAGGGATGTCCCAATTGATAATGTTATCAACAGATGGGGTTATCATCATATCATACCCTATATCCGTAGTGATCAGCAGCATACTTTTTCCTGTTTTGAATCTTGATACCTGAAGTATGCGCTCAATACTAGACCTGGCAAATCGGGTAAACGGATCGGTTTCGGATCGGATCTGCTTCGGATCGGATCCACTTTCGGTCAAGGTATTATTTAGAGCCTGTTCGGTTCGGATCGGATTTGATTCGGTTCGGATCCACTTTCGGTTAAGGTACTATTTAGAGCCTGTTCGGTTCGGATCGGATCTGATTCGGTTCGGGTAAAATTCAGATTAAAATCGGATAAATTTTGGATTAGGATCGGATCAAATTGGGTTCGGTTCTCTTTCGGATTTTTACTGTTCGGATTAGATTTTGTTTGGATGTAGGAACATTCGGTTCAGATCGGATTGTCGAGATATATCTAATTTTTTGATGTACCCAAATTTTCCAAAAACCAAAAAATTATCTTGGCTTGAGATCTTAGCAATGAACAACTAAATTGACTAGTACTAGCAACTATTGCTTTGTTACGGCTTTTTGTTTAGTTTTAAAAAAAAATATTTCTCGACGATCCAACTGTTGGATGTCAAAATATATCTAATTTAGTGATATTCGTAAATTTTAAAAAATAAATAAATTAATTTGGTTGAAAATCTTAGTAGTCAACTACCGAATTGACTAGTACTCGTAACTAGTGTTTTGTCACGGATTGTTATTATATTT
This sequence comes from Saposhnikovia divaricata, assembly GCA_036435485.1. Taxonomy (NCBI): domain Eukaryota; kingdom Viridiplantae; phylum Streptophyta; class Magnoliopsida; order Apiales; family Apiaceae; genus Saposhnikovia; species Saposhnikovia divaricata. The sequence continues at coordinate 18,853,424 of CM071599.1, read as the reverse complement.
TTAAAAAATTATTTCTCAACGATCCAACCGTACGGATCTCAAGATATATATAATCTAGTAATATTCCCAAATTTTCGAAAAATAAAAAATTAATTTTGTTCGAGATCTTAGTAGTCAACTACCGAATTGACTAGTACTCGTAACTAGTGTTTTGTCACGGATTGTTATTCTATTTTTAAGAATTATTTCTCAATGATCCAACCGTACGGATCTCAAGATATATCAAATCTAGTGATATTCCCAATTTTCAACAAATAAAAAATTAATTTGGTTGGAGATCTTAGTAGTCAACTACCGAATTGACTTGTACTCGTAACTAGTGCTTTGTCACGGATTCTTGATTCTATGTTTTAAAAAATATATCTCGACGATCCAACCGTACGGATCTCAAGATATATCTAATTTAGTGATATACCATAATTTTCAAAAAAATAAAAAATTAATTTGGTTGGATATCTTAATTATCAACTACCGAATTGACTAGTACTCGTAACTAGTGCTTTGTCACGGATTGTTGATTCTATTTTTTAAAAATTATTTCTCGATGATCCAACCGTACGGATCTCAAGATATATCTAATCTAGTGATATTCCCAAATTTTTAAAAACTAAAAAATTAATTTGCTTTGAGATTTTAGTAGTCATCTATTGAATTGACTAGTACTCGTAACTAGTGCTTTGTCACAGATTGTTGTTTCTATTTTTCAAAAATAATTTCTCGACGATCCAACCGTACGGATCTCAAGATATATCTAATCTAGTGATATTACCAAATTTGAAAAAAATAAAAAAATAATTTGGTTGGAGATCTTATTAGTCAACTACCGAATTGACTAGTACTCGTAACTAGTGCTTTGTCACGAATTGTTGATTCTATTTTTTAAAAATTATTTATCGAAGATCCAACCGTACGGAACTCAAGATATATCTAATCTAGTGATATTCCCAAATTTTCAAAAAATAAAAATTAATTTGGTTGGAGACCTTAGTAGTCAACTACCAAATTGACTAGTACTCGTAACTAGTTCTTTGTCACGGATTGTTGATTCTATTTAAAAAAATATATATCTCGACGATCCAACCATACGGATCTCAAGATATGTCTAATTTGGTAATATTCCCAAATTTTCAAAAAATAAAAAATTAATTTGTTTGGAGATCTTAATAATCAACTACCGAATTGACTAGTACTCATAACTAGTGCTTGATTGTTGATTCTATTTTTTAAAAATTATTTCTCGACTATCCAACCGTACGGATCTCAAGATATATCTAATCTAGTGATATTCCCAAATTTTTAAAAAATTAAAAATTAATTTGGTTGGAGATTTTAGTAGTCAACTATCGAATTGACTAGTACTCGTAACTAGTGCTTTGTCACGGATTGTTGATTCTATTTTTCAATAATTATTTCTCCATGATCCAACCGTACGGATCTCAAGATATATCTAATCTAGTGATATTCCCAAAATTTCAAAAAATAAATCTTAGTAGTCAACCATCGAGTTGACTAGTACTCGTAACTAATGTTTTGTCACGAATTGTTGATTCTATTTTTTAAAAATTATTTCTCGACGATCCAACCGTACGGATCTCAAGATATATCAAATCTAGTGATATTCCCAATTTTCAACAAATAAAAAATTAATTTGGTTGGAGATCTTAGTAGTCAACTACCGAATTGACTTGTACTCGTAACTAGTGCTTTGTCACGGATTCTTGATTCTATGTTTTAAAAAATATATCTCGACGATCCAACCGTACGGATCTCAAGATATATCTAATTTAGTGATATACCATAATTTTCAAAAAAATAAAAAATTAATTTGGTTGGATATCTTAATAATCAACTACCGAATTGACTAGTACTCGTAACTAGTGCTTTGTCACGGATTGTTGATTCTATTTTTTAAAAATTATTTCTCGATGATCCAGCCGTACGGATCTCAAGATATATCTAATCTAGTGATATTCCCAAATTTTTAAAAAATTAAAAATTAATTTGGTTGGAGATTTTAGTAGTCAACTATCGAATTGACTATTACTCGTAACTAGTGCTTTGTCACGGATTGTTGATTCTATTTTTCAAAAATTATTTCTCCATGATCCAACCGTACGGATCTCAAGATATATCTAATCTAGTGATATTCCCAAATTTTCGAAAAATAAAAAATTAATTTGGTTGGAGATCTTAGTAGTCAACTACCGAATTGACTAGTACTCGTAACTAGTGTTTTGTCACGGATTGTTGATTCTATTTTTTAAATATTATTTCTCGATGATCCAACCGTACGAATCTCAAGATATATCTAATCTAGTGACATTCCCAAATTTTCAAAAAAAAAAAAAATTGGTTGGAGATCTTAGTAGTCAACTACCGAATTGACTAGTACTCGTAGCTAGTGCTTTGTTACGGATTGTTGATTCTATTTTTTAAACATTATTTCTCGACGATCCAACCGTACGGATCTCAAGATATATCTAATCTAGTGATATTCATAAATTTTCAAAAAAGAAAAAATTAATTTGGTTGGAGATCTTAGTAGTCAACCATCGAGTTGACTTGTACTCGTAACTAGTGTTTTGTCACGAATTGTTGATTCTATTTTTTAGTGATATTCTCAAATTTGTAAAAAATAAAAAATTAATTTGGTGTAAAATCTTAGTAGTCAACCATCGAGTTGACTAGTACTCGTAACTAGTGTTTTGTCACGAATTGCTGATTCTATTTTTCAAAAATTATTTCTCGACGATCCAACCGTACGGATCTCAAGATATATCAAATCTAGTGATATTCTAAAATTTTCAAAAAATAAAAAATTAATTTGATTGGAGATCTTAGTAGTCAACTGCCGAATTGACTAGTACTCGTAACTAGTGCTTTGTCACAGATTGTTGATTCTATTTTTTAAACAATATTTCTCGACGATCCAACCGTACGGATCTCAAAATATATCTAATCTAGTGACATTCCCAAATTTTCAAAAAATAAAAAATTAATTTGGTTGGAGAACGTAGTAGTCAACTACCGAATTGACTAGTACTCGTTCCTAGTGCTTTGTCACGGATTGTTGATTCTATTTTTTAAAAATTATTTCTCGACGATCTAACCGTACGGATCTCAAGATATATCTAATACAGTGATATTCCTAAATTTTCAAAAAATAAAATATTAATTTGGTTGGAGATCTTAACAGTCAACTACCGAATTGACTAATACTCGTAACTACTGTTTTGTCACGGATTGTTGATATTATTTTTTTTTAATTATTTCTCGACGATCCAACCGTACGAATGTCAAGATATATCTAATTTATTGATATTTCCAAATTTTTAAAAAATAAAAAATATTTTTAAAAAAATACATGTGTCAAATTTATTAAATAAGACCGAATATGTCAAAATTAGATACATCACTTATATAACGCTTCCATAAGCGCTATGGAAGTGAATGCACTCACTTAGACAGCGCTTCAATAAGCGCTATATAAGTGAATGCACTTTAATTTCTACCCAGAATATGCAGAATTTATTTATTTATTTTTTTGCTAATTATGTGCAGAATTTATTAATTTATATTTGAAAATTGAATTAAAATATTATTATATACAAAATATCGTAAGCAATATTCAATGACAATAATAAATATATAGCAAATCAGAAAATATAAAAATTGACAAAACTAAACAAATAAAGGTCAAGAAAATATTAATCTATATAAAATTATTTTATCGGATATTTTTCGATTCAGTTATTTTTAGTTTCGGATTTACATCGGATTCAAGTCATATTCGGTTCGGGTAAATTTTTATTCGGATTTGATCGGTTCTTATTATAATCGGATACATGGTCATCATTGGATACAGTATTTCGGATAATTTTTTGTTAAATTTCCGGTTCGGTTAATTTTCTTATCGGGTCAAATCGGTTTTCGGATCGTTATCGGATTTGATTAAATTGAACCGGTTTCGGTTCGGATTCGGATTGTTTCGGTTTCGGATACAATTTCAGATAATCTATTTCGGATCTAATTTCGGATTCGGTTCCACATATTTCGGTTCGGTTTTTCGAATCCAGACCCATTTTGCCAGGTCTACTCAATACCCTGATCCATAGACATAAGTTTAAGAAACTCAGCATGAACTTCTGTTGGAACAAAAAGAAATGTCTTTTAGTCGCATCGAATACGTTCATTGATTAAATACAGCAAAGCCGCACTTTTCTCTTCCTCACTCAAAGTGAAAAATATAATCTTCAATGTACTTGTTATTTGATTATGATGGCGCAAAATGCAAGCGTCTTGTGTAACAGATTTGACAAAACCAAGAAGGCCACGTGGTATGTCATCAAGGAAAATCAAAGTTTGGTGATTTTGATTAATATGGGACAGTATTTGACGCAGATGTTTTGCAAATCCCAGGCTGAGAAGACAATCAGCTTCATCAAGAACAATGCATTCCACATCAAGCAATAACATATCTTTAACATGAGACAAATGACGTATCAAATTATCTGGAGTTGCAATCATAACATCAGGGTTCTGCAGGGTCAATTCCTCAAAGAGACTCTCCATTTTATTATCGCCAACTAGTAAACCAATGCGAAGACCTGGCGGAGTGGTCAATATCATCAACAAATTTATATAAAAAAAAAGACTTGTGCACTTCATACCACTAAAAGGCAAATAAACAAATGGGAAGCACTGAGATAAAAAAACAAATGGGAAGCAAACTCATAACTTTCATTCTCTCCTTGGGAAAGACTATGTGCTCTCACTTTATGCAACTTTGCAAACTTTGATTTCAGACATACCATTGAAAAATGGATGGTAATATGGACTAGTCATATGACCCCAACTCTCAGTCTAAGACTTTGAAAAGATTATTCTTTAGACATGACAAAATATTGTTTAAAGATTATCTAAAGCAAAAGGCTAGAGATTAAGTAGCCGAAGTGTACAATATAACTTCTTAATAAAAAAGAGTGATTAATGTAGTGCCCTGCCCTGCCTGAGATTAATAATTAGTGACTTCTTTAATTTGAAGAACATGCACAGTTACCAATCTTAACAATCATATGATTCTTGTTGGGCAAATCCAATGCTAATTCTAAAGTACCTTCAGGTATGGCTATAATTTGTCGACAAATGTGGGTTTTTGTGCTAGAATAGTTGTTTTTCTCCAATGCTTGATTTGAAAAAGTTAACCAAAAGAGTGTGATTGGCCACTTTCCCCATTAACAAATAGTGGACCACTCTACGTTCACATAAGTACCCCAATTATCCATCCATTTGTGCATTATGTAAATCCAGTTATAATTTTGGGTCTTCTTCTTCTTTTTCTTTTGCTATAGCACCAATCATAGGTATTATTTCAAGAAACAACCTTTAAGCTAAAACAACAATTACTCAATCAAAATCCAACCTTTAAGTTAAGTTGTTAAAACAAAAAATATTACTATAACATACATAAATATTATTACACAATAAAAAAACATAAACTAATAGATTCTTGTTAAGCACAAAAATATAATATGACAAATTATAGCAATAATGGAGCAATTATAATAAACAATATATGACAAATTCAAGAACAGCTAAAAAAATCTGACCCGTAAATTGAGCAAGTGCACGAACAAGCTTCACTATCTCATGTGCCAAATCTTTAGTTGGAGTAAGAATCAATGCCCTGATAGAATTAATACTCTGTTGCCTGTTTAGATTGTCAAGAATGGGAGCCACAAAACATAAAATTCTGGCGGAACAAGATGGAGCCATTGGTATAACATCCCGCCCGGAAAGAATGACAGGGATGACATCCTTGGGTAAACGATAAGGATGACTGTAACCAATAAGATTACATCCATTAATTATATTTGAGCTCAGACCCAAGGATTCAAAGGCCTCTGACATTGTTTTGTACATGTAAATTTCAACAAGGTAAATGATATATAGGATTTTTACTAATTCAAAGTAAAAACTTAGGGCTTGCAACTTTAACAACATAAAACCCCCAATAATTAGGGCTTTTAATTAGAAACATACCACGCAGAGATGGCCGAGATGAGCACCGAAGATGGACACCGGAGAGATGAGAGGGAGAGAAGAGAGTGAGAAAGATGAGACCGAGAGATGAGAGTGAGAGAGATGAGATGAGAGATGAGATCGAGAGAAGAGAGTGACAGAGATGAGATCGAGAGATGAGAGTGAGAGAGATGACATAACAACTGTTATTTTGTTTTAATTTTGTTTAATTTTGTTTTATTTTGTTTTATCTGAATAGCGGGCTTTTAAATTTAGAGTGAAAATTTTAGCGGGCTTCTTATTTAATTAATAGCGGCAATATTTTTAACAATTTTTCAGGTGTCTAAGGCAACATCAGTTTATGTGTTGGCATTGAGGACTAAAATTGCATCTAAGCCAACATGAAGGGCAACATCCTGTTATGATGTTGGCTTATATCTAATTTATTCAATTTTTAGCATCTAAGGCAACATTTAACGTGGCAACATCGATTTTCAGTGTAGGCAAAGACCATTTGTGGTGTAGTGACTAGTACACAATCCCTTATAAGTACATCAACCAATAGATCATATATTCTATGGATTTTCTAAACATGTACAGGGATGAAGGTCATTACCAACCCCAATGAGAGTAACTATGGATGAAACAGTATCTGCATGATGATGCCAAGCATTTGCTTTCATCAACCCACTACCTGACTTTTCTCCTGCTCTCTTCATTATCCAGTATAGCCTAGAGGTAAAAGAGAACAAATACATGTAAATTAAAAACAAATATTGGAAATAAGACTAGGTGAAAGTGCATTCATTATCACACCAAAACTTAATGTTTAGATAAAGAGGACCACTCTCTTCTAAACTGACTCCTACATGAATTGCAAACTGGACCTAAATAATATGACTTAATAAACAGAAAGAAACAAAAACCGAAATACCGAGCATGACTTGATCAAACTCCTAAACTTAAGGACCTATTTCATACCCTTCCCTAAACTAAACTTATTATTGTAAGTTAGTTTATCTACTGCAGAACATATGCCAAGTGCTGCTCGAAATTTCTGGAATGAGTCCTTCTTCAGAGGTTTTATGAAAATGTCAGCCATCTGATCTTGTGTACCACAATATTCTAGCTTCACAACTCCATCATTGACAAGATTACGCAGGAAATGATAACGTACGTCCATATATTTGCTTCTGTTATGGAACATCCGATTTACTGACAGCTTGATTGTAGAAGTGTTGTCACACAAAATAGTAGTTACATTATCGTCCAACGCAAACTCCATTTTCTGCATAATTCTTCTCATCCAAATTACTTGACATGCACATATAGCAGCAGCTATATATTCTACCTCTGTTGTCGAGAGAGCAACTACTGATTGCTTCTTAGATGACCAAGCTACTGCTCCTCCGCTCATCATAAATGTATAACCTGAAGTGCTCTTCTGTCCTTCAACATCTCCTGCATAATCAATATCTGTGAACACTTTTAGTTCAGCCTTGCTTCCTCGTTTGTACCAAATGCCATAGTCTAGAGTCCCCTTCAAGTACCTTAATACTCTTTTGACTACAAGAAAATGTAACTTTGTAGGCCTAGACATATAACGACTTAACAAACTTACAATAAACTTCAAATCTGTTCTTGTGTTGGTGAGATATGTAAGACTACCAATGATCTTCTTATAAAGAGTTTCATCTCCTTTTTCTCCATTTTCATCCATATCTATCTTGTCGCCTGGAACAATTGGATTACTTACTGCATTGCATTCCTCCATACCAAAAATGCCTCAATAATTCTATTGCATACTTATGTTGTGATATATGAGTTCCTTCCGAAGTTTGCATCACTTCTATTCCTAGAAAATATCTCATATTTCCAAGATCAGTCATGTCGAACTCTTCTTTCATAGAACTCTTGAATTCTTGCATCATTGAATTGTCATTGCTAGTATATATTAAATCATCAACATAAACACTAACAATGAGAATTTTACCTTCTTCATTCTTCTTCAGGAACAAAGTTTCCTCATTTAGACTTTTGAAAACCTTCATTGAGAAAGTATTTCTCGATACGACTGAACCATGTCCTCGAAGCTTGTTTCAACCCATACAACGCTTTGCGGAGCTTGTAAACTTTGTGTTCACTTCCCTTGACTACATATCCCTCTGGTTGCTATACATAAACATCCTCTTTCAACGTTCCATGTAGAAAAGCTGATTTAACATCGAGTTGGTGAATTTCCCAACCATTTTGAGCAACCATAGCAATGATTATCCTTACTGTATCCATTCGCGCAACTGGTGCATATACTTCCGTGTAGTCTACCCCATGTTTCTAAGAGTAACCTTTTGCTACTAAACGCGCTTTGCACTTGTCTACTTCTCCGAGTTCATTAAATTTGGTCTTGTAAACCCACTTCACACCGATACACTTTGCCCCCTTTGGTAGACTGGTTAACTCCCATGTTTGATTCCTCTGGATTGCATCCATCTCTGCATCCATAGCTAATCTCCATTTTTTTCTTTTACTGCTTCTTCGAACGTTGATGGGTCGGATATTTCAATTTCTGTAATTTCTGCCATGTTTACCTCGTCTTCTTCTTCGGAGAGGCCATCACCAGTGACATAGTCATTGAGATAAGCTGGAGATTTTCTAATCCTTCTCTCCTTGGAATCTGTACCTCTCATTACATTGTCTGTTGTTTTATATAAACTCTGATCGTAAACTCTGATTGTTGTAAACTCTGATTATTGTTTTATATAAACTCTGACCGTAAACTCTGATTGTAGGGTTTATGTATGTATTTTAGTGTGTGTGTTGTGGAACAGAATAAAGAAAAACAAGAGGCTTAAATTTCTGTTGTTTTATTAATCAATCTTTACCTCCTTTATATAATAGGAGAATACAAACCAAATACATGAATGATAATAATAGATACATGATAAGATACATCTCCTTGATTCTATGAACCATATTTAATGCACTCCTCAAACTTCTATGAGATTAATTTATCCAACATATTCCTCCCTTAAACTAATTCCTTTCGATCCTTCATTCCCATCATCCTTTTGTAAGTATCTAGTAGAGCTTTGGACATTGGTTTAGTGAGCACATCTGCAACTTGGTCACGACTAGCAACATGACTTAAATTCACATTCTTCTCCTTTACATGCTCCCGGATAAAATGAAAACGAACATCTATGTGTTTACTCCTTTCATGATGTACTGGATTCTTGGCAAGCTCAATTGCAGACTTGTTGTCAATGCAAACTTCAGTTGATCTCTGTTGTGGGATTCTTAATTCACTAAGTAACCTTCTTAACCAAATAGCATGACAAACACAGTGAGAGGCTGCCACATATTCTGCTTCACAGGTTGATAATGCCACTATTGGTTGCTTCTTAGAATACCATGTAAAAGCAGTGTCTCCCATAAAAAACAAGTAACCAGATGTGCTTTTTCGTTCATCCACATCTCCACACCAATCACTATCAGAATATCCCAGCAATTTGTAGTTCTCAGTTCTGGAATAAAACAATCCCAATGACTTTGTTCCTTGAATATATCTCAGAATTCTTTTTATTGCCTTCCAATGTGACTGTTTTGGATCCTCCATGAATCTACTTACAATCCCAACACTATAAGCAATGTCAGGTCTTGTGCAAGTAAGATACCTCAAGCTTCCAACCAAACTCTGATATAAATTTGCTTCTACTGACTTTCCTCCCTCAAATTTAGAGAGTTTGACACCCTGTTCCATCGGAGTTGCTACTGGATTGCAGTGCTCCATCCTGAATTTCTTCAAAATATTGTTTGCATATGCTTCTTGAGAAATAAAAATGCCTGATTTTTCTTGCTTCACCTCAATGCCAAGAAAATATCTCATCAAGCCCAAATCTGTCATCTCGAACTCTTGAGTCATTTCCTTCTTAAATTCCTTAATCATCTCTTCATTGTTGCCCATAAAAATAAGATCATCAACATAAAGTGCAACAAACAGTAATTTACCTTGTTTTTCTTTGACATAGAGAGCAGCCTCATATGGACATTGAACAAAACCATTCCTTTTGAAGTAGGCATCAATTCGAGTGTTCCAAGCTCGTGGTGCCTGTTTTAAACCATACAATGCCTTGTATAATTTTAACACCATTCCTTCTTTCCCTGATTTTTCATATCCAGGTGGTTGGTTTACATACACCACTTCTTCGAGCAATCCATTTAAGAAAGCTGATTTTACGTCCATCTGGTAAATAGGCCATTTGTATTGAGCTGCTTGAGAGATTAACAGTCTAATTGTCTCCATCCTTGCTACAGGTGCGAAAACCTCATCATAGTCTATTCCAGCCTTCTGTCGATAGCCCTTTGCTACCAACCTTGCCTTATATCTTTCCACTTCTCCTTGAGCATTCAGTTTCTTCTTATAAACCCATTTAACATCGATGGGTTTACATCCTTCTGGAGGTTCCACCAGTTCCCAAGTTTTGTTCTTTTCAATAGCTTTGATTTCATCATCCATTGCAGCTTTCCACTTTTTGTCTTTCACTGCTTCTCCAAAATCTATGCTTTCTGCATCAGCCACCAAACATACTAGGTGTACTTCACCATGTTCATATATATCTTGTAAACTTCGAGTTCTAGGATTCCTAGGCTCATCCTCATCTGATTCTTCATTTTCAGCATCAGAGTTTGTTGCTGAAATCTTAGAAATCTGAATATCATCTTCTGTTTCTTCTTTTTCATGTCCTTTACTCCAACTCCATGCATCATCTTCTTGTATCTTTACATCTCGACTCACAACAACCTTCATAGCAACTGGATCAAGTAGTCTGTAGGCTTTTGTTTTCTCATCATAGCCAATAAAAATATATTTCTTGCTCTTATCATCCAACTTTGTTCTCCTTTGATCAGGAACATGTGAGTATGCCATACTCCCAAAAACTTTCAAGTGTGAAACAGTAGGCTTCTTTCCACTCCATAATTCTTGAGGTGTTTCATCCCCCAAGTTTGAATGTGGACATCGATTCTGAATATAAACTGCACATTGCACTGCTTCCGCCCAGAATTCTTTTGGTAATTCCTTGCTCTTTAACATTGATCGAACCATGTCTAAGATTGTTCGATTTTTCCGTTCAGCCACGCCATTCTGCTGTGGTGAATAGGGGGCTGTTAAGAACCTTCTAATGCCATGTTCTTCACAGTATTCCGTAAAAGCCTTTGATGTATATTCTCCTCCTCTATCAGAACGCAATCCCTTTATATGCATTCCTGTCTTCTTTTCTACCAGCACTTTGAACTTCTTGAAAAATTTTAATGCCTCAGATTTTTCATTTAAGAAATAAACCCATGTTCTTCGAGAATAATCATCAATGAAAGTGATGAAATACCTCTTGGAACCATATGATCCAGGTGTGATAGGACCACATATATCTGTATGCACCAACTCGAGAGGCTTTGAAGCACGATAAGTTGCCTTTTTCTGGAATGAACTTCTTGTTTGTTTTGCCAGCACACAATCTTCACAAAAACTGCCTGTATGATCCATGCTTGGTATTCCATGAACCATCCCTTTGTTTGCCAACTCCTTCAGACCACCATAGTGTAAGTGTCCAAGTCTTTTGTGCCATAGAGTTGCTTTATCCTCTAACTTTGCTTGTAAACATTTCTCCTGTATGTTCTTCAGATTCAACTTGAACATTCGATTTTGAGACATTTCAGTTTTAGCAATTGTCCTGCCATTTTTGTCCTTCAATATCATGACTTTGTCACCCATAAAGATTGAGTAACCTTTTTCGAGTAGCTGTCCAAGACTCAGAATATTGTTCTTCATGTCAGGAACATAGTATACATCTTCAATTCTTCCTTGTTTGCCATCCTTTTTAGTAAAGCATATTTCACCCTTTCCTTTCACTTTTATCTTCGATGAATCTCCGAATGACACAACTCCATTATTTATTTCCTTTAAATCAGTAAAGAGATGCTTGAGACCAGACATATGGTTGCTGGCCCCACTATCAAGATACCACAAAACTTCATCTTCAGGAATCATACCTTTGCAGGCCATTAGTAGAACACCTTCATTTTGTTGCTCCTCCGTTTCGACTAGATTTGCATTTTCTGCAACCTTCTTGTTAAACCAGCAGTCTTTGGCAAAATGTCCAAATTTTCCACAATTGTAACATTCTACAGATCTGCTTCCTCTTCCAGAATATGATCTTCCACCTCTGCCACGATCACGACCACGTCCTTGGCCATGCCAATTTTGTTGATTTGTTTGCACCTTCTCTTCAAATCTGTTGCTTACAGGACCACGTCCTCTGCCTCGAGTGAAACTCTGTCTTGCACGTCCACGTCCTCTTCCTCTATTGTATTGTGTATACAATACTTTATCTTTGTCTTCAACTGAGACATCAGTTTTCAATACTTGAGATTCTGTCTCCTCCTTTTTTAATAATCTTTCTGAATATGCTTGCAGAGATCCCATCAGTTGATCAATAGTCATGGTCTCTACATCATTTGACTCTTCAATAGTAATTCCAACAAGTTGCAGTTTTGTATTTAAAGATCTTAATATCTTCTCATTTACACGTGCATCTTCAATTTTTTCTCCATAATTCTTCATTTGATTTACAACAGAGGAAACTCTCGTGAAGTAATCCGGGACTGATTCCATATCTTTCATATGTAAAGACTCAAATTCACCACGTAGAGTTTGTAATCGTACCTTTTTTACTTTGTCAACACCTTTAAAATTGTTCTGCAAAATCTCCCAGGCCTCCTTTGCTTTTGTTGCAGATGCAACCTTTTCAAACATGCCTTCATCAAGACCCATATGTATGATAGACAAAGCTTGTTGATCTTGTTTTCGTAACTTGGCAAGAGCGTTTTTCTGACCTTGATTTAAAGCTCCTTCATTCTCTGGTTCATCGTATCCTTTGTCAATTATTTCCCATGCCTCCTGTGAACCAAGCAACGCTTTCATTCGTAGACACCAGTGGCCATAGTTTTCTTTGGTAAGTTTTGGAACAGCAAAAGAATTATTCATGTTTGCAAGCTCTGATACCAATCTGTTGTTTTATATAAACTCTGATCGTAAACTCTGATTGTTGTAAACTCTGATTATTGTTTTATATAAACTCTGACCGTAAACTCTGATTGTAGGGTTTATGTATGTATTTTAGTGTGTGTGTTGTGGAACAGAATAAAGAAAAACAAGAGGCTTAAATTTCTGTTGTTTTATTAATCAATCTTTACCTCCTTTATATAATAGGAGAATACAAACCAAATACATGAATGATAATAATAGATACATGATAAGATACATCTCCTTGATTCTATGAACCATATTTAATGCACTCCTCAAACTTCTATGAGATTAGTTTATCCAACATTGTCATCTTCTTGAGTTCTCTCACCTTCAATTATATTCTCATTTGTGTTACCATCAACAGCATCACCAGGCTTATCACAAGGCTTACTCAAGACACTTTCTTCATTCTCTTCATCACTCCACACTAAATTACCCCCTACTTGTTCTTCGTAACCTTTTCCCCATTCCCATTCTTTATTTTCTTCAAACTCAACATCTTTACTGATAGAAACTCCATGTGTTTTGGTATCAAACAGCCTGTACCCTTTTGACTCATCACTCCACCCCAATAAAACGTAGACATAGCTTCTTTTGTCATGCTTACCCCTTTTTGCTTCTGGTATGTGTACATGAGCAAGGCATCCCCAAGTGCGAAAATGTGCAACTGAAGGTTTTTCTCCGCTCCATACTTCTTGAGGTGTAACATCCTTAAGTGCCAATGTAGGACTTCTATTAAGGACATAAAATGTCCATTTCACTGCTTCCGTCCAGAAGATCTTTGGAACTATCTTTGCTGTGAGGATAGATCTTAACATATTCATGACTGTCCTATTTTTGCGCTCAGCAACGCCATTCTGCTGTGGTGTGTAGGCTGTAGTAAGTTGCCTATGAATACCATGTTCCTTACAAAAATTGTTGAAGTCGTGGGAATTGAACTCACCACCTCTATCAGTCCTTAGGCATTTAATCACCTTGCTTGATTGGTTCTCAACCAAAATCTTAAAAATCTTGAAGCAACTTAGAGCTTCAGCTTTTTCAGCAAGTAAGTATGCCCATGCTTTACGACTAAAATCATCAATAAAGCACAATATATATCTCTTACCACTGTTAGAAGCTGGGCTGATTGGTCCGCAAATATCTGAATGAATTAGCTCTAGAACCTCTTTTGCTCTCCACGAACTCTGTTTTGGAATTGCCTTTCTTTGTTGCTTGCCTTCAAAGCAATCGACGCATACCTTTGATGTGTCTTTAAACTGTGGCAAACCTATCACCATCCTTTTATCATGAAGTAATTTCAAGCTCCTGTAGTTTAAGTGTCCGTATCGTTCATGCCATAATTGAGATTGGTTCACAGAGCTTAAATGCAAACAATTTTCCGATTGCGTAGCCGGAGAAGATCTTCCTGGAAGTATGAACTTTCTATTCATGCCCATCTCACTTTCAACTAACAGACCTTTCTCTGGATGGTATATCTTGCACATGCCTCCTTGGATAAGTATAGCCAAACCCTTTTCCTGTAGTTGTCCCACACTTAAAAGATTGTTTTTAAGCTCAGGAACATAATAGACCTCAGTAATTGTGGACATCATGCCATTTAAAAGAAGTTTAATATTCCCTTTTCCTGTTACTTCCATCCTCGAATTGTTTCCAAGCTTGACTGAATGATTAAAATTTTCATTTAGGCTTATAAACAATTCTTTGACTCCGCTCGTGTGATTTGAACCACCAGAATCTAAAAACCAAACCTCGCCTTTCCTTGCTCGCACATCCTCGACATGAGTCATTAATAACATCTCTTCTTCTTCTTCATTACATTCTACATAATTGGCTTGCTTATTCCATTTTGGACATTCATACTGATAGTGTCCAATATTGTGACACTTAAAACACTTAATGGTTGCTCTGTTGAATGCTTGTCTGCTTCTACCACCTCCACGGCCTCGTGCTGTAAATCCCTTACCTCCTCTACCTGCTCTTTCATCATAGCTGACCTTCAATACTTGTTCTTCGCCGCTACTCTTCTTAAATTTCTGCTCATGAACCAAAAGTGAGCTTTGTAAAGCATCAACAGAAAGAGTATCGATGTCCTTTGATTCTTCAATTTAACACACAACATAATTAAACTTCTCAGTAAGAGTACGCAAAATCTTCTCTACAATCTTCACGTCTTGCATATCTTCACCATAATTCCTCATATCATTCACCACTACCATCACCCTGTCAAAATAGTCGGAGACTGTTTCACTTGGCTTCATTGTTAACAACTCAAAATCTCTCCGAAGAGTTTGCAATTGAGCACGCCTTACTCGAGCATTTTTTTGATATTTCACCTTCATCGAGTCCCACAATTGCTTACCAGTATCCTTCTAGGTGATTGTTCTCAATATGGACCTGTCAATAGAATTAAAAAGATAATTCTTGGATTTTAAGTCCTTCAACCTCATATTATCCAGAACCTTCTTTTGCACTTCTGTTAAAGCTTCTCTCTCCTTTTCTGTTGACTCTGTGTAACCTTCTTGAACAACACTCCAATACTCCTTCGACCTGAGGAGGTTTTCCATCAGTAAACTCCAATGATCATAATCTCCATCAAACCTTGGAATACATGGCTGTGAAAAACTGTTTGCCTCAGTCATTTTTCATTCACACTCTTGACTAGTTTACTCACTCACACTTTGAATGATCTACTCACTCCAAATCCACTGATTAGTAAAGTGGCTCTGATACCATTTGATAAATATGGTATTGAACACAATTTACAAACAAAGAACTTGTTGATTTGATAATATGAAACTTAGGATTACACACCTTAAATAGAAAACTACACACCACAAGCGGTGTTTAAACAAATAACAAAAAACAGAAAAAGAACCATGCTAGACTGTTTCTAGATCGTAATAACATGCTGCTAGATCTCAGTAACATGTTTCATGAATTACTGCCCTGGAGCACAATGATGCAGCCATGTGCTGCAGATTCCTGCCATGTGCTGCAGATTATTAAACACAAAACACACTTTTAATGTTTAGATAAAGAGGACCACTCTCTTCTAAACCGACTCCTACATGAATTGCAAACTGGACCTAAATAATATGACTTAATAAACAGAAAGAAATAGAAACTGAAATACCAAGCATGACTTGATCAAACTCCTAAACTTAGGGACCTATTTCAGTTTGAAGCCCTAATCGACTTTCAATTCGTTCTTCAATTCTTTCTTCAGAGAGACAAAGAAAGTGACGAGTGTTGAGTGTGGTGAAAGAGTGCGGTGGAGAGAAAGTTTAGGGCAGGAAGAGAGTTTAGGTGAGTGAATGAGGGGGAAAGTTTAGATTGAGAAAGTTTTGTTTGGGGGGAATTGTCTAATGCTAAAATTTCATGTTGAGGGAACTTTTTTCACTCTTAAAAAAACGGATGAAGTCAGTAAATATCGGTTTTTCAGATTGCCATAACGAAAATACCAATCGATAGGGTAGCTTGCAAAAATTACCGGATTGATTACGCATTTACTAGTCGGGTAATACATAATACGCATTTCTAAATTGGGTGACAAGGTAATACGCAAACATCAATTTGGTATTGTGGGATAATTTTTATAAAAAAAATGATACGCAAATTCAACTTGGGTAATCAGACTTTTATAAGCTTGTTTATCAGTTCATGTTTGGCATATGGCTCGTAACTTGAAGTTACGGGTGGGATTGAATTATTATTTTTTATTAAATATCATTTAAAATTTAGATTTAAATATTTAAATATTTCTAAAATTCAAAATGGAAAAATTGAATCCCAAAACTTAATCGTTGAACCCCTAATAAAATACACATAAATTAAAAATTTGATTATTTTAATGAGTCCGACGGCCTAATTTTTAAAAAATCGGGGGGGGGGGCATAAATTAGGATTTTCGGTCTAGGGCAACCCCAAACCCTAAACTCTAAGTTCGTATACGGTTTATTCGTCATTCTGAATATTTCTAAAACCTGAAATGGAAAAGTTGAACCCCAAAGGTTAACCATTGAACGTAAGTGAATGCAAATAAATTTAAAATTATTATACAATATTTACATGAAGGATACGCATTTATTGTTTGGGTAACAGGCTAATACGCATAAGTCAATAGGGTATCAGGATATAATCTGAAAACTAAATGTGAATGATACGCATAATCGTAATGCATATCATGAAACATGCATGTGCAGATTGGGTATAAGCAAAGACGCATCTCTCTATTGGGTATTAGAATTGGCATTTCGAACAACCTCCCCCAAGAATTGGTAATTCTGTGTTTTTTTATGAAAAAATCGTTATTTTTAACATTAATTCTAAAAAAACCCGCAACTTTAAATTTTTTAATTTTTAATTTAATTTTTTATTTCAAGTTTTCAATTTAATTATTGAAATTATAATTTACTAACTTAAAAATAATGAATAAATAAAGATATTGTGTATTTATGTATAAAAAATATTTTGAAATTTTTATAATATTTTTTATAATATTTTATTGATAAAATATCCCATATTAGTGATAAATTTACTACTATATTAACTAATACTTGTAACTAGTACTCTGTCCCATATTATTGTTTCTATTTTTAAAAATATATTTCTCGACGATCCAACCGTACAGATGTCAAGATATATATAATTTAATGATATTCCCAATTTTTAAAAAATAAAAAATTAATTTGGTTGGAGATCTTAGTAGATCACTACTATATTAACTAATACTCGTAACTAGTGCGCTGTCCTATATTATTTTTTCAATTTTTAAAATATAATTTTAAATTTATTATATATTTACCGGGAGAGAAGAGAGATGTAGAGAGAGTTAGTCGAAAGAGAGAAGCCGCTTTTAAAATATTTTTATCATTTACAAAAATTATTCAATGAATCTGGCTCGTGCCCCATTAGTGCAAGCAGTACTTTTACTACGTTTTCATACACATCCAAGTATTCATGCTAGATATCTCCTAATTCGTGTCTCAATTATTTAAAAGTACTTCTCGACGATCCAATCGTACTGATCTCAAGATCCATCTTTTTTAATGCTATTGGCAAAATTTCAGAAAAAAAATATAATTGATATGGTAATTTAACGGTCAACTATTACTTTGACTAGAACCCATAAATAGGTATTTCGCCAGGGTTTAGGATTTCAATTTTTAAAAAAATATTTTTTGATGACCCAACCATACGTAGGTCAAGATCCATCATTTTTAATGTTATTGCCAAAATTTCAGAAAAAAAATAAATTTTTTTGGTTTGATAATTTAACAGTCAACTATTACTTTGACTAGAACCCCTAAACAGGGTTTCGTCAGGGTTTAAGGTTTCGATTTTTTTTAAAAATATTTCTTGACGACCCAACCATACAACGTTCAAGATCCATCCTTTTCAATGTTATTGCCAAAATTTTAGAAAAAAATAAATTTATTTGGTTTGGTAATTTAACGATCAACTATTACCTAAACTAGAAGTACTCCTAAATAGGGTTTCGTTAGGGTTTAGTGTTTCGATTTTTTCAAAAATATTTCTTGACGATTCAACCATACGGAGGTAAATATCCATCGTTTTTAATGTTATTGCCAAAATTTCAAGAAAAAATAAATATATTTGGTTTGGTAATGATACGGTCAACTAGTACTTTGACTAGAACCCCTAAATAGGGTTTCATCAGGGTTTAGGGTATCGATTTTTCAAACAATAATTCTTGACGACCAAACCATACAGAGGACAAGATCCATCCTTTTTAATGTTATTACCAAAATTTCAAAAAAAAAATAAATTTTTTTGGTTTGGTAATTTAACAGTCAACTAGTACTTTGACTAGAACCCCTAAATAGTGTTTCGTCAAGGTTTAGGGTTTCGATTTTTTTAAAAAAATTTCTTGATGATCCAACCATACAGAGGTCAACATCCATCCTTTTTAATATTATTGCCGAAATTTCAGGAAAAAAATAAATTTATTTGGTTTGGTAATTTAACGGTCAACTATTACTTTGACTAGAACCCTAAACAGGGTTCGTTAGGGTTTAAGATTTCAATTTTTTAAAAAAATATTTCTTGATGACCCACTGTACAGAGGTAAAGATCCATCCTTTTTAATGTTATTTCCAAAATTTCAGAAAAAAATAAATTTATTTAGTTTGGTAATTTAACGGTCAACTATTATTTTGACTAGAACCCCTAAATAGGGTTTTGTCGGGGTTTAGGGTTTTGATTTTTTAAAAAATTTTTGATGAAGACCCAACCATACGGTGGTCAATATCAATCATTTTTAATGTTATTGCCAAATTTCAGAAAAAAATTAATTTATTTGGTTTGATAATTTACGGTCAACTAGTACTTTGACTAGAACCCCTAAACAGGGTTCCGTAAGAGTTTAAAGTTTCAATTTTTTTAAAAATAATTCTTGACGACTCAACCGTACCGAGGCCAAGATCCATCCTTTTTAATGTTATTGCCAAAATTTCAGAAAAAAATAATTTTTAGTTTGTAAATATATTAAAAAATTAATAAAAATAGAAAAAGGGGCAAAATTTTCAATTAAATACATACACATCAAATTAGTCATAATCACTGTGTGATGAATGTTACCCTACTTTCACTAATTTTCCATTTTTTTGATTTTTTCCACTTTTTTAACTAGTTTGGAAAATAAATTAAAAAATTAATTAAAAATAGAAAAGGCCAAAATTTAATTTAAAATTCATACACCCATACCTAATATTTGTGTGATGAATGTTACCCTACTTTTAATAATTTTCTATTTTTTCGATTTTTTCCATACATTTTAACTAATTTTGAAAATGAATTAAAAAATTAAATAAAAATAGAATTCTGGATAACTTATGACGGATATTTCGTCATAAGTTACCCAGAATTACGACGAGGTTCATAATCCATCGTAAGTTCACTGCTAAACGACGTCGTTTTGTCATCAGAAAAGTAATTCATTTTACAATTAAATTTAATTACAATAAAAAAATTACGACGAAAATTCCGTCGTAAGTTCACTACTAAACTACGTTGTTTCGTCATCAGAAAAATTAATTTATTTTGTAAATAAATTTAATTACATTAATCAAATTTACGACGAAAATTCCGTCATAAGTTAACTGGTGGACGAACTTACGACGAATTTTCCGTCGTAAGTTCACTTCTACAATGACGTGGTTTCGTCATCAGAAAATTAATACATTTTGTAATTAAATTTAATTACAATAAACAAAGTTATGACGAAAATTTCGTCGTAAGTTGATTGGTGAACTATCTTACGACGGATTTTCTGTCGTAAATTTACTACCAAACGTCATCGTTTCACCCTTATAAAAAGTAATTTTTTTGACTATTAAATTTTATTAAAATAGAAAAATTTACGACAAAAATTCCGTCGTAAGTTCCCTACTAAAATGAATTTACGACGGACAATCCATCGTAAGTTCACTGTAATTATTTTTCAATTAAATTTTAATTGTTTGGAGCTAAATTTTATTAATAAAATAATTATCTTCTGACGAATTTCATTTTCGTCGTAAGTTTGGCGCGAAATTTATGACAGATTTGAGATTCCGTCGTAACTTTGGGGCGAAAATTGCTTCCGTCACAAGTTGGCCGTCATAATTGGCCAAATTTCTTGTAATGTATCCGATATCCAATCAGCCCAATTGCACCGGGCCCAATGATTTGAAGGGCCCCCAAAAATGATTATATGTGATACATTGCATTGTTTGACACACAAACCAAAGTGATATACCTGGCCTTACTGTTAACCTCACCAATAAACCCAATTTCACGGGCCCAATGATCCAATGATTTGAAGGGTCCCCCAAAATGATTAGCCCCTAAATGTGATACATTATGAGTCTTGATGATGATTAGCCCGTGAATGTGATACATTATAAGTATTGCTGATGTGAAATGCTAAAGAACTCTTATTGTGTGTCATTAATATTTTGGAAGTTGGTATTTAGTACCCCCTCCGTTCCATTAAAACTGGACTTTACAAAATTTTAAAGTCAAACTACCTCAACTTTGGCTGATAATTAAATAATATTAACAAACACGAAAATTATAAAAAAAATATCATTATAAAATATATTTTACTCACTATCCAATTTTATTTTTAAATTTATAAAATTATAAATTAGTAATGTATAATTTACGGTCAAAATTGAACATGTTTCATGTTTGACTTTCAGAATTTCTATACAGCCACTTTTTAAGGGACAGAGAGTATAAATAAAATGTTTACAGTTTTTTTAAGTGCAAAAAAGTGATGTTGGAAATTTTTTAAATATGTACTCCTTTAAAATTAGAATATAATACCCACGTGTATTTATATGAAAGAATCTTTAAAATCTCCAAAAAATTATTAAAATCTTGGGTAATATGAGGAACATGATGCTCTATAATAAATAATATTTGGGGACCAAAAAATATTCATAGCATCTATAACATTGAGCATGTGATAACCATATTTATTAAAATAGTGTTTTTGCTTTAGAATAAAACATCAGCATCTCAAAATATTTTTTTTGTAACCGAATACAAAAAACAAAACAAATACTCCTAGAGCCTAGGAGAAAACAATACATATATTATATCAAGTAACCGAATGGCAAGCAAGTACCCTGACGTTTAGATGAACCCGACAAAACAATACATATATTAGTATGGATACTCCTAGAGCCTAGGAGAAGGGCCTCGTTAAAAACCCCACAAGAGCAAAACTCCATGGGAAAAAAACTCAAGGGGAAAAAGAGTACCCTACTAAGTACTTGATTACATCATTTTACTTATAGGCTATTAAACAAATGGTTAAGAACTTCTTGTTACTTCAGCTATAGTAATCCAAGTTCCCGTCTTATCCATCTAATCTTCACATTTATTCCTACCAAGTAAATCTGAAAGATCACCAAACAGACACAATAAATAAAACTAAGTCAAAGAAACATTAACTAAATATAATTTAATATCTATTATATACAATATACTTAACAAGAAAAAGCAGTTTTAGGAACATATAAATGCCGAACTTTGTTAAAATAAATAAATTAATAGTCATGTAAAAATTGCTAGAGTTATCCCTAGTTCGGGTAAGTCAGATATGGAAAATGCTATAGTTACATAAAGTTTCACGCACTACAACAGAAATTAAATCAGACACCACTTTTAAACCGGTGTCTATCAGAGAAATTTCCCGTTGTCTATTGAGCCGCCGTCTTTGGTACTATCACACACCAGTTTTCCACCGTTGTATAAATACAATCAGTACAACGGGTAATAAAACCTTTGTATGAGATACTTCACACAACGGAATTCTCTCGTTAATAAATTTTGACACAACTGTTTATAAACCGTTGTACTGATAGTATCTATACAACAGTGAACAACTGGTGTGTGATAGTACCAAAGACGGTGGCTCAAGAGACAACGGCTGACAAACAACAGTTGAAAAGTGCTGTATGACTTGTTTATGTTGTAGAGGGTTTGTACAACAGTTTTGTTTCTTTTAATATGTTGTATTTGGTGATAGACAATGGTTTATGTGCACAAAAATGATTTTAAATAATGTCCCCAACCAATTAAATAATGAATCAATAAATTTATCAAAACAAAAATTTCTAGTTGATCTACAATTTCTATGTAAAAATTGTAACGCCCCCAAATCCGGGGTCAGGGATATGGGTCGCTACTGCGAAAAACCTTAAAAATCAAAACAATCACCTGCCAATATTTAATCTAAAACATGACATCTGACCCTAACCTAACAAGATCTTTTCACGTTATAGACTAGAAATAATACACAGCCACAATATTTTAATACAACAAATAATACAACACAAGTATAAATACGTTACCAGTCTAACTATGCATCTAGCAGACTATTTCGGAAGACAGAATGCTCTAAGCCAAAATCATCTTGATCTAAGTCCTTCCCTGCTTCGAGCTAAACTAAGTCAACCGCATCAACTATCTATCTCTGTAAAATAAGATTTAAATAAAAGCTAAGATACTTTTAGAAAAAAACTTTGAAGGTTTCAAATCCAATATGTGGATGATACTATTTTTGAAATATTCATAATAATAATTTCCAAATATGAGGGAGGTTTGTAGAATTCAATAAATGATTCACTTCCAAAGCTGTAAACAATTTTTGATGTTTAAACAACGAACTTTAATAAGAAATTCTCCTTGCAGACTATAAATCAATTTTGATATTTATCTCAGTAAATCTCATAGTAGGATAGACAAGTATAAAAACTTGAGGGGATGAAAAATTAAGAGGTTCACAATAACTTTATCAAGCTCAACTACTAACAATGTTATAGTTATCAAATGTAGCAAATGGGTATTCAACAAAGTTCTGATGAATAAGCAATATCCAAATCTGGTTTAAGTTCTGAAGAACTGAATCATAAGGAATGAGATATGAAGACAAGAGTTTACACTTTAATCATCAATTTTAAAAACATTATAAAAACTTGGGATTTCAACTTGAACGCTACGAGCTAGCCGGGTGATCAGCCCGCGAAATGCTCCGGATATCACACCCATACATGTGATTCCTCCTTTATTGTAGGATCTTGGTGGCTCTTATTGACATTGGCCATATAATAACAGACCGGCATCACGGTCTAAAACATTTTTATTTTTGTCCCACAATTTCAAAAATCAATTTTTAACAATTTCAATATTAAAGCAATAAAACATTCCCTATACTTACTGACAAAAGATCAGCCTAGTACAAGGAGATTTAAATAAACAAGTTGAATGTAAATCTGAATAATCATTCGAAAGGGATTCAAGAACCGATCATAGGTACTCCATCCGTTCCTTTATGTTAGACGTTTAAGGTAAAAATACACATACCAATGTATCTATTTAATGAAGTAAATTCACTAGGATTACACACATCTCAATATGCTATTACTTTAATAAGAATGTACCGAATTTCCATGGCAGCTTGCTGGCTAGACATAAAAGATTTCCATCCTTCCATAGCAGCTGGCTGGCTAGACATTACACATGCCTAATTCTCTACGCAACACAGAGAAACTCTCCTCAGCTAGTGGCTTTGTGAAGATGTCAGCTAGCTGGTACTCTGTACTTACAAAGATTAGCTCAATTTTTCCCTTTGCAACATTGTCTCTCAAGAAATGATGTCGAACATCAATATGCTTTGTTCTTGAGTGATTCACTGGATTCTTTGATATGTTGATAGTGCTTGTATTGTCACAATAAATGGGGACTTTGCCACATTTAATTCCAAAATCTAGAAGTGTTTGTCTCATCCATAGCATTTGAGAGCAACAACTTCCAGCTGCTAAATACTCCCCTTCAGCTGTGGATAATGCAACAGAAGTTTGCTTCTTGCTTTGCCAAGATACTAAACTCTGTCCTAAAAATGCACAAACACCACTTGTACTCTTTCGATTAGTTTGACAACCTGCATAATCTGCATCACTATACCCAACAAGATCAAATGCATTTGTGATGGGATAAAATAAACCAAGAGTAGTAGTTCCACTTAAATATTTAAAAATTCTTTTAATAGCATTCAAGTGAGATTCTTTTGGTTGAGCTTGAAACCTAGCACACACACATACACTACACATAATATCAGGTCTAGAGGCTGTAAGATATAATAAACTTCCAATCATACCTCTATACTTTCGAACATCTACATCTTTACCTCGTTCATCTGCAGCCAGCTTGCTGGCAGAACTCATAGGTGTAGATTTTGCCTTGATATTCTCATATCCAAACTTCTTTAGCAAGTTCTTGATGTACTTGGACTGATGTACATATATCCCATCTTGAGTTTGCTTGATTTGGAGCCCCAAAAAGTAGTTGAGCTCACCCATCATACTCATGTCAAACTCACTATGCATACACTTAGAAAACCACTT
Organism: Saposhnikovia divaricata; assembly: GCA_036435485.1. Lineage (NCBI taxonomy): Eukaryota > Viridiplantae > Streptophyta > Magnoliopsida > Apiales > Apiaceae > Saposhnikovia > Saposhnikovia divaricata. The sequence goes on along the minus strand of CM071599.1, from coordinate 18,828,401 downwards.
GCACATCTTATCATTAGTTGATCCAAATATAATATCATCTACATATATTTGCACAACTAGAATATCATTACCAGTAAGTTTAGTAAACAAAGTAGGATCGATTTTACCTCGAATGAACCCATTCTTTATCAAAAACTTACTTAGCCTTTCATACCAAGATCTAGGAGCTTGTCGTAATCCATATAGTGCCTTCTTTAATTTGAAAACATAATTAGGAAATTGATCACTCTCAAATCCAGGAGGTTGCTTGACATATACTTCTTCTTTCAAGTAGCCATTAAGAAATGCACTTTTTACATCCATTTGATGTAGCTTAAATTTCGTGAAGCATGCAAATGAAAGTAACATCCTTATTGACTCTAGCCTTGCAACCGAAGCATAAGTTTCATAAAAAACTATTCCTTCTTGTTGATTATATCCTTGTGCAACAAGCCTTGCTTTATTCCTAGTAACCGTTCCTTCTTCATCAACTTTGTTTTTGAAAACCCATTTAGTACCAATGATTGAAGCCTCTTTAGGTGGCTCTACAAGTTCCCAAACACCACATCTTTCAAATTGATTAAGTTCTTCTTGCATTGCCATGATCCAATTCTCATCTTTTAGTGCTTCATTGACATTCTTTGGTTCCTCTTGAGCTAGGAAGGCAGAAAATGCACAAAAGTTAGCTTGGCTTCTCCTTGTCTTGATGCCTTCTGATTTATCACCAATAATCAACTCTGGAGGATTGTTCTTTACTGTCCTTGTTGACTTTGGAAAATGATGATGAGCCATAACTTCTTCATTGGCTCTAAATCTCTTGGATGGAGGAGGGGATTCATCCACATTATAAATCGGCATCTTTTCTTGTGATCTCTGGCCTCTAGAATCTTCCAAGGTGAGTTTTGACACCTTATCACAAGTTTCATCTACTAGAGGAGAGATTTCAGCTTGATTATCATTAGCTGAACTTGATTCAGTTTCTACTGCAGCTCGCTGGGTTGCTGCATTTCCTGAGTCTGCCTCATTGGCAGCTCACTGAGTTGCTGTATTTTTGGAATCTGCTTCTTTGTCAGCTCGCTGAGTTGCTGTATCTGACCTTGGCAGTTCGCTGGCATCATCTGAACCTGCAATATCTTCCTCATCTCTTGACAGATCAACATTAGATTCTTGAAATTGAACATCAATTGACTCTTCAACAGTTCGTTTAGATATATTATAAACTCTATATGCACGACTTGTTGTAGAATACCCCAAAAATATAGCTTCATATGATTTGGCATCAAATTTACCATCTCTATCAATGGATTTGAGTACCAAGCACCTGGATCCAAAGACCTTGAAGTAGCCTATGTTTGGCTTCTTGTTCTTTAGCAATTCATAAGGAGTCTTGTTGAGAATAGGCCTGATTAGTACTCTATTAAGAACGTAGCTAGCTGTGTTGACTGCTTCTGCCCAGAAACTTTTTGGCAGCTTGCTCTCTTGCAGCAATGTTCTAGCTGTTTCTTGCAATGCCCTGTTCTTTCTCTCCACAACTCCATTTTGTTGTGGGGTTCTTGGAGCAGAGAATTCATGTGAAATGCCTCTATCTTCACAATATGAGATAAAGTCTTTTTGGAATTCACCACCTCGATCACTCCTTATACTTACAAGTCTTAACTTAAACTTGTTCTCAAGTAACTTAATTAGCTTTTCAAATTCACTGAAAGCACAATCTTTAGTACGAAGAAACAATACCCAAGTATATCTAGAATAATCGTCTATTATAACAAATGCATATTGTTTACCTCCAATGCTTTTATATACTTCCGGACCAAATAAATCTAAATGAAGTAGCTCTAAAGGTTTAGAAGTTGATACCATTTTCTTTGATTTATGTGGGGTCCTGATTTGTTTTCCTAATTGGCAAGCCGAACAAGTTTCCATTTTGACATACTTCAATTTTGGCAATCCTCTAAATAGCTTCTTTGAAGACAGCTTGCTGAGTAAGTCCATATGAGCATGTCCAAGCCTTCTATGCCAAATTTCTGGATTTGAATCAACAGCAGCAATTTTCCCTTTCCCAAGAATCTGGAGTGTTTTGCTATCACCAATGGTGACACTTCCACCCTTTTTCTTACTGAGAGAGAGGAATTGAGATTTATCACCACTCATATGTCTTGTGCATCCACTATCCAAAATCCATTGATTTGATCTCACTTTGACAACAAGACATACCTACAAAACAAATAAAGAGCCAACTCAACGTTTTGGTACCAAAATTTGCTTGGGTCCAGAATGGTTAGTTGATAGAACATATAAAACATTTAAATCAGTTTTCTTGATCCACATTTGGACCACTTTAGAAGCTGTATTTCTTGTTCCAACTGTTCTGTCAGCTAGCTGCCTGTGACCTATCTGTCTGTTCCAGCTAGCTGGGTTGGCATTCTGAATTTTGCAATGATTTGCCAAATGACCTTTATTTCCACATTTATGGCAGATTCTCCATGGCATGGCATAGTCATAAGGGATTCCATGTTTGCCATCATACTTTAGAGGTGTTGTGGAATCCGATCCAACTCCTTCTCTTTCGATTGGAACTTTTGCATATCTCATCATTGTTTTGAGAGTACCTTCTCCTTGAATGAACTTTCCCATTCCTTTCTAGAGATCCTTGATTTCAGTTTCCAATTCTTTGATTCTTTCAGCTTGTTCAGATATTTCCATTGAGCATGATTCCCTTGGACTAAATGCTTCTAAACATGCATCTTGAGCCTCTATTTCTGTTCTCAGCTCGCTGAGTTCCTTCATAAGTGTATCATTTCTTTTGACAAGCACTTTGTTTATCCCTTCAAGCTGGGATATCTCAGCCTTAAGATCAGTAAGCTTTTGAGTATGATTTGTAGCAGGTGTCTTCTCATCCATTAACTCAGATATGATCTTCTTAAGTTGAATATTTTTCTTTTTGAGTTTATCATTCTCATATCTTAATTCTTCAAACACTTCATTTGATAGATTACTATGATCCTGCATGGTTAATTCATCTAACTTTGAAGAATGAGAATATATATCAGAAAAATAATTTACCTCACTATTGTTGTCATCCGAATCCGAGACATCACTATCTACAAGGCCATCTTGAAAAATTCCTTGAGCATTATTCTCATCATCAAGACCAACAAGAGCTAGGTTCACCATCTCATCACTTGATTCATTATCAGAATCTGAATTTTCATCATCACTCCATGTCAAAAATGCCTTAGATTTCTTTTTGTCTTTAGAGGCAGCTAGCTGCTTCTGCTTATTTTTCAGCTTGTAGCAGTCTCTTTTGTAATGACCTTTCTTGCCACATTCAAAGCATGCTTCCTCTTTGACATCTTTCTTTGTTCCAGAAGCTCTACCTTTCTCCTTCTTTAGCTTGTTCCTTAAGTCAAGCATCTTCTTGATTTTTCTGGACAAAAGTGCTAATTCTTCATCAGAATCTGATTCTGATTCTGAATCCAGCTTGCTGCTACTGGAGTGCAAAGCTAAATTCTTCATCTTTTCAACTGGAGCCTTGACTGATTCCATCTTGCTATTATTGATTTTGCTTTCGAATTGTTCCAACTCTGCAAATACGGCCAAATGATCCATAGAATCAATGGAGGGACTTGATTCCAATGCAGTGACTTTAGCTTCGAATATAAATGGAACTGCACTTAGAATTTTCATGTTGATTTCATTTTGAGGAATGGATTTTCCAAGTCTCTTTAGAGTGTTGATAGTGATTTGAAACCTTGCTTGGCTCTCTTTGATAGTTTCACCATTCTTGAGTTTGAAATTTCCGAAGTCATTCATCAATTTGCTAAGTTTAACTTTTCTTAAAGTTTTCGAACCTTCATGATAGGATTCCAAAGCATCCCACATTTCTTTTGCTGTTTTGAGAGAAGATACTTTGTCATATTCAGATTGATCTAGTGCATTCATAATGGAGTTTCTTGCTTCTCCATTATAACCACATTTGATAATCTCATCGAGAGTGAGATCATCAACATCTTTTGGTTCGTTTTTGTCGTTGAGAAATTCATAGTTCCCTTTCTGCACAACTCTTAGAACCAGAGGTTTCTTGGACAAATAAGTCTCCATTCTGCATTTCCACCAACTGTAGTTCTCTGATCCAGTGAGAAATGGAGCCTTATAATCTGACCTGCCTTCTAGATAATTGTCAGCCATTTGATCGATACTTTTCCTGTTACAGAAATATTAGTATACCAAAGCTCTGATACCAAGTGAAAATTCACCTAGAGGGGGGGGGGGGGTGAATAGGTGTTATGACTAACAATGATCAAATAAAAATTTGTCTAAAAATTTACTCTGGCAGCGAGCTGGGTGCAATAAATTAGTGAATAAGCAGCTAGCTGAGTTAACTTGATTTGGCAGATTAACAAATAAGCAGCTAGCTGTGATATGCAATGCAGAAGGACAAAAATGCAATAAGTAAAGAACACCAAGACTTTTAGCTAGGTTCGACCCCTAATCGTCTATGGTCTACGTCCTAGTCCCTTACCAACTTGGTAAGAGAATATATTATTGATCACAATTAAATCTAATTACAAGACACAATAATATATCTCCCTTATCACCCAGTTACTGACTGCAGCTAGCTGGAACCCCTTGTTTCTTGAACACAGCTCTCTAAGCTCTATACTAAACCAAGTATAAACTTCTCTAGCCTAATGCTCCTTAATTCCACAAGCTTGACAAACCAGCAACTACCAACTTTACAAGTTGAACAATACAAGGATGAAATTAATAAATACAACTCAAAAGATTCGAACTCTCTAAACTGTATATATGATATAATACACGAGCTCTTTTGAAGTATATGTGCTGAGTTGTTTTCTTGATACTTGAATATTGCTTATATGTTTTTCTCTTTGTTCGTCCCTGTGAAGAACAGTCATACAAGTATATATAGTGAAGTAAACAAGCTAGAATTAAAGATGCAAACTTGTAACGGTCTTGAATAGCACTTCTCACGTTTCAAGATTTGTTCCATTAATTCTACTTCTAACGTTCACAATCAGTTTAAACAATATTTCTTACTCAGAAAATAAATTTAGTTTAGAAATGGAGAGATAAGAATGTTTAAGAAAGAAAGAAACCGTTAGAGAGAAACTTGAAGAAGATAAAGAATATGAAAGAATATGATAATGAGTGCATGTAATTCTTTACAATCTTTAACAAAGACAACAGATGGTGGAGGATAGGAATAAAGCATATTTGATATTAAATAAGAGCATGCTTGGAAAGTAAGCACATGGGTTGCCTTTTTTTTTTTTTAAGTACATTAAAGAATTCAAAGATTCCTTTTTCTAAGAAAGTATTGTTTTAGAAATACTTTTGAAATTATGTTATGTTTTTAATGTATAAAGAACCGTTCATGCCACTTTAGCAATTATAAGCATAATAAAACCATTTATTCGAACACTTGGAAACTGGACAGACTGCCAGCCAGCTTGCTGAGTTAACTGTCAGCTAGCTGAGTTACCCTGTTTTTCTTATAAAATATTATATGAAGTAATCCTGCAAAACAATATTAGTCTAATGCAGAATCAAGCTTGCTTACTAAGTATGATCATCAAAATCATAGAGTTTCATCATTATGTTATAACTACTGCAGGTGATCATACCAATAATGTTTATATACCAGCAAATAGAGATTTTGATTTAAATACAGGTTTTTTAGATACATATATAAGTTTTACTTTAGTTTAAGATTTCCTTAGATATATTTTGTTTATCATTTTTTAGATGCATATATAAGTTTTACTTTAGTGTAAGATTTCTTTAGATATATTTTGTTTATCATTTTTTAACTTGTTTTTATATTTTACTTGTTCTTTGTATATCTTTGTTTTTCAGGTTTGGAAGATGATAACAACACCAATATTACAAGAAATCAAGATTCAACTCAACATTTTAGTTCTGAAAACGAAAATAATATGGGTATGTTATTTAACTATAAATTTTGTTTAAATTATTTTATCAATACGTTGTCTTACTTTTTGTTTACCTTTTTCTTTATATTTATTTTTGGTATTTAACTGGTAGAAATATACAAATGAAAATACAAATTCTTAGCTCTTGTTACATTTTTGTGTTAATTATCCATGAACATGATCTTAAAGTGTTTTATTTTATTTTATTACTTTTTATTAGTTTAAATCCTATAAATTACTAATAAACTAGTGATTTTATGATCATATTTAAATTATTTTTTGCACCAAATTGGTAAATTATTTTAGAGTTTACAAAATTTTAAATCAATTTTACATTATTCCAAAATTATATTATAATGATGATTTTTTTTAGGTGGTAAAGAACACATGGAAGAAGAAAGGCAAGCAAAAAAAATTAGAATATTTTCCAATGATCAAAGGCATGAAATTTTTCTAGCTTTGTTAAAGAAAAGTGTTGATGGAAAACTTAAGAAAGGCACATCAAGAATTGTTGCTTCATTATTCTCAGTTTCAATGCGTACTATTTGGAAACAGTCAAAAAATAGCTTCAATGCACGCGGAATGGTTGATGTATCTCATGGAAGGACAAAAAATTGTGGTAGAAAAAGAATACAAATTGATGTTGAAAGATTTAAGGGTATTCCTTTGACTAGGAGAACAACACTTGGGTCTACTGCTTCTGCTCTCAAAATTGGAAAAACAACTCATCATAGAAATTTGGAACAAGGGACTATAAGAAGACACACAAATCCACTCAAACCATATCTCAAAGAGGACAACAAAAAAGCCAGACTTCAATTTTGCATATCTATGCTTGAAGATAATAGCATTCATCATGATCCAATATTTTCAAATCTAAACAACATTGTATACATTGATGAAAAGTGGTTCTACATGAAAGAAAAATCTGAAACGTACTATCTCCTGGCTGATGAAGAAGAGCCACACCGCGTGTAAAAGCAAAAATTTTATTGGAAAGGTCATGTTCCTAGCACGGCCAAGATTTGAAAGAGAAGGCAATGTATCATTTTATGGAAAATTGGAATATTTCCCTTTGTTACCAAAGAACCGGCTAAAAGAAGTAATGTTAATAGAAATTCTGGAACACTTGAAACCAAAGCTATGACCTCTGTTGGAAGAGATGCTAATAGAATTTTTTTAACTCAAAAGGTGGTACCTGCAATACTAGCAAAGTGGCCTCGAGAAGATTTTGGAAAGACAATTAATGCTAGAACACATATTGATCCCAATGATGAAGTATTTCGTCAATCTGTTTCACAACAAAATTTTGATATTCAGCTTAAGTGCCAGCCTCCTAATTCTCCTAATTTGAATATTTTGGATCTTGGCTTTTTCAATGCCATCCAGTCTTTGAAGCAGAGGGAAGCTCCAAAAACAATTGATGATCTTATTAATGGAGTTGAAAATGCTTTCGAAAATTTTGAACCAATTAAGTCTAATAGGATATTCCTAACTCTACAACAATGCATGGTAAAGTGGGAGGCTCAAATAAGTATAAAATTCCACATATGAGCAAAGCATCTTTGGAAAGACAAGGCCAACTCCCTCTTCAGATTAAATGTGATAAAAAACTTGTGGAGGATGTTTTAAGTGTTCTAGATTGAATATAATTTAAATCTATGTGTTTTTGTAAGTTTAATTTAATTCTCTGTGTTTTTTAATTTAAATCTTTTTCTAGATATTAATTTGAAAATCAAAATTTTAAAGGCAAAAGATTCTATGATTAACAAAAAGATTATTGTTAAATTTTAAAAAAATTTGGTTTAACACTTGTTTTATTATAATTTAAATTTATGTGTTTTTGTAAGTTTAATTTAATTCTATGTGTTTTTTAATTTAAATCTTTTTCTAGATATTAATTTGAAAATCAAAATTTTAAAGGCAAAAGATTCTATGATTAACAAAAAGACTATTGTTAAATTTTAAAAACATTTTGGTTTAACACCTGTTTTATTATAATTTAAATCTATGTGTTTTGTAAGTTTAATTTAATTCTATGTGTTTTTTAATTTAAATCTTTTTCTAGATATTAATTTGAAAATCAAAATTTTAAAGGCAAAAGATTCTATGATTAACAAAAAGACTATTGTTAAATTTTAAAAACATTTTGGTTTAACACTTGTTTTATTATAATTTTGTTAACTGTCTATATATAGTGATCATGTATGTATAATGTCTAAAATTATAATTTTGGGTTAATTTCTTTTTATATAAACCTGATGCTAATTATTAATCTTATTATGGATATTAATTTGAAAATCAAAACTTTAAAGGCAAAATATTCTATGAGTAACAAAAAGAATATTGTTAAATTTTAAAAAAAAAATTGATTTAACACTTGTTTTATTATAATTTTGTTAAACGTTTGGGTTAGGGTTAGGGTTTACATGTCTTTGTCATCATCATTAGCAAGTTAAAGAAAAAAAAGTGTAATATTTTCAACATAAACTAAAAGGAAGATTAATTTTTAAAAACAAACATCCACTAAACATAAAATATTTCATTTCCATTACAAATCATAACATATTGTGATTATAATCACAAACTTATGTTCACTTCTCAAACAACATAAAAATTTAGGAAAAAAGATTTTCCACATCATAAACACAACCTGATGGCTAGAAACTTCTCTTTCATCTTCAGGAAGTTCATTCAAATCAAAATCAATTTTGATTTCTTCTTTCACATCTTTTTCCAGATTTTTGATGCTCTTACCTTCATCTTTGCTTTCTCCTTTTGTCTCCATCTTCAAAAAAAAGTAAAAAGTTAGAATAAATAAAATTTGTTTAAAAAATATGTGTGAAAATGAAAAAAAAAACATACATACAATCTTCTTTATATATATATATATATATATATATATATATATATATATATATATGGTGATATATATATATATATATATATATATATATGGTCAAGGAGAAGATGAACAAATACTCACGTTAGGTGTTAGGTCTCTTTTCTCCATCTTCAAAAAAAGTAAAAATCTGAAATAAATAAAATGAGCTTCAAGAATATGTATGGTGGTGGAAAAAAAATATACATACAGTGTTCTTTATATAGAGTGTGAAGGAGAAGATGAAAGAAATACTCACGTTAAGTGTTAGGTGAGTGGAATAGATGACAGTAAATAAGAGAACATGAAAACTAGATAAATAAATAAGTAGGTGATTAAAAGTAATGGTAGTTGTGTCTTGAAAATACAAAACGACTATTAAAAAGGAATTCAAAGTAGGTCAAAGAACGTCTAACATAAAGGAACGGAGGGAGTATTAAACAAGCTCATATGGTAAATCAAAAGTAAAATCAGAATTATATTTGAGATTCGATTCAGGGTATAACAAAGGTATTACTTCAGGAATAAGAATCACAAGGGAAATCCTAATATCAATAAGGTTCATGCTATAAGATTTAATCGAAAGAAAGGAGTTAACACTTGCGATAAGTTGAAAGTAGTTATAAAACTGGTTAAATGACTTGAGCGATTTCTCGCGAATTTACGAGATTAAATAAAGCATTTGTAGAATTCTCGTTTTTAAGAAAGCATAATATTTTAAAATCATGCATACTCTGAACGAAAGAGTACGGTTAGTAGACTTGCCTTAGGTCCTAGCTAATAAGTACGCTTGACGATTTAGAGAGAACATTCCTTCGTTTGTCCCGCGTGTCCAATCCTTTGATTTGATCCTCTTTTGATTCGATGCACTTGCGATTGCCACCAGTCTGATTCACCGCGATCTAGTCCGCACATCGATTCTATAGTTAACACAATATGGTCCTTTAGTCTTCCGGATAAACATACGTTCTACCGACGCTAGTACGCACACTCTAACACATTTAACTTAATCACAAATATTTCTATAAAACACTCCTCGGTGTATACAACACCTTACCATAATCGCCAAATCAACCAATCAACATATACTTAATAACTTTATAACATCTAGGGTCTATGCCCGAAAAATCTTAAATCATAAATCAAACTCAAAGTCAACAACGACTATCCTTATAGTCGCTAACACATAATTATGTAAACATATATTCATATATTCGTATATTTATCATGCATACGACCTTCTAATCACATAACACATAACTCACATAACAAGTAACACATATGGTATTCTGATTGATAATATGATAGCTAGCAGTGGAAAGTGTGTCGATAATATTTAGAAAAATTTAAGATTTAGAAAATTTCGGCAACACTTCCCCGCTTATATCACATTCCCAATCGGAATACAACCGACACAAACAACAATCAAATCCCATACTTATAACAGAATCAGGCATTCAACTTACTAATATAGTTATTTGACATTACTTATAACCATACTTGCAACCACAATTCACAATACACCAAAATGACTAATACACTTAACAATCTGCTATGACCAACCTGGAAAGAACCCTCTTTAACTCTGTCAAGAACACTCCAAATTAAAAAGTATAGAACACGAAATTCGATGAATAATCATCAATGAAAGTGATGAAATACCTCTTGGAACCATATGATCCAGGTGTGATAGGACCACATATATCTGTATGCACCAACTCGAGAGGCTTTGAAGCACGATAAGTTGCCTTTTTCTGGAATGAACTTCTTGTTTGTTTTGCCAGCACACAATCTTCACAAAAACTGCCTGTATGATCCATGCTTGGTATTCCATGAACCATCCCTTTGTTTGCCAACTCCTTCAGACCACCATAGTGTAAGTGTCCAAGTCTTTTGTGCCATAGAGTTGCTTTATCCTCTAACTTTGCTTGTAAACATTTCTCCTGTATGTTCTTCAGATTCAACTTGAACATTCGATTTTGAGACATTTCAGTTTTAGCAATTGTCCTGCCATTTTTGTCCTTCAATATCATGACTTTGTCACCCATAAAGATTGAGTAACCTTTTTCGAGTAGCTGTCCAAGACTCAGAATATTGTTCTTCATGTCAGGAACATAGTATACATCTTCAATTCTTCCTTGTTTGCCATCCTTTTTAGTAAAGCATATTTCACCCTTTCCTTTCACTTTTATCTTCGATGAATCTCCGAATGACACAACTCCATTATTTATTTCCTTTAAATCAGTAAAGAGATGCTTGAGACCAGACATATGGTTGCTGGCCCCACTATCAAGATACCACAAAACTTCATCTTCAGGAATCATACCTTTGCAGGCCATTAGTAGAACACCTTCATTTTGTTGCTCCTCCGTTTCGACTAGATTTGCATTTTCTGCAACCTTCTTGTTAAACCAGCAGTCTTTGGCAAAATGTCCAAATTTTCCACAATTGTAACATTCTACAGATCTGCTTCCTCTTCCAGAATATGATCTTCCACCTCTGCCACGATCACGACCACGTCCTTGGCCATGCCAATTTTGTTGATTTGTTTGCACCTTCTCTTCAAATCTGTTGCTTACAGGACCACGTCCTCTGCCTCGAGTGAAACTCTGTCTTGCACGTCCACGTCCTCTTCCTCTATTGTATTGTGTATACAATACTTTATCTTTGTCTTCAACTGAGACATCAGTTTTCAATACTTGAGATTCTGTCTCCTCCTTTTTTAATAATCTTTCTGAATATGCTTGCAGAGATCCCATCAGTTGATCAATAGTCATGGTCTCTACATCATTTGACTCTTCAATAGTAATTCCAACAAGTTGCAGTTTTGTATTTAAAGATCTTAATATCTTCTCATTTACACGTGCATCTTCAATTTTTTCTCCATAATTCTTCATTTGATTTACAACAGAGGAAACTCTCGTGAAGTAATCCGGGACTGATTCCATATCTTTCATATGTAAAGACTCAAATTCACCACGTAGAGTTTGTAATCGTACCTTTTTTACTTTGTCAACACCTTTAAAATTGTTCTGCAAAATCTCCCAGGCCTCCTTTGCTTTTGTTGCAGATGCAACCTTTTCAAACATGCCTTCATCAAGACCCATATGTATGATAGACAAAGCTTGTTGATCTTGTTTTCGTAACTTGGCAAGAGCGTTTTTCTGACCTTGATTTAAAGCTCCTTCATTCTCTGGTTCATCGTATCCTTTGTCAATTATTTCCCATGCCTCCTGTGAACCAAGCAACGCTTTCATTCGTAGACACCAGTGGCCATAGTTTTCTTTGGTAAGTTTTGGAACAGCAAAAGAATTATTCATGTTTGCAAGCTCTGATACCAATCTGTTGTTTTATATAAACTCTGATCGTAAACTCTGATTGTTGTAAACTCTGATTATTGTTTTATATAAACTCTGACCGTAAACTCTGATTGTAGGGTTTATGTATGTATTTTAGTGTGTGTGTTGTGGAACAGAATAAAGAAAAACAAGAGGCTTAAATTTCTGTTGTTTTATTAATCAATCTTTACCTCCTTTATATAATAGGAGAATACAAACCAAATACATGAATGATAATAATAGATACATGATAAGATACATCTCCTTGATTCTATGAACCATATTTAATGCACTCCTCAAACTTCTATGAGATTAGTTTATCCAACATTGTCATCTTCTTGAGTTCTCTCACCTTCAATTATATTCTCATTTGTGTTACCATCAACAGCATCACCAGGCTTATCACAAGGCTTACTCAAGACACTTTCTTCATTCTCTTCATCACTCCACACTAAATTACCCCCTACTTGTTCTTCGTAACCTTTTCCCCATTCCCATTCTTTATTTTCTTCAAACTCAACATCTTTACTGATAGAAACTCCATGTGTTTTGGTATCAAACAGCCTGTACCCTTTTGACTCATCACTCCACCCCAATAAAACGTAGACATAGCTTCTTTTGTCATGCTTACCCCTTTTTGCTTCTGGTATGTGTACATGAGCAAGGCATCCCCAAGTGCGAAAATGTGCAACTGAAGGTTTTTCTCCGCTCCATACTTCTTGAGGTGTAACATCCTTAAGTGCCAATGTAGGACTTCTATTAAGGACATAAAATGTCCATTTCACTGCTTCCGTCCAGAAGATCTTTGGAACTATCTTTGCTGTGAGGATAGATCTTACCATATTCATGACTGTCCTATTTTTGCGCTCAGCAACGCCATTCTGCTGTGGTGTGTAGGCTGTAGTAAGTTGCCTATGAATACCATGTTCCTTACAAAAATTGTTGAAGTCGTGGGAATTGAACTCACCACCTCTATCAGTCCTTAGGCATTTAATCACCTTGCTTGATTGGTTCTCAACCAAAATCTTAAAAATCTTGAAGCAACTTAGAGCTTCAGCTTTTTCAGCAAGTAAGTATGCCCATGCTTTACGACTAAAATCATCAATAAAGCACAATATATATCTCTTACCACTGTTAGAAGCTGGGCTGATTGGTCCGCAAATATCTGAATGAATTAGCTCTAGAACCTCTTTTGCTCTCCACGAACTCTGTTTTGGAATTGCCTTTCTTTGTTGCTTGCCTTCAAAGCAATCGACGCATACCTTTGATGTGTCTTTAAACTGTGGCAAACCTATCACCATCCTTTTATCATGAAGTAATTTCAAGCTCCTGTAGTTTAAGTGTCCGTATCGTTCATGCCATAATTGAGATTGGTTCACAGAGCTTAAATGCAAACAATTTTCCGATTGCGTAGCCGGAGAAGATCTTCCTGGAAGTATGAACTTTCTATTCATGCCCATCTCACTTTCAACTAACAGACCTTTCTCTGGATGGTATATCTTGCACATGCCTCCTTGGATAAGTATAGCCAAACCCTTTTCCTGTAGTTGTCCCACACTTAAAAGATTGTTTTTAAGCTCAGGAACATAATAGACCTCAGTAATTGTGGACATCATGCCATTTAAAAGAAGTTTAATATTCCCTTTTCCTGTTACTTCCATCCTCGAATTGTTTCCAAGCTTGACTGAATGATTAAAATTTTCATTTAGGCTTATAAACAATTCTTTGACTCCGCTCGTGTGATTTGAACCACCAGAATCTAAAAACCAAACCTCGCCTTTCCTTGCTCGCACATCCTCGACATGAGTCATTAATAACATCTCTTCTTCTTCTTCATTACATTCTACATAATTGGCTTGCTTATTCCATTTTGGACATTCATACTGATAGTGTCCAATATTGTGACACTTAAAACACTTAATGGTTGCTCTGTTGAATGCTTGTCTGCTTCTACCACCTCCACGGCCTCGTGCTGTAAATCCCTTACCTCCTCTACCTGCTCTTTCATCATAGCTGACCTTCAATACTTGTTCTTCGCCGCTACTCTTCTTAAATTTCTGCTCATGAACCAAAAGTGAGCTTTGTAAAGCATCAACAGAAAGAGTATCGATGTCCTTTGATTCTTCAATTTAACACACAACATAATTAAACTTCTCAGTAAGAGTACGCAAAATCTTCTCTACAATCTTCACGTCTTGCATATCTTCACCATAATTCCTCATATCATTCACTACTACCATCACCCTGTCAAAATAGTCGGAGACTGTTTCACTTGGCTTCATTGTTAACAACTCAAAATCTCTCCGAAGAGTTTGCAATTGAGCACGCCTTACTCGAGCATTTCTTTGATATTTCACCTTCATCGAGTCCCACAATTGCTTACCAGTATCCTTCTAGGTGATTGTTCTCAATATGGACCTGTCAATAGAATTAAAAAGATAATTCTTGGATTTTAAGTCCTTCAACCTCATATTATCCAGAACCTTCTTTTGCACTTCTGTTAAAGCTTCTCTCTCCTTTTCTGTTGACTCTGTGTAACCTTCTTGAACAACACTCCAATACTCCTTCGACCTGAGGAGGTTTTCCATCAGTAAACTCCAATGATCATAATCTCCATCAAACCTTGGAATACATGGCTGTGAAAAACTGTTTGCCTCAGTCATTTTTCATTCACACTCTTGACTAGTTTACTCACTCACACTTTGAATGATCTACTCACTCCAAATCCACTGATTAGTAAAGTGGCTCTGATACCATTTGATAAATATGGTATTGAACACAATTTACAAACAAAGAACTTGTTGATTTGATAATATGAAACTTAGGATTACACACCTTAAATAGAAAACTACACACCACAAGCGGTGTTTAAACAAATAACAAAAAACAGAAAAAGAACCATGCTAGACTGTTTCTAGATCGTAATAACATGCTGCTAGATCTCAGTAACATGTTTCATGAATTACTGCCCTGGAGCACAATGATGCAGCCATGTGCTGCAGATTCCTGCCATGTGCTGCAGATTATTAAACACAAAACACACTTTTAATGTTTAGATAAAGAGGACCACTCTCTTCTAAACCGACTCCTACATGAATTGCAAACTGGACCTAAATAATATGACTTAATAAACAGAAAGAAATAGAAACTGAAATACCAAGCATGACTTGATCAAACTCCTAAACTTAGGGACCTATTTCAGTTTGAAGCCCTAATCGACTTTCAATTCGTTCTTCAATTCTTTCTTCAGAGAGACAAAGAAAGTGACGAGTGTTGAGTGTGGTGAAAGAGTGCGGTGGAGAGAAAGTTTAGGGTAGGAAGAGAGTTTAGGTGAGTGAATGAGGGGGAAAGTTTAGATTGAGAAAGTTTTGTTTGGGGGGAATTGTCTAATGCTAAAATTTCATGTTGAGGGAACTTTTTTCACTCTTAAAAAAACGGATGAAGTCAGTAAATATCGGTTTTTCAGATTGCCATAACGAAAATACCAATCGATAGGGTAGCTTGCAAAAATTACCGGATTGATTACGCATTTACTAGTCGGGTAATACATAATACGCATTTCTAAATTGGGTGACAAGGTAATACGCAAACATCAATTTGGTATTGTGGGATAATTTTTATAAAAAAAATGATACGCAAATTCAACTTGGGTAATCAGACTTTTATAAGCTTGTTTATCAGTTCATGTTTGGCATATGGCTCGTAACTTGAAGTTACGGGTGGGATTGAATTATTATTTTTTATTAAATATCATTTAAAATTTAGATTTAAATATTTAAATATTTCTAAAATTCAAAATGGAAAAATTGAATCCCAAAACTTAATCGTTGAACCCCTAATAAAATACACATAAATTAAAAATTTGATTATTTTAATGAGTCCGACGGCCTAATTTTTAAAAAATCGGGGGGGGGGGGGCATAAATTAGGATTTTCGGTCTAGGGCAACCCCAAACCCTAAACTCTAAGTTCGTATACGGTTTATTCGTCATTCTGAATATTTCTAAAACCTGAAATGGAAAAGTTGAACCCCAAAGGTTAACCATTGAACGTAAGTGAATGCAAATAAATTTAAAATTATTATACAATATTTACATGAAGGATACGCATTTATTGTTTGGGTAACAGGCTAATACGCATAAGTCAATAGGGTATCAGGATATAATCTGAAAACTAAATGTGAATGATACGCATAATCGTAATGCATATCATGAAACATGCATGTGCAGATTGGGTATAAGCAAAGACGCATCTCTCTATTGGGTATTAGAATTGGCATTTCGAACAACCTCCCCCAAGAATTGGTAATTCTGTGTTTTTTATGAAAAAATCGTTATTTTTAACATTAATTCTAAAAAAACCCGCAACTTTAAATTTTTTAATTTTTAATTTAATTTTTTATTTCAAGTTTTCAATTTAATTATTGAAATTATAATTTACTAACTTAAAAATAATGAATAAATAAAGATATTGTGTATTTATGTATAAAAAATATTTTGAAATTTTTATAATATTTTTTATAATATTTTATTGATAAAATATCCCATATTAGTGATAAATTTACTACTATATTAACTAATACTTGTAACTAGTACTCTGTCCCATATTATTGTTTCTATTTTTAAAAATATATTTCTCGACGATCCAACCGTACAGATGTCAAGATATATATAATTTAATGATATTCCCAATTTTTAAAAAATAAAAAATTAATTTGGTTGGAGATCTTAGTAGATCACTACTATATTAACTAATACTCGTAACTAGTGCGCTGTCCTATATTATTTTTTCAATTTTTAAAATATAATTTTAAATTTATTATATATTTACCGGGAGAGAAGAGAGATGTAGAGAGAGTTAATCGAAAGAGAGAAGCCGCTTTTAAAATATTTTTATCATTTACAAAAATTATTCAATGAATCTGGCTCGTGCCCCATTAGTGCAAGCAGTACTTTTACTACGTTTTCATACACATCCAAGTATTCATGCTAGATATCTCCTAATTCGTGTCTCAATTATTTAAAAGTACTTCTCGACGATCCAATCGTACTGATCTCAAGATCCATCTTTTTTAATGCTATTGGCAAAATTTCAGAAAAAAAATATAATTGATATGGTAATTTAACGGTCAACTATTACTTTGACTAGAACCCATAAATAGGTATTTCGCCAGGGTTTAGGATTTCAATTTTTAAAAAAATATTTTTTGATGACCCAACCATACGTAGGTCAAGATCCATCATTTTTAATGTTATTGCCAAAATTTCAGAAAAAAAATAAATTTTTTTGGTTTGATAATTTAACAGTCAACTATTACTTTGACTAGAACCCCTAAACAGGGTTTCGTCAGGGTTTAAGGTTTCGATTTTTTTTAAAAATATTTCTTGACGACCCAACCGTACAACGTTCAAGATCCATCCTTTTCAATGTTATTGCCAAAATTTTAGAAAAAAATAAATTTATTTGGTTTGGTAATTTAACGATCAACTATTACCTAAACTAGAAGTACTCCTAAATAGGGTTTCGTTAGGGTTTAGTGTTTCGATTTTTTCAAAAATATTTCTTGACGATTCAACCATACGGAGGTAAATATCCATCGTTTTTAATGTTATTGCCAAAATTTCAAGAAAAAATAAATATATTTGGTTTGGTAATGATACGGTCAACTAGTACTTTGACTGGAACCCCTAAATAGGGTTTCATCAGGGTTTAGGGTATCGATTTTTCAAACAATAATTCTTGACGACCAAACCATACAGAGGACAAGATCCATCCTTTTTAATGTTATTACCAAAATTTCAAAAAAAAATAAATTTTTTTGGTTTGGTAATTTAACAGTCAACTAGTACTTTGACTAGAACCCCTAAATAGTGTTTCGTCAAGGTTTAGGGTTTCGATTTTTTTAAAAAAATTTCTTGATGATCCAACCATACAGAGGTCAACATCCATCCTTTTTAATATTATTGCCGAAATTTTAGGAAAAAAATAAATTTATTTGGTTTGGTAATTTAACGGTCAACTATTACTTTGACTAGAACCCTAAATAGGGTTCGTTAGGGTTTAAGATTTCAATTTTTTTAAAAAATATTTCTTGATGACCCACTGTACAGAGGTAAAGATCCATCCTTTTTAATGTTATTTCCAAAATTTCAGAAAAAAATAAATTTATTTAGTTTGGTAATTTAACGGTCAACTATTATTTTGACTAGAACCCCTAAATAGGGTTTTGTCGGGGTTTAGGGTTTTGATTTTTTAAAAAATATTTGATGAAGACCCAACCATACGGTGGTCAATATCAATCATTTTTAATGTTATTGCCAAATTTCAGAAAAAAATTAATTTATTTGGTTTGATAATTTACGGTCAACTAGTACTTTGACTAGAACCCCTAAACAGGGTTCCGTAAGAGTTTAAAGTTTCAATTTTTTTAAAAATAATTCTTGACGACTCAACCGTACCGACGCCAAGATCCATCCTTTTTAATGTTATTGCCAAAATTTCAGAAAAAAATAATTTTTAGTTTGTAAATATATTAAAAAATTAATAAAAATAGAAAAAGGGGCAAAATTTTCAATTAAATACATACACATCAAATTAGTCATAATCACTGTGTGATGAATGTTACCCTACTTTCACTAATTTTCCATTTTTTTGATTTTTTCCACTTTTTTAACTAGTTTGGAAAATAAATTAAAAAATTAATTAAAAATAGAAAAGGCCAAAATTTAATTTAAAATTCATACACCCATACCTAATATTTGTGTGATGAATGTTACCCTACTTTTAATAATTTTCTATTTTTTCGATTTTTTCCATACATTTTAACTAATTTTGAAAATGAATTAAAAAATTAAATAAAAATAGAATTCTGGATAACTTATGACGGATATTTCGTCATAAGTTACCCAGAATTACGACGAGGTTCATAATCCATCGTAAGTTCACTGCTAAACGACGTCGTTTTGTCATCAGAAAAGTAATTCATTTTACAATTAAATTTAATTACAATAAAAAAATTACGACGAAAATTCCGTCGTAAGTTCACTACTAAACTACGTTGTTTCGTCATCAGAAAAATTAATTTATTTTGTAAATAAATTTAATTACATTAATCAAATTTACGACGAAAATTCCGTCATAAGTTAACTGGTGGACGAACTTACGACGAATTTTCCGTCGTAAGTTCACTTCTACAATGACGTGGTTTCGTCATCAGAAAATTAATACATTTTGTAATTAAATTTAATTACAATAAACAAAGTTATGACGAAAATTTCGTCGTAAGTTGATTGGTGAACTATCTTACGACGGATTTTCTGTCGTAAATTTACTACCAAACGTCATCGTTTCACCCTTATAAAAAGTAATTTTTTTGACTATTAAATTTTATTAAAATAGAAAAATTTACGACAAAAATTCCGTCGTAAGTTCCCTACTAAAATGAATTTACGACGGACAATCCATCGTAAGTTCACTGTAATTATTTTTCAATTAAATTTTAATTGTTTGGAGCTAAATTTTATTAATAAAATAATTATCTTCTGACGAATTTCATTTTCGTCGTAAGTTTGGCGCGAAATTTATGACAGATTTGAGATTCCGTCGTAACTTTGGGGCGAAAATTGCTTCCGTCACAAGTTGGCCGTCATAATTGGCCAAATTTCTTGTAATGTATCCGATATCCAATCAGCCCAATTGCACCGGGCCCAATGATTTGAAGGGCCCCCAAAAATGATTATATGTGATACATTGCATTGTTTGACACACAAACCAAAGTGATATACCTGGCCTTACTGTTAACCTCACCAATAAACCCAATTTCACGGGCCCAATGATCCAATGATTTGAAGGGTCCCCCAAAATGATTAGCCCCTAAATGTGATACATTATGAGTCTTGATGATGATTAGCCCGTGAATGTGATACATTATAAGTATTGCTGATGTGAAATGCTAAAGAACTCTTATTGTGTGTCATTAATATTTTGGAAGTTGGTATTTAGTACCCCCTCCGTTCCATTAAAACTGGACTTTACAAAATTTTAAAGTCAAACTACCTCAACTTTGGCTGATAATTAAATAATATTAACAAACACGAAAATTATAAAAAAAATATCATTATAAAATATATTTTACTCACTATCCAATTTTATTTTTAAATTTATAAAATTATAAATTAGTAATGTATAATTTACGGTCAAAATTGAACATGTTTCATGTTTGACTTTCAGAATTTCTATACAGCCACTTTTTAAGGGACAGAGAGTATAAATAAAATGTTTACAGTTTTTTTAAGTGCAAAAAAGTGATGTTGGAAATTTTTTAAATATGTACTCCTTTAAAATTAGAATATAATACCCACGTGTATTTATATGAAAGAATCTTTAAAATCTCCAAAAAATTATTAAAATCTTGGGTAATATGAGGAACATGATGCTCTATAATAAATAATATTTGGGGACCAAAAAATATTCATAGCATCTATAACATTGAGCATGTGATAACCATATTTATTAAAATAGTGTTTTTGCTTTAGAATAAAACATCAGCATCTCAAAATATTTTTTTTGTAACCGAATACAAAAAACAAAACAAATACTCCTAGAGCCTAGGAGAAAACAATACATATATTATATCAAGTAACCGAATGGCAAGCAAGTACCCTGACGTTTAGATGAACCCGACAAAACAATACATATATTAGTATGGATACTCCTAGAGCCTAGGAGAAGGGCCTCGTTAAAAACCCCACAAGAGCAAAACTCCATGGGAAAAAAACTCAAGGGGAAAAAGAGTACCCTACTAAGTACTTGATTACATCATTTTACTTATAGGCTATTAAACAAATGGTTAAGAACTTCTTGTTACTTCAGCTATAGTAATCCAAGTTCCCGTCTTATCCATCTAATCTTCACATTTATTCCTACCAAGTAAATCTGAAAGATCACCAAACAGACACAATAAATAAAACTAAGTCAAAGAAACATTAACTAAATATAATTTAATATCTATTATATACAATATACTTAACAAGAAAAAGCAGTTTTAGGAACATATAAATGCCGAACTTTCTTAAAATAAATAAATTAATAGTCATGTAAAAATTGCTAGAGTTATCCCTAGTTCGGGTAAGTCAGATATGGAAAATGCTATAGTTACATAAAGTTTCACGCACTACAACAGAAATTAAATCAGACACCACTTTTAAACCGGTGTCTATCAGAGAAATTTCCCGTTGTCTATTGAGCCGCCGTCTTTGGTACTATCACACACCAGTTTTCCACCGTTGTATAAATACAATCAGTACAACGGGTAATAAAACCTTTGTATGAGATACTTCACACAACGGAATTCTCTCGTTAATAAATTTTGACACAACTGTTTATAAACCGTTGTACTGATAGTATCTATACAACAGTGAACAACTGGTGTGTGATAGTACCAAAGACGGTGGCTCAAGAGACAACGGCTGACAAACAACAGTTGAAAAGTGCTGTATGACTTGTTTATGTTGTAGAGGGTTTGTACAACAGTTTTGTTTCTTTTAATATGTTGTATTTGGTGATAGACAATGGTTTATGTGCACAAAAATGATTTTAAATAATGTCCCCAACCAATTAAATAATGAATCAATAAATTTATCAAAACAAAAATTTCTAGTTGATCTACAATTTCTATGTAAAAATTGTAACGCCCCCAAATCCGGGGTCAGGGATATGGGTCGCTACTGCGAAAAACCTTAAAAATCAAAACAATCACCTGCCAATATTTAATCTAAAACATGACATCTGACCCTAACCTAACAAGATCTTTTCACGTTATAGACTAGAAATAATACACAGCCACAATATTTTAATACAACAAATAATACAACACAAGTATAAATACGTTACCAGTCTAACTATGCATCTAGCAGACTATTTCGGAAGACAGAATGCTCTAAGCCAAAATCATCTTGATCTAAGTCCTTCCCTGCTTCGAGCTAAACTAAGTCAACCGCATCAACTATCTATCTCTGTAAAATAAGATTTAAATAAAAGCTAAGATACTTTTAGAAAAAAACTTTGAAGGTTTCAAATCCAATATGTGGATGATACTATTTTTGAAATATTCATAATAATAATTTCCAAATATGAGGGAGGTTTGTAGAATTCAATAAATGATTCACTTCCAAAGCTGTAAACAATTTTTGATGTTTAAACAACGAACTTTAATAAGAAATTCTCCTTGCAGACTATAAATCAATTTTGATATTTATCTCAGTAAATCTCATAGTAGGATAGACAAGTATAAAAACTTGAGGGGATGAAAAATTAAGAGGTTCACAATAACTTTATCAAGCTCAACTACTAACAATGTTATAGTTATCAAATGTAGCAAATGGGTATTCAACAAAGTTCTGATGAATAAGCAATATCCAAATCTGGTTTAAGTTCTGAAGAACTGAATCATAAGGAATGAGATATGAAGACAAGAGTTTACACTTTAATCATCAATTTTAAAAACATTATAAAAACTTGGGATTTCAACTTGAACGCTACGAGCTAGCCGGGTGATCAGCCCGCGAAATGCTCCGGATATCACACCCATACATGTGATTCCTCCTTTATTGTAGGATCTTGGTGGCTCTTATTGACATTGGCCATATAATAACAGACCGGCATCACGGTCTAAAACATTTTTATTTTTGTCCCACAATTTCAAAAATCAATTTTTAACAATTTCAATATTAAAGCAATAAAACATTCCCTATACTTACTGACAAAAGATCAGCCTAGTACAAGGAGATTTAAATAAACAAGTTGAATGTAAATCTGAATAATCATTCGAAAGGGATTCAAGAACCGATCATAGGTACTCCATCCGTTCCTTTATGTTAGACGTTTAAGGTAAAAATACACATACCAATGTATCTATTTAATGAAGTAAATTCACTAGGATTACACACATCTCAATATGCTATTACTTTAATAAGAATGTACCGAATTTCCATGGCAGCTAGCTGGCTAGACATAAAAGATTTCCATCCTTCCATAGCAGCTGGCTGACATTACACATGCCTAATTCTCTACGCAGCACAGAGAAACTCTCCTCAGCTAGTGGCTTTGTGAAGATGTCAGCTAGCTGGTACTCTGTACTTACAAAGATTAGCTCAATTTTTCCCTTTGCAACATTGTCTCTCAAGAAATGATGTCGAACATCAATATGCTTTGTTCTTGAGTGATTCACTGGATTCTTTGATATGTTGATAGTGCTTGTATTGTCACAATAAATGGGGACTTTGCCACATTTAATTCCAAAATCTAGAAGTGTTTGTCTCATCCATAGCATTTGAGACCAACAACTTCCAGCTGCTAAATACTCCCCTTCAGCTGTGGATAATGCAACAGAAGTTTGCTTCTTGCTTTGCCAAGATACTAAACTCTGTCCTAAAAATGCACAAACACCACTTGTACTCTTTCGATTAGTTTGACAACCTGCATAATCTGCATCACTATACCCAACAAGATCAAATGCATTTGTGATGGGATAAAATAAACCAAGAGTAGTAGTTCCACTTAAATATTTAAAAATTCTTTTAATAGCATTCAAGTGAGATTCTTTTGGTTGAGCTTGAAACCTAGCACACACACATACACTATACATAATATCAGGTCTAGAGGCTGTAAGATATAATAAACTTCCAATCATACCTCTATACTTTCGAACATCTACATCTTTACCTCGTTCATCTGCAGCCAGCTTGCTGGCAGAACTCATAGGTGTAGATTTTGCCTTGATATTCTCATATCCAAACTTCTTTAGCAAGTTCTTGATGTACTTGGACTGATGTACATATATCCCATCTTGAGTTTGCTTGATTTGGAGCCCCAAAAAGTAGTTGAGCTCACCCATCATACTCATGTCAAACTCACTATGCATACACTTAGAAAACCACTTGCACATCTTATCATTAGTTGATCCAAATATAATATCATCTACATATATTTGCACAACTAGAATATCATTACCAGTAAGTTTAGTAAACAAAGTAGGATCGATTTTACCTCGAATGAACCCATTCTTTATCAAAAACTTACTTAGCCTTTCATACCAAGATCTAGGAGCTTGTCGTAATCCATATAGTGCCTTCTTTAATTTGAAAACATAATTAGGAAATTGATCACTCTCAAATCCAGGAGGTTGCTTGACATATACTTCTTCTTTCAAGTAGCCATTAAGAAATGCACTTTTTACATCCATTTGATGTAGCTTAAATTTCGTGAAGCATGCAAATGAAAGTAACATCCTTATTGACTCTAGCCTTGCAACCGAAGCATAAGTTTCATAAAAAACTATTCCTTCTTGTTGATTATATCCTTGTGCAACAAGCCTTGCTTTATTCCTAGTAACCGTTCCTTCTTCATCAACTTTGTTTTTGAAAACCCATTTAGTACCAATGATTGAAGCCTCTTTAGGTGGCTCTACAAGTTCCCAAACACCACATCTTTCAAATTGATTAAGTTCTTCTTGCATTGCCATGATCCAATTCTCATCTTTTAGTGCTTCATTGACATTCTTTGGTTCCTCTTGAGCTAGGAAGGCAGAAAATGCACAAAAGTTAGCTTGGCTTCTCCTTGTCTTGATGCCTTCTGATTTATCACCAATAATCAACTCTGGAGGATTGTTCTTTACTGTCCTTGTTGACTTTGGAAAATGATGATGAGCCATAACTTCTTCATTGGCTCTAAATCTCTTGGATGGAGGAGGGGATTCATCCACATTATAAATCGGCATCTTTTCTTGTGATCTCTGGCCTCTAGAATCTTCCAAGGTGAGTTTTGACACCTTATCACAAGTTTCATCTACTGGAGGAGAGATTTCAGCTTGATTATCATTAGCTGAACTTGATTCAGTTTCTACTGCAGCTCGCTGGGTTGCTGCATTTCCTGAGTCTGCCTCATTGGCAGCTCACTGAGTTGCTGTATTTTTGGAATCTGCTTCTTTGTCAGCTCGCTGAGTTGCTGTATCTGACCTTGGCAGTTCGCTGGCATCATCTGAACCTGCAATATCTTCCTCATCTCTTGACAGATCAACATTAGATTCTTGAAATTGAACATCAATTGACTCTTCAACGGTTCGTTTAGATATATTATAAACTCTATATGCACGACTTGTTGTAGAATACCCCAAAAATATAGCTTCATATGATTTGGCATCAAATTTACCATCTCTATCAATGGATTTGAGTACCAAGCACCTGGATCCAAAGACCTTGAAGTAGCCTATGTTTGGCTTCTTGTTCTTTAGCAATTCATAAGGAGTCTTGTTGAGAATAGGCCTGATTAGTACTCTATTAAGAACGTAGCTAGCTGTGTTGACTGCTTCTGCCCAGAAACTTTTTGGCAGCTTGCTCTCTTGCAGCAATGTTCTAGCTGTTTCTTGCAATGCCCTGTTCTTTCTCTCCACAACTCCATTTTGTTGTGGGGTTCTTGGAGCAGAGAATTCATGTGAAATGCCTCTATCTTCACAATATGAGATAAAGTCTTTTTGGAATTCACCACCTCGATCACTCCTTATACTTACAAGTCTTAACTTAAACTTGTTCTCAAGTAACTTAATTAGCTTTTCAAATTCACTGAAAGCACAATCTTTAGTACGAAGAAACAATACCCAAGTATATCTAGAATAATCGTCTATTATAACAAATGCATATTGTTTACCTCCAATGCTTTTATATACTTCCGGACCAAATAAATCTAAATGAAGTAGCTCTAAAGGTTTAGAAGTTGATACCATTTTCTTTGATTTATGTGGGGTCCTGATTTGTTTTCCTAATTGGCAAGCCGAACAAGTTTCCATTTTGACATACTTCAATTTTGGCAATCCTCTAAATAGCTTCTTTGAAGACAGCTTGCTGAGTAAGTCCATATGAGCATGTCCAAGCCTTCTATGCCAAATTTCTGGATTTGAATCAACAGCAGCAATTTTCCCTTTCCCAAGAATCTGGAGTGTTTTGCTATCACCAATGGTGACACTTCCACCCTTTTTCTTACTGAGAGAGAGGAATTGAGATTTATCACCACTCATATGTCTTGTGCATCCACTATCCAAAATCCATTGATTTGATCTCACTTTGACAACAAGACATACCTACAAAACAAATAAAGAGCCAACTCAACGTTTTGGTACCAAAATTTGCTTGGGTCCAGAATGGTTAGTTGATAGAACATATAAAACATTTAAATCAGTTTTCTTGATCCACATTTGGACCACTTTAGAAGCTGTATTTCTTGTTCCAACTGTTCTGTCAGCTAGCTGCCTGTGACCTATCTGTCTGTTCCAGCTAGCTGGGTTGGCATTCTGAATTTTGCAATGATTTGCCAAATGACCTTTATTTCCACATTTATGGCAGATTCTCCATGGCATGGCATAGTCATAAGGGATTCCATGTTTGCCATCATACTTTAGAGGTGTTGTGGAATCCGATCCAACTCCTTCTCTTTCGATTGGAACTTTTGCATATCTCATCATTGTTTTGAGAGTATCTTCTCCTTGAATGAACTTTCCCATTCCTTTCTGGAGATCCTTGATTTCAGTTTCCAATTCTTTGATTCTTTCAGCTTGTTCAGATATTTCCATTGAGCATGATTCCCTTGGACTAAATGCTTCTAAACATGCATCTTGAGCCTCTATTTCTGTTCTCAGCTCGCTGAGTTCCTTCATAAGTGTATCATTTCTTTTGACAAGCACTTTGTTTATCCCTTCAAGCTGGGATATCTCAGCCTTAAGATCAGTAAGCTTTTGAGTATGATTTGTAGCAGGTGTCTTCTCATCCATTAACTCAGATATGATCTTCTTAAGTTGAATATTTTTCTTTTTGAGTTTATCATTCTCATATCTTAATTCTTCAAACACTTCATTTGATAGATTACTATGATCCTGCATGGTTAATTCATCTAACTTTGAAGAATGAGAATATATATCAGAAAAATAATTTACCTCACTATTGTTGTCATCCGAATCCGAGACATCACTATCTACAAGGCCATCTTGAAAAATTCCTTGAGCATTATTCTCATCATCAAGACCAACAAGAGCTAGGTTCACCATCTCATCACTTGATTCATTATCAGAATCTGAATTTTCATCATCACTCCATGTCAAAAATGCCTTAGATTTCTTTTTGTCTTTAGAGGCAGCTAGCTGCTTCTGCTTATTTTTCAGCTTGTAGCAGTCTCTTTTGTAATGACCTTTCTTGCCACATTCAAAGCATGCTTCCTCTTTGACATCTTTCTTTGTTCCAGAAGCTCTACCTTTCTCCTTCTTTAGCTTGTTCCTTAAGTCAAGCATCTTCTTGATTTTTCTGGACAAAAGTGCTAATTCTTCATCAGAATCTGATTCTGATTCTGAATCCAGCTTGCTGCTACTGGAGTGCAAAGCTAAATTCTTCATCTTTTCAACTGGAGCCTTGACTGATTCCATCTTGCTATTATTGATTTTGCTTTCGAATTGTTCCAACTCTGCAAATACGGCCAAATGATCCATAGAATCAATGGAGGGACTTGATTCCAATGCAGTGACTTTAGCTTCGAATATAAATGGAACTGCACTTAGAATTTTCATGTTGATTTCATCTTGAGGAATGGATTTTCCAAGTCTCTTCAGAGTGTTGATAGTGATTTGAAACCTTGCTTGGCTCTCTTTGATAGTTTCACCATTCTTGAGTTTGAAATTTCCGAAGTCATTCATCAATTTGCTAAGTTTAACTTTTCTTAAAGTTTTCGAACCTTCATGATAGGATTCCAAAGCATCCCACATTTCTTTTGCTGTTTTGAGAGAAGATACTTTGTCATATTCAGATTGATCTAGTGCATTCATAATGGAGTTTCTTGCTTCTCCATTATAACCACATTTGATAATCTCATCGAGAGTGAGATCATCAACATCTTTTGGTTCGTTTTTGTCGTTGAGAAATTCATAGTTCCCTTTCTGCACAACTCTTAGAACCAGAGGTTTCTTGGACAAATAAGTCTCCATTCTGCATTTCCACCAACTGTAGTTCTCTGATCCAGTGAGAAATGGAGCCTTATAATCTGACCTGCCTTCTAGATAATTGTCAGCCATTTGATCGATACTTTTCCTGTTACAGAAATATTAGTATACCAAAGCTCTGATACCAAGTGAAAATTCACCTAGAGGGGGGGGGGTGAATAGGTGTTATGACTAACAATGATCAAATAAAAATTTGTCTAAAAATTTACTCTGGCAGCGAGCTGGGTGCAATAAATTAGTGAATAAGCAGCTAGCTGAGTTAACTTGATTTGGCAGATTAACAAATAAGCAGCTAGCTGTGATATGCAATGCAGAAGGACAAAAATGCAATAAGTAAAGAACACCAAGACTTTTAGCTAGGTTCGACCCCTAATCGTCTATGGTCTACGTCCTAGTCCCTTACCAACTTGGTAAGAGAATATATTATTGATCACAATTAAATCCAATTACAAGACACAATAATATATCTCCCTTATCACCCAGTTACTGACTGCAGCTAGCTGGAACCCCTTGTTTCTTGAACACAGCTCTCTAAGCTCTATACTAAACCAAGTATAAACTTCTCTAGCCTAATGCTCCTTAAACCCTGGTTCCACAAGCTTGACAAACCAGCAACTACCAACTTTACAAGTTGAACAATACAAGGATGAAATTAATAAATACAACTCAAAAGATTCGAACTCTCTAAACTGTATATATGATATAATACACGAGCTCTTTTGAAGTATATGTGCTGAGTTGTTTTCTTGATACTTGAATATTGCTTATATGTTTTTCTCTTTGTTCGTCCCTGTGAAGAACAGTCATACAAGTATATATAGTGAAGTAAACAAGCTAGAATTAAAGATGCAAACTTGTAACGGTCTTGAATAGCACTTCTCACGTTTCAAGATTTGTTCCATTAATTCTACTTCTAACGTTCACAATCAGTTTAAACAATATTTCTTACTCAGAAAATAAATTTAGTTTAGAAATGGAGAGATAAGAATGTTTAAGAAAGAAAGAAACCGTTAGAGAGAAACTTGAAGAAGATAAAGAATATGAAAGGATATGATAATGAGTGCATGTAATTCTTTACAATCTTTAACAAAGACAACAGATGGTGGAGGATAGGAATAAAGCATATTTGATATTAAATAAGAGCATGCTTGGAAAGTAAGCACATGGGTTGCCTTTTTTTTTTAAGTACATTAAAGAATTCAAAGATTCCTTTTTCTAAGAAAGTATTGTTTAGAAATACTTTTGAAATTATGTTATGTTTTTAATGTATAAAGAACCGTTCATGCCACTTTAGCAATTATAAGCATAATAAAACCATTTATTCGAACACTTGGAAACTGGACAGACTGCCAGCCAGCTTGCTGAGTTAACTGTCAGCTAGCTGAGTTACCCTGTTTTTCTTATAAAATATTATATGAAGTAATCCTGCAAAACAATATTAGTCTAATGCAGAATCAAGCTTGCTTACTAAGTATGATCATCAAAATCATAGAGTTTCATCATTATGTTATAACTACTGCAGGTGATCATACCAATAATGTTTATATACCAGCAAATAGAGATTTTGATTTAAATACAGGTTTTTTAGATACATATATAAGTTTTACTTTAGTTTAAGATTTCCTTAGATATATTTTGTTTATCATTTTTTAGATGCATATATAAGTTTTACTTTAGTGTAAGATTTCTTTAGATATATTTTGTTTATCATTTTTTAACTTGTTTTTATATTTTACTTGTTCTTTGTATATCTTTGTTTTTCAGGTTTGGAAGATGATAACAACACCAATATTACAAGAAATCAAGATTCAACTCAACATTTTAGTTCTGAAAACGAAAATAATATGGGTATGTTATTTAACTATAAATTTTGTTTAAATTATTTTATCAATACGTTGTCTTACTTTTTGTTTACCTTTTTCTTTATATTTATTTTTGGTATTTAACTGGTAGAAATATACAAATGAAAATACAAATTCTTAGCTCTTGTTACATTTTTGTGTTAATTATCCATGAACATGATCTTAAAGTGTTTTATTTTATTTTATTACTTTTTATTAGTTTAAATCCTATAAATTACTAATAAACTAGTGATTTTATGATCATATTTAAATTATTTTTTGCACCAAATTGGTAAATTATTTTAGAGTTTACAAAATTTTAAATCAATTTTACATTATTCCAAAATTATATTATAATGATGATTTTTTTTAGGTGGTAAAGAACACATGGAAGAAGAAAGGCAAGCAAAAAAAATTAGAATATTTTCCAATGATCAAAGGCATGAAATTTTTCTAGCTTTGTTAAAGAAAAGTGTTGATGGAAAACTTAAGAAAGGCACATCAAGAATTGTTGCTTCATTATTCTCAGTTTCAATGCGTACTATTTGGAAACAGTCAAAAAATAGCTTCAATGCACGCGGAATGGTTGATATATCTCATGGAAGGACAAAAAATTGTGGTAGAAAAAGAATACAAATTGATGTTGAAAGATTTAAGGGTATTCCTTTGACTAGGAGAACAACACTTGGGTCTACTGCTTCTGCTCTCAAAATTGGAAAAACAACTCATCATAGAAATTTGGAACAAGGGACTATAAGAAGACACACAAATCCACTCAAACCATATCTCAAAGAGGACAACAAAAAAGCCAGACTTCAATTTTGCATATCTATGCTTGAAGATAATAGCATTCATCATGATCCAATATTTTCAAATCTAAACAACATTGTATACAT
Organism: Saposhnikovia divaricata; assembly: GCA_036435485.1. NCBI lineage: Eukaryota > Viridiplantae > Streptophyta > Magnoliopsida > Apiales > Apiaceae > Saposhnikovia > Saposhnikovia divaricata. The sequence continues at coordinate 18,797,477 of CM071599.1, read as the reverse complement.
TGATGAAAAGTGGTTCTACATGAAAGAAAAATCTGAAACGTACTATCTCCTGGCTGATGAAGAAGAGCCACACCGCGTGTAAAAGCAAAAATTTTATTGGAAAGGTCATGTTCCTAGCACGGCCAAGATTTGAAAGAGAAGGCAATGTATCATTTTATGGAAAATTGGAATATTTCCCTTTGTTACCAAAGAACCGGCTAAAAGAAGTAATGTTAATAGAAATTCTGGAACACTTGAAACCAAAGCTATGACCTCTGTTGGAAGAGATGCTAATAGAATTTTTTTAACTCAAAAGGTGGTACCTGCAATACTAGCAAAGTGGCCTCGAGAAGATTTTGGAAAGACAATTAATGCTAGAACACATATTGATCCCAATGATGAAGTATTTCGTCAATCTGTTTCACAACAAAATTTTGATATTCAGCTTAAGTGCCAGCCTCCTAATTCTCCTAATTTGAATATTTTGGATCTTGGCTTTTTCAATGCCATCCAGTCTTTGAAGCAGAGGGAAGCTCCAAAAACAATTGATGATCTTATTAATGGAGTTGAAAATGCTTTCGAAAATTTTGAACCAATTAAGTCTAATAGGATATTCCTAACTCTACAACAATGCATGGTAAAGTGGGAGGCTCAAATAAGTATAAAATTCCACATATGAGCAAAGCATCTTTGGAAAGACAAGGCCAACTCCCTCTTCAGATTAAATGTGATAAAAAACTTGTGGAGGATGTTTTAAGTGTTCTAGATTGAATATAATTTAAATCTATGTGTTTTTGTAAGTTTAATTTAATTCTCTGTGTTTTTTAATTTAAATCTTTTTCTAGATATTAATTTGAAAATCAAAATTTTAAAGGCAAAAGATTCTATGATTAACAAAAAGATTATTGTTAAATTTTAAAAAAATTTGGTTTAACACTTGTTTTATTATAATTTAAATTTATGTGTTTTTGTAAGTTTAATTTAATTCTATGTGTTTTTTAATTTAAATCTTTTTCTAGATATTAATTTGAAAATCAAAATTTTAAAGGCAAAAGATTCTATGATTAACAAAAAGACTATTGTTAAATTTTAAAAACATTTTGGTTTAACACCTGTTTTATTATAATTTAAATCTATGTGTTTTGTAAGTTTAATTTAATTCTATGTGTTTTTTAATTTAAATCTTTTTCTAGATATTAATTTGAAAATCAAAATTTTAAAGGCAAAAGATTCTATGATTAACAAAAAGACTATTGTTAAATTTTAAAAACATTTTGGTTTAACACTTGTTTTATTATAATTTTGTTAACTGTCTATATATAGTGATCATGTATGTATAATGTCTAAAATTATAATTTTGGGTTAATTTCTTTTTATATAAACCTGATGCTAATTATTAATCTTATTATGGATATTAATTTGAAAATCAAAACTTTAAAGGCAAAATATTCTATGAGTAACAAAAAGAATATTGTTAAATTTTAAAAAAAAAATTGATTTAACACTTGTTTTATTATAATTTTGTTAAACGTTTGGGTTAGGGTTAGGGTTTACATGTCTTTGTCATCATCATTAGCAAGTTAAAGAAAAAAAAGTGTAATATTTTCAACATAAACTAAAAGGAAGATTAATTTTTAAAAACAAACATCCACTAAACATAAAATATTTCATTTCCATTACAAATCATAACATATTGTGATTATAATCACAAACTTATGTTCACTTCTCAAACAACATAAAAATTTAGGAAAAAAGATTTTCCACATCATAAACACAACCTGATGGCTAGAAACTTCTCTTTCATCTTCAGGAAGTTCATTCAAATCAAAATCAATTTTGATTTCTTCTTTCACATCTTTTTCCAGATTTTTGATGCTCTTACCTTCATCTTTGCTTTCTCCTTTTGTCTCCATCTAAAAAAAAAGTAAAAAGTTAGAATAAATAAAATTTGTTTAAAAAATATGTGTGAAAATGAAAAAAAAAACATACATACAATCTTCTTTATATATATATATATATATATATATATATATATATATATATATGGTGATATATATATATATATATATATATATATATATGGTGAAGGAGAAGATGAACAAATACTCACGTTAGGTGTTAGGTCTCTTTTCTCCATCTTCAAAAAAAGTAAAAATCTGAAATAAATAAAATGAGCTTCAAGAATATGTATGGTGGTGGAAAAAAAATATACATACAGTGTTCTTTATATAGAGTGTGAAGGAGAAGATGAAAGAAATACTCACGTTAAGTGTTAGGTGAGTGGAATAGATGACAGTAAATAAGAGAACATGAAAACTAGATAAATAAATAAGTAGGTGATTAAAAGTAATGGTAGTTGTGTCTTGAAAATACAAAACGACTATTAAAAAGGAATTCAAAGTAGGTCAAAGAACGTCTAACATAAAGGAACGGAGGGAGTATTAAACAAGCTCATATGGTAAATCAAAAGTAAAATCAGAATTATATTTGAGATTCGATTCAGGGTATAACAAAGGTATTACTTCAGGAATAAGAATCACAAGGGAAATCCTAATATCAATAAGGTTCATGCTATAAGATTTAATCGAAAGAAAGGAGTTAACACTTGCGATAAGTTGAAAGTAGTTATAAAACTGGTTAAATGACTTGAGCGATTTCTCGCGAATTTACGAGATTAAATAAAGCATTTGTAGAATTCTCGTTTTTAAGAAAGCATAATATTTTAAAATCATGCATACTCTGAACGAAAGAGTACGGTTAGTAGACTTGCCTTAGGTCCTAGCTAATAAGTACGCTTGACGATTTAGAGAGAACATTCCTTCGTTTGTCCCGCGTGTCCAATCCTTTGATTTGATCCTCTTTTGATTCGATGCACTTGCGATTGCCACCAGTCTGATTCACCGCGATCTAGTCCGCACATCGATTCTATAGTTAACACAATATGGTCCTTTAGTCTTCCGGATAAACATACGTTCTACCGACGCTAGTACGCACACTCTAACACATTTAACTTAATCACAAATATTTCTATAAAACACTCCTCGGTGTATACAACACCTTACCATAATCGCCAAATCAACCAATCAACATATACTTAATAACTTTATAACATCTAGGGTCTATGCCCGAAAAATCTTAAATCATAAATCAAACTCAAAGTCAACAACGACTATCCTTATAGTCGCTAACACATAATTATGTAAACATATATTCATATATTCGTATATTTATCATGCATACGACCTTCTAATCACATAACACATAACTCACATAACAAGTAACACATATGGTATTCTGATTGATAATATGATAGCTAGCAGTGGAAAGTGTGTCGATAATATTTAGAAAAATTTAAGATTTAGAAAATTTCGGCAACACTTCCCCGCTTATATCACATTCCCAATCGGAATACAACCGACACAAACAACAATCAAATCCCATACTTATAACAGAATCAGGCATTCAACTTACTAATATAGTTATTTGACATTACTTATAACCATACTTGCAACCACAATTCACAATACACCAAAATGACTAATACACTTAACAATCTGCTATGACCAACCTGGAAAGAACCCTCTTTAACTCTGTCAAGAACACTCCAAATTAAAAAGTATAGAACACGAAATTCGATGAAAATTCCGTAACCTTTCCAGAATGATAAGGCTCGTTAAAAACGGATAAGTAACGAATTCAGAAATAAATAAAATGTGAACTGTAAATACAGAGTCAGCCCTTGTGCACACAAGTGTTTTGAAATTTAACATACAAAGATTACAGAACTTGACAACGGAATGTAAAAGAAAAACGTAGAGTTTGAAAAGAGCTTTTCAAATTGTTATTACTCAGAATTTTCACATAAAGACTCAATTAAGTACGAATTTTTGAAACCAGCACTCTGAATCAACCAAACAATTCTGACCAGTTACTAAAATGCAGAAAACAGGGGCTTACTATTGGAATTTCAGAAAACACATAAAACGAAACTTCTAGACAACTGAAATACCTTTCTAATGACTCTAAAATCAACACCATCCGATCATTTTTCGATTTTATATTAATTTAACACGAATTCAGACACGTAGAATAACTTATCAAACCAAGTAAATACTCTCTTAATACATAGCACTTAACTTAGGAATTCGTCAAACCAACACCCATCTAGTACACACACATGTACTTGGCACACACACTCACACACACTTATATTAATTAGCAATTTATAAACAAGCTTCCAATTATCGTCAATTACATACTCATACATGCAACATACTTTTGCCCATTAGAAACCAATCACAAACCTTCAAATACACTTCCACATAAACCTTTATAAATCTGAAAATTAAAGAAACTAACTCAAAATTGACCTACAATTTGATTCTCTTCACAAAACTCATCAACAACATTAATCTAACACTAACCCATATCAAATTCATGATTTACAAGTTTTAAACCAAAAGCCCTCTAGGATCAATACATACATACACCCGAATATATACATACATCCACACATCAAAACTTCAAAGTAAACACAACCCACTCTTAATAAGTACTTAAACTCAGATAATTTATCAACAAATCATACAAAAGCTTGATTAGAAGATCAAAAATGGAGAAAATAAGAAAGGGGGGAGAGAGACTCACGTAGAGAGAGAAGAGGAAGGAGAAGGGATCGGTGGAAATGAAAAAGAAAAGGGGAAAGGAGTGGGTGGGCTTTTATAACACAAGGAATGACACTCTAATAATTTTGGCAACCCACTTACTAGTTAAAAACACTACACATTTAATCATTTAAAAATGCTAATAAATGGTAACTGATGTAAATACAAATATTTTATATTTTTAAAATCAAGATCTTGAAATTCACAATCCACACATATTTTTAAAATATTTTTGGGACTTGTAATTAAAAAGATATGAATTTTACAAGAATTAATCTTTTAAAAAGAAATGTCCTTGCTAAATTCATTTAAAAATACATAAAGCCCAAAATAAATCAAACTCTTATTTTTATAATCTAGAGTATAAATTAGAAACACGTACATACCAAATATATTTTTACGTCTTGAAATTATTTTATTAGATAATTTACAAGATTTACCATCTTAAAAGACGATAAAACTTTAAAAATCACTAAAAATATTTGGAGCCCAAATAAAATAAACTTGCATTTTTAAAACATTTCTAAATACTGAAGAAACATTATGAAAGAGATTTCATGATTTTTCGATGCTCCGAGAATTTATAAAAATCAAACAGTGCTTTAAACTGGCATTTAAATGGAATAAAAATCCATATAAGCATATTTAACCATACCGACTATATATATACATATCGATTTAATTCATATAACTCACATAATCACTTAGGCAGTTAAGTCACATTAACATAATTCACAAAATTTAAAACAAACCCATTTTTCACTTAATCATACTCAAATAGCATTTAATCACATAGATGTTCCACAATCGAATAAATATTATAAAATAATATTTAACTATTCTCTTCTCTCATCACACCTATCGGTCGACGCAAAATAATAATAATAATTTTATTTTGAAAATTCGGGTTGTTACAGATACCAACTTGTAACGCCCCCAAATCCGGGTTCAGGGATATGGGTCGCTACTGCGAAAAACCTTAATAATCAAAACAATCATCTGCCATATTTAATCTAAAACATGACATTTGACCCCAACCTAACAAGATCTTTTCAGGTTATAGACTAGAAAACAAGAAATCCAAAACATAACAATAACTTCTTTTATTAACTCACAATTCTTATCACAACAATCTCTTGTACAATCTTATGGTGTTAGTATCACCTTGATATAAGGTATATAACAGCCAAAATATTCTAATACAACAAATAATACAACATAAGTATAAATACGTTACCAGTCTAACTATACATCTAGTAGACTATTTCAGAAGATAAAATGCTCTAAGCCAAAATCATCGTGATCCAAGTCCTTCCCTGCTTCGAGCTAAACTAAGTCAACCGCATCAACTATCTATCTCTGTAAAATAATATTTAAATAAAAGCTAGAATTAGCGAAAGAATTGCTCAGCAAGTTTATAATAGAGTGTACTAAGATACTTTTAGAAAAAAACTTTGAAGGTTTCAAATCCAATATGTGGATGATACTATTTTTGAAACATTCATAATAATAATTTCCAAATATGAGGGAGGTTTGTAGAATTGAATAAATGATTCACTTCCAAAGCTGTAAACAATTTTTGATGTTTAAACAACGAACTTTAATAAGAAATTCCCTTTGCAAACTATAAATCAATTTTGATGTTTATCTCATTAAATCTCATAGTAGGATAGACAAGTATAAAAACTTGAGGGGATGAATAATTAAGAGGTTCACATTAACTTTATCAAGCTCAACTAATAACAATGTTATAGTTATCAAATGTAGCAAAAGGATATTCAACAAAGTTCTTATGAATAAGCAATATCCAAATCTAGTTTAAGTTCTGAAGAACTGAATCATAAGGAATGAGATATGAAGACAAGAGTTTGCACTTTAATCATCAATTTTAAAAACATTATAAAAACTTGGGATTTCAACTTGAACGCTACGAGTTAGCCGGGTGATCAGCCCGCGAATAGCTCCGGATATCACACCCGTACATGTGATTCCTCCTCTATTGTAGGATCTTGGTGGCTCTTATTGACAATAGCCATATCATAACAGACCGGCGTCACGGTCTAAAACATTTTTATTTTTATCCCACAATTTCAAAAATCAATTTTTAACGGTTTCAATATTCAAGCAATAAAACATTCCCTATACTTACTGAAAAAAGATCAACCTAGTATAAGGAGATTTAAATAAACAAGTTGAATGTAAATCTGAATAATCATTCGAAAGGGATTCAAGAACCGATCATAGGTATTAAACAAGCTCATATGGTAAATCAAAATTAAAATCAGAATTATATTTGAGATTCGATTCAGGGTATAGCAAAGGTATTACTTCAGGAATAAGAATCACAAGGCAAGTCTCAATATCAATAAAGTTCATGCTATAAGATTTAATCGAAAGAAAGGAGTTAACACTTGCGATAAGTTGAAAGTAGTTATAAAACTGGTTAAATGACTTGAGCGATTTCTCGCGAATTTACGAGATTAAATAAAGTATTTGTAGAATTCTCGTTTTTAAGAAAGCATAATATTTTAAAATCATGCATACTCTGAACGAAAGAGTACGGTTAGTAGACTTGCCTTAGGTCCTAGCTAATAAGTACGCTTGACGATTTAGAGAGAACATTCCTTCGTTTATCCCGCGTGTCCAATCCTTTGATTTGATCCTCTTTTGATTCGATGCACTTGCGATTGCCACCAGTCTGATTCACCGCGATCTAGTCCGCACATCGATTCAATAGTTAACACAATATGGTACTTTAGTCTTCCGGATAATCACGCACACTCTAACACATTTAACTTAATCACAAATATTTCTAAAAAACACTTCTCAGTGTATACAACACCTTACCATAATCGCCAAATCAACCAATCAACATATACTTAATAACTTTATAACATCTAGGGTCTATGCCCGACAAATCTTAAATCATAAATCAAAGTCAACAGCGACTATCCTTATAGTCGCTAACACATAATTATGTAAACATATATTCATATATTTGTATATTTAGCATGCATACGACCTTCTAATCACATAACACATAACTCACATAACAAGTAACACATATGGTATTCTGATTGATCATATGATAGCTAGCAGTGGAAAGTGTGTCGATAATATTTAGAAAAATTTAAGATTTAGAAAATTTCGGCAGCACTTCCCCGCTTATATCACATTCCCAGTCGGAATACAACCGACACAAACAAAAATCAAATAACACACTTATAACATAATCAAGCATTTAACTTACTAATATAGTTATTTGACATTACTTACAACCATACTTGCAACCACAATTCACAATACACCAAAATGACTAATACACTTAACAATCTGCTATGACCAGCCTGGAAAGAACCCTCTTTAACTCTGTCAAGAACACTCCAAATTAAAAAGTATAGAACACGAAATTCGAAGACAATTCCGAGACCTTTCCAGAATGATAAGGCTCGTTAAAAACGGATAAGTAACGAATTCAGAAATAAATAAAATGTGAACTGTTAATACAGAGTCATCCCTTGTGCACACAAGTGTTTTGAAATTTAACATACAAAGATTACAGAACTTGACAATGGAATGTAAACGAAAAACGTAGAGTTTGAAAAGAGATTTTCAAATTGTTATTACTCAGAATTTTCACATAAAGACTCCGTTAACTACGAATTTTTGAAACCAGAACTCTCAATCAACCAAACAATTCTGACCAGTTACTAAAATGCAGAAAACAGGGGCTTACAATTGGAATTTCAGAAAACACATAAAATGAAACTTGTAGACAACTGAAATAACATTCTAAAGACTCTAAAATCAACACCATCCGATCATTTTTTGATTTTATATTAATTTAACACGAATTCAGACAGCTAGAATAACTTAGCAAATCAAGTAAATATTCTCTTAACACGTAGCACTTAACTTAGCAATTCATCAAACCAACACTCATCTAGTACACACACATGTACTTGGCACACACACTCACACACACTTATATCAATTAGCAATTTACAAACAAGCTTCCAATGATCATCAATTACATACTCATACATGCAACATACTTTTGCCCATTAGAAACCAATCCCAAACCTTCAAATACACTTCCATATAAACCTTTATAAATCTGAAAATTAAAGACACTAACTCAAGAATGACCTACAATTTGATTCTCTTCACAAAACTCATCAACAACATTAATCTAACACTAACCCATATCAAATTCATGATTTACAAGTTTTAAACCAAAAGCCCTCTAGGATCAATACATACATACACCCGAATATATACATACATCCACACATCAAAACTCAAAGTAAACACAACCCACTCTTAATAAGTACTTAAACTCAAATAATTTATCAAGAAATCATAAAAAAGCTTGACTAGAAGATCAAAAATGGAGAAAATAAGAAAGGGGGGAGAGAGACTCACGTAGAGAGAGAAGAGGAAGGAGAAGGGATCGGTGGAAATGAAAAAGAAAAGGGGAAATGAGTGGGTGGGCTTTTATAACACAAGGAATGCCACTCTAATAATTTTGGCAACCCACTTACTTGTTAAACACGCTACACATTTAATCATTTAAAAATGCTAATATATTATTATTTACTCTCCCTCTATTTTAATTGGTCTACTCTTAATGAGAGTCGACTAACATAGCCCCCACCCCACCCCACCCCACCCCACCCCACCCCACCCCACCCCTTCCCTTCCATTCCCTTCCCTTCCCTTCGCTTCTCCGACCCTTCCTCCTCTCTCACCGCCCACCTCCCCCTTCCCCTGCCCCCTCCCTCCGCGTTCTGCTTGTTTTCTAATTCAATAAAATCGAGTGTTATTTAAACCTCGAAGATTCCAATCGAGTTTATTTTCGGATCTGTTTCGGATTTGAGTTTGGGCTTGATTATTTTTCTGAACAAATCAGATCTTTTGAAATCAAAGGTTCGAGTTTTTTCCCGTCTCGCCTTCTGGCGTGTGTTTTAGTACCCAATTTTTGGGTTGTTATGCGTTGTTATATTTGTGGTTGTTATGTCTTTGTGTTGGTATCAATGAGAATGATTCGGATGGAGTTTTGGGAGATCTGGATTTACCGCATCATTAGTACTTTTGGCATGTCTATAGCTGGTTCCCGGCATATAGATAGCTGGTGTATGCTTGGAACGGTGGCGACCGCATGTGCTCACCTTTCACAAATTATAGTTGTTCATTATTCGAGGATTATTGTTCCTCATTGCTTAGTTTTGGAACTGAGTCGACTGAACACCGCAACAGCAATGGAACTATTGTGAAGGTCAATTGTGAAGCTACCATTTTCGAGATTGATGTAGGCTGGATTACTCGAGAAGCTCTTGTATTCATTTTCAGTTTCAAGAATCCTTGGATTCAGTGTGTTAAGCAGTCTGGAAATAATGCGGCTATTTGTTTGGCTCGTTGTATTGTTTATCAACCTGATGGCATTGTCAGTTGGGGGTTTTTCCCGGCTAGACTTGTTTTAATTTAATGGAATGAATTTGCATTTTGTCAGAAATTTTTTTTTTAAAATGCTAATAAATGGTAACTGATGTAAATAAAAATATTTTATATTTTTAAAATCAAGATCTTGAAATTCTCAATCCACACATATTTTTAAAATATTTTTGGGACTTGTAATTAAAAAGATATGAATTTTACAAGAATTAGTCTTTTAAAAAGAAATGTCCTTGCTAAATTCATTTAAAAATACATAAAGCCCAAAATAAATCAAACTCTTTTTTTTATAATCAAGAGTATAAAATTAGAAACACATACATACCAAAAATATATTTTTACGTCTTGAAATTATTTTATTAGAGAATTTACAAGATTTACATTCTTAAAAGACGATAAGACTTTAAAAATCACTAAAAATATTTGGAGCCCAAATAAAATAAACTTGCATTTTTAAAATGTTTCTAAATACTGAAGAAATATTATGAAAGAGATTTCATGAAAGAGATTTCATGATTTTTCGATGCTCCGAGAATTTATAAAAATCAAACAGTGCTTTAAACTAGCATTTAAATGGAATAAAAATCCATTTAACAATTCTGCAATTCTGCAATGTACTTTTCTTCTCTAGATTGTTCAACTAATCTCTCGGCTATCTCCTAATTTATCTTTTCCAGCTTAACCTCGCTTTGTGCTTCCTCCACTTCTTGAGTTAGCTTCGATATTTTGGCATGAGATTCAGCAACTAAAGCAACATCTTGTAAACACTTTTGTTACATAATTTATTCGGACTCAAGAAATCATCATCATCCCCATCGGCTCGTCGAAGCTCATAGCCGACGGCGGAAATATCCGAGGGTGCACCGAAAAATGGGGTTTCCGACCGAAACATTTCATTATTTTCGAACCAAATTAACCCAAATAATTTTTTTACATCACAAATCATCAAAATCGAGTATGTAACTTTGGCAATCACATGAAAATAGAAAGAAGAACAGCCGAACCAAATTTTCTGGCAAGGGTGAAGCCACGGTGGTGCCCCAATTGGGGTTTCCAATGCGTAACTCCACCAACAACCAAACTGAACTCTTCCGATAATGAATTCTTGTACAAATCGATTTACTCACTACACATACACACACCCCTAGTTGACCCCCACACACACGCTGTTGAATACCCACAAACGCATACAGTACATACGAATTACAACACATACACAATGACCCAGATGTAGCAACACACCCACACGTAGTATATACATGCACACACTCTGATTACACACACCTGTTTGAATAGAGGAGAAAGGAGGGGACAGAGACTAAGGGAGAGAATGATTAAGCTAGAGAAGAGAGAGTGAGGGAGAGATTGTGCGGGAGAGATTGTGAGAGAGCTGGAGAAACCAAGAGAGATTTTGAACGAGAGAGACAACGAAGAAACCCAGCCCACAACTGATTTGGGGGAAAATAGGGGATTTAGGGATTTATAGAGATGAGGGCATATTAGTACTTTTACCACTAAATTTCTAATTTAAAAACAATTTAAACCACCTTGTAAAATAGGAATTAAATAGATTATGTTTGAGAAAAATCTCAAATTAATATTTAAAATGTAAAAAATGAAATCATTCTAAAATGCTTAAACACCCAAAATAATTCTCTCAATAATTTTAAAAAACTAAATAATTTCACAAAGATGATAACACAAGGTGTCATGATTTTTAATAACTCCGATTATTTTATAAAATTCACCAAGGTCAATAATGCATACTTTAAATAATTTTAAATCATCCAAAATATAAATAAAAATACACGGACTTACATGGCACATATAAACCACCATATAAGCATGTAAACACGATATCACATATATTTGACCTTCTCGACCATATTCACATAATAGATTTTACAATTAATATTGTATAAATACTAAAAAAATACGAAATTTTCCAGGGCGTTATATCCTTCCCCTCTTAATAGGATTCTGTCCTCAGAATCAATCCTAAGAAAATAAGTGATGGTACTTTTCAAACATTCTCTTCCAATCTCCCAAGTTGTTTCTTCAACTTTAGGATTGCTTTATATCAACTAGCGTGGACAAGCATGAGTTAACCACATAGGAGGCGTTAAAGAAGGAATTCAAAGAGCAGTTCTTACCCCTTAATTATTCTTGGCTTGCTAGAGATAGTCTAAGGAATTTGAGGCAAAATATTTCGTGCAGGATTATGTGAAGGAATTCAGTTCCTTGTTGCTAGACATTAAGAATATGTGGGATGAGGATAAGTTGTATAATTTCTTGGTTGTACTAAAACCTTGGATGCAAGCAGAATTGGGAAGGTAAGTAGTCAAGGACCTACATACTGCAATTGCAGCCGCTGACAGCCTTATGGACTTCAAAACGCTAGTTCTTTTAGTGACATAAAAAAGGGAAATGCAATGGGAAGAATAACAAGGTTGAGGGCAGAGACAAGAGATTTGACAAGAAAAATGGTGCGGGGACACCAAGAATTTTGGGCAGTCCCAAAGTTTGAAAGAGAAGGGATACTATATTTATGGAAGACCACATTTTATGCACCCTTGTTTGAAAAATGAGAAGCTAAATGCAATAACTGTGGACAAAGAGAAGGAGTTAACTGCGATGTTAGTCCTACACATTTGGTGACATTAAGGATGGAAAATTCAATGCCTTGTGATGGGATTATGTATGCTAATATTGAAGTGAATAGGCATAAGATGATGGCGATGGTTGATTCCAGGGCCACAATAAATAAAACTAAGTCAAAGAAACATTAACATCTCTTATCAATCCTCGACAAAGATAATTACTTTCACTACAAAGTAAAGATCCATTTACATCTCTTATCCATCGATGAAGGTTATGTAAACTGCAAAGAGAAAGGTCCTCATATTCCTATGAAGGCTAACACTGCAATTGGAGAAGCAGCTGGAACTGGAGCTACTGGAAGGCCTATTCCCAAACTGCCAGCAGAATTCGTAGATGGAGACAAAGAGGAGGTCCAGAAGGATAAGAAGACCATGAATATACTATTCAATGGTATTGATCAAGACATGTTTGATAGTGTCATCAACTGCACCACTGCCAAGCAAGTGTGGGACACTATTCGAACACTATGTGAAAGGACTGAGCAAGTCAGAGAGAATAAGAAACAGCTCATCATACAACAGTATGAACATTTTCCCTTTAATACAGGTGAAAGCTTAAATGATATATTTAGCAAGTTTCAAAAATTGTTAAATGGGTTAAAGTTGTATGGAAGAGTTTATGAAACCAAAGACTCCAACATAAAATTTCTGAGGTCTTTACCTAAAGAATGGAAGCCAGTGAAGTCTCATTGAGGAATTCTCAAGACTACAAAGATTATACACTTGAGAGACTGCATGGAATTCTAAAGACCTATGAGCTCGAGTTACAACAACATGAAGAAGTTGAGAAGAGCCAGAAAAAAGGTGGAAATGTAGCTTTGGTGGCCAATATTCCAGCCAACCAAGATGGAGAGAAGATGAAGGATGTGGAAACCACACCAAGTCAAAGAACTTGTGAAGATGGAGTTGGAACTAGCAAAGGCAAAAGCAAGATGATGGAACAACTTGATGCACTGAGTGAGGATGAATCAGAAGATCTAGATGAATATTTGGCATTTCTGTCAAAGAGATTTTCAAAGTTGAGATTCAAGAAGAATCCAGAAGGAGCCGGGCAACTCAAGAAAAGCTATCAACCTAACAAGGGCATAGTTGAAAGGTCAAAGATCAAGTGCTATAGCTGTGGAATTGCTAGCCACTTTGCCAATGAATGCAGAAAATCCAAAGCTGAGAATGAAAAGAAACAGTCTGAGACTGCTGACTACAAGAAGAAGTATTTTGATCTTCCCTAATCAAAAGGAGAGAGCATTCATATGAAGAGATGATGATTGGGCAGTTGGAGGAAACTCAGATGCAGAGGAAGAGTTTGTCAACCTTGCACTCATGGCAAATGAGAACGATGAAGAAGCTAGTTCAGCAAGCAACCAGGTATACTCTGCAAATCTAACTGAGCTTTCCAAAGATGAATGTGTTAATGTTGTTAATGAAATGTCTAATGAATTGTACAAAATGCATGTTACATTGAAATCACTTAACAAAGAAAACAACAAGATTAAGGATCTGAATGCTAGGTTAGGTGATAGGAATACTCTGTTAGAGACTCAATTAATTGATTTTGAAACAATGAAAAGTGATTACCAGGATGCAAAAGATAAATTACTTGAGGCCTTAGATAGAGAAGATTGTTTAAAGGAAAAGTTGAAAAAGGAACAGGATTTAATTGCTAAGTGGAGAGGATCAAAGGCTAAAACTGAAGAAATTAGCAATAGGCAAGTAATCGATTCTTTCTGCAAAATAGCAGAAGCAAAGTTGGAAGTTGATGGGGAGGTTGCATCAGACAGTGACTCATTGGATGATGATTGTCCAAAGGAGTTGAGACCTGTTAGTAATGCAACCTTGATGAAATTGCATAAGAAGTATGGCCCTGTCAGCAAAAACTTTGTGTTGGGAGAGTGTAGCCGAACCAAGTCAGTTGAACAAGAAAACATAGGTCACTCATCCATCAAGAAATTGAAGGATAAGTTAGAAAAGACTGAACCTAAGGCTAAGGCTAATACGAAGAATAAGAATGGCAAGGTAGGAATTAACAAACATAGTAATTATACACCAGATAAATATGCTCCTTGAAAGGAGTGTGTGTGCTGTGGAAGTGTTAATCATTTGTCTGCCAACTGTAAATTTGTTACGAATGCTTCTGTGCCTAGCATGTCTAAATCAGTACTTATGCCTGCTATGAATGTTGTGCCTAACATATGTGTTTAACCTGCTCATGCATCTAGTCAGTATGCTAACATGCAATTAATGCATAATCCATATAACAATGTCTTTAATTTGCCTCAATTGCCATGGATGATGAATAACATGTTTGCACAGACTATGCCATATTGTACATCTAGCTTTAATGCATATGAGCATGTGAGACAACCTATTTTTTAGAGACCTACACCAAGAGTTAAGATTGATTTAACTCAATCAGAACCCTTGGATGGTAAGGGTTTGAGAAATAGGAGAAAGGCTAACAAGGCAGGACCCAAGGAAACTTGGGTACCAAAATCAACTTGATTTGATTTTGATGTGTGCAGTGAGATAGAAAGAATCTTTGGTACTTGGATAGTGGTTGTTCCAGGAACATGATTGGAGATTCTACCCTGCTCACTAAGTTTGAGGAGAGAGCTCGCCCTAGAATTACTTTTAGAGACAACAGCAAAGGATATACTAGAGGATATGGCTTGATTTCACAAGGAAATGTTGTCATTGAAGAAGTAGCACTGGTTAATGGACTCAAGCACAACTTGCTGAGTATCAGTCAACTATGTGATAAAAATCAAAATGTGTGGTTCACATCTGAAGCTTGTGTTGTTTTCAAGAAGAACGATAACAAGGTAGTGATGATAGGAAATAGAAAAGGAAATGTGTACATTGCTGACTTCAACTCAATAAGTGCCAACTCGGTTACATGCCTCTTCAGCAAGGCAAGCATGGATGAAGGATGGCTTTGGCACAAGAGACTGTGACACTTGAATTTTAGAGCCATAAATGAATTGGTCAGGAAGGATTTGGTCAGAGGCCTTCCAAAATTGGAGTTCTCCAAGGATGGATCATGTGATGCTTGCCAGAAAGGGAAGCAAATAAGAACCTCTTTCAAATCTAAGTCAATGTCTTCAATCGATCAACCCTTATAGCTTTTGCACATGGATCTATTTGGACCAGTCACTGTATTGTCGATAGCCAACAAGAAATACTGTCTTGTAATTGTTGATGATTTCTCCAAGTACACTTGGACCTTCTTTCTACGAAATATGAGGCAAGTGAAATCATCATCAAGCATGTCAAGACAATCAACAACAATCCAATCTTTAAAGTAAGAAGGATTAGAAGCGACAATGGAACTGAGTTCAAGAATTCTGTGCTAAGAAAGTTCAATGAGGAAGAAGGAATTACTCAAGATGTCTCTGCATCAAGAACACCTCAACAAAATGGTGTGGTGGAGAGAAAGAACAGAACTCTTATTGAAGCTGCAAGGACTATGCTTGAAGAAACAAAGTTGCCAACATATTTCTGGGCTGAAGCTGTTAATACTGCATGCTACACTCAGAACATATCCTTGACCAACCAAGCAAAAGGCATGACACCTTACCAACTATTCAAAGGTAAGAAGCCAACAATTAACTTTCTGCATGTCTTTTGATGCAAATGTTTCGTATTGAAGAACTATGGTGAGAACCTTGGGAAATTTGACTCAAAGGCAGATGAAGCTATTTTTGTTGGATACTCAGCTGGAAAATCTTACAGAATCTACAACCTAAGACTTACCATTATTATGGAATCCATACATGTTGTCTTCGACGATAAGAAAATATCTGGTCTTGTTGATGAAGGCTTTCATGAGTCACTCTCATTCGAGAATGAGACATGTAGTGAAGCAAGTGAAGATGATGATGAAAAAAAGATAATGATAGGTGTAGAGAACAGACATGGACCATCAAGTGAAGTGCAGAATGGACCAGCTGTAGAACAGAAACTCACACCATCTGATGAAGATCATGCGGATGAATCAGTTGAGAATCAACGAGAAATATCTGTTGATAACTCTGTCCAAGTTGATTATACTTAAGCTGTCAGACTTAAATGATTTTGGGACAAATAACACACATAATATTTTACTTTTTATCATTTCTAAATGACCTGTCAGGATTAGTCTAGGACATCGTGCAATCTCTTTTGCATGCGTTAGTGTGTATTAAAGAGTTGTGACCTTTGCTTAACCTTGCACTCATTTATTTCCTAGATATTAAGTCGTGTCTTTAGGACTTCTAGACTTATAAATAGGAAGGGGTGGATATCATTTAGACTCACTCTTAACAAAAACAAAACCCTCTTCTTCTTTCTCTTCAACCAAAATGACAAAAAGCATCTTGAAGGTTACTGTCGAAGAGTTTGAGGCCATGCCCTTCTATGAGAAGGTGCTGGCGCTCCAGGAGAAGATAGACGAACTCCTGGCCGAGGAGGAGAAGAACCTCGCTGCCATGCGTGCAACGTTGGAGGTTCTCTGAGCACGCAATCGGGAGGACTCCGTTGAGGACCCAGCCAAGGCCGCCTAGATGGTGTAGGTGGGGGGGTCTTAGTTTAAGTTTTTGTTTAAGTTTGTGTTTATTTTGTTTTTATTTCAATGGTCCTTCTGACCATTCTTGTAATTTATTTTATTTTATTTTAATGAAATGAAGTTTCCATCTACCTTTATCCTGTTGATTCTATGGTTATGATCTTCGTGCATGTCTCTTTACAACGAGTTGATGATTAGATTATGTCTCGACTTTCATAGAATGCTTAGACAAGATTAAGTTGGACTGGGCTTGAATCACCTAAGTTGTCTTAATAACCTAATCTCTGCGAATTAGTTTTCTTAATTCAACTTACGCGTATTTCTGATCTTTTTGTGGTCTGGCACACATTTCATTCAGTTATCTTTAATCTAACCAGGATGTTTTGAATTCTTCTGAATCAAACTGAATAGATATGGTAACTTAGACACTATTCATGATGTTTTAATTCTAAGTTCACGTTACCATCTAACCCTAAAAGTGAGCTTTAAAAGCTACACATTTGCATAGGTTTGTGTCCAATTTGCAGTACTCTAAATGACTCAAACTGACAATAGAGGATGATGACGATGATAAAGTAAAGGTGTTCACACAACAAACTTGGTCATTGCATCAACCAGCACCACAAGAAAAAATCGATGACACAAGTGTTTTTCACCGTCGTCTGAAGCCCTTCAAAACCGATGTCTATCTCGATGCCATCTGTTACGCATATCAGACAACAGCAGCATAACCGTTGTCTGTGTTGCAGACAGATAACAAACGTGGTTTCAAAACTGTTGTAAGAAGCTTGGATCGTACGACGGTTAAGTTTTTGAAAATGTTGTGTGTATTACATGAAGACAACGACAGCGTTTCTTAAAAACGTTGTGTAATACCTGGATCATACAATGGTGTTTTAAATTTGGTCTATTGACTGATTATGTTTTTAACAAGGGTTGTTTCAGACATGTCTATTATCTAATACCTGGATCATACAATGGTTTTTTAAATTTGGTCTATTGTCTGATTATGTTTTTAACAAGGGTTTTTTTAGACAAGTCTATTATGTAATACCTGGATCATAGAATGGTTTTTTAAATTTGGTCTATTGTCTCATTATGATTTCAACAAGGGTTTCTTGAGACATGACTATTGTGTACTACCTGGATCAGACAATGGTTTGTTTAATTTGAACTGTTATTTTTGCCATATACAGACAATGATTCCCGAAAAATAAAGCGTTGTCTCTTCATTATGTTTACAACAATTTCTTGAAAGATAACCATTGTAAGAGATCTTAACACACAATGGTATTAATCATCCAAAGCATCATTTTTATTTGATTCACACTATGGTTTAATTCAAACTATTTTCCTATTTTTATTCATAAACAATGATTTACCAAAACAAAAATACAAAATAACATTTACGAAAAATCCAAATATTACCAAAATTACAAATACACAACTTGTCTACAAAACTAAAATAAAAGGACAAAATCAAAGCCCTATCATACTAGAACATGTCCATTGAACTGTTGCTGCCTCTACTTGAATTGTTGACAGTCACAAACTAATCTGGGCAATAATAAACAAATGAAGGTTCAACACTTAAAAAAGGTTAAAACAGGCGAATTTACTAGCATCCCCTTAAGGCAGAGCATTGCTTTCATCGAAGGAATCTAGAAGCACACCTATTGAGTGTTTGGTACAATTCACTCCAAACGACACATCATCTTGCACAACATGAATATTTGATTGCTCTATTCTCCATCGAAAAACTCTTGCAACACTACAAGAAAAACGGCTAAATATGACCGAAAAAATTTGGTCATATTTAGCTAAATTCGACCGAATTCGGTCATATTTAGCTAAATATGACCGAATTTCTGCTGGTCATATTTAAGCTGGTCAAATTTAGTAAATCGGTCGAATTTAGTATAAATTCGACCGAAAAATTCTGTCAAATTTATAAATTCGACCGAATTAATCGGTCAAATTTAGTATATAAATTCGACTATATTCGGTCGAATTTAGTGTACTAAATTCGACCCAAATCGGTCGAATTATAAATTTGACCAAAAATTTTGAAACTTTCAAATTTTGGTGAAAATTTCAAAATTTTAAATTTTGGCGCCCGAAAATGCATTAAATTCGACCAAATTTTGTCGGATTTAGTACACTAAATTCGACCAAATATAGTCGAATTTATATACTAAATTCGACCAAATTCGGTCGAATTTAATGTGCACTAATTTTAAAAAAAAAAAGCAGCAGAATCTGCTGCTCAAGAATTGAACATCATGTGGGATTCATTCTGGTAACTAGAACATCAAAATTGGAGTTCAATAACACTTCCAGAAGTGCTTCGATCCTCAAGAACACGAAGAACACGAAAATCAAACTTCGATTTCTATACGTTATTAAACTCGAAATTCAACATATAATATATGAAATTGACTAGAAAAACATACTCTACACGATGGTAACATCAAAATCAGCAACCAAACACGTTTACAAAAATTCATAATTTTAATAAGTAAATTCGAATTTAATAAAAAAATAGAAGAAATTCATAAATTATACCCCACCAAAATCTGATCATGTTTTTGGATAGAGGATGATGAGGGCTTCGATTCGACTATAAGAGCGTTGAAATCGGACACCGATAATGCCTCCAAATGTTGATTTGATTCTTGAAAATTCAGGAACATAAAAAACAAAAAACTAAAAAGAAATTGATGGGGGCAAGGGGGAGCAGGGGGGGGGGGAGCAGCCGGCATCAGGGGTTGGGGGGGGGGAGCAGTAGAGATTGTGTAGGGGGTGGGTTTATGTGTGTGTATATATATATAGTATATAATAAGTATATTTCTAAAATGTATGGCTAGGATTTGTTTTTTTTAAGGGCTTAGATTGCTTGACTCATCAATCCATGTGACACTAAATTGACCAATGAGAGATAGCCACATAGGCGGTGATTGAAAAATTCAAATATAATGATAACACGGCTAAATTCGACCAAATATGGTCGAATTTATGATTAAATTCAACCAAATTTAGTTGAAATTAGGAGCTCGGCTAAACTCGACCGAATTTGGTCAAATTTAGTATTTGGTCAAAATTCAGTTTATTTGATTATTTTAAAAAATTAATAAAAATTGAAATAAAGGCCAAATAATTAAATAAAATAGAAAAAACAAAATTTTTATTCAGAGTTTATAATCACCCACATAGTCATACCACCAAATTTTATGTTCAAAAATAGGCATTTTTTCTATTTTTATATAATTTTTTAATTTATTTTACAAACAAGTTAAAAATGGGGAAAAATTTTAAAAAAATGGAAGATTAACGAAAGTAGGGTAAGATTCATCTCACAAATAGTGAGTATTACTACTTTTGTGTGCATAAATTTTAAATTGAATTTTGGATTTTTTTTCTATTTTTATTTAATTTTTTAATTTATTTTCCAAATTAGTTGACCGTTAAATTACCAAACCAAAATTAATTTACTTTTTTATGAAATTTTGGAAATAACATTAAAAAGGAAGGATCATGACCACCGTACGGTTGGGTCGTCGAGAAATATTTTTAAAAAAATTGAAACACTAAACCCTGACGAAACCCTATTTAGGGGTTCTAGTCAACGTACTAGTTGACCGTTAAATTACCAAACTAAATTAATTTACTTTTTTATGAAATTTTGGAAATAACATTAAAAAGGATGGATCTTGACCACCGAACGGTTGGGTCGTCGAGAAATATTTTTTAAATAATTGAAACACTAAACCCTGACGAAACCCTGTTTAGGGGTTTCAGTCAAAGTACTAGTAGACCGTTAAATTACCAAACCAAAATAATTTAATTTTTTTTTTGAAATTTTGGAAATAATATTAAAAAGGATGGATCTTGACCTCCAAACGGTTAGGTCATCGAGAATTTTTTTTTTAAAAATTGAAACACTAAACCTTGATGAAACCCTGTTTAGGGGTTCTAGTCAACGTACTAGTTGACTGTTAAATTATCAAACCAAATTAATTTACTTTTTTATGAAATTTTGGAAATAACATTAAAAAGGATGGATCTTGACCACCGTATGGTTGGGTCGTTGAGAAATATTTTTAAAAAAATCGAAACACTAAACACTGACAAAACCCTATTTAGGGTTCCAGTCAAAGTACTAGTTGACTGTTAAATTACCAAACCAAATTAATTTATTTTTTTCTAAAATTTTGGAAATAACATTAAAAAGGATGAATCTTGACCACTGTATGGTTGGGTTATCGAGAAATATTTTTTAAAAAATTGAAACACTAAACCCTGACGAAACCGTGTTTAGGGGTTCCAGTCAAAGTACTAGTTAACCCTTAAATTACGAAACCAAATTAATTTATTTTTTCTGAAATTTTGGAAATAACATTAAAAATGAAGGATCTTGACCTCCGTATGATTGGGTCGTCGAGAAATATTTTTTAAAAAATCGAAACGCTAAACCCTAACGAAACCCTGTTTAGGGGTTTCAGTCAAAGTACTAGTTGGCCGTTAAATTACCAAACCAAATTAATTTACCTTTTTATGAAATTTTGGAAATAACATTAAAAGGGATGGATCTTGACCACCGTACGGTTGGGTCGTCGAGAAATATTTTTTAAAAAATCGAAACACTAAACTCTGACGAAACCGTGTTGGGGTTCCAATCAAAGTACTAGTTGACCGTTAAATTACCAAACCAAATTAATTTATTTTTTTATGAAATTTTCTAAATAACATTAAAAAGGATGGATCTTGACCACCGTATGGTTGGGTCATCGAGAATAGTTTTAAATAAATTGAAACACTAAACCCTAACGAAACCCTTTTACGGGTTCTAGTCAAACTACTAGTTGACCATTAATTTTTTTCCCCTGATTATTATTTTCTAATTTTTTTTAGGAATATAATATGTTTTCCGGATACTCTCATATTTTTTTTATTTTTTACACCTAATTAAATATTTTTCAAAAAAAATTTGAAAGTATCATATTATTATTTTTTTTGTACAAACTAAATTTGCACACGTGATTAATGTCATCCTACTATTTATAAAAAAAAATCATGATGTGTACAAACATTTAAATAATTAATAATATTTTTTTAAATTTTGAAAATAATAAATTCAATCAAATTTGTTCACATTTATTACATTCGACCAAATTTGGTCGAATTTGCTCTTTAGTTTTTGTTAAAAAAATTAGGTTATATACCGTATGTATTTCCAATATCCTCATAATATTTTTTGTATTTTTTCAAACCAATTAGATACTTATTTAATTTATTTAGACAATCTACTAAATAAAAATTCAACTTACTCCTATCATATGAATATTTTTTACACACAACTAAATTTATACATATGAATAATGTTATCCTTGTATTTATAAATATTTTTTAATGATGTGTACAAACATTTAAATATTTAATAATAATTTTTTAAACTAATTAGATACTTATTTAATTTATTTTAACAATCTACTAAATAAAAATTTAACTTTCTCCTATCATATGTATATTTTTTACGCACAAACTAAATTTATACTATGAATAACGTTATATTTGTATTTATAAGTATTTTTTCATGACGTGTACAAACATTTAAACATTTAATAATGTATTTTCAATTTCTGAAAATAATAAATTCAACCGAATTTGGTCACATTTATTAAATTTGACCAAATTTGGTTGAATTTTGTGCGGGTAAATTCGACCAAATTAGGTCAAATTTAATATTTTACCGAATTCGATCATATTTATAAATTCAACCAAATTTTGGCAACATCTGGGAAAAAAATTGCCGGCAATTTTCCCGCTCCCCTACTAAATATGACCGAATTCGGTTATATTTATAAATTTGACCAAATTTCGGTAACATTTAGGAAAAAATTGGGCGGCAATTTTCCCGCTCCCTTACTAAATATGACTGAATTCGGTCAAATTATATTAAATTCGACCGAATAAAAATAACGATTGAATTTAGTAGCTACTAAATTCGACCGAAAAAAAATCGGTCAAATTTAGTACTAAATTCAACCAAATAAATTTGACCGCGGCTAAATTCGACCGAATTCGGTCATATTTAGCCGGGTCAAAAAAGGTTGACCGAATTCGATCATATTTAGCTGCGGTCAAATTTATTTGGTCACATTTAGCCTTGTTTTCTTGTAGTGCAAGTCAGACATGGATTGTTCTGCAGTTACGGGTTTAATTGATTCGGATGCTTCAAGCACTGGAAGTATCAAAGTTGGCATTCTTATGTGACTGCAAATGGAAAAGCAAGCTGATTATTACATATAATATTAATTGAAAAATAATATTACTCACCAGTAAAATCATCACCGAGTTTTCTATAATCACTAGACATATTAGAGTATGAAAAGCCAAGAACTCTAGAGATCCCAGGAATAACATGTTGGGTCACTTAGTAGTTGTTCTCCAGACATGGCAGACTAACAATTCACATCAGACCAAGCTAGAGACTAACGTAACGTTGCAAGGTATAATTGAATATATATGACGAAAAAATAGGGAAAAGAACCAATTCAAAGTATAATCCCACCACCCTTTGCAATAATTTACTACTTGAAATATTCCAACAACAGAATAATTTGTGCAAGTATAACGTGCTGGAATATCTGAGTTCGTGTTATTAGAGTCTAGCAAAGTAATTAAACCCAAACAGGAAAATTGAGGCAAGGTTGTAATTACCTCAGAATTGTAGAATCTAAGTTCCCTCCTATAATTGAGGGCTTCATCTAACATTTAAATAGGGTTAGCAGGATTCTTGAAATCCACAGCTGGGCCGTCAGTTGAACAGATCAAAAATCCAATTATGCCACTGCACAGCCATTGAAAAGTCATAATTAATATAAAAAAAGAAAAGCTAGTACATGTGAAAAAGAAAAGCTACCATAACAAGGAATGTAAATCAGTTTCTGTTTACCTAGAATATGTTGGAACACTAGTCCATACATAATGCACAACATATCATCTATAAGATGTGTATGTAACCACATACTTTCTCCATACTACAAAAAACACCTCCAAGTCTTAGTGCTCTTACCGCAGACTCAAAAAAAGGTTGTTCCACAAGTTCTTATGCTGGACCTAATTAAGAAGGAAAAAAAAACAAAAGGATTCCGATCTAGTGACGGATTTCAAATTTTAATAAAGGTAACACATTTTGTATAGGTGGAATCACAATAAACGTCTCTCTCTCACACACACGCACATATTGTATGTCTCCCTCTATCTAACAGATTATGAAATACTAAAGACATCCTGGCTTTCATATGGATTATAAAACTAGGATTAAACTTAATGTCGTCTACCAACAAGTAAAGAGTGGCCAAAATTACAGACACTACAAGGAAAACTGAAATATACAATGGTTGTTGCCCGTTGTCTGATGCCCTGGAATAGCGTTGTCTATCGAGCAGGTGTCTCTTAACAACATCACACAACGGTACACAAATCGTTGTCTGATATCCAAAACAACAACACACCAGGCTCCAAAAGCGTTGTAGCACACCCAGAAACAACAACACAATCATTTAAATCCGTTGTTAGAAAATGACGAATACAATGGTTCCTAAAAAATAAAACATTGTTCATTCATTCTATTAAAAACGGTTTCTTAAAATATAACCATTGCAGGATAACTGAGCATAGAACTTAATTGTATCATAAACTCGTTGTGTGAGTTGTATTTTACACATGCCTTTATCTTTTTAAAACAATTGTGAAAAATGCTTGGTACAACACTTTTGTTTCCTAAATGCTTATATTTGTTATTTTCACACAATGGTTTTACAATTTTTATACAATGATCAACTCTTTTTGGTACAGTACTTTCTTGAAACTTATCCATTGTCCGATGAAATATTTAACAAGTGTTTATCAAAAGATGATAACATTGGCTATTGATAAATGAAACAACACTTTTATTTACAACAAAAATCAAAGTTTATACACTACTAGCAACTAACCAATATAATAAAAACCACCAATCATCTAAATAGAAACTACCCATCAATATTTATCCCTATAAAGCCTACCAATACTAATTCCCAACAAAGTACCACTACCATCATCTAATTCCCACAAAATCATAAAATCGGGATACATATCCCGGTGTGTCAAGATCAACTTGTCCTTCTAACAACTGCTATTTGGTGAATACCATATCGCATAAAATAAGTCTTTCACTTCCAACCTCCTCATGTACATTAAGAATTCTGACATCTCAAGAAAGATTTGATGGGGTAAATACGTATGAGCACATGTGGATGAGTTCTTTCTTGGCCCCTTGTACTTGAAGTTGATAGTTGTATAAATCCACAACTGATTTGGTGTAAATAAGGCATGCCTTCATAAATTACCAAAGCGTTTCATAGAGATCAACTTTGGTCTGGTGCGAGTCATGCAAAAAAGGACGAAGGCATCAATCTACCTGTTACCATGGTGAAAAGATTCTTAATAAGTAATGACAATATATGTTTTCAACAATGATCATGTACCACCATATAAAATAAAGTACACACAGGAAGAAGAATGTGATTGTATCTCTTGGTTTCTAGATAACAACTTCAAAAACAGGTCAGTGAGTAAAAAATATGCCTAGGTATGAGAACTGATGGTTAGTAAACTTCAAAAACAGGTCAGTGAGTAAGAAATATGCTGGAGATCAGAAGCGCTCATATATTTAATGTTTTAACTATGATAGTCATTACATTACCATTTAGTAGTGACAACTATTTTTAATGTAGCCCCTTGACCTAGTAAGTTCAACATAATTAACCAAAAGCAGCAAAAAGACAATTTAAATGTACCACGTAAAACCAAAAATAGAGTTGGGGGGTTCCCATTGGTTGGATGCTGGAGAACAAATTCAGCTGGGACCTAACTGAAAAAAAGGAAAAAGTATTATATTATTATGCATTTCATAGAGATAGCACCATTGGAACCATGACGTAGAAAGTAGGCCATGAACCCACCCACACAGGGAAAAAAAGATTACCTAAGAGCTTCGGCACTTAAAATTTGCTCACGTGGAATCCATCCATCAATATTCATTAAATCTAGCCAATGACCAACAATATCCAAGCAGATGTAGATATCCCATCGCCTATTAAACATGCAAATTGATTAGTTGCCACTTAAGAAAAGTCAGAACTGAAGCAAAATCAGCAAAATAAAAATATGGTACACCAGAGACTACACCAGATAAGCAGTTGATGAAAACCTTCATCCCACAAGAATCCTCTAGGAAAGAAAGGGCGACTGGGAACAGCTGTATATAGCTCAGCTGGCCATTATGAAATAAAATTATTTTCCAGTTTAGCCTGATTCTGATTCTGACTATCATTTTTTCCGCTAATTGAACACACGCAATCCACCCACTACTTGACAAGGTTTAAACTTTGAACCATCACCTCTCGTAAAAGGGGTGAGAGCA
This sequence comes from Saposhnikovia divaricata, assembly GCA_036435485.1. Lineage (NCBI taxonomy): Eukaryota > Viridiplantae > Streptophyta > Magnoliopsida > Apiales > Apiaceae > Saposhnikovia > Saposhnikovia divaricata. The sequence continues at coordinate 18,770,711 of CM071599.1, read as the reverse complement.
GTACCATAGCAAAAAGCCTTGTAGTAGACTTTTGGTATTGTTGCCACATGCGTCCAGCAGAATGCTGAATTTTTGCTGGACCAAATGAGTTCTGTTATTACTTAAGTTGTTTACCATTTAGCTCCCAGAACAACCGAAAGTTATAAGAAACATGGCCTAGTAATATGTTAACACTACGCATTCTACATGAGAAATGAAAGAAAAGGAAATGATAGGTACAACTAACCATTTTATTTTGAACAGAGAACAGAGGAGTTGGAAGAATACCACTGAACTGGAGGACACGATTTTTAATCATCAAAGACACGGCAAAAGGTCTGAATTTCCTACACCATTCTTTACCATCTCAAAAGGTCCCTCATGGCAACCTTAAATCTTCGAATATACTAATTACACAGCAAGCCAATGATGAAAATGTAACATATCGTTCCAAGCTATCCGATTTCGGATTTTTACCCCTCTTACCATCTAAAAAATTGTCAGAAAATCTAGCAATTGCAAAATGTCCCGAGTTTGCAGAAACTAAAAAGCTCACACACAAAGCAGATGTCTATTGCTTTGGAATTATACTTTTGGAGATCATAACCGGCAAAATACCTGGCGAAATTACATCAGGCTTCCGGGGAGAAGATGGCAGTAGCATTAATAACCTGTCAGATTAGGTCAAAATGGTTGTTAATAATGATTGGTCACCTGATATACTAGATATGGAGATATTATCATCTAAAGAAGGGCATGAGGAGATGTTAAAACTTACTGAGCTGGCTCTGCAATGTACAGATTTGGCTCCAGAAAGTCGACCAAATATGAGTCAAGTACTGGAAAAAATTGAAGAGATTGAGCAAATGAGTTGTGATCAACAACAGGAACAGATAGAATCATGAGCAAATGTTGATATATGGTTTTGGTCTCATAATATAGACATTTTCTCTTTTTTGAGTAGCAATGTTGATTTGCATGTAATTATTTGTTTTGATATACAGTTAACCAATTCTTTTAATAACTTTCTATTTTTTGTTCCTGACAAAAAAGTTTATGCAAATTTGATAGTCAGAATCAGCAAAATAATGAAATGTGTACCGTTTGTTGTAACTTGGTCTCTGCAAGGTATTCATCCAGTGCACCATCTCCATGAAGTAACTTTCCTCCCCGACAAACTGAACTTACAGAACCCACTGACTCCTCATCAATGACAACAACATCTACACTTTCATTGCCTGAAATCAACAATAGAGTTTGATTAGATGAAATTCAAGTGAAGATATGCAAATAATTGAACTCAAAATGAAGAACCAAAACCCTAATTTGAAGAACCAAAACACCCACCGAAGACCAAAGTCTCGACCCCTTAAATCAGTTGAGTTGTAGTTTGAAATCTAAGTAATTGAACCCTAACGAGATCTAATTGAATCTTGTGAGAGAGTGAAAGTGAAAGTCAGAGCAAAAAAATGAACCCCAGTAATCTCCACACCAACCCCCTTAATCCCACCCCAATTCCAAAATAAACTCCTCACAACCATAAAAACTCCTCGAAAAATCTAAGATTCTTGAGAGAGGGAGAGAGAGAGATAGAGATTTGATTTTAGAGGATTGATTGTGGATCTGTGTTTTATGTAGTACGTGTTTGGAAACTGAGAGCAAAGGGGGAAATGAAAATTTTGGGGAGGGGGGAAGGGGAAATGAAAATTTTGGAGAAGGGGGAAATGAAATATTGGATATGCAGGAGAATGGGGGGAAATATGTTGTAATATTTTTTAGGCTGAAAATAGAGGGGAAATGAATCATTGGTTAAGGGGGAAATAATAATACATGAAATAAATTTTGGCTTGATTAATAATTTGGGAGGGAATAAAATTATATAAAATATATTTAATATTTATAAAAATCTAATTATTTGTTAATTTGGTAGATTCGAAATTTTAATAAAAATCAATTTTTGGGTTCCTCAAAACTCAAACCAAATTTTTTAAATATTAATTAGTTCTAAAAGCATATAATTATTCAATTTTGAATATTTTTATTATAAACTCATAAAAGATAAACTTGAAAATTCATAATTTTTTGTGCACATCACGAAAATCAGTATATAACATCATTTGTACACTTGGATCGTCGAAAATTTTTTTTTAAAAAAATTGATCATGTTCAGTCGGTACCACACTAGTTAAACGAAGTAGTACTTTTGGCGGATTTATATTATAAACACGTACAAGAATGATTTTTTTTTTTCTAATTTTTGAACACTTCAATAAAATTAGTATATAACATCATCCGTACGGTTAGATCGTCCAAAAAAAATTAAAAAAAAATATTATTCAAAAATTATACTAATTTGACCACGGAGTACTTTGATAGGTGCCCATTAAAATAACATACAAGAATGATTCATTTTTTGTAAAAAAGTTTTGTACACATCACTAAACTCAGTATATTACATCATTCGTACCGTTGGATAGTCGATTTTTTTTAAAAAAAAATAGATCATGCGCAATCCATACGACAGGGGTAGTACTTTTGGCTGATTTATATCATAAACACGTACATAATTATTCATTCTTATATCAAACACGAATGATTTGTTTTTTTCTAATTTTTTGTATGCATCACTAAACTCGATATATAACATCATTCATACAGTTGGATCATCGAATTTTTTTTTTAAAAAAATAGATCATGTTCAATCGGTACGACACTAGTTATAGGGAGTAGTACTTTTGGCAGATTTATATTATAATCACGTACAAGAATGGTTTTTTTTTCTAACTTTTTCTACACATCACTAAAATTAGTATATAACATCATCCGTATGGTTGGAACGTCCAAAAAAAATAAAAAAAATATTATTCGAAAATTATAATAGTTTGACCAAGAAGTACTTTGATAGTTGACCATTAAAATATCACACAAGAATGATTTGTTTTTTTCTAATTTTTTGTACACATCACTAAAATCAGTATATTACAGCATTCGTATGGTTGGATCATCGAAATTTTTTTTTAAAAAATAGATCATGTTCAATCCGTACGACACAAGTTAGAGGGAGTAGTACTTTTAGCAGATTTATATTACAAACACGTACAAGAATGATTTGTTTTTTCTAATTTTTTGCACACATCAGTAAAATCAGTATATAACACCATCTGTACGATTGGATCCTCAAAAAAAAATTAAAAAAAATATTAGTCGAGAATTATACTAGTTTGACCAAGAAGTACTTTGATAGTTGACCATTAAAATATCATACAAGAATTATTCGTTTTTTTCTATTTTTTTGTACACATCACTAAAATCAGTATATAACATCATTCGTACTGTTGGATCGTCGAAATAAAAATTTTAAAAAATAGATCAAGTTCAATCGGTACGACACTAATTAGAAGGAGTAGTACCTTTGACGAATTTATATTATAAACACATACATGAATGATTTCTTTTTCAAACTTTTTGTACACATCACTAAAATTAGTATATAACATCATCCGCACGGTTGGATCATCCAAAAAATTATTTTAAAAATTATTTATTCGGAAATTATACTAGTTTGACCAAGGAGTACTTTGATAGTTGACCAGTGAAATAACATACAAGAATGATTCGTTTTTTTTCTAATTTTTTGTACACATCACTAAAATCAGTATATAACATCATTCATATGATTGGATCATCGAAAAAAAAATAAAAAAAATAGATCATGTGCAATCGGTACGACATTAGTTAGAGAGTAGTACTTTTGGTGGATTAATATTATAAACACGTACAAGAATGATTTGGTTTTTTACTAATTTGATGTACACATCATTAAAATTAGTATATAACATCATCCGTACGATTGGATCGTCAAAAAAATATTATTCAAAAATTATACTAGTTTGACCAAGCAATACTTTGATAGTTGACCACTAAAATATCATACAAGAACATTAAACAACGGTTTTTTTTTTTATGAAAAACCGTTGTTGTGCTCAATATAACACAACATTTTTTATAAGAAAACCGTTGTCTGATTATTTTCATTATTTCCTGCCAAATTCAATTCAAATTATTTTATTATTCCCACCAAATATTTCATTATTTCCCACCAATTCTATTCAAAATTTTTGTAGTTCAGACAACGGTTTCATAAAAACCGTTGTCTCATCAAAACACGATTTAAACAACGGTTAATTATTCCGTTGTGTGAATTGTAATAACACAATGGTATATGAAAACAGTTGTGTGAATCATACAACGGTTTATAAAAGTTGTCTCAAAACTGATTAGACAACGTTCGTAAAAACAGTTGTGCAAACTTACTCGTCTTTACAACACCACATTGCAAAAGCCATTGTCTGAATCAATTTACTAGACAACATTTTTAACCCGTTGTAGGGTACCTGGATTAGACAATACTTTTCTAAAGTTACAAAAAAAACCGTTGTCTCTTAATTCCAAACAATGCTTTTTCGTCTGAGCGTTGTCTGATGAGTGTTGTCTGATTGCGATTTTCTTGTAGTGAGAGACTACCACAGTTTAAAAGCAAACTTCAATGCTGATAAACAATTATACACCTGTTTATCGATTTTTGTTCAGCATAAGTAGTCTCCCGCACACACATGAATGGTATGCATACAACAGAACACAAAATCTAACTCAACTCTACTGTGCTACAAATACCAATTTTCGAGGATTCTCTATATTTAGTTGTAAAAAGGCTAACAACATGGTAAATAACAAGCAGGACTAAAAGATATCAATCCAATAGTGTTAAAAAAAACTTATCTTAGCTGTGGAGTCCATACACACGGACTTACCAGTGTATCCAAGTTAAGAAAGCAAGGATTTATAGCAACTGAGCCACCCCAAATTTTAGTGCCTTGAACCCGAGTCGACTCACTGAGTCACATCGAATCTCCACCGAGTTGAGCTTCGAGAATCACCATTTCTTGAGCTTAAACGTCTGTACTCCATGGAATCGCCAAGATTCGTCGAGAGTGACCATCGGAGAGCTTGAATCACCGTCAATCTAATAAATAACATCAAGTAGGGCTTCGAATAGAAGAACAAAACGAGAGAGATTCGTTTTTATCATTAGGACATTGTAGAGATAACTAAAGTGTATCGACTTTAAAAAAAATTGATGAAACCAAGTGAGGACGATTTTAGGGTTTGTGAGTTTTGGGCTTTTTGAACTAAGATTGATGATTTTTTGATATCAAATTGAAGAGAATAATGACAGGAACACGAATCCAGGCTTGAATTTTATGTCAGATTGCAGGTTTAGCCGGAATTTGAGATTAAAGAACTAGGGTTTGAGTTGGGTCACTTAATCGAACACTCTAGCAATTTTAACATAATATTTAGGATTTTTGAGAATCAAATTTTAGGGATCTTGAAGAGCAGAAAGAGAGGAACAAGAATAAAAATCGAGTCAAATCGATTTAGGTTTGTATCTAGCATTTTAATTTGTAAAGAGAGGTAAGAGAGAGAGATGGTAAGAACGAGGGAGAGGGTGAGCGGGTGAGCGGCTGTTTAAAAATTAGGGGAAGTAAAAGGGCAAATGAAATGATGGGGAAGAGGGAAATGAAAATTTCGTAAGGGAGGGAAATGAATTATTGGTTGAGAGGGAAATAAGAACACATGAAATAAATTTTGGTTTGATTAATAATTTGGGAGGAATAAAATTATTTAAAATATATTAATATTATAAAAATTTAATTATTGTTAATTAGGCAAATTCAAAATTTTAATAAAAATTATTTTTAGGGTTCCTCGAAAGTCAAACCAAGTTTTGTTAATAATTAGTTCTAAAAGAAAATAATTATTAAATTTTGAAAATTTATATTATAAAAACATATAAGAAAAATTTGAAAATTTCTAATTTTTTGTGCATATCACTAAAATCATCCAACCATATGGATGTCAAGATATATTTAATATAATGATATTCACAAATTTTTTAAAAAAAATTAATTTGATTTGTAAAATTTAATATTTAATAAATGAAGTGGTCTTGCTAAACGAAGTGGTATTTCTTAAATACCGTTGTCTCGATTGATACCAGACAACGATTTTGGACAAATAAACCATTGTTTGATAACAGACAATGGTATTTTAACAAATACAGTTGTAATGTGAAGCTTCAGACAACGTTATGTTATAAAGATACCGTTGTCTGACACTAGTCATGTTTTTTTGAACATAAATATAAATTAACATAACAAATTTGAAATTTTTTAATGATATATTCAATCACATTTCTCGACGATCCAAACGTACGGATGCCAAGATATATCTAATATATTTATATTCCCAAATTTTCAAAAAATAAAAAATTTATTTGGTTGGAGATCTTAGTAGATCACTAGTATATTGACTAGTACCGTAACTAGTGCTTTGTCACGGATTGTTGTTCCTATTTTTTAAAAAATATTTCTCGACAATCCAACCTTAAGGATCTCAAGATATATCTAATATAATGATATTCACAAATTTTTAAAAAATAAAAAATTAATATGGTTTGTAATTTTTAATATTTAATAAACGAAGTGGTCTTGCTAAACAAAGTGGTTATTTCTCAAATACCGTTGTCTCGATTGATACCAGACAACGATTCAGGACAAATAAACGGTTGTCTGATAACAGGCAACGATATTTTAACAAATACAGTTGTAATGTGAAGCTTCAGACAACGTTATGTTATAAAGGTACCGTTGTCTGACACTAGTCATGTTTTTTTTAACATAAATATAAATTAACATAACAAATTTGAAATTTTTTAATGATATATTCAGTCACATTTCTCGACGATCCAAACGTACGGATGCCAAGATATATCTAATATATTGATATTCCCAAATTTTCAAAAAATAAAAAATTGATTTGGTTGGAGATCTTAGTAGATCACTTGACTAGTACCCGTAACTAGTGCTTTGTCACGGATTGTTGTTTCGATCTTTTTTAAAATATTTCTCGACAATCCAACCTTAAGGATGTCAAGATATATCTAATATAATGATATTCAAAAATTTTCAAAAAATAAAAAATTAATATGGTTTGTAAATTTTAATATTTAATAAACGAAGTGGTCTTGCTAAACAAAGTGGTTATTTCTCAAATACCGTTGTCTCGATTGATACCAGACAACGATTCTGGACAAATAAACCGTTGTCTGATAACAGACCACGGTATTTTAACAAATAAAGTTGTAATGTGAAGCATCAAACAACGATATGTTATAAAGATACCGTTGTCTGACACTAGTTATGTTTTTTTTGAACATAAATATTGATAAATGGATTTTATATCCATTTAGAGCATTCCATATCGCCTTAAGTTTGTTATAGTTTTGATGTGTTTGTGTTTAGTTGTGCAGGTTTGTGAAATATCGTTTAGGGTTGGTGTTTTCATCAATTTTGGAGATGATTTGCACAATAGAATGAAGGATGGTGTATTTCCCTACGCTACCATGAAGATCATAATGCTTGAGAATTGAAGAATGGGAAGTGGCAAAAGAATCGGAAGAGAAAATGGATGAGAAACGAGCAAATTGTGGAAAATTCGGATTTCAGGGTAGGTTGCGCAGTCTCAACTGTTTTGGCCATATCTGGAGTTCTACAAGTCCGTTTGAGGCCCGTAAGCAGTCATTGGAAAGCTCGGAAGAAGATGAATCTGAATAAAGCAAAATACAAATTCTGGTTAGAAAGAGCAGCGCAGGCAGCGCTCTCCAAGCGCAGGCAGCGCTCCAGAAACAGAAAACCAAGCGCAGGCAGCGCTCTCCAGGCGCTGGTAGCGCTCGAACTTCGTGAAAAATTGCTGATTTTTGCCCTAATTCGAATTTAAGTTGTATTTTTAGGTATTTTCTTGCTGGGCAAGACTTCTAGAGCCTATTTAAACACATCCTACCATTGTAATTTGTATCACCATTACATATCAATTACTTAGGTTCATTTGTATTTTTTCATACTTTGTTTTTATCATGGTTTCATCAGATCCCATGATGACGAGCGGTTCGATTATGAACTAATCGTTGTCATGGGATTCTAACGGAGTTATTTATGGAGTTTTAGTATTTTGATTGCTTTAAAGATCTGTGTGTGATGTATATCTGATATCCTTGTATGGTTATGCTTAATTGTTAGATGCGTAGCTAACATCTAATTTGTTAATCTCTTGTGAAGTGAAAGTGGATCTTGAGATTTAGAACTTGTCATGCTAGCATATGTTCATTATTGTTTATCAACATGATTCGTAGTATGAGATGAAAATAATTATATTACCCTGTGTGATCTTTCTGGATAACTTGTTCTTCAACCGTTATGTTTTCAAATTCTATAGACATATAGGGTCTAAGCATAATTGGTGTCTATTCATCTTCTATCTCTTTTGTAGATGTATGGGTAGTTTGGTATACGTATGCTGACAGGTAGCGTGTACTTGTTTTGTGTTATCCGATCAGATATCATAACCATTGCATATAGTGATTAAAGGCGTCAGATCTAAGCGAAGTATTTAATGAAGTTAGGATCCCATGTTTATTCTCATATAAGTAATTTGATTTTAATTCTATTTAGTTAATTAATTCCTATTTTGTTAATTTACTTCCTTAATTTAATTTAGATAATCAAAATCCCAATCTTGTTAATTGTCTTAGCAGTGAGTAATAACCATACATTGTTGCATAGGTACATTGACTGAATTAAAACCTAAACCAGATCCCTATGGGAACGAACTCGACTTATTCATATATTACTTGTGACCACGTACGCTTGCGTGAATTGTGCAAATAAAAATAAATTAACATAACAAATTTGAAATTTTTTAATGATATTTCAGTCACATTTCTCGACGATCCAAACGTACGGATGTCAAGATATATCTAATATATTGATATTCCCAAATTTTCAAAAAATAAAAAATTGATTTGGTTGGAGATCTTAGTAGATCACTAGTATATTTACTAGTACCCGTAACTTGTGCTTTGTCACGGATTGTTGTTTCTATTTTTTTAAAAATATTTCTCGACAATCCAACCTTAAGGATGTCAAGATATATCTAATATAATGATATTCACAAATTTTTAAAAAATAAAAAATTAATGTGGTTTGTAAAATTTAATATTTAGTAACCGAAGTGGTCTTGCTAAACAAAGTGGTTATTTCTTAAATTCCGTTGTCTCTATTGATACCAGACAACGATTTTGGACAAATAAACCGTTGTCTGATAAAAGACAACGGTATTTTAACAAATACAGTTTAATGTGAAGCTTCAGACAGCGATATGTTATAAAGATACCATTGTCTGACACTAGTCATGTTTTTTTTGAACATAAATATAAATTAACATAATAAACCGTTGTCTGATAACAACTATTATTTTCTTAATCTAACGGCTAATATCTAATTTCATTTCAATCAAGGGCTCTTATTTCGCCACCTCAGCAATCCAGGTGAAAGATTTTCCACCAATCACGTGCTGTCACATGAGACAACGGTTTATTTATAAAATGCTTGTATAAATAAGTTTATGACAACAGATTAAATTTTTAAATGCTTGTTTGAAAGTGTTGAAGTCAACGATTTAATGTACAAAACCATTGTGTGTTGCATGCAATTCAGACAACAGTATTCACAAACCATTATCTGATTACATTTTATGCAATGTCTTATCAAAACACTTGTCTGATCTTAACAACGTTTTTGGAAAGTATTGTTGAAAGCATTGTCTGAAGTTTCTTCACACAATGCTTTCAAAAAGCGTTGTTAAAATCAGACAATAGTATTTAGTCACCGTTGTGTGACTACTTTTGAAGCAATATCTGATAAAAACAGTTGTCTAAGTTTTATAACGCTTTTGAGGACCATTGTAAGACAAACTATTAGACAACACTACTTTCAAAAACCATTGTAAAACGGATGTCTATTTTGATCTTCTAGACAACACTTTTTAAAACTGTTGTTAAGTTCATGATCAGACAATACACCAAAAAGCTTGAAAAAAAACCGTTGTGCAAAAATTTCAGCCAACGCTTTTTCATCGAAGTGTTGTCTGATTCAAAAATTCTTGTAGTGCAGGTTCTATAATTCTATCATGTGCCATATGTAACACCCTTAGAATTAGAGTTTAATTAGAAATAACTGGTCTGTACTCTATTTTAATAGGACCTATTAGTTAACTCAAAACACATGAATAAGTATTTATTTTTGTTGATTGAACTCATGCTTCAAATTGACTAACTATGGCATTAGGATTAAGTACAACACTCTTGCAGATACTCAAATGAATATTCATAACTATCTCTACAACTTGTTTCTTTCCTAAGTACAGCTACTGGCACAATGTCAATTCGATCAATCAAGGGAAGTGGTGTTCTGCATTCCTTAAGAGAATAAACCTTCATGTGGAGAAGTCTCTTACAGCAGTACACTTAGCTAAGGTATTGAGTTCCTTTTAATCATCATTTCTCTTTATTATCCTAAAATCTTTGCCTTAATTTGCTGAAATGAAAAGTGCTGGAATGTCCCCCAGATTCTCTACCCAATCAGCAAACCATATATTCACAATGTTCCATCTTTGAAACCCCCTCTACAGTTTCTCAACAAATTATAGGTAACAATCCTTGCAAATCTTAACTTGAGAGGAGTGTTCAGGAGGAAAGTGAGGGTGAGGGAAGTGGTGAACATCAAGAAACCACATGAACAAGGAAGGTATGGGTGTGTAAAACCAGCCTGGTCATCCTATGTCTTCCTAAAAAGGCATAGTGATTAATAAGGACGTCCACATATCTAGTTTTAGTTTCTCAACAGACTTTAACTATTGAATCAAGTTCCCAACCAGGAACACAATCAGTGAGGGTAAGGGACACAATTGTGCAACCTATAACACTTGTCATCTAGCCAGGAGTTAGTACAAGTTGCATTGACACAAGGGGAGCACACACAAGTTACTCTTAACTATTTCTCAAATTCAGGTTGATGAATCCTCTACAAATGAGAGGATTCAGCCCCATTCATGGATACAAGAGAGGCCTGGTTGCTCCAGGGCAAAAGGTGAGGTGTGTGTAAGAGTGGTCTCTTATTTCTTCTAGGAGAGCAAAATGAGAGGTTGAGTACCCCTTTAGGAAGGGAAGGTGAGTTGTGAGAAGTGAGCCAGGATGAGATCCTGATGCAAAAATAGAGAGATTAATAGAGAAAATTTTCATGTCAATTCAAGTTTATCATCCCTCTGGTTCTCAATCTAATTACTACTACTCTGATCTTGCTGATAACAAAAAAGGGGGAGAAGTAAGCATGAAGGGAAGTTTCATACTTTTCCTTCAATCTCAAACAGTCTTTTTCTTTATCTTTCAACAAAGGGGGAGAAGGGTCGGAATTTCCTTCAGAACATACATAAGGGGAGCAGTTCTAAGTACTCAAGTGGAGTAAGTAGTACAATCCAGAAACTGTGTCATAGAAGCTTGATCAATATTTTCTGCTCTAATGAAAGAAAAATCTGAAGAGTGGTTTTTGTTATCATCACACTCTGGATTTATGTTCTTTTCTCAAAGACATAAATAGGGGGAGATTGTTGAGTCATATATGTTTTAGATGATGATAACAAATACCACAAGGCAGAAAATGAATCAAGGAATCAAAGATGACAAATAAATCAGGAAGCTAACTTAATTAAATGCAGATCAACTAAAGCAATATCTTGAGATTGGAACTCTGCATGTAGTTAGGAATTATTTCTGTAACAAGCCTTGGGATGCTAAATTCAGATATCAGTAGTCAAAAGAGAGTTTTCTGTAACCATGCAAGTAAGTTCGAGAAATCAAGAAAAGAAGAGTTCCAGAAGTCATTTGAGAACTCTACAAAAAGGGTCTTTTCGAGAAATCCTAGTTCGAGAAGTCAGATTGCTCTGTTCGAGAAGTCTGCAACATGCACTAATCGAGAAGTCCTCTCAAACGACTATTCGAGAAGTCATTCGAGAACTCACTTAAAGGAACTGTTCGAGAAGTCATTCGAGAACTCACTTAAAGGAACTGTTCGAGAAGTTATTCGAGAACTCAATTAAAGGAACTGCTCGAGAAGTCATCATTCGAGAGAACTCAAGATTCATCTGTTCGAGAACTCAACTTGTTTTCATAATAATACCAGAGTTTTCTAAAGGAAAATGGAGATTAGACCCAGAATTACTTTGCAACCCGTGACTTATAGACAGTGGCCAATTACACAGAGGATGTTACGAGTAGGGAGTCAAACTGTAGATATTTGAAGGCTCAAACTCTTCCAAATGAAAGGTGAAATCAGTCACTGTTTATCCGACTTCAAGGGCAACAATAAGAGTTGAAGCAACCTCCAACATGATTACACTTCTACTGAAAGATTCAAAGGATATCTTGATAAATGCATAAGGATCAACCGTTATATCTGGAAAGTTCAAGCACAGCTCAATAAGCAGAAAAGCTTATTGACTTTCAAAAAGATTATCTTTTTGATTAAAGCTACTTTCAGAGACAAAGATCCAAAGCAAAGAGATCTTTTGCATAAAGCATCACGTGGGCTTGGAAGCTAAGTCATCTCAAGAACTTGGTAACTTTTGAAGAAAGAAACATACAATGACTTGAAGCATGCTGGAATTGTCCAAATCAAGAAACGAAGACTTTCAAGATAATTCCAGAAATGGCTACCACTTCGAGTATGTGTGTGTGACAAGTTATACCAGAAATGTATTATCACATTTCATGTAACTTTTACTTGTCTTCATATAGTTTTTATAAGTTGTATGAGCAGCAATAGTTTTTAGAAGAGAGAAGAAAACACTGATTACAAGGCTGATAGCTTAGGTTTTCTTGTAAACACTAAAACATTGTAACCCTGTGTATTTGTACGCAGAGAATTATCTTCGAATACAACCATCAGGTGGACTAAGCAATCAAGCTAACCCACCTTAGATTTTTTATATCTCGTGTTGTATGTGTGTTAGATAATTTGTTTATCTTGTTTTTCTTTCTGTTCTCATAACAATTTGTTTTAAACCTCATCAGTTAGAAAGAATTTAGTTGAGATTGTATTGAACCCCCGGTGCATAACTGGGAAATAACATTTGTCCAGACAACACTTTTTCCTCCGGTGTTGTCTTAGGGGTGTCGTCATGAAATCTTGTAGTATTGGTTTGATTGTATAACCAAATATTTTGTTTCTCAACATCCACTCCCTAACACTTAATGATATGAACATAAGAGTTAAGATACGTAGACTATGATTAAATGAGAACTAATTTACATTTTAGGAACTAGCCATTTTTATTTAAGTAAAAATAATAATGATATTTATCATGTGATAATAAGATAAGTGGACTATTATAAAACTTTGACATAGGAAAATGATTAAATTATGAAATTTTATCATTTTGATTATTACCTAGTTCATTAATATTGAATGAGCTAATGAACCAAACAAATACATTTTTTTTGTTATTCTAGGGAATGGACACTATCAAAACAAAAAGTCAAATACATTGTACTTTCACTCTAAAATTTCAATCTTAAAAAAGAGTGAAATGAAAATTAACTAGAAAAAAATATGAAATTTTTTAGAAAAAAATTTAAATCAAGAAGATGAAATTTCTCTAATTGAGCCCACATATTCTGTTATACTTGACCAGCAACAGCCTAAGCTTCTGCATAAACCTAATTTCATCAAAATCCTAAATTCTAGTTTGTAATATTGTTTACTAGGTCAAGATGCAGGTTTAGAAGGGCAAACAAACATCACCTGTTTCGTGGGCACTTGAATTGATCCACAACCATATTTAAAATTATTTGACTACAATAGTAGAAATACAAATTTTGTTAGAATATAGTAGAATTCATTATAATACATACAAAATGTTAATCTTAGAGTTTATTTGTTGAATTGTAATTAATTTTAAATTTTGTGTCATAGCTTTGTGTATATGCCTTTAAATTTTTATTTGGTTATAATTCCACATTTTTTAATATAAAAATTATTAATTAATATGATATAACTTAATATAATCTCCAAAAAAAAATAATTTCCAATCACCACTAATTATTAAATTAAAAAATTTTGAGTTGATTTGAGTAATTTATTAGTACTAAAAAAACCTATTTTAAAAAGATACCAAAGCACATAATGTTTTTTACAACTAATTGTTCTTGAATATTTTAATAAAGAGAATAAAAAAAAGAATGAATGCCAAAGAAAATCAAATGGTAAGAATAAGAAAAGAAAAAGAATTTTCAAGAAAATTAATTATGTAAATAAATGAGGAAATTGACCCGGTTAAATTGGGCTTTATAATTAAATGGACATGTCCATAAATGAGAATGTTCTAGACACTAATAAGGATATATTAGACATTTACAATATTTGTAAACCCTACATCACACCCTTGCATATATAAGTTAATGGAGCTGCGGCTGCTATTGTGGATCATGAAGATGAAATGAGAATTGAGAGCTATCCATACATATGTATATGTACAATATAACAAATTTCTTGTAGATCTTTTCTCCTTACAGCTTATACTTCAAAGGCTCAAGATTGTTCAAAAAGCCCATCGGGTCCTGGATTTTAACAATGGCTTACCAATTGAGCTGGGATGGGATGATTATGGGGATAACAGATCTGGAGACCATTGTGTTGTGCAAAAAGGTATATATAAATTCATAGATTTCATATTGAAAGATCTCACACAAGTAATTTCTAATTCATAAGATTATATTCTCTTGTTTTAAAAAGTCCTTAATTTTATTTCTTGGACAAAACTTGTAATCAGTGTGTTTTTCCGTATGAAGGTATATACATATAAATGAAGAAGCTAAGTTTTTACACGGCAAGATAAGCATACAACGGGGATGTTTCTTTCTTTGTCTTTATTCTCCTAGTTTCTTCTTCAGAGGCGAAGAAACCTCCACAATTATTGATTTCTTAGCTTCACACATAGTAGCCTCACAACATGAAGAACCGGCATAACGTTCAATTATTAGCAATCCATGGTACGTCAGTTGATGGTTGGCTGGCCCCTTAATTTTTAATTTTTAATTTTTCGGATTAGTTTTATTTGCATGCCTTATTTTGTCTCGTTTTTTTAGGAAAGTTGGAAATTTCGGAAATCTTCTTACGGAGCTTGGAAAATCGGAATTTTTGAAAGCGTGCTTCGGTAACCCGTATTTCCCTCTTTTCGCCTTTTTAATTTTAGATAATCACAAAAAAAAATCAAAAAATTGAAAATTGAAAAATAAAAAAAAAATTATCTAGTACATACCTACTTGTTGCATCATGCATTTAATCACCTAGGATCACATCATCTAGATTTTTATTTTCTTGTTTTTAATTTTTCGTACCCTAAAAATTGTGGTGATCGCTGGAGGACCCCAAGGTACGTTAAATTTTTCTTTTCATTAGATTAGGACACGTAGTTTAAAGCATCCATAAGTGTTTATAGTTTCATTTGTAACTAAATTTTAAGGGCAAAACCACTTACAAGATAAGGGAAGGGATTTCATCACTCTTTTCATGGCCCACAACAATTAATCCATCATTTTGCATACCTAGCCTTTAATAAAATTAAATTAGACATGGCCCCTATGATTTTCGCGCTCAATTATCTAAAAAATGAAGTAATCTCTCATTATTCCGACTCTTTGGTGTCTAGGCAAGCGAAAGCTTACCTGGCCAATTAAGATTTGGTGTCTAGGCCGGTGTTTAGCCTCTTGGCAATGCTTGCACCCACCTGGCCAAATCGGTTCAAATAATTTTTGATTTACCGAATTTTTGGTGGTCCTTAAAGTTAGGAGCAAGGTTTAGTTTATTTTATTTAAGGAATCCTAGATATTGGATTTTTCTTTTTAATTTTTGACCCTTCCTTTTTGTGTGTTTAAATTTTTCGCACTTATTTGCTACGTGTTTCCTTTCGTGGTTTATGCGAACTACTTGGCTTAGGGATGATTCTGCTAGACTAGTGAGATCATTTGAGATTTCTTCCTCGTTTGATTTCGAGTCTTTAGAGAATTCTGAACCAATAGTAGCCATGGTCATGTCTCTTAAGGATCGTTGTTATCCACCCGTTCTGCCCAACCCTCGTGTATCACTCTTCCTCCAGTTAATGATAATAATTTCGAGATTAAAGCTCACCACATTAGTATGTTATCTAAGTTTACCGGGAGCGATGGTGAGGATCCCTATCTTTTTCTTCATGAATTCGTATAATTGGATTGTAGTGATGTTCAAGAATGTTTAACTTTATACAGGCTACCTGCACGAACTTGCTTCGAATAATAATGATGCATGTGATATAGTTCCACGAGAACGCTTGTAACAATATTGATGCAGATGTATGTGACATAGTTTCCGTGGCCGAGAATCTAGGTAACAATAATGATGAATTTTTTTTTAACAATAATTATGCACGTGACATAGTTCCCGTGGCGGAGAATCCGAGTAACCAGATTTATTTTTGGACCAAGGGTAGAACCGATCACGTTCAACTGAGTTCGTTAATGTTACGGACTTCAGCAGAAATGATCTGGCTAATTATCATGATATTGTGAGTAAAACACGAATGTTGTTTGATGGAATCAGGAAATATTCAACAGCTGATGAAGAGAAGAAAATTGCTTGTAGGTTCTATAGGCGAAGTAGATGGGGATTCAAAGGCGGCTACGTTGATAAGAAATTTATCATATGCTGACATGTGGGAATTATTTCCAGTTGTTGATTAATGTATGATACGACTAATGTCAGTGAAAGTTAAATTTTGGGGACTTAATTTTGTGGAAAAAAATTAAAATTTTCACTAACATCAGTTACATCATATGTTACCCAAGAACTGGAAATGATTCCGGCAGGTCAACACATGATTAATTTCTCACCACCGTAGCCGCCTTTAAATCCCCCTCTACTCCGCCTATCAAACCCACAAGCAATTTTCTTCTCTTCGTGAGCTATCGAATAAATCCTTATTGCATCAAACAGCATTCGTGTTTTCCTTACAAATTCACGATAATAAGCCTGATCATTTCTGCTAAGGTCCGTAACTCTAACAAACTCAACTGAACGTGGTCGGTGTTCACCTTGGTCCAAAAATAAATCTGGTTACCAGGATTCTCCGTCACGAGAACTATGTCACGTGCATCATTATTTTTAACAAAATTCTCATCATTATTGTTACCAGAAATCACCGTAACAAAAACTATGTCACATGCATCTACATCATCATAGTTACCAGGATTCTTCGCCATGGGAATTATGTCACATGCAGCATTATTATTCAAACCAAGTTCATGGTGGTGGCCTGGATAAAAAAAACATTCTTGAACATCTCAACAATCCAATTATGCCCACGATAAACATTTGCACTATCATCTGACATGCCAGGGATGGCTAATGAACCTGATGAAGGTTCTTCTTGTAATAAGTCCGTTATTGTCTGCGAATCTAAGATAGAGAGAATTGTGGAGGTTTCTTCGGCTCACATAAAGAAACAAGGAGAAAAAAGACAAAGAAATAAAGAGCTATCTTGTGTGCTTACCTTCCCTGGTAAAAATTTTGCTTCCACCACCTTCCACAAGAATTTAACAGTTTGATGTACCATGAAAATCCTTTAATGAATCCATTTCATTTACATGTATATATACACGAATAGAAAATCTCAAGGATTAGTAGTCAGGACATTCTTTTGTCAAAAAAGAAAATTACGGACTTTCTAAAACAAGAGAATAAATTAAATCTTACGAATTAGAAATCACTTGTGTGAGATCTTTAATCACTAGTAGAAAAAGGGCCTATAGCGTCGGTCAAAACATACTTTTAGCGTCGGTCAAGTGGCGTAGTACATGTAGGCGACACTATAGGTATATGTCTGTAGCGTCGGTTATTTAGGCGATGCTTAAAATAGTCATAAGCGTCGGTTAACTAAAATGCCGACGCTATAGGTATAGTCATAAGCGTCGGTTAACTAAAACGCCGACGCTATAGGTATAGGCATAAGTGTCGGTTACCTAAAACGCCGACACTATAGGTATAGGCATAAGCGTCGGTTACCTGAAATGCTGACGCTATAGATATAGGCCTATTGCGTCGGTTAACAAGAATGCCGACGCCTAAAGTCTTTTTTTTTATTGATAGCGTTAGCTGATTTCATACATACGCCCCAACACATGCTTCAATCTCAAGATGGATGTTGATGAAACTAAATAGCACAGTGATGACATCTTAAATTGAATGTTAAGACTTGAATCTCATTTATTACTTATCATTATCATGAAAAAAAGTCAAAACTAGTATATAACTTGAATCAACAGAAACTTGTTCCAACATATTCATCATTTGATCACATGAGTAAATATAACACAAACTACAATAACCATCTTTACGTGCAACTGTTGCTGACTAAAGAAACACAAAAATCTAGTTTAGGGGCACGCCACGAGTACAATGAAATCATCATGGCCTTCGGGTAAATTTCCAGCAGATTCTATAAGTGAAACAGAAACCTACAAATGACAAAAAAAAAAGACATTTAAAAAGTGCTTATAGCCTAGTATATTTCTAGGAACTTCTACTCAACAGAATCAGTGAATGCAGGAAGATGAGGAATGAATTATGTTGAAATTACTATCAACAAAATCAGCATACCTGCATACAGCGTAGAATAATTTCAGGAATGTAACACCTGCGACAAAAGCCCCTTACAATGTATGCTACTGGTTATTCCAAAGAACCTTCACTGTTTAAATTCTGAGTAGAGAGTCTGCCACTGGATATGTGTGGTGTCCGAGTCCTATAAATCCATACTCAGAGTCAAGTAACACAGTATATGATCAGTTCACCTTGAATTTTAACATCTACATAGAAATTCTAATTCTAATTTTTAACTACAATTGGCAGATAATATTATTTCTGTCCATGCAGGACTCAAATCGAATTCTACCAGTGAAAAGAGTAAATAATTGGAATGAAATATTACCATGAAGAGATAGTAAAGAATAGCATAGCTAGAGGTAATATTAAATATATTAGATGCCCTGTCCACTATACCAATCATCCACATATAAAGAACTAGACCCATAACCAGAACAAATGGTTCTTTTACAGTATACTTCAATCACTTTTCAACCTCTCTCCTGTACAATTCTATTAGAACCATACTTTTAGATTCATGATCACCACTACCGGTTCATGAAAAAAGATTGTCAAAGTAATTTTAAAAGGATCTGTACTGTAAGAAAACAAGTATAATTTGGAGTTGAGGTTCACTTGTAAAGTAGAGGAAAACAGGAAAGCAAGATATTACCTGGTTGTTTGAAGTTTGACCATTTACATTTTGAGGCCGGGCATTAAGAACACTAAAAGTATTACAAATTTTTATAACAATTTTCCTGCCATTAGAACAGGAAGAGACTTAGTAGGCTAGAATTAACAGGTCATGCCTATGAGAATTTGGTACTCAGTTACGTCATGCACTACACTTAACCGCCATTAAACAAGGAGCAAGCTAATATAGTGAAGACAGCAAGACAAAGCCACAATACCTTGTGACTCAGAAAATGCACTATGATTTGTCAGCTGGGAATCAACTCCATTGTCAAAATATACAGGTGCCGCATGCAGGTAGTCTCTGTCATCATGTAGAGTCTGTCCTGGATGATGCTGGTAATCAACTATGTTCTCTGAATATTCGGTTATCGAGTGTTGGTAATCAACATTGTTATCCGAATATAAGGGTGCTGATTGCTGGTATTCAACTTTGTTCTCTGGTAATCAAAGGATCCATCAAACATGATGGTCGTCCAAAAAAATAGAACTAATAACAAGAAAAAAAGAGTGGTTGCACAAATCAGTTCACGCTATAGCAAATACAATATAGCTTAACAAGTATAAAAGTCAATACCGATGATAAAAACAAAAAGGTACAGAGCTCCATTGTGTGGATGGTAAAAAAATGCCAGGTTATTATCACAGTCATTAATGCCTTTGTTACAATGCAGCCTTGGTAATCCTAAAGCAAGAATACATACATGACAGATAGCTGGATTTATTATCAATAGATATGAATCTTGTAACATTACACATACCTTTAAAATCAGCCAACAAAAGTTAAGACAAGTTGTACACAAATTTAATCTCGTAAGTGACAACTATTACTAATCTACATACACACACCTGTAGTAATTAAGAAGTTAACAACGAACCAAAAAAAAATATCTTTAGAAAAATCAAACTGATACTTACCATTTAGTGTCATGAAATAAAAATGTTTATTCCCCTGCAAAGCATACTCTTTTTGTCGAGCCTCATAGGCATGCATACCAAGCACCTGTAGACCAATACGAAATTGAGTTTAACAGAAGAAAGAAATAATACATATTTAGACTAGTGCCAGAATGAGGATCAGACAAGAATTTATCTTTGAATAGTTTAGACAAGTGTAAAGTTGTTGGATCTAATTGGAGTGACAAGCTTCAACTTTACTTCATTTGAACATAAACATAAATGAGTAGAAAACCTCCCACTCCCACACTGTCTCCGAACTAAGAAAGTAAAACAAATACATAATTTCTGGTGCACTTCATATTTTAATAATAAAGACATAGGTTTAGAAATCTTAAAAGGCAGAAGCCATCCTTGGTATTTACTTTAGGAAGCATACAACTAATATTTTTTTATCAAGAGTATATTAAAGGTAAGCAATAACAAACTTCATTTTCCAACGATGTCAAGAAACAAGTGATGGAACATACCCAATATCAATTTCTTATTCCCCTGCACAATATCGTTTCCAGCAATATTGACCAGTGAAAACTTCAACTGTTTTCCAATTTTCACTACTTGGTTACAATTTTCTACTTTTCTGAATGGCAACTTGATAGGGGGCTTAGTTGCCATCTTCCAATTAACTATCCCTGGTGACACCTTATCAAGAGTTTCTAGAAGTACCCACTAGCAAAATAGCAGAAAAAAAATCAATTCACACAGACTAGAAAAAACTTAGTAAGTTACATGATCAGCATTCATACCAGTAAAAATTAGTTTGCCATTTGTTCAAAATACTGGACTTCCAAATTTCTGAGAGATAAACTTTACATGGTCTTTTTGTTTTTCAGAAGTAACCAACTTATACACTATTACTCATAATTGCAAATTTAGTTTCTTATAAACTACAGAGAGCCTGAAGGTAAGGTTTATCTATGCTGATTTGAGGAAAATTGTACAACGTAATGCAGTGAAAATAATAATCACCCATTTCTAAGGTCTTCAAATATGTTGTTGATATAGGTTGAATGCCCAAAACTATTTATCCAAAAGCGAAATGCACTCTCTTCTCTAGTGATTTGGGCCACATCAGACTTATGTCCAATAACACATAACATAATCAAAATTCTGTATAAAAAATACCTGGTTGTTTGAACAAAGTTCTCCACATGGTCATGTCCCATTTACAAATTCAATTTTAAGCATCCGATTCTGGCATCCATTCCCACAGCCCAGCCCAGCCGGCCTCCTAGAGTCGCTTTGCAGTGACAAACGATTATCTGAAATAATAGTAATTAGAGAGTGAGAATTTATCTGGAACCAGATATTATCACAATCAACAACGTGCAGACAGTATGTTTGGCGGAATATACAAGTTGGACAATTTAATATCTTTTGGACATTTCGGGGGACATCAGTTATATTTTGAACATGCAACCTCACTGGTTATGGTTTTGAATGAGAGTATAGAGGGTTCTGTTTTTCAGTTATATTGTGAGAATTAGAATAGGAGTACGGTCAATGTGTATTGAACAGAGTGAAGCAAAGATAATCTTTCATATTGAAGATTCAACAATAAAAAAATTATGTGCAATTAATAGCATTTGAAATATTAGACATAACATTACCCGGATTTCCGAAGCCTCCTCTACAGAATCCCCATCAACCCGAATAACAGAACTTGACTCGTTATAAAACTGATAAATTAAATCGGGCTGCTGGCGAAGAACATTGTAGTACTGGGTAACGAAGTAAGAACCTACCTGCAAAATATAAACCAAAGAAAATCAATCCACTATATACACCAATACAAATCAACAAATCAAGAAATGGGCATCAAAAAGATTGAATTTTTAGATAAGTTTTTCATAAAAAATATTGGGGGTTTTAGGCGAGAAATTGAGGGTTTTAGATATACACATATCTATAAAAGAAAGGGATAGATATATAACCACCAAGAAATCCCTCTTTTTGTCGATATAGAGAATCCCCTTTTGTCGATACAGAGAAGACCTAGGTTTGGTTGAGAGAGACAAGAAATTAAGCACAATAAATCAATTACTTATGAACTAAGCTCGAAAAATTGAACCCAATATGACTTCAATTAGTGTGAATTTGTATGACTTGGGTGGAAGAAAGCAGAGGGAGAGTTTTTTGGTATATGATTTGTATGAGTTGAGGTCGCGGGAGTGTTAGAGGGTGAGGAAGGTGATTGATATGTTCTTATTTGTTTTTATTTTTTTTTTGTAAAAAACAGATATGTTTTCATTTTAATTATTATATGTTTTAACTTTTTTTTTTAATCAGATCCCTTAGCATCGGTATTACAAGAACCGACGCTTAAAACATGTTTATAGCATCGACATTAAAAGAACCAACACTTAAAACATGTTTATAGTGTCGGTTAAATAAAGACCGAGGCTAAAGGGTCTGTTTTAGGCGTCGGTTGAGTAAAGACTGACGCTAAAGGGTCAGTTTTAGGCGTCGGTTGTTTATGACCGACACTAAAGGATAGTTTTAGGCGTCGGTTGAGTAAAGACCGACGCTAAAGGGTCAATTTTAGGCGTCGGTTGTTTCATGACCGACGCAAAAGGTCCAACACAAATTACATTAAGCATCGGTTAAGCTAGAAACCGACGCTTAAAGTATGTATAGGCCACGACCCTCTATATAACCGACGCTAAAAGTGCGACGCTAAAAGACAGTTTTGTACTAGTGAATAGGAAATCTATGAATCTATATATCTCTTTTGGCACAACGAGGAGATCATGTTCAGATCCGCTATCCCCATCATAATCCCAACTCAATTGATCGACCTTTCTTAACAATCTTTGGACTCGGAAAAATATAATCAAGCTACAAAGTTATACGAAGCAAAGATCTATACATTACATAAATCCATTAACTATATATGCAAGGCTATGATGTAAGGTTTACAAACATGGTAAATATCTAATATACCCTTAGTAGTGTCTAGAACCTTCTTATACATGAACCAAGTCAATCTCTTCATTTATCCACACATTTTAATTTTCTTAAAATTTATTTTTTTTCTCATTTTTACCGTTTGATTTTCTTTGGCCTTCATTCTTTTTTTCTCTACTAAAATGTTTGCGAACAACTAGTTGTAAAAAAAATTGTATGTGCTTTCCTATCCTTTTTTCTTTTCAAGATAGGTTTTTGTAATACTAATTAATAATTCAAATCAACTCAAAGCTTTTTTATTAGTTATTAGTGGGGATTGAAAATTATTTATCTTTGGTAATTATTCTAAGATACATCATATAAAATAATAATTTTTATATTAAACAATGTGGACGTATATCCAACTAAATATTTAACATCACAAGTTAAGCTCACGATAATGTACAAACAAATATTCATGGTGCTAGACGTCTTCTTTCTAATATTTAGGAGAAACTCAGCCATGACGGCAGCAATGGTACTCTCATCTCTTAAGAAGCTGAGGCCACAAAAAAGCTCGAATGTGCTCTAATGGAAGAAGAAGCTATTGATCTTCAAAAGTCGAGGGTTAGATGGTTCTCTTTGCTTGGGTGACAGTATAAGAGTAATTATTTTTTTTCACAAATTTCATTCTAATTGTAATCATAACAAAATCTTGACTTAGGAAAATAGTGATGGTGTGTTTGAGTTTGTGTAGTCTCCGGTATCAGTATTGTAGTTCAATTTTTTCGTGATTCTCTTGGCACTGCTCCCTCTTTACTTCCTAGTGATTTTGATGATGTTACTTGCAAACTGTAACTCTTGTAAATCCTGTACATGTTGCACTTCTTGAAGCCCCTGTAACTCCAGAGCTCATCTTCTCCACTCTCAAATCTATGAAAAATAAGGTGCCCGGTCTGGACAAGTTTATGGTTGAATTATTTCTAGCCACTTGGGAGATAGTGGGAGATTGCTTTTGTGCAACAGTTCTTCACTTCTTCAACACCAACATATGCACCCTGGAATTAATTCAACAAGCATTGCCCTCATTCCTAAGGTACCCACACTCTCCTCAATGAAAGATTTTAAACAAATATCTCTTTGTTCGATTGCTTATAAGTACGTTGCAAAAATAATTGTCAATCATTTAAAGAATGTTCACACCAATTTAATTGATAATGCTCATTCCGCATTTGTCAAGGGACGTAATATTTCATATAATATTCTTATGACTCAAGAGTTGTTCCGTAGCTAAATTAGAGATACTGGCACTACCAAATGTGCTCTTAAAGTTGATTTGCACAAGGCATTTGACTCTCTTAGTTGGGAGTTTATTATAAAAGCTCTTCACAAAATGCACTCCCCTACTAAAGTCATTGGTTGGATTTTTGTTTGCATTTCTTCTCTGAGGTACTATATCAAATTCAATGGGGTGCTCTGAGGCTACATGAAGGGTGCAAAAGGGATCCGTCAAAGTGATCCTATGTCCACTTATTTATTTGTAATTGCTATGAACATTCTTTTATGCATGCTTGTTATTACTTCAGGCTTACAAACACCACTAGAGGGTCAAGTACTTGGGTCTCTCTCATTTAATTTATGTAGCTGACATGCTTTTGTTCTCTCATGGAGATAAAGACTCCGTGTCTCATATTATGAGCTCTATTGCACGATTTTCCTAGGTACCTTAGTCCCTAGCATGCGTAAAAGTACAATTTTCTTTGGCAATTGAAAAGAGGATTTAAATTCTTGTTTTGATACTTTATTTCAAGTTACCTGTGCGGTTCTTGGGCGTGCCTCTCATTTCTTCTAAGCTTAGATTAATGATTGTAATCCTTTGTTCACTACAAGAAGAAATCGACCACACAACGGTTTTTATCCATCGTCTGAAGCCCTGGTTTTTCGTTGTCTATCTCAATGCCGTCTGATACGTGTAACTTTTCCAAGGCTCCACTACTAGAAAAACTGCTTTAGACATCACACCTTTAACATCAGACAGTAAAGCCACCGATGTCAAAGCTCTTTTTAACATGGTTTTTTTTAAAACGATGTTATTGTAGTTTCTCTGCATCGGTTTTTAAAGCGACCGTTGTCTAATTGCTTTTTTAAAAAACTTTGACATCGGTTTTTAAAGTAACTGTTGTCTAATGCGTTTTAAAAATAAAAATAAAAACATAGTACCTTTTCTTTCCCCCTCTTTACAAAAATATATCCCCTTAACAAATTTTATTTTCCCCCCTTAACCAAAATTCCCTTTCCCCCCTTAACCAAAACACTCCCCCCCCCCGCGCCTCCCTTTTCTCTCAGCCGCCCTCTCTCTCACTTCTCTCACTCTGTCTACTCTCTCTCTCACTCTGTCTGCTCTCTCTCACTTCTCTCTCGTTCAACAAACCCTAATCGAAGAACATAAACCCTAATCGAAGAACAGCAACCCTAATCGAAGATTACATGCAAATGGAGTTGGTTCGATTATGCCCAATTAGTTAAATCTCTAAGGTGGGTTTAATTAGGTCGTTCACTCTCTTTAATTTCTTTTCAAATCAAAGAACTCTCTTTAATTTCTTTAATTTCTTTTTTTGAACAGATCTGGAATTAGCTCTTTCGTTTAATTAGCTCTGGAATTAAATCTGGTATAGACTCTCTGTTCACTCTCTTTAATTATCTTTCAGATCTGGATTTTTCTTCATTTTATTTGCATGCATGTATATTCTCTGATTTATTTATGTATGCATACATATGTATGCTATATGTACATTCTCTAGTTGTTTATTGTAATTTTCTTCCATTGATTTGCAAATAATATGATTGTTATTATTTGTTGTTTATATTCTATGATTTTAATATGACTATTACTATTTGTATATGTACTGTTTTTGTTTAAAAGCCTCTGAATTTTGGATATTTATTTTATATGATTTACGAAATGCTAGCCGATGTCTATTTCTAAGAAAGTCATTTGTACGCCTCACACAAGTAGGCGAAATGTTAAATTAATGTGTTTTCTTTTTCCAAATTAAAGTTTTGATCTTTAATTGATAAAAGTTTTCATCTTTGATAATAATTATGTATTTCTGTTCTTTTGTGCATAAATGCAAGTTTTAATTTATCAATGTTGTGATCTTTGTTAATGAATTTGACTGTGCTTAATCAATTTGGTTTTGCAGGTGCATATCAATTTGACTTTTGGACTTTGATTAAGTTTGAAGCATTTTTAGATATTTTTCGGACTTCAGAGGTTAGCGTGCTCCTCAACTCATGATATATATGATTGTTTTAACTGCTTATTTGTTATATGAATGTTTAGTTATAGCTTCATAGTTATTATTATTTGGAATTATATGGACTTGGTTACTTATAAATGATACATACATCCTCTGCATAACACCTACATTATTCATGCCCTTGTTTGTTTCATGTACATGTCATTGTTTGTTTTTCTTGTCTGCATTTTGATTTGTTTTTTTTGTATATTTAAATGGCAATCAGGTTGGCTGATTTTGGTTATACGTGATTCTGAATTTATGGATAAGTCGTGGACTTTGAAAGATAGGGATTCCTTAGAATATGAGATAGGGGTTGAAAAATTCTTGATATATGCGGAAGAAAATGCACCTAATCCTAAGAAAATTCCTTGTCCATGTGGAAGATGTGTTAATTTTAAAAAATTCTCCGTAAAAATAATAAGGGGTCATCTATATGAGAATGGTTTTAGTTTAGGGTATACTGATTGGATTTGGCATGGAGAAAAATGTCCCGATACTAGGTCTTCTGTTAATAGTACATGCCCTCCTTCGGACAATATTGCTGCATCACAAACGAAAAGAGTCTGTGAGGCAGCATACGATAGGAGTGATTACGATGATGAGTCGCATGAGTTTCAGAGGTTTGTGGCTGATTCTGAGCAACCTCTGTTTAAGGGTACTGATTGCACTAAGTTAGAATCAATGTTAAAACTACATAACTGGAAATCGAGGTTTGGAATTAGTGATACTGCCTTCACCGAGTTGTTGTCTTCTATTGGTTCTATGCTTCCGAATGACCATGTGTTGCCATCTAATGCATATGAAGCAAAAAAAAAACTTATCTGATTTAGGTCTTGACTATGTAAAGTTCCACGCATGTCCAAATGACTGCATATTGTATAGGGGTATGTACAGTGATGCTTCTGAGTGTCCCAAGTGTCGTCTATCTCGTTGGAAAGTGGGGAAGGATAAAAAGGTTAGGATTAATATTCCAGCGAAAGTGATGTGGTACTTCCCCATTATTCCCAGATTTAAACAGATGTTTAAATCTGCTTCAACTGCTGAGATGATGACTTGGCATGCGAACCAGCGAACTCAAGATGGCCTGATGCGCCATCCAGCTGAAGGAATATTGATTACAGGTGGCCTACCTTTGGTAGTGACCCAAGAAATCTTCGTTTAGCTTTGTCGGCAGATGGTATAAATCCGCATAGTAATGGCTTACAAAATAGGTATTCCTGCTGGCCAGTAGTATTGGTAACTTATAATCTTCCTCCATGGCTATGTATGAAGAGGAAGTTTATGATGTTAACAATATTAGTTTTTGGTCCACATGAGTCGGGTAATAATTTAGACGTATATTTAGAACCGATGATTGACGATCTAAAGAGGCTTTGGGAAGAAGGCGAGCCAAATGTTTATGATGCTTATTGTAAATCTTATTTTACTTTAAGAGCAATGTTGTTGTGGACAATAAATGACTTCCCTGCCTACGGAAATTTATCCGGCTGTGTTAATAAGGGTTACATGGCTTGTCCAGTATGTGGCGATGATACCATAGCTAAATATTTACCTCATAGTAGAAAAATGTGTTACCAGGGTCACCGTCGGTACTTGCCTCGACATCATCCTTATAGGAAGCAGAAGGTGACTTTTAATGGAGAACAAGAGCATGGGCAAGCACGTCAACCCCTTTGTGGTGAAGAAGTATTAGCGCAACAGGAACAAGTTCACTTTTCTTTCGGGAAGGAAGTGAGGAGTTCAAAGAAGGTGGAATGTGTATGGAAGAAGAAGTCAATTTTTTTCGAGTTAGAATATTGGAAGTTTCATCATCTTCGCCATTGTCTCGATGTTATGCACATCGAGAAAAATGTGTGTGATAATCTGATTGGGACGCTATTAAATATGCGGTATAAGTCTAAAGACAGTGAGGCATCTCGTCGTGATATGGTAGAGATGGGTGTTAGGTATGATTTAGCTCCACAAGTAGGAGAAAAGAAAACATACTTGCCCCCTGCCCCTTTTACTTTGTCCAAGGCAGAAAAAAAGAAAATGTTATCATCATTCTTACATATGAAGCTCCCTTATGGACATTCATCGAACATCAAAAATTGTGTATCGATGGCTGATATGAAGTTGTATGGGCTGAAGTCCCATGACTGCCACATCCTCCTCCAACAGATATTTAAAGTCAGATATATCAATCACCGATGTCAAAAGTCATGTTCGACATCGGTTAAGAATGTAAAGCTCCAAGTAGGTGATGTCTATTGCACTTATTAACATCAGATATATCAATCACCGATGTCAAAAGTCATGTTCGACATCGATTTCTTAAATAAATTCGATGTACTTGTTAATTTATGCCCTATATGTCACATGTTTAAGTTGACATACATCATATAATATAGCAATTTTGAAATGCTAGTCTAGTTATATAATGATTATTATTAACTAAAGACAACGGAAAATAAAAGGAAAACGTTGTCTGTAGCAGCTTTAGACATCGGCTATAAACCGATGTAAAAGATTCTGATCTTTCTCTACACCTGCAAAGACATCGGTCAGAAATTTTTTTGACATCGGTTTATAGCCGATGTCTAAAGCAGTTTTTCTAGTAGTGCTCCCACATTTTTATTTATGTTTCATGATCCTTCTTTAAGGCCATCGCATGACCCTAACCACTACATTTTAATTTTATCTAGGCTCAACTCTCAATAATGTTCATAATAACACAAACTACACTCTACAAAAGATCTTTCCATTGGTTTTAGCAAGTTCAATCTATAGTATGGACAAGTTGATTGAGTGTGTTGAGAATGATAATTCACAATTGCTTTGATTTATTTTAAATTTTTTTTAAGTTATCAAAATTTTAATAAGATATATATTAGATTAGGTTTTCAGCTATATATCTTATTTCACTTATAGTTGTAAGCGTATATACGCATATAGGCTTATTATACCATTATTAGATATGTATTTAATATGCGAAATTTTCATTTATAAGAGCACCATTAATTGTTCTCCATTTTCTTTAAGTCTTTTCATCCAATAAAAATATATTATTAGTATTTGAGCGTTGATGAACAGCTACTAATGAGTTGATAAACAAACACTGAAGGCAATTCATGTGGTTTTGCTACATGAGCTTCACAATGTGCATAATCAAGATCCTCTGAAAGAACGTGAATTAGGTTCAAGAGGATGCAAAAAATTTAGGCACAATACAGATGCATTTATAAATAACAATTAGATGGAAATCATGGCAAAAGTGGACATGGAAGATGTTTTGTTTTAGAATTGTAAGTGAGAAGTGCTCCAAACTAAATCAATTTTAGGAAAAATTGTAAATTGGTTAGAAGTGCATGAACATACGAAAATGGTTGACAAGTGCATCTCGAAGAACTTCTGGAGAGTAATGCTCCAAGTAAAATGATGGTGATGGGAAAACATGATAACCTGATAGAACAACCGTCATCCTTGATAGATGACGGCCAAGGCACGTTTGTCTTTCTTCTCTTCGATCGCAGCCTTGGGGTCCTTGGGTTCAACAGCCTCCCACACACCATGGGCCTGCATAAACAGTTTCATCTTGAGAGCCCATGCCGTATAGTTTGCTTTTGTTAACAGTAGATAGTTCAATCCGATCGAACTTTCTTTGCCCTTTGTTGTCTCCATCTTATCGTGAATCTGGACTCACTACACACCTGTAGCTCTGATACCAAGTATTGGATACACCTACAATATATACACACACAATTTTGTATATATATATATATAAACTCAGATATGCTCAACACACATGCACAGCTAATGTATGAAGAAACTCTTGGAACAATCTTTTCCTTGTTATTAAAATAGAACAAATACGTACAGATATATAAAGAAAAGCAACTAATGGAAAACTACTGAACGTGAGGCTAAAAAATAGCAACTACCCGCACGACTCCTACAACCAAGCCCATCAAGCCCATCTGTTTTTTTTATCCTAAAACATAGCCAACAGCAAAGACTACTTCTACCAACGTACATAATTTAAAATACCACGTACATAAAATAAAATACTTTTATTTTAAACATGTTTGGATTAAATATCCAACACATTTCCCCCTAATCCAAAACATGTTTCTCAGGCATTATCTTGGACATCTGCTGCAATGTCTTCGACTCCAATCACACTCCTCATTTCTTCGAACTTCACTCTTCTAAAAGCCTTGGTTAGAATGTCTGCCCTTTGCTCAAGTGTAGTCACATACTCAACCACTAGTTTACCTCATTCAATACACTCACGGATGAAGTGAAAACGAACATCAATATGTTTGCTCCTCCCGTGTTGAACCTGATTTTTCATTAAATCTATTACAGACTTGTTATCCATATGTAGCACAACTGGACCAACTGCTTGCCCAGAAATTTCCTCCAATAAACCCCGAAGTCAAATGCTTTGGCATACTGCAATCGTTGCCGCCATATACTCTGCCTCACAGGAAGATAGAGCAATCAACCTTTGTTTTTGCGAGGCCCATGAAATCAGACTTTTATTTAAGTAGAAACACATTCCACTCGTGCTTCTCCTATCTATCACATCTCCAGCCAAGTCACTATCTGAAAACCCCAACAAAAATTTTCCTCTCTTCTCCCTTCTGTACACCAATCCATAATTAATTGTGCCTTTTACATACATGAGTATATGTTTGATCGCCTGTTGATGTTTGACAGTTGGCTCCTCCATGAATCGACTTACTACTCCCACTGCGAACGAAATATCTGGCCTGGTGTGTGTTAAATACCTCAGACTCCCAACAATGCCACGATACTCAGTTGCATTTATCAGCTCTCCTCCTTCGTCCTTGTCCAACTGTAACTTATATTCCATAGGATATTTACATGGATTACAACTCATTATACCTGATTTTTCGAGTAACTTCTTGGCATACGCAGATTGCTTCAGTGTGGTGAACGACGCCGTCTGATTAACCTCGATGCCCAAGTAGAAAGACAGTTGACCCAGATTGCTCATTTCAAACTGTTTGTTCATCTGCAACTTGAACTCTTCGATTTTATACTTACTTGTGCCAGTCACCAGTAAATCATCAACGTAAACTCCAACTATTAGTGTGCTATCCTTGTCACATTTTGTGTATACCGCCTGCTCGTTCAAGCACCTTTTAAAACCCAACTCCTTTAAGCATTTATCCAATCGAGCATTCCAAGCCCTAGGTGCTTGACGTAACCCATATAGCGCCTTTATCAACTTGTACACCTTTTGTTCCTGTCCTTCCTTTACAAAGCCCTGGGGTTGAGTTACGTACATTTCTTCTTGAAGTTCTCCGTTTAAGAATGCCGATTTTACGTCGAGGTGATGAACCTCCCACCCTTCTCTTGCTGATAAAGCTAACAATAGTCGAACCGTATCAAGTCGAGCAACTGGCGCAAACACTTCATCGTAATCGATCCCCTTTTTTTGTACGTAACCCTTTGCAACGAGACGCGCTTTATGTTTCACTATGTTTCCTTCCGGATCCTTCTTCAATTTAAACACCCATTTCAACCCAATCGATTTCTGTCCAGGTGGTAGGTCTGTGAGGAACCAAGTATTGTTTCTTTCAATCGTGTCAAACTCTTGTTGCATTGCATCCTGCCACTCCTTTTCCCCCGTTGCTTCCTTAAACGACGTTGGCCCTTCTACCTTTAACAACATCAATTCATCGATCAAGTCTATAATTTCTGTTTCATTTTAGATTTTTGTTAATGATCTGTAGCGTTTAGGCTCGCTGCTCTCTGCGGAGGATACATCCGTTGTCCCACCTGGTGTGCTTTCTGCCATTTCTGATGTTTGTGTTCTGGGAGTATGTGGCTGTGATGACTGTAAAGGCGTCACTGATTCATGTTCCATCTCACCAACAACTCCTGCATCAATAGGACTGCTCATCTCAACGTATTAACTGGGGAATTCTACCTTGTTCGCCTCATCTTGTTCCCACTCCCAGAACTTGTCTTCTTAAAATACCACGTCTCTGCTCACATGCACCTTCCCTGTTCTTGGATCAAACAGTCTATTTCCCTTCGTACATGGTTCCATACCGAGATACATAACCACCATCCCGCGATCATCTAGCTTTTTCGTATGTTTCGCCGGAACTTTCATCATCGCTGTACATCCAAATATTCTTACACCTGACAGATCAGGTATGTCTTCGTTCCATGCTTCGTATGGAGTTCTGCCCCTTAATGCTCGAGTGGGTAGACGATTCAACACATAAATTGAGAGTCGCACCGCCTCCCCCCACATGTATGCTGGTAGTCCTGATTCCTTCAGGAGACTTCTAGTCATGGCCACAACAGTTCGATTCCTACGCTCTACCACCCCGTTTTGTTGAGGGGTGTAAGGCGTTGTATAGTGTCTTTGAATACCAGCCTTTTCACAGAATAAGGTGAATTCCTTCGAACAAAATTCCCTGCCTCGATCTGTTCTCAGTATTTTAATGCTCCTTTTACCTCCATTTTCTACCAAAGCCTTGAATTTTTTAAACATCTCGAATGCACCACTCTTTTCTTTCAGCAAATATACCCACATTTTTCTTCTATAGTCATCGACAAACAAAAGAAAATAGCGATTACCTCCGGCTGTTATTGGCGAGATGGGTCCACAAATATCAGCATGCACTATCTCCAGATCTTTCTTCGAATTGAACCCTACTTGAGATGGAAATGGTTGTCTGGTCTGCTTTGTCATTAAGCATCCTTCACACTTCTTCAACGGCTTAATAATTTCTGGAATTCCATGTGCCATTTTCTCCCTTGACATAAGTTCCAAAGCTTGAAAGTTGACGTGCCCGAGACGAGCATGCCACAGTCGAGAGCTCTCTTCCATCTTGGCTAGTAGACATAGTGATTTGCTCTCCTCAAGGTTGATTTTATACAACCTGTTTTCAGTTCTTTTCACTTTCATCAGTACTTTACCATCCCCTTCGTAAACCCATAGGTAGTCTCCCTCTAGTACGACTCTATTTCCAGCCTCCGAAAGTTGACCCAAACTTATAATATTATTACATAGGTTCGGGATGAAGTATACCACATGTAGTGTTCTCTCCTCACCATTCTTGCACTGGAATGCAACTGATCCCTTTCCTTCAATATTTACTGTAGACCCGTCTACAAATTTAACCTTCCCAGTCACACGTTCATCTAGTTCCTTAAACTTTCCTCGTTGCCCAGTCATATGATTACTTGCCCCGTTGTCGAGATACCACACCTGTGACTCTCTTTGCTTCTCGACAACTGTACGAAGCTTTGGAATTATCAAATCTTCATTTAGCAGCATCGATTTAGCTTTTATCTCTCCCACCTCAGCAATTAGCAGTGTTGGTTCGTCTTCAACAGTTTGCGAGAGGTTGACCTCCCTTTGTGCTTCTCTTTCTCTAAGTGGTCTGCGATAGTCCCTTGCGAAGTGCCCAAATGCTTGGCACTTATAACTTCGTACTCTGCTCGTGTCCCTTACTCCACCTCTTTCACGATTCTCTCCACCATTCAGAGTCCCATTTCGGTTGGTCCTCTTCTGCCACTCTTCGCGAGTCAGAAGTAATTATCCATCGTTGTTCGCTCGTTTCCTCCATTCTTCCTCTGTCAGCAAGAGTTATCCCTGGCTTATTTCTGTCGTTCCTTTTTGTCTCTCCTCATGGGCCTTGAGTGACCCAATAACCTCTTCAACTGACATGTTTTCCACATTACCGAATTGTTCGATCGTAGGAAGCGATTTGTAGGAACTTGGTGGGGACTGATCTGAGCAACTTCTTGACAATGTATACTTCTTCCACTTTCTCTCCTAGAGCCCTAATATTGGTGACCAGGCTGTTCAATCTTAAACAGAAATCGTCCAGCTGTTCAATTTCCTTCATATGCATGGCTTCGAACTCGCACCTAAGGGTCTGTGCCTTTGCCACTTTCACTTTGTCTGCTCCCAACGACATTGTTTTGATTTCATTCCAGGCCTCCTTCGATGTCTCTTTGTCTGCGATAGATAATAAGATATCTTCGGGGACTCCTTGATAGATGACGGCCAAGGCACGTTTGTCTTTCTTCTCTTCGATCGCAGCCTTGGGGTCCTTGGGTTCAACAGCCTCCCACATACCATGGGCCTGCATAAACACTTTCATCTTGAGAGCCCATGCCGTATAGTTTACTTTTGTTAACAGTAGATAGTTCAATCCGATCGAACTTTCTTTGCCCTTTGTTGTCTCCATCTTATCGTGAATCTGGACTCACTACACTCCTGTAGCTCTGATACCAAGTATTGGATACACCTACAATATATACACACACAATTTTGTATATATATATATAAACTCAGATATGCTCAACACACATGCACAGCTAATGTATGAAGAAACTCTTGGAACAATCTTTTCCTTGTTATTAAAATAGAACAACTACGTACAGATATATAAAGCAAAGCAACTAATGGAAAACTACTGAACGTGAGGCTAAAAAATAGCAACAACACGCACGACTCCTACGACCAAGCCCATCAAGCCCATCTGTTATTTTGATCCTAAAACATAGCCAACAGCAAAGACTACTTCTACCAACGTACATAATTTAAAATACCACGTACATAAAATAAAATACTTTTATTTTAAACATGTTTGGATTAAATATCCAACATATTCATCTATGGATTATTCATCAACCAACAAAAATTTTACTCTACTTGGTCTATATATATCATTATGTCAGGTTCCAAGAAGAGGTGGCTATAGAACATCAGAAGCTGTTGAATATGAGACTCGTCCGGGAACGGGAACGGTATTATTATAAGATTATCATGATTCTATATATTCTGATAATTTTTATTCAAAGTGTTTAGACTATTATTTAACTAACTTCAAATATATTGTTACAGAAGAGCACCTATAGTATCAATGACAAGTTGATGGCATTGCACGAGCTAGTACCAGGAAGCAAAAAGGTCCGATCTTTAAAAGCAGTATCAGTTTTACTAACGAGTAATCTTGGTAAATAAATATATGTTAAAAATGAATGAGCTGGTTGTTCAGGGAAAAAATAGATATATGATTAAATAAATAAATCGATTACTCAAAAATTAAAACAAAATAATGTATCGACATAAAAAAAAGCTTCTAATACATTTTCTAGTTTTATGCAGGCAGATATGGCGATAATGCTTGGCGAGAAAGTGGGGTATCTAAAACAGATGAAAATACGAGATTATCTACTCACACAGGAAGTCAAGGTAATTAACTTTATCAATGTGTATTTCAGTCTGTATAGTTTTGCGGAAGTACAATCCACAGTACTTATAATTTTACTCTCCATTTTGAACATACTCCAGCAACTGAGAAAGGCCATGAATATGATAATGATGCATTCGGGCGTCCATAGACGCATGAACCATCCAATTGGGACCCCGTTAAACATGGGAGGGAGCACACAATTAGGGGGGTTGGAATCTAGACCCTGGGGGCACCCAAGAATGAGAACGTTTAACTCGTCAGTGTTTGCCAGGATGAACGACCCATCTGCCAGGATGAACGACCTATCAGTCATGCCATCGTTGTTGCAACCGAATTCTACTGCTCCAGCATCAAGGTTGTTTCTGCCTCCACAACTTCCTGATCCTAGTCAGCAGCAAAGAACTCCTCACGATAAGGTACACCCTTACAAGTTATAATTGTCTTTTTCACAAAACACTGACCCTTCACACTTAACTATACAAACATACAATTAGCTATAATGTACATGATATGTATAATGTGACAGGTTCTTCATAATGAGTTGTTTGTGTTTAATGAAGTAGTGATGAAAGATGTAATTATACTGATCAAGAAAGCGTCTTTAGTACTCGAGATACCAAATTTCCCCATATTATGAAAATAATTAATCAGCTGCAGGTTATAAGTTATAAGTTAGTTGATTTTTATTTATGTCAATGTGGGTTTGGTTAAATTTGTATGTATATAAATTAAAGGGACAAGTAATATGGGTCTTAACACACAAACAATATTACAACTACAAATTAACTAATTAATGAGATGTGACACAATATTAGGGGTATATAGCCAGACACCAATCATTATGGCTACACTCATAAAAAACTTACGATGGTTTCAGTACAAAAAAACCGTCGTAAATGCCCCTTTTTCTTGTAGTGAATGAACTATTTGTGAAACTGCAGATTAATGATACGCAAGGGGATGTAGCCTAAAACATTCGATTGGTGGGGACGCTTTGCACCAACTTGAATGTCTTCCATATTAGGCATATGATGTAGTGGATCCACACAGCAATTTATATAAACTTATAAACATCTAGATCTTGCATTGTGTAGTCAAATAGTTTGTGCATTGTGCATGTAACAGAATAATATTGTTCTTCTTCCTGTTTAGTTAACTCTATGTCTCTATCCGGTACTAATTCTTGGAATAACTCACTAGTTTGGCTTGTTCAAGAAGCCACAAAAGAAAACAACTAGATAAGAGTTATTTACTACAAGTAAAAGTGAATCAGACAACGTTCCTAATGTCTATTAATTAATGGCAACGTTGTCTATTAATTAATGGCAACGTTACGATATCTCGTTCATTCATGATAAAAACTGACATCAACAAAATCCTTACACAAAATTGTTGAGAAGCATACGCCACACAACAATAAAGTGATAACGACTATTAACCTATATCCAATCAGCCCAAATGCACCGGGCCCAATGATTTGTAGGGCCCCCAAAAATGATTAGATGTTATACATTGCATTGTTTGACACACACCAAAGTGATAAACCTGGCCTTGCAATTAACCTATCCAATAAACCCAATTTCATGGGCCCAATGATCCAATGATTTGAAGGGTCCCCCAAAAATGATTAGCCCCTAAATGTGATACATATATTATGAGTCTTGATGATGATTAACCCGTGAATGTGATACATTATAATTATTGGCGATGTGAAATGCTAAAGAACTCTTATTGTGTGTCTTAATATTTTGGAAGTTGGTATTTAGTACTCCCTCGGTTCCATTAAAACCGGCCCTTTACAAAATTTTAAAGTCAAACTACCTCAACTTTGGCTGATAATTAAAAAATATTAACAAACATGAAAATTATAAAAAAAATATCATTAGAAAATATATTTTATTTACTATCCAATTTAATTTTTGAATTTATTAAATTATAAATTAGTAATGTATAATTTACGGTCAAAATTGAACATGTTTGACTTTCAGAAATTCTATACCGCCACTTTTTAAGGGACAGAGAGTATAAATTAAATGTTTAGAGTTTTTTTGAACTCTATATATATATGTCATTGCTCCATACAGAACACTCTTATATAAAGAACAATAAAGAACACTATGGAATCATTTATTCCAATAGATCCAATGGCCCCGCCAGGAGCACCCAATACAAAAAATTATTATTTTTTTATTCTCTTTCCATTCAGCAAAAAAAAAAAATCACTGTTCACTGACCACGTCAGCAGTGACGTCATCATGAACAATGATTTTTTTTTTTTTGGTGAAAAAAATAAGAACATTTTGTATTGGGTGCCATGACGGAACTCTTAGATTCGATTAAATATGAGTGTTATAATGGTGTTCTTTATTGTTCTTTATATAAGGTGTTCTTCATGGAGTGCAACTCTATATATATATATATATATATATGTAGAGTTCATAAAAGAGGTCGAAAATGACAACTGAAAAATGGAACTTTCTTATGCAACTGAATGCAACCATATGCAACTGAATTTCTAATTGCAAGTTCCATTTTTCAGTTGTCATTTTCGACCATTTTTTTGTATATATATATATATAGAGTTCAAAAAATGGTCGAAAACGACAACTGAAAAATGGAACTTTCTTATGCAACTGAATGCAACCACACGCAACTAAATTTCTGATTGCAAGTTCCATTTTTCAGTTGTCATTTTCAACTTTTTTTTTAAGGTGGGATGCTTTTGGTGGATTTAGGTTGCAAGGCCCCGCAGGGGCAACCACATTCAACTAAATGCAACCACATTCAACTGAATGCAACCACATGCAACTGAATTTCTAATTGCAAGTTCCATTGTTCAGTTGTCATTTTCGACCTCTTTTTTGAATCCTATATATATATATATTTATATATAGTTTAAAAAAGAGGTCGAAAATGACAACTGAAAAATGGAACTTTCTTATGCAACTGAATGCAACCACATGCAACTGAATTTCTGATTGAAAGTTTCATTTTTCAGTTGTCATTTTTGACCTCTTTTTTGAACTCTATATATATTTATCTATATATATATATAGATAAATATATATAGAGTTCAAAAAAGTCTATGTGTACATTTACGATAAATGAGAATCATACATACCTTTGGTACTGTCGTTTAGGCCATACATACCTAAGGATGTATGGCCTAAATAGACAGAGGATTGGGAAGTTGGAGAAGCACATATTATAGCAGGCTATGGGCATAAGTGATCTGGTTTAAAGCTAGTGGTTGAAAAATAAAAAAGTCTTCTTTGAACCTTTTAGACAGAAGAAAGAATCTTCTGCCTGCACATATATTTGGAACAGTGAAACACTCATATACACACTGTTTGCTTCTTAAATTAAATTGTACTTGCTGCAGCACAGAATGTAGGTAAATAATCTGTGCTTCTCAAAGTTGG
Source organism: Saposhnikovia divaricata (assembly GCA_036435485.1). Lineage (NCBI taxonomy): Eukaryota > Viridiplantae > Streptophyta > Magnoliopsida > Apiales > Apiaceae > Saposhnikovia > Saposhnikovia divaricata. The sequence goes on along the minus strand of CM071599.1, from coordinate 18,731,610 downwards.
GCTACATAATATGTTGATGGTTGATGACCCATGAATCCACGATCGTAAGTGTGCACATGGGTTTGTGGAGTTTATATTTTTCGGAAACATAAGACTTTTCTGGAAACGTAGGGCTTAAAAAGTATGGAAGCTACATAAATGAGAAAACAAATGACTCAAATCATACATACCTTTGGTACTGTCACTTAGGCCAGATAAACGAGAATCGCATTTCCAAGTTACATAAGGATGGATACTTGGACAAGTTTGATTTCGAATCATACGAGGAATGTGAAACATGTCTCATTGGCAAAATGACTAAAGCTCCTTTTACCGGACAAGGTGAGAGGGCCACCAAATGATTGGAACTGATACATAGTGATGTATGTGGTCCAATGGGTACGATGGCAAGAGGTGGATATTATTATTTCATAACCTTTACTGATGATTTTAGTAGATACGAATATGTGTATCTTTTGAAGAACAAATCCGAATCGTTTGAAAAATTCAAAGAGTATAAAGTTGAAGTAGAAAAGCAAAAAGGCGAAAGTATTAAAACTCTACGATCCGATCGTGGGGGAGAATACTTAAGCTTAAAATTTAATAATTTCTTAAAGGAGTGTGGTATCGTATCACAACTCACTCCTCCTGGAACACCACAGTGGAATGGGGTGTCTGAGAGGAGAAATCGTACCTTATTAGACATGGTGCGATCGATGATGAGTCATGCGGATCTTCCAATCAGTTTCTGGGGTTATGCCCTAGAGACGGCTGCAAAAACATTAAACCGAGTTCCTTCAAAATCGATTCAAAAGACGCCATATGAGATATGGACTGATAAACATAATAGCATTTCATTTATGAAAGTTTGGGGATGTGAAGCGTTTGTGAACGCTTGGTCTTCGATAAGCTAGGACCAAAATGAGATAAATGTAATTTTGTAGGATACCCATTAGAAACTAAAAGGTATTATTTCTATAAACCTTCAGAGAACAAAGTGTTTGTTGCTCGAACGGTTGTGTTTCTAGAGAAAGAACTACTTTCTAAGAAAAACAGTGGGAGGACAATAGATCTCGATGAGGATCGAGAACTACAAAATAATGTTGAACCAGAGTTGGAACATGAGCAGAATGAGACTCAAGATGTTGAGAACAATACTGATCAAGAAACACAGGTTGTTCGTAGATCTAGTAGGATTCGCCATAAGCCAGAGAGATATTATGGATTTCTCCTGACTCAAAGTGGTGATGTGATGATTATAGATAATGATGAGCCTCTCACCTATAAGGATGCTGTGAATAGTCCAGATTCTGAGAGATGGTAGGAGGCCATGAAATCTGAAATGGATTCCATGTATGAAAACCAAGTATGGACTTTGGTTGAACCACCTGATGGGGTAAAACCCATAGAGTGCCAGTGGGTTTTCAAGAAGAAAACTGACATGGATGGAAATTTATAGACCTACAAAGCAAGACTAGTGGCGAAAGGTTTCAAGAAAATTCATGGTATTGACTATGATGAAACTTTCCCACCAGTAGCTATGGTCAAATCCATCAGGATTTTGCTTGCGATAGCAGCTTATTATGAATATGAGATCTGGCAAATGGATGTCAAGACCGCTTTCTTAAATGGAAGCTTAGAAGAGGATGTGTACATGACACAACCTCAGGGTTTTGTCGATTCGAGGATTTCTAGAATGGTTTGTAAGTTACGACGATCCATTTATGGATTAAAGCATGCCTCTAGGAGATGGAACATCCGTTTTGATAAAACAGTCAAAGAGTTTGGCTTCATACAAAATGAGGATTAGCCGTGTGTTTACAAGAAGGTTAGTGGGAGCCATGTGGCATTCCTAGTATTATATGTAGATGACATATTACTAATAGGGAATGACATTCCTTCAATACAGGCTGTGAAGACTTGGTTGGGAAAAATTTTCTCGATGAAAGACTTAGGCGATGCTACCTATATCTTAGGGATCGGGATCTATAGAGATATATATAAAAGATTAATCGGCTTAAGTCAGAGTACATACATTGACAAGTTATTGCGTCATTTTGGGATGCAAGCGGCAAAGAGGGGCTATGTCCCGATGTCTCATGGGATAAAGATCTCAAAGGAAAACTGTCATAAATCATTAGATGATAAGGACCGTATGAGTAAAGTACTGTATGCTTCGGTAATTGGTTCAATAATGTATGCAATGATATGTAGTCATCCTGATGTCTCGTATGGTTTGAGCATGAGGCAGATACCAGTCTAATCCAGGTGAGGGTCACATGACAGCTATCAAGAATATTCTTAAGTACCTCAAAAGGACTAAACATTCGTTCTTGATATACGGAGGAGATGAGAAGTTGGTTGTAAGAGGTTACACTGATGCTAGTTTCCAGACAGATAGGGATGATTCTGTGTTCCAGTCTGGATTCGTGTTTTGCCTAAATGGAGGTGCTGTAAGCTGGAAAAGTTCGAAGCAAGAGACAGTAGCTGATTCTACAATGGAAGCCGAGTATATTGCTACCAGCGAAGCAGCCAAAAAGGCTGTTTGGATTTGGAAGTTTATTACGAGACTTGGTGTGGTTCCATCGATCGCAGATCCGATTGATCTGTATTGCGATAACAATGGAGCCATTGCGCAGGCTAAGGAACCAAGGTCCCATTCCAAGGCAAAGCATATACTTAGGAGATATCACCTCTTCGAGAGATAAACGAGAGAGGAGATATACACATATGTAAAGTGCATACTAATGATAATGTTGCGGACCCACTGACTAAGGATTTGTCGCAGCAGAAGCACGAATGTCACACTAATTCCAAGGGTATTAGATACATGGGTGATTGGCTCTAGTGCAAGTGGGAGATTGATAGTGTTAGTGCCCTAGAGACAATGTAATTGTGCTACTAGGAAAGACTATTTTGTTGCTTAATAATAATGTTCAATCGATTCTTCTATGTTGATTTATTTTATCTTTATTTACTGCGAAACAAATATTAGAATAATAAATGTCTTTGGAATAAGTAACATGTATTCTATATCTTTAGTATGTGACTTAGAAATGAGATTATATGAATAGTGTTAATATTCCTAAATATCCCTAATCAAGCATTAATAATATGGGACAATTATAATGCATTAAGATTAGTATATTTTTTGACTGATGACCACATCTCATTGGTCATAGGTAGAGTGATACTAAAGTCAAGAACATAGGTGCATGTAATATTCTACATGGCACTGGATAGACCCACAGTGAGATTTTACATTTTAATAATGTCATTAGAAAGACTCATAGTGATAATGGTGTAATGATCCTTAGACTTGAGATCATTCAATCCATGCTTACTAAATTTCTATGGAAAGGGAATATAAATGACAAAGGGGGAGCTAAAATCAGTTGGAAAACTATCTGTTTACCTAAAACAGAGGGTGGTCTTGGCCTGAAGGATTTAGCTACCTGGAACAAAGCCCAGATCATTGGTCACTTGCTAAAGGTCATTAGACTTGCTCCATCTTTATGGGCCTCTTGGGTTAATAAAACTGTTCTAAAAAACAAGTACTTCTGGACCATTCAAATCCCAACGGACTGCTCTTGGATTTGGAAGAAAGTTCTGCGTCTTCGCCACCTCGCAATCAGGTTTCTCTCCTACTCTATAGGTGATGGCTCAAATGTCTCTCTTTGGTTTGAGCCCAGGTGGAATGGTGTGTGCCTGGCTAACTCTACGACGGACCCTATTATTTCTCAATGTGGTATGAATAAACACTCGAAGGTTCAGAGTATCATTCAATCTGGCTCTTGGTGTTTACCTCGCCCAAACCAGAGACTTCATCACCTAGACCTTACTTTGGCTCAATGGATCCAAAATTTTAACTACCCATCATTTAACCTTAACAACCGTGATGTTATCTTATGGGACGGTTTAAATATTCACAAAGTCAAAATGAGGCATATCTGGGAATCCATTAGACATCGTAGTCAAGAAGTACAATCGTCTCAAACCGTTTGGCATCACCTCAAGATAGAAAGATACGCCCACCATCAATGGTTGCTTAGTCATGGCCGTCTCAATACCTTGGCTCGTCTAGCGCGGTTTGGTATCACTTTGGATCAGCATTGTTTCCTTTGTGTTGGTGGTCGCGAAACTGACAACCACTTGTTCCTGCACTGCACCTTCAGTCGTCATGTCCTAACATCGCTCCTATCCATTTTTAATGTGGGAATTACTGGACAAACTTGGCCTCTTTTCCAACAGCAAATCTCTCTTGTTATGGATGGCGCAAGAAGAAGAGTAATCCTACTCATGGTCCAGATTTATACGTACTTCATCTGGCGTGAAAGAAATGCACGGATGCACAACGGGGAAATTCTGCAACCAAAAAATATTCTGGAAATTATTCTAGCAGACACTCGCGCTAAGCTTGCAAGCTCCACTTGGTTCTCGAAAATAGTTTGTAGTAGGAACGATTTAATCATTTAAATTGTGGTCTTCGTAGCTTTGCTTTGCTATCTATTTACAATCTTTTTCCCATATTGTCTATAGATAGTTCTATCTATGGCTCACATAGATCATGGGTAAATCCCTCTGTTTAAGTTTCTTTCTAATATATATTTAATTTAGAAAAAAAAAAAGTTACCTTTGACCGGGTAATGAAAAAAGTGAATATCAGGTATATTATGAGACGTATGAGAAATATGAATGATAGATATAGGAATTAACCCTCCTATTATTAGGAGAGATATTATTGGCCTCTTGATTGAGTAAGACTATGAAAATGCATGGCCATGCTCAAATATTGATTTGTTTTTAATAGTCTACTCATTGATCAAGGAAACCCGGATTAAACGTTGAAGAAGATGACTAAACACATGCCTCGAGTTTAATCTATAATATTTGGTTAAAGGGATTATATTACACGGAAACATTAATCACGAAAGGTTTAATTGGATCAAGAATTATTATTATTACTTGGGTAGCAATTAATCGCCGCTCATTGTTTATAATTTTATTATTGGATATTAAAATTAATCGCCGCTCATTGTTTATAATTTTATTATTGGATATTAAAATTATTACCAACGTAATAATAACCTAAAGGGTTACACAATAAGAACATATAAAACAGAGCATTATTTAAATTATGGAATTAAATAGTTATTAATTCGAATTATTGAATTAATTAAGTGGGACTTGATTAATTGCAATATATAATTCGAATTTAATAATAATAAGATTAAAACCAAAAAAACACATTGGGTTTAGTGAAACCCAAAACGTTTTTAGGGTTTTAAACCCAAATCTCTCTTTATAAATACATTAAGATGTATTGGTTTAGGGTTAACCTTTGCTGAATTCATTTTCACCTAAACCCTAGCTGCTCTACATCTTAGAAAGGGTAGATAGAGAGAGAAAGAGAGGCATTTTCTTGGCTAGTACCATCTCTGTTAATCGTTGGATGATCGGTGTGTTCGTGTGGACAATTTAGAGACACAGATCTTGATGCAAGGGCTGTGTGGTGATTGCAATCTAGGACCTCCATCTTACAGAATTCGTAAAGCTTTTTAACTGGTATGATTTCGTTTCTCCATAATCAACTACATCTTATACACGGATCCTAGGGTTAGGTTTCAGAATTTTATTATTTTTATCATTTTTCCATTGCGTTTGCCCCGAAACCTATCATATATGTACCGAGGATATGCACCTGATATTATATGTTTTGATTTTTGTTTATAAGTGTCATTTTCTTTTGTTGTTCTTAAGAGCTATGCCTATTTTGGCTAACTGATGTTTTACTGTGTATCATAGGTGAAAGGTTCGGGACTTGTTATAGTTGGCGAAAAACGTGTGGAAGGTTCCATATATTGGAATGAATTGCATAATGCAGAAGAGCGAGCAAGCGACAACATCATGAATGAAAAAGTACAACAAACTGATATATGTGCACTGCCATTCTCATCAGGCACCACAGGACTGTCAGAAGGTATAATGTTAAGACACCACAACTTAGTTTCAATTTTTTTGCTCCACTCTCTTCAGTGTAGGTCCTGAACTAGTGCCTCTGTTCTTTGTGCTCCATAGGACCATGCCTCTGTTCTTTAACTCAAACTGGAAAGTTATTTGTAAAGGAGTAAGAAGAAAAATATGTCTCAAGTACAAATAACGCAACTTTTCTTCTTGTTGTTGCGGCCAACATATCAACAGCACTCTTGGTACTTTTCTAGAGATTGTTTACTTTGCCTTAAATACATGCGCTTAAAGTTCTGATTAGGAGTTTGCAAATTGCAGTTTTGCTGCTTGCAATATTTTAGCTATATAACCTTCAAATGCTTTGAGTAGGATTCAGGATAAACTAACTTCTTTGGAGCATCTTTGTTTTGTTTTGCTCATGCTTGATATTTATCGGCTACTGTATGCCAGCTATATGTCATAGATTACTTGTAGATCATTCACTTATGAAATTATTCTGTTGAAGTACAGTGCTTTTTCCAATCTCTTGAAAAGCTCTTTTTTGCTGCAGTTTGAATCAGTGGACAGCTACCTATTCTCCCTGGGTCTAGAGAAAGAGGAAGTATGTGAAGTGTTGAATATTTCTACTCTTATTCTGTGTTTTGATGACTTTTCTTTTTTCTTACAACCAACACAAAAGGCACTTCTCTGGAAGGAATAGGTTTGCTAAGTAGTACAGTTGTTAAGCACAAATTTCAGTTTAATTTCATTGTAAAAGTCTATAAAGTTCCCTTGTGTTTTTGCAGAAGCCTATGATAAGTTGCATGCTAACATCGTGAAGGCAAGAGAAAGATTAACTAAGATATTGACATCAAATTGCTCTTTCAATCTTATGTATGCAACTGGATTAGATGCCAAGACTTTTCAGCTGGTGTATGCAGCTGGTTTATGATGGATTATTGTATAGATCTATATAATGTTGCTAGTAGTGCAAATTTTCACTTGTTTCTTAGTAGAAATATTAGACATAGTATGCATAGGAATGTGATGTAAAGGATATATATTTGCTTCTAACTTTTGTACAACTGTACTGATGTAGTAATTTATAGTGAATTGATTGATTTATAAAGGGGTTGTTATCTTTAGTCTGTGAATTTCAATTGTGGTGGATATTGTTTTTTAGACATTTTTCTATTTTGTGTTGTATTTAAGAATTTTTAAAGAATATTAAAGGTAGAAAAAAGAAAGAAAAACAATCTTTAAAAAAATGAATCACTTGTATAACGCTTCAAAAAGAGCTATATGAGTGTAGTATGTATAACTAAAATGAATTGCATAGCATTTTTGAATGTTCTATAGTTTGACACTTTGTTGTATGATTTGCTTTGACAACTATTTGTAGATACATGTGTGAAACTATATTATGAATTGAAACACACTTGTGTTAATACACGTTACACAATACCTCCGTAAACAGTTGTCCTCAAGCTGCTAACAACATCAAATTAACTGAACTTTTTAGTCATACAATAATACAGTCAATAGTTTTTGGCTTCCTTAAGCGAACAAAGCTCTGACATATATGCAGAAAACTCTACTTTTTAGTCACATATAAAATGTAGTGACCATAGGTTATTTCCCATTTAGTCACATCACCGAAAATGACTGTGGCCATTTCGTAGCATTTAGACACGGCAAAGAAGCGTCGCTAGTTTTTGTCACACTTCTATCTCTCAAGTATGACAATAAATTTTGGAATTGGTCAAAGTCAACAAAAAATCATGTTGTTTTATCATATTTGGTCACATATTTGGAACGTGGCTAAATACTGTCACACATTTTTTTAAGTTGTGACTAAATCTTCCAAAAAATGTGTTTTCAGTCACTCGAAAAACAATTGTGTGGCTAAAACTTGGGACGATGACCTTTAGCCACTCGTTTTTTCCAAAGTGTCACATCTCTTACTGTACAAAAGAGTGGCGAAAGCCAAAATTTGACGTAGTGTACCAATTTTGGTAGGTTTTGATGTGAGCGAAAAATTCAACTTTTTTCATGAAATTTTTGGCGGAAACTTACTGATGACATTGGATTATGACGTGGAAGGTGGGGTCCTTTCGTGGTCAAAATGCAACCAAAACCTACCAATTTTAGTAGGTTTTGGTTTCCGACCAAACTTGGTCGGAAATGGCCCTGACTTTCAGAAATTGTTTATTAATTTAAAATACGTGAGAGATGATGATATGGAAGGTGGGGCCACTTTGTAAGCAAATTTGGTAGGATTTGCTTTCCGACCAAGAATTGGTCGGATTTGATACTTACGTGTACAAATTTCGGGGCCTACACACACCATTTCCGACGAATTTTGTGAATGGTCGGAAATGGTCACTCATTTCCGACCAAATTTTTTTGGTACGTTTTGCTTGGTTGGTTTTGGCCTTTTTTCTTGTAGTGTCCACTCTACAAGATCTTTCCATTGGTTTTGGCAGCTTCAGTCTATATTATGGACAAGTTGATTGAGTGTGTTGAGAATGATAATTCACAACTGCTTTGATTTGTTCTGAATTGTTTCTAAGTTATCAAAATTGTAAGATATATATTAGATTAGGTTTTCATCAATCTTATTCACTTACCCTTGTAAGCATATATATGCATATAGGCTTATTACACCATTATTAGATATGTATTTAATATGCGAAATTTTCATTTATAAGAGCGCCATTGTTCTCTATTTTCTTTAAGTCTTCTCGTCCAATAAAAATATATTAGTAATATTTGAGCATTGATAAACAGCTACTAATGAGTTGATAAATGAACACTGAAGGCAATTCCTGTGGTCTTGCTACATGAGCTTCCAAATGTGATAAACAAGATCCTCAAAAAGAACGTGAATTAGGTTCAATAGGATACAAAAAATTTAGGCACAATACAGATCCATTTATAAATAACAATTAGAAAAGTGGACATGGAAGATGTTTTGTTTTAGAATTCTAAATGAAAAGTGCTCCAAACTACATCAATTTTCTAAAAGTTGTAAATTGGTTAGAAGTGCATGAACATACGAAAATGGTGACAAGTGCATCTCGAAGAACTTCTAGAGAGTAATGCTCCAAGTAAAATGACAGTGATGGAAAAACGTGATAACCTAATAGATGTTCAAAGGCGCATCAACCACAATATTTGGTTAAGTAAGTGAAGAATTATATAAGTCTTACATGCATGCGGTAGGTACGAGTATTATGAGTGTAATACGTACGTGTGACTTAATTAATTTTTATGCTAACTTTGAAAATTGCTCTTCCTTATCTCACTAGTAAGCCGAGTTTGAATAATGTTGAATAATGTTGAGTATTGAATGATGAAAGCAAATCGAAAGCGAATTATCAACAAAAAGAAATAAATGACTATCATTCAAGAAAAAATTTACGTAGTTCGGAAATTCCTACCTCGCAATTCACACAAATTTTGTATTGATCTATCAAAATATTGTTGTGTTGTAATGTGTTAAGGTATTACATTTACATGAGAATATTTATAAAAGAAGAAATTGAGTCTAACTCAAATTTTAGGCCAAATAACAAAATCCCAAATTCAAGGGCTTGAAAAATATTTCAGGGCCTTGCATTTTCTGGCTCGATTTCAAATGCTTATATGCTCCCTCAGGGTCTTAAATTTCCTTATTACGACTCTATTAAATCTAATCGATTAACTATGGTACATCATAAAAACACTTACATGCATCTATGTAGTGCGTACGAAATAAATTGATCACGATTAATACATTATAAACACCGATGCATCCATAAAAACGAACATAATAAATACATCCATGATGTGAAATAATTAAGTACTACTTTACTTTTAAGGGTAGCGCATAAAAAATATGAAATAAACACAATCTTGATGGTTCAAAAATAACTAAAATAACTTTTTAATTGATCCGATTTCCCTTGAAGAAAACTGGAACGCATGAATTTACATGCAAATTATGAATCCGGATCCGGATATAATCGAGTAGATAAATGACTAAACTTAGGTATAGATATATAGAAACTATGCATCAGTTTCCAAGCTCTCATGATCAGCAAAGACGAAACTAAGAACAACTTAAACTCTCATCGAAGAGAAGTCTCTAGATGAAGTACTTAATGTAGAAGTAGCTAGCTTTCTAACTAATTAAGACTTGTGATGTTGTTAAGTGCTAAGAGTATGCCAAGTATATTAACCATGCATGGACTGATGCACAGAAACCTTCCAAATCAGCACTTATCTGTTTCCATCCTTATCATCAATTATATGTCTTCACTATAAAATGCTTATTTCATTACCCCTTCTACCCAACCTACCCAAACCTCTCATAATATACACTCACTAAACTCTGTAACAAAACAACACCCCCCACGACTATAATCCCACTACAAGAATTTTTAGTTTTAATAACAGAATATTCCGTTGGCAAAGCAAGGAAATCCGTTGGGAAAACAGTTTGCCAACGGAATGCCAACGGAAGTAAAGGGTTGGTAGAAACGTTGTTGGGAAGGGGCTTGCCAACCGAATTTTTCCGTTACCAACTTCACCAACGGATTAGCAATGAACATGTAACAGATCTCACAGTTACCAAAAATAGCACTCTGCCAACAGAATTTTCCGTTGGTAAATTTAGCCAACAGTTTTCCAACGGAATGCCAACCGAAAATAAGGGTTGGCACAAAAATTGTTGGGAAGGGACTTGCCAACCGAATTATTCCGTTATTAATTTTAGCAACGGAATAGCAATGGAATTTGGCACCGCGCGGCCAACAGAATTTGCCAACGGAATGTTATTATTATTTTATTAATAATAATAATTTATATGGGATACATATTAATATATCAATTATATTTAGCTATTTATTTTATTGGGTTAATTTATGTGATCAAATAAGGAGCCCAATTAGATTTTAAGTTAATGTATGGACTAAATGTGTGGATACCCAATACCAAGCCCAATTAAATTATAATGGGAGATTTAATTAGGCGGTATATGAAGGGGTTATAGTCCCCAATATATTAAACACGTAAAAAAACTTTTCTTCTACCCATCAGAGAGAGTTTGCTGTGGAAACCTAAGGGTGTTTGATTGAGGAAGACAATAACAAGTACACAAAGAAAAGGACTCCTACTGATATTACTTTATCATGGATACAGGTATGCTTCCGCTTATTGATTTAATCTCGATAACATGAATATGATGTTTCGATCCATGTCTCTATTTTAGAGAATTAAGTATTATAGAATTGTTAGATTCTTTCAATTGGTATCAGAGCCTCTTCATATTTTATTATTGAGATGTTAATTTACGTCTTACGTTGTGCGGTAATTGCTTTTCCGAGATGGACTATATCACTGTATTGTCTTTGGTTTACACGATTCGTTTTAAGATGAATACACGTATGTCCTGATAATTATTTGGTGCTTTAGTTTGATTTGCACTGCCATGAGCCCATGATTATATATATGCCGTATATGAATTCAGCTTATAATCGGTTTAACATGGTTAATTTTATTATTGGCACATGTTAGTCAGGTTTTTATTTTTGGTGTGTTAGATTTGTTTTGGTTTAATAATTTTATATCATCTGACTGTTTAGTGAACATGTTTTTGGTTTCCAGTCCTGCATATAATGCCTGTGTGAACTGGGGCATTATGTTATTATAGTGCATGGTTAAGCCTTTCGTGTACTTAATTGTTTTTTTTTTTCTTTGACATGTTATATTAATAATCATGTTATGATTTAAGTGTATTGTAATAAGTTTTTAGTGAACATGAATTTAGGTGGCCATTTTCATGTTAACTATTATGCTTGTTTTTGGTGATCAAGTCCATAGTAAATAATGAAAATTATTTGTTTAAATGATTGTATAGAGTTGAAACATTTTTTAACACTCCTGGATTATACGGATAAGTACTTCTTTGATAATTTTGTGAATTAAATTTTAATTATTGGCAAATGAATATTAACTTATTTATTTAAGTGATCTAATATTTTTTAATTTAGTTGATTGAAGCAATATGTTGCCAAAGTGACCTCTTTTGTGTAGATTAATTAATTTAAAAAATATTATTATGATGTTTGAATATTTAATTTTATGCAAATTTTATCGGCCCAAAGGAAGGTATAATTTGGCTAAAATTAAAATATTCCTGTGATAATAAGTGTGTAGCAATATTAAGATTTTCATGTGAATAATAGGTCGGTCCAAAGAAAGGCATATTATTTGACAGAAATTTATTGTTAGTACTTGATTATTGCGTTGAGAGTACCACTTGCAAATTGATTTTTCTGTCCAAAGACTAAAATTCAGTGTTGCGTTAGGTATCTTGTGATGGTGTTGCCAATATTTGATTTATCACATATATTTAATTTTGAGCATTTTTTGTGTATTTGTTTTCTATTTCAGTTACTGCTAATGTTAACTCTGCTTCTGCTCAATTGAGCATGATTCCGATGTTGAATGGGACAAACTATGTCACATGGAAAGAGAATGTTGAAATCGTTCTTGGGTGCATGGATCTTGACCTTGCGCTAAGGAAAGAGCAACCTGTTCCTACTGCGACTGATCCGAAAACGGATCAGGTTGAGAAATGGGAACGCTCTAATCGCATGTGTCTGGCGATCATGAAGCGGACGATTCCAACTGGTTTTCGGGGCTCTATTGCTGAGAGCACAAATGCCAAGAAGTTCCTCTCTGAAATTGAGCAATATTTTGCTAAGAATGAGAAAGCGGAAACGAGTAATCTTCTGTCAAAACTCGTGACCATGAAGTATAAGGGAAAGGGGAACATAAGGGAGTACATCATTGGGATGTCTAATCTTGCTGGCAAACTTAAGGAACTCAAGTTGGAACTTTCGGATGAGTTACTTGTTCACTTGGTTCTTATTTCACTCCCTCCTCAGTTTGGTCACTTTGTGGTGAGTTATAACACTCAGAAGGAAAAATGGACTCTTAATGAGCTCATTTCACACTGTGTTCAAGAAGAGGAGAGGGCATTGCGAGACAAGACTGAAAGTGCTCACTTGGCATCTAGCTCTCATGATAAGAAGAGAAAGAGAGGTAAGGATAATGCAAGTGGAAAACCCAAGCAGTTTCAAGAGAAGCAGGATAAGGGACCAACCTGCTACTTTTGTAAGAAGGCTGGACACATGAAGAAAGAGTGTTCCAAATATGCTGCTTGGCGTGTGAAAAAGGGTAAGACTTCTGTTTTTGTTTGTTCTGAAGTTAATTTAGCTTCTGTACCTAAGGATACTTGGTGGGTAGATTCTGGTGCTACTACTCACATAAGTGTATCAATGCAGGGTTGCCTATGGAGCCGACCGCCAATTGATGCTGAAAGATTCATCTATGTGGGCGATGGCAATAAAGTTCCAGTTGAAGCTGTTGGAACATTTAGATTATTATTTCAAACTGGTGTTTATTTGGATTTATTTGAGACTTTTGTTGCACCGTCTTTTAGACGGAACCTTATTTCTATTTCCTGTTTGGACAAATTTGGATACACTTGTTCTTTTGGAAATAATAAAGTTAGTTTCTCTTTAAATTCAAATTTGGTTGGCACTGGTTCTTTAATTGATAATCTTTATATGCTTGATACTGTTACTTTTAATAATGAAATATTGCACTCTAGTGCAAGAGGTACGAAGCGTAAGTTAACTGAGAATTCTGCCATGTTGTGGCACAAGCGTTTAGGTCACATCTCTAAACAGAGAATTCAAAGGCTTGTGGATGATAGAATTCTTGATCCCTTAGATTTAAGTGATTTTCAGGTTTGCATAGAATGCATTAAGGGAAAACAAACAAACTCCAGAAAGTTAGGTGCCAATAGGGCTACGAGTGTCTTAGAACTGATTCATACCGATATTTGTGGACCATTCCCTACGGCCTCTTGGAACGGTCAACGGTATTTTATCACGTTCATAGATGATTACTCAAGGTATGGTTACCTATACTTGATACATGAGAAGTCCCAAGCTTTGGACGTGTTTAAAGAATATAAAGCTGAAGTTGAGCTTCAGTTGAAGAGTAAAATACTTGCTGTCAGGTCTGATCGTGGTGGTGAATACTACGGTAGATATGATGGATCAGGTGAGCAACGTCCAGGACCCTTTGCTAACTTCCTAAAGGAGTGTGGAATTGTCCCTCAGTACACCATGCCAGGCAAACCTAATATGAACGGTGTTGCTGAGAGGCGAAACCGTACTCTTAAAGATATGGTGAGAAGTATGATAAGTCATTCTTCTTTACCTGTGGCACTTTGGGGAGATGCACTAAAGACTGCAATTTATATCCTTAATAGGGTTCCAACAAAAGCAGTGGCCGAAACCCCTTACAAACTTTGGACTAAGAAAATGCCTAGCATTAAGCATTTTCATGTTTGGGGTTGTCCAGCTGAGGCAAGGCCATATAGGCCGAATGAAAAGAAACTGGACTCTAGGACGGTCAGTTGCTACTTTGTTGGATATCCGGAGCGTACTCGAGGATTTAAATTTTATGATCCCACTACTAGATCCTTTTTTGAGACTGATAATGCAAGATTTTTTGAGGAAGTTGATTTTGGGAGGGAAGGTATAGGTAAAAATATTGTCTTTGAAGAAAATAATCATGATTCTACTCATGACACTGCTGAGAACAATGATCAGATTATGGTACCTATCATTGCTCAAGGCCCTTCGATTCAAGACAACACTAACATTCCCCATGAGGAACCAATTCAGCAAAATCAACAACCTCTTGAATCACAAGAAGTGCCATTAAGGAGATCCACTAGAGAGCGGAAAAGTGCAATTCCAGATGATTATATTGTTTTTCTACAAGAACATGAAGATGGAGTTGGCATTGGAGAAGATGACCCTATTAATCTTCAACAAGCCATGCAGAGTCCTAATTCTCAAAAGTGGGTTGATGCCATGAATGAAGAGATGCAATCTATGAAAGACAACGACGTTTGGGATCTTGTCGAGTTACCTAAAGGATCAAAACCTATTGATTGCAAATGGGTATTTAAAACCAAAAGGGATTCGAAGGGTAACATCGAAAGATATAAGGCTCGTCTTGTCGCAAAAGGATTCACTCAAAAGAAAGGTATCGATTACAATGAGACTTTCTCTCCGGTTTCCTCGAAAGACTCATTTAGAATTTTTATGGCACTTGTGGCTCATTATGACCTAGAGCTACATCAGATGGACGTAAAGACGGCGTTTCTCAATGGTAACATTGGTGAGACAATTTATATGGTGCAACCAGAAAACTTTGTCTCTGGAGATCCAAAGACTATAGTTTGCAGGTTAAAGAAGTCCATCTATGGTCTCAAGCAGGCTTCACGTGAATGGTATCACAAGTTTCATCATGTTATCACATCGTATGGTTTCGAAGTGAACTTGGTGGAACATTGTGTATATCACAAGTTCAGTGGGAGCAAATTTATATTTCTTCTCTTATACGTTGATGACATCTTACTTGCCACTAATGATATAGGCTTATTGCACGATACCAAGAAATTTCTCACTAGTCAATTTGAGATGAAGGACCTTGGTAACGCCTCTTTTGTATTAGGAATTCAAATACATCGAGACCGCTCTCGAGGTATCATTGGATTATCACAAAGGAGCTATATCGAAAAGATCCTGGAAAGGTATGGCATGAAAGATTGTGCAGGAATAGATACACCCGTGTCTAAGGGAGACAAATTTAGTCTCAAACAGTGTCCCAAGAATGAACTTGAGATAAAGGAAATGCAAAGGATACCATATGCCTCGGCCGTGGGAAGCCTAATGTATGCTCAAGTTTGTACTCGCCCTGACATAGCATTCATTGTTGGAATGTTGGGAAGATATTTGAGTAATCCGGGAATGGAACAATGGAAAGCAGTTAAGCGAGTCCTACGGTATTTGAAGAAAACAAAAGACTATATGCTCACGTATAGGAAGTCAGATCATCTCGAAGTCATTGGATATTCAGATTCTGATTTTGGAGGATGCATAGATGAAAGAAAATCTACTTCGGGCTATGTTTATCTACTAGCTGGTGGAGCGATTTCATGGAGGTCTGCCAAACAGACGCTCATAGCTTCATCCACCATGGCTGCAGAATATATAGCATGTTTTGAGGCATCCAATCAAGCATTATGGCTGCGAAATTTTGTCACTGGTTTGCGTGTTCTTGATGGTGTTGAAAGACCATTAAAGATATTTTGTGATAATAAATCAGCAGTGGAATATTCAAACAACAATAGGAGCACTACGGAAGCAAAACATATAGATATAAAGTTCCTAGTTGTTAAAGAAAAGATACAGAGTGGACAGATTTCGATAGAACACATTGGGACCAACTCCATGATTGCGGATCCGCTCACCAAGGCTTTAGCACCTAAGGTTTTTCACGAGCATACTGCTCATATGGGTGTTACCTTGTGTGATACTTTGGTTTAGTGGGAGTTTGTATTTTCGGTGTTTTATGTTATAAACATTGAGTTGTTTATGTTCTGCAGAATACAGTTGATGGATTTAATTTAATTAAATGTCACTCTGCTTTTGTTCAATTTTCTTATTGTGGTTTAACATTGAATTGAGAAAATTGGAATCTATCTCATTAGAGATTGGCTAAGGACTAGTTGGAAATAGGCATTATACAGATCACATAGTATGTAATTTCCATGTCACTCATCCATACTTTGATTCATGTCGTTGGATATATTTGTGTGGTGATCATGGAAGGTTAAGTCACGTTATAATAGTGACGAATGCCGCCAGAATCTCATATTGATATAATAGATGGACCGAATTGTTTTAGTAAAATCTAAAGGATAATGAATAGCATAAGGTTGTGCACTAAAGATTTGTATAATTGATTTTGGATTAATATGCAGCCCAAGTGGGAGATTGTTATTATTATTTTATTAATAATAATAATTTATATGGGATACATATTAATATATCAATTATATTTAGCTATTTATTTTATTGGGTTAATTTATGTGATCAAATAAGGAGCCCAATTAGATTTTAAGTTAATGTATGGACTAAATGTGTGGATACCCAATACCAAGCCCAATTAAATTATAATGGGAGATTTAATTAGGCGGTATATGAAGGGGTTATAGTCCCCAATATATTAAACACGTAAAAAAACTTTTCTTCTACCCATCAGAGAGAGTTTGCTGTGGAAACCTAAGGGTGTTTGATTGAGGAAGACAATAACAAGTACACAAAGAAAAGGACTCCTACTGATATTACTTTATCATGGATACAGGTATGCTTCCGCTTATTGATTTAATCTCGATAACATGAATATGATGTTTCGATCCATGTCTCTATTTTAGAGAATTAAGTATTATAGAATTGTTAGATTCTTTCACGGAAAAGTAATTCTAGCAACCACTTAGTAACGATTAATTTGTTGTTAAATTTAGTGACAGAAATTTCTGTTGTTAAACTTAATAACATTTTGCCAACAGAAATCAAACAGAAATCAATTGTACAAATAACAAGCAACATCCAAAATAGGCTAGTCATTCATTAATAAGCTGTAATTACAAAATAAGCAGCATCATTCATTCTACTATCCCCTTGACATCATTATGTCATTCTACCATCAACAAAATGGGAATAAATAGTTACACAGTACTGAGCATAATAACATCCTAGTAATAAAGTTCATAGACAAGCTAAATTCACCATCAACAAAGTAAACTAGTTACTCGTCAACATCGTCACCATTCTGACTATCTACATCATCTACCTCAGTGATAGGGGACTGAGCACGGAATGAGTTAATCTCGAGAATTTTTGCAATTTGATTCTCCATTGCGTTCATCTTTTCCTTCATCGCTTTTAGTTCTTCTTGTAGCTTTTGATTTTCCACATTTGCAAAGGATAAACCGCAAGGAACAGTCTCCGGTCTATAAAAGAGGTCTTGTGATGAACCTACTCCATACACCTTCTTTTTCTTGTCAAATCCACCCGCTGCCTCGAGAAACAATGCATTTTTATCAATAGGTAGCCAGCTTTCACCTGCTCCTCACAAAGTCTTTCAAATTTTTCCTGAATAGAACACAAGTTAGAAGCAAAAAAAATCTGCTAAAAACATACATAATCAACTTAAGTCCATGATACCAACTGTATGTCCATATTACATCTCCAATCCTATGGCAGTTAGCAGCCAAAAAAAATCTGCTAAAAACATACATAATCAACTTAAGTCCATGATACCAACTGTATGTCCATATTACATCTCCAATCCTATGGCAGTTAAAATGACTTGAATTTTGGTGTCACAATTTCAGAACAGTTGTTAAACAAAACATGAACTAATATTGTAGTTTTGAATGTTTGAAATTATAAGAAATGTGAACACAGATGTGCAGTCCTATCACGAAAAAAAATACCTTCCAAGTTCTAAGATCAAGCGATTTTTGAAATTGTAAACCCTAAAAATATACTAGTATCTGGCTTCCAGGCTAGTAATTTTAACTACTACTGAACCTTATTGAACCTGTCCTGCCCCCCCCCCCCCCACAAAAAAAACTAGTACATTGATGGACCAAAAACAGAGTGCTCTAATTGTATATGCACGTAATCAAGTGAACTCGTACTCTGGTATGTATTTCTACAGATTTTCAAAGAAATGCTACATAGGTAAATTTTGATTTACATGTAATTTGAAAAACTGGTCAATCCTTTTTGCAATTTTAGCATGTAATTCGAAGATTGAGATATAATAATTAAAACAATTGAATAACTGATCATTACGTAAGAATATCCATAATTTCTTTACTATCTCCATCACCACTATTTATATCCTTTTTTCAATGGAGGCTATTTAAAATTATCCACCACTCAGGTTCATCATTCATAAAAGTGTCATTGGGGTAATACTCCACTTGAGTAAGAATAAGTTAGCAATCTGAATGTGTTTAAACCTAGCCTATATTTTTACCTCTTTTTTATAAGTGATTTACTCATTAAAACTAGAAACCGTACATAATAAGAAAGACAGAGGAGAATCAACAGAACTTTAACACAATGAAAACTTATAATGTACGTATAAAAAAATATTTGACAGAATTAAAATAACACTCACATATGTTAGTTGGCTTTTTTTGTCAACCCATATCCTTTCGTCATTGCAATTCTCGCCATTCTCTTCATCCTCATCATTCTCGCCACACATGATTTTCTTTATATTTGGATTTTTAAGGTGTGTGATCAAAAATACTTGATCAACAGTTGGATCACGCTGGTATTTCAATTGCTACAAAAAAAATTGATTAAAAATATTAGAGCATGGCAGAATAATTATGACGAATAAAATTTATGAATCTATCACTACAGTGACATGCTTACCGCACGAGCTGCAACGGTCCTATGAGAAGCAGAACCACTTGTATGTGTAGAAAGGTTGCCATCAACCCCACTAGAACGGTTATTTTTCTGAATCTCAGACTTCTTTCGAAATTTTGGGGTTTCCCAAAGCTCAATCCAACTCGAGTATACATCCATGCTAATTCTCTTATCTGGTTGTTCACGTTTTTCCCAAGCAGAATGAGCTATACTACAAAGCTCAGAATACTTCCTCCGAGCATTTGCTAACCAGCCCTGATATATCACGGCATCTGATTGCCTCCATACAAAATATTTCTACAATAATAATAAAAAAAAGTTAGTAAAAAGGTAAGGTTTCATCTGATCAGAACAGTACAACGGAGGATGAATAAACTAATTAAATCATATATCTATACTACGAAATTAGTAAAAATATTACAATCCTAAGAGCAGAAATATAGGACTGAGAATCCTAGCCAAATATGTGTTTTTCAACAATAATGTGTTTTCTTTATTCATTTCTTATTCCATGCAAGTACATCAGAATGTACGTAACATTAGGATGGTAACGAAGAAAAGTGCTAGTATTTATATTAGTGATTGTCCTAAGTTAATATGGTCAAACTACAATTGTGGTCATCATAATAATCGAAACTTTGCACCAGTGCACTATGTGCTCTAGCCATATTGTTATTGTCGTCGCCTCTAATACAGTTTAAATAAGTTAAATTTCTAGTATTTTTTCTATATTCATACACAATTTCGTACATATTGATGTAAATTTCAAAGACTAAATTAATCCTAGCCAAATATGTGTTCTCCAATAATAATGTCCAGAAATGTAATAAAAAACAACAAAAATACATATTACGGAAAAATACATATAAATGCAAACTGCAATTATAGCACTAGGGCAGGACCTCATAAACTTATCACTTATTAGATAAACACAATAATGCAATTACCTTAAATTCTTCAAAATAAAAATCTCGAGTCTCTTTTGATATTGTCTTCCAGTTATATCCAGTAGGCTCAAGTTTTTCATACATGATCTGTCTGATCTTAGAAGAACACTCATGTGAAGGTTCAAACCTTAAAAAAAATAAAAAAAATACGTAAGGCACTGTTATTCCATTGCTTCAATCAGAAAAAAGAACAAGTTTTACAGCTTAAAAAATCATTAAACTCTGAACTTACACTTTCTTGATGACTTCTACTCGAGTCCATCCATTGTTATCTGTTGAGCCAATTAACGGCTGGAGGAAAACATCTATCTTCTGTTTTGGATTTTTTGGCCCAGGCACAAGTACAGACAAAAATAAGTACTGTTCTTTTGAACACATCCACGGGGGTATATTATATGGAGTCACTATAATTGGATAAGAAGAATATTGTCTACCCGTTTCACCAAATGGTTGAAACCCATCAGCCGAAAGTCCGAGCCTAACATTTCTTACCTCTGAGGAAAATGAAGGGTGTGCTCTATCAAATTGTTTCCACTCTTCTGAATCTGAACAATGACGCATCACATCTTCTTCTTGATGATGTTCGGCATGCCATCTCATATGGGTTGCAGTAGTCGGTGAAGCATATAGTCTTTGCAATCTCGGTGTCAATGGAAAGTAAATCATCCTTTTAACGGGTACTTTCTTTTTCTCCTTTTTGGATCTGCCAGTTCTTACTTTGTATCTCCCCTGGGAACAAAACTTACACTCCTCCAGGTTGATGTCTTCCCCCCAATATATCATACATCCGTTAACACAACAATCAATTTGCTCAAAAGGAAGCCCCAATTCTTCCATATACTTCTTCGTACTATAAAAACTGTCAAGAAATGTATTATCTTGAGGCAAAATGCCTTTGAAGAATTGAGATGTCTGATCATAACATGCCTCTGACCAATGATGGTCCGATTTCAAACTCAACATCTGTGCCATGGCAGACAACTGAGAAGTTTCACAACCTTCATATAACTCTCTCTCAGATGATTTTAAAGTATCATACAACTTCTGGGTTTCTGCATTAGGCATCTCCGGATCAAAACTTGGACCAGCAGCATCCATCACCATGTTATACATTAGGTTGTCATGGGTATCTGAGTTATGTGTGGAGGATTGTCCACCACTTTGTCCAACAATATATGGCTCTCCATGTCGATTCCATACATAATAATCACTTACGAACCCATTCTTCATTAAGTGCAATTTTACCGTCTCTGCATTCCAAAATCCACCGTGATTCTGACACTTCGAACATGGACATTGAATGTTTGTCCCATTCAAGGATGAAGGCCGAGATATAACATATTGCATAAAATTTTCCAACCCCTTAAGAAAAACCGGATTTAAGTATCCTCTACTATCTTTTCTTTGATACATCCAAGCTCGATCACTATTCATTATTACCTACAAAATTTAAAACATTCACAAAAAAAATATAGTATACACCAATAATTGGACTAACTAACATGAGCAAAATATAAATATGTTTGTTCATATAATTTATATATGAATAAGTACCCCATTATCCTTTTTGATCGATCTAATTATGAAAATGATAAAAACCAACTTCATAGGTACGCGCATCACTACTAATTTTACTAGGAAAAATTAATTATTTAATCATACAAGGGAGAGAGGTCAAAGTTGAACATTCAGTTTCACACATTGGAGCAAACAAATAACCAATTAATTATAGGTCATAGAATTTGATACTTGCACTTCTAGATAAAACATTGCGCATATATAGGTTCGAATTAGGCCTGGGCAAAGTTAACTAAGAGATTTAGACAATATAATCACAAGACAAATCCCATAAAAATAATACAAAATTGAGAATTCTAGAATAAGATCCAAAAAAATCAACACATATATCATAAAAACAATTTTCATAATTACAGTTAAAAATCACACTCAAAACTATAAGTAGGGGATAGTAAAATTAATTACCTTAATATAGGTGAGTTGTATAGCTTGAATTTTGGAAATTGTTAGTAGTAGAGCAGGAGAAGCTGAGCAGGAAGAGAAGCTGAATTTTTTTTCCAGAAGCTGAATATCTATCTATTTCGTCCAAAAGGAGTGGAAAGTAGTTAGTAAAGTTGTGGATTAAATGAGGGTAGGTGTGATATTAATTGTAACAGTTAAACGACAACGGACTAGTAACGGATTAGTAACAGATATATTTTAACTTGTAACAACTTCGCAATCGAATACAAAGTGACCGATCTAAAACTACCAACAGATTAGTAACGGAAAGAATATGATCATTCCGTTGGCAATCCATTGGCATTTCATAGTTAAAAATGGGCGGCATTTTATCAATAATTTTAGCGCCCATATTTTCCTCGCTTAATTGGGCGGTTTTTTCGGCGCCTAATTTTTGGAACAATTTTCCCAACAGACCAACGGATTAGTAACGGAATTATTTTAAATTGTAACAGATTAGTAACGGAATAAATAATATGACCATTCCGTTGTCAATCCATTGGTATTTCGTAGTTAAAAATGGGCGGCATTTTATCAATAATTTTAGCGCCCAATTTTTCCTTGCTTAATTGGGCGGCAGCCGCAGTGTCCAAATTTTGGAACATTTTTCCCAATAGAATCCCAACGGAAATGATGTTTGTTAGTAATTTGTTGGATATCCATTGTTAGAGGGTTGGCCTTTCAACAGACTTGTATTCCATTGTCAATCCGTTAGCAATCACTAACGGACATATTTCCGTTGGCAATTTCCGTTGTTAAATCCAGGAATTCTTGTAGTGTCCCCATTTTCTGATCTGCAATATTTCACAAAGATATATACACAGCATAAGGAGACTATATATCAATAAGAAAAATGTAAGTTGTATTCTCCCATGCTATTATGCAATACATTATATTTGTTAACAAAACAACACTACTCAAAGCTTTTCATTCTGTTGGTAGATCTACTAACAGCATTTCATACAGCCTCTAACTCTATTTTCAGATCTAGTTTTCATAACTATAATTCGGGAATTTTAATGATACATATATATCTGTCATAAATGTACGTATATTACACATATTTTCATAAATGTATGTATGTATCTCTCATATATATCTCTCATAACTCTATATATGCATATCTGGTGTTTTTATAACTTCCGTGTAATTCTTTTTATTCGTTGTACAATGTTAAGAAACCCTTGGAACTTGTGAAGGAACAATCTGGACCACACTCAAGCAGTTGGCGGAACAGTTGCAGCAAATGATGAGTCTCTGACAATTAATGTTGACAGCTCCGATGCCATGATCCGCCAGCTGGAGCAAAAAATCAAAATAAAGACGATGACATATGGAATTGGGTTTCAGAAGTACGATTGGAAGAATTTGACACTGAAGATCTCGAGTTTCTTACTCTTCAGAAGCCACCAAAACCCGGGAACAATGGCTATCAATCGCCTTCGGAGTTTGGACAGCATGCCAATACAAAATTGGCAATGGAACAATTTCTAAACCCAAATGAAGCAAAATTTAATACCGCACCGCCAGAGTTAAGGTCGCTGATTAAGTGGCAATACGAAAATGTTGGATATAAAGGTGACGTCGCCATGGAAACGAAAGCTCAAGGGAAGGCCCCATTAGACAATGACATAAGCATCAATAGTCTGCCGGTTGCCGGAGATGCGAGGGGGAATAACAGAAAGAGGAAAGGAAAAGAAGTTGACGACAGCTATGAAAATAACGCCCGGGTGAGTAATTACTTTTCACGTCACATTCTTGTCATCATTCGCCAACTTTATTTACATATTATGTATATACGTACAAGGGCTTAGCTGGTGTATTTAGGGTCCCTTGAACAAATATATTAATGTTATTATTTGGAAAGCCAAACATATAATCTCATTTACATACTAGTAATGTATAAACTTGAAAGGATTGTTTTAAAATTTTTTACAAAACTTACCTTGAAATTCTTTCAATTTTGATAACTCAATTAATTATTAAATATTGATGATAAATAACAATGTTGAAATCTGAGAATTTTACTTATTTATGGAGCTAAATATATTGCCTTTATTATTTTGGGTGGGGATATATAACTATTTCAAATTAAAGAGATTATTCATCTATGGATTATTCATCAACCAACCAAAATTTTACTGTACTTGGTCTATATATATATCATTATGTCAGGTTCCAAGAAGAGGTGGCTATAGAACATCAGAAGCTGTTGACTATGAGACTCGTCCGGGAACGGGAAGGGTATTATTATAAGTTTATCATGATTCTATATATTCTGACAATTTTTATTCAAAGTGTTTAGACTATTATTTAACTAACTTCAAGTATATTGTTACAGAACAGCACCTATAGTATCAATGACAAGTTGATGGCATTGCACGAGCTATACCTGGAAGCTGTAACATCCCGACTTTTCGGGATATTAATGAGCAACGAAAAGTCACTTACCTCAAAATCGATACCAAAGAAAACAAAGCTAAGAATAATACGAACCAATCCTATAATTAAATAAATCAAACCAAAAATCACAAACTATATAATAAAACAAGTCAGGGCAATATCCATATTTATCTAGTGGCAATGCAACTAAAAACATGACACATTAATCATTTATTCGTAAATTTAATATTTACAAACTTGGCAACTTGACATTCACTAAATCATATTAATCTACAATTCTGTGTTTAAGCAAATGTCATAAAAGAATACAACTGGGTCTAAAGCCCATCACAGAAATATTTTAAAAGAGACGCAGCTCCATAAATGCAATATTCAATATCTAATAATGTACTGAAAATTTATTCAATAATTCGATATAGCATCTAAATCAAGTTGCACGAAATCCACACAGCTCAAATCTTTTATCTTATTAAGCTTCCAAAAGTCCGAACCTGAAACATATTAAAATAATGCGCTGCGAAGGCCAGCAAGTAACTATCGTCCAACGGCTCAAAAACAATATTTTTATAAGAGAACAAAATTTCTGAAACTTTAAATCGATAAAAAGAATCTAAACAAATAAATCATATTTTATTCCCACAGTTCTAAATTACGGTCACACTAAACCAGTGACACGGTTCTATGTTCGATGGGGGCCAGTTTACGTCCCTCGTTAAGTCTTACTCAACAAGGTATCTATGTGTTCCAGAACGTGCGTAAACTAGTTCTATAATTCTATATGCCACACTATCCAGTGACCGGATTCTATGATTCAATACGCAATTAAAACTGGGGAATTCTAAAATAATTCTTTTCTAAAATCAATTTTCGATATCTCAATTTTCGATAACCAAATTAATCAAACAGATATTTTGAAACAGAATAAAACAGATTTTATAATATTAATGAGCAACGAAAAGTCACTTACCCCAAAATCGATACCAAAGAAAACAAAGCTAAGAATAATACGAACCAATCCTATAATTAAATAAATCAAACCAAAAATAACAAACTATATAATAAAACAAGTCAGGGCAATATCCATATTTATCTAGTGGCAATGCAACTAAAAACATGACACATTAATCATTTATTCGTAAATTTAATATTTACAAACTTGGCAACTTGACATTCACTAAATCATATTAATCTACAATTCTGTGTTTAAGCAAATGTCATAAAAGAATACAACTGGGTCTAAAGCCCATCACAGAAATATTTTAAAAGAGACGCAGCTCCATAAATGCAATATTCAATATCTAATAATGTACTGAAAATTTATTCAATAATCCGATATAGCATCTAAATCAAGTTGCACGAAATCCACACAGCTCAAATCTTTTATCTTATTAAGCTTCCAAAAGTCCGAACCTGAAACATATTAAAATAATGCGCTGCGAAGGCCAGCAAGTAACTATCGTCCAACGGCTCAAAAACAATATTTTTATAAGAGAACAAAATTTCTGAAACTTTAAATCGATAAAAAGAATCTAAACAAATAAATCATATTTTATTCCCACAGTTCTAAATTACGGTCACACTAAACCAGTGACACGGTTCTATGTTCGATGGGGGCCAGTTTACGTCCCTCTTTAAGTCTTACTCAACAAGGTATCCATGTGTTCCGGAACGCGCGTAAACTAGTTCTATAATTCTATATGCCACACTATCCAGTGACCGGATTCTATGATTCAATACTCAACTAAAACTGGGGAATTCTAAAATAATTCTTTTCTAAAATCAATTTTCGATATCTCAATTTTCGATAACCAAATTAATCAAACAGATATTTTGAAATAGAATAAAATAGATTTTATAATATTAATGAGCAACGAAAAGTCACTTACCTCAAAATCGATACCAAAGAAAACAAAGCTAAGAATAATACGAACCAATCCTATAATTGAATAAATCAAACCAAAAATCACAAACTATATAATAAAACAAGTCAGGGCCATATCCATATTTATCTAGTGTCAATGCAACTAAAAACATGACACATTAATCATTTATTCTTAAATTTAATATTTACAAACTTGGCAACTTG
Source organism: Saposhnikovia divaricata (assembly GCA_036435485.1). Taxonomy (NCBI): domain Eukaryota; kingdom Viridiplantae; phylum Streptophyta; class Magnoliopsida; order Apiales; family Apiaceae; genus Saposhnikovia; species Saposhnikovia divaricata. Next base: position 18,704,857 of record CM071599.1, on the reverse strand, counting down.
ACATTCACTAAATCATATTAATCTATAATTCTGTATTTAAGCAAATGTCATAAAAGAATACAACTGGGTCTAAAGCCCATCACATAAATATGACTAACCCAAGCAAACTAGTAGCCCATGTTCGTTAAAATTATGTGCACAGAAGAAAAGGTCATTGTTCTTTTCTATAGTTCAAGTCTAAGTCACTATCTCTACTTGACTTAATTCACTAACTTACAGAAAGCATGTACATGTGATTAATTTGAATAATTAATTAATTAATCTTACATGTACAGAACATACACACAGTGGCAAACTAACATGGATCAAAATCTTTTTTTTTTCTCTTTTCAAAACTACACATCACAGTTCGCAAGTAATCTAATATAATACAATTAAAATTTATGATAATAAAATTTTATCTTTAACGAAAACTCTAACAAACATAAAAAAATTATAAAACATAATCATGGTATATATATATATATATATATATGTATAATTAGATTCACTACTGCATATAATTTATGGACAATGGAATCATATAGGCAATTCATGAATTACGGGATGGACATAACATATATATGCATGAATCGGAATTCTGAAAACAAATTAAACATATTAACACAAAGGATGTATGCATCTCCTAGTACTTTAATATTAATGCATGGTAATAGACAATTAGACATGACAAGAACATGATTCTCACACAATTAATTTGAAGTCAAACGAGTTAAAGAACTTAAGCAAAAGAGAGAAGACAAAACGTACCTCTTGGATAAATTCGTGCACGTCTTAATTATTATCTAAAGGGGTTCTTATATAGGCACTAAAACCCTAATTTAATTTAGGTAATTCTAAAATTTACTCCTAATATTTACAACTCCTCCAAGTAATTTCCTAAAATTAATATTTACAACTCCTCCAAGTAATTTCCTAAAATTAAAATATTCTATCACATACAATTAACATAATTAAAAAGATATCGATTCACTAAATTATTTTCACGCTCCTTCCCAAATATAACGTAACTTATCCTTTAGAATTCTAGAATTTTCTAAATGAAATAAATATCTAACTAGAAATTATTTTAAAATCTAATATCTAATTTTAAAAATGAAAATAAAAATTACGGGTTTTACAAAGCAAAAAGGTCCGATCTTTAAAAGCAGCATCAGTTTAACTAACGAGTAATCTTGGCAAATAAATATATGTTAAAAATGAATGAGCTGGTTGTACAGGGGAAAAAATAGATATATGATTAAATAAATAAATCGATTACTCAAAAATTAAAACAAAATAATGTATCGACATAAAAAAAAGCTTCTAATACATTCTCTAGTTTTATGCGGGCAGATATAGCAACAACGCTTGGCGAGACAGTGGAGTATCTAAAACAGATGAAAATACGAGATTATCTACTCACACAGGAAGTCAAGGTAATTAACTTTATCAATGTGTGTTTCAGTCTGTATAGTTTTGCGGAAGTACAATCCACAGTACTTACAATTTTACTCTCCATTTTGAACATACTCCAGCAACTGAGAAAGGCCATGAATATGATAAGGATGCATTCGGCATCCATAGACGCATGAACCATCCAATTGGGACCCCGTTAAACATGGGAGGGAGCACACAATTAGGGGGGTTGAAATCTAGACCCTGGGGGCACCCAAGAATGAAAACGTTTAACTCGTCAGTGTCTGCCAGGATGAACGACCCATCAGTCATGCCATCGTTGTTGCAACCGAACTCTACTGCTCCGGCATCAAGGTCGTTTCTGCCTCCACAACTTCCTGATCCTAGTCAGCAGCAAAGAACTCTTCAGGATAAGGTACACCCTTACAAGTTACAATTCTCTTTTTCATAAAACACCTATTAACACAAAATCACACAAGTGCACGTGGTCACAAGTAATACAACTAAAGTTCGTTCCACTGAGATCTGGTTAAGTTTCTATTCAGTTAATGCACCTATTCAACAATGTATGGTTATAACTCACTGCTAAGACAAATCACAAATTGGGGTTTTAATTAACTAAATTAAACTAAAAGCAAATATTAACTTAAGAATTAAATTAACTAATGAGAATTGAAATCGAATTACTTATAAGAGAATAAACATGGGATCCTAACTTCATTAAATACTTCCCTTAGATCTGACGCCTTTAGTCACTATATGCAATGGTTATGATATCTGATCGGATAACACGAAACAAGTACACGCTACCTGTCAGCATACCTATACCAAACTAAACATACATCCACAAAAGAGAGAGAAGATGAATAGACACCAATTATTCTTAGACCCTATATGTCTATAGAATTTGAAAACATAACGGTTGAAGAACAAGTTATCCACAAAGATCACACAAGGCAGTATAAGTATTTTCATCTCACACCACGAATCATATTGATAAACAATTATGAACATATGCTAGCATGGCAAGTTCTAAATCTCAAGATCCACTTTCACTTCACAAGAGATTAACAAATTAGATGTTAGCTACGCATCTAACAATTAAGCACAATCATATGAGGATATCAATTATACACCACACACAGATCTTTAAAGCATCAAGATACTAAGTTCCATAAATAAATCCGTTAGAATCCCATGAAAACGATTAGCTCATAATTGAATCGTTCATCGTCATGGGATTTGATGAAAATATGATAATAATCAAGATATGGAAGAAAGAAGCAATAATATTATTAAAACTAATAGTTGAGAAAACAAATCTATGATCCAACGTATAGAAAAGATGAAGTAGATCTAGATCCGTGCTTGTCACCGAGCGTTGAATCTTTCTCCACTTTTCTCCCTTGCAATTCTAAGTTACAATAATAAAAACGATACGAATTACAATGCTAAGATGTGTTTAAATAGGCTTTAAAATTCTTACCCAGCAAGAAATTACCTTCAATTACAATTAGAATTCGATTAAGGTACCAAAAATTGCCCAAAATACAATTAGAATTCGAAAAATGGCAAAACAGTAATCTTTCAGCCTTGCTTCACAAAGAACACGTGCGTGAATTTGATCTACACGCTCCCTGCACCTGGTATCTATCCCAGGTTGTAGAAAATCTCCCAAGCTTCGTGTGAGCTATAAGATCGCTGAAAACGGACTTCTAGAACTCCAGATATGGCCAAAACAGTGTAAACTGCGCAACCTTCCCGGAAAATCCAAATTTTAATCAAATAATCCTCCAAAAACGACAGAAGCATCAACCATAAATCCATAATCGATATTCTTTGAACCCTGCACAACTACACAAAACACATCAAAACTACAACAAACTTGAGTCCAAGACAATCAATTTAAGCCGAATTAAAGCGATCCAAGTTGATATAAAATCCACTTATCACACCCCCAAACTTAAACCGATGCTTGTCCCCAAGCATAAACAATTACAACTAACTAACTAGTACCGCTTCCGTAGGTGATCACGGTTGCATTTGGCATATGCAACAAGCCCTTTAAACCCCTAGGCAGCCCTAGTGGACGAGTAAGGTCTCGTGAGGGCCTATAGTGAATGTACCCACAAAATCCATCTAACTAAACAATGCAATAACAATGCAATGCGTGAATGCAACTAAAATGAAAATGCAACAATCCCTTTCAAACTAACCAAAACCAACTAACAAGCAAATATCTTAGAGAATGCAACTCAATTCAAATAGAGCTCGACTAAGTTCCCGTATACTAACAATACATGAACAGAAACGTGCGTATGTGCAATGCTCATCAGAAATACTCCCAACACTAGATCAAAATCATACATGATCTTCGTCAAGACAATCACAAGTTTATAAATAGAATAGACTGTAGACACTTCATAACCTAGAAACACCTCCATCCTTATCCAAGGTAGACAAGAATCCATGCTTAATTACTAATAACTACAACACATAATAATATATACAAGCATGCTTATTTAACCGTGCAATGGATGAGACCCCAAAAGGCTTATACAATAATACCCATGTAGCGAGCGTTGGGTTAGTGGATCCCAGACTATAAAAGTCTTAGGTCACTAGGCACAAAGTCCCCGCGAACTTAATAACTCGAGTATTAAAGAGCTCACCCTGGTTAATTTTGCATATAAACAATTGAAACTATTGACTATTTTTTTTTCTTTTCTCTTTTTTTCTGTTTTTTTATATGCAATATGGAATGAGAATTCTCAATTCCAACCCTAGACTACTCATATAAATATGAGCCGGCTAGTAGCCATTTGACGCCTAGCCATTATTGACAAATATTTACAATTAAGCACGAAATCCCTGTTTTCCCCCAAACTTAGACTTTAGTGTTCTAGGCCATCAAGGGAATAACTAAAATTCTAAATATATAAACAAGTGATTAAATCTCAAAACATCCAAACAAGCATGACCCTAACCTAGCCCAAAAGCACCCAATGAGACTGTGTAATTAGTTTTGTTTCCGAAACACATAAGTCAATTTCATAGAAACTATAAGTCAACCCTCTACTCATCATTACCACACTCAATTAGACACCTGCCTACCAATCAGAATTAGCTCGTTCTAAGGGATCATGAAATATGCATGCCATGAAATGCAACTAATATGAACTCACATGGTATACGAAACAAAAATAGAATGCCCTACATGAAACAAACATAATTAATACGAACAAACATGCATGAATTACAACTAATATGCAAAACATGATATCTATATGAACACAATGACTCACAATCACAAATAAATACATATAAACTACTTATCCCCCAAACCACCCCCAAACCTAAAAGATTCAATGTCCGAATTGAATGGAAGTAAATACGAGGGATAGCAGAAAACATACCTACTCGTCCTCATCCTCGGATGAATCAGAATCTGGCGGTGGATACGGTGTACGAGCTCCATAGACGGTCCACCGGGCCTGAATACCCGCATCTCTCAAAGCTGTAGCCATATCCTCAGCATACTCCCAGTTACTAGCATGTATAGCATCCATACTCCTATACAAACGTCTAAAGTGGGCATCCAAAACCCTTGGTACTCTCAAAACCCGTGGCGGAGCGCCCACTCCCTAACCACTAGTGCCAGCACCACTAACATCATACCCGAGCCCCCTAGGATGTGGGATTCCGCCTTGCCATTCCGGCATCCGATCAATAGACACGACAACAATGGAAGCCAAAGGTGACTGCAACTCATCATCCGCACCCCATGTAACACTACTAACCATACACAACCCAACTTTGATAGAAGCATGGGGCATCGATGATAGTGCACTAGACTTTAAACACCTGCGAATATTCTGATGAATAATATAGCCGACATTAATGTACTTTCCCTTTAGAATGCCCCAAAGAATAATCGCTCTATCAGCTGTGACCTCACCCGTATGAGAAGTAGGCATAATATTGGCACAAAGAAATAGATACCACGCTCGTGCAAACTTATTCATAGCAGAAGAAGAAAAAGTAAGTGGCTCATTAGTACCCAACTTGTACTTCCAAACTGTACCGGGAACACATAGTTCACGAACAATCGCCTCCATATCCACATCCTCACTTGTCTTCAGTGCCCAATTTTCATCCCCCACAAGCTTAGGTGGTTGTCCCAAAATCTGACGAATAGCATCTGGCCTATAATCCACCCGTTTACCTCGAACAATACACACACCATTCTGCTCATCTTTCGCATTCGCATAAAACTCCCTAACAACATTCAACGGAACCGGAGCAGGCGCCTTAAAAATCTCTCCCCATCGTAACTCACTAATCACCTCAACCAACCCATAATGACGAGTTGGCAAAAACCCCCTTTCTTTCGCCACCAGCCTCGATAACAATCGATTATACTCAACCTCCGTCTTCGGAGAAGAAAATCTCTCCACCCTACTCGAACCACCCCTCATTCGCTTAAGAACCATAACACAATCAATTCTCAACTCAACAATATCACCAAAATACACAAAAATCCCTTTTAACAAGATCACCACAAAATCCCCAAATTTACAAGAACACAAATTCGAAATAAGAATTAAGGAAGAAATATACCCAATACGAATTGAAAAGGTGAAACTTGCAATGAAAATACCCCAAACTTGAATCCTTCCTGCTCCTTGAAATTTAAATGGAGGTTTAGAGATTTTAAATTAGGGATTGGGTTTATATATTTGTGTAAGTATAGGTATATAAGATAGAAATTTGAATGGAGATATAAAAGAGGAGAATAAAATTTGAATTAGAATTGATATAGGTTTAAGAATTTGAAGAGGAGATGGAGGGTTTTAAATTTTATATAGGATTAGATTTAGGTGTAAAGATGAGAGTATAAAAGATAGAAAAGGAATTAGGGAAAATTGTTTTTATTTTTTTATAACAGCTGAGAAAAATCTGAATAAACTACTCTTTGCGCAGCCTGCGCGCGGCTGGCGCAAACCACTCACAAAGCAGTCACGCAGGCGCAGCCTGCGCAACAGGCGCGTAATCTGCGCACAGACCAGTAACGCAGGCGCAACCTGCGTTACATAGACGCAACCTGCGCGGGGGACAGAAACGCAGGCACAACCTGCGTTACACAGGTGCAGCCTGCTCAAAAATACATTTTTTTTAAGAAAGAAGCAATAATACAAGACATACACAAGGCTTGGGTTACCTCCCAAGAAGCGCTCTTTTAATGTCATTAGCTTGACATTCTTCCTTGAATTCACGTCGACGCCAAAATGGCGGAAACCTTATCGCATTGAAACGACCCTCCATAAAAATGCTTCAACAGCTGTCCATTCACTTTGAAAGCATGATCCGACCATCTCCATGTGGAAACACCGTCTTAAAACTAAATGGACCCGACCATCTCGACCTGAGTTTTCCCGAAAAAAGTTTGAGGCGAGAATGAAATAGCAACACATGTCGACCTGGAAAGAATGCTTTTGGTACCAACCTTTTATCATGCCACCTCTTGACTTTCTCCTTATACATTTTGTTATTTTCGTAAGCTTGCTCACGAAATTCCTCAAGTTCATTCAATTGAAGCAACCGTTTCTCACCCGCAGCCTTGATATCCAAGTTCAACTTCTTTAATACCCAATATGCCTTGTGCTCTAATTCTGCAGGTAAATGACATGTTTTCCCATAAACTAACTGAAACGGACACATACCAAGAGGAGTCTTGTAGACAGTTCTGTACGCCCACACAGCTTCATCCAACTTCAACGACCAATCTTTACGAGACGGATTTACCACTTTCTCCAGAATTCTCTTGATCTCCCTGTTAGAAACTTCAGCTTGGCCATTCATTTGAGGGTGATAGGCTGTAGCAACACGATGCGTCACATTATACTTTGCCATTAATGAAGTAAATTGGAGATTGCAAAAGTGAGTTCCCTCATCACTTATTATAGCACGTGGAGTTCCGAAACGCGTGAAAATTTGCTTATGAAAAAAATTCAATACCACCTTCGCATCATTGATTGGCAACGCCTTAGCCTCGACCAATTTAGACATGTAATCCACAGCTAGCAAGATGTACTGATTATTGCATGAAGAAACAAAAGGTCCCATGAAGTCAATTCCTCGAACATCAAAGATCTCCACATCAAGAAGCATGTTAAGAGGCATCTTATTCCTTCTAGATATATTACCAACCCTTTGACATCGATCACAACTCATCACAAACCGATGAGTATCCTTAAACAAGGTACTCCAATAGAAACCTGCTTGAAGCACACGAGCTGCTGTCTTTTCTCCATCATAATGGCCACCATAAATGGTTGAGTGGCAATCTCTCAAAACACTCTCTGGCTCACTATACGGAATGCAACGTCTGATCATCTGATCTGCTCCTTGTCTAAATAGAAACGGCTCATCCCAACGCTACCACTTCACATCATGTAGAAACTTCTTCCTTTGAGCACTCGAAAGATCTGAAGGAATCACATTGCTCACCAAATAGTTCACAAAATTTGCAAAAAAAGGCTCTTCATCTTGCACTCCAAAAAGCTGCTCATCTTAAAAAGATTCATTAATAAGAGATTTGTTATACGAATCCTTACCGTGGTCCTCCAAGCGTGAGAGATGATCCGCTACTTGGTTTTCCGTGCCCTTCCTATCTTTGATTTCCAAATCAAACTCTTGCAATAAAAGCACCCAACGAATCAATCTAGGCTTTGAATCCTTCTTCGACATGAGATATCGAATAGCAGCATGATCCGTATACACAATCACCTTAGTCCGTAGCAAATAAGACCTGAATTTCTCGAAACCATAGACAACTTCTAACAACTCCTTCTCCGTAGTGGTGTAGTTAAGCTGTGCATCATTGAGAGTTTTACTAGCATAGTAAACGACATGAAAAAATTTATCCTTCCTTTGCCCAAGCACAGCTCCAACAGCATAATCACTAGCATCACACATTAGCTCGAAAGGTTCCTCCCAATCAGGTGCGGTAATGATAGGTGTAGTAGTCAACTTCCTTTTCAAGAGCTCGAAAGCTGCAAGGCACAAGGGTTTAGAGATTTTTGAGAAGTCTTTGATGAATCGCCGATAGAAACCCGCATGACCAAGAAAACTGCGAATTCCTTTAACTGAAATAGGTGGGGGAAGATTTTCAATTATTTCCACCTTATCCCTATCCACCTCAAGTCCTCTACCAGATACCTTGTGCCCAAGAATAATTCCCTCTCGCACCATGAAGTGACATTTTTCCCAATTAAGCACCAAATTAGTCTCCACACACCTTTTCAATACCAAGCCAATGTTATGCAAACACTCATCATAAGAAGTACCAAAAACAGAGAAGTCATCCATGAAAACCTCCACATTAGTGCCAATCATGTCTGAGAAAATAGCCATCATGCACCTTTGAAAAGTGGCAGGAGCACCACATAACCCTAAAGAAACTCGTCGAAAAGCAAAAGTGCAAAAAGGACATGTGAAAGTAGTCTTCTCTTGATCTTGCAGAGCAATGCAAATCTGATTATAGCCCGAATAACCATCAAGTAAACAATAATACTCGTGTCCCGCCAACCTGTCTAACATCTGATCAATGAATGGAAGAGGAAAGTGGTCTTTTCTCGTGGCTTTGTTGAGCTTCCGATAATCCATGCAAACTCTCCACCCCGTGACTGTCCGAGTAGGGATGAGCTCATTCTTCTCATTAGGAACAACTGTCATGCCTCCTTTCTTAGGCACACATTGAACCGGACTCACCCAAGAACTTTCCGAGATAGGATAGATAATACCCGCATCTAACCACTTTCGAATTTCCTTCTTTACCACCTCTTTCATAATAGGATTGAGTCTTCGCTGATGTTCAACAGTAGGCTTATCTCCTTCCTCTAGCAGAATTTTGTGCATGCAATAAGAAGGGCTGATTCCCTTGATATCTGCTATGGTCCAACCAATTGCTGACTTGAACTCCCTCAGAATTCGCAAGAGCTTTTCTTCCTCACTATCTAACAGGTTAGATGAAATAATAACAGGTAATGTAGATGCATCACCTAGAAAAGCGTACCTCAAGTGCTCAGGCAATAGTTTGAGTTCAAGTGTAGGAGCTTCTTCAATAGATGGCTTAAGACGCTCCGTAGAATTTTTCAGCTCCGCTAACCCAAGAGATTCAAAAGGCATGCCAACTCGCCTTCTCCACGGAGCTAAATTTAACTGTTGTAGCTGCTCGGCTATGTCCTCCTCTTCAAAATCATAGTCACCAACTAGAACCCTCTCCAAAGAATCAGACTTTAACAACTGCTCAATCTCCATATTGACTGCAGAATCAACCAAATCCACCTTCAAGCATTCTTCATCTTCTATGGGAAATTTCATCGCATTGAACACATTAAAAGTGACATTCTGGTCTTGCACCCTCATGGTGAGCTCCCCTTTCTGCACATCGATCAAGGTTCTACTAGTAGCTAAGAACGGTCTTCCCAAGATTATGGGAATCTTCTTATCCTCCTCGAAATCCAAGATAACAAAATTAGCTTGAAAGATAAACTTATCAACTTTCACCAAAACATCCTCCACTATGCCCCTTGGATATGTGATAGATCGATCGGCCAACTGCAAAGAGATGTTAGTTGGCTTTGGCTCCGGTAGACCAAGTTGCATGTAAACTGACAATGGCATGAGATTGATGCTAGCCCCCAAATCACACAAACACTTGCTGAAAGAAAGGTTGCCAATAGTACACGGGATGGTGAAACTTCCCGGATCTTTAAGTTTAGGTGGCAACTTCTGCTGCAGAATTGCACTACACTCTTCCGTCAAAGCAACGGTCTCCAATTTTTCGAGCTTCAACTTACGAGAGAGAATACCCTTCTTGAACTTGGCATAGCTCGACATCTGTTCAAGAGCTTCTGCAAAAGGAATGTTAATCTTCAACTTTTTGAACACCTCTAAAAACTTAGAAAACTTCTTATCCAAATTCTGCTTCTAGAGTCTTCTAGGATATGGAGGAGGAGGATAGATCTGAGTATTCTTTGTAGACTGCTCCGGAGAAGCTTTAAAAATAGGTTCCTTGCTCTTCTCTACTTCACCATCTAGCTCATCAGCTACTAAGTCAGATTTCTCTATTTCGGGCACTGCAGATTTTTCAACTTGTTGATGCTGCAATTCTTCCTCTTCTTTAGCGGCTGATTTAGGATCTGATGTAACCTTTCCCGATCTCAAAGTTACTGCCTTCACTTGTTCTTTGCCATCCCTCCTGCCTGGATTAGTCTCTGTATCACTAGGAAGAGTTCCTTGTTGCCTACTAAGTAAAGCACTTGCAAGCTGTCCCATCTAGTTCTCCAATGTCTTGAGAGCAACTGCCTGGCTTTTAACCATCATCCTCAACTCATCCATTTCTGATTTTTCATTAGAAGATTGACCCACACTTGCTTGAGGCTGTTGCTGAAAACCTGGAGGTTGATATGGTTGCCTTGGAGCATACTGCTGCTGATAGCCCTGATTGAATGGCTTAGCTCCATACTGCTGATAAGGCTACTATTACTGAGCACCTTGATTATTGCTCCATCTAAAACTAGGATGATTCCGATTATTAGGATGATAAGTGGCTGGACCTGGTGCAGTAGGTCATTGACTTGTCTCATGTGCGCCTGCACATAACTCACAAATACTAACAACCTGCTGAATTCCACAATTAGCAAGAGAATCCACTTTCATAGTGAGAGCCTTCAACTGAGCTGCAATGGCTGTAGCTGCATCAACTTCAAGAACACCCGCTACCTTGCCTTGAGAAAACCTCTGGGTTGGATTTTGATATTCATTAGCAGCCATCGTCTCAATAAGATCATAAGCCACCTCATAGCTCTTAGCCCACAGAGCTCCACCTGATGCTGCATCTTGCAATGGTCTAGACTGTGCTCCCAACCCATTGTAGAAACCATTGATAACCATCCAGTCAGGCATCCCATGATGTGGACACCTACGAAGCATCTCCTTATAACGTTCCCAAGCCTCACACAAAGATTCACCAGATTGCTGCTGAAATTGAGTTAGTTGGTTCCTTATTGCTGCAGTTTTCGCCATAGGGAAGAATTTAGTAAGAAATTTCCGAGCAAGATCCTCCCATGTAGTAATGGAACCGGCTGGTAAAGAGTGTAACCAGCCCTTAGCCTTATCCCTTAAAGAGAATGGGAAAAGTCTCAATTTGATCGCATCATCCGGCACACCATTAAACTTGAAAGTGTCGCAGATCTCAATGAAGTCCTTGATATGCATGTTAGGATCCTCCGTAGAAGCACCCCCAAACTGAACTGAGTTCTGCACCATCTGAATCGTGCCTAGCTTGATTTTGAAATTATTAGCTGCAATAGCTGGCCTGACAATGCTAGACTGAATGTCATTGATCTTAGGCTGAGAATAATCCTTCAAAGCCTTAGCTGCTGCTGGTAAATCTGCCATCTCTTTTACTGCTGCAAGTTCTTCTTCTGCCAGTTTATGAGTTTGCAAACGTGTTCGCATACACGTTCAAGTACCTGAAACACCAAGAAACAACAAACTAAGTAAGAAAATCCGAGTCAGTGAACGCTAACGACCAATGATGACAAGCACATAAACTAAATTAAACACCGATGATCCCCGGCAGCGACGCCAAAAACTTGTTAACACAAAATCATGCAAGTGCACGTGGTTACAAGTAATACAATTAAAGTTCGTTACACTGAGATCTGGTTAAGTTTCTATTCAGTTAATGCACCTATTCAACAATGTATGGTTATAACTCACTGCTAAGACAAATCACAAATTGGGGTTTTAATTAACTAAATTAAACTAAAAGCAAATATTAACTTAAGAATTAAATTAACTAATGAGAATTGAAATCGAATTACTTATAAGAGAATAAACATGGGATCCTAACTTCATTAAATACTTCCCTTAGATCTGACGCCTTTACACTACAAGAAAACAGTTAATAGACATCACCCCTTTAACATCGGTTGCATTTTTGACCTATGTTAAAGGTCTGTTTTACATCGGTTTTACTATAACTGATGTTAAAGTACGTTTTAGACATCAGTTGTACTTTAAACCGATGTCTTAACTACTTTTTAAAAAAACAAAAAAACACGCGGATACTTTTTTCCCTCTAATATTGTAAATTTTAGCCCGCTTTTCGCTTAGAAACATTCCCCCCCCCCCAGCAAATTTCATTTCCCTCTCCTCACTATCAAAAACACTGAAACCTCAGTCCCTCACTCACTCAAATCTCACTCACTATCCCCCAAATTTGAAGAACCCTAGATTAAAACCCTAGATTATAAACCCCCAAATTAAAACCCTAGATTTCAAAACCCCCATTTCGAATCCCAATTAGGTCGAACCCTACCTTTCGATTTCTGTTAATTGGTGCTCTTGGAGGCTATTAATTAGGTTGAATCTGTAGTAAGTAAGTATTTTCGATTTCGATTAGTAAGTATTTCGATTTTTTTTCAATTAGTAAGTATTGGATTTCGATTTTTGTTTGAAAAATCAAAGTTTGGTTTTTATTTAAATTTTTTTAGCAGATTGATTGATTCTTAAGCTTGGGTCATCTCCAAAGTAATTGATTTTTCAGATCTATTGTTATAGATGTATGCATGTCTATTTTTCTTGTAATTTTTGTTTGTGTATCTTTGTAAATGTAATGTCTGCGCTGCTTCTTGCTGTTTGTAGGGCTCTATTTGGGTCATCTCCAAAGTAAGCTTGGCTGCTATTTGTTTGGGCTCAGTTTTTGTTCTTTGTAAGTCTCTAATTCTGTTTCTCACTTTGCATGTGAATCTTGTGAACTTATTTGTTGTTTGATAACTTATTTGTGAACTTCTTTTGCTTAGTTTGGTTGTTTGATAATTTGCTTAATGTTTTTGAATATATATATTAGTAGTGCACCTGCTTATACTTGAATATAGGTAGTTTTTTTGTGGTTTGGTTATCCACATATATATTGAACATTGCTTTCCGATTCCGATTAGTGGTTGCGGTGTGTCTAGCTAGTCTTTGTAATTTGTGTATTTGTTTTATAAATGATAATTGTGAACGTTTGGGCTTTTGCATACTTGTTTGATAACTGATAATTAAATGCAATTTATATGGAGTTTATTTTAAGTGACATTGTTTTATTAGTCTACTTTTTTGGTTCTGCTTTTGAACACATATAAAAAGGTGCTCTGTTTGTACCTCTGTTTTTCAAGCTTAATTAACCTCATTTTACTTGTTTGATGCACCTAGTGAACACATATATGGGTTTTGTGAAAGACACAGTTCCTAATTAAAAAGGAACATAATTACATAATTTATATAGATGTATAACTAGTGAATAATATTAATTAAATAGATATATATACAATAAAAGTTTCTTTGTCAAAATATGCAATGAACTATAGTTATACAACTGTTGTAATATCAAAGTACACAAAATAAGCCTTAATTAGAATAATTTAACGTACTATTTCAATTTAAATGGATATATTTATATATATATATATAAATAAATTATTACTAAGTTGTCTATTTATATAAATTCCTGAAGAACATAATATGCGACAGAAATGAACATAATGTGAGAGATATTTAGGGAACTCGTGTGTGCACTTATAAAATTTTCTGCCATTTGATATCGGAAATTGTAGGTAGGCTATAACTGTTGCAAAATATGGATAAGTCGTGGATTTCAGCGAATAGAGAAACATTAGAATATGAAGTTGGTGTTGAGAAGTTCTTGATGTATGCCGAACAAAATTGCGAAGATCCTAAGAAAATACCTTGTCCTTGTGCACGATGCGTTAATTTCAAGAAATTTTCAACAAAAATAATTAGAGGACATTTGTATGAAAAAGGTTTTAGTTTGGGGTACACCAATTGGATTTGGCATGGGGAGAAGACTACTAGAGGGGATAGTAAATTACCGACTTCATTTTCTACTTCTTTCGTCTCTTCTGCTTCCGCCTCTTCTTCAGAAGAGCATATTCCTGATGCTGAATCGGAAATGCCTAATGTTTGTGAAGCAGCCTATGAGGATTTAGACAAAGAAACATATGACTTCAAGAGGTTCGTGGAGGATGATGAACAACCTCTGTATGAGGGCAGTGATTCCACTAAACTAGATTCAATGCTAAAACTGCATAACTGGAAAGCGAGATTTGGTATTAGCGATAGTGCTTTTACCGAATTACTTAGTTCTGTTGGGTCCTTACTTCCTAAAGATAATGTCTTGCCGGTTACTTCTTACGAAGCAAAGAAAACCCTATCTAACTTGGGCCTCGAATATACAAAAATCCATGCTTGCCCCAACGAATGCATTCTTAATTGGGGTATAAATGTCGATGCTACCGAGTGCCCCAAGTGTCGTGCATCTCGATGGAAGAAAGGGAAGGATGGTAAACCGAGGATTGACATTCCGGCCAAAGTTATGTGGTATTTCCCAATCATTCCCAGATTTAAACGACTGCCTCTACCGCGAAATTGATGGCTTGGCATGCTGAGCAAAGAGTTGAAGATGGACTAATGCGCCATCCAGCCGACTCCCCTTCATGGCGGAATGTTGATTACCTTTGGCCAGACTTTGGTAGTGAGCCAAGAATCATACGCTTAGCTTTGGCGGCGGATGGTATAAACCTGCATAACAATGGCCTAAACAATAGGTATTCTTGCTGGCCAGTAGTACTAACTACCTATAATCTTCTTCCATGGTTATGCATGAAAAGGAAGTTTATGATGTTAACAATTTTAGTCTCTGGTCCACATGAACCGGGTAATAACATTGACGTGTTCTTACAACCGTTGATTGAAGATTTGAAAAAACTTTGGCAAGAAGGTGAACCAAATGCTTACGATGCCTACACTAAGTCTTTTTTTACTCTAAGGGCAATATTGATGTGGACAATAAATGACTTTCCAGCATACGGAAATCTATCAGGTTGTGTAAATCAAGGTTATATGGCTTGTCCTTTATGTGGTGAGGATACGGTGGCTAAATATTTACCTCATAGCAGAAAAATGTGCTTTCAAGGTCATCTTCGTTATTTGCCTCGACATCACCCTTATAGAAAGAAGAAGGCAGCTTTTAATGGTGAACAAGAGTTCGGTGAGAAAGAAGAACCCCTTTCTGGAGAAGAGGTGTTAAGGCGGCAGGAGCGCATTGTTTTTTCTTTTGGAAATGAAGCAAAGAAGTCAAAGAAGGTGGACTGTCCTTGGAAGAAATAGTCAATATTTTTTGAGTTAGAATATTGGAAATATCATCATATTCGTCATTGTCTCGATGTGATGCATGTTGAGAAAAACGTGTGCGATAATCTGATCGGGACTTTACTAAATATAAAATATAAGTCCAAAGATAGTGAGGCTTCCCGTAATGATATGATTGCAATGGGTGTTAGGGCAGATTTGGCTCCACAAAAAGTAGGAAAAAGAACATACTTGCCCCCTGCAGCTTACACTCTTTCAAAGGCAGAAAAAAGAAAAATGTTGTCATCACTTGCATCGATGAAACTTCCATACGGACATTCATCGAACATAAAAAATTATGTATCTTTGCCAGATTTGAAGTTGTTTGGGCTCAAGTCCCATGACTGTCACATACTTCTTCAATAGCTACTTTCAGTTTCAATTCGATCTATTCTTCCAAGACATGTGAGGGTTAGCATAATCAGATTATATTTCTTTTTCAACTCTTTGTGCAACAAAGTCGTCGATGTATCAAAGTTGGATAAAATGCAAGCAGATGTGGTGTTGACCTTGTGTGAGTTGGAAAAGATATTTCCTCCGTCGTTTTTCGATGTAATGATACATTTCACGGTCCACTTGGTTAGAGAATTGCGTTTGTGTGGACCTGTTTTTATAGATGGATGTATCCATTTGAACGCTTCAATAAAGTGTTAAAAAGTTATGTACGGAACCGCTGTTATCCGGAAGGTTGTATAGCTGAGAGTTATTTGGGAGAAGAATCTATGGAATTTTGTACGGAGTTTATTCAGAAGAGTTGTACAACTGCCGGCCTTCCAAAGGAGAAGGACAGGCTCTCTGGCCCCTTATCCGCTGCAATAATGAAGTCGGTGGAAGAAAAAGAACGTGATGAGGCGTATCTACATGTTCTACAAAACAACGCTGAAGTGTATCCGTATATTATGTAAGTTAGATTTTTTCCCTATTTTTTTTTCAGTAAGATTTTCTTTTAGTCAATAATTTATTTATATATTAATTTTGCAAGGATGCATAAGGAATATCTTGAAGGAATGTATCGAGGGAAAAAAAAGTCGGCACAGTGGCTGATTGGAGAACACAATCGGCTATTTGCTGATTGGTTTAGAAAAAAAGTTAGTAAAATGATCGAGGATCAAGAAGAGGTTTCAGAAACAATAAGATGGTTGGCAGGCAAACCGTCATTTTCAGTTTTCACTTATGAAGGTTTTGTAGTTGATGGCGTTCGCTACTTGACAAAGCACAAAGATGATGTAAGGGTTGTCCAAAATAGTGGCGTCTCTTTACTTGCAAGGACAGTCCAAGTCTCTAGTTCGAAGGATTTAAATCCCGTGGAAACTGAAATGACATTTTATGGCATAATTGAAGAAATATGGGAGTTGGATTACTTTGCGTTCAAAGCCCCATTGTTCTTGTGTAAATGGGCTGACAGTGATAGAGGTGTAAAGGTCGATGATATTGGCTTCACACTTGTCGACCTTAGTCGACAAGGCCACAAGAATGATAAATACGTCTCTGTTGAACAAGTCAAGCAAGTTTTCTATGTTGAAGATCCGGTTGATCCTACCTGGTCAGTCGTACTAACTTCAACATGTCGAGACTATCACGAGATTTACAACGACGATGATTTAGGAGACACTATAATGGAAAATCCTCCATTCTGCTATAAAATCCCAACAGTCGATGTTTCTCCTGATGGAGATGATGATCCTAGTCTTGGAAATCAAAGATCGAATGTTGAGGGAATTTGGATTAAAAAGTGATTTGTTTTATGTAACATTATATTTTATGTTGTCCCACTCTTTGTCTACTGTGTAATTTAAATTTGAATTTTGGTATTATTTGTGCTAGCTTCCAGGAAATTTTCTTTAATATTAAGGATGCATGTTTCTAGGTTTTAATTTCTTTTTTTAATGCAATATTTTACTGTGAATTATGATCTGCAATAATATACGGTGAATTTCGTTTATGCATTTATATTTTAATTTACTGTGAATTTTGATCTGCACCATTATGCTACAGATTTACTATGTGTTATAATTATGCATTTATATTTTAATTTACTGTTTTCTTTTATCTGCAATTATTTACTGTGAATTTTTTACTTACGCACTTATATTTCAGGAATTTGCAGAAAGTAAAAGGAGTTACAAGGAATGGAAAAGAAGCAGAAGAAATACGAAAAACAATCGGGAAAGGAAATTAAGAGGCATGCAGATGGTGCAGACCCTCCCATCATAAACAATGAAGAAAAGCAGCAGGTGGAGGATGATGGAAAGTAGGTGGAGGATGATGGAAAACAGGTGGAGGAGAAAGCATTGAAAGGACAAGGAGAAAACTCGAAAAACTTTAAAAACTCTACAAAAGCTGCCTCCCCCACCCCCGTAGACTCAAACACGGGCACAGTTACTAGTACCGAATCTGCAAAAAAGAGATCAGTGCGAGGTGTTTCTGCAATGCACAAAGTTGCCACTAAGAAAGCACAAGGGAAGAAGTTTAAAATCAGGTACAATCATAGTGGTGTTCCTATTGGAGATACTAGACGCACGTTGCAGTCCTATGTAGGCATGCTAGCCAGGACAATGGCACCGATCGATATACCATCATGGCCAAAAGTGGATGATGATTTAAAAGCAAAAATATGGAGTGATGTTCAGGTAGAATCAAAATTTGTTTTTATTTTTGAATTATAGCATATGACCATTTAAAAATGTTAGAAATGGTAGAATAATTGATTTTCCTCTGTTTTTCCTTCAGGGTTCACAGTGGAACCGGAAAGTGAGCATTATATTTTGATGTCTTCTGGTGCAAAGTGGAGACAGTTCAAGTCCAAGTTAACATCTGATTATGTGATGCCTTTTATTGGTCAAAAGAAAAAGTTAGCAAAGCCCCCGAGGAAGTATGCTTATGTTGGTAAGGAGGCATGGAAAAGATTTGTTGCAATCAGGAGCACCGATGATTGGAAGGTATGCGTTATAGGGCTTTAATATATGAAGTATGATGCGGGAACCTTGAATAATTCTATATAAGCATACTGATTCAAAGAATTAATTTTATGCAGACACTTAATAAAGAGCAAAGTGAGAGGGTGAGTCAGCGAAAATATCCCCACAAGATGTCGAGGAAAGGATATGTTGGTGTGCAAGAGGAAGAAGTATGCATTTATAGAAAAATTTAATAATTTTTTTTTCAAGAATTTTCATTTGTTAAGTGCCTGGTGACAATTTTTTTGTTGAATTCTGTTTGGCAGGAGGCGGCGGGACGGATGGATCCCGAGGAAGATCCTGATCGGGCAATTTTATGGAAAATTGGTCGTTTGAAAGATAATGAAAATCCTGATGAAGAACTGGCTAAGATATATGGCAGAATTGTAAGATTTTTTTTCCTTTTTTCCTTTATTATTTCACATCGAATTTAAGAGCAGTCCAAAATTTGAGTCATGCGTTAACAGGATGATTTGCTCGAAAAGAAGCTTACAGGTGATTTTGTTCCTAGCGGAATGAGTGATGTGCTGAGTACTGCATTGCAAACACCTGAGCATTCAGGTAGGGTAAGGGGAGTTGGAAGCTTCATAAGTCCATCAAAATACTTCAACATGCCAAAAAAGAGAAAGAACCAAAGTTCCAAAGCTGAAAAAGAGACAAAGGATGAGCTTGAAAAAACAAAGGCTGAGCTTGAAAGAACAAAGAATGAATTTTCATCGCAGATTAACGAGCTGAAAGCTATGATAGCCAGTCTTCAATCACCAAATATATCTGACAAGGCAAGTTGTCCAGTAGAACAACTTGATGAATTGATGGCCAACAATGAGGATGATGATATTTTTATTGCACCTGATCCCGTACGCCCCCCTTCTCCACCTGGAAACAAGGTAAAACAATTACGCACACACACACAGATATATAAATACAAGTCAAGGTTTTAATGGGATATGGTTTGTGATGACGGATACTTACAATTTAACGCATATATCTAGGGTCCAAGAAAATGTGAGCTGGCAGTTGATAACATAGACAATAAGGTAGCTTTTGGTAGGGTAGTACCTGAAGGTGATGCAGGTAAGTCGGTACATGGAATGCCTCTACAACCGGGACATGTTCGTGTCTCGGTGGATGGAGTCATCAAGGGAGATGCCTTGGTTCCGGTGCCCGTAGTTGGTGAAATTGAGACCGTCCGCCAAGCTGTTGGGTCTTATTTAGCGTGGCCTCGGGACATGATCTCCTTCACCCCCACAATAGCTAAGGCATGTAGAGTTAATTAACAGTTGACTTGAATAATATGTAGATGAACTTGCATAATAAGAATTGTATTTAGATATCATTTTTTTGTTTATTTGCAGAAAAGGAAAAATGAAGTTCAGTCAACAAAGAAGCCAAAAAATGAATTAGACAGACTGCATGACATGTTTGCAAGTGTGAATCCCGATAAAAAAGTTCCTCATCGCTTTAAGTTGTTGTACAAACATGCTGTTACCTTTATGAAAGAAAGAGGAGATTCCATTCAGATTGAATGTGAGGAAAAGGTGTTTGGAGTGGCAAAAATTATATACGTGTTGCATGAGAATGTAATTGATTTGTTGAAGTTTGGAATGATTGGCGGGTCCGTTATATCAAGTTACATGACGTAATTTTTTCCTCCTTTTCTTCAAAATTTTGTCTCAAATTTTTCTTATTTTAATACGAATATTTACGGCAGATTGTTTATATTTAATCTGTAGGTATTTGTCTACTGTGGTTGATGAGAGGAATTTGGATATGTTTGCGTTTGCTGATCCTGGAGCCACTTTCAAGTTGAATGATGATTTTGAAGCTTACATTGTTCGTAGGCTGATGGCTGCACCTTCTCGGATATTATTCTTGCCTCATAATGAATAGTAAGCCTATCTAGTGTTTATAGTATTTTGCCAGAAAAAGAAAAGTCTACTGTTAGTTTATAGTATTTACAGTTAAGACTAATATTTGTGGTAGTTGTAACTTTATATAATTATTTTAAAATCTAACAACTGATTATTTTATCATAAAAACAGCTTTCATTGGATTTTGATATTGATTTGGGAATCTGAAATTTTCATTCTCAATCCATTGCATTCCAACAAGTTTGAAGTGCTAGAAGCAGCGTTAGTACGGTAATACTTTTTTACCCCCTGATTTTGATACTTATATATATATATATATATAAGTCATGGATTTCTCGGGTTTAATACTATTCTTAAATAATACTCTTCTACAGAGCTGTCCGATCTTACAATGCTCAAACCGGACGTGTAAACAAAAATCCTAAAGTTAAAAATCTTCTGGTTAGTATTCTGCATATGCACTTTAACTTAGGTTATTTATAGTTTATTTCAATAATTTGGTTGCACAGATCGATAATTTGGCTATTATTGGATTAGGGATCCCCTAAACAACCCGGTGGGACTGAATGTGGGTATGTAGTCATGCGCTACATGAAGGACATAATTGAAGACAAGGAAATGGAATTTATAACCAAGGTGTGTGGTTTAATTTATGTATTTTAACAGATCCACTTTATGAGTTGCGAGAATTCCGTCCTGCAGCTAGGCATGAGTTGAGTGTTGATATTGTTTATGAAAGCAAACGATTAGTTGACGAGGCCAAGTTGATGGTCCGTGAATTTGGTGGCAAAATACAGGATTGACATACTTGAGAAACTAAAAACAATCAGTCGAATTATATGTGTAGTAGATGTAGGATACTATTTTTGGGTTGGCCAGTAAGCCTATAGGCAGGTAGTTGAAGTAAACATGTATAACTAGAGTCTTAGACAACGGAAGTTGGTTGGTTATCACTAAAATCTTTATTGTTCAGAGGTTCTGTTGGTAGCCAAACTTTAGTACTGTATCTTGCTGTGTGGGAGATTGTCAACTGTGTATTTTGATTTGGGATATATATAATTATCTTATCTTTCTTATTCATGTTATGATACATAAAATATCAAATTTCAGGAGGAAATGAGAAAAGGCAAAAAAGTGCATTATACATGTAGTTATAGAATTTAACAAATTCTTATTTTCCACGTCTCCCTATCATGTAGTTATAGAATTTCTTGGTTTTGGTCAACGCGCATGCACAATTTTAATGATGTTCTACTCTGTTTAATATTCATAGTGGGCTTCGAAGAATCGGAAGAGTTATTACACAAAGGAGGATCTTGACGTCGTTCGTTGTGAGGCACTTGATTATATCCAGGGATTTGTGTAATCATCGACGACCAAGTACTGAATGGCTTTCAAGCCTTAGTCTGCTGCTAATATTTTGTTAAGTTTTCTAGTACTGTTAAGTTGTCTAGCTAGTACATTTATAAGTTGTTCTCTTCTGTCTTGACTTGTTCGATCTAGGATGCTTATATGCATGGTGAATATTGTGGATGAATCAGTTTGTTATATTGTGGATGGAGTTGTTAATTATTAATGAATTATGCTTTTTGGGTAAATGTTTTGTATTGCTTTTGGGTGAATGTTTTGTATTGCTAAGTTTTGTGAATGTTTTGTATACGAAACAAGCTTGGTGCCGTTCTAATTATGAACGTGCAATGGTGATTTTGATTTTGAATGGTAAATTTTTGGGCACCATAATTATGCAAATAACATCAATTTTAGTCTTTAAGACATCACCTAAAAACTGTTGTCTATTATTTTGGAAATTTTTGGGACCTATTTTACATCGGTTAAAAACCGATGTAGTATACATTGGGAGCTATTTTACATCGGTTCAAAACTGATGTAGTATATTTGGTCAATTTTTGGGAGCTATTTTACATCGGTTAAAAACCGATGTAGTATACAGTTTATTCTGGCAACTTTTGGAGGTATTTTACATCGGTTAAAAACCGATGTAGTATACAGTTTACAACATCGGTTAAAAACCGATGTAGTATACAGTTTATTCTGGCAATTTTGGGAGGTATTTTACATCGGTTAAAAACTGATGTAGTATACAGTTTACAACATCGGTTCTACCTATAACCGATGTAGAACAGTGGTTGAGACATCGGTTCTATTTTGAAAACTGATGTTGTTGATTTGTATTTACATCGGTCTGTAACCGATGTAATAAGTCCTTTTTAACATCGGCCCAGAACCGATGTAAAAAACATGGACTTTTAACAACACCCACCTAGACATCGGTTTTGAAAAGTTTTTACATCGGCCCAGAACCGATGTTGTACCCAGTTTTTCTAGTAGTGTTAATCACTATGTGTAATTGTTATGATATCTGATCGGATAACATGAAACAAGTACACGCTACCTGTCAGCATACGTATACCAAACTAAACATACATCCACAAAAGAGATAGAAGATGAATAGACACCAATTATGCTTAGATCCTATATGTCTATAGAATTTGAAAACATAACGGTTGAAGAACAAGTTATCCACAAAGATCACACAGGGCAGTATATGTATTTTCATCTCACACCACGAATCATATTGATAAACAATTATGAACCTATGCTAGCATGGCAAGTTCTAAATCTCAAGATCCACTTTCACTTCACTAGAGATTAACAAATTAGATGTTAGCTACGCATCTAACAATTAAGCACAACCATACGAGGATATCAATTATACACCACACACAGATCTTTAAAGCATCAAGATACTAAGTTCCATAAATAAATCCGTTAGAATCCCATGACAACGATTAGCTCATAATTGAACCGTTCATCATCATGGGATTTGATGAAAACATGATAATAATCAAGACCTGGAAGAAAGAAGCAATAATATTATTAAAACTAAGAGTTGAGAAAACAAATCTATGATCCAACATATACAAATGATGAAGTACATCTAGATCCGTGCTTGTCACCGAGCGTTGAATCTTTCTCCACTTTTCTGCCTTGCAATTCTAAGTTACAATAATAAAAACGATACGAATTACAATGCTAAGATGTGTTTAAATAGGCTTTAAAATTCTTGCCCAGTAAGAAATTACCTTCTATTCACTACCGCAGATTTGCACTTAGATAGCATTTTTTTTAGCTCTTACATAGCATTTTTAAACGCTATCTAAGGAGCCGCTATTGAAGTGAGGATCACTTACATAGCATTTTTTTGCCATTCTGTAAGTGCAACTCTTAGATAGCATTTTCAGAAGCGCTATCTAAGTACGTGTTTCCTAAGCAAGTGCTCTTCTATAGCTCTTTTTAAAGCGCTATGTAAGTGACAATTTTTTTTAAAAAAAAATTATATATTTATTTTTCTGCCTTCCTTTTTACCTGTACTATTCTTGCAATTTTCAAAAATAATAAATATACAAAAACAATAATAAACTCGGCAATATATTTGGCAAAAGAAAGTCACAAAATTTTGATCACAAAAGGCATAAATAAATTCTGCTATTAAAAAATTCCAATTTAATGCTTACATCCACAAAACAAAAATATAGGTCTCAGCTATATAATAAAAGCCTTCAGATTACAAAAAGGCTGAAACAATTTACACTAATATTATTAGGCACTAGTTAAGCATATTGCGTATCTGATCCCAGAACAGGGTGCTTTGGTTTAAATGGATCTTTTTCCTTCCTGTTTGAATTAATCCAAAGGCAAACAAAATTATATAATGACCAACACAACACTACTAGAAAAAGTAGAATAGACATCGCCCCTTTAACATCGGTTCATGATGTCCCCGATGTAAAAACTGTCAATAACATCGGTCGAAAAAAAACTGATGTCTTTAATATATTATGAAATCACATTACCAGCCAACCGATGTCATTGACATATCATTGAAAAATCAATGACATCGGTCAGGAAAACAAATGATGTCTTTGATATATTATGACATCGGTCAAAAATAAACCGATATCTAAAGTATGCTTAAAAAAAATTCATTCCGCGCCCACACAAAATTAACTTTCCCCCTTACCAATATTTTAGTTCCCCCCTTTATTTCCCCCCTTAGCCAATTTTTTAATTCCCCTTTTTTTGATCTCTTTCACAAAAACAAAGTACACCCCATTTAAACAAAATATACGCTCGCTCTCTTTCTCTCCTCTCTCTGGCGACTCTCTGGCGACGGCTCTCTCTCTCACCTCACCTCTCTCAACAGCCACCCTCTCTCTCTCAACAGCCACCCCCCTCTCTCTCTCGACACCTCTATCGACTTCAGCTCTTAAGAACCCTAATTCACCTTTACTTTCTCTCTTTCTCTTTCACTCTCTCTTTCTCTCTTTCTCTTTCAATCTCAACATAAAACCCCCAATTTGTAACCCTAATTTGTAATCGATTTGTAACCCTAATTTTCAATCTCAATGTTTACTCTCTTTCTCTTTCACTCCTTCAATTCATTGCTGGAATCCATTTGTTCACTGCTAAAAAATTGAATCAGTATGCTCTCTCGTAGTACATAGTGGAGAAATCATGTGGCTGTGGTTGTGGCTGTAAACATATGATCACTTTGACTCTTTCTAAGTGAAGGGCTAATGTGGCTGCAAGAAGAGAGCTTCACACCCCTGCATCAGATCGTTCCTGCACCCTTCTGGAGTTCGATAATTCCTCTATTGAACTTGTGTATTCTCAGGTTTCGGTTAGTATTGTTAAGGTATCTAAACATTAGGTTTATAAAAACATCACACTATGCAGTTGTGAGTTATTTTCTCTTAATCTTTTAAATGACTTTATAAAACAACTTGTATATGCTTAGTTTTTTTTCGCATCTATAAACTTCTTAGCTTTTATAAATTTCTTGACTAATAATGTGTGTTTGTATAGAAATTACTCTCCCACTCACTACACAGTGTGATGCAATATACTATAATTTAGGGTGACCTTTAGTATTTGCAACAGTGTTGGCTATTAAGATCTTAGCTTCTATGGTTTTTTTTTCAACTTTTGTCGTGTTAGTCTGTTAGTGTTTGACAGAGATTGAAGATTTATAAAATATTGGTTAACAAAAGTACTTGATCTGTTCTGTTTCGGAGTTGTTCTGCAATTGCACTCAAATTTTAGTCAATTGTTGTGTTACATATATTTGAAATTGTGCTTACTGAAATCTAACAATCATATTTATTGAATCTGCTAGAGATTCCAGATTCTGCAGAAACATAAATAACTTCTGACTCTGTTTTGCTAATATGTTGATATTTAGTTGCCCTATGTAGTGATGCTTTTTGCTATTTTGAGTTCTTTTTATAGGAACAGCAGCAAAAACAGCTTGAACTGATTCTTGCAATAGCAAAACATGGAAACTTGTTAGAAAAGCAGAAAGGGACCTAGTCGAGATCAGGACAGTGCAAAGAAAACACATAAACCTGTGATCAAAAGAATCAAGCAGATGTCAACCAATCAAAATGAAGCTTTAGCTGGACAAAAAGATATTAGCAATGAGAGTGTAGAATTTGAGCGGTGAGGGCCTGACTGAATTTGCCTATTAAAATTCTTTTTAATTGCCTGTTCCATGCTTGTATCTTTTGTTGCATCTATAAAATTCATTTTTTTATTATGTCTCAACATTTGTTGTATCAGGTGAAGCTTCAAATATCAGAAAAACGCTTCAAGCTGACCCTCATTGTTAGTTAACTACTTAATGTAGTTGCCACTAGTTACTTAATTGTGAGATGAATTCTAATTTAGTAGTGTTATGTAGGTTGATTTTGGTAGAGAAGTCTTCTTGTATGAAGTTGAAGCGACAAAAGTGGAACCTGAATTTAGTAGGTTATACTCTTACTTATTCGACATTGAGAGTGGAGGCTATCCTACAGAACAGATGGATAGAACTACGCCAAGTGCAATATTTATTGTTAACTTTGACAAAAGGTATTGTGTGGAAGATACTAATAAAATAACAAGTTAAACAGTAAATGTGATCACTATCATAATCACAGATCATTATTTAGATTAGATACTGAAGGCCACTGTCAATGTTCTTATATCCCTTTAACGGTAATTGTTGTTACAATGGCGGAGGATCATCTCAAATTTAGCTAGGCCCTGGCAGGTAAATTTGTATATGCTAAAGAAATTATGAGCATACTATTGTTTCATGTAAGAACTTCATGTTTTTTCCGTCTTTTAACAGAAATTCTGAGCATACTTTATGAAAATTTCTATTGACGTCATATTTATTTAACAGAAACACTACACAGGTACCGGAAGAAGTTTTGCATGTTCAATGATGATATACAGATGAATTGAAGTTGCATACGTTTATATCTACATAATTTTACTTTAGAAAATATTTTTAGAAAATGCTAATTTGCAGGGAACTGCTGGAGTTGCTTTGTCTGGACTTCTTGGAACTGTGAGGGCATAAGGTCAGCCTTTAACCGACTTTGCGGACCAAAAGATAGTTGTTGTTGGAGCCAGGAGGTAAGGCATAACCAAGATAGTAAAATGCTTTTTTAAATTTGACTGCAAAATTGGCATAGATCATGGATGTTTTCTGACAAAAGTGTATCCATTACATGGTTGCAATGTAGGGCTTGGTGTTCTTAATATGGCCATACAGGCTGTGTCTAGAATTTCTGGATCAGGAACTGATCCTCACTTCTTCCTGCTTGACAAAGATGTATATTTCAGTCAACACATTGATTTCTTTACTCCTTCTAGTTATGTCTAATCTGGATTAATTCTTTCATGTTTCATGTATGAATACAATGACTTGGGATTTTATATAAAGATTAAAGATGGAAGGAAGATCAGTACGGCTTCAGTTGTTTTCTAATTTTTGCTGATAGTCATGTATCTTAATAATGTCTAAATAAAGAAAAAAAGGCCTGCATTACTGAATATGAAACCGGATAATCCAAAATACATTGCTATATGATTATTTGCTTAACAGTCAAAATGTTGTTCCTTTCTTACACGTTTACCGTTACTGTAAATTGTAATGCAGGGTCTTCTTACAAAAGAGAGGAAATGCATTGATCCTGCAGCTGCACAATTTGTGAAAACCTTGGCGGCAACTAAGGAAATGGGACTTAGGGAGGGAGCCAGTCTTGTTCGAATCATCTCCCAATTTCTGGTGATTGAAAGAATTTTCATGTAATCGATGAATTGGTGCATTCTTCACTTCATAGATATTTTCATTTTCAACTACAAGAATTTGCATGTAACCGATGAAGTGGAGGTTGTTTTAATTAGGTTGTTTTAACTATGGTAGTTAGAGCGGTATAGTTTGTTTTTACTCAGAGTAGTATGTCAATTATGTTTTTGGTTTGAAAGAGGCATTTTGACTTGAAATGTAGCTAGTTTGTTAGTTTGTGGATAGTCATTATCTCATTGATGTATATACTTAATTTTTTTGATAATGATAATGAAGTTTTTGTTATTTTCATAAGTGTTTGAGTTTTGGATTGATAAGTTGCATCAATACAACATTCATTTTAGTATTATTTTGGTGCATAAATATATATGAATACAGTAATAAATATAATACATTGTTGATGCTTTTCACATCGGTGTCTAACTGATGTTAATATGTATGATACACATCGGTTATATTACAGTAAACGATGTCTAAAGTACTCTTTGACATCGGTTAGTTGCTTGTAACCGATGTTACAGATAGTATCTAACATCAGCCAGTTTCCAGTGAATGATGTGATAGATACTCTTTGACATCGGTTTAAAACCGATGTGATAGGTGTTGGACCTTTCTCTACACCCACATAGACATCGGTTGAAAAAAGGTCAGACATCAGTTTTTAGCCGATGTCTATTGACCTGTTTCTAGTAGTGCAGAAACACAATTACATAAATGAATTAATCCAAAGGCAAACAAAATTATATAATGACCAACACAGAAACACAATTACATAAAAGACATAGAAGATATACTTCCTCCTTTACACACATCCAACAGGAGAGCATAGGACTAATATAGGATCAATAGAAGCACCCCTGTGGTGAACATGAAGTGGATAGTTTTGGCCATAGCCAACTATGTAACTCATGGACTTTGGATTCTTTCCTAGAATATAATCACCCTAAAATAAAAAATAAAAAAAACAAAATAAGTTTCTAGTTTAATTTCATAAATAAAATAAAGAACGTGAGTGCCTTTGTAAATGAAAGAATTGGAGAAAACGTGCCTGAGACTTGGCAAAATTTAGACTTGGCATTGTTCCCGGATTCAGCAAGCTTGTTTTCGTAGAGTAACTTAATTGTTTCTTTCTTTGCCTGCTGCAAATTCTTTGCATTGCGGACTCGCTTTACCAACAGAGAATTAGGATCTTTCAAGAGTTTAAGAAACAATTCATTGTTTAAAACTAAGATTTCTAATGCAAACTTGTGCATCTCATCGTTCTCTTGAATTTGTTTTGGCACATTTATCTCACCAACAATTCCTACATCTTTGTCCTCTGGTGCACACTGGCCACTGAGAATCAAATGTGACAGCAACCATATATTAGGAATTAAGTAAAATAATGTTATATCATTTGTATGCATAATCATCTTAACTCCTTAGGTTCTTGAGACATCAAGTGATTAACTTGCCTTAATCTCTTGACAATTATTTCCTAGAGTAGAAGCATTGCTTTTTTCCCTAGGATGCCCTGCTCTTGCAAAAGTTGCAGCTTTCCAAGTTATTCAAAGAAGACAGGCCTTGGAGGAAAAAACATGTGAATCATAATTTAAAGAACAAAAGAAGAACATGTTACATAGAAATAAATAACAAACCGCTACATATGTTTAATATTTTTGTAACAATATATCGAAAACCCCTTGTAGGGTAAGGACCTCGGTCAAAACTCTGATCGCCTTTTAATAAGAGAAGAGGAAACACACACACACCCCCCCATAACTCTCACAATTAAGAATCACTTTAGAAAAAAAGCAGATGATTAATTACCAGTAACATCTTTCTTTTGGTTCTTCGTAAGAAGCTTCAAACGTCGGTGACCAAAAAAACCTTTCAATTGCCACTTGCAGCCCACCTGAACCTTTTCTGTTACCACAACATGTTCCCTTTTCTTTTGCATGATAATGTTGCTCAAAATATGCTGCTTAACTTTGACAGAAGAATCCCACTTGTATAATTAAATCAATCCTGAAATGTAACAGATCTCAATCTTGACAAATTATCATAAGGACAAGTAAAATATAAAAAAATGATACTCCATTGTTGCAGAAGTAGAATATTCATGCCATAAAATGAGGTGACAGTAAGACTGTACTACTAGTAAATTATGAGATTATAGAAGAACAAAGAATATTTAAGTCAGGCTCTCCAGTTTGACTCTCTCCGTAACCCTCTCTTTTCGGTAGCTTTATGTAAGTGAAATTCACACATCTTTGTTTCATTTTTGTCCGGCCTTTGATTCCAAAGTTAACACATATATGACAAACCATTGCAGATCAAATCATTCACTACCAACGCACACACATCTGTATATATAAGGAATAAAAATTACCAACACATAAATTTACGTAAATAGTGGTCTAAACAAAAATTAGACACTAATCCACATACAACATTCATGAATAAAGTATCAGTCCAGACTCCAAATTTAGGGACTCTGTAACTACCTTTTCGATATTGTTTGGTTCCAACATTTGCATCATCCATGCTTTGCCAGCCTAAATTACACAATCAATCTATCATACATCTATATAGATGCACTCACAAGTAGATTACAAAAAAAAAACTCAAATAACATTGATTTAATGTACACTAGAAACTTACTGGCAACTCATAGGCAGAGATGAATCTGTCCAAGTAGTTCACAGATAAATAAGCACACTGAGGTCCAAAATTGAAATAAGAATGAACCTATAAAACAACCAATACACATCATCACTTAAATTTCAAGAACCAACAATAATCTTTAGAATACACACACCTTCAACAAAAATTCACACAACAAATAAAAATTCAACCAAAGCCCATTTCATCAATCTCAATCAAGACTAATATAAACCAAAAAATCCCAAAAAAAAAAAAGTAAAATACCCCATCTCAAAAAATACAAAAAATGAGTGTACTACTATATACACACACACCTTTTCAATCCAATGAACAGCTTCTTTTCAAACAACTAAAAGTCCAATATATATAAATCTATCTGTCTTCTTACCCAAAATCTTGATGTATATAAATTGTGTGCGTAAACGGAGGAGGCTTCTTCTCTTCTGCAGTCGTCGTCTTCCATTTCGTGGCCAACATGGTTGATGTCTCCTTAAATTCAGCATCCGGGTTTTCTTTCTTGACCTAGAAAGAAACACCAAAATCCCAATTATCGCAACAATCATATAAGATGCATTACTAAAAAAAAATTAATTGCAAAAATATCAAAAGAGTATTACATTTTTCTTCTCGGGGCACGACTATAGTGTAGAAAATTTGATAACTGCAATCAAAAATAAATATCGTGCTTCTCAATTATAAGATCTAAACAGAACTAATCAGATAAGTAAATACCCTAACAATAGAAATCCAAGGAGACGAGTGACGGAGCAAGAACAGGTGGTGCAAGCGCGAATCGAAGCGTCTTCAGGAGCGAATCGATTGGGAATTAGGGATTGGGGATCGATAGTTTGAATTGGGGATCGAAAGTTTGATTGGGGATCGGTTTCATATTTATTTGTGATTAAAATGAGAGAGAGAGAGAGAGAGAGAGGGGGGGGAGGGGGGTGAGCGAATTATTTACAGAATGAAGTTTTAGTTTGTGTTGTAGTGTTATGTTCTAAATAAAAATAAATATATATTTCTTAAAATACATTAACTTTACAGAGTGTTTCTAGAAAACGCTATAAAAGTGGACTCTCTCATAGCGTTTATTACTGAAACGCTATCGTAATATATATTTTAAATTTTTTCTTTAATTTTAATTTTTTATTTATTAACTTACATCATGCTTTTGTAAAAAATGCTATAGAAGTAATGAACTTAGATAGCGCTTCTGAAAAAATGATATCTAAGTGACATGTCCTAAGTTCAATTTTGTAGTAGTGATTACAATTAGAATTCGATTAAGGTACCAAAAACTGCACAAAATACAATTAGAATTAGAAAAAGTGAAAAACAGTAATCTTCCAGACTTGCTTCACAAAGAACACGTGCGCGAATTTGATCTACACGCTCACTGCACCTGCTATCTATCCCAGGTTTTAGAAAATCTCCCAAGCTTCGCGTGAGTTGTAAGATCGCTGAAAACGGACTTCTAGAACTCCAGATATGGCCAAAACAGTGTAAACTGCGCAACCTTCCCGAAAAATCCGAATTTTAACCAATTAATCCTCCAAAAACGACAGAAGCATCAACCATAATCGATATTCTCGCAACCCTGCACAGCTACACAAAACACATCAAAACTACAACAAACTTGAGTCCGAGACAATCAATTTAAGCCGAATTAAACCGATCCAAGTGGATATAAAATCTACTTATCAACACCGACCCTTCACACTTAACTATACAAACATACAATTAGCTATAATGTACATGATATGTATAATGTGACAGGTTCTTCATAATGAGTTATTTGTGTTTAATGAAGTAGTGATGAAAGATGTAATTATACTGATCAAGAAAGCATCTTTAGTACTCGAGATACCAAATTTCCCCAATCATTATGGCTACACTCATAAAAAACTTACTTACAATGAACTGTTTGTGAAACTGCAGATTAATGATACGCAAGGGGATGTAGCCTAAAACATTCGATTGGTGGGGATGCTTTGCACCAATTTGAATGTCTTCCATATTATGCATATGATGTAGTGGATCCAATCAGCAATTTATATAAGCTTGTAAACATCTAGATCTTGCATTGTGTAGTCAAATAGTTTGTGCATTGTGCATGTAACAGAATAATATTGTTCTTCTTCCTGTTTAGTTAACTCTATGTCTCTATCCGGTACTAATTCTTGGAATAACTCACTAGTTTGGCTTGTTCAAGAAGCCACAAAAGAAAACAACTAAATAAGAGTTATTTACTACAAGTAAAAGTGAATCAGACAGCGTTCCTGTTGTCTATTAATTAATGGCAACGTTGTCTATTAATTAATGGCCTAAAAAGCAGTTACTATCGAAAGTCACACAAGATCTGTTGCTACTAGATATTAATTCGATCTCATATGAGTATCGATCCATATAAGTCCAACTAATCATTTTTTTTATGTGAAGTATTTTATGCGAAAAATCTCTATATATTACAATAGGTTGACTTGCTCCCAAAGAGTATGAGTACGTTTTGGGCCTTTTGGCTCAAGTAAAATTCTACACAGGTAAGGATTCTAATATATCGAACTACATAGACTTGATTTCACTATAGTTAAGCACTTTGAAATGGATTTGACCCCCGAAATTCCAATTTTTATTTAGAATGATATCTCAAGTCCAGTCTAACAAATCCCCAAAACCATAACTCTTTCATAATCAGCCATGGATATGTTCTAAAAGCTCTATACGAATACCTGAATTACGATATCTCGTTCATTCATGATAAAAACTGACATCAACAAAATCCTTACACAAAATTGTTGAGAAGCATAAGCCACACAACACTAAAGTGGTAACGACTATTAACCTATATCCAATCAGCCCAATTGCACCGGGCCCAATGATTTGTAGGGCCCCCAAAAATGATTAGATGTTATATATTGCATTGTTTGACACACACCAAAGTGATAAACCTGGCCTTGCAATTAACCTCTCCAATAAACCCAATTTCACGGGCCCAATGATCCAATGATTTGAAGGGTCCCCCAAAATAATTAGCCCCTCAATGTGATACATATATTATGTGTCTTGATGATGATTAACCCGTGAATGTGATACATTATAAGTATAGCGATGTGAAATGCTAAAGAACTCTTATTGTGTGTCATTAATATTTTGGAATTTGGTATTTAGGACTCCCTCAGTTCCATTAAAACCGGCCCTTTACAAAATTTTAAAGTCAAACTACCTCAACTTTGGCTGATAATTAAAAAATATTAACAAACATGAAAATTATAAAAAAAATATCATTAGAAAATATATTTTATTTACTATCCAATCTAATTTTTAAATTTATAAAATTATAATTAGTAATGTATAATTTACGGTCAAAATTGAACATGTTTGACTTTCAGAATTTCTATACCGCCACTTTTTGAGGGACAGAGAGTATAAATTAAATGTTTAGAGTTTTTTTAAGTACAAAAAAGTGATGTTGGTAATTTTGTAAATATGTACTCTTTTAAAATTAGAATATAATACCCACGTTATTTATTTGAAAGAATCTTTAAACTCTTCAAACAAAATTATTAAAATCTTGGGTATTATGAGGAACATGATGCTCTACAATAAATAATATTTGGGGCCCAATAATTAGCAAAAAAAAAAATATTTGGGGCCCAAAAAATATACATAACATCTATGACATTGAGCAGGTGATAACCAAATTTATTGAAATAGTGTTTTTGCTTAAGAATAGAACATCAACATCTCAAAATATTTATTTTTGTCAGAAAAAACTAATCATTAATAAATAGTATCGGGAATACAATTTTAGGAGGAAAAGAGTTTCCTTCACACAAACAGTTTATCATTTGGCAAGCAAGTACCTTGACGTTTAGATGATCCCGTCAAAACAATACATAAGTATTGATACTCTTAGAGGCTAGGAGATGGGCCTCGTTAAAAAGCCCACAACAGCAAAACTCTATACGAAAAAAACTTAAGGGGAAAAAGATTACCCTATTGAGTACATCATTTTACTTATAGGCTATTAAACAAATGGCTAGGAACTTCTTGTTACTTCGGCAATAGTAATCCAAGTTCCCGTCTTATCCATCTTATCTTTACACTTATTCCTTCCAAGTAAATCTGAAAGATCACCAAACAAACACAATAAATAAAACTAAGTCAAAGAAACATTAACTAAATACAATTTAATATATATTATATACAACATACTTAACACGAAAAAATAGATTTAGGAACATATAAATGAAAAATTTTCATATAATAAATAAATTAATAGTCATATAGAAAGATACAAATGTATGTGCCCATATATTTTAATGGAAGTACAATCCACAGTACTTATAATGTTTTTACTCTGAACATACTACAGCAACGAAGAAAGGCGATAAATATGATAATGATGCATTCGGGCGTCCATAGACACATGAACCATCCAATATGAACCTCGTTAAACATGGGAGGGAGCACACAATTAGGGGGTTGGACTCTAGACCCTGGGCGCACCCAAGAATGAGAATGTTTAACTCATCAGTGTCTGCGAGGATGGAGGAGCCATCAATCATGCCATCGTTGTTGCCACTAAACTCTACTCCTGGAGCATCAAGGTTGTTTCTACCTCCACAACTTCCTGGACCTAGTTAGCAACAAATAACTCTTCAGGATTATAAGGTACACCCTTACAAGATACAATTCTCTTTTTCACAAAAGACGACCCTTCACACTTAACTTTACAAACACACAATAAGCTATAATGTAAATGATACGTAAACCTAATGTGTAAGGTTCTTCTTAGTGAGTTGTTTGTGCTTAATGAAATAGTGATGAAAGATGTTTATAATGATCAAGAAAGCATATTTAGTACTCGAGAGACTAAATTTACTCAAAATAATCAGCTGCAAGTTACAAGTTGATTTTTATTTATGTCACTGTGGGTTTGGTTAAATCGGTATGTTATAACACTACTAGAAAAACTGGAATAGAAATCACACATTAGACATCGGTTAGAAAAGCCACTGATGTTAAAAGTCTCTATAAAATCAGTAAAATCTAAACCAATGTCTAATATTAGTAAATACATCACTTCTTCGTAATAACGATGTCTGGAGTTTATTTTTTAAAATAAAATCACGCTTCCCCCTTTTCCTTTCCCCCTTTTGCAAAATATTTCCCCCTCAACCAAAAATCAACTCCCGCTCATCACTACTTTGTACTTAAAATGAAAAATGAAAAACAAAAAAACAATACAACCCCCCAGACAAAAATATCAACTCAAACAAAAAACCCCCCTCTGGCGAAGAACCTAAAGAACCCTAACCCCTATTTTCTTGAATTAGCTCAAATTCATACCTCCCTCAAGACCACCCCCTCTCAACTAAGAACCCTAGCCTTCAACCCTTTTCAAATAAAGCTTAATTTTCAGTCAATAAAAGCCATGAAATCGATGGGTGTAGATACAACTCCCTCCTTTTTCTTCACTCTCTCAAGAACCCTAGCTTCAATTGGCTCGGGTATTAGCTTCAATCGATTCATTCAACTCCAATCTAACCCGTATTAACTCGTATCTCAACTGTTAATCCATTTATTCAACTCGAATTGATTAATTGTTCAACTTAAAAGCTTGAACCTACAGCTCGAAATCTCAATTTAGTAAGTGGACAAGCTTTAATTGTATATATTGTTTCGATTTAATTTCAAATTAGATCAATTTTTATTATATAGCTGTTAATCTCGATTTTTTTCTTCTTTCCATTTTTGTTTTCAAATTAGTAAGTGGTTTGTTACTTGTTTCTTCTCGGTTTTTGCACAAGAGAAACTATTTGAGGGGTTTGGATCGAATTAGCTCGTTAGCTATGCCTTCTTCCATTTAGTAAGTTGGTTTTGATTTTTTCTCAATTTTTGGATCATTTGTTGAAATGTATTATGATAATTTTGCATAAATATTATGTTATAATGGGTTAAATCTGTTATTTATGTTCCATGTGTGTATAAATATGTACGGAAATATAGATGAAGGACATTCAAGGAGTTGGGTCAGCCTGGGCCTGGCTTATATATATGACAACCGAGGTGGTAACTAAATGCTTAAGAAGAATCGATGAGCAGAGCGTGCTGGTTTTGTTGTACCTTGTGGCTTTGCCAGGAACATTTCAACAATGTTACACTTTATCCAATGATCATCTCCTGAAGCATGGGAATGTCACCTATCAATCGGGCTCCTCTATGATCTTGAATCTCTCAGGAAACGTTTATCCCAAAGGGTATCGATTTCATCGTTTAGTTACTCTCTCTTCTTCCTCAAACACCTAACTGAATTTATTCTACTATATTTGAGTTTCGAGTTTTTGGAAAAGCTAGGATGTTGATTTTATGGTGTTGAAATGCTTAATGTACATCCTGAACCAAAGCTTAATGTACATCCTGTGGTGTTGAAATGCTTGTTAAATTCATGACAGGTTATAAGATGGGAAGGTGAGGTAATATTAGATAGATAAATAGATTCATACATGGGTGATGGGGAAGGGAAAGAGGTTGGGCATAGAATGCATATAAATTGTTTTTGTCAATCTTATTTCTGGTTCCATAGGTCATGCATGTATTACTCCCCCCTCCCTTTGTGGCTAGTAGATACAACTTGAAATGTTACTTCTTGTAACCACGAATCACATCTTTCGATTCCATCATGCATATATGACTTGTGCTTTTGAATAATATGCAGTTGTAATACTAGTCCCGACTAGGGAATTAGCCCTTCAGACATCCCAAGTCTCCAAAAAAGTTGGGAAGCAAAGAACTTGGCATCATACAACATTAAGCTTATGTAGAAGAAAGACAAAAGATTCATTGTCTCAATATTCTATTTTCTAAGGTTAGATCCCAACCTGAGCATCTTTATTGCAGTTTGTTTGATTATATGTTTTATGCATCTATTCCTATATGTACAGCTGCAAATCAATCAATCATTTTTTTTGTAATTCTGTGAGTCGGGTGGAACTGTTGGCCAAGAAAATTACAGAACTAGGCTATTCTTGGTTTCACATTCATTCTAAGATGCTGCAATATCATCGCAACAGAGTATTTCATGATTTTTGGAAGGGTGCATTCAGGAATCTTGTGTGCACAGGTATGCTATTCAATACTCATTTTAACAGGCTTTCAATATTTGGTATATCTGTATTTCATTTTCATTTTTCTGCTTGATTTTTTATGACAAATTCTTTGCAGGGTTTTTTGACTTGCACAATCTGTAATTTCATGTCAACTTTTTTTTTACTGATTGGAAATTAAATATCACCTATAAGGTTGATAGACTAGCCTGTATCATGAGCCTACGATTAAAAAGTATTTATAAACGGAATTGACATATCCGCGAACTTTCTCAATATTCTGAGAGTGGATTTCTATTTCCACACAGTCTGAACATCAAGCTCAGGTTTCAGCAAGATTTCTATTACCAGGTTCGTTTGAATTTCTTTCAAGCCATGTGGGACTTGAAACGGTAGAAAATGGTAGGCGGCTTATAGTGAGCTGCCATTGTTGACCACCCTGTATAATAGTACTGGTGGAGAAAAACCTTGGATTCCAAATTTGTCAAAATGGGATATTGTATTGTACAATCATGAATGTGATTTATTTATGGTGGTTATGACTTATTATAACTTGCAGTTCTAATTCAGGTAGGAATTAACTTTATAATCCTGGATTCTGCTGGCCTCCAATATATCGGTCTGGATTTAAATGTTCAAAGTGCAACAAGACTTATACAAGCAAAAACACCTATTTGGATCTCACTGTTACTGCTGGAACAAAGGTTTATTCTGAATCCAAGCCATCTACAACCGAGCTGTTTAGGTACGAACATGCTTGAGTTCTCCACGGCATGCCATATCAATAGTTATAGTATATGAACTTTTTTCGAAAAAGGACTGAACTTCTTTTTGCGTTATCTTTTAGCATGATGTATATTGGATTTGTAGTCAAATACATGGTCATTAAATTGACTTTCGATTCTTCAGTGGCAAAATAGAGTTATTTCTTGTTTAATTTTTTTTTAAAAAGGATGTCCCAAATATTTATTCTAATCTCCCTTTTTATTAGGAGTCCACTGGTTTCATTCTTGTATGAAAGAGGCTGGCGGCAAAATTTTAACCGTGCTAGTTTTCCTGGTCCTGATGAAGAGGTAAATCTGGATTGTTAATGTTTTAAATAGGGATGCATTTCTATGCCTGATAATTCTGCGGAGTTGACCGAACAGTACCTGCAATGAGAGTAGTAATTTTGTCATCTGGTAGGCAAATATACCAACCAATTTATCAATAAAATAAGATATTTTTTATGCGAAAGATGTTGTTCTACAAATTTTTACTATGATGAAATAGCTGTAAGGATAAAGTTTGAAGCATTTTAAGCTTTACCTTGACTAAAAGTTGCAGTTCTGCTCATTGAC
This sequence comes from Saposhnikovia divaricata, assembly GCA_036435485.1. Taxonomy (NCBI): domain Eukaryota; kingdom Viridiplantae; phylum Streptophyta; class Magnoliopsida; order Apiales; family Apiaceae; genus Saposhnikovia; species Saposhnikovia divaricata. The sequence goes on along the minus strand of CM071599.1, from coordinate 18,666,112 downwards.
ATGTTTTAGTAGACGCGGTTACTTTTACATGCTTCTTCCATCATAAATCTAGACTCATAATTTTTATTAGAATTTTATAATTTTTTCTACTTTAAAAGTTTTGTGGCACGATAGCCATTTTCATAAATTTTCTGTTTGAGTCAATCTAATGCTTCCTTGTTGATTTTTGTTGATTTTTGCATGCAGTAGGAGAAGGAACAACATGGGGTGTTTTTGTATGCAAGAGTGCTTGTGAGGCGTTTGGTCTCAATACAGTGGAGAGTTTGCAAATTCGATAACATGTTGTGATTGTTGTCCATCTTTTTATTCAAGCATTTTTAAGTGAACATGTCCTACGTCCGAGTGCTTACAGCTATTCATTTAAGATATTATATCAATGTAGTTTCGATATTGGATGGTTTGGATTATGTAATTAGTTTCGATATTGAATTGGATAATGTAGTTGACCGATTGAATGCATATTTCATTTTGGTATATCAGTTTTTTTTGGTATATTATTTATCTGGTTTTGGTATATTGGTTTTTGGTAATTAGGTCTATCATATATACAGGGCATCCATGAATAAAAGAACAAAATAAATCAGAAAACCAAAAAACTAATGTCTAAGAAATAAAAAGACAATGATTATAACTAGAGAACTGATGTAAAATACAAAGAAACACATCAGCCCTTACTAAAAAACCGATGTAAATTTGAAACATATACATCAGTTTACTCTTAGGAAACCGATGTAAATTTGACAGATATACATCAGTTCACTATTAAGAAACCGATGTAAATTTGAAACATAGACATCAGTTCACAATTAGGAAACTGATGTAAATTTGACACATATACATCAGTTCACTATTAAGAAACCAATGTAAATTTGAAACATAGACATCAGTTCACTATTAAGAAACTGATGTTAAACATAAACATTGACATCGATTAAAAACCGATGTCTAAGACCCCTACCTTTCTCTACATATGCGAAGACATCGGTTCTGGTTTTACATAGACATCTAAGGAACAATTAATACGGGTCTAAACACACAAGCATTACAAGTACAAATTAACTTATGAGATGTGACGCAATATTAGGGGTATACATCCAACCACCAATCATTATGGCTACACTCATAAAAAAACCTTCTTACAATGAACAATTTATGAAATTGCAGATTAATGATACGCAAGGGGATGTAACCTAACAACTGATTAGTGGAGATGCTTTGCACCAACTTAAATGTCTTCCATATAAGGCATATGATGTAGTGGATCCACTCATCAATTTATATAAATTTATAAACATCTAGATCTTGCATTATGTAGTCAAATAGTTTGCGTTGTGCATGTAACAAAATAATATTGTTATTCTTCCTGTTTAGTTAACTCTATGTCTCTATCCCGTACTAATTCTTGGAATAACTCACATGTTTGGCTTGTTCAAGATGCCACATAAGAAAACAACTAGATTAAAGTTATTTACAACAATTAAAAGTGAATCAGATATCTTTCCTAAGATATTAATCCGATCTCATTTGACTATCGACCCATATAAGTCCAATTAGTCATTATTTTCAATTTGAAGTAATATATATAATAAATCTCAATACAGTACAATTGGGTGACTTACGCCCAAAGAGTAGGAGAATAGAGGGGATCTGCTAGTTGTGACAACCCTTCCATCATTAGATATTTTTAATCCTAGACGCAAAGATTTACTACTATCTTTTAGAAAACACCCAGCCGAATACACAATCCACTTATGTTGCCAGGGAGAAAAGTGTGAGTTATATATCAACAGAACAAAATGATAGATTTCGAGTCTTTTTTTGATCAGGAGACACCCGGATTTGATCACCCGGGGAAAAGGGATTTACTATCCCCTCGAAATTCCAGTTTTTACATAGAATTAAATCTCAAGTCCAACTCTAAAAATCCCGAAAATCCTAACTCTTTCATAATCAGCCATGGATATGTTCTAAACCCTCTATACGAATACATGAATTATGATGTCTCGTTAATGACAAAATTGACATCAACAAAAATCTTACACAAAATTGTTGAGGAGCATAAGCATGTTATTTGATATATACAGAATTGATAACCTGGCCCGACTATTAACCTATCCAATCAATCCAATTGCATCAGGCTCAATGATTTGAAGGGCCCTCAAAAATGATTAGCCCAAGAATGTGATTCCCTGCATTGTTTGACACACGATCCTACTATTAACCTGTCTAATAAGTCCAATTGCATCGAGCCCAATGACCCAACGATTTGAAGGGCCCCAAAAATGATTAGCCCCCAATGTAATACATTATACGTATCGCTGATGATTAATCCCTGAATGTGATACATTATAAGTATTCCTCATGTGAAATGCTAAAAAGAACTCTTATTGTGTGTCAATATTTTGACCATTGGCATTTAGTATTAATGACACACAATAATTTAAATATTTAGAGATTTTGTTACTACAAAAAAGTGGTGGTCGCAATTTTGTAAGTATGTAACTCATTTTGAAGTTATAATAATATTCACGTGTATCTATATGATAAAATCTCCAGAAAAATATTTTAAGTTTCGGGTGAATTTCTAAGGTGACTTGATGAACATGATACTCTATATTAAATAATATTTGGGACCCAAAGTTTGAAAAAGAAGGGATGCTATATTTGTGGAAGACCACATTTGATGTGCCTTTGTCTGAAAAATGGGAAACTTAGTGCAATAACTGTAGACAAAGAGGAGGTAATTGCGACGTTAGTCCTACACATTTGGTGACGTTAAGGATGGAAAAGTTAGTGCCTTGTGATGGGCTTATGCATGTTAACATTGAAGTGAATGGGCATACGATGTTGGCGATGGTTGATTCTAAGGCCACAAATTGTATTGTTATAGAAAGGTATGTTCAGTTGCTGGGATTAAAGATGAAGCCTAGTAATTTAAAGTACAAACCTACAGATTTGGATGCATAATAGATTCGGGGCACTTTAGATGTGAGCTTGAAAGTTGGGACATGACAAGGTAAATATTCGTTTAATGGTATAACTTTAGATGACATTGATTGCATTTTTGGTATGGAATTTTTGAAAGATGCTATGATAATTGCGCAAGTTGGTGGAATCGGGAATGTTACTTTGTTAAGGCAGCTTGTCTTTGGAAAAAGGGAAAGAAAAGTCGAGGTCAAATGCAACTTGGGTGTTAATTAGCGATGTGATGTGTGATCTCAAGCCTAAAGTAAAAGGTACATCAGAAATGCATGATTGCAGGTTGGAGTCCCCATTTGTTGAGGTACATTGTCACGAACCACCGGCTAACAGGTGACCTAGGCCTGTACTTGTCGCCAAGCTAATGTACTTGGCGAAAATATTGGAAACGAAATAGTTTGGTTCTGAGTATGTGTTCTACAAAGTGAAGTGGGACAATTGAAGTAGCAAACAAGCTAATATGGACATGAGGATCAAATAGAGCGGGTCGGTTTGTAAGAACCTTTGTTTGCTGATTGGTTATGGTTTATGGTAGCTACGCCTCCTAGGGCAACCAGGGCTTGAATATGACATTCGTTTGCTAATAGCTGTGGGTTAATTTGGGGCGATACTAATTATTGATGGGTTTTGCCTAAATAGAATTATTTTGCCTTTGAGCTATTAAAAATGAGTTGCTGAACATTCAAAATTGTGGGCTTCTAAGACCCAAAGGGCTGGGCCAATGGTTGGATAAATATGTGGGTTTTAATATGGACTTAACAAGTGGCAAAGTCAAGGGAAGACACCAAATTTGGGATTGACTGCTGGGAATATATACTTGTGTGTGTGTATATATATATTGTTGTATAAGTACTGGAAAAATGCTAGTAACTACCCAGATTATTGTGGAATTTAGCTGGTTGGCTGACATATGTCATTTTAATTACTAGAAACTGCTTAGATGGGAGTAAATGCCGGTTACAGTATTGCCCATGGCTGAGGGAAAAACGTGGTTATGACTGTAGATAGAATTTTTACATATATTCTACAACTTTGTAATAAATAATTAGGTGTGCAAATGAGTAACTAACTATAGAGAGAAAGCCAAGTGAGTGCTTTTGTGTGTACTTTGTGAAGCCATATGAGTGCTTCAAGTTGTAACATCCCTTTGTATTGAGTGGAGTAATAAAAGATTGTGCATGCCTGTAAACAAGTTTGTTCATTTATGTTTATACATAATACACCCTAGCTAATCCATCATTGGTAATTATATTATACTGCATTGTTTTAAGGTTGCCGGGCGGTAACCTTCGTTTGGGGCTGACTATTCTTGGGATGCTGAGGCACAAGGACAGGCCACACACGTTCAAATTTATAGTAAAAAATCTGATCCTATGACACTTATCCTAATCATACATGTAAAAATATATTTAATGCAATTTACGTATCGAATTAAGATATAAACCACTAAAACAGTGACTTAACTTAGGTGTAACTAGTAACCACATTAATTTCAATAATTTATTAAATCATCTAAATCGTGTGTAGTCAAATATGTACTTTGCCTAAGGGAGTATACAGTGTATCGACAACATTGAGTTATACATTTATACGTTTACTTTTACTTATTTTACCAATTTTAAGAAGCCACGTAAGGAAACAACTAGATGAGAGTTCTTTACTCTTCCCAATATCAACTGTAAATCCCTTTTTTCGTTACATATTTCTAATTTTGTTCATTCCTTCTAATAAATGAACTTCTCCACGAATCCCACATTTTTCATTTATGTTTCATGATCCTCCTTTAAGGCCATTGCATGACCCTAAGCACTCCATTTTAGATTTCTCCAGTCTCAACTCTCAATAATGTTCTTAATAACACAAACTCCACTCTACAAGATCTTTCCATTGGTTCTAACTTCAATCTATAGTACGGACAAGTTTATTGAGAATGAAATTTCACACTTGTTTATATTTATTTTGAATTGTTTTTAAGTTATCAAAATTTTAATAAGTTAGTCAGGGATAAGTAGAAGTAGTATTATACATTAGATTAGTTTTTTATCTATCTTATTTTCACTTATCGTTACAAACGTATATATGCATACAGGCTTATTACCAATATTAAATATGTATTTAATATGCGATTTTATTTATATGAGTGCCAATGTTCTCCATTTTCTTTAAGTCTTTTTGTCCACTAAAAATATATTGACCTGGAATCAAGCTCAAATTATTAAACACTTGTGCAGAATTGTCTGTAAAAGTAAAGCCCTATGGCCTTCGTGGGTTCACTTGTCTGTGCTAACGCAGTATCAATTCTGGAATTTGCCGATGCCAACGGATTGTTCTTGGATCCTTCGTAACGTTCTTAAGTTACGCTCTCTTGCTATGCAGTTTATTTCTTACACTATTGGTAATGGCATGGGCACCTCGCTATGGTTTGATCCGTGGTGGAATGCAACCTGCTTAGCCCGAAATAATCATGATCCTTTAATTTCTCAAGCTAATGCGAGCTCTAATGCTACTGTGCATTCTCTGATCAGTTCTGGAGCTTGGGTGTTGCCTCAACCTTCGAATAGGATTCATCACCTAAATCCGGTTTTGGTCCATTGGCTGACTCAGTTTGATTTCCCAACTTTCGACCTCAATGCTTCTGACTCAATCCTTTGGAATGGTATGCATCTTCACAAGATAAAAACCTGGCACATATGGAACTGCATTCGAGAGACATCTCCTAATGTGGCTTGGAGTGGATAAATATGGCATAGGCTCAAAATCCTTCGGTATGCATATCATGAATGGATCTAATGCCATGGTCGCCTCCCAACAATGCATAGACTTTCTTCTTTTGGTTGGATGTCTCCCAACTTTGTCAATTCTGTATTGGAGGCACCGAAACTGACTCACACTTATTTGTAGCTTTTCCTTACAGCAGCTACATTCTTGCTAAACTGGGTGGCCTCCTAAACATAGACTTTGCAGGCATTACTTGGGGGGAGGTCTTGGAGTCTTTGGGGAACATTTCTGACCACATTCTTCGCATCGTCGCTCTTCTTGCTGCTCAAATTTATTCCTATCAGTTATGGAAGGAACGAAATGCAAGACTTCATGATAGAGGTGTCTTTGGTCCTACCAAGCTAATCCGAATTATTATGATGGATCTTAAGGCTAGACTTGTTTCTTCTACATGGTTCCTCAATCATGCTAATTTAGATTTGTATCGGTGGATTTATATTTGATTGCATTAGGGTCATCTTGTTTGTTTCTCTTCTCGAAAAGCTAGCTTAGGCTAGTTTGCTTGTGTGCCTAGTATAGGTGTAGTTCTCTCTTTGCTTAGCCTTAGAGCAAGGGTTAATCCCTTTTCCTTCTTTATAAAATACTTAATTTAGCAAAAAAAAAGTTTGTTTTCAGTAACTGAGAGTTGATAATCAGGTACTCATGAGTTGATAAACGAACAATGATGACAATTCATGTGGTTTTGCTACATGAGTTCCAATGTGATAATCGAGCTCCTGCGAAAGAGCATGAATTAGGTCCAGAGGATACAAAACATATAGGCACAACGCAGATGCATGTTATGATAACAATTACACGAAAATCATGGTAAAAGTGGTCATGGAAGATATTTTGTTTTAGAATTGTGAATGAGAAGTGCACTCTGGTGAGAAGTACTACAAACTAAGTACTTCATAAAAATTGTTAATGGTTAGAAGTGCATGAACATATACACACTATACCATATATGGGCTATTGCAACGCCAAAAAAGTGTCATATTAGACCCCAAATGTGTTACAATAGAGGTTTTTGCAACGTTTTTGCCAAAATTCAGCGTTGCATCTGCTGCCGTTGCAATAGACCCCTATAGCAATGTTTTATGCACTTATTGCAACATTTTTCAAGTATTACAATAGCCCCTTTAGTGCAACGCTCTTACCTTATTTAGTGGCACTTTTATGATGTTGTAATAGACTATTGCAACACCATTTTGTAACATATTTTAGTTAAAAGTGTTGCTAAGTCAATTTATTGCAACATTTTCATGTAACATTTTCTCCCCTATTGTAATGTTTTTCATTTTTTAGCAACATTTATGTGCAACACTTTTGTTTCTATTGTAATACATTTAGATTTTTTTAGCAACATTTTTGTGCAACACTTTGTATTAGTCTAGTTTGCAATATCCTGATTAAAATGTCAATAAACCAACACAGAAGTATATCAAACCACGAGATAGCAAATCCAACATAATATATGTCAATAAAGCCCAAACAAAGTCGATCGGCTTATACCATAGGATCATATTACAGTTAAAGTACCAAGCTAATTTATGAAAACCTATAACACAATGTAATGAAAAAATTACATGTATATCCCTTTCTATACTCTGCAAACTAACAAATTAAATTTGAGGATTCTATCTCTAGTTTGATAGCTATATCAGCGGATGATGGTTCTCTGTCAGCTTTGGTAAGTCCTTTAAAGTATGGATCAGCGAGGGCCTGCCATGCACAATAGACAATATCAAACAATGAACAATTATTGAATAGATATAACCAATTAGGACTAATGGACCAAAACTGTATTCTCAACATTTAAAAACCTACAAATAAGTAAATACCCCATTCCTTATTCATGTTACAGATAGAAACTAATACAGCTGACTAGAAAAAAAAAAACTAATACAGCAAACACATTGATGAGAAAGAAGAAAATACCAGAAAGCAGTGAACTAAAAAAAGGTACTAGTAGTGGCCATAGAAGCAATTGCACCAGCTGCAAAGAAGCACTGCAACATTCTAAGAATAAGTGCAGTAACAGTATTGGCAGACTAATGTGCTCTGATGTAATCCATCCAGAGAATATCACTATATCACTGTTTCTTATTACTTATTTCATTTATCCAGAAGTCATTTCAGTATCACTGTCTTCATCAGACATATTTCTCACCTTAGAAATAATTTCCTTAATATCTTCTTCATTTACTTGGTTTTTCTTTTTCATGTCCTTCAAGCTTTTTTGAGTTTTCTTCACGACTTTTTCTGGATTCTTCTCTATTTTTTCTGGATTTCTTTCCTTCCGAGTTTGCTTTATTGCCTCTTGTTTCTCTGTTTTACAGATTACTCTAGGTTTAGGGAAAATCTTGATTACCATCTAAATACTAGAGTACTAGACTATCCATAAATTAAGAAAAAGAAAAAACATTACTTAAGACACAAAAATATAACTAGTTACATTTTTAATCATGCGATCATGTCAATTTGGAAAAGAATAATCGAAATGAGACAAACCTAACATATTCAGGAAACGTCTTCCTGTGATATGCTTCCATATATGCTCCTCGGTTTTATTGACTGTTACCCTTGTCAGCTTACATATCAAATTTGATCTGAAAGCAACAAATGGAAAATTTATAATTATATCAGTACAATATTCAAAAACATTTTTGTGACGACCCCAAATCCCTTAACTAATATTAACTTGATAATGATAAAGCATGCATATATTTAATGAACATTAATAAATCCCACGCCTAGATCGCCAATAGGTAAGAGTTTGAACAATATAAACTACAAATTAACAACATTTTTAATATTACAAACCATCATTAATTCTAGATCCCAAAAGTTATTACAGACCAGATTCTAAAGTTCTACTAATACACAAGCCATTAGATCGCCACTCCCTCCTACCTGAGCAAAACGCCTTTTATAGGCTATTCCTGATCCACCACACTTCTTACGAGCAGTTTCAAGTGTCCTTACCATCTTCAAGTTTCACTGTAAGGTTAGGGAAAAACAAAATAATTGAACCAAAAGCCCAGCAAGTGCATAATCCAACAATAAAAAGATGACAGAATAAATCAAATGTAAAGCAAGATATATCAATCTGCAAATGAAAGTTATCAACTGCAACAAGTATAATGAATAGGAATTGGAATATCTGATAAGACGCTACGAGCAAAGCTGGGTGATCAGCCCACGTCAAAGCTCCAAACCCGTATATCCAATACGTGTTCTGAAATGTAAGGGGATCCCAGGCACACATTGGCCTATAATGATATTAATATAATTTGGACCAGCGCCTCGGTCAAAATAAAATTCCATCCAATTCCGTTAAGGTCAAATGAAATCTGTCAAGTTCAATTCATCTCAATGAAACAAGAATATCAATGTTATATCAAGATTCTGATCAACAAGAATAGAATTTTAAGATTTCAAATAATTGTCAAGGCGAAGTGAAGAAAATTAATCATTTTGGGTTCTTAGGAGTTGGGATTCTGTTTAGTATAACTTGGTTAAGTCAAGAAAGGCTAATCAAGAATCAATAAATGTTTTGGGGTATAAAGGAGTTTATCACAAAAAGAAGGTATTATATAGTTGGTTTAAGAATTCAAGAAATATGAAATGGTTCCAAGTATCATGGCTAATAATTGGAATGAAAGAATATAGTCACGAATCTAGTTAAGTAAATAAGTTGCAAAGTTTTTGATATCGGTTAACAAGTCAAATTAGATTCAAGGGTTATATAATCAATCATAAGGTATGCAACAATAATAAGGTCAAAAGAGCATTATATAAGTTTCTAACAAGTCAACGGTTCAATATCCCATGGCATTCGTCATATGGTAACAACAAGAATAGGGTAGTACACTTGCCTTACTATACGAGATTGCACTTAATTAGCTTCCTCTTTGATCGGCTCGTTTCCAGGTCTTCTACTCGGACCTATAACAATATAATCAATATTTTATTTTCCCCTCATTGTTTACATACCAAAGATGACTTATAATACTAGCGCCCCAACGATATAACCATACTATATACACATACATATTTATATACACATAGTCACCTAAGTCACATAGCAGGTAGAGTCATATAATACATAATGTAGCATAGTATAACACCACATGATATATCGACTAACATTAGAGATGCGCCCAAAGGGTTTTGAAAATCATACTTGTAATTCTTTAAAAATTTCGGCGGCATCACCTTTGTATAATCGTCATACCATACCGGAATACAATCGGCCCAAGCAATCACATTATACTTACTATGCATATAGCTCCATCAATAATCACTTTCTAACCACAACTAAGCAATTACACAACTAAATCACTATCTCCAAGATGATTTGCTTATCCATTATTATAATACCTGAGTCTACCACATATCAGTTAACCAATCAGAAAACTATGAATTACTTTAGAACCAATCACAACGCATTCCTAAATTATAGACCAATCATGTTATATTAAGAGTTTTCATTATTTACATTCTCACACAACTTCATTAGTTAGTTTTTTTTTTTTGCTAAGCTGGATTATATTAAAAAACAGAAAGGGATATACCCATGCCCAACGACAAGCCGAAGGGGAGGACTAACGAAGAACAATCTTCAGAAAGAAGAACGTAAGAAGAACAACAACAAAGAAAAGTTAAGCTAAACAATCTAAGCTAACCTTCGAGATCGAACGTAATCGTTTGCAAGATTAACGAACCACCTAGAGGTGATTAATCTAGCCTTAATGTTAATTACAATATTGTCAAACAAATGCATCGGATGGATACAGCCGTTATCATGTAAGCGTGCATTTCTCTCCCTCCACAAATGATAGCAAGTGACTTGAGCTCCAAGAAGCAGCAAGTGTTTATTTTCCATACTTGAGATAGACCCCCAAGCTGCTAGCAGTTCATTCCATGTGTTATAGGTATGGTTGTAGTTCCCAACCCGTTTTGCTAGTAGGCCAAGCACGAATGAGCTATAAGAAAAATGGGTTAAATCGCAAAGTGCTCACTGAAGTGAGGGGTTGGTATCAAATTGGTCACTCAAGTTATCGGGGTCTCAAGTGTACCATTCTAGTTGGCAGTAATGACAGAGACGTTAAAAGCTTATGTTTGACCTAACGGAAACGTCTTGACTCTAACGTCAGAAATACGTGGACACACGTGGAGGATGACATGGACGACATCTCAGCTTGATCGAATTATATTAAAAAAAATTGGGAGAAGTTGAACTGTCGTTTACATTTGAAACGGGTTAGATGGGGATTTGGGGATAATAAACCCTCAATTGCGAATTAGGGTAATTCAATCAAAATCTCTCAATCGGCGGCGAGTTTGAGCATACGTGGGTATTCAATCATCAAGAGGTGTTCGATTTTGACTGCACTGAGGTATAACCCTAACTATATATGTATGTATCCATCATGTATTCTTCGTTTCTCCGTGTGTTCGATTGTAATGATACGCGTGTAGTAATATTGTGTATTGTTTGTTTTTTGAATTGACAGTATATCTATTACTACTGTGTACCTTCACCACCATGGTGAACTTACTTCTCCTCCTAACGAAGTTAAATATTTGGGTGGTAAAGTTGATGTAATTCCTAATTTCGACACTGACGTAATGAGCTTTCGTGACCTAGAAGAATTTGCTAAGAAATTCTGTTATGATGCTAACTCTCTAATGTATTATAAGTCTGATGGGCATAGTTTTAGTGGGGGCACTAGCTTGGTGTATGATGATATTTCAATAAGGGATCTGGTAGCATTAAGTAAGCCATACGGTAAAATTGAGTTGTATGTTGATCACTTTGATCTTGATGAACTTATTGATGTCCCACACACACCAAAAGAAAAAATTGATGACCAAATTGTGGAGGCTGGGAAGGTAGTGCTGGTGAGGGTAGTGAGGATGATCCTGAGTACTTAATTGATACAGAGAGTGAGGATTCTGATAGTAGTAGCTCATTTCCGGAGAACGATGTGAGTGATGAGGAATTTGAAAACATAAGGAAAAATGCTAAACAATTTAAAGGGGACATGTATAAAGCTATGAATGCTCCTAACAGGTGTGTTGAAGAATCAGATGATGATGAGTCTGAAACACTTAGGTCATTATCATCATCTAGTGAAGATGAAAATGCAATAATTGGTTACATCGGTCCACCTAATCCAAAAGAAAGGAAAGTTAGTAAGAGAAAGGGTAGTGCCTATGGGCAAGAGTGGGAGGTAGGTCAACAGTTTGTTAACATGGCTGAATTTAGGCAAGCAGTTAGGGATTATGGTGTGACTGATAGAAGGGGGGTACAATTTGTAACAAATGATGGTAAGAGATGTCAAGTTTGCTGCGAGGCAGGGTGTCCATTTTACATATGGTGTAGTAAGGATAAAAATACTGACACTTGCTTCATTAAAACACTTGTAAATCAACACTTGTGCACTAAGCCCATCTACAACAAAATGGCCTCTGTGAAGTATCTGTGTGATGTGTTTGGTGAAAGGATTAGGAAGAATCCCCAATGGAAGGTTAAGGAAATGGCTGAAACAATAAGAGGTTTTACATATGAGATTGAGGTTCCAAGAATTAAAATATTGAGATTAAGGAGAGCTGCATTAGAGGGTGTTGCTGAGGCTCTTAAACAACACTATTCTAGAGTTAGAGATTTTGGTCAAGAATTGCTTGCAAGTAACCCCCAAAATACTGTGAAGATAAGCACTACCAGATTGAATGAAACCGATCCACCAAAATTTAAGAGGTTTTACATATGCTATCATGCTTTGAAGGCTGGTTGGAAAGCAGGCTGTAGACCTTTTATAGGGTTAGATGGGTGTTTTCTAAAAACAATCTGTGGAGGACAGTTATTGTCAGCAGTTGGGAGGGATGGGAACAACCAGATGTTCCCAATTTGCTATGCTGTAGTGGAATCTGAAAACACAGAGAGTTGGACTTGGTTTCTTACTTTGTTGATTGATGACCTAGAACTAAATGATGGCACTGGCTTCACTATTATAAGTGATCAACAGAAAGGTCTGTGAAGGACCTGCTACCTGGTGTGGAACACAGGTTCTGCACTAGACATCTTTGTAGCAATTTCAAGAAAAGGCAAGTTTTTTTTTTATTAAATACTGCACTTGATTTATACTTAGTTACTTTGTTGTTTGTAAATCACTTGATGTTTTATAGGTTCTCAAGCAAACTATTAAAACGACTGTTTTGGAACATTGCTTCTGCTACACACAAAGTGGCCTACACAACAGCCATGAAGACAATGCTGAGGAATTCAAAGAGTGCACATGATCAGTTAAGCCAGTTAGATCCTAAATCATGGTGCAAAGCCTTTTTCCAAACACATTCCCTGGTTGAGAACACTGACAATAACATGTCTGAAAGCTTCAACAATTGGATCATTAATGAAAGGTAACTATGCTTATTTTAGTGTATTTTCAGTCTACAATATTGTCCATGCTTATCATTCTTGAAAGTCTAATGCTTGTTCATGTAACAATGTTTGCAGGTTTTTGCCTATTCTCACAATGTTTCAAGAGATACATGTGAAGCTGCTAACAAGAATAAGGGACAAGACTTGTGACTGTTGACTTGGACAAGAGAAATTGCGATTGCAGGGTGTTTGACTTAACAGGCATTCCATGCCAACATGCCATTGCTGCCTTACACTCAAGGAGGCAGAATCCTATAGACTTTGTGTCTGATTACTACAAGAGAGACAAGTACTTGGAAACTTATAGTTACCCTCTAGAAGCCTTGAAGGGTGAAGAGTATTGGGATTTCTATGATGGAGAGGAATTACTGCCGCCACCTATTCCTAAAAAACTGAGGGGGAGACCAAAGAAAATGAGAAGGAGAGAAGAGTGGGAGGGGGGTTCTAGGAGTCAAGCTCAACCAGCTCCTGGGGTCATTTTGCAGAGATTTAGCAACAAAAGAGTTATGCATTGTAGTAGATGCAGGCAAGCAGGTCATAGGGTTTCAAAATGCCCTCTAGAAAATGCAACTGAAGCTGAAGAGAAGACAAAACATTCCAAGAAGAAAATGGATGCAGGAGTCCCAAAGAAGACAAAACCAAGAGAGCTGAAGAGACAGAAACTGAGTATTAGAAGACCTCAAAAAGGTATTGATATCAATGAGCCAACTGAAGAGCAACCAAAAGTGCTTACTCAAGCATCAGAAGCTGGATCGTCTAAAGAGAAAGGTAAGGGTAAGATGCTGGATACTGATCACATTGAAGAAGAAGAAGAAGAAGAAGATGCTGAGATGAACACACAAGAATATGCAGAAAAGGAGTTTGCCGATGATGAAGATGTGGAAGGACAGGAAGAAGATGTTGAAGATCAGGGAAGAGAGGAAGATGGTGAGGAAGAAAAAGGTAAAGGTGCCATGTCTTTTCTGAAAATGGTGCCAAGAAAGAAGATGCCTTTCGTTAGAGGTGAAGAGGTAGATGAGTGGGACAAGAGTGGAAAAGACTATGTTGATTTTAGTGACAAACTAAGGGGAGCTGTTGGGTACAAAGCTGTGTTTATGCCTACTCCTGGGCTACTACCATTTGCACCTCCAAGGTACACACCACCAGCTTCAACCCCACCTGATGTTCCACAAAAAAAAACAAGCTAAAGTTCCATCTATGCTGAGCACCAGTTCTGGAGTTACAAGGAGGAATACAAGATTGAGTAGTCAGAAGAACAAGTTGAACAAGTTCAAGAATACTTCGGATGACCCCATTGACCTTTAGTGTTTTTTGGGGCAATATTGCTTTTGTTCTAATATCTTTTGTTTAAGACTTAAGTATGCAATGACAACTTTTGTTTAAGACTTAAGTATGCTCTTGTAATGACATATTCTGTTTATGCAATGACAACTTTTGTTTAAGTCTAAGTCTTATATAATGTTTTTTTTTTTTTTTGACGAAAAGTCTTATATAATGTTATTTGGTAATCATATATGTCTGTTTGTGTTAATCATATATGTCTGTTTGTGTTGATCAAAAGTTGCTGTCCACGCTGTCCAAGTCAGTCAGTCCACGTGGGTACTACCGTTAGGTCAACAAAAGCTTTTAACGTCTCTGTCATTACTGCCAACTAGAATGGTACACTTGAGACCCCGATAACTCGAGTGACCAATTTGATACCAACCCCTCACTTCAGTGAGCACTTTGCGATTTAACCCTAAGAAAAATTATGATGGAGGTTCATTAGTTAGTTAACACTTCTATAATTTAAATACAATAAAGATTTTATTTAACATATCCATAAATACATATTTTTAAATCAAAAAATATTTACTAAAAATCACAATTTGTAATTTGAAATAAATCACGATATACTATTATATATTTTAAATTAAATTTTATAATTAATCATTCATTAATCAACCACTCTTTTAACATAAAATGAATCACAATAATATTATCATACATTATAAATAGATTTTCATAATACATGTTGTACAATTTTTTTTTTAAATAATTATAATCTAACTCAACTATAAATCTGAAAAATCGGATTTGAAAGTAGATTTGAAATAACTTGGATAAAATTCATACCTTCAAAGACTATCATACACTATTAATAGATTTTCATAATACATGTTGTACAATTAAATTTTTTTAAATAATTATAATCTAACTCAACTAGAAATCTGAAAAATCGGATTTGAAATCAGATTTGAAATAACTTGGATAAAATCCATACTTTCAAAGACTCGATTGTTTCAAAAGCTCAAAAATATATTTATTCAAAATTTGTTAATGAAATTAATTATTTAATAAATATAAACCAACACTACAAAATCGGATTTGAATCATATTTTAAATAACTTGGTTAAAATTCATATCTTCAAAAACTCGATTTTTTTGAAGGCTCGAAAATATATTTATTCATAATTTGTTAATAAAATTAATTAATAAATCTTTTATTATATTAAAAATTTTCTTTATTTATCACTCTTATCTTATTATATTAACCATGATTAGTTAACAATTTTAATTTAAATATAATAGTTACTTGATTTTACATATCAATATATTACATATTTTTTAAAGTTAAAAAACAATTATAATAAATTAGTATAAAATTAAAATCAATCAGGATTACAGTTATATGTAATAAGTCAATCAGAAAATTTTGAATTATTTTAGGACCAGTAGGTCATTCCTAATTCTAGACCAATCATATTATATTAAAAGTTTTCCTTATTTATCAATCTTATCCTATTATATTAACCATGATTGGTTAACAATTCTAAATTAAATATAATAGTTACTTGATTTAACATATCCATATATTACATATTTTTTAATATTAAAAAACAATTATAATAAATTAGTATAAAATTAAAATCAATCAGGATTATACATAAATATAATATTAAGCGATTTTTACAATTTTTATTTTTCACTTTTTGATTTACAATTAATCATAATTACATTACGGATTAATTTTATAAATATATATAAGAGCCATTTTAGAATTTACCACAGAAATTATATTAATCATATCATTCTCATCCTAAATTACTTATCTTGGTTACTTAATAATTTTTTTGAAATACAAAATTTATTTTATTTACTACATGCATAAATTAAATATTTTTAAAGTGATAAAATATTTACTAACTTATCAATTTATAATTTAAAGTCAATCAAATTTATACTATTATATATTACTACGAGCTAATTTTCATAAATATCAACTACAATCATACTATAATACATATATAGTTATATATTACAGATTAATTTTCATAAATACTTAATAACTAATTAATCACAATTTTTGATTTAAATCAGTTACAATTATATACACATCTATTTTTTGCACATGTCTCTATGTATAGAGCCATTTTCTAAAATTGTGTATTTATGAATTCATTTTAATATAAATATTATTTTAATACATGAGTCTATTTTATATAATATAGTATTTTAATATCTCAAACTCTCGATCTACAATCATAAGTTGCAATCAAATTTGATAAAAAAAATTTAAAATTGAAAAATATTTACCACACTATTCTAAATACACGTTCAAAATTTAAATTAATCAATTATTAAAAAAAACTAACAACCAGTTAAAATATTTAAATGAATTTTAAACTTATTATCTTTAACAGTTTACTTATCAATTTTTTTTAGCTATGCAATAATTTTTGGGACAAACAAATTGACCTGGCAAAATATTTGAATTATTCAAAATACTAAATATAATCTCAAATAGTATTAGACATTATTTAGTGCATAAATAATCAGATTACAGAACCAATGAAAATATTGTTATAGAATATTTTTATAGCAAATTCGTCAACTCAGCGCAACAATTCTTATAAATCACTATTTTTTATATATAATTAATTTATCAATAAAAGGATATACGACACCTACAAAACTAATCAAAAATTTTAAATTTTCTTATAAATTGCTATAAGAATCAATATAACAAAATCCAAATCAATTCGAACAACTGACCATAGCTACAATCTATACTATCCAAATCAATGAACCAATATAACAAAATCCTTTAGATCTAAGATTTCACATGCCAAAATAAAAGAACCTACCCTCGCAAAAAGAAAAAACAAAACCCAATATATGGGTAGACAAAAATCACTAACGGGGTACTAGACTCTCGATAAAGAGATATATTTATTGAAAAATAAAGTAAACTCAAGGAAAAAAATGGAAGTTATTATTGACAATGACAAAATACAAAATCCAATATATCAGCGGATAAAACCTATCAACGGATTACTAGAATCTCAATAAAGAGAGATTTTTATTGAAAAAAACAGAGCAAAATCAAGGAAAACAATAAAAGGTGGGCTTATCATCAATCAAAACTGATGTCATCCCCTAAACTTTAGTTTAGTATTTTTTGGGAGAGTTTTTTGGGAGAGGAGCAGAGAGAGGAACGACTATAGTCATCGTTATAAAAATCACTATTATTGCTAACTAGATAGGTCAATACATAAAATTATATATTGTTCTAATAAAAGGTTCCCTTTTTAATTTTGTATTCTTGAATTAAATTAATAGTATTCAATTTCCACATCATAATCTAATAACAGATATATCAAATTCGCTTGGTTGGTTGATAACATTTATTTTCAATATCAACAGAACTTTAAATATAGGTAAAAAAAACCTAACTACTTGGTAGATAGATTTTAAACAAACAAAGATATTTATTAGTTTTGTTTTGTCTAAATAAAACAAATGTATCGGGTTTCAATATTGGATCTGGTTTTGGATCGGATATCGGTTTGGTACAACTGAAATCCAAATCCAAATCGAAACTATTTCGGGTTTAAAATTTAATTCCAAACTTGAATCCGAAAATTTGGGTTCGGTACATCCAAAATTTCGGGCTCTGGATCGTGTACTATTAGATTGAATAATTTGCCACCCCTATTTATGTGTAAGAGAAAACTAATATTTAATATACCATGTTCTAATAGAAACAAAATAAAATAAAATCAACCTTCAAACTCCCAAAGTGAATATACACATTTTAAGTTGTCATTAAAAACAAGTTAAGAGTAATCACCATAAACTCTGATAGTCAAATCTTACTCTAAGAACGGGATATGTTGGATATGTTTGGTTGATTGATAATATTTATTTTTCTATAGTAAATCAATTTACTAATAAAAGAACATACAATTGTAACAATGATATTGAACAAACACATATGAAACTAGATTATAAGAAAGTTTCCTTTATCATAACTACGTTCGTTTAATGGATCTTACACAGTAGAGATTCTTTCTCACATTGCTGAAACATACAACATTTTTTTGAGAGACAATCTTATGATTTATTATGGTCGTGAGAAATAAGTGTTTATGAATTTTCAATATGTATTTGAAAAATTGATCGCAACCCATATAAATTTTTTGATTAAATTAATATGATAAAAATTCAAGAAACCCACGGTACTTTACATTTAAATACACCAAATTTCCAAAAGAACAAAACTTAAAATATGGGTAAAAAACTTATGAACTTGGTAGAAAGATTCCGAAAAATGAGAAAAATCAAATGAAAAATAAAATTAAGAAAAACAACAAAGAGGGGTTTAGAGCGTTTCAACGGGGAATGATGATAATTGTTTGATAATATTATTTTTATTGCAATTGGTATAAAATGACGAATAAGTAATTCTATACTCAAATTAATTACATTCTCATGAAATTAACTTTTTTCGTAAATAATGATTAAAATAAAATGTTTATATTAATTAATTTATTAATTTTACTGTTCGGTGCGTAGCACGGGTAGAACGCTAGTACATTATACTATACACTTAGCTAAATTCAAGTAACAATTAAATCAATTAACATTCATATCATTAAAGAAATTAACTTTTAAGAACACACACAAATTCACCACAATCTCTCTTCTTCTCCTTCCTCCCTCCTCTCGGCATCTCTCTCACTCTCTCTCGGCCTCTCTCCCTCTCGGCCTCTCTCTCTCTCTCGGCTTCTCCCTCTCCCTCTCCCTCTCTTTCTCTTCTCCCTCTCGGTCTCTCTCTCTTCCTCTCAATCTCTCTCTCGGCCTCCCTCTCTTCTTCAACACCACACACAAAAACCCTCAACAATTACTTACACAATTACTTACACTTAAATCATTCATCAAAATCTTCATTTCAAATACCCACTAATGCTAATTTACAATTTACAATTTACAATCAAAAAATCAAATTATAACTTTAACCCATCAATTTACATAACATATAGCATCATAATCTCAAATTCTTATAAATTAAAAGCTACTAACAATCATCAATTTTCAAAAATCACATAAACACATCTTAAAAATTTCTAAAAACTCAAACCCATCATCAAACCTAACTTAACAACTTATAAAAATCAACATGCAACCTTATAACACATAGTAATCATGTAAAATCACCACTTTGAGTCTTGCATGTAAACCTTGGCTCACTTTCGATCATTGACGCGGCTTGGGGTTCTCCGGAGAGCCCGAAAATTCGTGGGTCTCTACCAAGGAGTAACACCCAACCATAATCACCCACAAAAACTTACCTTGATGCTTGATTTTCGAGAAACCCTAATTTGCAAAGTTAAGAAAATCCCAATCCAAGAACATAGGATTTTAGAGGATTACAAGAGGAGTATTTTTATAACTAGGACTTTGAGGTTTAATGGAGGAATCACCTTGAACCAAGCTTGAGCTCTAATGGAGGATGAGAGAGTTAGAGAGAATGGGAGAGACACGGACATAGAGAAAAAGAGACCGGGGGGTTTGTTCGAATAAAAGAAAAGAAAGGGGGAGGGTGGGTTTTGTCTAGGCACACACACCTATATTTTTAATGATATACTTTTAATTAAAATAAAGACTTGTAAAAATCTAATTACAACACATATTGGGTTTTAAAAATAAATTATTGGCACATATATTTTAAACACACAATTCTCTTCCTCAGTGTATTTTTAAAATATTTTTAAAATTGTTTTATAAAGAGATTTGGATTTTACATGTTTTAATATTTTTAAAAGAATAATAAATAGAAAAATCATTATAAAATACTTTAATTCGAAAATAAATCAAACCTTTATTTTTAAAAAGTCTCTAAACATCTAAAGACAATAAAACAAACGATTTCAAGATTTTTACTAACTTCAATAATTTTACAAAAATGTTTAAACCTTTATTTTTAAAAAGTCTCTAAACATCTAAAGACAATAAAACAAACGATTTCAAGATTTTTACTAACTTCAATAATTTTACAAAAATGTTTAAGTGAATTTAAAAATCATATTTCTACACATTTTTAAAAGTACGAAAAATTTAATATAAATTCATATCAATACATCTAGCAATTATATACATAACACACATCCACAATTATTTAATCATATAATGACTCACCAATTAAAGCACATATTTTATTTTTACTAGCTCCAAATATTTTAAACAAATATTTAAACGAATAAAAATCATATTTAATATTTTTAAAATTATTCATAAAATCAAAAATAAATTCACCTTAACACATCTAACAATTATATTCACAAAACACTTCAACAACCATATAATCACATAACAACTCATCAATTAAAATATTTTTATATTAATATAATATAATTACAGAGTACGAAATTCCCAGATATTACAATTTTACTATAAAGCTTATACTACCTTACTCCCTTCTAAAAACAATCAACTCTCAATACATTCCATCCAACCATCATCTGCACCAATTAATGCAATAATTTAACTCCATTAGTTTTTCTACTTATGATTAGAAAAAACCAACCATTTTAATATAAAATAAACTTAGGCTAACAGCATGAGCTCATATTATAAATGGTACAAAAACTGTTTAGTCCCGAGACGTTACTGGCGACACCATACCGTGGTATCTACAAAACAATCACAATTCATCCTAATGTTCTAATCTAATATATTCCGCTATCCATGTTTATTTTCCGCAAAATGTAGGTAGGATCCCATGATTAGGATTGAGCTCTCACTTAAACTTAATTCACATTAAAGTAATAAAAGACAACGAACTCTCAAACACAACATAACCAAAACATAAACAAAATAATTATAAAAAAATTATACAGGGTGTCATAAATCATAACGAGGATTACGAAACAGCCGGGGCTAAAAAAAATAAAAAGGGTATTGGAAAAGTACCGAGACAGAGGGTGCTGGCGAAAGAGATTGAGAGGGGGTTTATTGAATGACAAATCAGAGTCAATTAGACCCAACCGGTAATGTTTACTCCGACTGTAAGATTCTCTGGATGACCCGACTAAGTCGTGACCCGTTTCCGCATTTGAACTCTAGTATTTACATGGTAATCAAGATTTTCCCTAAACCTAGAGTAATCTGTAAAATGGAGAAACAAGAGGCAATTGCTGCCGTTGCAATAAGTGCATAAGTGTTATTTACCAAAAACAAGAACATGTTATTGTTTAGTGCATCAGAATGCACTTACTTCAATTACGATCGACTAAATGAACATAGAGAATTTAGACAGGCATATATATTTTTTAACTCACAGACCCATTTAACTCTCAAATTGGTAAGGCACGCTATAAGTAAAAAGAAGCACCTCAAAAACCTACATTGAAGCAACAACATGTTACTGACCGAATTTGGTTGCAGGACCTAGGGCCAAATGCTGAGCATGCTCAATCTGCAAACAAGCATATGATTAAGCCAAAAAGTAGAACATAACTGGTGCTAGGAAAAAGAAATAAATCCGACACAAATAGAAAAACTTAGTATAAATCCGTGTCCCTGTCACTATGTATGCTGTATTCTGTCTGTACTCTATAGAATTAAAATACTTGGTATTTAATTGAACACTCTGTAGTGGCACTCTATATATTCCGTTTTGTACATAAAGAACCAGCAAACATGTCGTGATATCGCGGTTTGAAGGGCGGGCCCGACTCTTACAAACAAATTCAAACAAGTCACAGCTCTAATCTTACCTCTAATGTTGTGAATGCCTCTTTGAAAATTCCTGCCTCCTCCTAGAGAGTGTTTATGAACAATAGTGACTCTAACCTCTTGAATGCAAAGGGTACCTCAACTAAGACATTCAAAAACCGCTCTGCAGTTTCAAGTCGAGAAACATCCACGCTGTAAAGCCGCAGCTTTAGTTCTTCTTCAGTTGTGGATGCCATCTTTAATAGAGTTTCCAAGAGCTTAGAGGGTAGCTCAATTCCTGATTCAACTAAGATAAATTAGTGCTGCACTATAATACAATAAAATTTGTATCACTATACCACTATACCAGTGTAAGTTAAATGGATTACCTGCATAATAACTAACACATCTATGGGATCATTGTCCTCGTAGAGAGTTCAAAGAACAAAACCATAGTTATGGGGGTACACAACTGATGAGTATAAAATACAATAAACCTGCATATGCACATCTAACAAAGTCAACATACATTTCTAGGCAAAGGATTTCGTATTTATGTTTTCTACAAATTAAATCAACACAATCTTAAGCACCTTGATGAATCCGGTTTTTTTGTCAAGCTCGTACTTCACCTTACTTCCCTTGCTAATCTCAATCACCTGCAAAATTTAATACATTCACTCAAGACAAATCACTAAAACTCATGTACAATTTAAAAGCAGTTTGATAAATTAGAACAAAGATAAATATAATCCGACTTTTCACGAATTGATTGCTAAATCACCAGCGAAGCAAACACTCGTTCCTTACATTTTAGTTTATTATTATTTTTTAATTCAGATCTACTAAGCACAAAAAATATATCCCCAAATCAACACAGTAAAATAACCCCAAATATACATAAACATACATAAATAAATCCTCAATTAAAACTCAAAATACCTAACCCTAAACCAAAACACCAAAATCGATTACATTTGGGGAAGAATTGTTAAAATTGATATAGAGAACAACATACATGCTTCAAACTTCAATTTTCTTCGAGCTTGAATCGTCGAGTTTGAGTCGATGTCTTCTTCGAGCTTGAATTTGTCTTCTTCGATTTACTTCTATTTCCTCTTTCACCTTTTGTCTTGTTTTCTTTGCCCTAACCATCTTGCCGTGAGAGAGAAAGAGATGAGAGAGAGAGATAGAGAGAAAGAGTCGAGAGAGAGTTAAGTAGAGAACAGAACCGAAGAACCCTCATTGCTTGATGTTTAATTGAAATTTGGGAGAGAGTTGAGAGACTGTGGTGGACAGAGACTGTGGTGAGATGTGTTTTGGGATTGTTTTTTTGTTTTAATTGTTTTGGTATCCTTTTTTATCCCGCCCAGCCAAAAAATTAAGTTCCTGCTTATAATTTTGGCAAAGTGTATCATCTATTGTAACGTTTTTGCTAAAGTATTGCAATTGTTCTAAAATTTCAAAATGATCATTTTGCTTGCAACACTTTTCGTATTTATTGCAACATTTTTTAAAATATTGCAATAGACTACCAAATTTTGTGTCTATTGTAACACTTTATGCAACACAAATGCACTTTTGGCTTGCAATAGCCCATATATGGTGTAGTGACAAAAGGTACTAACAAGTGCATCTAGAAGAAACTTTAATTTGGATAGTATTGCTCTAAGTAAAATGACAATAGGGGAAAATGTGATAACCTTAATATATGTTCAAATAAGACGTGTCAACCACAATATCTGGTTAATTAAGTGAAAATTTATAAAAGACTTTCATGTATGAGATGGGTACTGATTGTTATGAGTATAGTACGTGTGACTCAAGTAATTTATTGTTAATTTTGAAAATTACTCTTCTTATCTCACTACACTACAAGAAAAAAGCTTTAAACCGACCGTCATAAAACCGACCGTCACAAATTCAATGGTTATAACCGACCGCTGCCATAGGTAGTCGGTTTTATGATAAAACCGACCATCTAAAACTGACCGGTGCGGACTCGGACCCATTTTGCTGACTCACATTTTCGGTCTCTGTGACACGTCATCTAAAACCGACCAATACCACTACGGTTGGTTTTAGGTGGTCGGTTTTAGGTGGTCGGTTATGCAAATTTCTAAATTTCGAAAATACCGCCCAAATGAAAAATTCAAATTTTTGATCAAACTCATAACCGACCACATATCGGTCGGAAATAAACCATGATTTCATAAAATTTTAAAAATGGAGGCCAAACTAAATTTTTTTCGAAAATACCGCCCAAATGAAAAATTGAAATTTTTGATCAAACTCATAACCGACCATATATCGGTCGGAAATAAACCTTGATTTCACGAAAATTTTAAAAATGGAGCCCAAACTAAAAAATTCAAATTTTTTGCCAAATTTCATTTAAACAAACCACTTCACCAAATTTCATCTCTATCCCTACATCCACTTCACCAAAATTCCTCTCCCTTTTAACTTTCATTTTCGAAATTTGGAGTAAAAAAAAAAACTCTTTCTCCAAATCATCCCCCTTATACATGGATCAATGGTTTTGGATTTCGAATTTTTTTATACTTATCATTGTTATCGATGTGTTTTACTGCATCGAAATCCTACAATGGTATCCTAACTACTTGCATCAAATGATGATTTGGTTATATCTCTGGTGTATTTTGATGATAATGACTGTTTAAGAAGAAGAAGAAGGTGAAGAAAATGAAGAAGAATAAGATCGTATTGTCTGGTGATGATGAAGACGATGATGGTTTTGACGAAATTGAATAATGTTTGTAAATTTAGTTTTGATGCTTTTCACGAAGTTGAGTATTAATGTTGTTTGTGAACAATAAATTCGTAACATTTATGTTTGTATGTTTAATTATGTTTTTATGAAGTTGAATGGTATGGTGAATCTGTAGTTTGTTAATGTTGAATGGCTTGGTGGTGATTGTAATATTTAAATGTAATGAAATGGAATGGCATAACTTGCAATTTTTCTTTAAAAACCCAGAAAACCGACCGTCTTCATATAAAACCGACCGTTTTTACCATTGCAACGCCAGAAAACCGACCGTCTTCATATATAACCGACCGTTCTCTCAAAAATAAAAACAAGAAAATCGACCGATTCTGTATATAACCGACCGTTACCGCTAGTCAAAATACTAGTTGACCGTTAAATTATCCAATCAAATAATTTTATGTTTTTCTTTAATTTTGGCAATAACATTACAAATGATGGTTCTTGACATACGTAAGGTTTTGATCGTCGAATAAATCATTAAAAAAGTTATTCAGTGAATCTAGATCGTGCCATGTTATCGGAAGATGCACTTTTACTACATTTTTGTTAAAATCTCCTACCACCAAACCATTTTATTTTTTGATTATTTTTTTCCAACACTAAAATGACTGTTTATTAACATCCGTACAGTTTGATCATCGAAGAAATCATTGAAAAAAATTATTCAGTGAATCTAGATCGTGCACCGTTATAAGAAACAACACTTTTACTACTTTTTTGTTAAAATCTTGAACAAACCGACATTTTTATTTTTGGATTATTTTTTCCCAACACTAAAATGAGTGTTTATTAACATTCGTATAGTTCAATCGTCGAAGAAATCATTCAAAAAAACTATTCAGTGAATCTAGATCGTGCCCCGTTATAAGAAACAACACTTTTACTACGTTTTTGTTAAAATCTTGAACAAACAACCGACCTTTTTATTTTTTGACTATTTTTTTCCAACACTAAAATGAGTGTTTAGGATATTTGAATTTTGTAAATAAGATATTGGATGGTATACAAATCTTACAAAGAATAAATTTATACAATTTTAAACTAATAATTTTAAAAGTAATAAAATTTTAAAATATGAATTAAAAATAATATTAAAAGAAGAATAATATGAATCTCATCCACCTTTAATAAGAATATTATTATTTAATTAACTAAATTATGAATTTTTAAAATTTTATAAACGTGTTAAAAAATATATTTTTAAAAACATAAAAAAATGTGTTAAAAATTATATCGACCAAACTAATTAAATTACACATGAGTTATGACCAAACTAATTAAATTGAATAAACTCAACCATTTTATCGAAAGATTTAATTGAAACAAAAGTTATATATTCAATATTTGTAAATTTTGATCGTAAATATTACGTTCGTATTATAATTTTTTTTATATGTTTGTGATATTTTTAAGATTATCAAAATTTTAGATATATAATCAGAGTATTTTTCCAACTAATAATTAATGTAAATTATTTATAAATTTATTTTTTTATAAAATTCGTAAGAGACCTATCAATTCTAAGTGATATATTCTTAATACTGAAACCCCGGTTAGAATTGTTGTTTTTTGTTAAGCAAAAGGAGTCCGGTTTCAGATCCTCAAGAGACCGTAGCTTGCACCTGGACGGGTTATGAGAAAATAAAATTATCACAAAAATATGGAAAGTGATATATTCTTAAAGTTGGAATCCCGGTTGGAATTGATATATTTTTTGTTAAGTAAAAGGAGTCCAGTCGAGAAATATTTTAAAAAAATCGAAAACCTAAACCCTGACGAAACTCTGTTTAAAGGTTCTAGTCAACGTATTAGTTGACTGTTAAATTGCCAAACCACATAAAAAATTTTTTCACTAAAATTTTGCCAATAACATTAAAAAGGATGGATATTGACTTCCGTAAGGTTGGGTCATCGAGAAATATTTTTTAAAAAATTGAAATCCTAAACCGTGACGAAACCCTGTTTAGGGTTCTAGTCAACTACTAGTTGACCGTTAAATTAGCAAACCAACTAAATTTTTTTTCCCTAAAATATTTCCAATAACATTAAAAAGGATGGATCTCGACTTCCCTAAGGTTGGGTCATCGATAAATATTTTTTTAAAAAGCGAAACCCGAAACCCTAAACACCGTCATTGTTTAAAATTTTAATTTGAGTTATTTGACCCGTTTCTTTTTCCATTGCTACTACTACTACTACTACTACTACTATTTTTAGTTGTTTTGTAGTGTTCATAGTGAGTATGCTAATCTTTTATCGAAAGATTGACATTATTTCTATTTTTATTTTTTTTACGAACTAAATTAAAAATGAGGGAAAATTCAAATTATTAGAAAATTAGGTAATAATAATCACAAAAATAATTAGCATGAATAGTTGGAATTGTATAAATTTTAAATTAAATGTAGGATTTTTTTTACTATTTTTATTCTATTTTTTCCCCTATATTTATTCTATTTTTTTTCTTTTCACGTTAAAACCGACCGAATTGACGTATAACCGACCGATTTTTTTGGGTGGGAAAATTTTCGTGAAAAGTCAAAAATCCCGCCCTTGCCAAAATTTTTGAGTCACACTAACCAATGACATAACCGACCGATCATTCGGTCGGTTATGATCGGTATCGGTCGGTTATAGTCTGAGTGTAAATAGAAAAGAAACCCCCTCCCCCTTTCATTTTATCTCTCATTACTCTTAGTCTCTCATATCTCTCTCTTCCTCTCTTCATCTCTTCCTCTCAATACAAACTAAAATCCATTCAAACTCAGTTCGTTCAAGTAAAAATGGCGCTTACCCGTGCAAACTCAATCCGCTCCCAACTAAAATTGTTCCGTTCAATTCGGACCCAAACTTCCTCTTCTCCATTTTGTGTTGATGTAAGCTTCTTGTAACTCTTCCTCTTCTTCAAAGTATTGTTATCTTCCATTTTGTGCCTTTAATTGGTCTATTTTATTCTCTTGTTTGTATTGTTTGCTTTTAATTATGTGTTTTTTGTTTTTTGTTTGTTGTTTATATTTTCATAGTTTAATTTGCTCCCATTTGAAATTCATGCATATATCTTCTCCCATTTGTTTATATTTTCATGTTTATATATATTTGTTTATTTGAAATTGGATTTTTGGGTTTATCGGTTCTATTTATAGGTTTGATTAATGGGTTTAATTAAGCATCGATTTATGTCATATAATGATAGACACATGAACTTATATTTTGCTCAATTTAAGGTCAATATCGATTTTCCCCTAAGTGCTTATAATTAATTGTATACGATATTGACTTGTATTTGAATTGAAGGTCAAGTATTTGTAATTGCTTCGATTTTGTATACGAAATTGTATTTGAATTTAGAGTTAAATATGCATTGTGTACTTATATGTTCAATTTGCTTATGTTTGTGTACTTATAGTTAAATTAATAAGATATTTATGTTTGTGTACTTATGTTCGATTTTCTTTCCACGTTTATGTTCGATTTGTTTGTGTACTAATGTTTTTTTTTTAATTTTAGGTGCTCGATTGACTAGTGATGATCATAATGGTTTCAATGATCGTGTGTATGATGGCCCCCGTATTGGTCCGAGACATTTTGGAAGGATCTTGCTAAATATTGGGAAAAGGGAGTTTCTAAATTGTCCTTAAATGTCTACAAAGCTTTGGCTGAGTGGACACCCCCTTTCCCTGGTTCAGCCAAGGTCAGGAGTTCGAACCTATCTCGGAGCGAAAGCTTCGAATTTACGTGGGAGTACTGGGTGGTAGGGCTCAGCGATATATCTCCCCGGGTTTGAAATCCCACATACAAGTGTGTGGGGTAGTTCCCGGTTAAAAAAAAAAAATTGTCCTTAAATATTTATATTTCTTACTTTTTAATTAGTTGGTTATATGTGTACATAGGCAAAGGATCGGCTTGCATTGGAAGATG
Source organism: Saposhnikovia divaricata (assembly GCA_036435485.1). Taxonomy (NCBI): domain Eukaryota; kingdom Viridiplantae; phylum Streptophyta; class Magnoliopsida; order Apiales; family Apiaceae; genus Saposhnikovia; species Saposhnikovia divaricata. The sequence continues at coordinate 18,637,232 of CM071599.1, read as the reverse complement.
AAAAGGACTATACCTCCGAGGATGAGGATATGGGTGGCGGTGAAGATGGTGGTGAAGATGATGGTGATGGAGCTGGTGATGATGGTGGGGAAGAGGGTGAAAAAGATGGTCATCAATCATCCAATGTTTCTTTGTCGGATCATTAGGTTTTTAAGTGTGATCGGTTTTTATGACTTGTTTTTTTTCTAAGCTGTTTGTAATTAGTTGGAATGACCAGAAAACTTGGAATGTTTGTATGAACGTGGTTTTTATATTTGTTGGAATGATCGAACTTATGAAATTGGTTTTTATGTTTGTATGTTTAATTATGTTATTATGAAGTTGAATGGTTTGGTGAATTGCTAATGTTGAAATGGAATGGCAGGCTGCAGTACTGGCAAAACCTGCAATTTTTTTTACAAAAAACCCAGAAAACCGACCGACGTGCCTTATAACCGACCATTTTTTACTATTCAATTCCCAGAAAACCGACCACAAAAAGACATAACCGACCATTTTTTACCATTCGATCCCTTCGAGGGTGGTCGGTTTAAGTGGTCGGTTATATTATGGTGGTCGGTTATAAGTGGTCGGTTATACAAATTAGCACAGCTACTGGCATAAAACCGACCGATTGTGCACGTTTGACTGTGGTCGGTTATATGTGCCAGTCAAAATATATTTTTCTATTTTTTAAGTCATAACCGACCGCTGTCGGTCGGTTATGTGTTGATGACGTCTGTCACCAGCTGTCGCCACGTGGTGACACGTGGTGCCACATGTCCAATTCGGACCCCACATTAGAGAATTTGTAAACACATATAACCGACCAAATTATTGGTCGGTTATGTGTGTTAAACCCGACCAAATGACATAACCAACCAGGCTTAAACCGACCAGCGTTTTTGGTCGGTTTTAGTCGTTAAACCGACCGATTTCTTTTATAACCGACCATTTTTTACGGTCAGTTTAAAACGATTTTCTTGTAGTGCTAGTAAGTTGAATTTATTTGTTGGTTAATATATTCTATATTGATTAATGTTTAGTACTGAACGGCGAATTATCAACAAAAAAAATAAATGACTATCACTCAAAAAAAGTTTACATAATTTGAAAATTGTTACCTCTCAAGTCGCACTAATTTTGTATTCATCTATCACAATTATGTAAATGTACATATTTTCCATGGTATTATTTCTATTTTTATAGTATTGTTTTTATGATTCAATGATTTAGCATTAATGACATTAGTATTGCACAGACGTCCAAGTATAGTGAGGGGATATTTGTCTGTTTTGCAAGAGTTCGTACCGTCACCAGCCACAAAGGTTTGACAATCGTACACAAAGTTAATCTGCTTAAATATGTACATATACATAATGTTGACAAATGTTTTGAGGATTATGTCCAAAATAATGTTTAACTGGATAGCTTCAACATAAAAATTTTATAAAATTTGGTGAAATGCCACATATTCCTTTTCTGCACAGAAACTTGTATAGAAGGATATTGCATCTATTCTTCGTGACACAAATGATCACATAAGGTCACCAGAGATGCAAGATCATAATTGAAGGGGGAGAAACAGGTAAGGAACAATGATTAGTCATGACACATACACAGAAAGATCTCCGGTTAATATTAGAAGTGGAGAAAATGCTTTGGAAGTACACGTACATGTTGAAAATGATATTTTTTATTGTACAGTACGTTTTTAGCTTCAAAAAAATCTTACATTATTTGTATGCAGATTAGAATAGGCGGATAATGTAACTGCTCATCTGTCTTCTATAGTCTCCATCAGTGGATCTAAATACTTACCTTGAAGTGCATGTATTGATTGTTTGATGAAAGATTACTAACAATTGACTATGTGCTTTCCTGTGATTTTTTTTTTTTTTTTGCATTCAACAAATTTGAAATTTTTGTCTTATATTTTTAACTTTCTGAGTATATTTTCAAATAGGATTCCGTACTCCTGGAAAAGATGAAGAGCTCAGAGATAGCTGTGGAGAAAGCCCTTAAACAGAAACAGGTTGCTAGTAGAGAGTCGGGTACGCATATCCGCGGATTGAGATCATAGGGGTGAGTGGAACCGTTAGGGGTTGCACCATGGCGAGTAAGGACATAATAGATTGTGTCTCTTGCTTTCTTCCTCTTTACTTTTCTTTCGCATTCTTTGTTATATGTTATTATTATTAATAATTAATTAATTCTTAAAGTAAAGAAAAGTCAAATGTGCCTAAACTCCAATCTTTAAAGAGATAAAAAGCTATTTAACAGCCATTTTAGCTTATTTTCCCGTTTTCGTAATTTAACATTTTATCACACAATGGACACCTTAGAACTCAATCCCTCAACACCTCTCTAAGGGAGGTGTATTGGCAATCATCAATGCTGATTGCTAACAACACCCTGTAGCTGAATACAAAACAACAAATCTTACATGACATCGGTCAAGCCTCACTAGCTACAGAAGTGCCTACCTCCATTTGCTCATCCGAAAAAAGCTATAAAATGGTGATCTTAATAGCTACTTTATACGTTTGTATCTACATTTCAAAATTGATTAATTTATTTTTAACGTCATTTTACACAGATTTTAACACTTTTTTAAAAAATATTAGAAGTTTTTTAAAACTTGGATAACTCGGCTGAGTCCTTTGGCCTGCAGTCTCGCTCTATGCTATGACGGATCCAGTTATGCTCTACACGGTCATTGAACCGGTTATATTTGACCCCGGTGGTGAAAATCGTATCAATCGGGAAAAAATCGGATTAAAAAACATAACTTGAAAAATGAGTGTTGGTCCCAAATAAAAGGAGCCCTGAACTCATGAGTATTAGCTTCGAATAAAAAAGGCAACTTTTAAGCATTGTAAATTTTGAGATGACACGAGAAAGGCTTACCAAAACTAAAAACATAATTAATTATGATATATATCATTAATACAATATTAAAAAATTAGTCCAATTTTTTTTACAGGAAAGCATATATTTCTCATTAACTACACCATGCAACTCTAACCACAACTTACATTTCAGATCTACTTTTTAAAGTTATGGAGTTGAAGTAGGTTATATATATATTTTGGGAAAAGAGTTCTTTGGGGACCAATATTTTCCGAAGAGTTTGGAAACCACATATGTTCCTACCACAATATGTTTGCATAATAATATGTTTTATATTAGCAAACAATAGTTTGTGATGTTTTTCTTGCAAAACATTTCTATAGTTTCCAAGATCTTCCAATAAATATAGGGGTTTCTGCATATAAATCAACCATCTTATGAATCAGTATGTTAATATATGCATGCTAGGTGATTTTCATACTAAGACCTGTAGCATCACACTTTTTATGGTTAAATATCTGATAACATATGTGACAGGTGGTTCTTCATCATGATTTGTTTGTGCTTAATGAAGTAGTTAGTGATGATAAAAGATGATTTCAGTCAATAGATCAAGCATTACTAGTACTGGAGATACTAGAATCCGTTATAAAAATCTGCCGCAAGTTATCAATTGGTTCTATTTTCTTTACTCACGCTCCTTTCTAATATTTATAATTTATTTAAATTATATTACCAAACAAAAATTTCTTAATATTTATATATATTAAGATTTATATATTGAATTTGACCTTTATCAAATTAATTTTAGAGTAAAATGCATTATGTGTACCTCAAGTTTGGGGAATATGCAACTTGTATACCTCAAATTACGGATATAGCAACTTGTGTACCTGCAGTAACGATATTGTACAATTTGTGTACTTCCGTCCGTATGGACGTTAGGTCCGTTTGTAATGAGAGTGAAAAGGGAGTGGCTTAACAGCATTTTGCCCAGCAACGGTTATAAAGCAACTAAAATACATAAATTGTCACTGCCTCTTTCTTCCCCAAATTAAATTCCATAACTCAAATTTATGAATTGAGCTTAAGTTTGGTAATCCATGACTGAAAGTTGTCACTGCGATCGTGTATTCTTTCAAAGAACAGCATGGACGGAAAGTAATGCTGTTAGGAGGTAAACTATAGGTACACAAGTTGTTATATCCGTAATTTGAGGTACACAAGTTCCATATTCCCCAAACTTGAGGTACACATATTGCATTTTACTCTTAATTTTATTCTTTTATTGAAGGAAATAAATAGCTCTTAAATTCAAAAGGTTTAGAAAAAAAAAAAACCAAAATTGAATATAAATATATAAAAAAATTATTTATTATTCAGATAGTCAATTTACTATTTTTGCTTAGTATTCAAAAAATTAGATTTAGACGATTTTACAGGCCAACCAAAGCTCAAAAAATTATCTTTAATTTAGTGATGATTTAACAATTATTATCCAACTTGAAAATTGAAGAGAGAGGAAAGTAACAAATTTTACATTGAGAATTCTACTCAATGTAGAAAATCTAATTATATTTGATTTAGATTATTAAAATTTACCTTTTCTTATTTGAATATAATCCTACTATCAATCAAATAAACTTCTAATGTGAGATCTAATTTTATTCCTTTATTACCAACTTATATTTGTTTTAGATTATTAAATTAATTTTTGGCATTTAAATAGAATCCTACTATATATCAATCACATAAACTTTTTAATATTAGATCTAACGATCACATATCTTTAATTTTAACATCCAACAGTCCATACTCTTTCTGTTGGGGATGGTACTACACAAAAACTGGATAAGATCCCTTATGCTTTTTATATTTAAGGATATAATGTCGTTGTAGAGTTGGGTTATATATATGTGTATAGAACAAATACAAATTTTTCTTAAATACAATCTTATAAACTTTTTTTTCAACACATTTATAATTTCGGTTCAACATCATTCATCAAATAATAATTAAAATTCTATTAAATACATATAATTTAATTCTTCAAAATGATTTTGGGATACCAACACCAAAATATGGTATAGAAATATAAATTTATATTTATTTAATATGGGATGTGTTAAAAAATTTGTTAACTAAATATTACATGCATAATTATCAACTATATGGTTCACCAATACCACATTAAGGTATGAAAATATGAAATATTATTAATTTAATATTATGTTTTTAATTGTACTAATGTAAATTAGTAAAATTATTTTATATATATGGATTCAATACAAGTTTAACTATTGTTCAACAGATGATGTTGGACTCAATTTATATATCTGTTGAACACTCGTTATAAAAGAATTTCAATTTTTCGTAAAAAATGTTGGTAAGTATATTTTTAGTAAATTATAAAATGGCATAAATATGTTTTTATTTTCAATTATGTGTATTCAATAAAATCTTAATTATTTTTTAATAGATGATGTCGAAGCAAATTATATATGTGTTGAAAAAAAAATTGTAAATTTGTATTTAAGAATTTTTTTACAGGAATGGAACAAATAATTCGGGTCAAAGAACACCAAAATTACAAATACAAAACAATAAACCAAAGAGATGTGACATAATTTTAGTCTCTAGCTGAATCCAAGTAACCATTACCCTAACACTTCTCCGACATAGCAATCTAGTGAGTGGGGGAGTTTTGCACTTCTATTTAAAAATTCTTATTGATCTATCAAAATAAAATATTGTGTTACCTTTGAAGAAAACTGGTACTCACAGATTTACATGCAAATTATGAATCCGGATCATGATATAATCAAGTAGAAAAACGACTAAACTTAGGTAGATAGAAACTAAGCATCAGTTTCCAAGCTCTCATGATTAGACGAACTGTTATATGGAGAATATTGTATAACAATATTTTGGAGGTTTGCTGGATTAACGGAGCAAAATACGGATATTTTGCTAATAAAAGAAGAATAAGGGATTAGGGTTTGTGTGTTTAGATGTGGCTGGACTTGATAGATGTTTGCAGGTTTAACTATTTCTCATCCGTATCAAGGTGCCTACATACCCTATTTATAGGGATCAAGCTGTACGTAGTTCTTGGGCAACAAGTTACCTAGGCGGGCTAGGGTTTTAGGAGATAAACCATAGTCCAAGCCCAATCGTTTAGGGCTGACATGGCAGTGAATCATCAACCCTATCCGTGATCCATGGCCCAGTTGTGGAAGCCCATAGTCTCGAACGGATAGAATTGGCCAATAGAGGATCAATCAGGACCTAGCATGCGACCTCGAGGGATCTGGCCATGCGAAGCGATCCCTTGTGTCCAGCTGCTCATGCGACCTTGGGTCTGGCCATGAGCCTTCCAGTAAATAGTGAGATAGTGATCCCAACGTAGTTTGTAGATATGATGATGGAAGCGAAGCGACCCCTTGGAGGAGATCATAAGCGAGGTGGCCCTGTAGCGAGGTGACCCCATAATAGAGATATCATGACCAAAGTATGTTGGGTTGATTCCAATAGTGGGCTTTAATGATCCAATCTTCATCTCCTAGGCCCATAGTTAATTATGAACCTTTAATTTAGCTAATCAAATCAATCTAGCTACCATGCCAGATTTAGGCATAACAACTACCCCCCGAGTCCATGTCGCCATTAGAGATGCGATGTGGACTCAAGTATCAATCAGGTGATGCCGCAATGTGAGGTCAGAGCCCGCTATTGATATGAATACGACCGTTGGAGTAGTCGCGACCCCAAGAATTTGAAGAGGTTTGATAGCTGTTGCGTTTCGAGATGTGTATTCAACGGCCGAGATCTTGACACATGTCCATGTCTTTCTCTCTCCTGATGGGCTATATATACCCCTGTCACTATCATTTCCTTTTTTTTATCTTATTAACACATTGTTGAAGTGTTGTCAGTTTGCTCCCAGATCAAACGCAAGGAATTCTCAGGCTTTATTACTAGCGACCTCAACTTTCTTCAGATTTCTTCGACCTTCTTCAAGAAAAAGTAAGTCTTCATTCCTCTTTCGCATTTAAATTGTTGTTCTTCATCATAATTGCATGATTAGATAGCTTTAGTTGTATGCGATGCGATCCCTTTTGACTGCGATCCCATAATACTAATTTGAATATGCGATCCCGTCCTCGCTGCGATAGAAATGCGATCTCTCCCATAGGAACATAGATACAATCCCTCCAGAGACCTAGATGTGATCCTCCATTTGCTTTCTGTAAGAGCACACACTTAATCATTTCACCTTTTTCAGATGTCACAAGATGACAGTTCAAGGACGCCTTCTCCGATGCCTCATATACAAATTACCGATGCTGCAGCAGCTAATATCGCGCGAGCTATGAGCGCGCACTAGTGAAAGCTCGTTAAGTTATATTTTGACCCTCTGTGGTCTAATGAAGAGTATACCAGAGAAGTGCCTCTAACTTCTTGGAGAACGAAGCACCCTTCAAGCTCGCGAGACCAATCATTAGAAGTTCTCCCCTCTCAAAGTGATCCTCCAACTAAAATGACCACCATCAAGAGAGAGATGGAAGTACTGAAGAAGAAAGGGGAAGAATTTAACTCGCAAGCTGCACGGCTTCTAGCCAGAATGCCTCCACTTCCACCTGTAGCTTCACCCATTCATATTAGTGATTCTCCAGTGGATTTGCTGGGTGATGCTTACTACAACCTAGAAGGAGGTGCTGACAACGAAGTGGATTCAGATGCTTCTGATTATGAGGAGCCTTCTTCGGATGATGGTGGCCTCGATGAAGTGGCCAGAGTTGTAAACTTCAAAGATTATAACTATGTCCCTGAGGCTTCACCCAATCTTTATGTCCCAACCCCTCAACCAGAGCTGGAGGGAGTTATATATGTTGGTGGGCCTAACCTCAAGCATATTGAGCCCGGTTCGAAGATTCAGCCAGGCGAACCTCGCATCCTTGCATGCCGTGACATGTCTTCAACATTGACTGTGAAGACTATCACAGAGGGGGTCGAGAGATTCCGACCTGAAGGTAAGATCATTCTGCCTAAGAAGAAGATGCGATGCTATCGCTTCGATCACGAAGAGAATGGAGGTAGGGTGCCAAGGATGGTTCTAACGGTCCCTATGATGAAGATTGGCGTCTCTTCCCCCCTCCATCCATTCATCAAGGATGTTTGTGAAACTTTCCACCTCGCTCCCATCCAAATAAGTACGAATGGGTACAGAGCCATGATCGCTTTGTATATTCTTTATCATAAACTCAAATATCCGCCCATCGATGCGAGGACAATGGGTTACTTCCTTCAGCTGAAGCGATGCGGAGCCAAAGACTTTGGCTACATTTATTTTTCTGTATGGCCAGAGTTTAATAAAAAACACCTCCTCCCTGGTGCAATTAGCAACGCAGGTTCGTGGAAAGAACCCTTCTGTAACGTCCACGAGGTCCCCAGGGTCAAAACGAGTTTTAACTATTTGCTAGGTAAGCCTTCCACTTAAGGAAGAGAGGAACATTAGGACCCTCCTTTCCTTAAAAAATTTAATAGAGTGTGGCTTCCTTAAAGAGGGTGTGGGTGCCTCTCCCGAAGCGGGGCCTTCAACCGCGAGGAGGACCTCGCGAAAAATAAAGAACAGAGAAGAGGCCTCGTCTTCTCATGTCGAGATAGCAACAGAAGAGGGTACTTCTAGGATAATATCAAAACATGCATCGCATTCCTTTGTCATCTTTATGCTTTATTTATCTATCTTCACACTTTAATCATTATGCTTTGTTAAATAGTCTGACTTTCTCCTCCCTATCCATGCAGGTATGTCGAATCAAAGTGGCAAAGGGTTATCCATCCCATTTCTGCAAGCCAGAACCAAAAAGGGGGGAGCTCCTAGAGCGACCTCTTCTTTGAAAACTGCTCCTCTTCCCCTCAAAACAGGACCTCTCTCCACAAAAGTCATTATCGATCCTCACTCCAAATCAATCATCGCTAGGGATCAGGTTAGGGACTCCCCTGAACAAAGCCCGCTAAAGCAATCCAAAACAGATAAGCAAAAGGACGGTCCCTCCCAACCATCTTCAGGGGTCGTTACCGCTTCAGCTTCTCAACACCTATTCGCTTCATTAGGAACCAAGTATGCAGAGGAAGCTGAAGCTTCCAACTGGTGGAAAGCATCACCTGAAGAGAATGCCAAGGCTGTGACCAGGTGTCTAGCCGAGGCCTTCATTCGTCGGGCTGCCCATACCAGGAACTTCTTTCAGCTGGATAAAGCGAACAAGGTCCTGGAGTTCCAAAAAGTTAAAGATAAGCGATCCTTTGAAGCCGAGTTCAAAAAGCAACTATCTCATGAGACTGCGCAGATTCGTACAGACTTGAAGAATGCTCGCAAGGAGAGGAATTATTTTGAAAAATCTCTTAAGGAACTGCAGAAGTCCAGCGAAGAGGCTTCTAAGAAGAGTGCTGATGAGATCGCGAAGTTGACAAGCGACATGAATGTCGCCCAGGCCCAATTGGCAACTGCAGAGGAGACATTCGAGGCCCAAGGTCAGGTTTCCTTCATGAAGGGGTTCATTCGAATGATCCCTGATTTTGATTGGGACCAGCTTGGGCCAGGTAATGCTGACTTCGCTGAGATTCTCAAAAAGCAGATCGCTAATGAAGATTCCGAGGAATCCAGAGTAGCTGAAGAGGCAAGGCTAGCACTCGAGGCTACTGCTGATGCCAATGCTACTGGGGGGATTCCAATTGAAAACAATCCTTGAATTTAAATATTTTCTGAACTTTTGAACTAGGGATGCGGGCACCCTTTGAATGCCTCGCAAGATGTATCAATATTTTTATTTTTTTGCTTTTGAATTCTTAGATCGCATAGCGATCTATAAACATTTAATTTCTCCTATTTGCTTTTTATTCCCAAGTTGTTCGGATTCATAATCTGTGTTCGCAGGTGCGAAGTGCCTTGAATAGTTTTAGATTTGTATTCCTTTTGCTTAGACTCGTTGTAGATAATAGCAGTTATGAACTATTACTTTGAGATAGTTTCAAGTGCGATCCCAGCATCGTTGAGATGGCTTGGACCTTAAAGTGTAAATGCTAACAGACAAGCAAATTTATTTTGAATGCAAAATAAAACGTAATTCATAAAGCAAACGAACTCATATAATGAAAAAAGTAGGGGCGATGCCCAAAGTTTTATTGATAGGGGCGTGGCCCAAATTTGACAGGTAGGGGCGAGGCCCTAAAATGAATTGTGGGGCGAGGCCCAAAAAATCATTATATCGTAAAGGGGAGGTGTCTATATGATCACTACCCCCCAGTACTTTGTATGAATTATTCATGCTAAGTAGTAATAGAGAGAGGCTACCAGGGGTGAGGCCCTCACCGATAGTATTTTCTCAGATGCTCCGCATTCCAAGCTTGCGGAATAACCTTGTCTTTCATATCCGTGAGATAATAGGTTCCTTCCGAAAGAGTAGCATAGATCTTGTAAGGTCCTTCCCATTTAGCACCAAAAACTCCATGACCTGGAACCTTAGTGTTGGGCATGACCCTTCTAAGCACTAGGTCGCCTGTTTGTAAAGATCGCCTATTTGTAAAGATCGTGCTTTGACTTTCCCATTATAGTACCTAGCTGTCCTTTGTTGGTAGGCCGCGAGGCATAGCTGGGCCTCGCTTCTCGTTTCCTCTATCATGTCCAGATAGAGTCTGTGATTGACCTCGTTTTCATCGGGATCGTAGTGTTCCCTTCTGAACGACCCCGATCCTACTTCCACCGAAACCATGGCCTCGCAACCATAGGTCAAAGAAAAGGGGGTCTCCCTAGTAGTGGTTCGTGGGGTCGTGTTGTATGACCACAAGACCCTAGGTAACTCCTCAGGCCAATTGCCTTTGCTCTCTTCCAGTTTAGCTTTCAAAGTGTGCTTTATAATTTTGTTTATGGCCTCGGTTTGGCCATTCGTCTGAGGATGGCTCACAACTGATAAACTCTTTTTTATCCCCAGATTTTCATAGAATTCTTTCATTTCCTTGCTGTCAAATTGCTTTCCATTATCCGAAATAAGTTGATATGGGATCCCATAGCGACACACAATTGCCATGTAAACGAAGTCCTTGAGCTTCTTTGCAGTGATAGTAGCAAGTGGCTCGGCCTCTGCCCACTTGGTGAAATAGTCAACAGCCACTACTGCATATTTAAGTCCCCCTTTCCCCTTTGGGAGTTCTCCAATTAGATCGATCCCCCACATAGCAAAGGTCCATGGGCTCGTTAGCGAGGTAAGCTGAGAGACAGGGACGTTGCTGAAGTTAGCGATCCTTTGACAGGCATCGCATTTTCTTGAAAACTCAAATGCATCCCTTTTCAGCGTAGGCCAATAATACCCTTGGCGAAGAATTTTCTTGGCCAGCGAACTACCCCCTGTGTGATTGCCGCATATCCCTCCATGGACTTCTCTGAGAATGTAATTACACTCTTCCCCATCTACACACCTCAGGAGTGGGATGTTAAACCCTCTTCGATACAAGACTTCATCATAAATAACATAGCGAGCCGCCTGATATTTAATCTTCCTCGCTTCTTTCTTGTCTTGAGGCAAAGCTCCATTCTTCACATATTCCCATATTGGAGCCATCCAAGTCAATACTGGGGTCGCTACTTCCATAATGAACTCTTCCGGTACACTGGGCTTTATCTGAATTTCCAATGGGATAATTCCAAGTAATGTAGCCTCGCGACGCGACCCCAATTTTGCCAGTGCATCTACTCCTTGATTCTTTTCTCTTCTAATATGAACCACCTTGACATTGTTAAACTTTTTTATCAACCTCTGTGCACATCGCAGATATAGCTTAATCTGCTCACCTCTAGCTTGCCACCCACAACAGAGTTGATATGTTACCAGCATGGAATCGCTGTAAGCTGTGAGGTTTTCCACCTTCATTTCCAGTGCCAGTTTGAGACCAATAATGAGGGCTTTGTACTCTACTGCATTATTGGTGGCTTCGAAAGCGAAGTGTACTGCACTTTGTATATTACGACCCTCTAGAGTTACCAACTCGATGCCAGCCCCGGCTCCTTCTTTGTTAGATGCCCCATCTACGTATAGCTCCCACCACGAGGTCGAATTTTCTTTTTTGTCCTCGCTAACTGTTTTTTCAGGTGCTGCTATGATAGCCCAGTCATCTCCCTTCGATTGGGGAGGAAACTCCAAGATAAAATCCGCAAGTGCCTGTCCTTTTATAGGGCCGCGAGGCTTAAACTCGATGTCGAACTGACTAAGCTCTACTTTCCATTTTAACAATCTTCCTGAAGACTCTGGCTTGTGCATTACTTGCCTCAGTGGGTAGGTAGTACGAACCTCAATGCTATGAGCCTGAAAATAGGGCCTTAACTTCCGCGAGGCCAAGACCAGGGCATAGGCTAGCTTCTCCATGTTTGTATATCGAGTCTCAGCATCTAACATTCTTTTACTGACATAGTAGACTGGATATTGAACCTTTCCTTCTTCGCGAACCAATACTGCACTGACCGCGTGTTCAGACACAGCGAGGTAGACAATGAGGACCTCGCCTTTAAGGGGCTTCGAGAGAAGTGGTGGCGAACCCAGATGTTCCTTTATCTTCTGAAAGGCCTCCTCGCATTCCAACGTCCATTAAAAGTTTTTTCCCACCTTTTTAATGGCCTTAAAGAACTCATGGCACTTATCTGATGATTTGGAAACGAACCGATTAAGAGCTGCGATCCTTCCAGTTAGACTCTGGACTTCTTTCACACTTCTTGGGGATCGCATGTCCATTAAACCCTTTATTTTTGCAGGGTTCACTTCGATTCCTCTGTGGTTGACAATAAATCCCAAAAACTTTCCAGATTCGACTCCAAAGACTCACTTTTGGGGGTTGAGCTTCATTCTGTATTTCCTTAGTATATCAAACATCTCTGCGAGGTGAGAGATGTGATCCCCAGCTTCCTTAGACTTGACCAGTATGTCATCTACATAGACTTCCATTGTCTTTCCAATTTGTTTCTCGAACATCATATTAACGAGCATTTGGTAGGTAGCCCCAGCATTAAGGAGACCGAAGGGCATCCCTATGTAGCAGTAGAGACCTTTATCCGTGATGAACGAGGTGTGCTCTTGATCAGGACCATACATGGGTATTTGGTTGTATCCAGAGTAAGCATCCATGAAAGAAAGAAGTGCATGCCCTGCTGTTGCATCCACTAACTGGTCGATCCTTGGTAACGGAAAATTATCTTTGGGACAATGTTTGTTGAGGTCGGTAAAGTCTACACATGTCCTCCACTTTCCATTTGGATTCTTCACGAGGACTGGGTTCGCGAGCCAGTCAGGGTAGAATGATTCCCTAACGAGCCTTACCTCGAGGAGTCTATCCACTTCTGCTTTTAGAGCCTCAGCTCGTTCTCCACTTATAGGTCGCCTTTTCCGTCTGACTCCCTTCTTGCTTGGATCCAAGTTTTGCTTATGACACATTACATTAGGATCGATCCCAACCATATCTTCATGTGACCAGGCGAACACGTCAAGATTTGCCTTCAGAAAAGTAACCAGCCTTTCTCTCAAATCAGGATTGAGTTGCGACCCTATTTTCAACACTTTTGAAGAGTCCTGTACATCAACGAGGACAGGAATTGTGTCTTCAGCTGCCCCGGCTCGCTCCACATGTTCTGGGATGCGAGGATCAAGATCTAGATCATACTCACGAGCCTGACTTGATTCTGCCTCGCAGGGGTTGGCACCCGCGTGCCCATACTCCTTAACAACAGTTGTTGTCTGTGTAATTCCATTTGGCAGTTCTGTCAGTGTAGATGTTTCCTTGCGAACCCATTTTCCCTTTCAGGCTCGCATAGCAGCCTGCTCCGGGCTCTCCTCGTTGTCACTATCCGTAGCCTCTTCCACGATCCGTTCATGGGGAACCATTACTGGCTGCGAGGTTCCCATCTTTAAAGCCCCTGGTACTGGTTCTACTTGAATTCCCAAATTATCAAAATAATCAGCTGGGAGCTCCTCAATCGAGATCATGTTACAATCTGTTGGAGGTACAAAGGTTGTCTTGCGAGGCCTGCTTTCCTCCTCGCACTCCATCTTATCTGTCATAGAATTACTCCCTTTTTTTTCTGACTTGAGGGCCTTGTTGTAGCACTCACGAGATTCATGTTGTGCTCCCCTAATGCATCCGACTCCATTTGGGGTAGGGAACTTCATAGAGAGATGGTAGATAGAAGTAACCACCCTCATTTCTTTGAGTATTGGCCTCCCTACAATAGCATTATAGGCTGAAGGTTGATCAACCACCATAAAGTCTGCGATTTGGGTAGTAATACAGGGCTCATCCCCTAAAGTGACAGGGAGCCTTATGAGGCCCTTGACAATGACTAAAGCTCCAGTAAAACCGTAAAGATGCCCTACGGTAGGGATAAGGTCTCTATCCACGAATCCCATTTTCTGATAGACCTCGTATGTTAGAACATTCACTGCACTTCCATTGTCCACAAGGACCCAGTGAACATTCTGCGATCCAATGCGAATTCGGACAACGAGGGCATCCGAGTGAGGGTGGTGGACCCACTTCGCATCTTCTTCAATGAACATGATATTGGTGAGAGGTCGCTCTTTAGCTTCGCGGGCATATCTTTCTCTAGCCCTATTGCTATCCCCCCCGATGTGGGGTCCTCCAATTATCACATGGATACTTCCGCCTCGCGTTTCCCTTTCCTTAAGAACAACTTAAACTCTCATTGAAGAGAAATCTCTAGATTTGAAGCATTCAATGTATAAGTAGCTATAGCTTTCTAACTAATTAGACGTGTGATGTTGTTAAGAGCTGAGAGTATGCCAATTATATTAACCTTCCAAATTAGCATTTATGTGTTTCCAAGCGTAGATCCCTTTTTTTGTTACATATTTATTCTAGCTTTAGTTCAATCCTTTTAATTAATGAACTTTTCCACGGCTCCCACATTTTTATTTATGTTTCATGATCTTCTTTAAGGCCATCGCATGACCCTAACCACTACATTTTAATTTTCTACAAAAGATCTTTCCATTGGTTTTAGCAACTTCAATCTATAGTATGGAAAAGTTGATTGAGTGTGTTGAGAATGATAATTCACAATTGCTTTGATTTATTTTGAATTGTTTCTAAGTTATCAAAATTTTTATAAGATATATATTAGATTAGGTTTTCATCTATCTTATTTCACTTATAGTTGTATGCGTATATATGCATTTAGGCTTATTATACCATTATTAGATATGTATTTAATATGCGAAATTTTCATTTATAAGAGCACACCATTGTTCTCCATTTTCTTTAACTCTTTTCATCCAATAAAATTATATTATTAGTATTTGAGCGTTGATGAACAGCTACTAATGAGTTGATAAACAAACACTGAAGGCAATTCCTATGGTTTTGCTACATGAGCTTCACAATGTGATAATCAAGATCCTCTGAAAGAACGTGAATTAGGTTCAAGAGGATATAAAAAATTAGGCCCAATAAATATGCATTTATGAATAACAATTAGACGGAAATCATGGCAAAAGTGGACAAGGAAGATGTTTTGTTTTAGAATTGTAAGTGAGAAGTGTTCCAAACTAAATCAATTTTCGTAAAAATTGTAAATTGGTTAGAATTGCATGAACATACGAAAATGGTTGACAAGTGCATCTCGAAGAACTTCTGGAGAGTAATGCCCCAAGTAAAATGAGGGTGATGAGAAAACGTGATAACCTGATAGATGTTCACATAAGGCGCATCAACCACAATATTTGGTTAAGTGAAAAATTATATATGTCTTTCATGCATGCGGTGGGTACTACGAGTATTATGAGTATAACATGTACGTGTGTGACTTAATTAATTTTTATGCTAACTTTGAAAATTGCTCTTCCTTATCTCACTAGTAAGCTCAGTTTGATCATGGTTAACATATTATATGTTGAATAATTTTGAGTACTGAATGATGAGAGCAAATCCTCGCAATTCACATAAATTTTGTATTGATCTATCAAAATATTGTTGTGTTGTAAGGTGTTAAGGTATTACATTTATATGAGAATATTTATAAAAGAAGAAATTGAGTCTAACTCAAATTTCAGGTCAAATAAGAAAATCCCAAATTCAGGGTCTTTATATTTTGACTAAATTGCAAAATGCACCCCTTTGGTTCGGAGGAAAGTCACTTTAGTACCAATACTTTTAATAAGTGCACTTTGCATCCCTCAACATGTTTGGGCGCTGCACATTGCACCCCTTTCGTGTATTTTTACCAAAAACCCAAGGATAATTTGGAAAATTCAGAATGCTTAATTACATTTTGATCCCTAAAGTATGAAATGTTGTATACATGAACCCTTGAACAAAAAATTTCCAATTTTCATAAATATTTTCAAATTTTTCCTAATTTTTTTTGAATTTTTCCAAACATTCAAAAAAATTTAGGAAAAATTCGAAATTATTTATGAAAATTAGAATTTTTTTTTCAAGGGCTCATGTATGCAACATTTCATAATTTAAAGATCAAAAGGTAATTAAGTATTCTGAATTTACCAAATTATCAGGGGCATTTTGGTAAAAAAACACGAAATGGGTGCAATGTGTAGTGCTCAAATACGTTGAGGGATGCAAAGTGCAATTGTTGAAAGTATTTGTACTAAAGTGACTTTGGTCCGAACCAAAGGGGTGCATTTTGCAATTTAGTCTTATATTTGCCTAGTACGACTCTATTAAATCCAATCGATTAACTCTGGTTCATCATAAAAACACTTACATGCATCTATGTAGTGCATATGAAATAAATCGATCAAGATTAATACATTATAAACAACGATGCATCCATGAAAATGAAAATGATAAATACATCTGTTGTGGAATAAAAACTAGGTTGAAATTATTGCGGCTGGGGTTTGTATATTTAATGCTAGGGTTCGTGAGCTTCGTGCTTTAATGGCTGCTTCTGCGTTCGAGACTTAAACGGTCCTCACAGAATGCCTACGTATCTCTGTAAATTAGAGAATCAAGCCAATAAAACGTAGTTCTGAGGTGAGGGGTCTGACCCTTTATATAGGCTGAAAAGCCTTAGAATTATGGTAGGATTTGGAGACTTGGTGGGCAAGTCTTTGAGGAATGTTCTAGATCTATTCCTTGTAGGAATCAGTTTCCATATTGAATTGGATGCCTTATTGGATAAGTCTGAAGGGGATATTATCCTTATCCAACTCTTATTTGCTGAGCTGTTTATTACCCTTAATATTAATTACGAAATTAATACTATAATCAGGGTTTTGGGCCCAGCTGGTGGGCCCCACGTTTGGACTAATTTCGGCCTAGTTAATGCCACATTAAATGTGTCTTTAAGGCTCATTTTCAGCCCATATCATTTGCCCCCCAACTTCTAAGGAAAACTGATCAGGTTTTCATAGAAGTTATATTTGCCTTAATCGAGACTCGGGGTCGTTTTTATCCCTTACCTGGGACTTCTTAATTACCCTTATATGGGAATTTTGGTTTACACTAGTGTTTCACAAGTATCGTCTTGGTTGTAAAGTGTGGAGTGACCTACACATTTACGACGATTTGCCTTATTCGAGGCTTTAATTTATGCTTGCTTTTAGCAATTTCGGCACTTTCATAGAGTTTTCATGCGTTATTAGCATAAATTATTGCTCAATTTGTCAAGAAAATATTTCAATAATTTTCCTCGTATTTTTCTGTACTTTTCCTAATATTTTAGGAATTTTTATGTACCAACAGGTATTTTTTATAATTTTTCCTAATAATTTAGGAATTTATATGTACCAACAGGTATTTTTATAATTTTTCCTAATAATTTAGGAATTTATATGTACCAACAGGTATTTTTTATAATTTTTCCTAATAATTTAGGAATTTATATGTACCAACAGGTATTTTTATTATTTATTTTTTTTTTTGAAATTATTTTTCAATTTCCCAACATTATTTTCAAAATTTTTAAAGGATTAACTTTAAAAAAGTCATCCTGGCAAGAAATGCTTCCTGGGCGTGGGTACCCCCGCCAAGGAGACACTTTCCTTAGGCACGCCTAGGAAGTTTGGTCTCCTGGGCGTGGGTGCACCTTCGTTCCTTGAAATGCTTTCTGGGCGTGGGTACCCCCGCCAAGGAGACACTTTCCTTAGGCACGCCTAGGAAGTTTGGTCTCCTGGGCGTGGGTATACCCTTCTTTAAAGAAAATCGAGCTGGGCGTGGGTACCCCCGCCAAGGAGACACCTTCCTTAGGCACGCCTAGGAGGTTTGGTCTCCTGGGCGTGGGAATAGCCTTCTTTAAGGAAAGTCGAGCTGGGCGTGGGTACCCCCGCCAAGGAGACACCTTCCTTAGGCACGCCTAGGAGGTTTGGTCTCCTGGGCGTGGGTATAACCTTTTTTAAGGAAAGTCGAGCTAGGCGTGGGTACCCCCGCCAAGGAGACACCTTCCTTAGGCACGCCTAGGAGGTTTGGTCTCCTGGGCGTGGGTAGAGCCTTCTTTAAGGAAAGTCGAGTTAGGCGTGGGTACCCCCGCCAAGGAGACACCTTCCTTAGGCACGCCTAGGAGGTTTGGTCTCCTGGGCGTGGGCATGTCCTTTTAATTGGACCTCCTGCCTTTAAATTCTGATGGGCTTTTATCCTATTTTCTAAAAATGTCGTAGAACATTCTAGAATTATTTTTAAAATTTGAATTTCATGGGCTTCCCGCCTATTCAAAGGCCCAGTCACCTGTTGATAGCCCATTTACTGGATATAACCGGTTGAGTGACCAATCGTGAACTCTATAAAAGAGTAGTGTGCATCCCTCATTTCTCATTTCACTATTCAGCAAAAATTATCTCTCCCTTATCACAAATACTTTTCAAAAAAGCTCTGCTAGGGTTCTGTCGTGAGGCGATTTCCGGCGTCTTTCCTCCGCCCTGTTTTCCAGTTTCTGTTTGAAGATTGTTGAATCTTCATCTTCTTCACCCTCTTTTTTCAACATTTCTGGGTTTCAAGCCTTCAAGGGAAGCATATCAATGGAGGACTCTAGCTCATCAGGCCAGTCTCAACTTGTTAACACTTCTACCACCGCTCCACGGCTTTCAAGGGGTAAGAACCCTAAAACATCTCTTGTCCATGCCAGTGTTTTTTCCCTTAGAGATCTTTTAAATGAGTTTGGTCAAGCTTTTCCAAATATGCTTCATTTAGATGCTTATGAGTATAAATCGAAATACAAACAACATAGGGTAGACATTCTAGCCCAACTTTTTCATATTAATGGGCCTTATAGGGCCGTTGTTCCGGCCTCAAACGAAAGGGCTTGTCACCCAAAGCCTGGGGCCATTATGTGACGCCCCGTGATCCGGGGTCAAGGATCCGGGCCGTCAAGGTCCAATTTCCGATCAATATCAATATCTCTGTAATCTTTTTTTTTTTTTCAATAAATAATTAAATAAATAAGCAGTTGACCCCACACTAATACACACACACACCAGTCATAAGCTCATAGAACAACAACCACAATATTTAAAAGTTTTAAAGTTAACAGTTATTACAAGCCCAGAATTTACTAAGTACATTGTTGAACAAAGCTTCTACAGGAAGCACTTCAACAACTAAAGTTTATTACAATTTACACACTTAATTTACATAAGTATACTAAGCCCCTCCGCTTGTCACTACCTCGGGGATGGTCGCCAGCACTCGCTCAAAAGGTCGCCTTTCCCTTACCCTCTTGCGGGGTGTGGTACGTAGTATCGGCATGGGACCTAGCTGCTATATACATAAGTAGCAAGAGTGAGCTATAATAGCTCAGCAAGATCATACTATAACTAAAATTTAAAATGTGAACAAGTATACATATATGTCTATGCATATGTAATAGCAGGAAACAATTAAAATCCTTAAGGAAGAGTAAAGTTCTTATTTAATAATACATCATCCACTCACTATTATAAGAAAGAAAGCTATATTAATATAATATCAGTTTTTCTTCATCTGCCACCATAATACCATCATCTCATATCATTATTCTGGTTTCAGTATTGACATCTACAATAGTATAATATCAGTTTTTCTTCATCTGTAACTATCATTCCATCATCTCATATCATTGTTCTGTTTTCAGTATGGCAATCTGAAAACCATTGTCTACACTTTCTTTTCAAAACATTGGGGATATCTGCTGTCGCCTGATACGTTAGGACGATGATCAGTCGCCTAATCGTACCTGCTCTCTTTTTACTACCGGTAGAAGGAATGAAAATCATCCCTGGAGGAAGGCCACCTGCTAACATCCTCCCTTGGCATCTTCGTGCCGTAATAAAAATAATAAATGCTGGACTGTGTCGCACACAGCCCTGACACAGCCACTTACGCAAGTCTGTTGCAATCCCCCTCTTTATCACATCATTATTCTCTTTTTTTAAAATATCATTCCACATTTCCATTTTCTCACTTTCGTTTTCACATATCATTCTCTCATATCATTTCCATTCTCACACATTACTTCTATAAAATATATATATATCATAAGGCTTTGATTATGATTCAGACCTCTCTTTCAAATTCAGAAATCAAATATACTTTTATATTCGTAAAATATTCCATCTATTTTAAGAGTAATGCATGTTAATCAAATAATGTTTATTAAACCACTGATACTCAATAAGATCATTTTTAATATAATATTATAACCATATAACCCTCGATAACAACTGATACCATTCTCTCTTATTCTCTTAATCATAAGGCATGTTCAATTCATGCATAATCATCTCTATACATATCCATCTCATACTCTCATTCATATTCATATACATCTTATACTCATATCCATATTCATATACATCTTCGTATATCTTTCTTTTCAATATTAATACTCAAGGAAGACAATTTCTTCACAATGTAGTAATAATAGCATCACATATATATTTCACAAAATCAAGTTTGTAACGCCCCCAAATCCGGGGTCAGGGATCTGGGTCGCTACTGCGGAAAACCTTAATAATCAAACAATCACCTGCTAATATTTAATCTAAAACATGACATCCGACCCCCAACCTAACAAGATCTTTTCAGGTTATAGACTTGGAAACAAGAAATCCAAAAACACTCATAATAATAACTTCTTTTATTACAAATCAAATCTCTAAACACAACAATTCTTTTATACAATCTTATGCTGTTGGTATCACCTTGACATAAGGTATACAACGGCCACAATATTCTAATACAACAAATAATACAACACAAGAATATGAATACCATACCAGTCTAACTAAACATCTAGTAGACAAACTCAAAAGACAGAATCGCTCTGAGCCAAACATCAACTCGATCCAAGATTTGCCCTGCTTCGAGCTAAACTAAGTCAACCGCATCAACTATCTATCTCTGAAAAACAAGATTTAAAACAAAAGCAAGAATGAGCGAAAGAAATGCTCAGCAAGTATATAATAGAATATACTAAAATACTTTTCAACATAAGTTAAAAAGGGAATTTTCAAATCCAATAGCGAATTGATATCTTTCAAAACTTTTGTGAAAGAAATAGAAGTAAATAAGAAAACATTTCTTTGTATAACACAAGAGTATATTTGAAAACAAGCAACAGTTCAATGAAGTATCTCTTTTGAAAAAGAACCGATACAATTTATAGAACCAGGGTCGAAATTTTGTAACACGAGTAAAGATTGTATGAAAGGAAATTTCAAACAGACTACAGTTTAATAAAAGTATCTTTTATCTAACAACATTATTTCCAGTCAAATATGAATTTTTTTTTTCCCTTAAGTGATATGTGGAATATCAACAGTTGCAAGAGTTAAGCTGATGATCAGTCCCGCTTAACCCAAAAACCATGCACACATGATGTACAGGCTATAAAAATATGGATCCTGATGGCACTTATTGCTATTGGCCTAAAGAAGACCGTCACTAGTCTCTTTTAAAGCTGGACCTGCAACCGGCCTCTTACGCTAAACATATTCACATATCAAACAAAACATTTTTGTCTAGAGATCAAGGGATAAGCATCTCTAAAGTTTTATTCCTAACTTATATTGTAGGAATAACATTTTAAAACAATTGGGCAGTAAAACTACCAAATCAGTGAAATTCTTAAATAACAGTTTCTCACTGAATATTTATATAACAGAGTTAAATTTGAAGATGTAAAGATCTTTTATTAAAAACAATCATAAACTTTTAAAACATGATACACACATGCTCGATCATAAGTTGGAAGTGATTAGAACTGATTTGATTAATTTAAACGGGTTCTCGATGATTACGAGTTTTTAAATAAAACATTCGGCATAAAATTTAAGGAAAATTAAACATACTCTGAATAAAAGAGTACGGTTAGGTAACTTGCCTTATTCGGAGCTTAAACTCTGCTAGAAGCTGACTAATATTCTGACTGCTAGCTACCCCACACTTTATGTCTATTTGATCCTTAGTCACTAGCTATGACGTAGATCCGAAATAACACAACGATCTTCTTCCCGATCGATCTTATTTGCTCCTACGATTGCCACGAGTCCGAACTACCTCGATCGAGCCCGCACGTCAATTCTACCATTAAATACAAGACGACACTTCAGTCTTCAGAATAAATCTATGGTCTACCAACGTTTGTACGCATACTCCAATCATGTTTAAATTAAATCACATAACACATACGGTTAATCACATAAGCATACTCGATTAAATACGTAATCACGATGACATGTAACATATAAGAAACATTTAATCGACACACGTAACTTAATCACGTAACTGACATGTAAAATGTAATAATATTTAATAAACGACTCAATTAAATCAAATTATAACATATAAACATTTATCAAATACAACGGTCAAACTCGATTATTAATACTTGACTCGACTCGTAAAATAATAATCAGCTCGACGTTTCGTA
Organism: Saposhnikovia divaricata; assembly: GCA_036435485.1. Lineage (NCBI taxonomy): Eukaryota > Viridiplantae > Streptophyta > Magnoliopsida > Apiales > Apiaceae > Saposhnikovia > Saposhnikovia divaricata. Next base: position 18,614,479 of record CM071599.1, on the reverse strand, counting down.
AAACATCTCAAATTAAATAAAATATATTTTGACATCTTTATAATACGTCTCGAGTCATTAAGATGACTCGTGAAAATTAAATCTAATTTAATTGGATTTAATCGAACTCGTTACGCTAGTTAATCGTACAATTAAGACTCACACAATCATTTAAAAAAGATTAACTATCTCTTACAATTAAAAGGAAGTCCAAAATAATTTTTGGAATTAATTAGAAATTTTTAAATGATTAAAATATATTTTTAGGAATATTTTCCTATTTTTAAATCATTTTTAAATCATTTTCCAAAATTAAATTAATTTTTGGAAAATAATAGATAATTAAGATTTCCGAAATAAATCTGTAAAATAAATTACAGAATATTAAATAAATATTTCAGAATTTAAAAATAATTTTTCGGAAATTAAATCCTATTTTTAAATTAATTTTAAAGTAAAAATCAATATTTAAAAATCAATTTTCGAAATTAAATTATTGTTTTTTTCGAATTAAATAAATAATAAATAATAATTATTTAAATATTTAAATAACTCAAATAATAATTATATAATTATATAAAATAATTTTTCTGATTTTTAGAAATTTTAAATAAAAAAATAAAATTTTTATTCAAAAACACTATTCATCTTCTTCCCCACCTGGGAAAGAAGATCAAACGCTACTGTTCATCATCTCCCTCACGAAGAACACGATGAATGCTTCATGACAGCTTTAATGGAGGTTTGCCGGACCCCGGAAATTTTCCGGTAATCTCCAAAAGTTCCGGCGACCATAACTTTCACATAACTAAACCAAATCAAGCGTATAATATATGGATCTTGACTAAAATTTCACGACAAACTCAACCGTGCCAACGAAAACAACAAAAACGCGGCCGAAATCCGGCGGGCTTGAACCCAAATTCGGCCGGAATCGTTCTCCCTCGTTTTTACACCAAATCGTGCGTTTAACATCACAAATCAAAGCCCATAACTTGTACAATCTAACCCCTAACACCTTACATACAAACAATCAACACAAGCTTTGAAAGAATGATTTGAAATTTCAAGAAAACTAAATAATTCGACCCATACAATTTCGAACACCAACATTCAGTTTAAACACGTGAATTAACTCCAAATCATCATACAAAGCTATAGGAATCATCAAAACAAGCAAACAATTCACCAATTAAAAAGCCCTAATTTGCTCAAGAACCCTAATTTCGAATTTGAAAATCGGGCATTATAATGATGAAATTGATCACATAATTAGACTCATAGCATCAAAATAAAGCTATAATCTTCATCAGTTTCACTGGAAAAGCTCATAAAATAAAAACCCCAAAATCTAAGATGAACCCTAATTTTCCAGATTCAAAAGAAAATTAATATAAAATCAGAAATTTACCCAACATGAAAACTGATTGTAGATTATGAAACTAGATGTCAAGAGCTTCGATTTGAGTGGTTGCACGCCAAAATCCGAGATCGGCATCACCTCCAAATTGAGTTTGATCTTGAAGAACAAGAGAGAGAAAATCTACTTTACTATTTAACTTTTGTAAAAATCTGATTTTTTTATGATTTTTGTAAATAAATAAAAATAATTTTAGGCTATTTATATTTAACGAATATTAGTACATCGAAAACTATTTTTGGTTCGATAATGAATCGAAGAATCGTTAAAATCGAAAAAAAACTAATCGTTTAAAAAGATAAATATCAAAGATATACGGATAATTACAATTATTATACTCTGGACTAATAAACGATAAATACGAATCAAAAATGTATTTATCTCGCATTTTAAAAATATTTTTGGCTCAACGGATAAAACATTGGTACGAACGATGTACCAATACATACGAATAATTAAGAAATAGACGAACCAAAATAGATGTTTATCCAAAAGAAAGATATCAACAATGAAACGGACACGAAAAACGAGAAAATAATTATAAGAACATAGAGTACTAGTAAAAGAACTAAGTCTTTTAAGTAAAGCCCCTATAATTAGTAATTACGGGGTACGGAGTAAAAGATATTTTAATGGATTCGTTTTACGAGAAAAACCCCGAACATTAGCAATTAACACGGAACACATAATATACACACCGATACATTTCTAATACCCTTAATTTCTATTTTTGTTTCGTAAAATTTATTTAAACGATAAAAATATATCCGTAACGTAACTTTCGTGTCGTTTAAAATAATTTCAAAATGCGATACTTTAAAATCCAAAAATTTTAATAAATGAATAAAATACACATACACGTATCGTTTATTTAATTAAAATAATAACCTTGAACTAAAATAATTACTGAATCGAATATTTTGAAAAACCGTATCTACAACAATTAATAGAACGTACAGATAAACATTTAAACACGTAACATTTAATCACATAATTGTATCACATACGAATATATATTATAACTAATATTTAAATATTATATTCTCGTCAAATCTATCGGTCAATGCAAAATAATAAATTTATTTTGAAAATTCGGGTTGTTATAAAGTTTCTTTGTGAAGATAAGTAGTTTTACAAATAGGGATAGAAGAAATCTTGCCTCGGTTTCGATATCCTGACGGTATGGCTCGTCCCTCTTCCGGAGTTTCTATAAACACAAAAGGACCGTCGTTAGAACCACATCTCTTACTCACTACACTCTTGGATAACATTACCTTTTGAAACTTTAATATATGTTTAAAGTATTCTTATTACCCCAAAGGTTCAAGAACTTAACCGTTTATAACCTAAGTTGAAGTTTCAGGGTTTTTCACCATTTCCCTTAACGACCACACTCGACTGTAGAATTTCTTATAATTTTTAAATTTCGAATTTTAATGTAAGGTCAACTGTCAAGGGTCCTCTGACCACCCTACTACGCTATCCCAAAATTTCGTGACTTATAAAAATGTCTAAGTATGGTAACTTTAGCCTCAAAGTTGATACAATTACGTTTTCTCGGTTATCGAACGTCTTTCACTAAAACTGACTTTTCTCCTAAACCGTTCATCAGATTTTAACGCACCTTATATCAAAACGATCTATGAACTAAGCTCTATCATTTCATGGTCAATTGGTAACCTAAGCAGTGAGGTACCGTACGAATGCAGGGGTCACAAAACAGGGCAGTTTTCGTTCTAACGAAAATCGGACATTATAACTGCTGTAATTTCATACTTTCCATATTTTAACCCTTCCAAAATCAACATCCCACACTCCTTCCAACCCCTACACCATGTGGCTTCATCCCATCCATGGTTACAAGTACAACACCTCTCCATAATCATTCAAACACATATAAACAACTATAACAATAAGATTAAATGATCTAGTACTACTTATCTTATAAACCAACTAAAAATCATCATATCCCAAATGATTCAAGCTAGGGTTTCAAGCAAATCATCAACTTTAAAGAGTACACTAACATGAATAACCTCACAAAGCTCTTATACTACCTTGGTATAGTCTATATCATGCAAAGAAATCAAGAAAGACAAAGTTTGCTCTAAAAGTTACTATTCATCATCTTGTTCATGAATTTCTATCTAAAGATTGACATGGTGGATCAAGCTCAAACTTATGGGATATCTTAATCATGAAATATAGGACTCACCAAATTAATCTTGTGAATTTAGAAGGCTTGGAAGTTGGATTTTTCCCCTTGGTCTCTAGCTTGGCCGAATGTAAGAAAAATGGAGGAGGAAGAGAAATTTTTGTGTTTATCTCATCTTATCTTGGCTTAATCTAGTGTATTGTAGAAGCTTTGTGATTCTTTTTATTGTTAAAAGACTAATTTACCCTTAAAGCATGTTTTAGTGGAAGATGATATCATTGTAATGTCATTAGTGATGTAATGGATGAGTATTTAGCAAGATTGTTTATTTACCTTAGGTAATTACTAATAACCTTGGTAAATATTAATGTGGTAAATATTATTATCATTCACTACCCTTGATTACTTGGTTTCTATACTCGTCTAATTGTGGTTCGTTTCGAATATATCTCACTATCCAGTGGTTTTGAAAGCGTTTATAAAATCCAAATTCCCTTAGCATTCTCTTAACTTAAAAATCCCTTAGTTTAACTTAAATTCACTAATTCCTCAATATATAATTCTTATAATGTTTCCATGCTCCTAAATGTCCAATAGAAGCTTATTCGAAATCAAAATCCTCAAAATCCATGTTTCAGGAATTTCTGGAATCTATCGTCATTTTGAGTCACTTATTTTCAATGTACGACACTAATATGGTTTCTGTTTACCCATTTTCCATCCCTAATATAGAGTACCTACTCACCATTTCCCTGGATTCCTCAAGATCACTGTTCATTTGGGCACTGTAGCCTTTCTAACGTTAGAGTTATTACAGTCTTCCCCCCTTAAAAGGATTCCGTCCCGGAATTAGGTTGGAAATGTCCATAGGTATCTTTTTCATTCACACATTCTAACTTACACACTACTTCCTCTACCCTTTTCCTTTCATAATATCTCTATCTTGTTTGCGCAGAAATACACCAACATAACTTCCTTGTCATTCATCAACATGCCATTTAGTTTATCAATAGCAGTCCTTTTATTGTCTTTTCCTCACAAATCTCCTCCTGTTTCAAGTCATTCCATGTTATTTCGTCTCTCCTTCCTCTTTTGACGAAGATATCCGCCACTACATTGACCTTTTCTGAATGGTAGTGTATCTCACTTATGGTTTGACCATCTTCTGATCTCTATCATGACATAAATATTAATTCCTCAATATTCCCATAGTCCCTCTCTGTAAAATTTTCCAGAAAATAAGCTCTAATAATATTCTTTAAAACAATTGTAAGAAAATACTACCTATAATATATATTTCCTGTTCGTCTCAACGAGCTGGTGTTTTCCCAAAACACTCCTACTTTTCTTTTCATAACGTTTCCTAGCCCTTAGCAGATACTGATTTTCCTTATCTATATTATTAACTTATTTATTCCATTAATTGATTAAGTCGATCCTTAGCCAAAGATTTACACACCAAATTTAAATCAAAAAGCAAGTACCTGTATCCGCATCTGGTTTTGTCAACGCTTCCCCTAAGGTCATGTTGTACACTCTAGCAGTAGGCCTATTTGAAGCAGCCCCACTCTGTCCTGACGCGTATGACCCACCTGAACGGCAATCTCTAGCAATGTGTCCTAGTTTCCCACACTGGTAACACTTAACATCTCTTTTAGGGTTTGCATCAGTTGATGGGCACTGGTTAAGGTAGTGTCCTTTTTGTCCACACTTAAAACAAGTTACTCCCAGCACTCTACAGACTCCTATATGCTTCTTACCACACGTCTCACAATCTGGTAATGGTGGTCGTGATTGATTGGACTGAAATGTTCCCGAAGATTTTCCACCCTGACTCACCGTCTCACTAGTAGTCTTGTTACCCCCCGACTTTCCCACAAATTGAGATTTTTGTCCTTTACCTCCTTTGTTAAAGTAGCTTCCCTCACTTGAACCTCCTTTTGGGCCCTCAAATCTTCTTTTCTTATTCTCTCGACCTATTTGAGCCTGCTCACTCTCGGCCTCTATAATTGATGCCTTTTGAACCACTGCAGCATAATCAGTTAACTCAAATGGGGCCACTCTCGTTCGTAACCAGGGTTTCAACCCTTGTTGAAACCTTTTTGCACGTTGTTCTTCAGTACGCACAAACTCGGGAACAAACCTCGACAGTTCTGTAAATTTATTTTCATACTCTGCCACTGTTAGGTTATCCTGTTTTAACTCCAGAAACTTTAATTCCATTTGGTTTTCTAAATACCTAGGAGAATACTTTTCTAGGAACACCCTAGTGAAACGCTCCCAGGTTATCACTCCCGCTTCCTCTAGGTTCTTCCTAGCTTCCCACCAGTAATTTGCCTCTCCCTTTAGGAGATAGGCTGCAAAAACTGTTTTCTGATCTTCCTCTATCCTTAGTATTTCGAAAGCTTTCTCCATTTCTTTTAGCCATGCCCTGGCTACTACTGGGTTAGTGGTTCCCTCGAATTCTGGGGGCTTTAATGACTTAAAGGCACGAAAGGAACTAGCTGCCTGATTGGGGAGAACAGGTGGTGGTTGAGGATTCTGTGGATTTGTTAAATTCTGCCTTAATAAGTCCATGAATTGGGCAAAGGGATCACCTCCCGGATTCCTTTGTTGGCCAGTTGATTCCTCTTCTCCTTCTTCATGATTTTCTTCATTATGAGCATTTTCGTTCAGTCTAGTACCTTCGATATTTCGACTTCTTTCGTCTCTCTCATTTTCCCTTGCATTCGCTCTACTGTCACGTCTAGGCGGCATAGTTCTGTACATAACAATAGTCCTTATTAATTACCCGAATTTGGGTTACTATATACATCATTTCTATATACACAATTATATCATTAATTAGCTCATTTGCACATCACAATATCTTTATCACGCGATTTACATCTAGTTATACCATAACTTTAGTAGGTAGTTGTATCGCCCTTAACACGATAGCCTTTTCATTAAGTCAATCACCTTTTATACATCAATATTTCTGAGTCACAACATTTATTATATTATATAAAAAAAAATGCAGCAAAAATTTAGATAGAAATGCACAAACTTCATTAATGTACATAAATATTTTACAATTTGGGTACAACATCCTTTACTGCTAATAATATACATCATCTAATACAAGGTTCGAAACCCAAAACATAGCCGTACATACTAATCCGATATCACCAAAAGTATTACTAACTGTCCCCTAATCAGACTGGGATTAAAACAGTGGACAACTAAACTAATCCCCAAAATGACATCAACAAGATGACTAGTCTGATTAGTGACGAACTACTATCCCGGCTCACACCCCTGCCCTGACAACATCCCGAATCTGGACTACCATGGTAGTAACCGTATCAACTATCTGGGCCCTCCATGCCGGGTCTCCTCTATCACCCAACAACCTCCTAATATCTCCTAATGCTCGTAGCTCAATACTGATCATCCCCAGAGACATCCCATCCGGGATAACCCCTCCTCTCCCTCTCTCTAACCTCTGTAGAAGGGTGTCTATAGTCCTGCGGGACTCCTCCAACTGTCCCTGAAGGGCAAAGTACTCGGTCAATAAGGTAGCTGAAAGTGAGTCACCCGCCGGTAAGGGTGCCTCCTGAGGGGGTACAGCTAGGGGAGGTGCATCCACAGGTGGAGGTGGTGGAGGTGCAAAGGGTGGGGATGGAGGAACCGACTCTGTCTCAGCATCCTCTGAAGGATCCTCCTCCTCCTCAAAAAAACCAAAATGCCCTGGAGGGGTAAACTGCTCAAAAGGATCATCTATAGGGTCAGGACTAGGTAGAGGGGATGGAACTGGTGACGGCACTGGGATGGGTCGGACAGGAGTGGGAACCATCTGAATATCCCTCCACTCAATCGGCTCCTCAGGTATAACTGACAACCTAGGCCTCTTACGCAGTGGCCTCTCCTCCTCAGGGATCTCCGATCTCACTCTGGAAGGACCTGCCTCGTCAGATCCTGTAGAAGGTCTACCCATATATGGCACTAGGGCCACAGCATCTCTCCGTCTCTGCTCCTCTGCCTCCTCTCTCTCTAATCGCTCTCTAGCCGCCGCCCGGCGTCTCTCCCTGAGGTCCTCAACTGCATACTCGGGGACCTCTACCCCGGCCAGCTGAAGATCTAATAGCTCCTGCTCCGACATCCCTAGCCACTGGGGGTCCTGACTCGGCTCACCCATCTCCGCTCCCTATAATAAAACATAAAATTCTATTAGTAACAGTCTAATAAATTATAATATATGCTTAAAGTAAATACTACCTGCGATATACCACCCCTGAACTTGATGGAAGTTCACAATTTATATTATAACTGATACATTTATTATTATCACTTTTATTCTTGAGCATTATGACTCTTAGCTCTGATACCATCTGTGACGCCCCGTGATCCGGGGTCAAGGATCCGGGCCGTCAAGGTCCAATTTCCGATCAATATCAATATCTCTGTAATCTTTTTTTTTTTTCAATAAATAATTAAATAAATAAGTAGTTGACCCCACACTAATACACACACACCAGTCATAAGCTCATCGAACAACAACCACAATATTTAAAAGTTTTAAAGTTAACAGTTATTACAAGCCCAGAATTTACTAAGTACATTGTTGAACAAAGCTTCTACAGGAAGCACTTCAACAACTAAAGTTTATTACAATTTACACACTTAATTTACATAAGTATACTAAGCCCCTCCGCTTGTCACTACCTCGGGGATGGTCGCCAGCACTCGCTCAAAAGGTCGCCTTTCCCTTACCCTCTTGCGGGGTGTGGTACGTAGTATCGGCATGGGACCTAGCTGCTATATACATAAGTAGCAAGAGTGAGCTATAATAGCTCAGCAAGATCATACTGTAACTAAAATTTAAAATGTGAACAAGTATACATATATGTCTATGCATATGTAATAGCAGGAAACAATTAAAATCCTTAAGGAAGAGAAAAATTCTTATTTAATAATACATCATCCACTCACTATTATAAGAAAGAAAGCTATATTAATATAATATCAGTTTTTCTTCATCTGCCACCATAATACCATCATCTCATATCATTATTCTGGTTTCAGTATTGAGATCTACAATAATATAATATCAGTTTTTCTTCATCTGTAACTATCATTCCATCATCTCATATCATTGTTCTGTTTTCAGTATGGCAATCTGAAAACCATTGTCTACACTTTCTTTTCAAAACATTGGGGATATCTGCTGTCGCCTGATACGTTAGGACGATGATCAGTCGCCTAATCGTACCTGCTCTCTTTTTACTACCGGTAGAAGGAATGAAAATCATCCCTGGAGGAAGGCCACCTGCTAACATCCTCCCTTGGCATCTTCGTGCCGTAATAAAAATAATAAATGCTGGACTGTGTCGCACACAGCCCTGACACAGCCACTTACGCAAGTCTGTTGCAATCCCCCTCTTTATCACATCATTATTCTCTTTTTTTAAAATATCATTCCACATTTCCATTTTCTCACTTTCGTTTTCACATATCATTCTCTCATATCATTTCCATTCTCACACATTACTTCTATAAAATATATATATATCATAAGGCTTTGATTATGATTCAAACCTCTCTTTCAAATTCAGAAATCAAATATACTTTTATATTCGTAAAATATTCCATCTATTTTAAGAGTAATGCATGTTAATCAAATAATGTTTATTAAACCACTAACACTCAATAAGATCATTTTTAATATAATATTATAACCATATAACCCTCGATAACAACTGATACCATTCTCTCTTATTCTTTTAATCATAAGGCATGTTCAATTCATGCATAATCATCTCTATACATATCCATCTCATACTCTCATTCATATTCATATACATCTTATACTCATATCCATATTCATATACATCTTCGTATATCTTTCTTTTCAATATTAATACTCAAGGAAGACAATTTCTTCACAATGTAGTAATAATAGCATCACATATATATTTCACAAAATCAAGTTTCTTTGTGAAGATAAGTAGTTTTACAAATAGGGATAGAAGAAATCTTGCCTCGGTTTCGATATCCTGACGGTATGGCTCGTCCCTCTTCCGGAGTTTCTATAAACACAAAAGGACCGTCGTTAGAACCACATCTCTTACTCACTACACTCTTGTATAACATTACCTTTTGAAACTTTAATATATGTTTAAAGTATTCTTATTACCCCAAAGGTTCAAGAACTTAACCGTTTATAACCTAAGTTGAAGTTTCAGGGTTTTTCACCATTTCCCTTAACGACCACACTCGACTGTAGAATTTCTTATAATTTTTAAATTTCGAATTTTAATGTAAGGTCAACTGTCAAGGGTCCTCTGACCACCCTACTACGCTATCCCAAAATTTCGTGACTTATAAAAATGTCTAAGTATGGTAACTTTAGCCTCAAAGTTGATACAATTACGTTTTCTCGGTTATCGAACGTCTTTCACTAAAACTGACTTTTCTCCTAAACCGTTCATCAGATTTTAACGCACCTTATATCAAAACGATCTATGAACTAAGCTCTATCATTTCATGGTCAATTGGTAACCTAAGCAGTGAGGTACCGTACGAATGCAGGGGTCACAAAACAGGGCAGTTTTCGTTCTAACGAAAATCGGACATTATAACTGCTGTAATTTCATACTTTCCATATTTTAACCCTTCCAAAATCAACATCCCACACTCCTTCCAACCCCTACACCATGTGGCTTCATCCCATCCATGGTTACAAGTACAACACCTCTCCATAATCATTCAAACACATATAAACAACTATAACAATAAGATTAAATGATCTAGTACTACTTATCTTATAAACCAACTAAAAATCATCATATCCCAAATGATTCAAGCTAGGGTTTCAAGCAAATCATCAACTTTAAAGAATACACTAACATGAATAACCTCACAAAGCTCTTATACTACCTTGGTATAGTCTATATCATGCAAAGAAATCAAGAAAGACAAAGTTTGCTCTAAAAGTTACTATTCATCATCTTGTTCATGAATTTCTATCTAAAGATTGACATGGTGGATCAAGCTCAAACTTATGGGATATCTTAATCATGAAATATAGGACTCACCAAATTAATCTTGTGAATTTAGAAGGCTTGGAAGTTGGATTTTTCCCCTTGGTCTCTAGCTTGGCCGAATGTAAGAAAAATGGAGGAGGAAGAGAAATTTTTGTGTTTATCTCATCTTATCTTGGCTTAATCTAGTGTATTGTAGAAGCTTTGTGATTCTTTTTATTGTTAAAAGACTAATTTACCCTTAAAGCATGTTTTAGTGGAAGATGATATCATTGTAATGTCATTAGTGATGTAATGGATGAGTATTTAGCAAGATTGTTTATTTACCTTAGGTAATTACTAATAACCTTGGTAAATATTAATGTGGTAAATATTATTATCATTCACTACCCTTGATTACTTGGTTTCTATACTCGTCTAATTGTGGTTCGTTTCGAATATATCTCACTATCCAGTGGTTTTGAAAGCGTTTATAAAATCCAAATTCCCTTAGCATTCTCTTAACTTAAAAATCCCTTAGTTTAACTTAAATTCACTAATTCCTCAATATATAATTCTTATAATGTTTCCATGCTCCTAAATGTCCAATAGAAGCTTATTCGAAATCAAAATCCTCAAAATCCATGTTTCAGGAATTTCTGGAATCTATCGTCATTTTGAGTCACTTATTTTCAATGTACGACACTAATATGGTTTCTGTTTACCCATTTTCCATCCCTAATATAGAGTACCTACTCACCATTTCCCTGGATTCCTCAAGATCACTGTTCATTTGGGCACTGTAGCCTTTCTAACGTTAGAGTTATTACACATTAGGATTTATAAAGAGACTTTTTATGCTGGTTTTCGCCTACCTCCTCCTCCTTTTGTTTATCGTCTTTTGGCCGAAGCCCGGGTTTGTCCAACCCAACTTATGCCAAATGCATGGCGTTTTATCTATTGTTTCTTGGTCCAATGTAAGAAACATGGGCTTGAGCCCAGTATTTCTGTTTTTCGATATTTATTCAAATTTGTCAATTCTTCTGACAATTCGGGCTGGGTCAAAATCCAACACCGTTCCTTAGCCCGTTCTTGTTTTGTTTCGGATTCCGCTCCTGATTCCCTTCCTAATTGGAAGAGGGAATGGTTTTATATCTTTTTGGATGGGGATGACTGGGACAACTATTTTTGGCCCAACTTCTGCAGAGCCGTTGATGGGCCTGTCAGGAGTTTAAAATTGGGCGTGGAAGAAGAGGCCGCCATAACTTTGTTAACATCCGATAATTTGCATCAATGTGCAAATTTGATTTCTGAAGATTCGTTGCAGGCCCACGGGCTAAGCGATTTGGGCCCTGAGGGTAATTCTCACCTCTTGCTTTGTAAACATTTTATGCTAGATATAATTTTCTAACTTTCTTGTAATCATTTTGCAGCCAAAACTGCTCTGGGAGCAATTTTTAGGCAGAGGGAGACTGCTGCCACTGCTAGGGTGGTAACAGAGAACCCTAGGGCCAAAAGGGCCAGGACAGATGAGGCTTCTCCCGTGGTGGAGCGCGTTCCTGCTTTTCTTCAAGAAAAGCCAGTTCCTATTGAGGAAGACCTCACTCCCTTTACGGTGAGATGGGGTTTATGCAATAGGGACACAGCCGTAGGTGATTCTAGGGCTGCAGCTGAGTGGTCCAGGAGCGTGGTCACTCCACGAGATAAGATTCACATTGTGGAGTCCTCTGATGACTTGCAGATTGAGCTTCTTGGGGCTCAAGCTGTTGCTTCGGTAATTTCTTATTCAACTTCTTTAATTTAATTGCATTTACTTTTCCCTTCCTCACTTGTTTCCTTTGCAGATGAACGCCTACCTTCAGGCCGCTGTTCATAACCTGAAGGAGGTGCGTGCTGATAAGACCATTGTTGAGAGGGACAGAGACAGATACTTTGATGCCTCCGAGGCAAACTTTGCTCGTTTTAGGGAGGTGGAGAAGGAGCTGGCTGCTGAGAAGGAGAAGAACAGGAAGCTACAGCTGGAGGTGCAGCAGAACAGGGAACACATCATTGCTGATTACAAGGCTTCTAAGGACTTCCAAGATGTCCTGAATGCCGAGTATGATGCAAACTTTCCTGGCACCTTCAAGGAGTGTTGGGAGGGGATCATCGAGGAGCTGAGTGGGAAGATCGAGGGGGTATCCCTGGAGAAGTTCCCGGTACCTGCTATCCCTGGATTGACAGATACTCTGGAGGTTGCTACTGAGACAGCAGTAGATGGGGACTCTCAACCCACTCAGGATCCACCTTCTTCTCCTGGAGTAGAGACAACAGATCCTTCTTCTACCCAGGGAGATGTTTTTATTAAGGACTTAGATGCATAGATGGCCCTGCGTGGCTTATTTCTGTTTGTCTTTATTTATTCTGAACTTTTGCCCTTCGGGGCTTATGACTTAACTTATTTATGTAGTAGTTTCTTTTGTTTCCACATTCTCATTTTTTTTATAGTTCGTTAAACTTTTAGAATTTCTCAAGTACTTGGCCTCCTGGCTGGTACTAAACTCACAAGCTAGTCCAACATTTGCCTTTCGTGTTTATTTTAACAAAGAGAAATAACTCATAGAGAAAACAGTATAAATTCCATTATGCTGTCAAAAGATATCAATAGAATGGGTTCAACCCTTACATAAATATTCTATCTTCTACTGGGAGCAACATGCTCTAAAATGGTTTCATTCGAACCTTATTCTTAATAAATAGGTAAAAGTCCAAGCCTTTGTCAAAAGGACTTAGACATAATAAACTTTGAGGTTCACAGCATGCCAAGTTCGGGGCACCTCAACCCCGTCCAAGGTTTCTAACTTGTAGGATCCTTGCCCTAACACCTTTCTGACTAGATATGGTCCTTCCCAGTTTGGTGCTAACTTTCCTTTCTGGCCAACTCCCGAGGCTTCAATCTTCCTTAAAACCATGTCACCTTGTCGAAAGAATCTTTCTTTAACTCTCTGGTTGTAGTGAAAAGATGCTCTCTTCTGATATTCAGCATTCTTTGCATTAGCTCCATCTCTAACCTCATCAATTAAGTCAAGGGCAAGTCTCATTCCTTCGTCATTAGTTTCTGGCTCATATGCCTCAACTCGAGGTGATGCTTGCATGATCTCTAAAGGCACAACTGCCTCGGCTCCATAAGCCAGCAAAAATGTGGTTGCTCCAGTCGTTACCTTACAAGTGGTACGATATGCCCAAAGTATGGGCAACAATTCATCTACCCAAGTATTCCTAGAGCGTTCGACCCTCTTTTTCAGTCCATCAAGGATAATTCGATTAGCTACCTCAGCTTGCCCATTGGCTTGAGGGTGTGCCACCGAGGTAAAACGGAGCTCAATCGCATTCTCTTCACAATACTTCTTGAACTCTTCATTATTGAACTGTGTCCCATTGTCTGTTACAAGGATTCGTGGGATTCCGTATCTGCAAATTATGTTCTCCCAAAAGAACTGGGAAACTTGCTTGGTGGTTATCTTAGCCAGAGGTTTAGTCTCAATCCACTTAGTGAAGTAATCGATGGCCACTATTAGGAATTTCCTTTGCGCAGAAGCCATGGGAAAAGGCCCAAGTATATCCATTCCCCACATTGCAAATGGAATGGGAGAGTTAATTGAAGTTAAGATCTCAGGCGGTTGCCTCACAATTGGGGCATGCTTCTGGCATCTCTCGCATCTCTTGACATAGTTTTGTGCATCAGCCAACATCTCCGGCCAATAGAACCCTAAACAAATTATCTTGTGAGCTAGGGCTCTGCCCCCCAAGTGTTGGCCACAAATCCCTTCATGAACTTCTTTCAATGCTTCTCTTGCCTCTTGAGGCCTTAAACATTTCAAGTATGGGATGACAAACGACCTCTTATACAAAATGCCTTCAATCAAAGTGTATCTCAATGCTCTTACTGAAAGTTTTCGTGCCTCCAAGGCATTGTCTGGGAGCCATCCGGTCTCAAGGTGTGCCTTGATAGGGTCTATCCAAGAGCCTCCTATATCGATTGGTGCCAATAACTTTGAATTAACGGTCGGGGCCTTCAAGACCTGAAAATAGACACTCCCAGCATAATTTTCTATCTCGGAAGAAGCAAATTTAGATAGGGCATCGGCCTTAATGTTTTCCTCTCTTGGAATGTGCTCAACATAGCACTCCTCAAACTGGGACATAACAGCCTTTACTACTCTCAAGTATTTTGCCATAGTCTCATCCTTAGCCTCGAATTCACCATTTACTTGTGATACCACAAGCCTTGAATCTCCACAAACTTTGAGATTCTTGACCCTCATGATTCTGGCCAAGCCCAAACCAGCTATCAATGCCTCATACTCCGCCTCGTTGTTGGTAGTAGGGAATTCCAACTTTAAAGCGTACTCAACTGTGAACCCATCGGGGCTTTGCAAAACCAAACCTGCACCAGTAGATTTTGTTTTTGATGCTCCATCAAAATAGAGCACCCAATATTCCTTCAGATCGGGTGTAAGTTTTTCTTCTTTTTCCTCTTGCCCAGGGGTAGTCATTATCTCTTGCCCCCCGACTTCTTGGTTGTTAATAGTGCATTCAACCACGATGTCAGCTAATGCCTAAGCTTTGATAGCTGTCCGAGGCTTGTATGTGATGTCAAACTCTCCTAACTCAATCGCCCATTTGATTAGCCTTCCACTGGCCTTTGGGCTATGCAATATGTTCCTCAACTGCTGGTTTGTCAGAACTTGAATCTTATGTGCCTGAAAGTAAGGCCGTAGCTTTCTTGAGGCAGTTACTAACGCCAAAGCAAACTTTTCTATGGGTGAGTAATTCAACTCAGCCCCATGCAACACTTTGCTCACATAGTAGATAGGTTTCTGGACCTTCTCCTCTTCCCGAATAAGGACAGCACTCAGGGCTTGTTCGGATACCGCCAGGTATAAACTAAGAATCTCCCCAGGACTTGGTTTGGTCAACAACGGGGCTTCAACCATGTACTTCTTCAGTTGCTCAAAGGCCTCTTGGCTCTCAGGTGTCCACTCAAAATTTTTCACCTTTTTTAACGCTTGGAAGAAAGGCAAGCATTTGTCTCCAGACTTAGAGATGAATCTTCCTAAAGCTGCAACTCGACCTGTCAACCTCTGCACATCTCTTATAGAGCGTGGTGGCTCCATGTCTAAAATCGCCTTGATCTTGTCAGGATTGGCCTCAATGCCTCTTTTTGAAACCATCAGCCCTAAAAACTTCCAATATCCAACGCCAAAAGCACACTTGGCGGGATTCAACATCATCTTATGGTGCCTCAGCACTTCAAATGCCTCTTCGAGGTGCTTGATATGATCAGCCTTAAGTAGGCTCTTGACTAACATGTCATCAACATATACCTCCATGGTTTTTCCAATCAGATGGGTGAATATCTTATTCACCAATCGTTGGTAAGTAGCTCCTGCATTCTTTAGACCAAAAGCCATGACAAGATAACAGAAGACACCAAAGTCAGTTATGAAAGATACCTTAGGTATGTCATCCTTGTGCATCTTAATCTGATTATAACCGCTGAATCCATCCATGAAGCTCAACATCTCATGTCCAGCTGTGGCATCTATCAACATATCAATCCTCGGCAGGGGAAAACAATCTTTTGGGCATGCATCATTCAGGTCAGTGAAGTCTATACACATTCTCCACTTCCCATTTGCTTTCTTGACCATGACTGGGTTCGCTAACCATTCAGGAAACTGAATCTCTTCAATAAAACCAGCTTCCAAGAGCTTATTCACTTCTTGCCTAATGGCCTCTTGCCTTTCCGGAGCAAAGTTTCTCTTCTTCTGCTTTATTTCCTTCCTTTTGGGATCAACATTTAACTTATGAGTTATGAGTTGGGGGTCAATCCCTGGCATATCGGCTGCTGTCCAAGCGAACACGTCGCTATTCTTCTGTAAGAATTCTATTAACTTGCCCTTTAGGGGTTCTTTCAGAGATGCTCCAACATAAGTAACTTTTTCAGGATCATTAGGTTCTAGAGGTACGGGAATCAAATCCTCTGCTGGCTTCCCTCTATGCTCTTCATCATCGCGGACATCCATGTCTTCAATCGGAAGGACCTGCCCCCCGACTCCATCGGCCCTCAGTGCGGCCACATAGCAACTTTTTGCCATCTTCTGATCACCCTTTTGTTCTCCGACACCATTCCGTGTCGGAAACTTAATTTTCATATGATAGGAAGAGGCCACAGCCTTAAACGCATGAAGTCCAGTCCTTCCAAGGATTGCGTTGTATGTTGATGCTGCCTTGATCACCAAGAAATTCAACATCTGAGTCGCCTCTTTAGGCTCCTGCCCAATAGTCACGGGTAGCTGAATAGTCCCTTCAACATTGGACTCTACTCCGTTAAACCCGTATATAGGCATGTTTGTAGGGGTCAGTTGATAGTCGTTGTAACCCATCTTTACAAATGCATCATGAAATAAAATATCCACAGAAGCCCCATTGTCTATCAAGACTCGTTTTACTTCTGAGTTTCCAATCACGGGAGTTATGACCAGCGGGTCGTCATGGGGGAATTTCACCCCTTCCAAGTCTGAATCATCGAAACCAATTACCATCTCGGTTTTAGCACGCTTCGGGGCTTCTCCCACAATGTGCATTACTTCTCTAGCATAAGCCTTTCGAGAATTCTTAGTCGTGCTAGCTGCTGTCGGACCTCCCCAGATCATATTGATAACTGCCCTTCGGGGCTGTGGATTGCGATCATGGTTGTCATCCCTCCTATTATTATCTCTCCTTTCATTGTCCCTTCTGTCATTGTCCCTTCTCTGGTTCCCACGGTCATCACCCTTGGTGAACTGACTTAGTTTTCCTCTTCGTATCAAGAACTCAATCTCATCCTTGAGTTGCCTACAATCGTCGGTGTCATGTCCCACATCTTTGTGGAACCTGCAGTATTGCTCCTTATTTCGCTTAGCTGGGTCTCCTCTAAGTGGCTTCGGCCATCGGAAGTCCTTTTCCTTTTCAATGTCCAACAGGATCTGGCTTCTTGGAGCATTAAGTCTGGCATACTCGGAAAACCTTGGACCCGAGTTCTTTTTTGGAGCAGATTCAGAGTCTCTGCTAGCTCAGGGATACTTGTCCCTAGCATCGTACTCTTGTTCTTGCTTCCGCTTGTTCCCTCCATTGCCCAACGCGGCTTCTTTCTTGATGCTGTCCTCAGCTTTTATATACTTGTCCGCCCTTCGTTGAAGTTCATCCATGCTTTCAGGAGGGTGTTTTGCCAACGACCTCTTAAAAAAGAGATCCGTGGTTCCATGCTGCAAGGCTACCATGGCCACCTTATTTTCCAAATCGGTGATATTCAGGGTTTCCTTAGTGAATCGCTTGATGTAATCTCTTAAGTTCTCATTCTTTCCCTGTGTTACATACATAAGGGATGCGGAGCTTTTCTCATGAATTCTTCCGCTAATGAATTGACTGACAAAAGCGGTACTCAACTCCTTGAAAGAACTAATCGAGTTTGGAGGTAAACGACTATACCAACGTTGCGCCATGCCCGACAGGGTTTGGGGGAACGCCCTACACTTAAGGGCATCGTTAGCAGGCTGCAGTAACAATGCGCTTGTAAACGTTCTCACATGAGTTGCGGGATCCCCCGTTCCATCGTAAGCTTTGATCGTGGGCATCTTAAACTTTCGGGAGATATGTGCATTCATCACCTCCTCAGTGAATGGAGGGGTCGGATCATCCAGATCTCCTTGTAGCATCAAATCTCTAGGATTATTCTTGGGGAGTTCCACCCTGGTAGTTCCTCTGGTTGGGGCTTCAGCCCTTCGGTGTCTCCTTGAAGACCTCTCCAGATCTATGAAGGGAATCCCTCCTGAAGTCGGAGGAGGTCGAGTCTGATTAGGGTTCTGTCTCTCTAGCTCCCTTGCTTGGTCGTCCTTCAGCTTCTGAATCTCGGCTTCATAAGCCTTAATTTTCTCTGCAATTGTTAAAGGACCATCTCGGTTTGATGGATTCCTCCTCAGAGGTTCCTTACTAGCGCGTCGCCTCCTTGGGGCTTCGTCTCGATCATCGTCTTCAGATGACGAGTCTCCGGTATAAGGACCAGAGTAATCATAGTATCCTGGTTCAGGAGGGGCCGGGCCTCTAAGATAAGGGGATTGTTGTTGCCCATGGATCAGCCGAGCATGACCGCTTGGTCCTGGATCCCTTGGATCTTGGGGGTAATTAGGCAGCCCATACATTGGGTTGGTGTTGACAGGGAGCGAAGAAGTGGAGAGACTGTGAAGCGGCGGGCGGCTGCTCAGAGGGAGAGGAGAGACCACCATCTGGAGCGGGTTAGTCTCCTGTCCTAGAGGGACGATTACAGGTTGAGATCTTTCAGCGGGGGGATCCGTCCCTTGTGGTTGAGAGGCCTGACTACGAGGGTTTGTTTCCGTCAATGGGGGTACAGACCCTGGCCCTGTACCAACAGGAGGAGCAGCGATTGGTGGAACGATGGTTCCAGAGGTAGCCTCGGTTGAGACCGGTGTTGTTCTTCGAGTGGTAACCATGGTTGATGTCTTCTTCCCACAGACGGCGCCAAATGTTGTGGAATAAAAACTAGGTTGAAATTATTGCGGCTGGGGTTTGTATATTTAATGCTAGGGTTCGTGAGCTTCGTGCTTTAATGGCTGCTTCTGCGTTCGAGACTTAAACGGTCCTCACAGAATGCCTACGTATCTCTGTAAATTAGAGAATCAAGCCAATAAAACGTAGTTCTGAGGTGAGGGGTCTGACCCTTTATATAGGCTGAAAAGCCTTAGAATTATGGTAGGATTTGGAGACTTGGTGGGCAAGTCTTTGAGGAATGTTCTAGATCTATTCCTTGTAGGAATTAGTTTCCATATTGAATTGGATGCCTTATTGGATAAGTCTGAAGGGGATATTATCCTTATCCAACTCTTATTTGCTGAGCTGTTTATTACCCTTAATATTAATTACGAAATTAATACTATAATCAGGGTGTTGGGCCCAGCTGGTGGGCCCCACGTTTGGACTAATTTCGGCCTAGTTAATGCCACATTAAATGTGTCTTTAAGGCTCATTTTCAGCCCATATCAACATCCATGACGTGAAATAATTAAGTACTACTTTACTTTTAAGGGTAGCGCATAAAAAATATGAAATAAACACAATCTTGATGGTACAAAAATAACTAAAATAACTTCTTAATTGATCCGATTTCCCTTGAAGAAAACTGGTACGCATGAATTTACAAGCAAATTATGAATCCCGATCCGGATATAATCAGAGTAGAAAAACGACTAAACTTAAGTTTAGATAGAAACTACGCATCAGTTTCCAAGCTCTCATGATCAGCAAAGACGAAACTAAGAACAACTTAAACTCTCATTGAAGAGAAGTCTCTAGATGAAGTATTTAATGTAGAAGTAGCTAGCTTTCTAACTAAGACTTGTGATGTTGTTAAGAGCTAAGAGTATGCCAAGTATATTAACCATGCATGGACTGATAAACAGAAACCTTCCAAATCAGCACTTATCTGTTTCCATCCTTATCATCAATTACATGTCTTCAATATAAAATGCTTATGTCATTACCCCTTCTACCCAACCTACCCAAACCTCTCATAATATACACTCACTAAACTCTGTAACAAAACAACACTGCCCACGACTAAAATCACCATTTTCTGATCTGCAATATTTCACAAAGATACACAGCATAAGGAGACAATATATCAATAAGAAAAATATAAGTTGTATTCTCCCATGCTATTATGCAATACATTATATTTGTTAACAAAACAACACTACTTAAAGCTTTTCACTCTGTTGGTAGATCTACTAACAGCATTTCATACAGCCTCTAACTCTATTTTCAGATCTAGTTTTCATAACTGTAATTCGGGAATTTTAATGATACATATATATCTGTCATAAATGTACGTATATTACACATATTTTCATAAATGTATGTATGTATCTCTCATATATATCTCTCATAACTCTATATATGAATATCTGGTGTTTTTATAACTTCCGTGTAATTCTTTTTATTCGTTGTACAATGTTAAGAAACCCTTTGAACTTGTGAAGGAACAATATCTGGACCACACTCAAGCAGTTGGCGGAACAGTTGCAGCAAATGATGAGTCTCTGACAATTAATGTTAACAGCTCCGGTGCCATGATCCCGCCAGCTGGAGCAAAAAATCAAAATGAAGACGATGACATATGGAATTGGGTTTCAGAAGTACGATTGGAAGAATTTGACACTGAAGATCTCGAGTTTCTTACTCTTCAGAAGCCACCAAAACCCGGGAACAATGCCTATCAATCGCCTTCGGAGTTTGGACAGTGTTGTGGAATAAAAACTAGGCTACTAGTATTGCGGCTAGGGCGTATGTATTTAATGTAAGGGGTGTGAGCTTCGTGCTTTAATGGCTGCTTTTGTGCTCGTGGCTGATTCTGCCTTCACAAGATGCCTACGTACTTTGATGAATATCAAAGATCAAGCCAAAAAACGTAGTTCTGAGAATGAGGGGTCAGGCCCTTTATATAGGCTGAGAAGCCTTAGAATTATGGTAGGATTTGGAGACTTGATGGGCAAGTCTTTGAGGAATGTTCTAGATCTATTCCTTGTAGGAATCAGTTTCCATATCGAATTGGATGCCTTATTGGATAAGTTTGAAAGGGATATTATCCTTATCCAACTCTTATTTGCTGAGCTGTTTATTACCCTTAATATTAATTACGAAATTAATATTATATTTAGGTTTTTGGGCCCAGCTGGTGGGCCCCACGTTTGGACTATTCTTGGCCTAATTAATGCCACATTAAATGTGTCTTTAGGGCTTATTTTCAGCCCATATCATTTGCCCCCCAACTTCTTAGGAAAACTGATCAGGTTTTCGTAGAAGTTATATTTGCCTTAATCGAGACTCGGGGTCGTTTTTATCCCTTACCTGGGACTTCTTAATTTTCCTACCCTTATATGGGAGTTTTGGTTTACACTAGTGTTTCACGAGTATCGTCTTGATTGTAAAGTGTGGAGCGACCTACACATTTACGACGATTTGCCTTATTCGAGGCTTTAATTTGTGCTTGCTTTTAGCAATTTCGGCACTTTCATAGAGTTTTTATGCATTATTAGCATAAATTATTGCTCAACTAGTCAAGAAAATATTTCTATAATTTTCCTCGTATTTTTCTGTACTTTTCCTAATATTTTAGGAATTTTTATGTACCAACAGGTATTTTTTCGTAATTTTTCCTAATAATTTAGGAATTTTTATGTACCAACAGGT
This sequence comes from Saposhnikovia divaricata, assembly GCA_036435485.1. NCBI lineage: Eukaryota > Viridiplantae > Streptophyta > Magnoliopsida > Apiales > Apiaceae > Saposhnikovia > Saposhnikovia divaricata. The sequence goes on along the minus strand of CM071599.1, from coordinate 18,592,635 downwards.
ATTTTTTGGGAATTATTTTTTAATTTCCCAACATTATTTAAAAATTTTTTAAAGGATTAACTTTTAAAAAAGTCACCTTGGCAAGAAATGCCTCCTGGGCGTGGGTACCCCCGCCAAGGAGACACCCTCCTTAGGCACGCCTAGGGGGTTTGGTCTCCTGGGCGTGGGTGACCTTTGTCCCTGGAAATGCTTCCTGGGCGTGGGTACCCCCGCCAAGGAGACACCCTCCTTAGGCACGCCTAGGGGGTTTGGTCTCCTGGGCGTGGGTGACCTTTGTCCCTGGAAATGCTTCCTGGGCGTGGGTACCCCCGCCAAGGAGACACCCTCCTTAGGCACGCCTAGGGGGTTTGGTCTCCTGGGCGTGGGTATACCCTTCTTTAGAGAAAATCGAGCTAGGCGTGGGTACCCCCGCCAAGGAGACACCTTCCTTAGGCACGCCTAGGAGGTTTGGTCTCCTGGGCGTGGGTATAGCCTTCTTTAGAGAAAATCGAGCTAGGCGTGGGTACCCCCGCCAAGGAGACACCTTCCTTAGGCACGCCTAGGAGGTTTGGTCTCCTGGGCGTGGGTATAGCCTTCTTTAGAGAAAATCGAGCTAGGCGTGGGTACCCCCGCCAAGGAGACACCTTCCTTAGGCACGCCTAGGAGGTTTGGTCTCCTGGGCGTGGGTATAGCCTTCTTTAGAGAAAATCGAGCTAGGCGTGGGTACCCCCGCCAAGGAGACACCTTCCTTAGGCACGCCTAGGAGGTTTGGTCTCCTGGGCGTGGGTATAGCCTTTTAATTGGGCTTCCTGCCTTTAAATTCTAGCGGGATTTTATCCTATTTTCTAAAAATGTCGTAGAACATTCTAGAATTATTTCAAAATTTGAATTTCATGGGCTTCCCGCCTATTCAAAGGCCCAGTCACCTGTTGGCAGCCCATTTACTGGATATAACCGGTTGAATGACCAACCATGAACTCTATAAAAGAGTAGTGTGCATCCCTCATTTCTCATTTCACTATTCAGCAAAAACTATCATTCCCTTATCACAAATATTTTTCAAAAAAGCTCTGCTAGGGTTCTGTCGTGAGGCGATTTCCGGCGTTTTTACTCCGCCTTACTTTCCAGTTTCCGTTTGAAGATCGTTGAATCTTCATCTTCTTCAACCTCTTTTTTCAACTTTTCTGGGTTTCAAGCCTTCAAGTGAAGCATACCAATGGAGGATTCTAGCTCTTCAGGCCAGTCACAGCTCGCTAACACTTCCACCACCGCTCCACTGCTTTCAAGGGGTAAGAACCCTAAAACATCTCTTGTCCATGCCAGTGTTTTTTCCCTTAGGGATCTTTTAAATGAGTTTGGTCAAGCTTTTCCAAACATGCTTCATTTAGATGCTTATGAATATAAATCGAAATATAAACAACATAGGGTAGACATTCTAGCCCAACTTTTTCATATTAATGGGCCTTATAGGGCCGTTGCTCCGGCCTCAAACGAAAGGGCTTGTCACCCAAAGCCTGGGGCCATTAGGATTTATAAAGAAACTTTTTATGCTGGTTTTCGCCTACCTCCTCCTCCTTTTGTTTATCGCCTTTTGGCCGAAGCCCGGGTTTGTCCAACCCAACTTATGCCAAATGCATGGCGTTTTATCTACTGTTTCTTGGTCCAATGTAAGAAACATGGGCTTGAGCCCAGTATCTCTGTTTTTCGATACCTCTTCAAATTTGTCAATTCTTCTGACAATTCGGGCTGGGTCAAAATCCAACATCGTTCCTTGGCCCGTTCTTGTTTTGTTTCGGATTCCGCTCCTGATTCCCTTCCTAATTGGAAAAGGGAATGGTTTTATATCTTTTTGGATGGGGATGACTGGGACAACTATTTTCGGCCCAACTTCTGCAGAGCCATTGATGGGCCTGTTAGGAGTTTAAAATTGGGCGTGGAAGAAGAGGCCGCCATAAATTTATTAACATCGGATAATTTGCATCAATGTGCAAATTTGATTTCTGAAGATTCGTTGCAGGCCTATGGGCTAAGCGATTTGGGCCCTGAGGGTAATTCTCACCTCTTACTTTGTTAATATTTCATGCTAGATATAATTATCTAACTTTCTTGTAACCATTTTGCAGCCAAAACTGCTCTGGGAGCAATTTTTAAGCAGAGGGAGACTGCTGCCACTGCTAGGGTGGTAACAGAGAACCCTAGGGCCAAAAGGGCCAGGACAGATGAGGCTACTCCCGCGGTGGAGCGTGTTCCTTGTTTTCTTCAAGAAAAACCAGTTCCTATTGAGGAAGACCTCACTCCCTTTACAGTGGGATGGGGTTTATGCAATAGGGACACAGCTGTAGGTGACTCCAGGGCTGCAGCTGAGTGGTCCAGGAGCGTGGTTACTCCACGGGACAGGGTCCACATTGTGGAGTCCTCTGATGACTTGCAGATTGAGCTTCTCGGGGCTCAAGCTGTTGCTTCGGTAATTTCTTATTCAACTTCTTTAATTTAATTGCATTTACTTTTCCCTTATTTACTTGTTTCCTTTGCAGATGAACGCCTACCTTCAGGCCGCTGTTCATAACCTGAAGGAGGTGCGTGCTGAAAAGACCATAGCTGAGAGGGATAGAGACAGATACTTTGATGCCTCCGAGGCAAACTTTGCTCGTTTTAGGGAGGTGGAGAAGGAGCTGGCTGCTGAGAAGGAGAAGAACAGGAAGCTTCAGCTGGAGGTGCAGCAGAACAGGGAACACATTATTGCTGACTACAAGGCTTCTAAGGACTTTCAAGATGTCCTGAATGCTGAGTATGACGCAAACTTTCCTGGCACCTTCAAGGAGTGTTGGGAAGGGATCATCGAGGAGCTGAGTGGGAAGATCGAGGGGGTATCCCTGGAGAAGTTCCCAGTCCCTGCTATCCCTGGATTGACAGATACTTTGGAGATTGCTACAGAGACAGCAGTGGATGGGGACTCTCAGCCCACTCAGGATCCACCTTCTTCTCCTGGGGTAGAGACAGCAGATCCTTCTTCTACCCAGGGAGATGTAGTTATTGAGGACTTAGATGAGTAGATGGCCCTGCGTGGCTTATTTCTGTTTACCTTTATTTATTCTGAACTTTTGACTTAACTTATTTATGCAGTAGTTCCTTTTGTTTCCATGTTCTCATTTTTTGCTTATAGTTCGCTAAACTTTAGAATTTCTCAAGTACTTGGCCTCCTGGCTGGTACTAAACTCACAAGTTAATTCAACGTTTGCCTTTCGTGTTTAACAAAGAGAGATAACTCATAGAGAAAACAGTATAAACTCCATTATGCTGTTAAAAGATATCAATAGAACGGGTTCAACCCTTACATAAATATTCTATCTTCTACTGGGAGCAACATGCTCTAAAATGGTTTCATTCGAACCTTATTCTTAATAAATAAGTAAAAGTCCAAGTCTTTGTCAAAAGAACTTAGATATAATAAACTTTGAGGTTCACAGCATGCCAAGTTCGGGGCACCTCAACCCCGTCCAAGGTTTCTAACTTGTAGGATCCTTGCCCTAACACCTTTCTGACTAGATATGGTCCTTCCCAGTTTGGTGCTAACTTTCCTTTCTGGCCAACTCCTGAGGCTTCAATCTTCCTTAAAACCATGTCACCTTGTCGAAAGAATCTTTCTTTAACTCTCTGGTTGTAGTGAAAAGATGCTCTCTTCTGATATTCAGCATTCTTCGCATTAGCTTCATCTCTAACCTCATCAATTAAGTCAAGGGCAAGTCTCATTCCTTCGTCATTAGTTTCTGGCTCATATGCCTCAACTCGAGGTGATGCTTGCATGATCTCTAAAGGCACAACTGCCTCGGCTCCATAAGCCAGCAAAAATGGGGTTGCTCCAGTCGTTACCTTACAAGTGGTACGATATGCCCAAAGTATGGGCAACAACTCATCTACCCATGTATTCCTAGAGCGTTCGACCCTCTTTTTCAGTCCATCAAGGATAATTCGATTAGCTACCTCAGCTTGCCCATTTGCCTGAGGGTGTGCCACCGAGGTAAAACGGAGCTCAATTGCATTCTCTTCACAATACTTCTTAAACTCCTCATTGTTGAATTGTGTCCCATTGTCTGTCACAAGGATTCGTGGGATTCCGTATCTGCAGATGATGTTCTCCCAAAAGAACTGGGAAACTTGCTTGGTGGTTATCTTGGCCAGGGGTTTAGCCTCAATCCACTTAGTGAAATAATCAATTGCTACTATTAGGAATTTCCTTTGTGCTGAAGCCATGGGAAAGGGTCCAAGTATATCCATCCCCCACATTGCAAATGGAATGGGAGAGTTAATCGAGGTCAACATCTCAGGCGGTTGCCTCACAATTGGGGCATGCTTCTGGCATCTCTCACATCTCTTGACATAGTTTTGTGCATCAGCCAACATCTCCGGCCAATAAAACCCTAAACGAATTATCTTGTGAGCTAGGGCTCTGCCCCCCAAGTGTTGCCCACAGATTCCTTCATGAACTTCTTCCAACGCTTCCCTTGCCTCTATAGGCCTTAGACACTTCAAGTACGGGATTACGAACGACCTTTTGTACAGAATACCCTCAATCAAAGTATATCTCAACGCTCTTACTGAGAGTTTTCGTGCCTCCATGGCATTGTCTGGGAGCCAACCGGTCTCCAGGTGTGCCTTAATAGGATCTATCCAAGAGCCTCCTATATCAATTGGTGCCACTAACTTTGCATTAACGGTCGGGGCCTTCAAGACCTGAAAGTAGACACTCCCGGCATAATTTTCTATTTCAGAAGAAGCAAACTTAGATAGGGCATCGGCCTTAATGTTTTCCTCTCTTGGAATGTGCTCAACATAGCACTCCTCAAACTGGGACATAACAGCCTTTACTACTCTCAAGTATTTTGCCATAGTCTCATCTTTAGCCTCGAATTCACCATTTACTTGTGCTACCACAAGCCTTGAATCTCCACAAACTTTGAGATTCTTGACCCTCATGATTCTGGCCAAGCCCAAACCAGCTATCAATGCCTCATACTCTGCCTCGTTGTTGGTAGTAGGGAAATCCAATTTTAAAGCGTACTCAACTGTGAACCCATCGGGGCTTTGCAAAACCAAACCTGCACCACTAGATTTTGTTTTTGATGCTCCATCAAAATAGAGCACCCAATATTCCTTCAGATCGGGTGTGAGTTTCTCTTCTTTATCCTCTTGCCCAGGGGTAGTCATTATCTCTTGCCCCCCGACTTCTTGGTTGTTAATAGTACATTCAACCACGAAGTCAGCTAATGCCTGAGCTTTGATAGCTGTCCGAGGCTTGTATGTGATGTCAAACTCTCCTAACTCAATCGCCCATTTGATTAGCCTTCCACTGGCCTTAGGGCTATGCAATATGTTCCTCAATTGCTGGTTTGTCAGAACTTGAATCTTATGTGCCTGAAAGTAAGGCCGCAGCTTTCTTGAGGCAGTTACTAATGCCAAAGCAAACTTTTCTATGGGTGAGTAATTCAACTCAGCCCCATGCAACACTTTACTCACATAGTAGATAGGTTTCTTGATCTTCTCCTCTTCCCGAATAAGGACGGCACTCAGGGCTTGTTCGGATACCGCCAGGTATAAACTAAGAATCTCCCCAGGACTTGGTTTGGTCAACAAGGGGGCTTCAACCATGTACTTCTTCAGTTGCTCAAAGGCCTCTTGGCTTTCAGGTGTCCACTCAAAATTTTTCACCTTTTTTAACGCTTGGAAGAAAGGCAAGCATTTGTCTCCAGACTTGGAGATGAATCTTCCTAAGGCTGCAACTCGACCTGTCAACCTCTGCACATCTCTTATAGAGCGTGGTGGCTCCATGTCTAAAATTGCCTTGATCTTGTCAGGATTGGCCTCAATGCCTCTTTTTGAAACCATCAGCCCTAAAAACTTCCCAGATCCAACGCCAAAAGCACACTTGGCGGGATTTAACATCATCTTATGGTGCCTCAGCACTTCAAATGCCTCTCCAAGGTGCTTGATATGATCAGCCTTAAGTAGGCTCTTGACTAACATGTCATCAACATATACCTCCATGGTTCTTCCAATCAGATGGGCGAATATCTTATTCACCAATCGTTGGTAAGTAGCTCCTGCATTCTTTAGACCAAAAGCCATGACAAGATAACAAAAGACACCAAAGTCAGTTATGAAAGATACCTTAGGTATGTCATCCTTGTGCATCTTAATCTGATTATAGCCGCTGAATCCATCCATGAAGCTTAACATCTCATGTCCAGCTGTAGCATCTATCAACATATCAATCCTCGGCAGGGGAAAACAATCTTTTGGGCATGCATCATTCAGGTCAGTGAAGTCTATACACATTCTCCACTTCCCATTTGCTTTCTTGACCATGACTGGGTTCGCTAACCATTCAGGAAACTGAATCTCTTCAATAAAACCAGCTTCCAAGAGCTTATTCACTTCTTGCCTAATGGCCTCTTGCCTCTCCGGAGCAAAGTTTCTCTTCTTCTGCTTTATTGTCTTCCTTTTGGGATCAACATTTAACTTATGAGTTATGAGTTGGGGGTCAATCCCTGGCATATCAGCTGCTGTCCAAGCAAACACGTCGCTATTCTTCTGTAAGAATTCTATTAACTTGCCCTTCAGGGGTTCTTTCAGAGATGCTCCCACATAAGTAACTTTTTCAGGGTCATTAGGTTCTAGAGGTACGGGAATCAAATCCTCTGCTGGCTTCCCTCTATGCTCTTCATCATTGCGGACATCCATGTCTTCAATCGGAAGGACCTGCCCCCCGACTCCATCGGCCCTCAGTGCGGCCACATAGCAACTTCTTGCCATCTTCTGATTACCCTTTTGTTCTCCGACACCATTACGTGTCGGAAACTTAATTTTCATATGATAGGAAGAGGCCACGGCCTTAAACGCATGAAGTCCAGTCCTTCCAAGAATTGCGTTGTACGTTGATGCTGCCTTGATCACCAAGAAATTCAACATCTGAGTCGCCTCTTTAGGCTCCTGCCCAATAGTCACGGGTAGCTGGATAGTCCCTTCAACGTTGGACTCCACTCCGTTAAACCCGTATATAGGCATGTTTGTAGGGGTCAGTTGAGAGTCGTTGTAACCCATCTTTACGAATGCATCATGAAATAAAATATCCACGGAAGCCCCATTGTCTATCAAGACTCGTTTTACTTCTGAGTTTCCAATCACGGGAGTTATGACCAGCGGGTCGTCATGGGGGAATTTCACCCCTTCCAAGTCTGAATCATCGAAACCAATTACCATCTCGGTTTTAGCACGCTTCGGGGCTTCTCCCACAATGTGCATTACTTCTCTAGCATAAGCCTTTCGAGAATTCTTAGTCGTGCCAGCTGCTGTCGGACCTCCCCAAATCATATTGATAACTGCCCTTCGGGGCTGTGGATTGCGATCATGGTTGTCATCCCTCCTATTATTATCTCTCCTTTCATTGTCCCTTCTGTCATTGTCCCTTCTCTGGTTCCCACGGTCATCACCCTTGGTGAACTGACTTAGTTTTCCTCTTCGTATCAAGAACTCAATCTCATCCTTGAGTTGCCTACAATCGTCGGTGTCATGTCCCACGTCTTTGTGGAACCTGCAGTATTGCTCCTTGTTTCGCTTAGCTGGGTCTCCTCTTAGTGGCTTCGGCCATCGGAAGTCCTTTTCCTTTTCAATGTCCAACAGGATCCGGCTTCTTGGAGCATTAAGTCTGGCATACTCTGAAAACCTTGGACCCGAGTTCTTTTTTGGAGCAGATTCAGAGTCTCTGCTAGCTCGGGGATACTTGTCCCTAGCATCGTACTCTTGTTCTTGCTTCCGCTTGTTCCCTCCATTGCCCAACGTGGCTTCTTTCTTGATGCTGTCCTCAGCTTTTATATACTTGTCCGCCCTTCGTTGAAGTTCATCCATGCTTTCAGGGGGGTGTTTTGCCAACGACCTTTTAAAAAAGAGATCCGTGGTTCCATGCTGCAAGGCTACCATGGCCACCTTATTTTCCAAATCGGTTATGTTCAGAGTTTCCTTAGTGAATCGCTTGATGTAATCTCTTAAGTTCTCATTCTTTCCCTGTGTTACATACATAAGGGATGCGGAGCTTTTCTCGTGAATTCTTCCGCTAATGAATTGACTGACAAAAGCGGTACTCAACTCTTTGAAAGAGCTAATCGAGTTTGGAGGCAAACGACTATACCAACGTTGCGCCATGCCCGACAGGGTTTGGGGAAACGCCCTACACTTAAGGGCATCGTTAGCAGGCTGTAGTAACAAAGCGCTTGTAAACGTTCTCACATGAGTTGCGGGATCCCCCGTTCCATCGTAAGCTTTGATCGTGGGCATCTTAAACTTTCGGGAGATATGTGCATTCATCACCTCCTCAGTGAATGGAGGGGTCGGATCATCCAGATCTCCTTGTAGCATCAAATCTCTAGGATTATTCTTGGGGAGTTCCACCCTGGTAGTTCCTCTGATTGGGGCTTCAGCCCTTCGGGATCTCCTTGAAGACCTTTCCAGATCTATGAAGGGAATCCCTCCTGAAATCGGAGGAGGTCGAGTCTGATTAGGGTTCTGTCTCTCTAGTTCCCTTGCTTGGTCGTCCTTCAACTTCTGAATCTCGGCTTCATAAGCCTTAATTTTCTCTGCGATTGTTAAAGGACCATCTCGGTTCGATGGATTCCTCCTCAGAGGCTCCTTACTAGCGCGTCGCCTCCTTGGGGCTTCGTCTCGGTCATCGTCTTCAGATGACGAGTCTCCGGTATAAGGACCAGAGTAATCATAGTATCCTGGTTCAGGAGGAGCCGGGCCTCTAAGATAAGGGGATTGTTGTTGCCCATGGATCATCCGAGCATGACCGCTTGGTCCTGGATCCCTTGGATCTTGGGGGTAATTAGGCAGCCCATACATAGGGTTGGTGTTGACAGGGAGCGAAGAAGTGGAGAGACTGTGAAGCGGCGGGCGGCTACTCAGAGGGAGAGGAGAGACCACCATCTGGAGCGGGTTAGACTCCTGTCCTAGAGGGACGATTACAGGTTGAGATCTTTCAGCAGGGGGATCCGTCCCTTGTGGTTGAGAGGCCTGATTACGAGGGTTTGTTTCCATCAACGGGGGTACAGACTCTGGCCCGGTACCAACAGGAGGAGCAGCGATCGGGGGAACGATGGTTCCAGAAGTAGCCTCGGTTGAGACCGGTGTAGTTCTTCGAGTGGTAACCATGGTTGATGTCTTCTTCCCACAGACGGCGCCAAATGTTGTGGAATAAAAACTAGGCTACTAGTATTGCGGCTAGGGCGTATGTATTTAATGTAAGGGGTGTGAGCTTCGTGCTTTAATGGCTGCTTTTGTGCTCGTGGCTGATTCTGCCTTCACAAGATGCCTACGTACTTTGATGAATATCAAAGATCAAGCCAAAAAACGTAGTTCTGAGAATGAGGGGTCAGGCCCTTTATATAGGCTGAGAAGCCTTAGAATTATGGTAGGATTTGGAGACTTGATGGGCAAGTCTTTGAGGAATGTTCTAGATCTATTCCTTGTAGGAATCAGTTTCCATATCGAATTGGATGCCTTATTGGATAAGTTTGAAAGGGATATTATCCTTATCCAACTCTTATTTGCTGAGCTGTTTATTACCCTTAATATTAATTACGAAATTAATATTATATTTAGGTTTTTGGGCCCAGCTGGTGGGCCCCACGTTTGGACTATTCTTGGCCTAATTAATGCCACATTAAATGTGTCTTTAGGGCTTATTTTCAGCCCATATCAGACAGCATGCCAATACAAAATTGGCAATGGAACAATTTCTAAACCCAAATGAAGCAAAATTTAATACCGCACCGCCTGAGCTAAGGTCGCTGATTAAGTGGAAATATGAAAATGTTGGATATAAAGGTGAAGTCGCCATGGAAACGAAAGCTCAAGGGAAGGCCCCATTAGACAATGACATAAGCATCAATAGTCTGCCGGTTGCCGGAGATACGACGGGGAATAACAGAAAGAGGAAAGGAAAAGAAGTTGACGACAACTATGAAAATAACGCCCGGGTGAGTAATTACTTTTCACGTCACATTCTTGTCATCATGCGCCAACTTTATTTACATATTATGTATATAAGTACAAGGGCTTAGCCGGTGTATTTAGGGTCCCTTCAACAAATATATTAATGTTATTATTTGGAAAGCCAAACATATAATCTCATTTACATACTAGAAATGTACAAACTTGAAATGGTTGTTTTAAAATTTTTTACAAAACTTATCTTGAAATTCTTTCAATTTTGATAACTCAATTAATTATTAAATATTGATGATAAATAACAATGTTGAAATCTGAGAATTTTACTTATTTATGGAGTTAAATATATTGCCTTTATTATTTTGGGTGGGGATATATAATTATTTCAAATTAAAGAGATTATTCATCTATGGATTATTCATCAACCAACCAAAATTTTACTCTACTTGGTCTATATATATCATTATGTCAGGTTCCAAGAAGAGGTGGCTATAGAACATCAGAAGCTATCGAATATGAGACTCGTCCGGGAACGGGAAGGGTATTATTATAAATTAATCATGATTCTATATATTCTGACAATTTTTATTCAAAGTGTTTAGACTATTATTTAACTAACTTCAAGTATATTGTTACAGAAGAGCACCTATAGTATCAATGACAAGTTGATGGCATTGCACGAGCTAGTACCACGAAGCAAAAAGGTCCGATCTTTAAAAGCAGTATCAGTTTTACGAACGAGTAATCTTGGTAAATAAATATATGTTAAAAATGAATGAGCTGGTTGTTCAGGGAAAAAATAGATATATGATTAAATAAATAAATCGATTACTCGCAAAAATTAAAACAAAATAATGTATCGACATAAAAAAAAGCTTCTAATACATTTCTAGTTTTATGCAGGCAGATATGGCGACAACGCTTGGCGAAACAGTGGAGTATCTAAAACAGATGAAAATACGAGATTATCTACTCACACAAGAAGTCAAGGTAATTAACTTTATCAATGTGTGTTTCAGTCTGTATAGTTTTGCGGAAGTACAATCCACAGTACTTATAATTTTACTCTCCATTGTGAACATACTCCAGCAACTGAGAAAGGCCATGAATATGATAAGGATGCATTCGGGCGTCCATAGAGGCATGAACCATCCAATTGGGACCCCGTTAAACATGGGAGGGAGCACACAATTAGGGGGGTTGGAATCTAAACCCTGGGGGCACCCAAGAATGAGAACGTTTAACTCGTCAGTGTCTGCCAGGATGAACGACCCCTCAGTCATGCCATCGTTGTTGCAACCGAACTCTATTGCTCCAGCATCAAGGTTGTTTCTGCCTCCACAACTTCCTGATCCTAGTCAGCTGCAACGAACTCCTCAGGATAAGGTACACCCTTACAAGTTACAATTCTCTTTTTCACAAAACACCGACCCTTCACACTTAACTATCAATTAGCTATAATGTACATGATATGTATAATGTGACAGGGTCTTCATAATGAGTTGTTTGTGTTTAATGAAGTAGTGATGAAAGATGTAATTATACTGATCAAGAAAGCGTCTTTAGTACTCGAGATACCAAATTTCCCCATAATATGAAAATAATTAATCAGCTGCAGGTTATAAGTTAGTTGATTTTTATTTATGTCAATGTGGGTTTGGTTAAATCTGTATGTATATAAATTAAAGGAACAAGTAATATGGGTCTTAACACAATGACAAAATTACAACAACAAATTAACTAATGAGATGTGACACAATATTAGGGGTATATAGCCAGATACCAATCATTATGGCTACACTCATAAAAAACTTACTTACAATGAACTGTTTGTGAAACTGCAGATTAATGGTACGCAAGGGGATGTAGCCTAAAACATTCGATTGGTGGGGATGCTGTGCACCAACTTGAATGTCTTCCATATTAGGCATATGATGTAGTGGATCCACTCAGCAATTTATATAAACTTATAAACATCTAGATCATGCATTGTGTAGTCAAATAGTTTGTGCATTGTGCATGTAATAGAATAATATTGTTCTTCTTCCTGTTGAGTTAACTCTATGTCTCTATCCGGTACTAATTCTTGGAATAACTTACTAGTTTGGCTTGTTCAAGAAGCCACAAAAGAAAACAACTAGATAAGAGTTATTTACTACAAGTAAAAGTGAATCAGACAACGTTCCTGTTGTCTATTAATTAATGGCAACGTTGTCTATTAATTAATGGCCTAAAAAGCAGTTACTATCGAAAGTCACACAAGATCTTTTGCTACTAGATATTAATTCGATCTCATATGACTATCGATCCATATAAGTCCAACTAGTCATTATTTTTTATGTGAAGTATTTTATGCGAAAAATCTCTACATATTACAATAGGTTGACTTGCTCCCAAAGAGTATGAGTACGTTTTGGGCCTTTTGGCTCAAGTAAAATTTTACACAGGTAAGGATTCTAATATATCGAACTACATAGACTTGATTTCACTATTATAGATAGTTAAGCACTTTAAAATAGATTTGACCCCCGAAATTCCAATTTTTATTTAGAATGATATCTCAAGTCCAGTCTAACAAATCCCCAAAACCCTAACTCTTTCATAATCAGCCATGGATATGTTCTAAAAGCTCTATACGAATACCTGAATTACGATATCTCGTTCATTCATGATAAAAACTGACATCAACAAAATCCTTACACAAAATTGTTGAGAAGCATAAGCCACACAACACTAAAGTGATAACGACTATTAACCTATATCCAATCAGCCCAATTGCACCGGGCCCAATGATTTGTACGGCCCCCAAAAATGATTAGATGTTATACATTGCATTGTTTGACACACACCGAAGTGATAAACCTGGCCTTGCAATTAACCTCTCCAACAAACCCAATTTCACGGGCCCAATGATCCAATGATTTGAAGGTCCCCCCAAAATGATTAGCCCCTAAATGTGATACATATATTATGAGTCTTAATGATGATTAACCCGTGAATGTGATACATTATAAGTATTGGCGATGTGAAATGCTGAAGAACTCTTATTGTGTGTCAATAATATTTTGGAAATTGGTATTTAGTACTCCCTCGGTTCCATTAAAACCGGCCCTTTACAAAATTTTAAAGTCAAACTACCTCAATTTTTGCTGATAATTAAAAAATATTAACAAACATGAAAATTATAAAAAAAAATATCATTAGAAAATATATTTTATTTACTATCCAATTTAATTTTTAAATTTATAAAATTATAAATTAGTAATGTATAATTTACGGTCAAAATTGAACATGTTTGACTTTCAGAATTTTTATACCGCCACTTTTTAAGGGACAGAGAGTATAAATTAAATGTTTAGAGTTTTTTTAAGTACAAAAAAGTGATGTTGTAAATATTTTTGTAAATATGTACTCTTTTAAAATTAGAATATAATACACACGTTATTTATTTGAAAGAATCTTTAAACTCTTCAAACAAAATTATTAAAATCTTGGGTAATATGAGGAACATGATGCTCTACAATAAATAATATTTGGGGCCCAATAATTAGCAAAAATAAAAAAAAATTTGGAGCCCAAAAAATATAAATGGCATCTATGACATTGAGGTGATAACCAAATTTATTAAAATAGTGTTTTTGCTTAAGAATAGAACATCAACATCTCAAAATATTTATTTTTGTCAGAAAAAACTAATCATTAATAAATAGTGTCAAGAATACAATATTCGGAGGAAAAGAGTTTTCTTCACACAAACAATTTGTCATCTAACCAAAGGGCAAGCAAGTACCCTGACATTTAGATGAACCCGTCAAAACAATATATAAGTATGGATACTCCTAGAGCCTAGGAGATGGGCCTCGTTAAAAAACCCACAGGATCAAAACTCTATAGGAAAAAAGCTCAGGGAAAAAGAGTGCCCTACTGAGTACATCATTTTACTTATAGGATATTAAACAAATGGCAAGGAACTTCTTGTTACTTCCGCTATAGTAATCCAAGTTCCCGTGTTATCCATCTTATCTTTACACTTATTCCTATCAAGTAAATCTCAAAGATCACCAAACAAACATAATAAATAAAACTAAGTCAAAGAAACATTAACTTAATACAATTTAATATATATTATAAACAACATACTTAACACGAAAAAATAGTTTTAGGAACATATAAATGAAAAATTTTCATATAATAAATAAATTAATAGTCATATAAAAAGATACAAATGTATCTGCCCATATATTTTAATGGAAGTACAATCCACAGTACTTATAATGTTTTTACTCTGAACATACTCTAGCAACGAAGAAAGGCGATAAATATGATAATGATACATTCGGGCGTCCATAGACATATGAACCATCCAATATGAACCTCGTTAAACATGGGAGGGAGCACACAATTGGGGGGGTTGGACTCTAGACCCTGGGCGCACCCAAGAATGAGAATTTTTAACTCATCAGTGTCTGCGAGGATGGAGGAGCCAACAATCATGCCATCGTTGTTGCCACTAAACTCTACTCCTAGAGCATCAAGGTTGTTTCTACCTCCATAACTTCCTGGACCTAGTTAGCAACAAATAACTCTTCAGGATTATAAAGTACACCCTTACAAGATACAATTCTCTTTTTCACAAAAGACGATCCTTCACACGTAACTTTACAAACACACAATTAGCTATAATGTAAACGATACGTAAACCTAATGTGTAAGGTTCTTCTTAGTGAGTTGTTTGTGCTTAATGAAATAGTGATGAAAGATGTTTATAATGATCAAGAAAGCATATTTAGTACTCGAGATACTAAATTTACTCAAAATAATCAGCTGCAAGTTACAAGTTGATTTTTATTTATGTCATTGTGGGTTTGGTTAAATCGGTATGTTATAACATTACTAGAAAAACTGGAATAGACATCACACATTAGACATCGGTTAGAAAAGCCACTGATGTTAAAAGTCTTTATAACATCAATAAAATCTAAACCGATGTCTAATATTAGTAAATACATCACTTCTTCGTAAAAACGATGTCTGGAGTTTATTTTTTAAAAAAATAAAATCACGCTTCCCCCTTTTCCTTTCCCCCTTCACCAAAATATTTGGCCCTTAACCAAAAATTAACTCCCGCTCATCACTACTTTGTACTTAAAATAAAAAATGAAAAACAAAAAAACAATACAACCCCCTAGACAAAAATATCAACTAAAACAAAAAACCCCCCCTCTGGCGAAGAACCTGAAGAACCCTAACCCCTCTTTTCTTTAATTAGCTCAAATTCATACCTCCCTCAAGACCTCCCCCTCTCAACTAAGAACCCTAGCCTTCAGCCCTTTTCAAATAAAGCTTAATTTTCAGTCAATAAAAGACATGAAATCGATGGGCGTAGATACAACTCCCTCCTTTTTCTTCACTGTCTCAAGAACCCTAGCTTCAGTTAGCCACCCTAGCTTTAATTGGCTCGGGTATTAGCTTCAATCGATTCATTCAACTCGAATCTAACCTGTATTAGCTCGTATCTCAACTGTTAATCCATTTATTCAACTCTAATTGATTAATTGTTCAACTTAAAAGCTCGAACCTACAGCTCGAAATCTCAATTTAGTAAGTGGACAAGCTTTAATTGTATATATTGTTTCGATTTAGTTTCAAATTATATCGATTTTTGTTATATAGCTGTTAATCTCGATTTTTTTTTCTTCTCATTTTTGTTTTCAAATTAGTAAGTGGTTTGTTACTTGTTTCTTCTCGGTTTTTGTACAGGAGAAACTATTAGAGGGGTTTGGATCGAATTAGCTCGTTAGCTATGCCTTCTTCCATTTAGTAAGTTGGTTTTGATTTTTTCTCAATTTTTGGGTCATTTGTTGAAATGTATTATGATAATTTTGCATAAATATTATGTTATAATGGGTTAAATCTGTTATTTATGTTCCATGTGTGTATAAATATATACGCAAATATAAACGAAGGACATTCAAGGAGCTGGGTCAGCCTCGGCCTGGCTTATATATATGACAACCGAGGTGGTAACTAAATGCTTAAGAAGAATGGATGAGCAGAGCGTGATGGTTTTGTTATGCCTTCTGGCTTTGCCTGGAACATTTCAACAATGTTACACTTTATCCAATGATCAGCTCCTGAAGCATGGGAATGTTACCTATCAATCGGGCTCCTCTATGATCTTGAATCTCTCAGGAAACGTTTATCCCAAAGGGTATCGATTTCATCGTTTAGTTACTCTCTCTTCTTCCTCAAACACCTTATTTGATGTTCTGTTGTAAAATACTGAATTTATTCTAGACTAATTCGCACTTTGCATCCCATAACTTTCGTCCAATCTCAGTTAAGGTTCAGTACTTTTAACTTTAACAGTTTGCACCCTAAACTTAGGAAACGCTTTCAATCAGCATCCCTTAACGTTAAATCAGACGTTAACGTTAATTTTCAGAGGGGTATTTTTGGTAATAAATATAAATTTCAGTTTGCATCCCAGAATTTTGCTCGAATCTCACTTTAGATCTATAATTAATATTTTTTTATTTTTATAATGATTACTATTAGATTTTCTATGTAATTTACATTATCAAAAAAATAATCTACTTATATTATTCTTTATATTGACAATAAAATTTTAAAATTGGACCATTAATTAATTTAAACTAGGTTATATAAAGTTTTGACGCATAAAATTATTATTCTAGCTATATCTTGTGCTCTAATAGTCCGATTTACAAAATTTTACAACTCACGCGAAATTCACAAAATAATATTTTATTTAGTGATGATTTCACAAGTCATAATTGCAGTTTGATGATCTCAACTACTACTTTTTTGCACAAAAATGACTCTTTTATAATTGTTGATCTACTAAATTATTATTTTTTTAATAGATGATTTCATTTCGTAAAATTTTTTTAACGGACGTTAATGTATTCAATTTTTCTTTTTAATTATTGTACTTTGATGGCTCAACTATTATTTTTTACACAAAATAAATCTTTTATATAAAAATAACTATTATTTTTTGTGCAAACAACAAAAATTTTAGCCATCAAACTACAATAATAAAAAAATAAGAGGTAAATTCATTAACGTTTGTTAAAAACTGCTAAAAAAATTGACACCAAAACTTTTAATTTTTTAAATCGAACTTTTAGAGCACAACATATAGCTAGAATTATAAAGTTTATGGGTCAAAACTTTATATAACCTAGCTCAAATTAATTAATGGTTCAATTTTAAAATTTTAAAGTCAACATAAAGAACAATATAAGTAGATTATTTTTTGATAATTTGAATTACAAAGAAAAATATAATAGTAATCATTATAAAAATAAAAAATATTAATTATAGATCTAAAGTGAGATTCGAGCAAAATTCTCGGATGCAAACTGAAATTTATATTTATTACCGAAAATATCCCTCTAAAAATTAACGTTAACGTCTGATTTAACGTTAAGGGATGCAGATTGACAGCGTTTCCTATGTTTAGGGTGCAAACTGTTAAAGTTAAAAGTATAGAACCTTAACTGAGATTGGGCGAAAGTTATGGGATGCAAAGTGTGAATTAGTCTTTATTCTACTATATTTGAGTTTCGAGTTTTTGGAAAAGCTAGGATGTTGATTTTGTGGTGTTGAAATGCTTAATGTACATCGTGAACCAAAGCTTACACTACGCCATAGATGGCCTATTGCAACCTTTTGGGCACCGTGTTACCATCTTGGATGTTACCATAGCTATGAAAATTTTGACCTATGGCAACCTTTTGATTGTGGTGTTACCAAAGCCATAAAAGTATGTAACTTTAGTTAAAGGTGTTACAGTGGGCAACACCCATGAGATGTGTTACCATAGAGTATTCACGAACAAAATTTTTATTTAATATAAAATTAATGATTTAATAATTATTTGACTTTAAAAAGTAATTAATTTTAACAAAATCGTTGAAATAATCATTTTATAACGTAATGTTCCATCAAGTAATTGAATTACTGATTTTTCATAAATATTATTTTTTGTTTATAAATTTCAAATAAAAAGGTTTAAAATAAAGTAATATCCAAATAATTCATATCAAGAAAATAATGAAATTATTAAATTTTAACTAGATTCATTAAAAAAATTAATAAAGAAAACAAATTGTGAATAAATTGTGAATTATTACAAAAATAGAGAGCGGACAAACAAAAATTTAGAATTGGATAAAAACAAATTAAACTTTCATTTCTCATTTCTCTTTTTCATTTCATTAGATTTAAATTTTTATAATTGTTAAAGCTAAATACATATTTCCAAGAAAATAAAATTTAAATTTTATTATGTTACTTACTTTTCGAGTTTTTTTTATAGTTATTTTTTGAATATTATAAAAAAACATAAATATTATTCGAAAAATACAAAATTTTGATATATCATAGATTTTAAATTTTAAGAAATTTTAAATTGTATTACAAATATTTATTAGAAATAAATATCATATTTTTATTATTAAAATATTAAAATTTAAATTAACAAATTTAATTTTAAGATAAAGACTGGGAATTAAACATGAGAACACAACAACACAGCACACAACAATAGGCAGGCGGGAGGTGAAAATTTTGAGCAGCATAGCACACAACATAGGCGGGAGGTGAAAATTTTGAGCAGCTCTTGTTTCTCCCTTTATCAAATAATTCTCCCCCATTTCCTCAAAACACTCTTACTTCCTCCCTCTTCACTTTCTCATCTCTTTTACTCTAATTAGGCTTCTCAGTTCTCTCACTATTTCTCTCAATCTAATTAGGATTCAAGCTGGGTTTGGGTTCAATTGATTCGGGTTGCAGCAAATTCAGGTTCAATCTTCATTTGGTTTCAATTTGAAGTGTAACTCTCACTTTATAATCGTTTCTTTATAATCTTCATTGTTTCCTTTATCTTCTCTGCTCAGAGTGTCTCCTTGTCTGTCATCCACTGTTGAGTTTCATCGGAGTGTGTTAGGCGTGTCCAAAGCGACGCCGTTTAGCCAATACACCATGCTCACGGTGCTTGTGGATACTTCTGCTCAAGCGGCGACGCTTAATTCCGGGAATCCTATTTTGAAGACTTATGATATTGTCGCGTTTCGGCCGGTTAATCAGATGGCGTTTGAGCAGGGGTGTCGAACTTCTGAGGTCCATTTTCGGTTTCATGTGTGTAATTACGTTTGATTTTGTGTCATTGGTTTAATTATGTGATTGAATGTGTAGGTAGACTTGATTGCTATTGATATTTCCGATAAGTTATCGTTTCTTTAAAGCAACCTTTGGTTAAAGCTGAAATCCAGGTTTGTTTTGTACTATTCGAGTTATGAGAATTTGAAACGTGTTGTATCTAATATAGTTAAAGTTTGACGATGCATTAAGTTTGGAAGTGGACTATTATGAAATATCTTGTAGTGAAGTAACAACATTCGCATTATCTGTATCTTTGTATCTTTATGTTTCTGATGCGGCTATGTTGTTAAAGTTATGTACATTTTTGGGGGATTTCTGTTAATAAATTGTATTGTTCATATGCAGCGTGGAGTGTATTTCGAGATTACTTATTCCAGTCTTATAATGGATGCTGAAGCAAGAAGGCAAATGATATCTAGCGCCAAGGTGATGATTCGAAAATTCGGATTTTTATTGTAGTTGTGAACTAATAATGATAAGTATACATTACATTTGATCCTATTTACTGAACCTTATTGTTCCTACCTATGTTTATTGTTATTACATTGATTTAAAAACCAAACAAGTCCTTTTTGTCAACTTCTTTTATGAGTATACAACTTTGAGGTAAAATTGGCTAACAGAATGAGCCAAACTAGATGTTCAAAACATTTTAGTATTCTTTAATCCTTTTATGTGTATTGTAGTATCAATACATAAATGATAAGTGTTGCTGCTTGGTCTTGAGCTTGCTGTACCAACGAATTTGAACTGCTAATGGTTTTAACTATTGGGTTTCAATTTGGCATTCTGGAGGGAAAGCTTCTATTGTTTGCGGTAGAGGAAGAACCAGGCTACAGAACCCTGCTATATGACCCAGAAGGAGCCCCTAGTAAAGAATAGCAGACTTCAAATATAAAGCCTTCTGGATCGTGCTTGTGCAGTGTGACAATAAAGGCTTAAACTGGTTAATTTGCTGCAACGTGATGATCATCTGTTATGTCTTGCAATGCTTTTCTCTTGTTTGCTTTCATTATTGCTTCCCCTAATTCAGCTCTTGACATATAAGGCGTCTTCATCGTCTGACGACTTCATATAGATTTTTTGGTGGCTTTTGGTTAAATTAGTCTAAAACTTCTTATTTTTGTGCAGTATCATCACCATTATCTTTATTTCATTTTGTTGTGAATATGTTTATTGTATAGCATAGGTAGATCAAAATATGTATCATATATTTTCTATGCTAGATTTTATGCATAAGGCTATTTCGAAAAGGTACGTACATGTACTATGTTCGATGCTTAAGACTGCCTTATATATTGCCATGCAGTGTACTCATTTCTACTCCTACTTCAGTCCCTAACTATACCAATCTATTCCTTGAGAACCCATAACTATTTCACCTGCAGGTTGAGAGCATACTATTAAGTATCATTTCAATGCTTTCAAGTCTTAATGATGAGTCTCCTGCCAACATTGATGCTGCTGTAAGTAACTGATTTTGTTTACTGGTACCGTTTTTCTTATATTTGGTAATGCAGCGAACAATACAATAATTCCTAAGTGCTAAGTGGAAGTGTAAAGCATTATATAGCCAGGGGTAAATTGTAAATAAATTCCTAAGTGCTCGGTGTTTAGCCCTTACCAACCTCACAATCTACAGTGTAAAGGCCATTTTTCGATGAGTGACAAAGCAGAGTTAAGTGGAAGTGGAACAATAAGAAACAAGTATGTTGGCCAATTTTGTTACCACCATGGATCGGAATTTAAAGAAAGGCAGGCCTACCTAGTGATAGAGTGATATAATTTGCTTCTAGAGGAATTTAAATATGTAGACACCAAAAACAAGGTAATCTAGTGTGCCTAATTTGAGTAATTAATTTGCTTTCGTATTAGCTTTGTCAATACTTTCTTGTCAATTTTACTTTCAGACAATTTTTCTTTTCATTTCTACATGTGGCCAAAGAAAATGGGACTAATCTGCCATCGGCTGGACTATTTGTCATCCGTTTTCACTCATTCTAAAATAGCCATGCAATGTAGAAATAGATACGGAGGATTTGCATTGTTTACTTTTGGAACTATTTATTATCTACTTTTTTGTTTACTTTTGTTATTGTGGACGTGGCTGAACTTGTAATAACGTTGTTAGTAATTACTTTTTATTGTAGAAGATGTAACTTGGAGCTAAGACTCCAGCATTGTATAGCTTTTTGGTTTATCATTGGATGATGTTGTTAGATTATTTTATTGGTGAATGAAAATAGGATTTGCATTGTGGTTGGTTTTATTTTGCTGGGAAATGCAACATTTAAATTGTATATTTTTTTATTTTATTACATAAAAATATGGGCCCCACATATGGTCCCTACCCAGATGTAGGCCCCACAATTGATACTCCTATAAATTAGCTATACAATTGATATCAATTACGATTGCTACACGTCTCCTTAGTCAACTCAATCTCTTTTACAGCTATCCAATCTTCAAAGATATTGCTTCCATAATTATCTTCAATAATTCTTCAAACACTGTTGACCAGTAGACGCTTCCTCCAGACAGAGTTTAACAAACTCTGTCGAACTTCCAACTATCAGCGTTTAACTAAACTCTGACTGCTTCGAGCTAAACTCTGATATTTCACTGTAACACTTAAACACTGATTATTATTCACATCAATTATATCTAACAATCTCTCCCAATTTGTTCATTAGCAAAAATGCACAAGTTTACAATAATTGATAATGTCAAAACAAATAAACAAATACAATGTTTAATATACAAACAGAGTTTAAACTTCTACTTAACAAAATCTAAAAAAAACAAGAAAATTCTTACAGAGCTTTATTCCTTAATTTTCTCAACATCTGGTGTTGATCTGAGATAGTCTATAAGTAATCTTCTTTCTGCATTTTCAAGTTCTGTCTACATAACTTCCTTGATCTCTTTCAGCTTAGGATCATCTTCACCAGTTTCGTAGATAGCAGATCTCAGAGAATAGATTTTGTTTCTTCTCATTTCATTACCCAGTCTGATGAATTGTGCTTTCTCTGACTCTGAGTTAAAATCAAGAACTGTTATACCCAGATCTGTCTTCAATTTAGCACTATTCTTCTTCAACTCACCAATATTCCCATGATAATCTCTGTACTTTGGGACATACTGACTGTTGTATTTTATACCTCTAATTGCCAAATTATGTAGCATATTCTTTCTTAGCACATTTGCAGCTAGCTGAGTCCTTTGATTTTTCACTTTGAAAATATATAGAACATATTCTAATTCCTCCCATAGCTTCAAATCAAGATCAAACTCAACAATTTTATACACAGTTCCATCAGTTATGAAATACAGTAGAAAATCTTTGTTCAAACTCTTATGATGAATCAACTGTACTGATTCCAGTCTGTTTAAACTCTCCTGAGTAACACCTTGACCTGGAACAGCCAGTAATGAAGGATCTCGAGGACCAGTATTCATTCTAACTTCTCTATGTGAGCCAAGCCAGCTTTATCTCTTCCTAGCTTACCCATTAAGGCTCTGCCATGTAGAAAATCAGTAGTACCTCTAGTCATCAGAGTTGGATCATGAAGTGTTGGCTTTCCAAAAACCGTTTGTATCTGAGTAGACAAAGGTTTCAGTACAACTTGTGTAGCAACAGAGGTTGTATTCACTTTCTTTGAAACCTTCCCTTCTTCAACAATGCCTTTCAGCTTTTGTTTAGCCTCTGCTTCTGTTGGTTTCCTAGACACTTGTAACCTTTGATCAACACCAACATTTTCCTTAATAACAATGCCTTTAAGAACAGGCCTAGGAGCTTTTTCTTGCTTCTTGAATTTTCCAGACTGCAAAGCTTTCTGATGTTCTTCTTGTAGATTCTTTTCTTCAGCTTGAATATCTTCAATGGTAACTCCTTCTTCATTTTCTTCCAGAAACAATCTAGCAGCCAATTCTTCATCAGTCTGTGGATTTTCAGTGAATAACAAACTCCTGGTTTTTAAAGTACCCTGAGTATCAGTTTATATTCCATCAGACTTTGATTTAGAAGACTTGCCAGATCTCAGATTTAGATTTTGATCAGCTCTTAATCTCTTGCCTTTGTCATTTGCTTCTTCATCTTCAGTATCATCCTTCTTAGTCAGAGTTTGAGATTGTCTGCATTTAGACTTAGCAACTCTCTCCCCCTTTTTTACATCATCAGGAATCAATATAGAAGTATTCAGCTCCAAAGAGGTAGCAATGGAATCAATCTTACCAGACAAGACAGTCTGATTCTTTTCAACTTGGGGTAATAATGGAATCAGTCTTTTCTTTTCTTGAGCTTTAGAAAAGGTCTGAAACTTCAGTTGATTATCTCTCTGCATATGCATGTCTCTTGCAACAACTTCAGCTCTTAGAGCAGTAATAGATTTTTGAGAATCATCAAACCTTTCATTCAGTGTCTTGACTTGAACAATAGTTGCTTGCAGACTTGAGAGAATATCTGGATTTGAAATCGTGTTAGCAGTCTGATGCACAAACTTAGCTACTCTTCCAGTAGGAAAAATGCAATCTGCTTTATACCAATCCTTTGAATACTTGGCAAAATGTTCTGCTTCAATGTCATGTACATGTGAAGGTTGAGAAAAAGGTGTGTGCTTTGCATCAGTTTGTACTGGTATACTCTGAGAAGAGTTAGACTCTGCACTTCCTTCATCTTCAGCATCAGTATCTGCATCTGCAACTGGATCAATCTCATCAATATGCACTGTAGCTTCAACAGTTTCAGCAACAGTCTCTACAACATTCTCTGCAGTTTCATCAGCAACATTCTCTGAAGGTTGCTCTATAGTTTCAACAGTCTTATCAACAGACTTTGCAACTTCAAGAACTGCATCCATAGGCTCAGAAAGTACAGCCTTGGTTGATTTCTCAACTTCTTCACCTTTTTCAGAAACCTGGTGAGCATCAGAGAATAGCTCAGTGTGTGATGCTACTGTTTCATTAAGTACTACAGTAGGCTGATCAACTGCACCAGTTTCTCCAGAATTAGCAGCAATAGGTGAAGTAGGAATATCAATGTGATCAGAGAATGGTATAAATGTTTCAACAAAATCATCCATAGCAGCAAAACCATCTCTGTTTGCCTCATCCATTTGTACATTTTCAGTTGTATGAACAGCTTCTTCTGCAGTATGTACCTCAACAATAGGTATTTCCTTAGAAATCACCTCTGGAGCTTCAATGTTCATCTCCTCATCAGACTCATCAAGTATCAACTTTCTCCTCTTAGCTTAAGGCACCTCAACTACCTCTTCTTCTTCAGTAGAATCTTCTTCTATAACAGAAGGTGATGGAGGTCTGTTTGCTCTTTCCTTTCTTGCCTTTCTAGGCCTGGCAGACTCCTTTTTAGCTTTAGCAGATTCCTTTTTAGCTCTGGCAGATCTATGCTGTGTATTTTCTGCTGTGTGCTTTGTTCTACCTCCAAGTTTTGATTTGATCTGTGTAGGTGGTGGTTGTTGTTCAGGTTGAGGTTGAGGTTGAGTTTGAGTTTGTGGTTGAGTTTGAGTGGGAGTGTTTGTAGGTTATTGTGGTGTAGTGTTTTGATTTTGTTCAGTGTTTACAGGTTGTTGAGGTTTAGTGTTTGTAGGTGATTGTGGTTCAGGCTCAGGCTGTTGTGGTTCTTGAGGTTGATTTAAGAAATTTTGAAGAGCAAGAGGCAAAACCAAGTCAGGTAATTGCTCCTTGTTGGTTTCCTTGTTAGTCAAATCAGAGAATATTCTCTTATTGACTTTAAAAGGCTGAATAACATCATCCTCAGCAATTGCAATACCAGGCACACAAGCAGTAAACAATAATTGACAGAATCTAGCAAAGTAGACAGTAGTAGACTCTGACAATCTATCACCTATGTTCATTAAAACATGTCTACCAAAATCGAAATTACTTCCATAGAGAAGAGAATACCCAATTTGTAGACTGTTAGTAGGAATAGCATCCCAGTTTGTGACTTTCTTTCCAAAGGCCCTTGTTATACAATCGAAGAAGAAACTCCACTCCTTCCTCAGAAATGGCCTTTCACTTGACCAAGTTTCTCTAAAGGACCTGAACAACCAAGTTGCTGCAACATCTCTTTCAGGGTATTGTCAGAAGCAACACTGTAGGAAGTGTATGTATCAAAACCCATGGTTTCTCTGACTGTAGTTAGAGTAATCACATACTCTGTCTCGTCATGTGTAAAAATGATTGAAGGAGTCCCATCCTCTCCTCCATCGTCATAAGTAGAGTTCTCCCAGAAAGTAGAAATCTGTGTTTACACTAATACACCCAAGCGTACGCGGTCACAAGTAATATAGAATAAAGTTGAGTTCGTTCCCACAGAGATCTGGTTATGGTTTTAATTCAGTTATTGTACTTATGCAACAATGTATGGTTATTACTCACTGCTAAGACAAATAACAAATTGGGGTTTTAATTAACTAAACTAACTAATATGTAAATTATCAACTAAGAATTAACTAACTAACGAGAATTGGAATCGAATTACTTCTACAAGAGTAACATGGGATCCTAACTTCATTAAATACTTTGATTAGATCTGATGCCTTTAATCACTATATGCAATAGTTATGATATCTGATCGGATAACACGAAATAAGTACACGCTACCTGTCAGCATACGTATACCAAACTACCCATACATCCATAAATGAGATAGAAGATGAATAGACACCAATTTATGTTTAGACCCTATATGTCTATATAATTTGAAACATAACGGTTGAAGAGAAAGTTATCCATAAAGATCACACTGGGCAGTATAAGTATTTTCATCTTACACTACGAATCACGTTGATAAACAATCATGAACCTATGCTAGCATGGCAAGTTCTAAATCTCAAGATCCACTTTCACTTCACAAAACATTAACAAATTAGATGTTAGCTACGCATCTAACATTTAAGCACAACCATACGAGGATATCAGATATACATCACATACAGATCTTTATAGCATCAAACTACTAAGCTACATAGATAACTCCGTTAGAATCCCATGACAACGATTAGCTGATAATTGAACCGCTCGTCATCATGGGATCTAATGAAACCATGATATAAAACAAGATATGAATAAAAGAAGTAATTATATTAATCAAACAAAGAGTTGAGAAAACAAATCTAGAATCCAAAATAACACAAAAGATGAAGTAGATCTAGATCCGTTGCTTGTCACGAGCGTTGAATCCTTCTCTCCTTTTCTCCCTTGCAGATCTAAGCTATGATACAATAATAAAACCATCCGAATTACAATGCTAAGATGTGTTTAAATAGGTTCTAGATTTCTTGCCCAGCAAGAAATTACCTTCTATTACAATTAGAGTTCAATTAAGGTACTAAAAACTGCCCAAAATACAATTAGAGCTTGAAAAGGGCAAAACAGTAAATTCCCTGCTCCCATCAGTCTGCTTCTCGTGCTGCTTGCACCCACCACGCGCAGCCTGCATGTGGAATACCTGTCCAATATTGTAGAAAATCTCCCAAGCTTCGCGTGGACAGTAAGATCGCTGAAAACGGACTTATAGAACTCTAGATATGGTCAAAACAGTGTAGACTGCGCAACCTTCCCGGAAAATCCGAATTTTAATCAATTTAACCTCCAAAAACGACAGAAGCATCCACCATAATCGACATTCTTGCAAACCTGCACAACTACACAAAACACATCAAAACTACAACAAACTTGAGTCCAAGACAATCAATTTAAGCCGATATGGAACGCTACAAGTGGATATAAAATCCACTTATCAATCTGCGTGGCAGAAATCGTTGGTGGTTCGACTAGGGCTTGACCTATCTCTGAATCTCTCAAGAAATTTTGAATCAAATGAAACGCCTCTGGAATGTTTGCATTGTTCAATGGGGCTGCATAATTATTAGGAACAAACAATAACCCTTGAGCAGTAAAAGCTTTGGTGGCCATTAGAATCGATGTAAGAAGAAAATAACAGTTAAAAGTGATATGTATGCAAGGTGTTTGCAAAAATGCCCAAGTGAAAGAATGAAGTAACTGAGTGGTTGTGTGAAAAGTAACTTGAGTGGATGTGTGTAAATATGAATCGTGTATGTAAAATGATTAGAGATGTAATTAAAAATTAAAACTCAATCGTTTTAAGCAGTAATACACGCAATAGTTTCTTGATTAATATGTGAGTGGGACACATTAGTGGGTGAGTGGACACGTGACACACTTGCAATGAAACAACTATGCACGCTCAGTAATTATAGCAATAATTACCGCTACTTTCTCTCTCCAATTACTTACACACTTTAACACTCCAACACCCATTAACAGTTGGCAAAACTCTTTTTACCCCAAGTATGTAAATTATCTGAAAGAAAATATACCTTAGAGTATTAGACAAAATTCGTCAACGTTTGTCAATTCTTCAACTTCATTACCATAATCCTTTCAAAAACTGCACAGGTGTGAATATATGTGTGTGTATAGCAGAGTTTACCAATTCAATTTTTAGAGCATCTAATTTTTCATAAAATCCATAAATTAAATCAGTAAACACTGGATGCACAAACTCTCATAGTAAACACTGAATGTATGATGAATGCTAAACTCTGTAGTAAACAATTTATATACAGTAACATTTAATTAATTTATACCCCCTTTTAACTAATCTATATATATATACATACATATATATTATTCTATTCATTCCAGTAATCAGAGGTTGGAACTAGTCACCAAAAATCCTATAATTTTAGCCCTTATCATTTTGATAAGTTTTTGGGTCTTCCTAGTCTTTGACTAGTCACCAAAAATTAGAGAATTTTAGCCTTTACTATATACCAACAAGTTCCTGGGTCATCCTAGACACCAACATAATCTCAAAGGAGTTTTAGCAACCTATATAGCATTTAAATTAATATTGTAAAACTAACAGAGTTTAGAGCTCATCAACATCATAAGTTATTCATGAGAGGCAATGCAAACAGTATTCACAGACTCAGAGTTTAGGATAAATAAACTAAGAGATGCTATAAATATGAAACATTATCATGCTGTGTTAATTTTCTGCACAGTCTAAGATTAGATCACAAATAACTTAGAAGGATTCATGATTATTTACTGAGAATCATGCTTCATACATATTTCTTCATCGGTGTTTACATTTAGACAATAATAATATCATAGTTTCTCAGAGTTTATCCAACATCACTACTAGAAAAACTGGAATAGACATCATGCCTTTAACATCGCTCAGAATTGCCACTGATGTTAAAGGTCCTTTTTAACATCAGTTTCGTAATAACCGATGTCTTTTAGTATTTTAGACATCGGTTGCCTGTACAACTGATGTTAAAGGTACCCCTAAAAAATTTTTGCCCCAGTTTTCCCCCCTTAGAAATTTTATCTCAAAACATCAAAACCAAAATTTCCCCCCACTAACCAAATAAAATTTCCCACCAATCCCAAAACTAAAACTTCCCCCCACTTAACCAAATAAAATTTCCCACCAATCCCAAAACTAAAATCCCCCCCACTTAACCAAATAAAATTTTCCACCAATCTCAAAACTAAAAAAATTAAATCATTAAAACATTAAAACATTAAAATTAAACTAAAAAACATAAATAAAAAACATAAACTAATTAATAAAACTAACATAAACATAGACAGTAACAATTATCTATCCTAGCTACCCTCGTCTATTCCACAGTACTCGACACCCCCCCTTTCTCTCTAAACCTTCGAATTAGCCCCCTTCTCTGCCGGCCGACGTCCTCCCCCTTTCTCTACCCCTCCGACACAGCCCCCCTTCTATCTACACAACTCCTCCCTTTTCTTTACCTAATCTCTACAAATCTCGACCTCAACTTCTTCGACACATGCAATCTCGACCTCAACTGGAAAGCTCGAAGCTCAATTGGAAAGCTCGAAGCCATCAACTGGAAAGCTCGAATCTCAATCTCGTTTGATTTCAAAGAAAGCTCGAAGCCATCAACTGGAATATTCAATCTAAATCGAACCCTAATTTTGGTAAATATTTATAGAACCCTAATTTTTTTATATCAACTGTGTTTTTTTTAGATTAGTAAGTAGCCCTACTTATTTTGATGGTTCTATCAACTGGATACCCTAATTTTGGGTAAACAAGTTTGGGTAATTTTGTGTTATTTATACCTAATTTCGATTTGGGTAAATATTTAATAAGTGCTTTATACTAGCTACGGGATTAACTTTTGGCATGTATATCTCTATTTATCTTTTTGCATGTATATCTCTGTTTTTTTATATCTATGTTTTTTCTCTGTTTATGTAAATGTATTTATGTTTATGTATAATGTTGGCAAATATTTTGATAGAATGCACTTTTGAAATATGTGTTAGATTGTCTGCTGTGTTACTGTATGTGTGTATAATGTCGAGTATCATGTCCTTATTCATGTATGTAACTTAATAACTATTATCACACAGTAATACTAGAGGTGTCTTTTAAAATTGTTTGTTACTTAGTAATTTTTTTTTTTAAATGTCAATTGGGTAGGTGGTACCTGTTTTGTTTTTGAATATATGGATAAAGGGTGGATTTTGAAAGATAGGGATTCACTGGACTATGAAATGGGGGTTGAAAAGTTCTTGATATATGCCCAAGAAAATAGTGAAAATCCTAAGAAAATACCTTGCCCTTGTAAACGCTGCGTCAATTTCAAAAAATTCTCTGTAAAGATACATCTCACAGTCCACTTGGTCAGGGAATTGCGTTTGTGTGGACCGGTATTCTATAGATGGATGTATCCATTTGAACGATTCAATAAAGTATTGAAAAGTTATGTGCGAAACCGTTTTTATCCCGAAGGTTGTATAGCCGAAAGATATGTAAGAGAAGAATCTGTAGAATTTTGATTCTACGTAATCATTTCTTTTCCTGAATCACACCTAATTATTTTTTTGATTTTTTATTTTTTTAAACAGGATGTCTTACTCGAACAGCAGGAAAAGGGTGAATTTATACCGTTAGGAAGTACAGATGTGTTGACTACTGCATTGGAAACTCCGGAGCATTCCGGTAGGGTTCGGGGAGTTGGAAGCTTCATATCTCCAACAATCTTTTTCAACATCCCAAAAGAGAAAAGGATCCAAATTACCAAAGCTGAGTTGTTGGCTCGTGATAAAAAGAGGGAAGATGAGTTTGAGAAAAAAACCAAGATGTTGGAGTCGCAGATTGCTGAGATGAAAGCCCTGATTAGTGCATCCCAAATTCACTCACCAATACTGTCCGACAAAGGAAGCTATCCAGGAGAAAAAGAAGTAGTGATTGATGAAGAATTGCAGATTAAGAGTAAACCAGAATTTGCAAAAGAATTAATTTTGGACTTGGATGAAGATTGTTTTGCTATTGCTAAGTACCCTTCTCCACCGGAAAAGAAGGTATTTGAGCATATTTCTCAATTTTTTTTTTGTTACTGGACACTTATAATTTGACCTGTACATGTAGGGTGTGCACAGATGTGAGCTGGCAGTGGACAACATTGACAACAAGGTAGCTCATGGTCAGGTTTTTTATGATGATAATATGTGCATAAAAGTTCATGGAGTGCCTCTAGAGCGGGGATTTGTTCGTGTTTCAGTGGACGGAAGTATTAAGCCAAATGCCTTAGTTCCAGTTCCAGTAGCTGGTGAGATAGAAACCGTCCACCAAGCTATTGGAACTCATTTAGCGTGGCCTGAAAACATGATCACCTTGATCACCTCCACTCCTAATGTTGAGGTATATTTTCCTTAATATATTCCTTGGTAGTTAGTATGTATACAAACTGACTACAAATCAGTAATTATATTGTATAAATATAATTCAGGTTAATCATTAAATGATTGTTTATATGCAGAAAAATAAGAAGTTGCTGTCAAATAAAAATGAGTTGAAAAGAATGCATAGTCTCTTTAACACTGTGAAGCCAAAGACTAAAAACTTGCCTCCTCGCTTTAAGGTGTTGTATAAACATGCAACTACATTAATGAGAGAAAGTGGAGACTCGATACAGATTCCATGTGATTTTGAAGTGTTTGGAAAAAACAGAACAATTTTTTTGTTGCATGAGAGTATAATTGCGTTGATAGAGTTTGAAATGATTGGGCAGGCTGTTATAGCAACATATATGGCGTAAGTTTTTTTTTTTCCTTTTTGTGAATCTTGTCTCATTTCACATATTTTGTAAGGATATTTACACAATATGTAATATTTTATTTGTAGGTATTTGCATACAGTGGTTAGAAATCTCGATGACTACTCAGATTTGTTTGCATTTATTGATCCTTCAACATTTAATTTGGATAAAGAATTTGAAGCTTATGTTGTTGAAAGGCTGAAAGGTGGATCTATGCGCGCTATCTTCATGCCTTATAACTACGAGTAAGTGAAGAATTTGAAGCTTATGTTGTTGGACATGTTGTTTGTATATTCGAATTCTCACTTTAATCTATTTTTAATAAAAACAGTTTTCATTGGATTTTGGTCATTTTTTGGGAATCTGAAATTTATATTCTCAATCCACTGCCTCATCAACCACATCCGCCACAATTGGAAGAGGCATTAACGAGGTAATATTAGTGATTTTCATTCTATTTATATTAGTGATTTCTCGGGTTTGACACTATTTTTATATTCCCTTTTATAGAGCAGTTAGATCTTCTAATGCTCAAGCAGGACGGGTGAATAAAAATCCCAAAATTAATAGACTTTCGGTAAGTATTTTATGCACTTTAAAGACGGATGCACCTGTAATTTTTATTTATGTGATCATTGACTAATTATCGATTTATTATTGGAATAGGGATGCCCTAAACAACCTGGTGGAAAAGAATGTGGGTATGCAGTCATGCGTTATATGAAAGATTTAATTGATGACAAGGAAATGACACTTATAAGCAAGGTATCATTTCTAAATTAATATACCTACCTTCTAAGTTAAGTTACATATTTGCTTATGTCTGATAGAAACTCATTTTATAACTCATTTTACTTACTGGAAAATTTTAAAATTTCATAACTCCAGATAGATAGATATAAGATGCTACAGAAAATTCAAATATTTTAAGCGTATCATAAGGTCCAGGCCTTTAAGCTAATATCCACAAGCTTTACTACTCGAATCTACATGAGAAAGAGAACCATATTCAAAGATTTGCCAATTTATTGTCCATATTAAGACTTACTAAATCTACTAAATGCAAAAACTCAGAGCTAACTTACTTCCCCTTCCCATATGAAGTAGGTTCCATCCACTGCATAGTTAAGAAGTTAATAATTAATAACTCACAGATCCCAGGTGGTGTAGGTGACAGTATTAGTTTATAACTTTACAGTTTGTTAAGAAGTTAAAACTGCATCATCTGTTTATACTTGTATAGATGATAGAATTAACCAGAAAAGGACTTAAACTTTGGAATAATTCAAGAGAACTGAGACAAATAAAAAATGTGTTGGTAGAGGTTATACCGACTACATGCAGGACAAGGGCATGACTGCACAACACTTAAGTAAGGTTACTGGACCTTACTTATACACTTAAATTTTAAAACTGTTTCTGGATGTTATCTTTATAATGTCTGCATTGCTTATAACTATGAGTTAATGTTTTCTGACTGTTGGGATAATGTTTTCTGCATTACTAATGTTTTCTGACTGTTAGGCTAATGTTTGCTTCATTTGTGTAAAATATGTAGTGGGGCACCAAGCAACGGAAGACATACACAGCTTCTGAGCTTGAAATCGTACGCTTTGAGACGCTTGACTACATCCAAGAAATGATGTAACATGCATGATCGATGACTAGTAGTTGAAATGATAGCCAAATGATAGGCAGACTAGTTGGTAGTATAGTACTTAGTTGTTTTTTCAAATTTCAAGTACTTGTAGTACTTTCTAATTTGGATTGGAATTATGTTTTTGGTATTGTTGTATTGGATTAGTTTGTAATGATAAATGATCAGGAAGTTTGGTATTTGTTTTTGTTGTGAATTTAGTATTTTTAGGTGGATATATATATATATATATATTATATTGTGATTGGAGCATGCATCATAGACATCAGTTTTATTTGAAACAAATAAGCCAACTGATGTCTATTACTTACTATAACATCAGTCAAATAGAAAGAAACTGATGTTAAAGATTAACAACATCGGCTATTAACCGATGTCCTGAAAAAAACAACCGATGTCTATGTCAATGATGTTATAGGACCCCTCTTTTAACATCGGCTCATGACTGATGTCTAAAGTGTTTATAACATCGGATTGCAACCGATGTCCTAAGTATAATAACTGATGTCTTTGTGCCATTTTAACATCAGTTTCAGTTATCCACCTGATGTCTTAAAGACCTTTTGACATCGTTTTGGATTTCGTAACCGATGTTAATACAAAAATATACCTTATATATCATATGTTTAAATTGATAAAAACGTCATATTATGGCTATATAGAGAAGTTGGTAATGCAATTTTATCTTAAAAATGATGAAAAGACATCGGTTTGTTAAGAAAAACCGATGTTATAAAAGCCTTTAGACATCGGTTAGGAACCGATGTTAAAGGGGGGGGGGGTCTATAACATCACCGACAAAGACATCGGTTACAAAATGCTAAGACATCAGTTACTGACCGATGTCTATTCCAGTTTTTCTAGTAGTGCATGTCCATAGTGTATGACCTACAGAGCATGCTAACAGAGTTTAAAAGTTAACGAACAGAGTTTGCATAGCAGAGTTTAACAACAGAGTTCACATAGCAGTTAACATGTCACAGAAATATGAGCAACACATTACATAAATAAAATTTTGAGTCTAACCAATATCTCTAAACAAAACCAGAGACCATTCCTAGTTCATTTACCAGCCTTGTAAATATAGCTTCACTCAATGGCTTGGTGAAGATATCTGGAAGCTGTTGTTCTGTAGACACAAATTGAAGCTCAATATTCCCTTCCTCTACATGTTCTCTGATAAAGTGGTACCTTATGCTGATGTGCTTGGTCATTGAATGTTGTACTGGATTACCTGTCATAGAAATAGCACTTTGATTATCACAGTAAATAGGTATTTTACTGTACCTCAATCCATAATCCAGCAATTGATTCTTCATCCACAGAATCTATGCACAACAGCTACCAGAAGCAATATACTTTGCTTCAGCTGTAGATGTAGAAATTGATTTCTGTTTCTTGCTGTACCAAGAAACAAGTCTATCACCTAGAAATTGACAACTTCCACTGGTGCTTTTTCTGTCTATCTTACAGCCTGCAAAGTCCGCATCAGAGTAACCAAGTAGCTTGAAATCTGATTCTCTAGGATACCACAGACCTAAGGTTATGGTCCCCTTGAGATACTTAAAAATCCTCTTCACAGCTGTTAGATGTGGTTCTCTAGGGTCTGCCTGAAACCTTGCACAGAGACAAGTTGCATACATGATATCAGGTCTGCTTGCTGTTAGATAAAGAAGAGACCCTATCATGCCTCTGTAGCTTGTCATATCTACTGGAGCTCATGTGTCTTTGTCCAACTTTGTTGCTGTTGCCATGGGAGTTGTTGCAGATGAACAGTCAAGCATACCAAATTTCTTGAGAAGATTTTTTGGTATATTTTGCTTGATTTATAAAAATCCCATCATTTGTTTGCTTCACTTGTAGGCCTAGAAAATAACTAAGCTCTCCCATCATGCTCATTTGATACCTGGACTGCATGAGCTTGGCAAACTTCTTACAGAGTTTATCATTAGTAGACCCAAAAATTATGTCATTAACATATATCTGAACTAAAAGCAAGTCACTGCCAGATTTAAAATAGAACAGGGTTTTGTCAATTGTACCTCTGTTGAACCCACTTTCTAAAAGAAATTGAGCCAGGGTTTCATACCATGCTCTTGGTGCCTGCTTAAGTCCATTGAGAGCTTTATCCAGCCTGTAGACATAGTGATATTTGGGGTCCACAAATCCTGGTGGTTGTTCAACAAACACTTCTTCTTCAAGCTTCCCATTCAGAAAAGCACTTTTTACATCCATCTGAAAAACCTTGAATTTCTTATGAGAGGCATATGCTAGAAAAATCCTTATTTCCTCCAATCTTGCAACTGGAGCAAAAGTTTCATCATAGCCTTTTGCCACAAGTCTATCCCTGTTCCTTGTAACAATTCCCTCACTATCAGTTTTATTTCTGAAAACCCATCTAGTACCAACAACAGATCTATTCTTTGGTCTAGGTACAAGGGTCCATACTTCATTTCTTTCAAATTCATTTAACTCCTCCTGCTTTGATGTTATCCAGTCAGCATCTTGAAGAGCTTCTTCTACCTTCTTTGGTTCTAATTTCGACAGGAATGCATGAAACAGACATTCATTTGTTGTAGCACTCCTTGTCCTTACTTTCGCATCTCGATCTCCAATAATTAGATCAGGTGTATGAGATTTTGTCCATTTCCTAGCTGAAGGTAAATGACTTCTATCGGTATTTGATCATCCCCCTTGATCCATGTTCTCCTGATTTTCTTGTTGTCTTTCTTCATTTTCTGAGACTCCCCCTGAATTTGACTGCTCAGAGTTTGAGTCATCAGAGTTTGATCCAGATTTGTCAGTTGACTCACTATCAGAATTTGAGTCATCATTTTGATCATGCTCCCCCTCAACTAGTTCTTCCCTTTGTTCTGGCTGAGAAGTTTCTTCAGTGTTTACCAGTAGAGGTTCAGAGTATGCTTCAACAGAGTTTGTCGACTCAGTTTCATCAGAGTTTACTTCATCAAAGATTAAGTCTTCATTTTCAAAGTGTAGTTGATCATGTTCATCTACATCTTCAAGTCCAGTTATTTTCTATTATCATCAAATGACACATGAATTGACTCCATGATCACCTTTGTTCTCAGATTATAAACTCTGAATGCCTTCGTTGATAGCGGATAGCCAACAAAATTCCTTCATCAGCTTTTAACTCAAATTTGGTCAACTGTTCAAGATGAGTTTTCAACACAAAGCATTTGCACCCAAAAATATGAAAATATTTCAGGTTTGGCTTCTTTTCCTTCACCATCTCATATGGTGTTTTCCCATGCTTGTTGATCAGTGTGGCATTTTGAGTAAAACAGGCTGTTTGAACTGCTTCTGCCCAGAAATAGGTTGGCAATTTTGCTTCATCAAGCATAGTTCTGGCAGCTTCTATCAAGGTTCTGTTCTTCCTCTCAACTACACCATTTTGATGTGGTATACCAGGTGCAGAAAACTCTTGTTTCACTCCTCTGTTCTTGTAGAATTCTTCCATTGTTGCATTTCTAAATTCAGTTCCATTATCACTCCTGATTATTTTGACTTTGTGTTTTGATCCTTTGTCCAGCAGCTTTACATGCTCCATCAGAGTTAATGCAGTTTCATCCTTCTTTGCTAGAAAATACACCCAAGTGTATCTGGTGTGTTCATCAACAATGACTAGAGCATATTTCTTTCTTCCAATTGACAAGACATTCACTGGTCCAAAGAGATCAACATGTAGAAGATGATAAGGATCAACAATTGAAGATTTAGACTTGCTCTTGAAAGATGACTTCCTTTGTTTGGCCTTTTGACAAGAATCACACAGGCCATCAACATTTAATAAAGACTTTGGAAGTCCTCTTACAAGATCCTTTCTTATCAACTCATTAATGTTGTTCAGATTCAGATGAGAGAGTTTCTTATGCCACTTCCAACTCTCTTCACTAGACATTCTTGTGGACAGACACCCAGCTTTTCCATCAGAGTTTGTCAACAAACTTGCATCATAGATATTATTGCGCCTGTGTCCAACTAGAACAACTTTCCATGTAGATTTACTGATGATTTCACAGTATTCAGGCTGAAAATCTACATGATATCCTCTGTCACAGATTTGACTCACAGATAGCAGATCATGCTTAAGTCTTGGAACCAGAGCTACATTTGTGATGATGACACTTCCAAGATTGATATTGCCATATCCCAGAGTACGTCCTATGTTGCCATCTCTATAGGAAACTTTTGGGCCAGCCTTTTCCACATACTCTGATAGCAGGGTTTTATTTCCTGTCATGTGTCCTGAACATCCACTATCCACGACTAGGGTACTCTCCCTGATGCCCTGAAATCACAAACATTCACTGAAGGTCAGATTTAAGGATCCAGACTTGCTTGGATCCTTTGGCTTTCTTAACTTTGTTAGCTTTAGCAGCGAAATTCACATTATTAGAGTTTAAGCTAATATTTTCAGAGTTTACACTTGCAGAATTAACCTTAACCCATTTTAAATTGGGCTTAAGTTCATAGTAATTATGATAAATAGCATGATAATCCCTGCAAGTATAAATAGAATGCCAAGTACTTCCACAATGTTTGCATAAAGTCTGTGGTCTAGTTCTAACATAATCTTTCTTTATTTCAGACTTGGAAGATAAAGAATTAATGTTTTTATTCTTCCTGCAGAAACTAGCAAGATGGTTAGTGCTACCATAGTTATGACATGTCTTTCTTGGAGCGAAAGTAGCAAGCATTGGATAATTACCTTGAGTAATGCCTACTTTACCATTTCTATTCTTCCTAGACACTTTCTGTTTCTTAACAGATTTTAACTCCTTAAGCTTATGCTTGAGTTGTTTATCTATCATTGAACCAATATTAACCTGTTTAACACTAGTTTTTACTGGTTCTTTCTTAACAGCTCCTTTTTCAGCTTCAGACTTAGGTTCATTTATTCCATGAACAAATTTTGTAGATGGAAGATGTGTTCTAACTTTGACCTTATTTTGAAACCTAAGTTCATCTTCCACACAGTAACCTAAACCAATTTTGTCTGGCTGAAAAACCTCTTGAGTGTCTTTTCTAGAATGAGTCCAAGTTTTAATTATGTGATTTGCCTTCTCCAATTCAGATTCTAGTTGCTTATATCTTCCTAGCAAATCATGTTCTAGATAAACAACATCATCTCTTTCTTTCTGAACTTGTTGCATGTTTTCAAGTTTCTCTTCAACAATTTTATTTCTCTCTTTAAGTTCAGAATTCTCAAATTTGATTCTCTCATTCTCTAAAGTCTGATCCCTATAACTGATATGCAAATACTTAAGATAGATTCTCAATTCAGTTATATTATCAGTATTATAAGCATAGGCAGTTAGAGGTACCTTGTTTTCAGAGTCTTCAGAAACATTCTCAGTAGAAGCCATGAGAGCATAGTTCACATCCTCATCTGAGACTGAAGTGTCTGCCCAGTCTCTACCTTTTGTGATAAGTGCTTTTCCAGTTTTACCCTTCTTGCACTCAGGAGCATAGTGACCCATCTCCTTGCACTTGTAGCATTGAATCTCAGACTTGTCTTTCTTCACTACTAGAAAAACGTCAATAGACATCGGTCAAAAACCGATGTCTATGTAAATCCAGAACCGATGTCTTCGCATGTGTAGAGAAAGGTAGGGGTCTTAGACATCGGTTCTTAACCGATGTCTGTAGTACTTTTAGACATCGTTTCTAACGAAAGAACTGATGTCTGAAATAGTTTTAGACATCATTTCTGCAGTAATATGTCATGACTATCATGTGAATTTTACCTTAATACAAGATTTATATCATCTTAAACATATGACATGTAATATAAAACAAGACATAAACATCGAAAAAAATACTGAACTGATGTCCATGTCAACAATTAACATCAGTTCTTCAATGTAACTGATGTCAATGTTTATGTTTAACATCGTTTTCTTAACTACATACCGATGTCTATGTAAATAATATACATCGGTTACTTATGTCAATGTTTATGTTTAACATCGTTTTCTTAACTATATACCGATGTCTATGTAAATAATATACATCGGTTACTTAGTAAACAACCGATGTCTATTGTACATATCTTATTTAGAACCGATGTATATTAGAAATTATTACATCGGTTTCTTATTTATAACCGATGTCTATTTCACGTTATTACACCAGTTTCTAGCATATTATATTAGAAAGTGATGTCTGATTTGTTTTTTTTATATGCTGATGCTCAGCACATATGACATGCCCAAAAAACCAAGACCAAAATCAAAATGCATGGCAAACCAAAACTAATATAAGGAAATCAAAATACCAAAATATATACCAAAGCCAAAAGCAACTACATTTCAATTCACATATTACAAACCATCCAAAATATCCAAACTAAGTACATCCAATTCATCAAATATGAAAGTACTGCCAAAGTGTTAGAAGTACACAAAAACTTGCACATATTCCTAGGCCCTGCTTATACAAATTTTTCAATAAGGCTAAGAGTCTCAACTCGGACCTCATCAAGCTCGGCCCTTGAACAAGTGACCTTGCGAGTCTTGGCATTCCACTGAAAAGTGTAAACACAAGAAAAATTACAAGGAATGCTACTATAATTATATACCAATTATGCATCGAAGGA
This sequence comes from Saposhnikovia divaricata, assembly GCA_036435485.1. NCBI lineage: Eukaryota > Viridiplantae > Streptophyta > Magnoliopsida > Apiales > Apiaceae > Saposhnikovia > Saposhnikovia divaricata. Next base: position 18,553,043 of record CM071599.1, on the reverse strand, counting down.
AAAACTTATACCTTTTTTAGAAATGACATTTCACTGTCCATTACAATTTCTTTCATGTAATGCATAATTACATAGCCACATTCAATGCCACCGGGTTGTTTAGGACATCCCTATTTTACAAAAAAAAAAAATGGATCAATAACAACTACAGATACAACACAGATCCACCAATTTGATAATGCAACTGTTAAGAGAAATATCTGAAACTGTAGCAATTAAAACTTACAGAAATATATTTGACACTCGGGGGTTTATTTCCCCTTCCAGCCTGAATATTAAAAGCAATTACCGCCCTGTCACGTGTGGCAGTGTTAATATGGATTTATGGTCAATATCTGAATAAGTAAACAATCGATATCATATCAATTAATTAAAATACCTTGATACTGTTTTTTCCAAGTCGGGAAAAGTAGTTGAACGAGGCAAAGGATTGAGTATGTAAATATCGCCACCCCATATTAGGACCAGTATCCAATGGCAACTGATTTCATTAAAAAAATACGAAAAACAGAATATAAATAAAATCATATAAATCAAATAAACAGAACTTAAACAGAATATAAATAAAATCATATAAATCATATAAACAGCACTTGAACAGAATTTAAAAATACGAAAAATGTGGAAAGACTTAATGTACTTACTTGGAATTATGCGGCATGAGGAAAAGACGATCCGGATTACCCTCTTTCAAACGATTAACCAAGTAAGTTTCAAAGTCGCTGTTTAGGGTAAATGTAGCTCCGGGGTCACAAAAAGCAAACAAATCCAAATTCTTATTCGTGCTAACCACAGAATGCAAGCACCTATATTAAAAACCAATTAAAGTAACATTGAAACAAAATATGCAGAGCACAAGAATACATGACAAAGGACAAGATAGACAAGAATAAAAAAAGTAATACTCACGCCATGTATGCAGATATTGCACCTTGGCCAATCATTTTAAACTCCAGCAAATCGATTATGTTTTCATGCAATATGAATATTGTCTTATCAGCTCCAAACACCTCAGTGTCACATGGAATCTGTATTGAGTCCCCAGTGGTCTGCATTAATGTGCTTGCATGTTTATACAACACTCGAAAGCGTGGTGGAACATTTTTATTAATCTCCATGTTCTTAAACATGGACTGCACTTTTTTCAATTCATTCCTAGGTTCCGAAACTTTTTTCCTTGATTTCTGCAAATATAGAGCAATGTAGCAAAATATAATTAATAATAACCTGTTGAATTTGTTTAAGTTCCTAAATTAATTTTATTTCATATGACGTACATACCGCGAGAGGTGGGGCATTTGGGACTATGATCAAGTCACGGGGCCATGAGACGTGGGAGCCAACAGCTTGGTTGACTTTCTCCATTTCACCTACTACCGGAATGGGAATCAAGGTATCTCCTTTAATTGGGCCATCCACCGAAACACGAGCACAGCCAGCCTGCATAGGCACTCCATGTATAGATTTGTTCATGTCTTCATCATCAAATAACAAGCCGAATGCAACCTTGTTTTCAATAGTGCCTACTGCCAACTCACATTTTCTCGGACCCTACACACATTAATACAAATTTGAAAAAACAAGAAAAGAAATATGCCATTGATAAATTAAAAAACAAACTAGCTATTTTACCTTGTTTTCTGATGGAATAGGTATAACAGGAACACAATCATCATCATCTGGAACCATCAATTGTTCCAGATGTTTAACAACCGATGGCGAAGCAACGTTTGGAGCACAACTTGCATGTTCGGACAACCTAGGAGATGGATTATTTGATCCAAGCATGGCCTTCAGTTCAGCCATTTCCTGCCTTGTCCTCTCCAACTCCGCGGCCATCTCCTGCTTGGATTTCTCGTACTCCGCGTCCCTCTCCCGATCACGGGCCAATAACTCAGCTTTCGTAATTCTGCATCTTTTTCCAGCAGGTATGTTGAAGAACACTGTCGGGGCGACGAGACTGCCAACTCCTCGAACCCTTCCTGAATGTTCGGGAGTTTTCATGGCCTTCGTCAACACATCCTCACTTCCACAAGGAATAAATTCACCCTTACTTTGCTTCTCTAGTAAGGTATCCTGCAGTCAGGAAAATATATACATTCGAATTAAAATTTTGTCAATATTGCACGTACAATGTGTGTGTACTATTTGCTTGTTAAATACTCACAATTGTATCACATATTTCCGTGAGCTCTGGATCAACCTCCTCATTATCTTTTCGCTTCCGAGCCTTTTTCCACATAATAGCCCGATCAGGTACTTCTCCGGGCTCCAAATTACCTTTCTTTTGTTGATTAAAAATAAAGGGACAATTAAAATACTAAGCATGCTAAAGTTAAAGTATTCAAGTACACTACTTAATTGGTTCTTACTTCTTCTTCGAGTAATCCAGTATAACCCTTCCTAGACGTGCGGTGAGGATATTTTCTTTTACGCACTCTCTTGCTTTGTTTTACACTAAGTTCCTACAACAAAAATTATAAAAAAATATCACTAAAATTCAGAACATTAACAAATTATGTGTTTAACAATTTATCTTGGAGGATATTTGTGAATTTCAATTAGTTCATGAATATAACGCGTACCTGCCAGTCGTCAGTGATTCTCTGCTTAACAAATTTCTTCCAAGGCTCCTTACCAACAAAAGCATACTGCTTTGGAGGCTTTCTTAAATTCTTCTTCTGTTCAAGATTCGGCTTCACAAATTTTCTATTTAAATATGTCTTAAACTGTCTCCACTTATCAGATGCAGATTTTAGCACCCACTTCCTAAGCTTCTTGGAAATTTTGAATGTCTCCTGCAAACAACATTAATTTTGTTTAAAACAGAGCATATCATTGTTTAGAATAATTATATGAAGAGGATAAATCACAATCGTCATAATTATGTTTTATATACCAGAATATCAAGCCATAATTTCTCTTTTAATCCATCATCTACAACTCGCCAGTCCAAATAGTCGATCGGAATTATCGTCCTAGCCAGCATCCCAATGTAGGATGCTAGTTTGTGCCTATTATGTCCGACAGGAACTCCAAGTTCATTGCATCTGACCTTTGATTTTTTGCCTTGCGCCTTCTTCACCACCACTTTGTACATAGCGCAAACACCTCGTGCAGATCCATAGCTTTTTTTGGTAGACTCGGAAGTAGTAACTGTTGCTTCTGTTGCTTTCACGGATTCCGACATTTCAAGTTGAGGAGGTTCCGATGCTACTTGTTTTGTTCTTGCCTCTACGGGAGCCTCCTCTGGAGCCTCCTCTATCGCTTTATCTGACCTCGTGGCATCTTCTTGGATTTTAACTTTCAATTTCGTCTTTTTAGGTGCCATTTATCTTCAACCTGAAGAATACGACAGAAAAATAATTAGTAACCTTGATATCGATTAGACAAAAAATTCTGTTCGTGCAAGTGCATATATACATAAAAATTGTAGATCAAATATGCACATAAAAATGCTCAATTAGACAACGGTAATATGGTTACCAAAGTGATCTGCATAATTAACTTAATCTAAATTAATTCACAACAGATAATAACTAAAAGCAAAATAAAACAAATATGTAACAACATTACAATTTAATGGTAAACAAATTAAAATTTACATGTTGCAACATTACAAAACTAAGAGATTCCATAAATATATATATATATATATATATATATATATATATATATCAATTTTTAACCCAAGTTCCCTCGATATTGGCTCTGATGCTATGCTCAACATCATCGGATACATCACATGTAGGAATTCTACAGCAGAATGGGGGATTTTCCACGGTGGTGTCTCCTAAATCATCATCGTTATACACCTCCTCATAGTCTCGAGTCGTAGATGTTAATACAACAGACCACTTGGCATCAACCGGATCTTCAACATAAAAAACTTGCTTTACTTGGTCCATCGACACATATTTATCTTTCCTGTGGCCTTGTCGACTTAGATCGACAAGTATGAACCCTAGATCATCCACCTTTATGCCTTTATCATTGTCTGCCCATCTACACAAAAATAATGGAGCTTTGAATGCACGATAATCTAACTCCCATATTTCTAAGATAACGCCGTAAAACGACATATCACTCTCCACGGGATTTAAATCCTTGGCACTAGACACCTGGACCGTATTAGCAACTAAAGACACACCACTGTTTTGAACAACCCTCACACCATCTCGTTCATTTGTAAAGTATCGAACCCCATCAACTAAATAACTTTCATAAGTAAGAACGGAAAATGATGGCTTTCCAGCAAGCCATCTTATTGTCTCTGAAACTCCTTCATTCTCCATCATTTCACTACTAACCTACACATTGTCACAAAAAAATAGGAGTAAATTTCATACTATGGAGTAGTTAAAGTAAGCACAAAGGAAACTATAATAAACTAACTTTTTTTTCAAACCAATCGGCAAAAAGCCGATTGTGCTCTCTCAATAGCCAATGACCACTTTTCTTTTTTCCTTGGTGGATTCCCTCTAGATACTCCTTATGCATTCTGTAAAAATGCATATTTTAATTAAACAGCCACAAAATCTTTACATGAACAATTAACAGAATTTACAAGAATAATAATTTCTTACAAAATATATGGATGTACTTCAGGGTTGTTTAGAAGGACATGTAAATGAGCCTCATCTCACTCTTTTTCTTCAATTGATTTCATCTTCACAGCAGACAATGGACCAGTTAGCTTGCCTGCATCTTTTCGAAGGCCGGCAGTGGTGCAACTCTGCTTAACAAACTCTTGGCAGAATTCAATCGATTCTTCTCCAAGATAACTTTCCGCTATACAACCTTCGGGATAATAACGGTTTCGCACGTAACTCTTCAACACCTTATTAAACCGTTCAGATGCATACATCCATCTATAAAACACTGGCTCACATAACCGTAATTCACGAACCAAGTGGACTATGAGATGTATCATTATATCAAAAAATGATGCAGGAAAGATTTTTTCCAGCTCACACAAAGTTACTATCACATCTGCCTGCATTTTATCGAGTTTCGATACGTCAACAATTTTGCTGCACAAAGCATTAAAAAAGAAACACAATCTTATTATTGTGACCCTGACATTTTTTGGAAGAACCGCACGAATTGCAACAGGAAGTAATTGTTGGAGTAGGATGTGGCAGTCGTGGGACTTCATCCCAAACATCTTTAATTCATCCAAGGCTACGCAGTTTTTGATGTTCGATGCATGTCCATATGGAAGCTTCATGTTCATTAATGATGACAACATTTTCTTCTTTTCTGCCTTTGATAAATTAAAGGATGCAGGGGGCAAGTAGGTTTTCTTTTTTCCTACTTGTGGAGCTAAATTAGTTCTAACCCCCATATCAACCATGTCACGACGAGAAGCCTCACTATCTTTGGACTTAAATTTCATATTTAGTAATGTGCCAATCAAACTATCACAAACGTTCTTCTCTACGTGCATAACATCAAGACAATGACGAACATGGTGAAACTTCCAATATTCTAACTCGAAAAAAATGGACTGTTTCTTCCATGGACAGTCCACCTTCTTTGACTTTCTTACTTCCTTCCCAAATTCATATTTAATTTGTTCTTGTTGCGATAACACCTCTTCTCCCGAAAGAGGTGGACGTGCCTGCCTCAATTCTTCCTCTCCATTAAATGCTGCCTTCTGCCTCCTATAAGGATGATTTCTAGGCAAATAACGTCGATGACCTAGGTAACACATCTTCCTACTATGGCTTAAATATTTACCAACGGTATCGTCACCACATATTGGACAACACATATAGCCCTTATTGACGCAACCAGATAAATTCCCGTAGGCAGGGAAGTCATTTATGGTCCACAATAAATTGGCTCTTAAAGTGAAATATGATTTACTATACGCATCATACACATTTTGTTCGCCCTCTTCCCAAAGCTTCTTTAAATCATCAATCAACGGCTGTAAATATACATCAATGTCATTACCAGGCTCATGCGGACCGGAAACTAATATAGTTAACATCATAAATTTCCTCTTCATGCATAACCAGGGAGGAAGATTATAATTTACTAGTATTACCGGCCAGCAAGAGTATCTATTGGTTGGACCATTGTTATGTGGGTTTATACCATCTGCCGATAAAGCCAAACGAATATTTCTTGCTTCACTACCAAAGGCAGGCCACCTATAATCGACATTTCTCCAAGAAGGAGAGTCGGCTGGATGCCTCATCTTTCCATCTTGTATTCGATGCTTTGCATGCCAAGTCATAAGTTCAGCGGTAGAAGGAGATTTAAACAACCGTTTAAATCTCGGAATAATCGGAAAATACCACATGACTTTTGCAGGAATATTAACCCTTATTTTACCATCCTTTGCCACCTTCCAGCGAGATAGACGACACTTAGGACACTCAGAAGCACCAGAATATAAACCCCGATATAGTATGCAGTTGTTAGGACACGAGTGATATTTTATATACTCTAGGCCTAAATCAGACATGGTTTTCTTTGCTTCATATGCATTAGGTGGCAACACATTATCCTTAGGAAGGAGAGAGCCAACGGAAGAGAGCAATTCTGTGAAGGCACTGTCACTTATACCAAACCTAGCTTTCCAATTATGTAACTTTAGCATTGACTCTAACTTGGTACATTCGCTACCCTCATACAAAGGTTGTTGAGCATCTGCCAAAAACCTCCTAAACTCATATGAATCATTATCGTGGTCAGCAGAATTATATGCAGCATCACAAACATTATTAGTTTCTGATGCATGTACATGTGCAGAGGTAGGTGCAGGGGTAGGTGCAACTTTCGTCTTTGAAGCAGCAGATGTACTACCAACTGATGACTTAATCCTAGAATCCTCTTGGTGCCAAATCCAATCAACATACCCTAAACTAAAACCATTTTCATATAAATGACCCCTAATGATTTTTACCGAGAACTTTTTGAAGTTGACACATCGTGCACAAGGACATGGAATGTTCTTGGGATCATGACAATTTTCCTCGGCATATATCAAGAACTGTTCAACACCTATTTCATAAGCTAATGAATCCCTATCTTTCGAAATCCATGACTTGTCCATGTTATCAGCAAACTACCTGATTGTCACTTCATATGTCAAATAACAGCGCAGGCATTTTACAGGGACAACTACTGTCTATATTACTATGGTGATAACTTTAATATTCAAATTATTAACACGTTGCTAAAAGTAATATAATTTTCTTAATTGGTTTATATTCTCTACGCACTGAAATATATCAACCAAACAAACTCTATATATACTTTAAATTAAAAATAAGTAAATGGAAACAGCATCAATAAAACATAAATACATTACGCAATTAAGAACATACATAAACAGACATTAGCCAAAGAACATACTAAATAAACTATGAACACCATATAAATAAATTAAGAACTACACAAACCTCGCCTATATATACATACAATCAAAATAACTGTGAACATAGACTTATACACATACAATATATATACTTATAAACATACATGCAATTGAACATACAAGCAATTGAACATACATCATACATGCAATTAAACATACATGCAAATACAGTTAAAAAACAACCAAATACAATTTAAACAACCAAATATAATAAAAAAACAAAGAACAGATTCGAGCAAAGTACCTAGCTAATCGACCAAATCGAGCAAAAACATTTACTCCAAGCTTCTTTTTGAACAGCCTCCAAGCTACTTCTTGAACAGCCTCCAAGCTCCAAGATCTGTTAACAAATCGAACATTAGTTGACCTAATATTGAAAGGGGATCTAACGGAGTACAAACAAATTGAATTAATTAATCGACCTAATACTGAAAAGGGGTTTAAAGATTGAAAGGATTACAAGAATCAGTAGTCGGGGGTGAGGGTTAATTTGACCTAATTGAAGAAAAGGGGTTAGGGTTCTGTTCTTGCCAGTCGCCAGAACGGGGGGGGGGTTGGGTTTTTTTGTCTGAGCGGGGGGGGGGGGGGGTTTGTTTAGATTTTTTGTTTTGATTTTTTCTTTTTTCTTTTTTGTTTTTTGTCTAAGCGGGAGTTCAATTGTGGTTTTTAGGGGGAAATATTTGGCTAAGGGGGGAAAGGAAAAGGGGGAAGCGTGATTTTATTTTTTATAAATTAAACTCCAGACATCGGTTTTTCGATTAAGTGATGTATTTACTTATATTAGACATCGGTTAAACTTTTACTGATGTTATAGATACTTTTAACATCAGTGGCTTTTCGAACCGATGTCTAATGTGTGATGTCTATTACAGTTTTTCTAGTAGTGCTTCCCAGATTTAGTCTCCTTTCTCTCAAACTTTCTGAAACTCTTCCTGTCTGAATTTGAATCTTTAGAGAACCTGTTTCCCTTCTTGAAGTTCTTGAAACCCATCTTCTTGAAAGTCTTCACCATCAAGACAGCCATTTTCCTCATTTCTTCTTCATCATCCTCAGAATCAGATGATTCATCAGTGTTTGAGTCAACATCAGAATTAGATGACTCACTTTCTGAATGTATGACTAAAGCCTTTCCCTTAGCTTTCTTCTTCAAGGGTTTCTCTTCAACCTTAAGAGCAACAGACTTTGTCTTCTTGCTTGATCTCCTGTTTCTCTGTTCCAGTTCCAGTTCATGAGTTTTGAGCAACCCATAAATTTCATCAATCTTAGTTTCAGCAAGATCATAATTATCTCTTATAGTGGTTGTCTTTACATCCCACTTTTCAGGTAGAGCAAGAAGAAATTTGAGATTTGAATCTTCTAGATCATACTCTTTATTGACCAGTGACAAATCATTGAGTAGCTTACAGAATCTGTCAAATGTTTCTGTCATGGTTTCTTCAGATTTATCCTCAAAATGTTCATACTCCTATGTGAGTATGTTCCTTCTGTTCTTCTTGATAACAACAGTTCCTTGACATCTAACTTCAAGGGCATCCCAAATTTCTTTGGCAGTTGTGCAGTTAATCACTTTATTAGACATAACATTGTCTAATGCACTATGAAGTAGATGTCTAACCTTTGCATCCTTAGCAGTAGATGAAAGATCTTCAGGAGTCAGATCTTTCTTCTCCTTTTTGGAACTGTTTAGCTTCTTGACTAGCAGTAGCAACAGATAGCTTTGTAGGTTTATGAGGACCTTCATAAATTCTGTTAAGATATTCTGGATCTGTAGCTTCCAGAAACATAGTCATCTTCACCTTCCAGATTGCATAGTCTGCCGGCCTGAGAATAGGAACCCTAATTTTCTCATAACGACTCACTGTGGTAGGAGTCTTCTCAGAACTTGAACCTGTTGGAGGAGGTATCTCTGCCATTGATTATAGTTGTGTGTGGATCTTAAACTGTATAGAGTAACAAATTTGCTCTGATACCACTTGTTAGGCCGAATACACAATTATAATCAAGATTGTATGAGAGATTAACAAGAAAACACACGTTTAAACAATTAAAAACTGTTTGGAATTAATAACTCCTCTCTCAGTGATGTAAAATATCACATAGAGCTGCTTAGGTTACAATGAATGATATTGCGTTGCACGATACCCTTCTAGGGTTAACCTAACTGTATTTATAAGATATACAGCTGCTATACAATCGATAATTGATACTCCTATACATTAGCTATACAATTGATATCAATTACGATTGCTACACGTCTCCTTAGTCAACTCAATCTCTTTGACAGCTATCCAATCTTCAAAGATATTGCTTCCATAATTATCTTCAATAATTCTTCAAACACTGTTGACCAGTAGACGCTTCCTCCAGACAGAGTTTCACAAACTCTGTCGAGCTTCCAACTGTCAGCGTTTAACTAAACTCTGACTGCTTCCAGCTAAACTCTGATATTTCACTGTAACACTTAAACACTGATTATTATTCACATCAATTATATCTAACATGTTTTTTGATGTTACCTTAGATATCTATAGTTACTGCTGAGAACCTAACACGGCTGAAGTGTTACCATAGCCCTGTTTTGGCCTATGGCAACTGTAAACAGGGGTCTATGGTAACAAAGTTTTGGGATTGCAATAAGCAATCTATGGCGTAGTGTTAATGTACATCCTGTGGTGTTGAAATGCTTGTTAAATTCATGACAGGTTATAAGATGGGAAGGTGAGGTAATATTAGATAGATAAATAGATTCATACATGGGTGATGGGGAAGGGAAAGAGGTTGGGTATAGAATGCATATAAATTGTTTTTGTTAATCTTATTTCTGGTTCCATAGGTCATGCATGTATTACTCCCCCTCCCTTTGTGGCTAGTAGATACAACTTGACATGTTACTTCTTGTAACTACGAATCACATCTCTTGATTCTATCATGCATATATGACTTGTGCTTTTGAATAATATGCAGTTGTAATACTAGTCCCGACTAGGGAATTAGCCCTTCAGACATCCCAAGTCTGCAAAGAACTTGGGAAGCAAAGAACTTGGCATCATACAACATTAAGCTTATGTAGAAGAAAGACAGAAGATTCATTGTCTCAATATTCTATTTTCTAAGGTTAGTTCCCAACCTGAGCATCTTTATTTCCAGTTTGTTTGATTATATGTTTTATGCATCTATTCCTATATGTACAGCTGCAAATCAATCAATCAATTATTTTCTGCAATTCTATGAGTCGGGTGGAACTGTTGGCCAAGAAAATTACAGAACTAGGCTATCCTTGGTTTCACATTCATTCTAAGATGTTGCAAGATCATCGCAACAGAGTATTTCATGATTTTTGGAAGGGTGCATGCAGGAATCTTGTGTGCACAGGTATGCTATTCAATACTCATTTTAACAGGCTTTCAATATTTGGTATATCTGTATTTCATTTGCATTTTTCTACTTGCTTTTTGATGACAAATTCTTTGCAGGGTTTTTTGACTTGCACAATCTGTAATTTCATGTCAACTTTTTTTTTTGCTGATTGGAAATTAAATATCACCTACAAGGTTGATAGACTAGCCTGTATCATGAGCCTAGGATTAAAAAGTATTTATAAACGGAATTGACATATCCGCGAACTTCCTCAATATTCTAAGAGTGGATTTCTATTTCCACACAGTCTGAACACCAAGCTCAGGCTTCAGCAAGATTTCTATTACCAGGTTCCTTTGAATTTGTTTCAAGCCATGTGGGACTTGAAACGGTAGAAAATGGTAGGGGGCTTACAGTGAGCTGCCATTGTTGACCACCCTGTATAATAGTACTGGTGGAGAAAAACCTTGGATTCCAAATTTGTCAAAAGGGGATATTGTATTGTACAATCATGAATGTGATTTATTTATGGTGGTTATGACTTATTATAACTTGCAGTTCTAATTCAGGTAGGAATTAACTTTATAATCCTGGATTCTGCAGGCCTGCAATATATCGGTCTGGATTTAAATGTTCAAAGTGCAACAAGACTTATACAAGCAAAAACACCTATTTTGATCTCACTGTTACTGCTGGAACAAATGTTTATTCTGAATCCAAGCCATCTAGGACCGAGCTGTTTAGGTACGAACATGCTTGAGTTCTCCACGGCATGCCAGATCAATAGTTACAACATATGAACTTTTTTCCAAAAAGGACTGAACTTCTTTTTGCGTTATCTTTCAGCATGATGTGTATTGGATTTGTAGTCGAATACATGGTCATTAAATTGACTTTCGATTGTTCAGTAGCAAAATAGAGTTATTTCTTGTTTAATTTTTTTTTTAAAAAGGATGTCCCAAATATTGATTCTAATCTCCCTTTTTATTAGGAGTCCACTGGTTTCATTCTTGTATGAAAGAGGCTGGCGGCAAAATTTTAACCGTGCTGGTTTTCCTGGTCCTGATGAAGAGGTAAATCTGGATTGTTAATGTTTTAAATAAGGATGTAGTTCTATGCCTGATAATTCTGCGGAGTTGACCGAACAGTACCTGCAATGAGAGTAGTAATTTTGTCATCTGGTAGGCAAATATACCAACCAATTTATCAATAAAATAAGATAATTTTTATGCAAAAGATGTTGTTCTACAAATTTTTACTACGATGAAATAGCTGTAAGGATAAAATTTGAAGCCTTTTAAGCTTTACCTTGACTAAAAGTTACAGTTCTGCTCATTGACATGTTTTAGTAGACGCGGTTACTTTTTCATGCTTCTTCCATCATAAATCTAGACTCATAATTTTTATTAGAATTTTATTTTTTCTACTTTAAAAGTTTTGTGGCACGATAGCCATTTTCATAAATTTTCTGTTTGAGTCAATCTAATGCTTCCTTGTTGATTTTTGTTGATTTTTGCATGCAGTGGGAGAATGAACAACATGGGATGTTTTTGCATGCAAGAGTGCTTCTAAGGCGTTTGGTCTCAATACAGTGGAGAGTTTGCAAATTCGACAACATGTTGTGATTGTTGTCCATCTTTTTATTCAAGCATTTTTAAGTGAACATGTCCTACGTTCGAGTGCTTACAGCTATTCATTTAAGAAACACATCAGCCCTTACTAAAAAATCGATGTAAATTTGAAACATATACATCAGTTTACTATTAGGAAACCGATGTAAATTTGACGCATATACATCAGTTCACTATTAAGAAACCGATGTAAATTTGAAACATAGACATCAGTTCACAATTATGAAATTGATGTAAATTTGACACATATACATCAGTTCACTATTAAAAACCAATGTAAATTTGAAACATAGACATCAGTTCACTATTAAGAAACTGATGTTAAACATAAACATTGACATCGGTTAAAAACCGATGTCTAAGACCCCTACCTTTCTCTACATATGCAAAGACATCGGTTCTGGTTTTACATAGACATCGGTTTTTAACCAATGTCTATTGACGTTTTTCTAGTAGTGTAAATTAAAGAACAATTAATACGGGTCTAAACACACAAGCATTACAAGTACAAATTAACTTATGAGATGTGACGCAATATTAGGGGTATATATCCAACCACCAATCATTATGGCTACACTCATAAAAAAAACTTTCTTACAATGAACAGTTTATGAAATTGCAGATTCATGATACGCAAGGGGATGTAACCTAAAACAACTGATTAGTGGAGATGCTTTGCACCAACTTAAATGTCTTCCATATAAGGCATATGATGTAGTGGATCCACTCATCAATTTATATAAACTTATAAACATCTAGATCTTGCATTATGTAGTCAAATAGTTTGCATTGTGCGTGTAACAAGATAATATTGTTAATTTTTCCTGTTTAGTTAACTCTATGTCTCTATCCCGTACTAATTCTTGGAATAACTCACGTGTTTGGCTTGTTGAAGATGCCACATAAGAAAACAACTAGATTAAAGTTATTTACAACAATTAAAAGTGAATCAGATATCTTTCCTAAGATATTAATCCGATCTCATTTGACTATCGACCCATATAATTTCAGTTAGTCATTATTTTCAGTTTGAAGTAATATATATGATAAATCTCAATACATTACAATTGGGTGACTTACGCCCAAAGAGTAGGAGAATAGAGGGGATCTGCTAGTTGTGACAACCCTTCCATCATTAGATCTTTTTAATCCTAGACGCAAAGATTTACTACAATCTTTTAGAAAACACCCGGCCGAATGCACAATCCGTTTATGTTGCCGGGGAGAAAAGTGTGAGTTATATATCAACAGAACAAAATGATAGATTTTGAGTCTTTTTTTGTTCAGGAGACACCCGGATTTGATCAACCGGGGAAAAGGGATTTAGTGTCCCCTCGAAATTCTAGTTTTTACTTAGAATTAAATCTCAAGTCCAACTCTAAAAATCCCAAAAATCCTAACTCTTTCATAATCAGCCATGGATATGTTCTAAACCCTCTATACGAATACTTGAATTATGATGTCTCGTTCATGATAAAATTGACATCAACAAAAATCTTACACAAAATTGTTGAGGAGCATAAGCATGTTATTTGATATATACGGAATTAATAACCTGGCCCGACTATTAACCTATCCAATCAATCCAATTGCATCAGGCTCAAGGATTTGAAGGGCCCCCAAAAATGATTAGCCCAAGAATGTGATGCCCTGCATTGTTTGACACACGGTCCTACTATTAACCTGTCTAATAAGTCCAATTGCATCGGGCCTAATGACCCAACGATTTGAAGGACCCCAAAAATGATTAGCCCCCAATGTGATACATTATAAGTATCGCTGATGATTAATCCCTGAATGTGATACATTATAAGTATTCCTCATGTGAAATGCTAAAAAGAACTCTTATTGTGTGTCAATATTTTGATCGTTGGCATTTAGTATAATGACAAACAATAATTTAAATATTTAGAGATTTTGTTAGTACAAAAAAGTGGTGGTGGCAATTTTGTAAGTATGTAACTCATTTTGTAGTTATAATAATATTCACGTGTATCTATATGATAAAATCTTTAAAATCTCCGGAAAAATATTTTAAATTTCGGGTGAATTTCTAAGGTGACTTGATGAACATGATACTCTATATTAAATAATATTTGGGACCCAAAGTTTGAAAAAAAAAAGGTGTGCTATATTTGTGGAAGACCACATTTGATGCGCCTTTTGATAAATGGATTTTATATCCATTTAGAGCATTCTAAATCGGCTTAAATTGATTGCTTTGGCCTCAAGTTTGTGGTAGTTTTGATGTGTTTTGGTTAATTGTGCAGGGTTGAAGAAATGTCGATTAAAGGTGTAGTTTCCGTCGTTTTTGGAGTTGATTTATGATATGGAATGAAGAATGGAGACTACCAAGAAGTATACAAGTCATTAGGGATTAAAGACGGAAGCTCATGCAAAAGGAACGGCACTACGCCATAAACGCACATACGCAACCCCCAAATAAAGTTGCGTAAGACCCGAAAAGCGTTGTGTAAGGTCTTACGTAACACCAGAGGGGTGTTACCAATACCGGCGTTGCGTAAGACCCCTAATGCAACGCTTTTCCCAAGCTATTGCAACACTACGAAAGCATTGCATAAGAGGTCTTATGCAACACCAAAAGCAAGTAAAGGCAACACCAAATGGTGTTGCATAAGATATTCAGCCATTTCAGCAGTGGGGCTCACGTGGTGCCACGTCAGCAGTGGGGCCCACGTGCCACATCAGCATTGGATCCTACGAGGTGCCACATCAGCAAGGTGCCACATCAGCAGGTGCCACGTCAGCAGTGATGTCCACCTAGATGCCACGTCATCAGTGGGGCCCACAATGAGCCATGTCAGCAGTGGGTCCCACATTGTGCTACGTCAGTTGTGGGGCCCACATGGGTCCACGTCAGTAGTGGGCCCACATGGTGCCACATCAGTAGTGGGCCCACATGCCACATCAGCAGTGGGGACCACTATTTAATGCAACGCTAGTTTTTTTTTATGCAACACCATTTATTTTTAATGCAATAGCATTTTTTTTATTGCAACATTAAAACTATGCTACTGCAACACCAAATAGAGTCAAATGCAACGGTTTTTAATAAAAAATTTGAAATGGCAACCTTGTTCATACATAATACCAACCTGTCCAAAATCCAACACAACTAAATTTTTAAAAACCAACCACAATGATGCAGCCAACAAATGTACTTAACAGTCATTGCCAGCAAAAGTACTAACAGTTTACATATTCTTACCAACATTAACAAGCTAGCGCATGCACTAATTCTAAGTTCAAAGTACGCCAATTCAAACTTCAAAAGTACGGAATAAGTTATACCATAAGTGAGCGCTACATAATAAAATCCCTAAGTTGTGCCAGCATGAGTCATTGGAGTACCACTGTCGTCTTGATCACTGGAAATCGTGGCACAAAACTCTTCAATGTCCAATTTCAAATCCGGATTAGCTTCACCCAATTTTTTCAGCATCCATGTCATGTTCTCTTGCACTTTTTTGTTCACCCTGGCTTCTAATTCACCTAAAGCTTCAAGATCATGCTTTATCTTTGTCAACTCTTGAACATAGTCTTCTGTAGGAGCAACTGTAGGAGCAACTGTAGTCGATGTGGTACTAGTCTTTTTCCCTGGCCTTCCCACCAGCCAGTTTCGTGCATGGGTCTTGCCACTAGAAGCGACTTCATTTGCTTCAGCCTCGTTTCCATCCTCCATTAACTGCTGGATTTTGGTCTACAAGAAATGGTTAATTCAATATTTGAAATAAAGCATTATTATAACTATATCTATACAACAAAATACATTTACAATTTTTTCCTTTATTTGTACAGTATTTGACTTGTAGGTTCGACCCTCCTGTCGCTTACGAGAGTCCGAATAGATTTGAGCATCATATGGGGCTGCTAGCTTGGGGTCAGTCTTCTTCTGTCATGTATGGGATAACACATCAAACATGTCATTAATCAAAAATACCAATATGTTAAAAATTTCCAAACGTTCAAACTAAGAAATATGAATACGTATCAGACTATCTAAAAATAAATTTCTATGAATACACAAACTATTGAATCTGACTAGTGAATATATCTTTCTCCTTATTACTTAACATTTAACTTTTAAATCTGACTAGTGAAAATAATATTTTGGGCATTTCTTTAAATTAGTAGCGTGTTTCAAGGGATGGACAATAATTTCCAAATCTAAGTTCCAATTCTACAAATCACAGTGTCCTGGCATTATTATTAAAAATAATAATAATAATAATTATTATTATTATTATTATTATTATTATTATTATTATTATTATTATTATATACAGAGACAGTTACAAAATTAGGTACCCAAATCGCCACAATTTTATCTCCCTAGTCATTTTCCACTTTTCCGAATTGTGTATGAAATCCATACTCAAACATAGCAAACATAAAATGAGTTATCACATAAAAATATGAAATATCAAACAAATCTAGGGCCTATATGAAAAAATTAAACTTGGACAAAGAAAAACACATACCATTTCTTCAATAACTAGGGACACAGGTTTACGACCCAAAGTGTGTGTCTCAACTAATTCTTTACGATGCTTAGCATTATCCGCAGCAAGTTTCTGTAAAATAAAAACATATCATGATACTTGAATTTTTTTTTGGTCAGGATGGTATACAACTGTTGGTATAATTTTTGCACAAAATAATTTAATAACTGATTACTTGCACTAATTTTTAAAGCTCTACCTTAACTGATTCATCCCCCCAGTACTTCAAGAGCATTTTAAACTCCTCTAGTGGAATCCGCTCGGTTCTGTGTTCCAGCCTTTCCTGATCAGTTTCATATCGACTATAAAACTTTTCCTTCATACGAGACTTGTGCACCTTCCAAGCAGCATTCATTGTATTATACACCCATTTTTGTCCATCTTCAGGAATAACATACCTACCCTATAAAATAAAAAACATAAAAGAAAATGATGCAAGTACAGTCCCACAATTCACTACATAATTTTTGAAAATGATTTAATCTATGGATTAGGTAAGAATTTACCAGAGTATAGTCCCAGAAATTTTACTTCAATTGGTCGGGAACAACGTGCCAATTGATGTAAGTAAGTGACACATTATCCCTTGCTAATGCCCCCAAAAAATTACTTAATTCCGCAATATCTCCTTTACTTTCTGAAATTGCTTGACCTTTTTGATTCAACGAAATGACTTTTTTATTTTCAGGGTTCCTTTCATGAACCTTACTCATTCTTGTCGGTCATCTAGGTTTTCTAGGAGCTCGTACTTTATTAACCATGTGCACAAAATGTAAAGAAAACTGTTAATAATATATATTACCATATATATTACCAAAATGCTACCAAGTTAATACTATGTTACCTTCTTCAACTGCCACATCCATAATCTCCTCCATGTTCAATTCAGCAACATTCTCTTCTGTTCTAGCTGCTTCATTTTGCTTTTGACGTTCTCGTAATGCTAGGTAAGCAGCAACCGTACCAGCACCAGGAGCTGCTTCATCATTACTTGACTGTCTAAACACTTTGCTGCATGTTGGTTTCACTTGTGTTGGATGATATGAACTTGAAACTTCCTTCTCAGTGCCAGCTTTCTTCGACTCCTTCACAGTGCCAGCTTTCCTCAACTCTTTCTCAATTCCGAGGGTTGCATTAGCTCGTGATCGAGTTCTTGGTCCAAGTTGAGTTTTCTTTGTTTCAACAATTTTAATTCTCTACAATTTGTAAGATATTCAGATTATTAATTCCACACTCTTAATGAACATTATAAATTCTGGAATAAAAATTTAAATCGAAAGACCTACCTCCGACGAACCATCACTTTGATCATCACTTTCTGGATTATACTGTGAGTCGCAGTCCTCAGGTTCTTTTCCTTTTTTGCCTTTCCCTTTACTGTTCTCGGCTACATCATCTCTGAGACTAGAAACTAATGACGGTACCCCGAGTTCTTTACATTTTTCAGCATTTTCTTGCATTCTGCGAACTCTATTCATTTCATACTGTGTCAGCGGTGCTGGAGGCAACTACAAGAAATCATTGCATAAACAATAATTAGAATAACTATCCAATATGGTATATACTAAAATTCCAGGTGAGTTAGATTTCAGGGGTGTGAAATATATTGGTAATTTATATAAGACCCTATTTTCCAACATGTACATAAAAATCAAATCAGATTAGTCAAATCATACCTTCACTGGAACATCATTCTCTTTCGTCTTTTCACTGTCACTTGAATCTTTATCTAAATCTAATTTCCTTCTTACAGTTGCATTTTCATTCACATGTACATCTTCTTGACTAGACATCAAAACAGGCTGTGCTGAAAATTCCTTCCTCTTACCAACCTCAGGTGAGGTCTTACTCTTTTTCTGCTGCTGTTGCTGGAGTTGATGTGTAGTAACAAACCTACGCTTCACTGTTGGTTTCTTAGCAGAAGCTGTAACAATAATGTATACATTTTGTGTGAACATCAAAATTCATTACACACATATTTATGCAAGAATTTAATATTACATGTAGATTATACCTTGGATTAAGTTTTTCCTTGGCCTGACGATTACGTGAGGTTGCATCTGAATCATTGGCTCAATTTCTTTGTCAACAATATTGTCTATGTAAAAATTTATTTCTTCTCCCTCAACGCAGTGCTTAGTAAGTCCAACCACTTCCGCGTCTTTTGTCATGAGTTCCCAACCACCTCCCCTTCCTTTGCTGATATAGATTCCTCCAATTTCAGTGTAATCGAGGTAATCTTTTACAAATTCCATAAGCACAGTGTAAGAGAAACGGTCCACTTGTACGCGGGTTACCACCAGAGATTTTCCACCAGCATAGACTGTCTTCTTAAACTCTCCTTGATGGTACAACCTGACATTGATGCATTTTTCATCCATCCTGTTCACAGTAAATGTCCCATTAGAACCAGGTATATATATATATAAATAATGAAAAAGGAAAATAAGTAAATTAATGAAGAGTTATAAATCATTGAATCTAATGAATGCACTTCACAGGTAAGAGTTAAATTAAGGAAAACACGTAAACAAGTAAATTAATGACAACAGAAAGAGTGCAAATTTCATTACAAAGAAACAGTGTCAAGTACATTAATGAAGAGAGTAAATTACATCAAAAACAAAGAGCGACAAATACACTTTAAATCTAAGACAGTAGACATGACAGAAATAAAGCAATGTAATTCTCTATGAGGAGCAACAGTTCCTAAGGAGATACGGGAACTTGTGCTAGGGCGATATCATCTCTAAAACAATCCCCATCAGCAACTTCAATGTCTATGCCACGAACAATATTAATATCTTGTATATCGGGATTTCTAATATCTTCTTCGGTTGCATTCTCGTTCTCAGCATCACACCAGTCCCTCGGTAATTTTTTAATAACATAATGTACCATCTTTTCAGTCGGATCTTCCACATAAAAAACTTGTTGCACTTGAGAAGACAAGACATAAGGATCATTTTTAAAGCATAACTTGTTAAAGTTTACTTTAGTAAGCCCGTATGCGTCTTTCTCTTCTTGGTACCAACAACACTTAAAGAGGACAACATTAAAAACTCCCCAATAATCTAGTTCAAAAATTTCTTCGATTGATCCATAATAGTTGACATTCCCAACTATTGGATTTTGGTCTTTCGAACTAGCAAAACTAGTGGTTTTGGCAGTCAAAAAACCCCACTGTTTTGTGTGGTACATCGAGAATCCCTAGACTTGGTATGGAATCTATAACCATTTACTACATAGCCACTAAACCTCCTGGCCATCCGATTAGGACCCAATGCAAGCACCTCTAAATCTCTTGAAATCATGTCCTTCTTCAGAACCTCTTCTTTTAGCCATCTCCAAAAGTCGTTGGTATGTGTTCGTTCTTTTTTGTATCTCTTTGAATTTGCATGACCATCTACTACAGCTCGATGCTCCCTAGAAAAATATTCAGTTTAGACAGACTAATAAATGTAGACATTGATATCATAGAATTGAATAAAATGAAAAAAGGACTTAAGAACATACTCAATCAGATTCTCTATTTCACTATTGCCAGAGTTGAACAAAATGTAGCGATGACAGGCCCTCTAATCTGCATCATTTAATTTAAAGGTTTTCCCATCTTTATTCTTTCTTGTTCCAATATGATGCCCGACATTTGTTGGACATCTTGCAAAATTAGTACAATACTTGGTGCCTTTTGTTACTCCTTCACTGCTCAAAAATCTTGAACAGAAAGTAACACATTCTTCTGCCAAGTAACCTTCTGCAATCGAACCTTCAGGTTTATTTCTATTTCGAACGTAAGATTTCAGCTTTCCAAGGTACCGCTCAATAGGAAACATGCACCTAAGGTGTTGTGGTCCACCAAGTTCGACTTCTCGGCATAAATGAACAAGCAAGTGGATCATTATATCAAATAAAGCTTGTGGGAAAATCGTCTCAAATCGACAAAGTATGTCGATAATTTCGTGTTGCAGCCTCTTAATTTCATCCAAATCAATAACCTTGGCCCATATACCTCTTAGGAATGTGCTAAGTCTGATCAGTGGTAACGCAACCTCGGGTTTTAATGTTTTCTTTACCGCAAATGGTAACAAAAAGTGGAGTATGAAATGAGCATCGTGGCTCTTATACCCTACTACTTTTCTCTCGCGTGTGTGTACATACCGGCTGATATTCGAAGCACAACCATATGGCAATTTGGCATTCTTTAATACAGAATAGAAGATATCTTTCTCCTTATTTGTCATGTCAAATATTGCTGCTCTAATCTCATAATGCTTTCCATCCGCGGATTTAACAGGATGAAGGGGCTTTCTTATACCCAATTCTTGTAAATCAAAACGAGCATTTAAGTGATCCTTCGACTTTCCACCAATATTAAGGAAAGTACCTAATATTTTGTCACATACGTTCTTTTCTATGTGCATGGCATCAAGGTTATGTCGAAGTGGATTTTTAATCCAATATGGCAAGACAAAAAAAATTGACTTCTTTTTGAAAGGACAATGACTTGTAACCTGTTTCTTGACCTTCCCAAATTTGTTTTCAAACCCCAACAATAACTCTTCAATATCAGTTCCTGACAAAACTTCTGGAATCTGCCCCATTTCAACATCGCCATTAAATCGTCTCTTATCCAGCCTCCATTCGTGTGTAGGATTAAGAAATTTTCGGTGATGCATGTAGCACATCTTTTTGCTATGTTTTAAATAATCCGAAGAAGTCTCGTAATGGCATACGGGACACGCTAGTTTCCCCTTCGTGCTCCAACCTGACAACATACCATAGCCCAGAAAATCATTTATGGTCCACAACACGCGTGCACGTAAATTAAAATTCTTGTCAGTTAGGGCATTGTAAGTTTCGACTCCCACGTCCCATAATTCTTTCAACTCCGCGATCAAAGGCTGCATATACACGTCAATATTATTGTTCGGTGAATCTGGACCCGATATTAATGTTGAAAGAATCAAATTTTCTTGTTTCATGCATAGCCAAGGTGGAAGGTTATAATTCACCAACAGTATTGGCCATGTGCTATGAGTTGAACTCATTGAACGATAAGGGTTAAATCCGTCAGATGCTACACCTAAACTCACATTTCGAATCTCTGATGGAAAATCACGATATTGAGCATCCATTGTCTTCCATGCCTTAGCATCTGCCGGATGTCTTAGTTTCCCGTCATCTTTTCGTCCTACTGCATGCCATGTCATAAGTTTCGAAAAATCTTTGCACATAAACATCCTTTGCAGCCTTGATTTTAGCGGAAAATATCTCATCACATTTGCTGGCACCCTGTGAAACACCTTCTCCGCATCATCATCAGTAGCAATCCCTTTTTTCTCTTCTACAACCCACCTTGAAACACCACAAGTCTGACAAACATCTTTATCTTCATTTTCCCCCCAATACAACATGCAACTATTTGGGCATGCATGTATTCTTTGATAATCGAGTCCTAAATCCTTAATAATATTTTTCGCGGCGTTGAATGACATAGGCAGGTGGGCATTAGGAAATGCTTCTTTCATTAGTTTCAGCAATTCCCCAAATGCAGACTCACTAATTCCATGAGCACACTTTAAATGATAAAGTGTGATCAAGAAACTTAGTCGAGAAAAGTTAGTACAACCAGGATATAACGGTTTCTTTCCCTCATTAACATGTCGATAAAACTTTTCAGCCTCTGCATTTGGTCTACCTTCAAACTTCTTACCCATACAGTTAAACATAAAGTCTAAATTATTCCCAAAATCCACCCCCGTTTCATAATCCATGAAGCCATTACTATTTCCTAATTTCGTTCGTGAAACATCATAAATCCAATTGACATGTAACGGCGATGGACCATTGCAAACCAGATGATTATAGATGACATCTTTGGTATGCCAATTACGATCCATACAGTTTTTGCAAGGACACTTCATTTCATCGCCTAGACAAGAAATGGAGAATGCATTTTTCAAAAAATCTTTTACCCCTTCCCCATATTCTGCACTATATCTGGGAAGTCCTATCCAAATATCACTCTCATCATCCATTACAGCAATATATCCACTGCCTAGTAAATCTAAACTTGTATATGTGGCTAACAGTTTCGACAAATCACCAAAGCCTAGCCTGTAAGGTTTAAATATATTATAATATACCATATGAAAAAGGCTTTTGTAACTGAACATTATAATTGTACTATAAGTAGTTTAACGCTAGAGTGTAATGTGAAGAACATATGCACACTTAGAGAATTAGGAAAAATATATAACAGAATGTAGCAAACTTTATGTACAGTTTTACAATCCCATTAAAATTCATCACTTGTTCTGAATTTAACATAATATCAAGTTTAGCTAAAACTTGTCAATATAGTTGCTAGTACATTGACAAAATATGGATGAAACAATGAAAACACACATACATTACAGTACTCTCTTTGTTCTGTCTCTCTCTCTCTCTCTCTCTCTCTCTCAATATTCTCCCTATCTCTCGCTCCATCTCTCTGTCTCTCTCAACCTTCTTGTTGTCTCTCACTCACTCTAACACTCAACAAATATCAAGCACATAAAACAAAATACAAGTACATAAAACCCTAGATTGATTAAAAAAAAAACCAAATCCAAATCCAATAATTATGACCAAATCCAAGATAATCAAGCACATAAAACACATATACAAGGACATAAAACCCTGTATAGATTCAAAAAAAAACCCTAGATTTAATCACATGCAATAATTATAACCAAATCCAAGATAATTAGAGATTTTTACCTAGAGAGAACCGTGAGTACAGAGAAGAAGTGTCACGAATATGTTAACTGAAAGCCCCAATTGAAAAAGCCCTAATTTCAACTGCAAAATGAAAAAGAATGAATCTATGAGTACAGAGAAGATGTGTAAAAACAATGAATTTTGTAAAGATTATGTGTAAAGAAGAGTATGTTTAAACCGTCGGTGTATGCAGTGATCGAGAGTTGCAGTGTGTGAGAGAGTCGAGAGTTTCGGTGTTTGAGGGAATACCTAGATTTAGATTTGGGGAAAGTACATGCAATTTGGGGGAAAGTATAGCAATTTAGTTTTGGGGGGAAATTGTCCGCCCTTTTTTAACCCCGTGCAAACCACGTGTCTTTCCTAACATAGTACTGTTGTCTTAATTCTTAAACAATTTTAATTTTTTTTTTAATGAAATGATTTTAATTTTTTATTTGCTGGATAAAAAAATTAATAATTTTAAAATAATAATTATTATTATTAAAATAATAATTTTGTAACATCCGTACGATTGGAACGTCGAAAAATAATTTTAAAAAATAGATTCATAATTCGGGACAAGACTAGTTAAAAGAAAATTCCACTTTGACCGGTTTGACCGTTATAAAACCAAACCAAATAAATATAGAATTTTTTTTGAAAAATTACAGTATCACTAAAATCGTTATATCTTGACATCCGTGCAATTGGAACGTCGAAAAAATAATTTAAAAAAATAGATTCATCATTCGGGACAAGACTAGTTAAAAGGAAGTCCACTTTGACCGGTTTGACCGTAATAAAACCAAACCAAATACATATAGGAATTTTTTTGAAAAATTATCGTATTACTAAAATCATTATATATTGACATCCGTGCGATTGGAACGTCGAAAAAATAATTTAAAAAAATAGATTCATCATTCGGGACAAGACTAGTTAAAAGGAAGTCCACTTTGACCGGTTTGACCGTAATAAAACCAAACCAAATACATATAGGAATTTTTTTGAAAAATTACCGTATCACTAAAATCGTTATATCTTGACATCCGTGCGATTGGAACGTCGAAAAAATAATTTTAAAAAATAGATTCATCATTCGGGACAAGACTAGTTAAAAGGAAGTGCACTTTGACCGGTTTGACCGTTATAAAACCAAACCAAATACGTATAGGAATTTTTTTGAAAAATTACCGTATCACTAAAATCGTTATATCTTGACATCCATGCGATTGAAACGTCGAAAAAATAGATTCATCATTCGGGACAAGACTAGTTAAAAGGAAGTCCACTTTGACCGGTTTGACCGTTATAAAACCAAACCAAATACGTATAGGAATTTTTTTGAAAAATTACAGTATCACTAAAATCGTTATATCTTGACATCCGTATGATTGGAACGTCGAAAAAATAAATTAAAAAAATAGATTCATCATTCGGGACAAGACTTAGTTAAAAGGAAGTCCACTTTGACCGGTTTGACCGTTATAAAACCAAACCAAATACATATAGGAATTTTTTTGAAAAATTACCGTACCACTAAAATCGTTATATCTTGACATCCGTGCGATTGGAACGTCGAAAAAATAATTTAAAAAAATAGATTCATCATTCGGAACAAGACAAGTTAAAAAAATATCTAATGCAACACTTCATACAGCAAATGCAACACTACTGTTATCTAATGCAACACTTACGCCACGTCATCATATGACACGTCAGCAGAGGTGGGGCCCAGTCCTGGCACCTCATCAATTGTGGGTCCCACAACTGCCACGTCAGCATTGATGGGCCTCCTGCCACGTCACCAATGTGGGCCCCACACTGCCACGTCAGCAGTGGTGGGTCCCGCACCTGCCACGTCAGAATTTAAATAAAAAAATATCTAATGCAACACTTCAAATAGAAAATGCAACCCTACTGTTATCTAATGCAACACTTATGCCATGTCATCATATGACATGTCAGCAGAGGTGGGTCCCACTCCAGTCACCTCAGCAATTGTGGGCCCCACAACTACCACATCAGCATTTGGTGGGCCTCCTGCCACGTCACCATTGTGGGCCCCACACTGCCACGTCAGTAGTGGTGGGTCCCGCAACTGCCACGTCAGAATTTAAATTAAAAAAAAAATTCTGATGCAACACTTCAAACAGCAAATGCAACACTACTGTTATCTAATGCAACACTTATGCCACATCATCAAATGCCACGTCAGCACAGGTGGGGCCCACTTCTGCCACGTCAGCAATTGTGGGTCCCACAAATGCCACGTCAGCAAATGCCACGTCAGCATATGTGGGTCCCACTTCTGCCACGTCATCATTTATTAATTTAAAAAAATATCTAACGCAACACCAGCAGTTAGTGTTGCATGATGTGAAACACTAAATTATATCTAACGCAACACCAGTTCAGCTCAGTTGCAAAAGACCCAAAATTTCTATCTAACGAAACGCTTTGTAAAAAGGGTTGCGTATGTGCGTTTATGGCGTAGTGCGGGAAGAAAAAGCTGAAAAACGAAGAAAAATTAGTTCCCGCAGATTGAGGCCGAGCTGAGTGCTCAATTGGCGCACTCAGCGCCATTTTTATGCAGATTGAGGCCGCGCTCTCAGCCCAAACCGTGCTCTCAGCATCGTGGTGCGCGGGTGAAAAATCAGGCAGAATTTCTGATTTTGTTTTGGCCATATCTTGAGTTCTAGAAGTCCGTTTTGGACGATCTTACAGTCCACGCGAAGCTAACGAGATTCTCTATCATTCTAAAGTGGTCCAGATGTCAAAACACGAATAGAATGGTCCAGAAATACTGAAGAAAAGTCAGCTATGAATTTTCCTTCAAAACAGAATCAGTTTAGGAAACGTATTTTGCAGAATTCTTTTTTCACAAGGAAATTGCTATAATTCCTACTTCAAATCAGTATGGTAATTGTCCTGAATGGCTTGAACATTCTAGAATCAGTCTTGAGCATGGAATTTGCAAATCCTATCCCGTTTAAAGATGGAAATTGCTGGTCTTCTATTCCAACTCTAATATGGTAATTGCTTGATGGAGAGGCAACTTGGGGCTATAAATACACATCTTGGGGGACAGAAAAAACAGACGATTAGATATCAATTACTTAGGATTATTTGTATCTTTTTATACTTTATTTTTATCATGGTTTCATCAGATCCCATGATGACGAGAGGTTCAATTATGAACTAATCGTTGTCATGGGATTCTAACGGATTTATCTATGTAGCTTAGTAGTTTGATTGCTTTAAAGATTTGTGTGTAGTGAATTCTTGATATCCTCGTATGGTTGTGATTCATGTGTTTAGATGCGTCATGAACATCTAATTTGTTAATCTCTTGTGAAGCGGGAGTGGATCTTGAGATTTAGAACTTGCCATGCTAGCATAGGATAGGTTGATGTTTTAACATCATGATTTGTAGCGTAAATAGAGATATTATGCTGCCCTATGTGATCTTAATAGACAACTTGTTCTTCAACCGTTATGTTTTCAAATCTTATAGAGATATAGGGTCTAAACATAATTGGTGTCTATTCATCTTCTATCTCTTTTGTGGATGTATGATTAGTTTGGTGTTTGTATACCGAGAAGTAGCTTATACTTGTTCCGTGTTTTCTGATCAGATATCATAACCATCACATGCATTGATTAAAGGCATCAACTCGAAGCGAAGTAGTTAATGAAGTTAGGATCCCATGTTTTCTCTTGCAGACGTAATTAGAATTCAATTCTTGTTAGTTTGTTAATTTTTAGTTTTATTAATTTGTTTCTTAGTTAATTATAGTTAATTAAAATCTTGTTATTTGTCTTAGCAGTGCATAATAACCATACATTGTTGCATATGTACAAAACTGAATTAAAACCATAACCAGATCTCTGTGGGAATGAACTCAACTTTATTCTATATTACTTGTGACCACGTACGCTTGCTTGATTTTGTGTTAACAAGTTTTTGGTGCCGCTGCCGGGGATCATCGGTGTTTTATTCTTGGTTTATGTGCTTGTCAATAGTGGTTGTTAGAGTTCACTGACTCGGATTTTTTTCTTAACTATCTTGTTTAGTTCGTTGTGTTTCAGGTACTTGAGTTTTTGACACTACTACAAAAATGACTTTTAGCATCGGTCAAAAAAAGCTTTTAGCGTCGGTTTTTGGGTGTAGTACATGAAGGCGACGCTAAAGGTATGGGTCTTCAGCGTCGGTTAAATATGCGACGCCTATTAGTGGTTAATAGCGTCGGTTGCCTAAAGAACCGACGCTCAAAGTCAGGTTTAAGCGTTGGTTGCTTAAAGAACCGACGCTTAAAGTCAGGTTCAGGCGTCGGTTGCCTAAAGAACCGACGCTCAAAGTCAGGTTATAAGCGTCGGTTGCTTAAAGAACCGACGCTTAAAGTCAGGTTAAGGCTTCAGTTGCCTAAAGAACCGATGCTTAAAATCAAGTTAAAAGCGTCAGTCAATTAAAAGACCGACGCTTAAAGCCATGTTAGAAGTGTCGGGTTTTTCAAGAACCAACGCTTAAAGCCAATTTTTTTTTTAAAAAAAATTGAAATTGCAATTTTAGTAACCTTTACATCATACCAACAAATACCACATTATAGCATATAACAATTGCAATTATCCCATGCCAACAAATATCATATTTTATTATCTAAAAAACTAATCTCAAACAACAAAAGAGAAGAGACCACATTCAATTTTAATAATGATAGAAAATATCACATAACAATTCTCTACATCAATTTAATCACCACCAAGTACACATACAATTGAACACCATTAAGAAAAAGTAGTGTTCCTGCATATTGCTAACAATCCTTATCACATGAATCTAACATTTATTGAACTTCCTGCCCAAGCCAACAATTATATATTCCTTTACGGTTCTCTTTATATTCTTGGCAATAGTAAACCCATGACCTCTATCTCCATTGTCCAACAACGGGTATATATATAGAACTAGCCTGACTTCTTTGTGAGCAATGGATCCAACATGTTCACCGATAATTAATATTCTGTATCAGCCTATCAGGGAACCAGCCGAGTTGCAGATGTGTTAAACCTTTATGAAAAACATTACAAAAGTTTAACATGTTAGTCCTTTCCGTTTCTACACCAAAATCCATTACGAATAAAACAACTGACAGTAAAAGCATAGATGTAAAGACGCTTCAAAATTTTAAACGCTGTAAAAGCATACCCGAGATAACCAATAGCACATAAATTAAAAGTTACCTGAGAAGACGCTTCAAAAATTTAAAAACACGCACACAAATTTCGTATCAGACACTAACATAAAGTATCTGTTTCAACATCTGAACACAACAAAAAGGATAAATTAGTCCTCCAAGGACGTAAGTTTCTGACTGCCCGGGTACGGCAGACAAATCATAAGACTGTAACCACTAATGAGAAAAAAACAGCAACTGATACTCCGGAATGTCCAGCTGCATCCTCATTGGTAATTTCAGGTTGAGCAACAGCATGGTAAGGTTTAGAAGATGCAGACGAGGGCAAAGTTTCTTTATTTTCCTTTGGTACAGCAGGAAATGAACCACTACTCCTAGTACCAAGAAGAGCAATTTTAATGGGCTCTGCTGTAGAAACACTGTTGGCAACATTTTGTCTATTGTTCTCTCTGTTGACTAGGGATCGTTTAGATAACCTGATATATTTTGTCACCATTAAATCATCAATACATAAATTAAATTACAATGTAATTGATTGTACACTTACAATAACTCAACAAGTATAGATGAACCGTTTTGTTTTTCTGTTTTAAAATGTTAGTTTGGAGATGGTGCTTGTTTCTTTCCTTGTGAACCATAAGATATCTGATCATGTAACACATTAAACATCTTTTTACAATGTAAAATACTTATGGAAGCAATTATTTAAGTCACACACACAAGAAAACTATCTAAATACTTGAACTAATAGAAGAATTGTTTTAATGCTTAACAGGAAGGTTAGTTAACATATTTAGACTAAGGTCCACATAAATTCAGAGTTTTGCGAAAACATTCAATTTTAACATTTGTGTTTTTGATTAGGATGATAATGCAGGTCAACCATGCCTTTGCTTTCTAATCTTAGGGTGCACATATTATAAAATTATGTGGACTATTTCAGTATTTATAAGGAAAGCTAACAATATCCAATCGTGAAAGCATAAAGAGCTGTAATCACATACCTTTCATGATCTGAATACCTCTAATACAAATCTCTCCCCATTGATTCCTTGGAAGAGAGACAGACGTATCAGGATCAACAATCTTCATCTCTGCATTTCTTACCACAGTTCCACACGCACCCGATTTGATCTCGAATGGTTCTTTAGCAAAAGCCAAACACATTGCTAATACTGGCCTTGCCTCTATTAGTCCGTACCCCTGTATTATTATTTTTCATCCATTTGATACCAAAATAATACATTAATACCATTATTTAATACAAGTTAAATAATGTCTTTACATATTGGGAGGGTATGTGGGTACTTATGTCTACCTCTGTGATGTTTGTTTTGATACCAGCCCGATCAACCCATATTGGGGGAACTTCATCCATCCCTGGTACTCAAGTTTGAATGCAAGATCGTCCTGCAGACAGATAACCATTCTATATTAAATAAATTTATGAGGTAAGCGTACTAGTGATAATCTTAATCTTATAGTATGTAGCTAAATAAACTAACCTGAGGATTCAGAAAGTTACTGGTCGTGACTGAACCAAGAAGTGACCTATTTAATCCTTTGAGATTTCGATGATCAAATGAAACAATCCCCCCTGGCTGAATTGAGGCTTGGACAGTAAATAGATAGAAAACAGGATTTAGCAGTAGTTGAACCTAAGAAAAATCTAGTTGGACTGATCACTACAATAACTAAAAAACACTAAGTATAATATATACCAGAGTAGGACAACTTCCACGTCCAGGAACTATACTCCATTCTGTGCCAACTTCAGCAAAATGTTGTTCCAGTTCTTTGAGTTTAATTTCAACCACAATCCCACCCTCACTTTTTTCATCAGGGCGTGGATTGACTTTTTTCACCCTCCCAATTATCCAGAAGAAAAGAATTCATGCTATTATATATATATCTAATTCTTAAAAATGCAATTGCTTTAACTATAATACCATGTTACTTAAAAATTAAGTTATTGGTTATTGGTGAAAGTACTATGATCATTTCTTTAGATTTTTTTCTAATCTATGCGTCATATATTGTTTTAAATAAACAGAAGATCATTAATAACAATAAGAAGCATCATGCCATTGTTCAGCAAATTCTAGGGCTCAATTCTTTTAAGCGGACTATCTCTAGAAATTAGTCGGATAACCAATCTGTTTAAACTCCCGTATCTATTTAGCAAGTGAAGAGGGATATCAACCAGGTTAACAGCGATAAGTAATTGATACACAATATGAGCTAAAATAAAGTATGCACCTGACCAAGTTTGGCATTAGGGAAGTTGGCATTAGGGACGTCAGTATGTACCTGACGTCCTGACATGACTGTTCTAACCGACGACAGATCATAATTATCAACCACTGGACTTTTAGCTATAGCCAAAACAATTGGCGGAACAAATGGTCCAATTGTCACCTTGTACTTTTAATTGCAGCTTCTAATTGGCAAAACTCAGGTCAATCGAAGGAAGTACGGTTTGAACGAGGAACACACAAGATGGGGATGGAGATATGGAAAGATGGAGACGTAGTGAGATCCGAAATTAGGGCTGGAGGGATGAGTT
This sequence comes from Saposhnikovia divaricata, assembly GCA_036435485.1. NCBI lineage: Eukaryota > Viridiplantae > Streptophyta > Magnoliopsida > Apiales > Apiaceae > Saposhnikovia > Saposhnikovia divaricata. The sequence continues at coordinate 18,521,631 of CM071599.1, read as the reverse complement.
AGTCCCGTGCAAAATTGGGGTGGGATATAAATAATTGAGTAACAGATTTAGAAAATATATTCCTTTCTTTTAAAAAAAATATTTTGTATATTGGATTATTTTATAATTAATTTATCAGTATTGAATTTATACAAACAAATTAAAATAAAAAATTTAAAAAAAATTTGTTTCAAATAATTCTATGCTATAGACAATAAAACGAAAATATATAAATGATTTTTATTTATTAATTAATATTATATAAAATTTCAAATTTTTTAAAAACTCACTTAGATAAAAATGTAATTTTTTAATAATAGAATTTACATTATAATGAAGCAAGATCCGAATATAATTTTATCATAAATAATGGTTCAAGACATATAAGTAGGAATGAATACATATTATTTATTTGTGTATTGAAAATATTTAAATGTAATTTTTTATAAAATGTTGTTTGATTTGTATAAATCTTATTTGAATAATATTATTCAACTTAATTTTTTTAATAGACTGGTATAATATAAAATAACGTATAATTTGTATAAAAATATTATTTGTATATAATTTAGTTTTTTTTAAAATTATTATACTTTTAGCGTCGGTCAAATGTAAGGCGACACATAAAGTACAAACGGGTCAGTTTAGGCGTCGGTTGGGTAAAGGCCGACGCTAAAGGATCAGTTTTAGGCGTCGGTTATTTATGACCAACGCTAAAGGTTAGGTTTTAGGCATCGGTTGAGTAAAGACCGACGCTAGAGGGTTAGTTTTAGGCATCGGTTGTTTATGACCGACGCTAAAGGTCTGTTTTAGGAGTCGATTAAGTAAAAACCGACGTTAAAAGGTCAGTTTTAGGCGTCGGTTGTTTCATCACCAACGCCAAAGGTCCAACACAAATGACTTTATGTGTCGGTTAATCTAGCAACCGACGCCTAAAGCATGTATAGGCCACGGCTCTCTTAATAACCGACGCTAAAAGTGCGACGCTAAAAGACAGTTCTGTAATAGTGTGAAGATGGCATGCGAGGAGTTGCCATGGTGGGCATATTCGAGGACATCCATGCCTTATCAATGTGAGCGGTGTTTTGGCGTTCATGATCCCTCACAATATTGTTACTACGAAGGAGTTGATCCATATGTCACTTATGAGGAACAACCATATTTTTCATACCATCCTCAACAGTACCAGCAAGATGTTCCAGATTGGTCATATTTCTTTGGAAGTGAAGAGTTTCAACATCAGCAACCTACTCCTACTTTTCAGTCAGATGAGGTTGATGTTATGGAGGAGATTAGGATGCTTGCAAAGAGTTATGAGGAGTCTACCAAATCTATGGGGACACTACTTGCTCAAATTTTGAGTGCCTTGGAAAAAGAGAAACAACAATGCATATTAGAGGCAATTCCAGAAAATAACGGTGACTTGGAGCAAGGTACTGCATGCTTAATTGAAGAAGAAAAATTCCAAGGTGAGGTGAGCGTTCACAAGTCATGTGAGGAATTTGATCATGCTGGTGAGGTGGATGCTTTGGAAAGGGCACTATTTGGGATAGACACTGTTGAGCTGCACAAATTTCAAAAATTGGTATGTGCGTACCAAGAGGCTGAAGAACATGGGAAAGATGCAGGTCTTCTACTTGACTCAGAGTTTAAAGATGGAGGAACCGCATTAGAGCCAATGGAGGAAGTTCTCTTTGAGGAACCAAAGGCTTCAGCAATTTACATTTACCCTCCTCCATTATATTCAAGCGAAGCTCGCGAATGTGTGTTGTTCTACAAATTGACAGATTTTGGGTCAACAGATGAAGGCATTGGAATAGGACATAATTGTTATATGAAGAGGCCAAGGGAGGAGAAGGGGCAGAAAGTGTGCCGCCGTGATGACGATGAAGTCTCGCGAAGAGAGGACCAGGCAAACTATTATCATCCTTAATGGAGGCTTGGAAGTAACGTCAAGCTATTGACGTTAAAGAAGCGCTTCTTGGGAGGCAACCCAAGCATTGTTGTATACTGGTATGTTTTCTACTTTCCCTCGTATTTACTTTCATTCAATGAGGACATTGAATATTTTAAGTTTGGGGGTGGTTTGAGGGATAAGTAGTGTATATGTAGTTATATGTGATTGTTAGTCATTGTGTTCATGTAGGATTTCATGCTTTGCATATTAGTATTAGTAAATTATGCATTTATGTTTGTGATATCTACGTTTGTTTCATATAGGTCATTCTGTTTTTATATATCACGTGAGTTCATAATAGTTTGCATTTGCACCCATGCTTGATAGGAATTTTGTGTTGTTGATGCTTTTGATTGAGAAGTGATATGCTTTGTTCTTGTGCACACACATACACTAGTAAGTTGAAGCTAGTAGACTTATTGAATGTTGTAAGTAATTAGAAGGACATGAATATATGCAAGTTGATTTAGTTTGCATGCTTTGAATACAAGTAGGGGCATTAGAGAGGTTTTTGCTTGGGATTGAGTATGTTTTCCTACCAAGTGAGCTTTTGAGCCTTATTGCATATTTGTTGCAATTTATTCGTTTGCTTGAGTGTCCACGGATTATTTGCATTGGTAGCAGTTGTTTGAGATCTTTCTTGAAACGCATGACATAAATTGACGATTAAAATGATAAAGGCATTTAGGATTAACCGCATATTTTCCCATATTACCACACTATGTTTACATGATCAATTAGTTAACCCGTTGAGCTTAATCCTATTTTTTCGGTGACATACCACATTACTTGACTAGACCTTTTTCTTGTATTGGCCTTACATTAATTTGAACCCACATTGACAAAGGATAGTAGAGTGCTCATGGGAGTAATAAGGTGTGCAAGAAAGGGTTTATTGTTGGTCATAATTTTGGGGGGAAATATTGAAATTTGGGTTTGGTTGTTTGCCTGATAGTCGGCATGTGTAATAAAATCGTGGGATCATTGTTATTGTTTATATTATTGTTGCTTTAGCTCTCGAAAAAAAAGAAAAAAAATGGAAAAAAAATATATATTATATTATGAGAGCATGTTTGTGTTTATTGTGACCCTACTTTAGTCGACTAGTCGAGTGTTTTTGTTGGAAGAAAAATAGTAAAAGTATGTGGGGGGGAAAATAGGTGGTTGTGTATGATTTATTATAAGTTCTTGCTAGCTTTTGACACTTCACCTGTTTTGGCTTATCTGACATACCATGTCCCTAGCCCCGTTACAACCCAAATAAAGACCTTTTGATTATCGTCATTGATGTATGTTGTGTTAAGAGTTAGATTGATACCAAATGTCAAGCATGCTTATGATTTTGTTGGAATTGAGTGATACACTTACCCTTGTTCTTGAGTGACTATTCTTTTGTGAGTGTTTGCTTGTTTTTACGTATGAGATCCCGAGTTTTGTCTCAAAGATGTACTCTTGTAGGCTTAGCATGTTTACTAACTTATTCTTACACTTGACATGGACTTGTGAGAACTTATGCATGTTCATTGAGTAGACTATGTGAATACTTGCACTTTCGACACCAAGACATTGCGTATTTACTTTGATTCTTAAGTTGATATGGCATGAGAGGATTTGAAGGTATGGTATGATATTAGTACTAGATTAGTTGCATTTTTCATATTAGTTACATTCATGCATTGCATTGCATTGAATTTTGTGGGTACATTCGCTATAGGCCCTCACGAGACCTTACTCATCCACTAGGGCTGCCTAGGGGTTTAAAGGGCTTGTTGCATATGCCAAATGCAACCGTGATCACCTACGGAAGTGGTACTAGTTAGTTAGATAGTTTGTAATTGTTTATGCTTGAGGACAAGCATCAGTTTAAGTTTGGGGTCGGCTTAAATTGATTGCTTTGGCCTCAAGTTTGTGGTAGTTTCGATGTGTTTTGGTTAATTGTGCAGGGTTGAAGAAATGTCGATTAGGTGTAGTTTCCGTCATTTTTGGAGTTGATTTATGATATGGAATGAAGAATGGAGACTACCAAGAAGTATACAAGTCATTAGGGATTAAAGACGGAAGCTCATGCAAAAGGAACGGGAAGAAAAAGCTGAAAAACGAAGAAAAATTAGTTCCCGCAGATTGAAGCCGAGCTGAGTGCTCAATTGGCGCACTCAGCGCCATTTTTATGCAGATTGAGGCCGCGCTCTCAGCCCAAACCGCGCTCTCAGCATCGTGGTGCGCGGGTGAAAAATCAGGCAGAATTTTTGATTTTGTTTTGGCCATATCTTGAGTTCTAGAAGTCCGTTTTGGACGATCTTACAGTCCACACGAAGCTAACGAGATTCCCTATCATTCTAAAGTGGTCCAGATGTTAAAACACGACTGGAATGGTCCAGAAATACTGAAGAAAAGTCAGCTACGAATTTTCTTTCAAAACAGAATCAGTTTAGGAAACGTATTTTGCAGAATTCTACTTTCACAAGGAAATTGCTATAATTCCTACTTCAAATCAGTATGGTAATTGTCCTGAAAGGCTAGAACATTCTAGAATCAGTCTTGAGCATGGAATTTGCAAATCCTATCCCGTTTAAAGATGGAAATTGCTGGTCTTCTATTCCAACTCTAATATGGTAATTGCTTGATGGAGAGGCAACTTGGGGCTATAAATACACATCTTGGGGGACAGAAAAAATAGACGATTAGATATCAATTACTTAGGATTATTTGTATCTTTTTATACTTTGTTTTTATCATGGTTTCATCAGATCCCATGATGACGAGAGGTTCAATTATGAACTAATCGTTGTCATGGGATTCTTACGGATTTATCTGTGTAGCTTAGTAGTTTGATTGCTTTAAAGATTTGTGTGTAGTGAATTCTTGATATCCTCGTATGGTTGTGATTCATGTGTTTAGATGCATCATGAACATCTAATTTGTTAATCTCTTGTGAAGCGAGAGTGGATCTTGAGATTTAGAACTTGCCATGCTAGCATAGGATAGGTTGATGTTTTAACATCATGATTTGTAGCGTAAATAGAGATATTATGCTGCCCTATGTGATCTTAATAGACAACTTGTTCTTCAACCGTTATGTTTTCAAATCTTATAGAGATATAGGGTCTAAACATAATTGGTGTCTATTCATCTTCTATCTCTTTTGTGGATGTATGATTAGTTTGGTGTTTGTATACCGAGAGGTAGCTTATACTTGTTCCGTGTTGTCTGATCATATATCATAACCATCACATGCATTGACTAAAGGCATCAACTCCAAGCGAAGTAGTTAATGAAGTTAGGATCCCATGTTTTCTCTTGCAGACGTAATTAGAATTCAATTCTTGTTAGTTTGTTAATTTTTAGTTTTATTAATTTGTTTCTTAGTTAATTATAGTTAATTAAAATCTTGTTATTTGTCTTAGCAGTGCATAATAACCATACATTGTTGCATAGGTACAAAACTGAATTAAAACCATAACCAGATCTCTGTGGGAACGAACTCAACTTTATTCTATATTACTTGTGACCACGTACGCTTGCGTGATTTTGTGTTAACACCTTTGTCTGAAAAATGGGAAGCTTAGTGCAATAACTGTAAACAAAGAGAAGGAGGTAACTGCGATGTTAGTCCTACACATTTGGTGACGTTAAGGATGGAAAAGTTAGTGCCTTGTGATGGGCTTATGCATGTTAACATTGAAGTGAATGGGCATAAGATGATGGTGATGGTTGATTCTAGGGCCACAAATTGTATTGTTATAGAAAGGTATGTTGAGTTGCTGGGATTAAAGATGAAGCCTAGTAATTTAAAGTACAAACCTATAGATTTGGATGCATAATAGATTCGGGGCACTTCAGATGTGAGCTTGAAAGTTGGGACATGGCAAGGTAAATATTCGTTTAATGGTATACCTTTAGATGACATTGATTGCATTTTTGGTATGGAATTTTTGAAAGATACTATGATAATGGCGCAAGTTGGTGGAATCGGGAATGTTACTTTGTTAAGGCAGCTTTTCTTTGGAAAAAGGGAAAGAAAAGTCGAGGTCAAATGCAACTTGGGTGTTAATTAGCAATGTGATGTGTGATCTAAAGCCTAAAGTAAAAGGTACATCAGAAATGCATGATTGCAGGTTGGAGTCCGCATTTTTTGAGGGACATTGTCACCAACCACCGGCTAACAGGTGACCTAGGCTTGTACTTGTTGCCAAGCTAATGTACTTGGCGACAATATTGGAAACGAAATAGTTTGGTTCTGAGTATGTGTTCTACAAAGTGAAGTGGGACAACTGAAGTAGCAAACAAGCTAATATGGACATGAGGATCAAATAGAGTGGGTGGGTTTGTAAGAACCTTTGTTCGCTGATTGGTTGTGGTTTATGGTAGCTACGCCTCCTAGGGCAACCAGGGCTTGAATATGACATTCGTTTGCTAGTAGCTGTGGGTTAATTTGGGGCGATACTAATTATTAATGGGTTTTGCCTAAATAGAATTATGTTGCCTTTGAGCTATTAAAAATGAGTTGCTGAACATTAGAAATTGTGGGCTTCTAAGACCCAAAGGGCTGGGCCAATGGTTGGATAAATATGTGGGTTTTAATGTGGACTTACCAAGTGGCAAAGTCAAGGGAAGACACCAAATTTGGGATTGACTGTTGGGAATATATACTTGTGTGTGTATATATATATATATATATATAGTTGTATAAGTACTGGAAAAATGCTAGTAACTGCCCAGGTTATTGCGGAACTTGGCTGGTTGGCTGACATATGTCATTTTAACTACTAGAAACTGTCTAGATGGGAGTAAATGCCGGTTACAGTATTGCCCATGGCTGAGGGAAAAACGTGGTTTTGACTCTAGATAGCATTTTTACATATATTCTACAACTTTGTAATAAATAATTAGGTGTGCAAGTGAGTAAATAACTATAGAGAGAAAGCCAAGTGAGTGCTTTTGTGTGTACTTTGTGAAGCCATATGAGTGCTTCAAGTTGTAACATCCCTTTGTATTGAGTGGAGTAATAAAAGATTGTGCATTTACCTGTAAACAAGTTTGTTCATTTATGTTTATACATAATACACACTAGCTAATCCATCATTGATAATTATATTATACTGCATAGTTTTAAGGTTGCCGGGCGGTAACCTCCGTTTCGGGCTGACTATTCTGCCACACAGGTTCAAATTTATAGTAAAAAATCTGATCCTATGATACTTATCCTAATCATACATGTAAAAATATATTTAATGCAATTTACGTATCGAATTAAGATATAAACCACTAAAACAGTGACTTAGGTGTAACTAGTAACCACATTAATTTCAATAATTTATTAAATCATCTAAATCATGTGTAGTCAAATATGTACTTTGCCTAAGGGAGTATACTGTGTATCGACAACATTGAGTTATACATGTATACGTTTACTTTTACTTATTTTACCAATTTTAAGAAGCCACGTAAGGAAACAACTAGATGAGAGTTGTTTACTCTTCCCAATATCAATTGTAAATCCCTTTTTTCGTTACATATTTCTAATTTTGTTCATTCCTTCTAATAAATGAACTTCTCCACCAATCCCACATTTTTCATTTATGTTTCATGATCCTCCTTTAAGGCCATTGCATGACCCTAAGCACTCCATTTTAGATTTCTCCAGTCTCAACTCTCAATAATGTTCTTAATAACACAAACTCCACTCTACAAGATCTTTCCATTGGTTCTAACTTCAATCTATAGTACGGACAAGTTTATTGAGTGCATTGAGAATGAAATTTCACACTTGTTTATATTTATTTTGAATTGTTTTTAAGTTATCAAAATTTTAATTAGTCAGAGATAAGTAGAAGTAGTATTAAATGTCGGATACATGAATCAGAACGTACCCCTTATTTTGGTCGAAAAGGATATGCCACTCAAAATATTCTTGCGGTGTGTGATTTTAACATGTGTTTTACTTTTGCCTGGGCCGGATGGGAAGGTGGCGCACATGACAGTCGCATTTTAACAGAGGCTAGAACTAGAAGTGAACTTAATTTTCCACATCCAACTGGAAATAAATTCTATCTTGTAGATGCAGGTTATCCACACAAACGAGGATATATGGCTCCGTACAAAGGTGGAAGAATAAGATATCACATCCAAGATTTTCGCCGAGCTAATGGTACCGCACGTGCACCTCGAAATGCCAAAGAAAAATTTAATCATTTACATTCTTCATGCCGAATGGTTATCGAGCGAACATTTGGAGTTTGGAAAGCTAGATTTGCTATTTTAGCAAATATGCCGATGTATGCAATAGATACACAAACTGATATCGTTTTGGCTACAATGACGATTCATAATTTTATTAGAAAGTCAAAGACTGAAGATAGTGCGTTTCAAGCTGCTGAAAGTGAAACTTACATTCCTCAAAATGCTACTACGGAAACTAATAGTAGGGAGGAACAGACCGAAAGAGAGGATGGCACTGATAATAATTTGTGGATTACAAAACGTGATGAGATTGCTGCTCACATTACTTAATGATGTACGTTTTTAGTACTTTTTTGTGTGAAGTATTTTGTATTTCAATATTTCTATTTTACATTCACGTATTAATTTTTTTTGTATCAAAAAAAAAAATTAAGGATGTCAACTTATAAGTTATAATTTACCAAACACATTCTCAACTTATAAGTAAAATTATCCAAACACCCAAATAACTTATAAGTAATAATTCACTTATCACTTATATGACACTTATCAACTTTAAGTTATAAGTTACTTATTTTAAGGTTAGCCAAACGGGCCCTAGATTAGGTTTCTATCTATCTTATTTTCACTTATTCTTATTACCAATATTAAATATGTATTTAATATGCGATTTTATTTATATGAGTGCCAATGTTCTCCATTTTCTTTAAGTCTTTTTTTCCACTAAAAATATATTGATAGTAGTTGAACTAAGTTTGTTTTCAGTAACAGAGCGTTGATAATCAGGTACTCATGAGTTGATAAACGAACAATGATGACAATTCATGTGGTTTTGCTACATGAGTCCCAATGTGATAATCGAGCTCCTGAGAAAGAGCATGAATTAGGTCCAGAGGATACAAAACATATAGGCACAACGCAGATGCATGTTAGGAAAACAATTACACGAAAAATGGTAAAAGTGGTCATGGAAGATATTTTGTTTTAGAATTGTGAATGAGAAGTGCACTCTGGTGAGAAGTACTACAAACTAAGTACTTCCTAAAAATTTTTAATGGTTAGAAGTGCATGAACATATACACACTATACCATATATGGGCTATTGCAACTCCAAAAAAGTGTCATATTAGACCCCAAATGTGTTACAATAGAGGTTTTTGCAACGTTTTTGCCAAAATTCAGCGTTGCATCTGTTGCCGTTGCAATAGACCCCTATAGCAACGTTTTATGCACTTATTGCAACATTTTTCAAGTATTACAATAGCCCCTTTAGTGCAACGATTTTGCCTTATTTAGTGACACTTTTATGATGTTGCAATAGATTATTGCAACACCATTTTGTAACATATTTTAGTTAAAAGTGTTGCTAAGCCAATTTATTGCAACATTTTCTCCCCTATTGTAATGCTTTTCATTTTTTAGCAACATTTTTGTGCAACACTTTGTATTAGTCTAGTTTGCAATATCCTGATTAAAATGTCAATATACCAACACAGAAGTATATCAAACCACGAGATAGCAAATTCAACATAATATATGTCAATAAAGCCCAAACAAAGTCGATCGGCTTATACCATAGGATCATATTATAGTTAAAGTACCAAGCTAATTTATGAAAACCTATAACACAATGTAATGAAAAAATTACATGTATATCCCTTTCTATACTCTGCAAACTAACAAATTAAATTTGAGGATTCTATCTCTAGTTTGATAGCTATATCAGCGGATGATGGTTCTCTGTCAGCTTTGGTAAGTCCATTAAAGTATGGATCAGCCTGGACCTGCCATGCAAAATAGAAAATATCAAACAATGAACAATTATTGAATAGATATAACCAATTAGGAGTAATGGACCAAAACTGTATTCTCAACACTTAAGAACCTACAAATAAGTAAATACCCCATTCCTTATTCATATTGTAGATAGAAACTAATACAGCTGACTAGCAAAAAAAACTAATACAGCAAACACATTGATGAGAAAGAAGAAAATACCAGAAAGCAGTGAACTAAAAAAAGGTACTAGTAGTGGCCATAGAAGCAATTGCACCAACTGCAAAGAAGCACTGCAACATTCTAAGAATAAGTGCAGTAACAGTATTGGCAGACTAATGTGCTCTGATGTAATCCATCCAGAGAAATATTACTGTATCAGTATTTCTTATTACTTATTTCATTTATCCAGAAGTCATCTTCAGTATTACTGTCTTCATCAGACATATTTCTCACCTTAGAAATAATTTCCTTAATATCTTCTTCATTTACTTGGTTTTTCTTTTTCATGTCCTTCAAGCTTTTTTGATTTTTCTTCACGACTTTTTCTGGATTCTTCTCTGTTTTTTCTGGAGTTCTTTCCGTCCGAGTTTGCTTTATTGCCTCTTGTTTCTCTGTTTTACAGATTACTCTAGGTTTAGGGAAAATCTTGATTACCATGTAAATACTAGAGTACTAGACTATCCATAAATTAAGAAAAAGAAAAAAGATTACTTAAGACACAAAAATATAACTAGTTACATTTTTAATCATGCGATCATGTCAATTTGGAAAAGAATAATCGAAATGAGACAAACCTAACATATTCAGGAAACGTCTTCCTGTGATATGCTTCCATATATGCTCCTCGGTTTTATTGACTGTTACCCCTGTCAGCTTACATATCAAATTTGATCTGAAAGCAACAAATGGAAAATTTATAATTATATTAGTAAAATATTCAAAAACATTTTTGTGATGAGCCCAAATCCCTTAACTAATATTAACTTGATAATGATAAAGCATGCATATATTTAATGAACATTAACAAATCCCACGCCTAGATCGCCAACAGGTAAGAATTTGAACAATATAAACTACAAGTTAACAACATTATTAATATTACAAACCATCATTAATTCTAGATCCCAAAAAGTTATTACAGACCAGATTCTAAAGTTCTACTAATACACAAGCCATTAGATCGCCATTCCCTCCTACCTGAGTAAAACGCCTTTTATAGGCTATTCCTGATCCACCACACTTCTTACGAGCAGTTTCCAGTGTTCTTAACATCTTCAAGTTTCACTGTAAGGTTGGGGAAAAACAAAATAATTGAGCCACAAGCCCAGCAAGTACATAATCCAATAATAAAAAGATGACAGAATAAATGAAAGTTATCAATTGAATCAACAACAAGTATAATGAATAGGAATTGGAATATCTAATAAGACGCTACGAGCAAAGCTGGGTGATCAGCCCACGTCAGAGCTCCGAACCCGTATATCCAATACGTGTTCTCAAATATAAGGGGATCCTAGGCACACACTGGCCTATAATGATATTAATGTAATTTGGATCGGCGCCTCGGTCAAAATAAAATTCCATCCAATTCCGTTAAGGTCAAATGAAATCTGTCAAGTTCAATTCATCTCAATGAAACAAGAATATCAATGTTATATCAAGATTCTGATCAACAAGAATAGAATTTTAAGATTTCAAATAATTGTCAAGGCGAAGTGAAGAAAATTAATCATTTTGGGTTCTTAGGAGTTGGGATTCTGTTAAGTATAACTTGGTTAAGTCAAGAAAGGTAAATCAAGAATCAATAAATGTTTTGGGGTAAAAAGGAGTTTATCGCAAAAAGAAGGTATTATATAGTTGGTTTAAGAATTCAAGAAATATGAAATGGTTCCAAGTATCATGGCTAATAATTGGAATGAAAGAATATAGTTACGAATCTAGTTAAGTAAATAAGTTGCAAAGTTTTGGGTATCGGTTAACAAGTCAAATTAGGTTCAAGGGTTATATAATCAATCATAAGGTATGCAACAATAATAATGTCGAAAGAGCATTATATAAGTTTGTAACAAGTCAACGGTTCAATATCCCATGGCATTCGTCATATGGTAACAACAAGAATAGGGTAGTACACTTGCCTTACTATACGAGATTGCACTTAATTAACTTCCTCTTCGATCGGCTCCTTTCCAGGTCTCCTACTCGGACCTATAATAATATAATCAATATTTTATTTTCCCCTCATTGTTTACATACCAAATATGACTTATAATACTAGCGCCCCAATGATATAACCATACTATATACACATACATATTTATATACACATAGTCACCTAAGTCACATAGCAGGTAGAGTCATATAATACATAATGTAGCATAGTATAACACCACATGATATAGCGACTAACATTAGAGATGCGCCCAAAGGGTTTTGAAAATCATACTTGTAATTCTTTAAAAATTTCGGCGGCATCTCCTTTATATAATCGTCATACCATACCGGAATACAACCGGCCCAAGCAATCACATTATACTTACTATGCATATAGCTCCATCAATAATCACTTTCTAACCACAACTAAGCAATTACACAACTAAATCACTATCTCCAAGATGATTTGCTTATACATTATACTATACACTTAGCTAAATTCAAGTAACAATTAAATCAATTAACATTCATATCATTAAACAAATTAATTTTTAAGAACACACACAAATTCACCACAATCTCTCTTCTTCTCCTTCCTCCCTCCTCTCGGCATCTCTCTCACTCTCTCTCGGCCTCTCCCTCTCGGCCTCTCCCTCTCCCTCTCTTTCTCTTCTCCCTCTCGGTCTCTCTCTCTTCCTCTCAATCTCTCTCTCGGCCTCCCTCTCTTCTTCAACACCACACACAAAAACCCTCAACAATTACTTACACTTAAATCATTCATCAAAATCTTCATTCCAAATACCCACTAATGCTAATTTACAATTTACAATCAAAAAATTGAATTATAACTTTAACCCATCAATTTACATAACATATATAGCATCATAATCTCAAATTCTTATAAATTAAAAGCTACTAACAATCATCAATTTTCAAAAATCACATAAACACATCTTAAAAATTTCTAAAAACTCAAACCCATCATCAAACCTAACTTAACAACTTATAAAAATCAACATGCAACCTTATAACACATAGTAATCATGTAAAATCACCACTTTGAGTCTTGCATGTAAACTTTGGCTCACTTTCGATCATTGCCGCGGCTTGGGGTTCTCCGAAGAGCCCGAAAATTCGTGGGTCTCTACCAAGGAGTAACACCTAACCATAATCACCCACAAAAACTTACCTTGATGTTTGATTTTCGAGAAACCCTAATTTGCAAAGTTAAGAAAATCAAAATCCAAGAACATAGGGTTGTAGAGGATTACAAGAGGAGTATTTTTATAACTAGGACTTTGAGGTTTAATAGAGGAATCACCTTGAACCAAGCTTGAGCTCTAATGGAGGATGAGAGAGTTAGAGAGAATGGGAGAGACACGGACAGAGAGAAAAAGAGACGGGGGGTTTGTTCGAATAAAAGAAAAGAAAGGGGGAGGGTGGGTTTTGTCTAGGCACACACACCCCTATATTTTTAATGATATACTTTTAATTTAAATAAAGACTTGTAAAAATCTAATTACAACACATATTGGGTTTTAAAAATAAATTATTAGCACATATATTTAAAACACACAATTCTCTTCCTCAATGTATTTTTAAAATATTTTTAAAATTGTTTTATAAAGAGATTTGGATTTTACAAGTTTTAATATTTTTAAAAGAATAATAAATAGAAAAATCATTATAAAATACTTTAATTCGAAAATAAATCAAACCTTTATTTTTAAAAAGTCTCTAAACATCTAAAGGCAATAAAACAAAAGATTTCACGATTTTTACTAACTTCAATAATTTTACAAAAATGTTTAAGTGAATTTAAAAATCATATTTCTACACATTTTTAAAAGTATAAAAAATTTAATATAAATTCATATCAATACATCAAGCAATTATATACATAACACACATCCACAATTATTTAATCATATAATGACTCACCAATTAAAGCAAATATTTTATTTTTACTAGCTCCAAACATGTTAAACAAATATTTAAACGAATAAAAATCATATTTAATATTTTTAAAAGTATTCATAAAATCAAAAATAAATTCACCTTAACACACCTAACAATTATATTCACAAAACACGTCAATAACCATATAATCACATAACAACTCATCAATTAAAATATTTTTATATTAATATAATATAATTATAGAGTACAAAATTCCAAGATTGTTAACTCGAATAACTTGTAGAAGGGGGGGTTGAATACAAGTTATATAATTATGCCTGATTTTTGCTTGATTAGATGAACAAGAACAAACAAATGAATTAAACTTTGTTTGTATTAAATAAATCAAATAAAAACTCTACCAAAGGTGTATAATACCTTTAGCAGCTACTGACAATACAAATCTCTCTCTCTGTTTGTTTCAAACTCTCGAATACAAACCTTATACACAGCTTCACACGATATGCACTCTAAAATTCACAATTCTCTCTTTTACAATGATATAGAGAGAGTATTTATAATGCTACCTATCAACTAATAATAGAAAGTAATGATCTGTACATGACAATGTTCTGTCGTCCAGTTGATAGTTTTCATCAATACAGAATTCTTTCCTTCATGATATCTTCTTGCTTGTTCTTCAAAACAACGATCCTGTTTTATAGCACTTGCCAGTTTCTGTAGCATCCATAATGACATCATCAGTAACACGACTGATATCAGGATTCCACCTTGCATCAGGATTTGACATCCATTAGTATTTTGACTTGGCGTATCAGGATTTGATCTCAGTTCCTGAAATGTAGTCCTTGATACACTGATGTTCCTGACTAAACTCTACAGATTACTTTCTAGCACATATATCCTATACAAAGTACTAAATCCTTTATAATATCAGGATTTACAAGAAGTATAATCAAAATTCTATTCTCAACATCACAACTTATGAATTATTCCTAACAATCTCCCCCTATTTATGCTTTAGAATCTGAAGCATAAATCTAAGTTGTAGATGTCAAAATATATAACAATACAACCAGAATAGAATTTATGAATTTAACATCATGAAGTTAAGTACCTCCTTCTTCAGATGTAGACATGTATCTAGTACTTAAAAGAAGGAATTCAACTATTTGATGCTTCTGTTCCTTTACCACTTCCATGATGAAATTTACTACCTCTGTCACCCTTAGTTCTTCTCCCAGTCTGTTTATCTCCCCCAGTCTGTTGTTGTTGTTGTCTCTGAATTGTCTTTATCTCCCCCTTTTTGACATCAGCAACATTAATTCCAAGAGATTCATTAATAGAACAAATGAGATTCATCAGAACTACTTGATTGTCCATAATAGTGACTTGGTTATCTTCAAGAATCTGAAGTCTCGATTGAATATCACATTGAGATTTCTGAATGTCCTATAGAATTTCAGAATTGACTTCAATGTTGGAAGTGCTTGTTGTATCTTCATACTTAGATGCAGAAATAACCTTATCTTCAATCCTTGTAGAAGAAGTTACCTGTATAGAATGATATTCAAGTAATAATACTTGAGTAGAAGTACAAACATTTTCATCTTTCTGATCTGAAGCTGAAGTATGATCATCCTGTCCTTCACCATTATTCTGTGTACTAACATCTACAAATCCTGACTCCTCCTTAGATTGATCAGATACTGTTGATGTCTCAATTCTAGCTGATATTGGAAGTACATAAAAGGAATACTAGGATCATTAGGAATATCTTCTAGTACTGGTTGAGTAGAAGTTTGTCTTAGCCTTTCACCTCTTCTGTTGATGATTCATGCAAGCCTTTCTTTCTGTTTCTGAGCTTTAACTTCTGGATTTGCATTGTGATGTGCTAAGTCATTCTTCTCATACATCTTGATAAAAGAATAAGTACCAGCATCCATACCAAAATTTTCAGACCAAGATTCAGGAAAAACCTGATCCCAGAAATCAAACGATGGTGGTTTCCTAATTTTCTCTCCCTCACTATGGAGTTGATCATCCATACCCTCATTTTCACTTTGACTATCTAAAGTCAACACTCTTTCTACCTCTCCTTTTGCCTGGTCAGGAGCCAGCCTCTCTATGTGTGGATCTATGTCCATCTTTTCAAGTGTATCACTCAAATTTGGATAAGTGCTCTCATGACCTATAGAAAAATAGGGGATAGAAGAAGTTTTTATACCTGAACTCACATGGAGAGAGGGTTCCTCATATGGCATGGGGCTTGAGGTTTTCTCCAAGGAGTGAGCTGCTATAGTCTCTAAACCCTTACAAACATCTACTTTCTTTCCAGAAACTACAGGCTCCAGTATATCACTTTCAGGATCTACACTAGACTCTGATGTCTTCAGTAATACATCATTAGACACCATAGCTAGTATGTCACCGTCTTTAAGTGTTGGTTGCTGAGACACACCCTCAAGGTGGATAGACTCTGAAAGAACAATATTGGTTTGATCTTCAGGAAAATCAATCAAAGTCATTCCTCCCATATCATAGGGTTTCTCACTTGCAATTTCAGCTATCACAGAAGACCTTTCAGCATCATCAATCACAGTTCCTGAGTCATCCAACCTCTGACTAGATGGTTCTTGTGTTGCAGTGACTGTGATCTGATCTATCCTACTATTTACCACTGGTGCAATAGTATCTTCTGTTGACTGCTTCCCTCTATCAACTACCTCCTCTTGTTCACCTTGAGCTGAAGCATCTTCAACAATGACATCCTTGTCAAATAAATATGCATGAAGTGATTGAAGTGTAACATGCTTAGGAAGTCCAAATTTCTTGTGCAATTCCTTTCTGACTGATACATAGAAGTACATCTTCATTAAATCAAGTCTTTGATGTAACAGTCCATATTCTCCAGGAAATGAAAGTTTGGGAACTCTTTCAATCAGAAAATCTAGAACAGGCCTGGAAAGCTTCACTTTTAGAGAAATAAGTTCCATAGCCGGTCTGTATGTCAATGTTGTTTCCCATGAAGAATCAAAATCCAGATCTCTCTTGTGAGATACTGATGTGGATATAGCCTTATTTGTAGAGACCTGCATAATGTTAGTTGGACTAGACACTGTGTGTGTAGGTGACAAATGAATCTTTCTCCTTGTTCTCCTAGTATAGTGAGTAACAGATTTATCTTGAGAAGACTCAAGAGGTGTAGACACAGAAGTGATCTTGGGATGAGATTTTTTTTTCAATAGACACAGTCTTTTGAGAGACAGTATCCAGTAACTGTTTTCCCTTTTTAAGAACTACAGCCTTTTGGGAGACTGCAGCCTGGCTATGACTAGGTGTTCCATCTCTTTGTCCTAGCTTAGAAGGTTGAATTGTAACCTTCAATTCTGCTCTCTCAGCCAGAGATATATTATCATCATCTTCACTAGAACTACTACTAGAAACAACAAATCTTCTCTTCTTTACAATTGATGTCTTTTGAAAAACACCACAGGTTGGTTTCTTTGAAACAATAGGCTGTGGATCAAAATTTGGTTCTAGAATTGTTTCAGAGACTATAATGTCTTTGGCTACTTGGGTAGACACAGGGGGGTTCTCCTCTAATTGAGATTCCTGAGTCATTTCACCACCAAAGAAAGAAGAATTATAGATAGTAGGAAGATTAGTTCTTAGAAGTACCTGAACATGATTTGGATAGTGTAATGTAAGTATTTCATCTAGATTCTTTTCACTGTCCTTCTTTGTAATGTCAGAAAAAATTCTCTTTTGCTGTACATAAGAAGAAACACAATATTCTCTACCAAATCTAGTTTCAACATCAGGAATGAAATGGTTAATAAACAGTTGCATGAATCTGTGATAATAAACCATATTCCTGTCATGATCTCTTGACCCAAGTTTAATACACATCTGACTTAAGATAATGTGACCAAAATTAATTACTCTATTATAAAGCAATCCATATGCAATATGTGATGTAACAGCAGTAATTTGTTGAAAAGAACTACATTTACCAGTAAAACATTTAGCAATTTGATCAAAAAAAAAGACCATTCTTTCTTAAGAAAGGATCTATTTAACTGGCTCATGTTATCTAGAGGTCCATTATACCCTAACTTAGATATCATAGTTCTAACATCATCATCAGATGGTACATTCTCAAAATTCGTACTAACAGGTAAGTGAAGTACCGAATTAACAACCGATTCAGTAATATCAAATGAGTCTTGTCCTAAGTGTAGAACAATCTTACCTGATTGACTCTGAGTAGAATCAATTACCTCAGCATTCTCCCAAGCTTGTGAAATAGCTACTTGATTAATTTGTGGAGATGCTGTCAAGGCATAACTTAATGGTCCTTTCGCCATAAAGTCCATAATTGGGTGAAAATCAGTTGACACCCCTTCCTTGTTGGTGATAGCTGCAACATGATTGTTCATCAAAAAATCAAAGTCACCAAACTTAAAAGCTACTGATTTGGGTAGTCTTCTTTGAGTTGCCATTTTGATCTGAAAAGAACTTAAGAAATCTTTGAAATTGATTAGTGATTTTGAAAACTCAAGAGTGTTTTTTTGCTTTAGAAAATGAAATTAGAGAAAGCAACTACACGATTAGAGTTTCAAAATAATTATATTTCAAAAATCCTTCAGACCCATTATCCCACGTTGACAAGTAGGTTGACAGGTGTCAGTCCCTGAAAAATACAGTTACCCATGACTTTTGAAAAATAAAATCCAAAATTAATTTCAAGTAAATAAATCAAGGTAAAATCAAGATAAAAATCAATACTGATCAGCTTCCTTTTCCTGATATGATTTTCTCATCAAGATAATCACACGATTCAATGTGATTTCTGAATAGAAAGAATTACTAATCCTGATGTGAACACACTTGTATTCTTGATCAATATCATCCTGATTCCAGAGACTAAATGGAGTTTCCACGTGGCATTGAAATAAATAAAATCTGAACAAAATCAATTTGTTAGATTCGTTCAATATTTCTTGAAAATACAAGAAATATAGTCACACATAATTATGACTGACTGCATTGATATCTCCCAAACGACTGTTCAGTTTTCCACGTCTTTCTATAAAAGAAACTAATGTCTTATGCCATTCTCCAAAACCTTTTCATTCTTTTCTCTTTTCATCATGGCTTTCAACCCAAATCTTCATATGAACCCTAGCTTTTGGTTCATTACCACTGAGAAGTTCTTACTCTTGATGATCAGGAGCAAGTAAACTATCTCTTAGAAGAGATGACTTTTCTCATCGAGTCAGATATGGTTGGTTTTAACTCAGATGATTTCCATGAATCTCCTCTAAAACATCTACCAGTTGGATACAATTCTCCTCTAATCTCTTCACACCTTGAGGATGAAGAATTTGGCGAAGAGTCTGAGGTTGATCTTGATGGAGATGCTATTCGTTTCTTTCAATAAGCATGAAGATGAGTCAGCTGCTCTCATTCAAGTCGTCCAGACAAGGAATCTAATCTTGAGATGCTCCTTCTCCTGAAGTCGATCATTGAAGATTGAAACAGCAACAACTTTAGAAAAGAATAGAATTATCAGTAGTAGTTAGACAAAAAGAAGAATTGTATTTCATTTCCATGTATGTAATGCTTTTGATTAATGAAAATACAAGTTTTCTTATTATCTACTTGTCTATCGTTGTTTATTGACTGATCTGTATAATGATATAAATTATCAGTATGCATGTGATAAAACTTGCTAACATAGACTTTAACAAAACTCAGAATTGAACCACTGAATAACATGAACTTCAGAATTTGAAACAGTAAGACACACAAATTTCACAATCCTGATACTGACGATACAATCCTGATGTCAATACTGATGACGACAGCATATTGATAGCAATCCTGATCCTAATGTTTATTAATAAGTCTATCATACTGAAATTTATCAAGATAAAATGTTACAACTTAAGCATTTAACAATCAAGTATAGATCCTGACAAAAATATCAAGTCTATAAACTGAAACAACATACCTTGCTACTTGTGCAGATGTTAAAGATCTAAAAATTTAACATTCTTAACTCACTAACCAATCTAATGAATGTAGCCTCATCAAGTGGTTTAGTTAGAATATCTGCAAGCTGTTTGTCAGTAGGAACAAAATGAAGTTCCACAGTACCATTTTCAATATGTTCTCTAATAAAATGATACATGACATCAATGTGCTTGGTCCTTGAATGTTGAACTGGATTTTCTACAATTTTGATAGCACTAGTATTATCACAAAACATAGGAATATTACACTGCAAGAAAAATGGCCTTTTCCTACCGTTTATTTCCTACCGACGAATTTCCTACCGACCATTTCCTACCGTTTTTTAAGTCAAACGACTATTTCCTACCGGACCCATAGCCGGTAGGAAATGCCTCCACATTTCCTACCGAAATTAGTAGGAAATGAGTTGAGTGGGACCCGCAAGGCCACGTCAATGTCCGGCCGCAATGAAATGACATCGTTTCACTCATACCATTTCCTACCGTCTCACTACGGTTGGAAATGAGTGACACATTTCCTACCGACATCGGTAGGAAATGAGTGTTGTGTACTTTGGGCATATCGTACCACTTGTAAGGTAACGACTGGAGCAACCCCATTTTTGCTGGCTTATGGAGCCGAGGCAGTTGTGCCTTTAGAGATCATGCAAGCATCACCTCGAGTTGAGGCATATGAGCCAGAAACTAATGACGAAGGAATGAGACTTGCCCTTGACTTAATTGATGAGGTTAGAGATGGAGCTAATGCAAAGAATGCTGAATATCAGAAGAGAGCATCTTTTCACTACAACCAGAGAGTTAAAGAAAGATTCTTTCGACAAGGTGACATGGTTTTAAGGAAGATTGAAGCCTCAGGAGTTGGCCAGAAAGGAAAGTTAGCACCAAACTGGGAAGGACCATATCTAGTCAGAAGGGTGTTAGGGCAAGGATCCTACAAGTTAGAAACCTTGGACGGGGTTGAGGTGCCCCGAACTTGGCATGCTGTGAACTTCAAAGTTTATTATGTCTAAGTCCTTTTGACAAAGGCTTGGACTTTTACCTATTTATTAAGAATAAGGTTCGAATGAAACCATTTTAGAGCATGTTGCTCCCAGTAGAAGATAGAATATTTATGTAAGGGTTGAACCCATTCTATTGATATCTTTTGACAGCATAATGGAATTTATACTGTTTTCTCTATGAGTTATTTCTCTTTGTTAAAATAAACACGAAAGGCAAATGTTGGACTAGCTTGTGAGTTTAGTACCAGCCAGGAGGCCAAGTACTTGAGAAATTCTAAAAGTTTAACGAACTATAAAAAAAATGAGAATGTGGAAACAAAAGAAACTACTACATAAATAAGTTAAGTCATAAGCCCCGAAGGGCAAAAGTTCAGAATAAATAAAGACAAACAGAAATAAGCCACGCAGGGCCATCTATGCATCTAAGTCCTCAATAACAACATCTCCCTGGGTAGAAGAAGGATCTGCTGTCTCTACTCCAGGAGAAGAAGGTGGATCCTGAGTGGGTTGAGAGTCCCCATCTACTGCTGTCTCAGTAGCAACCTCCAGAGTATCTGTCAATCCAGGGATAGCAGGTACCGGGAACTTCTCCAGGGATACCCCCTCGATCTTCCCACTCAGCTCCTCGATGATCCCCTCCCAACACTCCTTGAAGGTGCCAGGAAAGTTTGCATCATACTCGGCATTCAGGACATCTTGGAAGTCCTTAGAAGCCTTGTAATCAGCAATGATGTGTTCCCTGTTCTGCTGCACCTCCAGCTGTAGCTTCCTGTTCTTCTCCTTCTCAGCAGCCAGCTCCTTCTCCACCTCCCTAAAACGAGCAAAGTTTGCCTCGGAGGTATCAAAGTATCTGTCTCTGTCCCTCTCAGCAATGGTCTTATCAGCACGCACCTCCTTCAGGTTATGAACAGCGGCCTGAAGGTAGGCGTTCATCTGCAAAGGAAACAAGTGAGGAAGGGAAAAGTAAATGCAATTAAATTAAAGAAGTTGAATAAGAAATTACCGAAGCAACAACTTGAGCCCCAAGAAGCTCAATCTGCAAGTCATCAGAGGACTCCACAATGTGAATCCTATCTCGTGGAGTGACCACGCTCCTGGACCACTCAGCTGCAGCCCTAGAATCACCTACGGCTGTGTCCCTATTGCATAAACCCCATCCCACCGTAAAGGGAGTGATGTCTTCCTCAATAGGAACTGGCTTTTCTTGAAGAAAAGCAGGAACGCGCTCCACCGCGGGAGAAGCCTCATCTGTCCTGGCCCTTTTGGCCCTAGGGTTCTCTGTTACCACCCTAGCAGTGGCAGCAGTCTCCCTCTGCCTAAAAATTGCTCCCAGAGCAGTTTTGGCTGCAAAATGATTACAAGAAAGTTAGAAAATTATATCTAGCATAAAATGTTAACAAAGCAAGAGGTGAGAATTACCCTCAGGGCCCAAATCGCTTAGCCCGTGGGCCTGCAACGAATCTTCAGAAATCAAATTTGCACATTGATGCAAATTATCGGATGTTAACAAAGTTATGGCGGCCTCTTCTTCCACGCCCAATTTTAAACTCCTGACAGGCCCATCAACGGCTCTGCACAAGTTGGGCCGAAAATAGTTGTCCTAGTCATCCCCATCCAAAAAGATATAAAACCATTCCCTCTTCCAATTAGGAAGGGAATCAGGAGCGGAATCCGAAACAAAACAAGAACGGGCTAAGGAACGGTGTTGGATTTTGACCCAGCCCGAATTGTCAGAAGAATTGACAAATTTGAATAAATATCGAAAAACAGAAATACTGGGCTCAAGCCCATGTTTCTTACATTGGACCAAGAAACAATAGA